>HG995260.1:780756-3280756 GCA_905332985.1 Mimas tiliae | reverse complement strand
TAATAATACTAGCCCTGTATTATATACGTCCCACTGCTGGGCACGGGCCTCCTCTACTGAATGAGAGGGGTTAGGCCTTAGTCCACCACGCTGGCCTAATGCGGGTTGGCAGACTTCACATACCTACGAAATTCTTTTGGAGAATTTCTCAGATATGCAGGTTTCCTCACTATGTTTCCTTTACTGTTAAAGCAAGTAATAATTTACAGTTAATACACACGTAACTTTGAAAAGTCAGAGGTTTATGATTTTGGGGCTGGTTTCGAACCTGCGACTTTCGTCTCCACAGTCCATACCACTCCTCGCTGAGCTATCACTGCTTCATTTATAATTACATAAAAATACACATGGTTGGTCTACCCAAGGTGCAAAAGCTAAGTATTGTAAATCTCAGTCCAAAGTCCAGTACAAATCCGCTAATATATTCAATCGGTGCTAAGTCACGGGGCGCGGGCGCTAGCATTAGGCACAACTGCGCAAAACATCCTGTCCACAAGGAAACTGTACGCGCGTGCCGAGTAAACTTCCCGTCCGAGACACTTGCGTGTTCGGAATGTAGTGTTTTACGTGTTTGGATGTGGTATTACCGTAGGCCTAGTACAATTTTTTATAGTTTTCCTAAAGGATGAAAGTTTTCGTTTTCTCTCAATACGTCAATTAGTATCAGTAGCCACTGATAGGAACTATGATTAATTAAAATTAATAATATGATCAATTTGATTTCATATTAGTCGAATATGAAATTTGTTTTCAAGCGATTCTTTCCTTTATTACTAGTTTGACACTACGACAGTAGTAATTTTATACGAATTCGAAAACTGAACGTATTTGTAACTCGTACTAGGCCTACTGACCTACTATTGCTTGAATTGCTGACGCCTTACAAACACATTTAGGTCGCATAATGTTTCCGGTTACATATTTTAATTATCTTTTAAAGAAATGATGCTGTGGATTAAAATATCACAAAAATCGGCTTCTCCCAAACTCAAAAAGGTCCAGCCTTTACTCGTATATTAGAATAAATCACAAATTCATTATTAATTTGTTACAAAATGTACTAAGTTGTGTGGCAAATAATAACCGCATCCATACAATCTTAAACATAGACTCATGCGAAGTCTCCAATAGTTAAAATAACTGCAATAGTAAAGTCGCGAAACAATTATTTTTACTTTACGCATTACGCGTATATATCCGGTCAATTTTAACAGGTGACATCTCATCGTATTTTATTACTGTAGAATAGGAAGTACTAGGCATATTTATGACCTTTTATTGCGCGGGGATACAGTCATATTAAACGTGACGTCTGTGTGCTTGGTGCAAGATTTTTCCATAGGTACCTGTCATTTAATTCCTTACAATCATCAAAATAAAATAAAAAGAAACGTAACTCAAACAAAAAAAACCCCACCAAAACTCTGTGCAAGGGGGCGGGGCTATAAAAATCTGTGCAGATCGTTCATTCATCAATTCCTAAAAAATGATTAATGATCTCTAGTTTGACACTTAACCTCGAAGGGGTTGCAACTAGTGGACTCATATTTTGGCTTATTTCCATCCGATGATGTGATAGGGCGCGTCCCTATCGCCATACCGGGTACATATTCCAACTCTGGGCAAATCATGTATATTTTTTCGAATAAAAACACAATATATGATCGCATGGCCTGGAAATTTAAACCAGGACCAGGTTACCCACTTAAATATTTTTTATAATAACCTATAGGTTCTCAGCCATAGTACGCTGCCATTAGACCAATGAAGAGATTTTTATTATTTAGTCATAGAATAATATTATCTAAGTAGGTACCTAGCTAAGTACCTATTTATGTATAGCTACTATATTTATAATATTGTGCAATTTTTATGACTGATGTTGAGTAAAAAGTACGGAATTTATTGAAATAAGCAATTTACGTCTTGTTACCATATTTTACTAATTAAATAAATAATTTAAAAATTCGGCCACAAAATGAATAAAATTGTTTAATTTAACGTCCATCTTGTCGAAGCAGTTCAAATTAACGTCGCCGATCTACATTCACAAAATAACTTCGGAATATTTCAAACTATCTCTCCTCTACACATCAACGTTCCTAATTCTTGCACAAACTCAGTTTTACACAACTCCAAACTAGTTTATAAACCAATTAAAATCCCGCCCAATAATCTGAATTCCCGCCGAAATATGACGCCGCCATTTTTCCGCATTCACGGTTGCCATAACAACCGCCGAGGCGTCGCGTCGCGTCGCGTCGACAATGTTTATTATTTTAACTTTCCGCTAACCCTCGATAGCCACTTTCTAAACTGAAAATGGTCAGTTAAAAATAATCATGATACGTACGTACGTAATACGGAGTGCTTTTGTGTATATTTTTACAATCTATACACCATTAAACTCACTCGTAACTCAGTGGCGGGCAGTAGATTCGACTCTCGGTGTAAACAAACATCATTCTCAGACGTACTGGGACGTATGCAAGTGGGGGTAATATGGGGTTTGAAGTATGTATGTTTTATGATTTTAACCAATTAAGCTAGTGGATGCATCATTGCCCATAATTCATAAGATAAAGAATTTTATTAATCCCCTCAAAAATATATAGGCTATTCAAATTTGGTGGGAAAACAAGCTTGAACTTATGTAAGTAACTAAGTAAAGTTAGTAAATTGTACAAAGCCCTGACTCCAAAATAAGATCCAATTATCTTGGAATTTGTATCAAGAACTACTAGAGACTCGGTCGATATAATGTATTTGCTAAAGTATTTGCGGATCACGCAAATTTGTCTCACTGCAGGGACTGAACCTGCTGCCTCTGGTTTCACACTGAAAAGTACAAACCAATAAATTCCTAATATAGCTATGGCCGAGATAGACTGCACTGAGATTCCCTAAAGCAATGATGTGTTATCATGTACACAGTACTTGATAGTGATGGATGATTGAAATGAGGAATTTCGCAGTATCGCGTAGCCTAGCATAAGCAACAGAAGTTTTATTTTTTTCGAATGACTTTGTGTGATTAGCCTATATTGCTTTTGCAGCTTCACCTGACAATAAAGCCAGCGCTTATGGCGCTCTGACCAGAAATATGTATAGTGTATTTTGTAGCAATTAAGCACAGAGCCGCCTTTTAGAAGGCTCAGACCTCAGCAATCGCTGGGGAGTATAGTTTAGGGCCGTCTCTGCACATCATTGTGCCGAGGGCCATTTGTGGGAGCTCTTTGGACTCGCAGGTGTCCTATGTCGGGGTCGCGTATTATTGTTGCGATTCGGGTTGGGCAAGGAAAGTGCTGCTTCGATAGTGACTGTGATGGAGTCGTTGGGATCTGCCAAAACATGTTTGGGACGTCGACGGAGGAGCAACACGAGATAATTGTGTCTCGTAACATGGTTGCTTAAAATACTCGACTCGTTAAGTCGAAAGTATATATAAAAAAGAGATGAGTGATAGTGTTGATTTTTGAGTGGTAAAGCTACGCTGTAGACAGTTTTATCTACAGCATGAACGGGCCGGCTCGTCCGGGTCGTTACCACAGCCTCACAGGAAACCGGCGTAAAGTAGCAGCTTGCTGCTGCGTTGCGTACGATAAGTGAGATATCCGGAGACCCAAATCGCCCTCCCCTTCCGAATCCCCATTCCTTTAAGGTCGGCAACGCGCCCATGATCATTTTGGTATTGTGGACGTATATGGGCGGTGGAGATCACTTACCATCAGGTGTCCTACTTGCTCGTTTACCGGCCTATGATATAAAAAAAAGATATTGTAGAGAAAATAATATTCTCAACCTCTCTGTGGTAATTTGTCTTACATGACGACATAATTTTAATGATTGTTGACATTTTTACCCCCCTGAAAGATACTATAAAAGTGGCCGATCCAGAAATGAATTTTGGCGCGTTTAGAGGTGGATGGGGATCCCATAATTTTTTAAGGCTATGTGCCCAAAGGGTACATACACCCTGTCTCTCTGCCTGTCCGTCTATATGCCTATTCTATCTTTAAAATTCTGATTAATTCTGGCCGAAATTCTCGGAATATGCGTTATTATGAACGATATCCTAACAGACAGCCTCCGTAGCGTAGTGGGACATTTGTCTAGGTGCGGGAATCGAACCCACGGCCTCACGCTTCGCAACCGGCTACTCGCCCGTTGCGCCACGGAGCCTGTCAAGATAGATAACACTTTATTGTACACCATGCAGAATATTACAGTAAAGAACAAACAAAATTATAAATGTAACAATAGGCGTTCTTATAGCTAATAGCGATCTCTACCAGACAACCTTTCCATGGAGAAGAGGTCGGGGTGTATAATGAGACATTTTGAAGTGTTAATACTTATACATAAAACTTAGTCTTCGACCACTTAGTCGCTGAATCTAGTCAAGTCTGAGTACGTCCCCACTCCCCACCGACGGCTGTTGCCGGTGACTGCCTCGGTGGCGCAGTTGTGATGCGTAACTCTGAGGTCTCGGGTTCGATCCCCGGGTCGGGTAAAGTGGAATTGAGTTTTTCTATTACAAAATGCTCAGTATCATCCCGGAGTCTGGAATTTGTGCCCGGTATGGCGATAGGCTCGCCCCCTATCACATCGTGGGACGGAGATACGCTCGGCGAAATGTGGGTGTACTCGTTACACCTCTGCCTACCCCTTCGGGGAATACAGGCGTGAGTGCGTATGTATGTAGAATATTACAGTAAAGAACAAACAAAATTATAAATGTAACAATAAGCGGTCTTATAGCTAATAGCGATCTCTACCAGACAACCTTTCTATGGAGAAGAGGTCGGGGTGTATAATGAGACATTTTGAAGTGTTAATACTTATACATAAAACTTAGTCTTCGACTTACCACTTAGTCGCTGAATCTAGTCAAGTCTGAGTACGTCCCCACTCCCCACTCCCCACCGACGGCTGTTGTTAGCGATACGTTGTACAAACAGCTACGTTCTAAGTGGTTTCTTTATGTCCGCCATAAAACACAACACCAACAATTTAAGATAGTTATTACATCATACTCAAAATGAGCTCCTGTTGGAAAGCTTACGCGATATATAATAATTCGATGATGATTTTTACCCCTAAAAAGGTATCATTCTCAGAGGGGTTGACGTCAGACAGGACAAATCTTATCGTTACATGCATCGAACAAATATACAAAGAAGCCCTCTGCTATAAAACAAAAACATTACATGTATGACTCCTCGGTGGCGCAGTTGTAATGCGTATGCGTTACGATTGAGGCTAACGCTGTGGTCTCGGGTTCGATCCCCGGGTCGGGTAAAGTGGTATTGGGTTTTTCTATTACGAAATGCTCAGTATCAGCCCGGAGTCTGGAATTTGTGCCCGGTATGGCGATAGGCTCGCCCCCTATCACATCGTGGGACGGAGATACGTTTGGCGAAATGTGGGTGTACTGGTTACACCTATGCCTACCCCTTCGGGGATTACAGGCGTGGGTGCGTATGTATGTATGTACAACATGAACGGATTTGCTTGCTGGCAACGAGACTATCCGGCCCACACACCCGCCACTGTAAGCCACGATCGACAGTGGCATGCTATTCGACACCGAGCAATGAAGCTCGGCGAGTCTCAGGGAATGCAAATCTGTCTTTATCCCGCAACGAAATGAATCAAATAGAAAATTAGGGAGGAGTTGAGCTTGCTGGCAGTAATATTTTGACCCATTTTGTATTGAAGATCTGTCAAAACACTATTGATAGTAAGCAAATCTGTCGATAGACAGAATATTGGGAACGGCCATTAGAAAACAACAGAACAAAACAGTGCTTTTACGCACTGTGCTTTTTTTACTTTTTTACCTTCAGTTGGCCGTCACAAGCGTCCAATTTAAAAACTTTACAGAATGTTTGATGAGTCCTTTAAAAATACTACTTTATGGCGCGTGTCTTAAAATTGGGTTTATTTAATCAGAATTTGTGTTCATATATTTTTTTTAATTTGATCTTTCGACGACGCTTTTTAAAGTGAGATTTGCACGGAACTGTGTATTTATGTATGTTTTATCAAAGGTAACAACAATATGTTAAAAAAAACATGTTACGCCGACCCCACTGCAGTGGGATAAGGGCAGGTGAAAGATAAAGGTTCCGTACCCTATAAGTAACAACGGATACTAAAGCCCTGTATGTCTGTTTGTCAATCTCTCTGTCTTAACTGTATGTCCTTTAAAGGACTCGTATCTTTTGAACCGTAATCTGAGGGGCTAGCACGGAAAACTTGCGAAAAGTTATTCGAGCTGTCATCGACAACAATTTCTATGAGATGTTGGTACAGCGCCTCTATCGTACGTAAAAGAAACTAATATATATGGAATATATACGAATGATACATATGGAATTATCTATCGAGCCCTCGATACCTTTACATTTAGGATTTCGATAGTTTTCCGTGCTAGCCCCTCTGATATTATCATAGATTAAGTACCTATATGTTATTATAACCCATAGCATAACAAATAATTACAAAAAACAAAGTGGAAAATACTCTCGTGTCGGTTCGCTAGTCCGACATGCACTTGGTCAGTTTTTCAATGCTGTTGTAATTGTTAGAAGTTACGTGAGACGTGTATTGTTTTATTAATGCCAAACGACAGTAGGTAATCACTTTAACTCATAGTTTATCGGTTACTTTTACAATGTTACTGCTTTACAGACTAGAACCATGTCAGGATTCTCTAGAGACCGTTCTCTAATTAATTATAACTAAAACTAGGTACGATTAGTAAACCAACACAGCTGCCGCGTAATGAACTCTTAGACTATCGACTAAGCACTGATCTTAGTGAACTGGAGACTGACTGACTGCGGGTAAACGGCTTCCAGTTATGACGATAACCTCTTTTATACCATTTAACCACCCTTCCACAACTATATCGCACCATTATTAATTAAGTGGACTAACTCAACGTTGCTTTCTTAGACACCCTCAATACACCAATAAAAAGAGAATGCCCTAACATAATATACAGTTGTAATATAATATTATTGATACAGAAAGACATACAAAACATAAAATAACTGTTTGTAGATGTACCCTTAGGACTTGTATTTTGTTTATTACCGCTTCATTCCTAAAAATAAAACCGTTAAATAAGCACCTTTAAATAAACCGGTGACCTTATGAATATAAATTTAAAATAACAGAATAAGTAGGTACTTACCTAAAACCCATTTATGGCCGTTCCCAATATTAATCTTCAATTTCACGATAGATAGCTATCGTCAAACATCCGTATTGTTCTATCTACTGCTTGGAATCGTCCCTATTTTTTAGATATGCACGTCGGATACTATGATAGCAATAGATAGGCCGTCTATCTGGGCCCTCTTGCGCGTTATGTTCATACAAGCTGAGAAAGAGGAACTATTGTTTAATTTACGTTAGAAAATATGAAGACATGATTTAGATTAGAAATATAAGTTTTAATTTAACATTTATCTATAATTCTTATTTTTTACCACTGTAAATTAAATATTAGTAACGTGAAATACTTATTATGTTGCAAAACACAATGTAATAACGAAACGTTTTACTGTCAATACATTACGGCTCTGAATACAAGTCCTTTGAACAAAAATCCCAAGCGAATTTGGGGGATTTTACTGAAGTGGGGAATTATTTTGTTCGCATTAACAAATATTTATAGGTCTCTTGCACTTAATTTAATTATCAAAACGGTGCATTATTTTTATTTATGGGAATTTTAGATTTTTTTTATATTTTCTTTTAGATTTTTACATAATTTATTTAGTTTTTTGTATTGCAGTGCAAGTGCCATGTAAGCCTTGTATACTCATGGCTATTTCTTCAAAATGCGTTATTTATTTCCTTTTTTTACAGCCGAGGATATCTGTTAATCGGTCAAAATCTACCGATAAAGAAAAAACTAAATAACTTTATCGACAGATAGCACATAAAAAATATTGGGACGCTTGAACTGTCATTTTCATAGTGTTGTATATCTGTAGTCAGCTATCAGTCCTCTCATCAGTAGACAGCAATGAAGAATTACCTATCATTAATAAGTTTATTGGGACGTTAAAACGGAAAATAGATAAAATTTTCTATCGCCGGTATAGCAAAACTAGAGACAGACAGAATATAGGGAACGGCCATTAGTCATATAAGAGCCAAAACACTTACTGTCATACAGTAACCTACTTTATAAGTCGGTAAAAAGTCTTCCAACTTCAAAATCACTTGGTTGTGGACACAAAATTACAAACTTTATTGATTACAAACAATAAATCATTGCTCCGACGCGCGACAGACACGTACATAAATCATAATTAAGCATTGTTATTATTGGCAAATCTCATTTACAAATTCTGATTACATTTTAAACGTTTTATTAAACTAAGTTTTATTACCTCTATTTACACGGATCGTTAAATGACGCAGTGGCGCCAACACTCTAAAAATAAAAAACTAATTTTTGACATACGTTCCGTTCCACGAGGGACGATACCAGTTAAGTCTCATTATTCGCACCTAAATAGTCGTAAATAAGTGTAATATTTTACCAACGTCATCGGATTAATATGTTACAACAGCGCAAAATATATTCTGGTGTATTGTGGATATAATTGGATGTTAGTCATGGAATGGGCTCAGTGTGGCGAAAGTTCAAGAAGGTTGTTTTATTTACGTTTGCATGCACTACGCAAATTTACATACATACATACATTTTGTATTAGGAGTAGCTACATATAAAAAATGCACGTAAAACACAATGTTTTGTATCTAATACATACATACATTGGACTCACGCCTGTAATTCCCGAAAGGCTAGGTTTGACCAGTACACCCACATTTCGATAGCTTATTTCTGTCCCATGATGTAATAGAGGGCGAGTCTATCGCCATATCGGGCAAAATTCCAGACTTTGGGCTGACACTGAGCATTTCGAAATAGAAAAATCCAATATCACTTACCTGAACGCGTGATTGAACCCCCAAGATCTCAGCACAGCAGTCGTACCGCGTACACATTACAACTGCACCACCGAAGCAGTAGGTATAATATTTTAGTAATAATTATTAGCCAGCAATCATCACATCGTCAATTTTATCATGCTTCTAAGTTGTAGACAGATAACGGGACTGTGATTTGTACATTACATTTATTATAGTGATTTCTTATGCTTACGCGAATATTACACATTGAAATAAAACTAGTTTATACGGATTTTATCGCGGTTTAATATTATTTTAGTCCCGACGTTTCGAAAGCTTTTCAGTTTTTTTTTTCGTGGTCTCTCCCGTGACCACGAAGGCTGAAAAGCTTTCGGGACGTCAGGATTAAAGTAATATTAAACCGCGATAAAATCCGTATAAACTAGTTTTATTTCAATTTATCATAGTTTTACATTTGATATGTCTTCTATCTGCCTGCATTGAGTACTTCAATACTTCGGATATGTCGCGTGAAGAACTGCTTATAACATGGAACCGCTAATAATGACAGGGAAAATAGAAGGCAAAAGACCAAGAGGAAGAAACCCAAAACGTTGGTCTGACCAAGTGTAGGAACAGCTGGAGACACCACGGAGTCGCCATCCATCAAGCCGAAGATCGTAGCAATTGGAGTAAAACCACAACTAGAATCCTTCCACGGAGTCACGATCCTCAACAATGAGGGAACGATATAGTTAAATAATGGAGGACATTTGATATTCCCGTCACAACCCTACAGTTCCCGTCCATTATTATAAATTTCCAAGTAGATGTGTTTTTTAATCACAATACATTGAAAAACAGGTGTTGAGTGGTTTATGTGTCCGTATGCAAAGCTTGTGAGAAAATTCTTTCATGACAAACGTGAGCCGAATGCTAATGAAATGCTCTATTTTAAATATAACTAGGGGCTTTGCCCATGTTTTTCCACAAAACATACAATAAAAAAAACTTAAACTCCGACGAATATGAGACATATCTTACTTTCTTCCCACATTATTCTGCATCGATTGGTATCGGTCTCGACCCCATACCCCCAGCAGTTTCGGAGGAGATAGCGTGACTAGCTTTTGGCAGCGGTGGCAGCGCCAGTTACTTTTTTTTAGAATATAGAGAGAGAGATATAAGGTTACCAAATAGTTATGTAGTTAAAATTACTAATTTATTACATTCAATCTATTATATTTTATATCATCTCGAACTTAGATCTCCAATAAAACCTCAGAAAACTTTCTATAGAACAGACGGTACCTAGAGCACGCAGATAGGTCCTATATGTCCAAGGGTTCCAAACGATTCTTGAGACTTGGTTTGCCCACAATTTGAGCGGCTTGGCTCAGTAAAGAGTCAAATGGTAGAAGCTTTTTGTGTGCCCCAACACATAGGTGTGAGCAGAACATAAGGCTGGACTTGACTTTGTAGAGCGTGAGTTTTTGACTGGCGTTTTATCGGATGGCTGAGAGTATCCAGTGTTTTTTTGTTTGGATTGGCTGACTTCTAAATTGGATACCACCCGACACCTCACCCCGAAGATATTAAGACTTGTAGTAGAACTCCTTAGGACTGTAGCGCAATGAAAAATAGGTCCTTCTTCACGAACACACAATACTGCCATCTTTGTGGGGTTGAAATAAACTAAATTCAGATAACATTATCAA
The DNA here is from genome assembly GCA_905332985.1 of Mimas tiliae. Lineage (NCBI taxonomy): Eukaryota > Metazoa > Arthropoda > Insecta > Lepidoptera > Sphingidae > Mimas > Mimas tiliae. Next base: position 3,270,098 of record HG995260.1, on the reverse strand, counting down.
TTAGAGGCTTGTTCCCAGGAACAAGCTCTAATTTAATAAATAAATGGTTCTAAGTATATCAATACCTGTCATTTCATTTGTCGTAAGAGGCACACCAAATGTAAGATACACATTCAAATGTCCGCAAATGTCCCATCTATATTATGTTCTTTTAACCACTTCTAACCTACCGTGGTTAATTTTGTATTGATACTGCCATCTATGGAATTTATTTAAAACTAATATGGCATTTTGCGTTCAAATTAGCCAATTTTAATTGTTATACATAAGCTCTCTATAAATTGGTAAATAACAAATTTTGTGAATTTTCTTAAAAAAATAAGAATGGCTTTAATATCTTTTTTTAAACATTTTTGATATTTTTTGCGTAGAATGAGAAATTTTTGGTAATAAAATGTGACAGTGACAAGTGACAATTGACACTTGACAGTTAATCGCCCATCGCCCGTCGGCAATTAGAATTGAACAAAAGAGTTTCTGCGTTAAAAAATAACTAGAATAATAGCTCTGATTTACATTTTAAAGGTAAAGATATTTTAGAAACCGGTTTCTTTCCAATCTTGCGTAACTATAGCGTAGTTATATTCGAAGTTATAAGCACGTCGATTCGAGAAGGATTTCTCCTTCCGTGGCTAATACGTTTTTAAATTTGTGAATCATCGTTTATCATTATTTGTTTTTATATCAGTGCGTGTTTTGATAAGATTTGTAAGTGTTTTTTACACATTGTACATTGGCATTTCGCAAAAGAATCGAATTTCTTTTTTTTCTGATCCAATGTCTTTCTAATACTCATATAGGCCCAATATTACTTTGAAAAACATGTGTATTTCTACTATAAGTGTCGAGTTGCATAAAACATTATTATTAGATGATTAAAACTAGCTTTTATTAATAATTTTGCATAATTGTTTAATAATATAGCCTTGAACTTAGCTATTTCTGCTTCCTTAATTTTTATATTCTTTGCAAGTCTTCAGAGATCAAGTTAAATCTCCATACTTACCAAATTTTGTCCTAATTTGTGCAATAGCTTATCTATAAAAATACACTTAACATTTGTAACTTGAAGTTTCATAATAATTTATACTTTTTGTACAAGTATACACAAATCAGATGCTAAAATACCTAGGTACACTGATCAACCATTGATTGTCCTGTAGATAAATCTTTTTATTTGTTGCATAGGCCTGCAAACAAGGAGGTGAGTTACCTGATGGTAAATGATCTCCACCATCCATGTACTAGAAGAATCATGGGTGTGTTGCCAACCTTAAAGGAGAGGGATAATTAAAGGATTGGAAAGGGAAGATGGATTTGGGCCTCCGGATATCTCACTCGCCATATCTCACAACGCAGCAGCAAGCCACAAATTTATGTTGATTTTCTGTGCACCAGTGGTAAGCCAGCCTATTTGTGCTGTACACAAATATGTCTACAGTGTGGCTCTGCAACTTTGTATTGTATTAATGGTGTGTATGTCTGAGAGTTGCACACATGGGTGATCTGCTCATGTTAGTTGAACCAAATTCCTGTTTGGAAAGGCGCTCGCATTCCCTATAACTTTTATAAAATAATAATAATAGTTTTCCGTTTTCGTTAATAATTAAATTGTCTTCAGGAATATTTGAGTGAGACTTCTGGTGACCCAAATCCCCCTTCCCTTCCCATGCCAATGGTTCTTTTAGTATTGTGGGTGTACATGGGTGGTGCAGATCACTTACCATCAAGTGACCCACATGCATGTTTGCCGATCTTAGCTTTAAAAAAGCAATGATCTGGATAAATGAAACAGTAACATAAAATCAATTTATATAAAATGAAAAAGATAAGATAATATTTTGTTAAAAAATACATCCAACTATAGTTGTGTAAGATAAGAATGAAATTGAATGTAATGTTATTTATCTGACGAAAAATTGCAGGAGGTTCAATGCATATGTGCATTGCAATGTGTTTTCTTTGTATGTTTACCATACATAACTTTTCGCAGGGTGTCTTTAGTGATTCTTTTTGTTTGATAGGTTTGGTAGTCGCAAAGTTGAAACCATTTAAATATGAAGAAAATAGACTTCAAATATTAAAAGTAAAATCGGGGATAAAAATTTCGGTATTTATTTATGCACCAAAGTAGTAAAATAGAAATATTTAAACAAAAATAAAACTGTCTTATAAACTATATAACTAAATGTCATTTTTTAACTGTTGCATTATATCAGTCATTGTCATTAAGCAATAAACTAATTGATAAATTTTGTGTAATCAATAGTCACATACTCTGTTCATGTATTATATTATGTTGTACATGTATAATTTTCCTACTATATGTAAATATGGTTCAATTGTTTGATCCATTTGTTTTACGATTTCCTTTGATTTACAGTAACAATGCTAACCATCCAAGGGCAGCTGCCATCTCCATCGACCCTAAAAACGCCATTTCATATTTTGCAGGCCCGTAAAGTAGAGGGGTGTCTGGAGTGATAATATGATTCACCCTAAAACTTCACATTATGTAGTTAGGCAGATTATTATGACATATAATAATTGAAATTGCTTCGCTTGCCCTTAGCTTCATAGGTTTTCTCATTTCCGTGAAACATTTCTATTACTCCAGTCATACCAGCCCATTCTTGATGTAGATAACTGTACAATGTGAATACCACTTATATATTTCATACATGATGATTTTTTTATTTTTATTATTAATTAAGTATTTCATTTTAGTTTAATGTGAGTGCGATTGCCAAGTATGTCTGGTATACTCTTGGCTATCTCTTGAAAAGGCCAATCCAGGAATTTCTGTACATAACACTCGCACAATTCTGTAAAACAATGTCTGGACATTAAAAGAGGCCACAACCCATGAGTTTGTTTCGGCATTTCTTATCATGGCTAGCCCCGAAATGCCGTCTTAAATGTAATATAGCATAAAAAATGATTGACATGTAAAAGTGATATTTATGATCAATTTACAGAATAAATGATTTGAATTTGAATTAACTTTGCAGCATAATGTCAGAACGTGAGCCACTCACCGGTTCGAGCCGCGACTACGGCGCCACAACCGCGGTGCCAGCTGTCGGATTCGCGGACTTCAGTCCCACAGAACTATACAATCTGAGCGAGGGGATAGCTGATAATGTCAATACTATTAACAGCGGCCTCAGATCTCTAGAGAAGATGATGAAGCAGATTGGAGGACCTAATGACAGCGTGCAGTTGAGGGATAAAATGTAAGTAAGCTTTTTTTTTTTATTGCATAGGCCGGCAAACGAGCAAGTGGATCACCTGATGGTTAGTGATCTCCACCGCCCGTGTACGCCCACAATACCAAAAGAGTCATGGGCGCGTTGCCGACCTTAAAGGAAAGGGATAATTAAGGGATTTTGGCCTCCAGATATCTCACTCACCGTACGAAACGCAGCAGCAAGCTGCTACTTTACGTCGGTTTTCTGTGAGACAGAAGACATATACTGTTTTGTGTGGTTTTTTGTGTAACGACCCGGACGAGCCGGCCCATTCATACTGTAGTCAAAATTGTCTACAGCGTGGCTCTACCACTCGTAAAACCTACTGGCTGTATTCAAATAAACGATATTAGTTTGGCTATCTGGATAGATGCTGGATACCGAGAATCAAACGTAAGATAGTTTATTGAAAAGGGCCGTAAGTTGATCTCTAAAGCCCAACATATCAAAGTGGTGTGCGACGACGACGCAACGTAAAAATATCGGCCTGTAAGTGGTCAGGCCGATCAAGTTTTACAAGGTGGTAGGTCCCTCGTTTGCGAGAGACCGGCTGGGTTGGTACCACCGCTTTGTCTATTTCTGCCGCCAAGCAACAGTGTGTAAGCACTGTTGTGTTCCGGTGTGAAGGACATTGAAGCCAGTGTAATTACTGGGCATTATGAGACTTAACACCTTATGTCTCGGGGTGACGAGCGCAGTCCAGTGTCATGTAGTGCTTTATTTAAAGTTCTGTGTGGCGTTGCTTCTGTTTATGAGCAGGCGTGGCGCTTACCATCAGGCGAGCGACCTGCTCGTCTCGTCATTCAATCTAATATAAAAAAAAAAAAAAAAAGTTATTTTTCTCATATTGTCAAAATATTATGTTTATAGATGATGAGCGCAGTGCAGTTATATTGTTTATGAACAGGCATAGCGATTAACATTAGTCGAAGGACCTGTTTGTCTTGTCACCATAGTCTATAAAATTTTACAGCACCCATAACGCCACACCCAGATAAATATTGGCTGTCTGATCCATTAATGTCCTATGTCCAGCAGTGGACGAATTCAGGCTGATGATGATGATGATGATGATCCATTAATATTTGTCTCTGGTCCGGGTGTTTGGCGCCGTAAGTCCCTCGCATACAGGTTAACATAGTGTGGGGTCCGGATGATGTGACTGTTTGGTTTGATTTATAAAAAAAACTAATATTATTTAGTGTATTATTATCCTATTTAAGTGTATTATTGATGGTGCTATAGTGTATAAATTTAAATATAATAAGTATATGCTATACAAATAAATTGTTTTTTTCTTTGTTTCTTGCATGATATGTTATATCATATGTTGATAATATGGTTTCTGATGCCTAAATATATTGATTATATTTTTATACTGACTTGTCATAAGCGCTATAGCGCAATAAACGATTTTATTATTTTATTCGCCTGCCTCGGTGGCGCAGTTGTAATGTGTACGCGTTACGATTGAGGCCAACGCTGAGGTCTCGGGTTCGATCCCCGGGTCGGGTAAAGTGATATTGGGTTTTTCTATTACGTAATGCTCAGTATGAGACCGGAGTCTGGAATTTGTGCCCGGTATGGCGATAGGCTCGCCCCCTATCACATCGTGGCACGGAGATACGTTCGGCGAAATGTGGATGTACTAGTTACACCTCTGCCTACCCCTTCGGGGATTACAGGCGTGAGTACGTATGTATGTATGTATTATTTAATTCTTTATTAGTCACGACACGCAGCAAACAGTAAACGGTTCTGTATCGGCGACGGCGCGTGACATCCAACGTCTGGGCGTGGTGGTGCGGCGCGGTGACAAGCCGCAGAAACTGCAGGTCGAGCGACTCACGCAGGCGTTCATGGACGCGCTCGATAAATACTCTTCTGTGCAGAAGGTATGACGTCATGGCTGTGAGTGTACATTGGCGGTTGAGATCACTTACCATCAGGTGACCGACTTGCTCGGTTGTCGGCCAATGCTATAGTCACTGTCTAATGAAGAGTTGGTGTTGGAACAAGAGAAATAGTACAAGATTTTGGATATAATACAAACAAAAGTATCCACTATCCACACTCTACTACTAACCATTTTATTAACCATATCATTTATTTATTTAACCATGGTTAATATAATGACATAAGTACTAAAATCTATAGAAACCAAGCGTATCAATTTTCAATAAGTAGATTGACGTCATCGCAATGCCCATAGATTATATTATAAATATCAGACTCGTCACTGTATGTAGGACTAGCTTTTGCTTGCGGCTTCGCCCGCGTGAACGGCCTTTTCCGGGATAATAAGTAGCCTATATCCTAATCCAGGTCATGGTTTACCTGTGTGCCAAATGTCACCCAAAATTATTTAGCTGTTAAGGCGTGATTGACTAATAATAATACGAAATATAATAATACTAGCCCTGTATTATATACGTCCCACTGCTGGGCACGGGCCTCCTCTACTGAATGAGAGGGGTTAGGCCTTAATCCACCACGCTGGCCTAATCCGGGTTGGCAGACTTCACATACCTTCGAAATTCTTATGAAGAACTTCTCAGGTATGCAGGCTTCCTCACGATGTTTCCTTCACCGTTAAAGCAAGTGATAATTAACAATTAATACACACATAACTTAGAAAAGTCAGAGGTGTATGCACTTGGGGCTGGTTTCGAACCTGCGACTTTCGTCTCGACAGTCCATATCACTCCCCGATTGACTAATAGACATACAAATTCACAAACATCCCTACTATCATATTTATAATATTAGTAAATATGCTATATATATAATAAACTATATTGCAATGATGTATACCTTAACCCAGGATATACCTCCTTTAGTTACTCAGCGGTTTTTATGGATAGCGGTGTATTGAGACTTTAGGTGTATCATCTTACACTAAGTAATAATATATTTTATTTGTTTAAATGCAGCAAGTAACAGAGAAAATGGCGGCGCACATGCCTCGGCCTGCGCGCGTGCGCAATGACCCGCAACTGCTCGAACAGCAAGCCATCGCAGACGACGAGGAGTCCGCGTTACTTGCGCAACAACAGGCACAGGTATACTTGTGCAACTCAAATTAAAAATTAAAATATTATATTTACTTAAATTATTACTCAACTCTTATTATTATTATTAATTATTCTCTTTATTATTACTAGCCTTTGCTCCCGGCTCCGCCCGCGTGAACGGCCTTTTCCGGGATAAAAAGAAGCCTATGTTACTCAGTGATAATGTAGTTTTCTAACGGCATAAGAAATTTTTGAAATCAGTCCAGTAGTTTTTAAGTTTATTTGTTACATACAAAAATACAAATCTTTCCTCTTTATAATATTAGTGTAGATGGGTTTTACTAATAACCGTGTACAGTTGTCTGATAGTTACACTAGTTATACTTCCACTGTGTGATTACATTGCTTTCAACTTTTTGGCGGGAATAAAACAATACCCGAGTGACAGTACAAAAATGTTTTTGAAGAGTTTGTTGCCTCCCGTCCAGCCGATTTCTTCAATAATGGCATCGATAAATTGCCACTGCACTGGCAAAGATACATCGATAGCATGGTTACTTTGATTAATAGATATAAAACAGATGGGAAAAAATACTTTTTTCGTACAGAACGGCAATTTCATAGATTATACAGATGGACTGCCTCGGTGGCGCAGTTGTAATGCGTACGCGTACGATTGAGGTCAACGCTGAGGTCTCGGGTTCGATACCCGGGTTGGGTTAAATGGTATTGGGTTTTTCTATTACGATATGCTCAGTATCAGCCCGGAGTCTGGAATTTGTGCCCTGTATGGCGATAGGCTCGCCCCCTATCACATAAGGGATGAAAATACGCTCGGCGAAATGTGGGTGTACTGGTTACACCTCTGCCTACCCCTTCGGGGATTACAGGCGTGAGTGCATATGTATATATGAAAAAATACTTTTTTCGTACAGAACGGCAATTTCATAAGTAAAGACTTATTATAAAGATAAATAAAAATTTCAGACACGTCTCGTGGAGTTCGAAACGAGCATGCTCATAGAGAAAGAGGCTTACATAAACAAGATAGAGGCAGATGTGTTGGACGTGAACCTTATCATACAAGACCTGGCGGAAATGGTTCATGAACAGTCACAAGCTGTGGGTAAGTCTAACAATGTTGTTCATTTATATCTCACTAGCTTTTGCTCGCAGCTCCGCCCGCGTTTAATATTAATGCGCTGTTTCAGCATATTAATGCTGAGTGGTAGAGCCACGCTGTAGACAATTTTGTCTACAGCATAAATGGGCCGGCTCGTCCGGGTCGTTACCACTGTCTCACAGAAAACCGGCGTAAAGTAGCAGCTTGCTGCTGCGTTTCGTACGGTGAGTGCGATATCCGGAGGCCCAAATCCCCCTCCCCTTCCCAATCCCTTACTTATCCCTTTCCTTTAAGGTCGGCAACGCGCCCATGATTATTTTAGTATTGTGGGCGTACATGGACGGTGGAGATCACTTACCATCAGGTGACCCACTTGCTCGTTCGCCGGCCTATCTCTCTATTCTAAAAAAAAGTAACTGCCGCCGCCGCTGCCAAAAGCTTGTCACGCTATCTCCTCCGAAACCGCTGGGGGTATAGGGTCGAGACCGATACCAATCGATGCAGAATAATATGGGGAGGAAATGGGATGTTTTTTTTATGTCTCATATTTGTCGGACTTTAAGTTTTTTTTTATTGTAAGTTTTGTGGAAAAACATGGGCAATGCCCCAAATAATAAAAAACTAAAAACTATTCGCGCGACCGAAGTGTAGCACGGTGGCTGCATTTTTTATCCGGCTGTGGATTGACAGGGCGTGGGCTTGATTCCGGCACCGGAATGTTTAAGTGACCCACAAATATTTATTTCGAATCTGGGTGTTATGGGACCACAAGTCCCTCGTAATCCCTGATACCCACGGTATAGGTTAACCTTGTGTGGGGTCAGACCTATGTGTGTGACTGTTGAGTGTATTATTATTATTATTATATTACTAGCGTTTGCTCGCGGCTCCGCCTGCGTGCAATGTTTTTTGGTATAAATAGTAGCCTATGTTCTAATGCAGGTCATTGTCTACATGTGTGCCAAATTTAAGCCAAACCCATTCAGCTATTAAGGGGTGATTGATTGACAAACATCCATACTTTCACATTTATTGACAGCCTCCGTGGCGAAGAGGGCGAGTAACCGGCTGTGAAGCGAGAGGCCGTGGGTTCGATTCCCACACCGAGACAAATGTTTGTCTAATCCACAAATATTAGTTTCTGGTCTGGGTGTTGTGGGACCGCAAGTCCCTCGTAGTTTCTGATACCCACGATACAGATTAACCTAGTGTGGGGTCAGGAATATGTGTGTAACTGTTGGGTGTATTTATAATAGTAGTAGGATTATAATAAAAAATATCTTACCGTTTGAATGTCTTTTCTAGATACGGTGGAAAGTCATATCGAAGCAGCGAGCGCCAACGTCGAGGCTGGAGTCGATGAATTAGCGAAAGCGGCGGAACACCAACGTAGATATCGCAAAAAAATGTTCATTCTGATCATAATTGGGGTCATTTTGGCAATCATATTCATTGTATGGATCGTCAAAGCGTTCAGATAAATTATGTCGATGAAAGCGGAGGATCGCCTTATTGATAAACGTTGGCACTGGGGAACTCTGTTCAACTCACCATACGATCTATAAAATGGTAGTGTAGAAATGGGGAGGTTGTCAGTGTTCGTTGTCGGAAAAAATTTACATAGAAAACGACCTATCAAGATTCGATAAAGTAGCCCATACTCGATCTTCCAAATATAAAAATTAAAATTTAAAGGGTTGTGTTTTAGACCCTAATAATCTTTTTAAAACAAATTATAAATTAATGTATATTGTTCATTTATATCTACTTAACTTTTTGGCGATAGTAAATTTATCATATTTTTATCGCTCAAACTAAAGACAGACTTAGATATAAATAACGACTGAATTGCAAGGATAAAAAACTATTAACATACAATTTTAATTTTATACGTTTTGCTATTAAACACTTGGAATAGGTAAACAGTGTTTATGTACCGAATCCATTATTTGCCAATCTATCGAAATTAGGTAGTATTAAGATTTGTATCATTCAAATTGTCTGTTTATTGATTATGCATGTAATATACAGGTTTTTGAGAATAGTATAAATGTGCGGGATACACGAGGCGAGCTCAAGCTACGATAACAAGTTAGTGCTTAAAGAAAGCAGGTAAGTGACTGGCTGAGTATCTTTTATTAAATTAAGCTAGTTCCATATTAGTTACTAGCAATAGCTGTCCTAGCTTGAAAAACTGGTCTCGTGTAACTCGGGCATAATGTTGCCTAATATTGACTTCGATGTGACAGTCAAATAATATTTGATTGCGTAAATCTGACTTTTACAACTATATACCTACTAACTGTCTCTCTATTTAAATTCTATTTCTCATCAAAATGGTATTTAAGGCACATTTCATAGTCCATTTAAAAATTTCACCATTATTATTATTATAATTATAAAATAACGTTTACTTGGATATTGTGAAATAGTCCATCATTATTCTGCAAAATTTCACTGATATTTTATAAAATATTTCGATTTGTTTAATAACACAATTAAATAATTTCTTTCGTCACGGAAAACTTAATAAAGTTAAATTTTCTCGACCTAGACATTATTGTTTATACTTTTAAATAAAATATAACTATATCCCCATATTAACACGAAATAAGCACATCTAATTAGAGTGGAAAATAACTTCATTTCATGGCGTTGTAATGCTGAATATTTTATCGATAATGTGTTAAATATCGATAGAAATATTTAAAGCCCATTGAATTAGTGAAACGGCGGGTTATAATTGCTATGAAATAAGGCCTTATGTAATGTAGTGAATAATAATATTATGTTATTTATATTATTAAAGTAGTTAGGAATTCTATTGTAGATATTTAACTAATTATCCCATTATAATATGTACACATTCCAAAAGTCGATAAAATCTATCGAAACTATGACTAGCGAAACTTTTTGATTATCGACTCGATGAAGTGATAATACCGAAGCGATAAAAATTAAATTTATTACATTTTATTTTAATATATCGATATCAAATGTGTATAATAAATAAAGACAACATAACTATTTGTCGGTACTTTTCTTCCGAATATAATATATTGCATCTTATTGGGAAAAATGCAATGAACTATCTAGAGTTTTAAGCATATCTAATTTATTTTGTGGTTAAACCATTTTTTTTTGTATTATCTCGTGGTTTGAAGTGGTTTTTCTCGTTGTGGTAAGCTGCAAAAATTTTGTTTATATAATTTTATTCTTGTAAAAGTATATTTCGTAAGTAAATTAATTTTGTGAAGTTCTTTTGGCAAGTAAGCAGCCAGTTCGGATGGACAGTGCTCACTTTGGCAGCCTCTTTATCACAGTGAGCTAGTAGTCTGCTTTGAAGCGACAGGCTGCGGGTTCGAACTCCACGTCGAGACAAACGTTTTGACATCCACAAATATTTGTTTGGTTGTTGTGACACTAGCGTTTAGACACCTACCTATTATCAAAACTAGTGGATTTCGGAGTTTTATAATCTTACAAGGTCTGATATTCAAATAGTAATATTATTATTTAAATAGTAGTAGTATATTCAATATTTATAGTTTTTTCTTTGCATCAATATCAAATATTTTGACGATTTAACACTACAGTAGTAGCACCGTACGATGGCACGTATAACGTATGCAGAGTCAATAAGTGCCATAAATATTGACAACTACGTGTGAAAGAACAATTGCTATACGTCAATGTGAAGTACTGCTGGACCTATAATATATCGAGACTACAGTGTCGATAAGTGACATCGTACGTTGCCGCTATTGTAGTTGAAGTTGCATCACTTATCGAGTCAAATAATAAGCAGCTACATAAAACTTTGCGATTTCTCTTTAAAATCTTAGATAGAAAGGGGGCGACATCAAAGCTTACCTTAACAAATATATGTTTATGAATTTTAAGGCATGAAACGATAAAGATGAAATTAATGTTGCAACTCCACAAATTTATTTCTGTCTCAGCTAGCTGGGTATAATTAATATATTTTTGTCAAAAAATCATTGAATTTCGATTCATAATTCAAAGAAAAAATATGTATTAAGGCCTAATTTATCAATACTAATCTTTCTTTGTCGTTTCTGATGTTTGTATTGTAAAAAACCATAATTATGTTATTTTGTTGATTTTGTAAAACAAATTTGTAATAAATCACTTTCAAGTATTCTTCATCTTTCATTTACTAATGATATAATTTATTAATTATCGACTATTATGAGGTCTCTGATTTGAAAACTATGCTTAGTATATATATTATTTATACGTGAGTCAACATTATTGGTCAGCAGTCAGTTTTGTTTGGCGCCAAAAACGAGGCAATCACTTTTTTATTAGCTTGTATGACGGGACGAGCAGGTCGCTCGCCTATGAACAGAATCAACGCCACACAGAAATCGTCACTATGCGTTCGTATGCACTATGAAACCTGATAAGTAATAACTAGGCTTGATTAAAGAAATTAAGGATGGTTCACAATTAATTAATGTCAATGTTGTCGATAAAAAGACGTTTATTTTGCACGTGGCTTCGTACATCATTAATGGAAATAATATAGTTATCGAATTAAATCACCCTAACTATTTTGTGTAACAACTTAATCGAACGATTACAAACAAACATAATAAAACCTTAAAGAATCTAATATTGCTTACGTTTGTTACACAATACAAAAATAATCGAGTTACTATTACAATTTTTAAAAATATTTTTATTGAGGAACATCAAATATTAAGTAATAACAAATAAATATTACTCGCTTTGGAACAGAAAATAAATAACAAGAATTGTAATTTTTTGCTAAGAACTGTACAAAATGAAAAAAGCAAAAAAAATGTATCGATATTTCATTTTCTTTTTTGTGGGAATCAACACTTAAATGAGATACATTTTTTATGAGTAACGAGCTCTTAGCGTCTTTAACATAAAGATCATTTTTGAAACTAATATTGTTTTACAAATGACACTTCAATTATTTACATGTTCTAAATTATTTGTCACACTTACTGCCGCACTCGGAGACATCAATCAACTTCAATAAACAATAAGTATTTTTTTTATTTCTTTGTTACATTCGGTACTTATGCTGTTACTAAGCACAGAAAATGCTTAATGATCCATTACTGAGTACAAAAATAATTTTAATTAACGTCTCTGAGTAGTAATCTAATTCTAAGAAATGGCCAATTGAGAATTAAAGGTAATTGACGTATGAGTGCCGCAATTAAACCTTACGTATTACAACTTTGTCAAAGTTGGTGGGTTTACACAAATAGCCTTAACTGAGTTTTATTAACTTATCTAAATAAATTTTACACTAAACACTTAACTAAATCAACCAAATTGGTAACGAGTAATATTGGACTTAAATTTATCATTTCCTGTTTTTAACAATGTCAGTATTTTCAATTTTGCATTCAAAAGTGGTAAAGGTAGTGGATATATTTTAATTTCACGTTTAGTAAACATTAGGTAAAAGTAAGTTTTAGCTGACGACTAACTTAAGGTTAAAATTCAATTTAGGCAAAAAATAACCTTAAATTCCTTGGTAAAGTGACTTACTGCAATTTGGGAGATAATTAAGAAAAGTGGAGATATGGTGATTAGTAATTAATGGCTTGCAACTTTTCTCAATAGACAATGTAAGTTTATTGTAAGTTTAGAATAACCTTAGAATACTAATTAGTTATTCTAAGATTGTAAGTAAAAAATATATTCTGAGATCATATACTCAAGATTCACTTCGTGCAGAAGATATAACTTATTGTTTTTCTAACAGTACAGTATGCATAGAATAACTTCGTTGGACTAAAGTTAGTCACTTTACCCGATATCTATGCCCCCCAGAGACTTAAGGGTGGCCCTTTATAGTCTCTGAAGACAATAGCTGCAACGCCACTTGTGACTCATTTCAGGCCAACCAAGTTACTCTATTTTTATAGTATAGGCCGGCCAACAAGCAAGTGAAGTTGTTGTTGATGATTTCCAACATGAACAATACCAGAAAAATCATGCACACGTTGCCGACCTAGTATAATTTTACTTTTTCCGCCATGAAAGGATTATAATTATCACAATTTCGGAACATAATAACCGGTAAAAAAATATGCTCGAGCATCTCCTAATCTATATGAACAAAACTGCATCAAACCTTTTTTAAGTTAAACTGTCCATAATATTTTTTCTACCATAGTGATCTAATTATCAAATTACTTTTTTGACCTCAATTATATTTGTAAGTTTTACTCGCGTAAACTAATTATGTAAGCCAACTTACGGAGAAATTACTGATACAAACAGCATTGTAAGTTTCTTACTGTAAGTATTACGTAAGTGTAATATGTCACTAGAATTTCGTCCACACATATATGTAAGCTAAGCAAGTCCATAATTAAAACTTACAAATGTATATAAGGCCTTCGAATAACTGAAAAATCTAGTTTTCCAGATGTTATCAAAGTTGTTATGTATAAAGTATAGGAAACGTAATTAAAACAAGATAAACAAGTTTCGGTGCAGTTTTATTGCCAAAATCATTACATTCGAGCGAGCATTGATATGCATTTAAAACTTGAAAAAAAACTCATTTGGGATTTGGTTCAACAAAATGCATTATTTTCATTATAAATATTTTTTATGAATTCTACACATATTAATCCTAAATCGAATGATCAATTTCATGACAGGAGTGGATTCAGGAGGTCATTGGGTACTTCGACCAAGCAATCTTTTGGTATCATGCCTAAACTGCTTATAGTGATTAAAATAGCCTGCTACAAATCTTTATTTACTTTGCGATCTAAATAAGAATAAGAACGTCAATGACTTCGACTTGTCAACTGTCACTTTACAAGAATGATTAACAAGGAAAATTTATTTAAGTCAGCACAGTTCGTAAACTAATCAGCAGTTAGTAAACTAAGACGGCACAATGTGGCGAAAAGACATTCGTAGTCTTATTAGGATCGAATTGTAACAGCGCCATCTAGTGCTAAAAGGAATGCAATATTTGGATCGTTTCATGCAGATATAGCCCATAAATACCAGTTATGGGTTGGATCATTTCTGCACAACACAATCCATTTGACAATCACTAATAAGTAACTTTTTCTATCTATGAAATTGATCGCCCGTGACATTTTTGTTAATGTAACATTTTGTATACACAGTATTTTGACATAGTTATTCACCTTTGTGCTAATTAAGGAATACGCACAAATATTATATTTTGATGTGACGTGATGCTATAAATCTCAATCTTACAATCAATTAAAGGCTTATAAATAGGCTCGTTTGTGCACATCTTACTATGTATGCGTGAGCCTGTAAAGAGGTGGTTTTGATTTGTATGACAGTCGTCGTCTTATACATTGTATCTATGTCAACACATCACACATAGGAAGAGGTGCAAGAATGAGTAATTTAGGTCACATTTTGACACTAGATATGCATTTTTCTTTAAGTCATAAACAATCTATAGAAAATCAATATTGCGGCAAATGATTTTTCTCCCGGTCTCAGCAACTAAATACGGTTCTGTCTTGTATTAATTGAACATTCAAAATAATATATTTAAGTGGCATTTAATGTCTCGGTGTGACGAGCTCAATACATTGCCATATAGTACTGTGTCATTCAAAGTTCTTTGAAGTGTTGCTAGTGCTTCTGTTTATGTGCAGGCGCGACACTAACTATCAGGCGAGCGACCTGCTCGTCTCGTTATTCAGACAAATACAAGTGAGACATGCACATTATTACATATTTTTAATATTTAACTTTTTAGAGCATGAACACTTATCTAAGAGCACTTTGAGGATACTCATAAATTTGGCAGTATTGAAATGTTTATTTTTAATGCTGTTTCAACTTATGCGAAAATAAATTTGTACGTACTTTCTAAATCTATATAGCCTTCAGCTTGTATTAATTATACATTTTGGTATAATTAAATATTTTGTGGTTTCGCTAAATGCGTCTCATGACAAACAATTTGATTATAGTATAAATTTTAATTCGGTCATAATTCGTTTTGTCATACGTAAAGGGCAGCAGAATTAACATCAAAATAAAAGGAAGACAAATTATGTAAAAAGGCCAAAAAATAATAATAATGGATGTTGTATCTTAGTTTGGTTTCAAATAAATATTCGGAAGTATGTGAAGGATATTCAAGATTTGTTTTGGGAAACATGTAAATCTCCTTCAAATAATTTACAAACTGATGGGAGGGTTCCTCGAACCATATTTATTCGTATCCGACTGTATATCGACCACCGTACACACGGCGAAAAACCAAAAATAGCGGCTCGATCCGGCGAGTCGTGTTCAAGGTTCAGCCAGTGTATATCCAGTTACTTTAAGCCAGTATAATTCTGGTGATCGTCGAGAGACGCAATGTCTCTCGATGATCGACACGTGATCACTTTGCCCTTTCAAATAAAAAAATGTCCGTTTTAGTATACAATAAAGTCGACAATAATTATCCATCAGAATAATAATATCCAATCAAATCTCAATAACTAACAAATGTATCTAGAAACTCAAAAATATTGCTGTAACATTTTAATCGTCACATCAAAAATAGACGCCATCTTGAGTCACGTAAACAAAATGGCGGACAACAAAATAATTTCAATGATGTCATATCACGTGAGATACAAGGTTACAAAAACGTGATGTTACATTGTAGTTTTATACTTCACTGCAACCGCTTTATGGATTTTGCCTCGTGTATTTTTGGAAACTTTCAAACCATATTTTGACAGCCTCCGTGGCGCAGCGGGCGAGTAGCCGGCTGCGAAGCGAGGGGCTGTGAGTTCTATTCCCGCACTGAGAAAAATGATTGTGTGATCCACAAAAAATTGTTTCAGGTCTAGGTGTTGTGGGACCGCAAGTCCCTCGTAGTTCCAGATACCCACGATACCTGATACAGGTTAACCTAGTGTAGGGTCAGGACTATGTGTGTGACTGTTGGGTGTATTTATTTATTTATATTAATATGCGTAATTGTAATAGGTAAGGCCGGGCGCACTTTGGATGAGTATTGGTATGAATTTTTCACGTATTTCGTATGTACAATATACGTAGTACTCAAGTACTATAAACTCTAGGCACAGAGTATAATATCCCTTGACTACAATTATCATAGACGAACGATGAAAAATTCGTACAAATATGCTCGCGTACGGGCAGCCTAAGGTATACAATTTTAGCGATGAGTCGGTCATTTTTGTTTTGATTCATATTGAACCAATAAGAAGATTGAAATTATTATCATTGAATTAGGTTCAAATATGATTTATCTTTCTTCCTTTCCTTTGGCAAGAGAAATGGCATTTTTAAACGCTATCATTTTAAATTTTGTTTTGACTTTGAGCTAAGGTAAGCTCTAATATTATGTTGATACAGTTTAACGATAGTTATTTTCGTTCAACATCAGGGATGCCCCTACAGTAGCAATGAAATATGAAATATTATGTTAATAAATAAAATTTAAAATCATTTAATATAAAAAACATTGTCCTGTACCATGCTCTACTATCGATGAGTGCTAGACTATTGTTTAACTTCGTATAACCTCAAACTTTGTTTTTTAATGCCTATTTAAAGGATAGTTACTCATCGTTGAAAATTACTAACAAAATACGCGAAATAAAATCCATAAAACTACCATTTTCCATCTAATAAACACTGTACATGATTACGAAATTCTCATTTGTTTGTGCTTCACAGTACATTGCCGAGGCTCAACACTCGGGTAGTATAACTGGTGTAAGTGACTTTGTAATGAAAACTGATGTCCAACATTGTATGTTAAAACCTTGCAAATAGAATCGCGATGGGTTTGCTGTTATCTATCAAGGAGTTTCCCATATTCCCACGCAGTCTTTCATCAGATCTTAACCAAAAATCAAAAGGGTTTCGGTGATCCGAACCCACAAAGAAATTCTTTTAATCGACGCATATGTGTCGGAGTTATGAATCGAGAACTTTCTACTTTTTGAAGTCACTTAAAAATGACTAACGAGGGGCAAAAGCTAGTATATAATATAGCTGTAATATTTTCCAAAAATTGTCATTACAATGTCACTGTAGGTATAAATTATTATTGTTATACATTTGATAACTTACTACTACCGCAGTTTCGCTTGTCTCTGTTGCCAGACCGCGTATTTTGAGCACGCGGTCTCGATCATTTGATTCAAATGTCGCGTCAGTGTTGTAGCTAATGGTGTCAAGTCGCGAAGCATTTTCTCCTGTAATATTTAAAAATAGTCCATAATACTATATGACAATTAAAGTTCGGACATCCTTAGGCCTGAGTTACATAATATATGTGTAAGTTTTACTTACAGACTTACGTAAATGGCTCTTATTTGATTTTTTATCGAGTGCTGACATAATGACTTTGACTAAAGCACGATCGCTACTAGTCAATCCAAATACTTTAAAATTATTAAATGATGTGTTATATCATTATTCAATAATAAAAAAACAAAGTAATTAAATGCGGAAATAATGTAATCGAAACAGCACTCTGTATAATAAATTAACTACTTGTATCTTCTATAAAAAAACTCTACTATATATAAAAACTATATATTTAAGATACTGTTTCTCACCTCAAAAGGCCTCAGTTTAACGTTCCTAAACCTCAACAGCGCTTCGTAGAACTTCTCCGCACGCGCCGTGCTATCGTCCGGTTCAGCGTTCGCTCCCGGCTGAGGGAAACATCGCCACAACTCGCGAAGTAATTCCCCGCACGATAGGTACAGTCTATGCAGCTCAGATTTAACATCTGGTGGTATTAATTCTGTAAGTTGGGATAATTTGTAAGTTAAACTGACTTTTTTCATTTATTTTATAGTGTTAATGAATAGTATGAAATGTAACGAGATTGAATGTTTGGTTTGTATGTGTCATTTATAGAAATGTAAATGCTATCAAAGGTGTGTTAGAAAAAACAGATTGTCAAGAGCGATGATTCGGAGCCAGAGCGAGATAGCAAGTTGCGGCGTCTACTTGCATCAAACGCGCCGCGCCACGTGCCGTCTACGTCAGTACGCCACATGTGTCAGCTGTTCATCACTTTTCAGATGAAAATAACAAATTTTAAAATATGATCATTTTTCTAAGCTACCTGTGTAAGGATAATATCTCGTTCAGTTTATATTTTTTTAATTTAATAATTTTTATTAAGCTGTTTATATGTCTATCTTCACAACCCTAAAAGGGACAACAGGGTTTTTGTTACATACTGTATAACTTACCCCAGTATAGATCTGTCGACCGTTGAGGGATTTAATGACTTGACGGTCGACATATTTCAATTACACAGTACTTAACATAAGGTCCAGGGTAGTCACTTTGAAAAAGACCTGCGAAGTGTGAGGCCGTGGGTTCGATTCCCACACCGAGAAAAATGTTTCGTGTGATCCACAAATATTTGTTCCGGGTCTGGGTGTTGCGGGACAGCAAGTCCTTCCGAGTTCCTGATACTCACGATACAGGTTAACCTAGTGTGGGGTCAGAACTATGTGTGTGACTGTTGAGTTTATTTATTTAATGACAATTGGTAATTCCCCAGAGGGATTGACGTCAGGCAGGCGGCCGGCCGTAAAAAATACAAGCCAAATCATTCTGTAACATGTTGCACCTTTAAAGACAAACCGTTACTAAACGAAATTTTTCAAGAATTGAGTTACTAATGCCATTTTTTTCAAAATTACCGAAACTATACGATGAATTTTACACTTTCATAAAAAATCCACTTTTAGAGGTAGATGACGCTAATTTTGACCGTTACAAAACTAAATAAGATTCGCTGGCTAAATGCAATATCGTGTGTATACTAGTTGTTGTTTAATTGTGACTGCCTCGGTGGCGCAGTTGTAATGCGTAAGCGTTACGATTGAGGTCAACGCTGAGGTCTCGGGTTCGATCCCCGGGTCGGGTAAAGTTGTATTGGGTTTTTCTATTACGATATGCTTAGTATCAGCCCGGAGTCTGGAATTTGTGCCCAGTATGGCGATAGACTCGCCCCCTATCACATAAGGGACGGAAATACGCTCGGCGAAATGTGGGTGTACTGGTTACACCTCTGCCTACCCCTTCGGGGATTACAGGCGTGAGTGCGTACGTACGTATGTTGTTTAATTTTATATTTTCGTTTAGTAATGGTTTTTCTTTGAAGGTGAGATGTGTTAAAAAGCATGTTGTGCCGACCCCATTGCCAGTGAGTGGGACAAGAGCAGGTGGTAGGTAATGATAAAGTGGTGTAGACTCACGCGCCATGGAGGCGGCGTGGTGATGCCTCATGAGCGCGCCGCCGGGGCTGAGCTCCCCGAGCGCGCCCACCGCCGCCCCGGCCGACACGCGCCCGCCCCGACACCCCCGCCCGCCAACACCTGACATACCCACACCCTGACCGCTACTCCACGCCTATATCATATCAAATTCAAATCATTTATTCTGTAAATTGAATCATAAAGTAAAAGCTCTTTATTCGCGGGGTATATGTTCCGTAAATATGCTGCGAATACAGAAACCGTGAATATGATCTAATGTGGCCGCATTTAAAACTTGATTAATAAGGTTGATTTCAGTCTGTTTACATTTTCAAAAACAGCGGTGACATCATTTAACAATATACTTTAGGCATAGTTGTAATAAGGTCTAGTTTATTTTTTTATTAGTCCATTTGACTGACTGACGCCTTTACAAAGGATATTCGGTTGGATACCTACATATTGGAATCCTTTTTATCAATGTGTATGTACCGATTAGATTCGCGAATAAAGAAATCTTTAGCCGCGAATATAGGAATTGGGAGCTTTTACTGTATCACTTTTAAATGTAAATCATTTTTTATGCTACATTACATTTACGACGGCATTTCGGGGCTAGCCATGAGAAGAAATGCCGAAACAAACTCATGGGTTGTAGCCTCTTTTAATGTCCAGACATTGTTTTACAGAAATTATGCGAGTGTAATGTACAGAAATTCCTGGATTGGCCCTTTCAAGAGATAGCCAAGAGTATACCAGACTTATGTAGCACCCGCACTCACATTAAAAAAACAAAATGAAATAATTAATAATAAAAAATTCAAAATGTCAATATTCCCTTACATACTAATATTGCGCCAATAGAGCAGTCAATATTAAATAATATAATATATAAAAAAGAGAACTATGTACAGTCAATTTTGTAAGGAGTGAGCGGCTCAATTCCAAGGTGTTTTGTCTTCCAAGTAATCTTTCACATTATAATAGCCTTTTTGGCAAAGCCTAAGTTTAATACATAGTTTAAATTTAAATTTCATAACGCTTCCGCATTAACAAAACGTCAAAACTGACTTCAAATATAACACTGAAAGTGTGCAATTACATTTGACCGGCAGTTGTGGGCAGTTGCACCGGCATCGACTCCAAAGAATTATCCTATAGTTTTTATTTTTTTTTATTTTTCAGTTTTAAATTTTATACTTTTAGTAGCAGGTACAACTGTGACAAGTAAATTCCTATACAATAACACAACCGCCATGATTGTGCTATTATACGTTAGGAGTTTAATTTTTTTACTCCGTACTCCGTCATCAGATCTTAACCAAATTTATATGAGACCACATCGTAGCTAAACTCTATCAAAGGATTTTTTTCAACAATATCGGTCCAAATTTGCCGGAGAAATTGATGCACATCCATAAAAAGCAAAAAAATCGAAATCTCTCTCCTCTTTTTTGAAGTCGGTTAAAACTAAGACAAGTGGTAGTGCGGATGATTACGAACATGAGACCACTAAATAATTCACCAAACAAATATACATAACATTATTTTTCAATGGGCGCACGCGTGGCCTATAGCAGTTAACGCCTGAGCGTCAGCTGCATTTCTTATTTGCTTTACATTGCCCTATTTAGAAATATTATTGAAATGAGTATTTTAATGAACAATAATTATCCTAACATAATGCTCAGAGGTACCGTTTCCGTAATCACCCTGACTACCACCGGTCTCAGTCACTCTCGTCACTCGAGCACATTGAAAAAATATCGATATTTTTTCTTCAAAACATCGAAATATTTTACTTCAATACATCGATATATTTTCTTCAGTACATAGATATTTTTTCTCAATATATTGAGATTAATATTGACACTTTAAAAACACCGATACGATATATCGGTCCTTTGACGAAGATATCAGGTAATACACATAAAAATACGCATCGAATCAATGTTTCAACATAGATTAAAAACTAAATGACCTTGATTTACAAACAACATAAATATGCGCTTGCCACGAATAAAACAAAAATCGGTCTCCTCAACGAAATCCTGTATCCGTGACTGCGTCAATGTAATGAATTAGTGGTGTCTAAAAATGCAATTTTGACTATATCAAATGGTTAGAGGACAAAGAAATGTACATACTTGACATATCGAAGCGACTGCAGACAGTGGCGGTGGGTTTGTCGTTTGTGTAGTTGTTTGGTGTATTTGAGATGCCGGCCCTAACAAATATCTTTCTACCTGCAAACAATACATTATTCATTTTTACTATTTTTATAATGAATCTTTAAAACCCCTAATATTATTAGCCCTGTACGGTCCTCTACTGAATGAGAGGGGTTAGGCCTCAATCCTCCATGTTGGTTTAATGCTGGTTGGTAGACTTCACATACCTTCGAAATTCTTATGGACTACTTCTCAGATATGCAGGTTTTCTCACGATGTTTCCTTCATCGTTAAAGCAAGCGATAATTAACAATGAATACACACGTAACTTGTGAAAAGTCAGTGGTGCATGCTCTAGAACCTTTAAGTTTTCAGTCAAACTTGGGCTACATTGACACCGTCGATCAACATCGGCAATGTCTAGGACAGTCTACCGACTATAGAATATTTAAAAAGTTTTACCAACTTTCTATAGAAATAGATGAGGTATTTTGAAGAGGGGGGGTATTGAGAAGGTTCTCTGTTTTTCGAATATTAATTCACGTATAACTTATTTTATTACACTTATTATTTGAATATATTAAGTTTTTCATGCAAATTCTCGATTTATTAAAACAACATTCACAATCGCTACTTAAAATGCAGTCTTTCATGTACCGCGATTTAAAATCGAGTTGTTCATCCACAATCGATACACAACATACCTTAGATAACTTCAACTCCTGCACATCATCGTTGCCCCCGTCTCCTTCCAGATCTTCATAATGTATTTGTTCTAATATCCTTTTCTTTTTTTCCATAGGTTCAATACTTTTGTCTTCCGGCGGTCTTTTGACGCCGTTCGTGTCTTTTACGCCATTTTCCAATTTATTGTTGTTATTTGTTGTTTTACTACTACTGTTGCTAACATTACTACTACTTGCATTTGTTTTATGACTAGCTTTAAGCACCTGGAAGAAAGGTACAGAATTTTCGAGGTTTAATCTGATGATAAACGACACGCCTGCCCATAAACAATAGCAACACCACTTAGAACTTTGAATTACAAAGCTATGTATGACAGTATTTCGCTCATTATCCCGAGATATGAGATGTTAAATCAGTAATTGCCACCGGTTTCAATGTCCTTCCAACCGAGACACGACAGGGCTTACACATTGCTGCTTGGCGGCAGAAAATATATTAAATAACGGGCTATTACCCTGGTGAGTCGACCCACATATTCCATTAAAATTATTATGTTCGTATTTTTGAGTGTTATTCCCACCCTTCTGGGATTGTTTGATTTGGTAATAATGACATATTGGTTATTTATTAATTTATAAGTAAACATTATCGAACAAATTGATGATTTCATTTTTTATCGATATAGTCAGAGTTCTAAACTATTTATCGATTTTTAATCACTAGTGTCATGGATGAAAAAATTACCCGTAGAGAGGCTGACTCACCGGGTCCACGGATAATAGGCCTAAACAACGCATATTCGCATACTTACCATAATAGAATGTTGGTTGAACCGTTTAATCATATTCCTGTGTATCGACGTGGTGTCGGAACGATCTTTTTCATTGCATGTTTCCTCCTCAGTAGGAAGAAGAGGCACCGTTTCTGTGAATTGATTTAAATCCACCTGGCCAGACAAATGGACACTTGACAATAACAACACATATTTATTATTCTGATAGCTACAAAAAATCTACGTGAAGTAGCAGATCGCTGTTGTGTTTTATACGGTGTAGTGAGATTTCCAGAGGCCCGAATCCCCTCTTTCATTGGGAAGAAATAGGGATTGCCCTATTAAGGTCGGCAATGCCTCCATGATTCTTCTGATATTGTAGTTGTTCATGGGCGGTAGACAATACTTACCATCAGCTGCTTGTTTGCTGACTACTGCTATAAAATGAAGAATTGTTCCTACAGGTTAATGTTGCAAAGATATAAATCCCATATAGGATGGCACCCACACCAGATTCTTCTAACACTGGATATTGGGTAACGCCATCATATATTGAATAGCCTCATCATGCATTGAACGAGATTCTTCAGCGGCCTTAATATATGCGCCACGAGAAAATTTTGTCGACACGTTTTTACGTGAAATAACCAGTTATAGCTAACATGGTTGCACAAAAGATTCGACTTATGTCATATTAAAAGATAACAACAGAGAAAATACTATGTTTTAAATCTTCTCTCTATCTTCTATGTATACCCTATCATGACGACGTCATTCCATCGAATGTTGATACATTTATTTGAGATGTTTATCGTCTCTAGTTTTCACAATCGCGCGCGTGTTATCTCGTCGGCTCATGTTAGCCCCCCTGAACAAGCTCCTATGGCAGGTTTTTTTACTACGACGTGTACGGTGGTGGTCGCCATCCACTACGTATCAGGTATAGTCAACATCAAAAGTCGATGCACACATCCTCATTATCGTAGAAGATCAAAATTCTCTGGACATTTAAATTATAATTGTCAGTCACAACTTGATCTACAGTAGTAACTGTAGCTTATGCTAGTAAGCTTAATGTTCAGCTAGTTTCGACAATCTGATTCTCAACTTATTTCGACAATCTGATTCTCAACTTATTTCGACCTTTTACAATGTTCATCCCATTTGCCCATAATCTTGTTGAGTGACTTGTTTCTTACGATGTATAGGGGTTTTGGTAGTTTGGATATGTTTATCGACTTTTGTTCTTGACTGTACCCTGCCATCAGCGTAGATGAAAGCGAACGTATGGTGTCAATATCTATGATACATACCGTGAGATCTAAAGTGGTATGTCTCATGGCAGACGCTATCGCATGGTCGTCCATTTTGGCACATTCACCGAATAGGTCCTTACTTGACGAGGACGCTATACGATCCCTGAGTAACAAACAAAATAAACACTTAATAGTAACCTCCTTTTCTTCTTCTAATCTTATCTTTTGTATATTAATCTAAAATATTATCCAGACTGCCTCCAGTTGTAATGCGTACGCGTTACGATTGAGATCAACGCGAAGGTCTCGGGTTCGATCCCCGGGTCGGGTAAAGTAGTATTGGGTTTTTCTATTACGATATGCTCAGTATCAGCCCGGAGTCTGGAATTTGTGCCCGGTATGGCGATAGGCTCGCCCCTATCACATCGTGGGACGGAGATACGCTCGGCGAAATGTGGGTGTACTGGTTACACCTCTGCCTACCCCTTCGGGGATTACAGGCGTGAGTGCGTATGTATGTATATGTATGTTTCAAGTTTCAGTCCAATATTTCATTGCCATTACACCATAGCCCTATAATTTTGGTGCGAATTCAGTAGTTTTGACAGCTAACCGCACCTCTAGACAATCATGCACTATTTTGTAAATAAATCAGCACAAGCATTACCTATGAAAATAATGTGACTGAAAGAATTTGGTCCAGAACTCGGCCTCTGTCATCTTATTGGGCACATAGTCAATGTGTTTCTTCCTCACGGCGGGGTAAGTTTTGAATATGGCGTCTATAATATCCTGCGTTAGGTTGTATTTGAGTCCATTGCATCCGTCCGTCTGTGGCTGTATATCAGCTAAGAATGCGCCGGATACACCTGTGAAGTGTTATGGGGGTAATTAATGACGATCCAAACACATGACATTTAAAACATATAACGTTTCGGTAATGCCCATGGTCTACATAAAAGGCCCATATTTTATTTTTTACAAAAATACGGTAAAATTAATAAAAGTAATGATTTAGTGTCCTATATATGAATAAGGCTTATGCACTGCTTTGTTCTGCTTTTTTGAATGATTACAATACCCCATACAATGTATGGGCATACATAATTATGTTATACATTACCCCGACTTACCAGCTTCTTGTTTAACATTATTGGACTCGGTGTATTGTTTCAAAGTTGGTGTGTTCCAATATTCCTCACTATTTATCACTTTAGATATAACCAAGTCTTCATACAAATGCTTTAGAGTAGGGTGTAGAGATAGAAGTCTGAAAAGAATAAATAAATTTTAATAGAAAACGTTTACTGTACTTTTAAGTACATGTTTATTTTATAGTAGAGGCTGGCGATCGTGGGTCACCTGATGGTAAATGGTCACACAATACCCGAAGAATCTTGGACGCGCGCCGACCTTGACAGAAAGGGGTAATGAATGAATCGGGAAGGAAGGATGCGAGATTTTGGCATCCGGATATATCACTCATCATACGAAGCGCAACAGCAAGCTGTTACTTGACGTAGGGTTTCTGTGTGACAGTGGTAACAACCAGGTCAAGCGGGCTCATTTATGCTGTAGCCAAAACTGTCTACAGTATATGAGTAGATGGAGCATCTTTTTAAAGATGTCTACGTTTTGATTTTTATTTTTACATATTGCTATTATAATACTTGACATTGGCGAAATCATCGAAAATCGATGGGGCCATAAACTAAAAATAGAATAGTCTACAGCATGGCTACCATTTAGAGTATGTTATGCGATATCTCGGCCGAATGTGGACAGATTTTGATAATTTTCTTTTGAATTTGGCTTTACTTCAAGGGTGATTACGTATAGGATGTGATAATGATGTGCTAAAGAAAAATTCTAAATTCCATAACAAATACTAGCAAATGCATCGCGATATGGACGAAGTGGATCTTTTTATAAGCTTGAATGACGAAACGAGCAGGTCGCTCGCCGATGGTATGCTCAATGCCTGCCCATAAACAGAACCAAAACCAAACAGAAATCTGAGTTACAAAGTACTGCATGACACTGGACTGCGCTCGTCACCCTAACACAAGATGTTATCTCATAATGCCCAGTAATTGCACTGGCTTCAATGTGCTTTAAACCGAAACACAATAATACTGATTGGCGACAGGATGTGAAGCAGTGGCACAAACCCAGACGGCCTCTCGCATACAAGGAACTTACCACCTAGTGAATCTTGGTTTTAGAATAGGGTAGTTTCCTATATTGAATTTTATACATTATTTTATAAGCAACAGAAAATGATACGCAAAAGAAACACTTTTATTAAAACACAATCAAAATTGGTTCATAAATGTGCCCGCAGTTATGACTTTAAATGTTGGTATGAGGAAAAATGGGCGCGTAGTAGGGATATCTCACTATCTCGCTTGCACGCGTGCACCATAATAAACATTTTACACAGTGACGTCAAAGGTTGCGTCGTCTGTCATTTGACAATTACCCCTTCTAAAGGATTTGAATGGCTTTTAACTTATTTATTTTTGGTCCGATTTATAAAATTATTTCTGCAATAGATTTTGAGTAACGTAAGTTACGTTGATGATTTAAATAATAAAAAAAATCTAGTCAACTACCCTATTTTAGTTTAATTTATTATAATTGCATTTCTAAACCAAACACTTATTATTCGATAATAATAACTACCTGCTCTTCATTTCCAGCTCACCATCAATCTGCCTCTTGAATTTCGGCAACAGATTCTGCAATAGCTGCTTAACTTGGTCCCTGTCTTTTGCTTGTGCATCCGCCCCGGCTGGATTGACGAAATGAAACGTTGAACATGTCCCATCATGTAACACAACTTGGAGTTGCACTTTTGGCTTGCCAGCAGGGGATATTTTTTGTGCTGAAATGAAATTAATATTTTACAATAGTGCCGGAATGAAGTTAGTTCCGAGCGCGTCGCGACTATTGTGTTCACGAGACGAAATGTAGCAGGATGCGTAGGGGGCAGGTAAAGTAACTATTATAAACTTTTTACATACATACATACATACGCACTAAGGCCTGTAAACTCCGAAGCGGTAGGCAGAGGTGTAACCAATACACCCACATATCGCCGAGCGTATCTCCCGATCCCGACCCGAGGATCGAGCCAGATACCTCAGCCTTAGCTTAATCGTAACGCGTACGCATTACAACTGCGCCACAAAGCAGTCAGTCAAGCATATACTTTTGAGTACTGTTGATAATTATAATTAGAAAATGTAAAACTAAACGAGTACAGAATTAGAGTTACAAATTCACAAAATGTCAGGATTCTTTCTTTTGAGGATATTATGATATATTATATTTTTTATTTATACGATATGTCGGTCGTCCTGCGGCGAGATGGTCCGACGATATTGTTAACACCGGGGGTCGATATTGGAGAAGATTAGCGCAGGATCGTGGTGAATGGCATATAAAAACAGAGGCCTATGCCCAGCAGTGGGATGATAAAGGCTGTGAATGATGATGATGATGACATATATATTTTATTATACTTTGTCGCCGACATCGAAATTGATTTGGAGGACTATATAGTGGTAACGCCACGCAGATACAGCACGTGCTGACTTCCACCTCGATTGCACGGCTTAATGTCTGAATGAATTTGGGTAAAATTTGGCATACAGGTAGACCAAGACATGACTAAGAACATAGACAACTTTTATCCCAGATTAATACATTCACGCGGGCGGAGCCGCGGGTAACTGCTAGTCATCTATATATATAAAAATGAATTGGCCGGCTCGTCCGAGTCGTTACCACTGTCTCACGTAAAGTAGCAGCTTGCTACTGCGTTTCGTACAGTGAGTGAGATATGGGGAGGCCCAAATCCTCCCTTTCCCAACCCCAATTAGGGATAATTCCTTTAAGGTCGGCAACGCGCCCATAGTTTTTTTGTATTGTGCGCGTACATGGGCGGTGGAGATCGCTTACCATAGGCCGGCTATACTATAAAAAAAAAAACTCGTGTCACGGTGTTTGTGATTGAACTTCTCCCAAGTGGCTCAACCAATTTTTATGATTTTTTTTATGTTATATACATTTTGTAGGTATGAGAATAGATTGTTATGTATATTTCATACATCCAGATTTTTTTAAAAAAAAATTAACAAACAATCTTTTGTTTTTGATTTTATTTGACATATAAAAATACCTCTAACCCCAAATTTTCATCCTCCTACCCCCACCCTCTCATTTTTAAATCGCGATTTTAGTATTTTTGTATGAACAAAAATACCAAAATAAATTCAAGCGCGTTTCTCACACCAATGACGGGACTGCGATCACCCCCGCACCGCGCCGTACCTACTGCTGTCGCCCACTCTGTTTATATATAAGAAAATTCCACGTAGGCTACTTTTATCCTGGAAAAAGGCATTCGCGCGGGTGGAGCAAAAGCTAGTTATAATATAATTATTATATTTCTTCTTTCTGTTCCTAAAACATTCAGCAAACAGTGAAGTCCAGCCTATTTTTGTAACAAGTCACAACATGTTTAACCTCTTCCTTGAACATCCTGGTTCCAAGGTCATGGTGTAATTGTTGATTTGTTACAAGCCTAGGAGCATTGGTAACGATTCTTAGCATTTTCGACTGGAATATCTGCAGTATTTCAATATTTAAGTTGGAGGCAGCCCCCATAGAATAACATATAATTATAATATACCCAACAGTCACACACATAGTCCAAACCCCACACTAGATTATACTGTATGGTGGGTATCAGAAAGTATGAGAGACTTGTGGTCCCACAACACCGAAATAAATATTCATGGATCATACTAGTAATGGCAATTAATGGTATTACGACTTTTTTTTTTTTTTTTTTTTTTACTGCCTGGATAGGCAGACGAGCAAACGGGCCACCTGATGGTAAGTAGTCACCGCCGCCCATAGACTTCTGCAATGCCAGGGCACAGCAAAGCCGCTGCCTACCGTCAATTTACCGACTTAATTTCATCAACATGTAATAATTATTGTCTTAGCATGCTAATCACTTGTGCTAATGCTATTTGCTAATATGACCCAATAATCTAGTGTTACCGCAGGTGCAAAGGGGATTGTATGTTACCACCATTGCTGTGATGCACTACCAAATTACGAAGCAACAAATGAATTCATACTTCACATCATTTCCCAACCATATTTCATTTGTGAAATGCTAAACTTTGTAAGCTAAAAATTTAAAATTGCTGATTAATCCAATACTAGACCATACTACCATTTGTCTCAGTGTGGGAATCGAACCCGCAGCCTCTCACTTCGCAGCCACTATGTCACAATCCCTGCCAAATAGTATGTATATTACTAATAGTATGGAGTTGGCTCAACTAAAGAAGTACCTCTGTCTCTCAGAAAACAGATGTGTGGTAGGTTGCTTTGCTGTTAGACAGTGAGAATAATGAACAAACCCTCCTACCTAAAACTTATTCCTTTCTTTCCACCTTCCTTCGTGCATTATGAGTATTCATGAGCAGTGATCACTTACCATCAGGTGAATACACCTGCTTGCAGTACGTACCATACAAAATTCCAAATTTGGGAATAAATTAGCTTACTTTTCATATCAGCGTACTTGTGTGACACAGCCACCGTGTCCCGATGCTCCAGCATCCACGCCAATCTTTGGTTCATCACGTACAGGGTCCCATCACCTTTCTTGTACCGTACGTAGCTCACACTCAGCAAAACATCTTCCGAAGACGTGGTCATCGTTAATGCGCTGCTTGAACGGTCTTCAAAGCCGCTATCTTGAAAAAGTTGTAAATCCTTCCGAACTTGTCCTCATAGGACGAAAATTTTATTGCTATTTTCGTGACCTCTAACGTCGTATACTACGGTTCTTTTATGAGCTACATAAATTTATTTATGTTATCTAGAACATTTATGCCTTTTCAAGTGTAAACGCGCAATAATTATAAAATTCTACCTACAAAAAGCATAGTACAAGTCTGTCAACCATTTGCGGATTTGACAAACTGACAGTTTTTTTTAAAGTCTCTAAGCGTTGGCATTGAATATTTTTCATACAGCCTATAATAATAATCTAAAAAGGGTCGCGTCACGTCGCGTCGCGTCGCTTGGCGATAACAAGTTACGCATACAATATTAAACAATACAATAAAATTAAGCCATAACATCATAGTAGTCTGTGGTAGAAGTCAATACAGCATGGGAAAACACTACTCCTAAGTCACTCCTAAGTCCTAATACAGGTTATTGGGGATATGATTCTTTAATTTCTTTAGTGAACAAATATGAGAATAACTTATTATTATTCATTTGATATTATTTTTATTACACTCTACGAGTGGTAGATCCACGCTGTAGACAATTTTGTCTACAGCATGAATGAGCCGGCTCGTCCGGGTCGTTACCACTGTCTCACAGAAAATCGGCGTAAAGTAGCAGCTTGCTGCTGCGTTTCGTACGGTGAGTGAGATATCCGGAGGCCCAAATCCCCCTCCCCTTCCCAATCCCTTATTATCCCTTTCCTTTAAGGTCAGCAACGCGCCCATAATTCTTTTGTATTGTGGGCGTACATGGGCGGTGGAGATCGCTTACCATCAGGTGACCCACTTGCTCGTTTGCCGGCCTACCCTATAAAAAAAAAAATGAAATGCTCACAATGTAAAGGCAATGTTGTACCGTGAAATAATCTTTCTAAAAAATATCTAATAGAAATATCCATCTACACGCTCCGTCATAAGTGCGCGTATTAAGGGTGCCAAATAATAATTGGATACAAAAACTGTTTAATCAGATTGTCATGTCCATTGTATCTTCTTTGTATCATGAGCAGTAATTAATGAGCTGGGGAACTCAGAACCCTAGCCACACGATACAAGTAAGCTTGCGCACAAATTGCGTTGTGTCATCTATAACAATTATTTCATCGAATTGAAATGCGGCTTGAACGCACATCCATATAGATAGTAAACCCCTTTATGTAATATTTGCCCTGTTACTCCAGATTTAAATTTGGATTCATATTGTTTTTCGTGTGTGTTTTCAATTGTAGTTTTTTCGCTCTGCTTTGTATTATTGATGATTTCGAGAAGCCTTTTATTTCTATAAGTAACCACTTATATATTAACAGTAATAATTATTTTTTATCGAAACAGATCAAGCATGTCTTGTAAAAAAATCAGCGTTTATAAGTGACCGAAATATTTTCACTATTTTTAACCACTTGTTTCAGTCACTTTAGTTAGTCATGTGCATTCCTAATAAAAATAATGATTAAATTGTAGTCGAAAGTCGAGACTGATTGTTTTTTCTAGCAATCATGTGTGTATACGACTTTACCTCTGTTCAGTATTGCTATACTTTTAAATGCAACCTTTGAACTGAACGCATTCATAATAAGACCGCCATTTATTTATTTTTACATAGCAACTCCAAAGATTGACAACCCAAAATGCAATCATGGCGCACGGGGCACTGTGTTTTTAGAATGCTGAGAAGTTTTTACGTAAACACTTCGTTATTTTACATTCAAATCGATTTATGTGTTTTTATAAATGATCCTTGAGTTTATACGGTTGTAGTGAAGCATACATGTGTGTTCCAAACTTGATTTTTACATTGGTTCGGACCCACGTCTCAGTACCACTGGACACTTGCAGGTATAAAAATCATGAGAGCTGCTGTTTTACCACTAACAGCCTTCGTAACATTGGTTTGTTTCGTTCAAAACCCATCGGTAGCGCTTGGTGGTGCCGCCGCTGTCGGTTTTGCGCCGTATTGTCGTGATTATACAAATATAAACGTCTGTTCCAGATAACTTTGTTGGTGTCATAATGTCAGAGGCGTACGCCCGCGAGATACTACGAAGGAATGTTGCGCAAATATGCCAAACTGTAGGATGGAACGGTATAAACTCGACTCCACTTGACATTCTGGTACATGTGTTGGAAAAGTACATAAGGACTTTGGGCACACAAGCAAACAGGCATGCTGAACAATTCAATAGGACTGAACCAAATTTACATGATTTAGGATTAGTATTTCGTGATCTACATGTGAACCTGCCAGAGTTGGCAGAGTATGTGCGCTGTGTGCCGCCTGTGCCACCACCTGTCAACACTGTCAAGTTCCCAAAACCTAAAGAGTCAAACTTGAATTTCTTGAAGCCCGGAAGCCATGAAGTCGTCACGAGACCCATGCATGTGCATGAGCACCTGCCCCCCATGTACCCTGAGAAGGAAAGGGATACACCAGCAGTTGCAGGAACTGTTGAAATTCGTCAAAATGGCATTGACAACTCTGATACAAGCAATACAATGTGTACAAGTCCAGAGATATCGGTCACAGATAGTCCCGAGAAACCTAATGATATATTCAAGAGGCCGACAGATCCTGTGTCTTTACCCAACAGCAAAAGACCTAGGTTACGTCTGGAGGAGGAAGAGAGGACGAGAGAGATAAGCAGTGTGATGATGACCATGTCAGGTTTTTTATCTCCTGCCCGAGAAGGCAAGTTGCCAGAAGCCCGTCCCCCAACTATTATATCAGAAAAGCATTATGACAAACACAAAGCAAACTCTCATCATACAAACGTCATAAAGCCTCCAATATTAGACAAGGGTGACAAGAAATCAAAGAAAAATAAATTATTGAATGGTAAAATTATGAAAAGTAAAAGAAAAGATAAGAGTCATAAAGGTGAGGGTAGTAAATTAAAAGATAGTAGTAAATTGAATAAGTATCCACCAGGATATCCAGTAAAAAGTAAGGATGTTCATCCTAAACATCATAATCATGTTACAATGCCAGCGCCTAAGGCTATGCCTCCACCAGCTCCGTTAAGGCCAGTGATGCCACCTCCATTAGTGCCGACACCTGTTCCTGAGCCAATAGCACCTGTCATAAAGCAAGAGCCTATAGAAGCACCAATACCGATCTCCAGAAACATGGTCCGTACTGAGGATGCTATACCTGTGCCGAGAAAGATACCTATATCTCAATCTCCGCTTGTCGCTAATTCAATCACTGTAAATAAACAACACACATCAACAAATTCATTAACACCAGATGTAGAAATAAAGAAAGAAGTCATTGACGAAGAAGAAAAATTGGCGTCACAACCCGACAGATCAAAAATTAATATATTTAGGAGAATAACGAACAAATCTAAAGAAGATAGGAGTACTCCAGAGGTTGTCCCTGAGAAATTACAGTCTGATCCAATGATCTCAAGGTTGCAGAATTCTGCAGAAGTAAATGCTGTTGAAAGTAGATCCTACGAAAATGTGAGAGTGAAAACGGAACCAGAGCAGAGAGTTGTGAACAATAATGATAATAGTGCTGTAGATTTATCTAAGGTTATGGATTTGAGAACCAATGAAGTGATTAGTATTGACGATGATTCTATGGACAAAAATCCCATGCTACATGCAAGGCTTCAACAACCTGAAGTACGTCCCAATATATCAATAAACAAAGCCTTACAAGTACCGTTCCCCAAAGAAGTAGCTAGTGTCAGTCCAAAAATAAAAAAGGAAAAGAAACACAAAAAGGACAAAACTGCTAAATTGCTAAAGAAACAGCAATTAGCATTTGAAATGGCACAAGCTGAGAAACAAAGTATGAAAATGGGTGGTGTTAAACCTCCTAAACCGAATAGGCCAAAGAATGAATCAAAATTACCACAAATGCCTCCTGGATTTCCATTTTTCTCTGCAATGCCACCAGGTAGAGGTTTAATGCCAGGCCCAGGGTTGATTCCCAATCCAGGTCTCATTCCGGGGAGCGAATTCCTCGCTGGGTTAGCTAATAATCCAGCGTTACGAGGGTTACCGCCTTCGAATTTACTTAGCAATCCATTTGCGATGGGCGCTGGCGGTCCTGGACTCATTCCGGGGCCGAGTTTTCTATCCGGCGGTCTCAATCCAGGCATTCGTAATCCTCTCATGTCCATGGGTAATTATCCACATACATCTCGTTCTTCGTCAGTCAAAATACCTCCGATGCTTCGTCGTCCGAGTTTGGAGGTTATTCCTGTTGATAATGATGAGGATAGAGGTATGCATAAAGGTTCCATGATGTCTCGCGATAAAGATAGGCATGATAAGCACAAATCTCAGACCATTCCAAATATTTTACAGAAGCATAAATCGAAATCACACAAAGATCATAAATCAAGTCTGTATAAGATGCCTCCAGTTCAGCCCGATATCACTATCGAATTAAATCCCCCGAAAGTAGAACCAATCAGACAAGAACCTCCGAGGCAGTCCCCTATTCCTCCTCCACGTTTACCTACTCCTGAACCTATCCCCCAACCAGAGCCCGAACCTGTACCGCAACTGATTATACCGCCCACTCCTGAGACCTCTCACGAAAAAGAATTAGAAAATTCAGACAAGAAAAAAGATAAGTCACATAAAAAGGAAAAGAAAGATAAAGATGGACTAAAAATTAAAAAGAAGAAAGATAAGAAGGACAAAAACAAAGAAAAGTCTGAAAAGAAACGTGATAAAGATGAAAAGCAAGAGTTGAAGGAGTTAAAGGATAGGATAAAGAAAGAGAAAAAGGAGAAGAAAAAGGAAAAATCTGCCGACGGAGTAGTGCCGAAGTTAACGTTGAAACTTAGCTCGTCAAACTCTAATTCGCCAATGCCGCCGAGTTCACCAGACACATTCAAACTGAACATAAAGCCAATGATGAAAAAAGAGAGAGAAGACAGCCCGCCTAAAGAGGAGCCGGTGTCGAGGGAACAGAGTCGTTCGCCGGAGCTAGCTCAGATATCGGCGTTATTCACAAGACCTCCCAAACAGAAACACTCGAAACACAATCATATAGCCGAAGCAGAGGCGCATTCATCGTCACCGCCTTCCGGCTGCTCTCCGCCACGGAAAAACACGCCGTCGAGTCACTCCAAATACAAGCGGATATTGTTCAAACCGCTCTCCAAGAAGGGACATTTAGAACATTTCGACGATGAAGTCGCTTCGCTGTCGGAAGAGCCAGCGCCAGCGCCGACGCCCGCGCCCATGCCCGTGCCTGTACCCGTGCCCGTGCCCGTGCCTGTGCCTGTGCCTGTACCCACTCCCGTGCTCGTTCCCGCGTCTGCTCCGACGCTACCAGCGACTCCAGCTGACAAGCCGGCGGGACCGCTACCGACACCGTATTACGTCGACGAGCATGGCAATAAGATTTGGGTCTGCCCGGCGTGCGGACGGCCCGACAACGGCTCGCCGATGATCGGTTGCGACGGATGCGACGGCTGGTACCACTGGGTATGCGTCGGCATCACGGAGGAGCCTGGCGCTACAGAAGACTGGTTCTGCAAGTCATGTATCGCCAAACGGGCGGCCATGGCCCTCGCCGGCGTCACTTCCGGCAAAAAGAGAGGCCGGAAACCAAAAGGGGACAAAATCAGAGACTGTCATTGATACGGACTTTTCGTTGTTACTGAGATTAGTTTTAATTTTCCATACTATAGACATGAGTAAATGGATGCGAGTTGTTAATGGATTAATTGTTGAATGATATCACGAAGAAAAAATGTTTTCATAATTAATAATGTTATATCATAGGCTTGGAATAAGTATAGATTATAATTGAATATTGACATAAAATGTTGAATATAAAAATAGTGTAGTACTTGTAATAATTTTACCATAATTTTAAATATTTTGTTACTATTTGTCTCATTTTTTTTTCGCTCGATCAGATCAAGACGAAGGGTCGCGAGCGTGTTATACACTTCTCGCGTGTATACATAGATGATAATATAAGATTCTTTTTATATTGTACAAAAACTGAATTTACTTAAGATATTGGTGATGTATAAAGTAATGTAGTCAATATTTAAATAAACAGAAAGAAAGCTGGATATATTTTCAGCTGATATTTGAATATTTTCATATTATAATTTTAATATAACCCTGTTTTTTTTTTGTTAAAGTTGTTCCTTCATTTTGTACAGGACGAGCACGGTCGTGTGAAGTGTCATCACGTCGCGTGTGACGGCGGACGCGACGCGATCATGTTACACGATGGTGCTTGTCTTACAGCATTCGACTAATTCGAGGGGAGGCAATGTAAATTTTGATTTCAGCCAGTGGCCAATTAAATATATTGGTACTCGAAATGTAGTAAGTTATTTTTTTCCTTTCGCACTTGTATTTATGGTGGGAACGTCTGCGAGTAGCACAGACGGGTGATCAGCTCACTGAAGTTGAACCATTTCACCCTTCCTTTGGCACTTGGAGACATTATCCACTTTGATACATCATGGGTAGCAAATCCCTGTGCTCAGCGCCAACTGGCGGCTACGTAATACTTAGTTACCGTTCAAAACCTAAAGCTCTATCTATAGCGACAGACCGCGAAACATGAAACTTACAAATTTTAATTATTGCGTCCTGGGTTGACAGGCTCACAGATTTTGCAGCCTGCACTGCCACTAGACCAAGGGGGCGAGGAGTTAAGTCTATGTAGGTAAAAATGGTAAATTTAAACAAAACATTGCTATGATCAAAAACTAGCCTTAAATATAAACTTGGTACTACGTTTTGCAAGTAGTAGAGCCACGCTGTAGACAGTTTGGTCCACAGCATGAATAGGCCGGCTAAATCGGGTTTTTATCACTGTCTCACAGAAAACCGACATGAAGTTAGCAGCTGCCTATTGCGTTTCATACAGTGAGATATCCGGAGGACCAAATTTCTCCTCTCCTTCCCAATTCCTTAATTATACCTTTCCTTTATGGTTCATGAACGCGTCCATGATTCTTTAGGTATTGTCAAAGACTTTAATGTATACTACTAGACAAGCTCCGCGGTACATAGAAATTGTACCACTAAGTTGCGGTCAATTGACCGTAACTCAATATTACCATATCGCTTACTCTCAAATAGTACACCTATCGCGCTCCCTGTCTGTGAGCTGTCAAACTCCCGCGTTATGTGACGCAATATTACTTTTAAACAGCCTTCTAGTAGTACCTATACATGAAAGTCTTTGGGTATTGTAGATATTCATGAGCGGTGGAAATCACTTACCATCAGGTGAACCACTTGCACGTTTGTTGCCCTCTGCTATAAAACAAAAACATTACATTTAAATCCTCTGTGGTTTAGTGGCGGTGTCAGGTCCGAAACACCCGCCCCGGGCGGCAGTTTCAGGGGGCGCCAAAATCATAATAGGTATGATAAAAAATAAAAAACTTGCTCCACAAAGCGCCTAGCATACGGAAGCCTGGTTGGCTCACCGTCGACTTGTAAGAAAAAGGCGCAATTTTGCCCCCCTCCCCCTAGATGCGGGCCTGGTAAGCGTCACGCCTGCCCATAGACAGAAGCAACACCACATAGAAGTATTGAATTACAAAGCACTGCATGGCATTGACATAAGATGTTAAGTTTTATAATGCCCAGAAATTTCACTGTCCTTCAAACCGGAACACAACAGTGCTTACACATTGCTACTTGGCGGCAGAAATAGACAAAGCGATGGTGCCAACCCAGACGTCCTTTCGCATACGACGGATCTACCACCTTGCAGAATGTCGAAGTTTTAGTCTTACATCCCTGATTAGAGTGGCGGAGTTATTCATGAACATACTTAAAAAATATATACAACCGAAGTGAGAACCTTCTCCATTTTATTTTCGTCGGTTAAAAAGATAGGGTACGTCTATTTTATTCAGAAACACGTGAAAACTATAATTTCCCGCAGGTATGCATACAAAAGCTGCCTTTCATACATATAGCGCCATCTACTGTCTACACAATTACCTATTCGTAAATCGTAACTATTGGCGAAAATACATATTACTTAATTAAAGATAGGTATTCCAGTCACCAAGTGCTAAAATGTCCCCTAATAGTATAAGTATAGATTCGTTATCTACAATTGTTAGCATCTCTATAGTAGTCTGTGAATTGTATGTAGATTGTTGTAAGCCGACACTTCCATATATTATTTCAGTCACGTAGGTACGGCAAGCAGGTAAATTTCAACAAAAGTAAATCTAACCAGACTGCTGACTCGCCACATCTGCATTTAAACCCCCAAAAAAGAGGGGTGTTTTAAGTTTGACCCCTTTTGTCTGTCTGTGGGTTTGTGTGCTGGAATGACGGACTAGGGTAATACGAATTACCCCTAGAACTCCATACCTAAATGGTTGAGCCACGCTGTAGACAGTTTTGTCTACAGCATGAATGGGCCAGCTCGTTACCACTGTCTCGCAGAAAACCGGCGTAAAGTAGCAGCTTGCTGCTCTATTTTGTACGGTGAGTGAGATATCCGGAGGCCCAAATCCCCCTCTCCTTCCCAATCCCTTAATTGTCACTTTCCTTTGGAGTCGGCAACGCGCCCTTGTTGCTTTTGGTATTGTGGGCGTGCATGGGCGGTGGGGATCACTTACCATTAGGTGACAACTTGCTCGTTTATCGGCCTATGATATAAAACAATAGTAGTTTGGTATATTATACAAAACTCGGCCTTATAAATCACATCCCCTCTTTATCCTAGCTTGTTGCTCCTCTCTAGCACATTAGCTGGTAACACTCTTGTGGATGATGGGCGCAATAATGTCATGCAGTGCTTTGTAATTCCAAGTACTGAGTAGTGAGTGGTATTGCAACTGTTTATGGGCAGGCGTGATGCTTGCCGCCATGTTACCTACACAGTATTCAAGGCCACAGCACGGCAGTGATCTAAAATGGACTTGACAGTGAAGTATAGTCATCGAAATATATGTTGCGTCTGTTTATGTGCAGGCGTGGCGCTTTCAGTATATAACAAAGTACTCTGTGCGTGGCGCTTACCATCAGGCGAGAGACCTGCTCGTTTCGTCATTCAAGGAAATAAAAAAAACTACACTAATAGATTTAACAGATTTTTTTGTGTGGGTGTTTCCTAGTTTTATATGTGATAGCTACTGTGTACTAATTCAAATAAAACGGCCGTTTATATTTTGTTGAAATACTGGAATTTTCTTTATTTTACAAGAAGCTATCACCTACGGTGCCTGTTATACAGAAATGCAAATATTAAAATTACTGCAATAAACTGATTATGTTCTGGTGAAAGTATTTCCAGCTTTTCATTTCACTCCAACTACAACAAATCTACACATCATAACAGATGTAAACGAAAACCTTTTTTATCTTAAAGGTAATTAAAATATATTTCACATACACAGACTATCCTACATGTGACTTAATTTTTACTGGGGCCAGTGCTGGCCGGCGCAGTATCCGACGGCGAGGCAGGTTGTTTCTCCTTGTTCCAGTCTTTAAGACCTTCGGGTAGTGTCGTGTCTTCATCTAACGATCCTGTACCTTCAACGAATTCCTCATACGTACTCTTTTCAGGGAATGGCCGAGGCCCCAACAACTCAATCATGTCGTCTCTGCTCAATATCTCTTGCTTCAATAATCTCTCTGCCACCTTAATTATGTTCTCTTTATGTGCAACCAGCAAATCTGTTGTGTGTTTGTGCGCATTGTTTATTAAATCTCTCACTTCTGAATCTATTAATTCAGCTGTTTTCTCTGAATATGGTTTGTCAATCACCATCTCGCCTGGCTGTGGCATTTCGAAAGAGACATTACCGACTTTGGCGTTCATACCGTAGTGAATGATTTGGGCGTAGGCACTCTGCGTAATCTTCTTCAAGTCATCCTGTGCACCAGTTGTGATTCTACCAAAGAATATTTCCTCACTCACTCTTCCTCCAAGAGTCATGCACATTCTGTCAAACAGTTGTTCTTTGCTGTACAAATATTGTTCTTTAGGTAAGTACTGGGCGTAACCAAGACCTTTGCCTCTTGGTATTATGGACACTTTTAGTAGCGGATCAGCATGTTCTAAGAACCAGCCTGCTACAGCATGACCAGCCTCGTGATAGGCAACTATTTTCCTTTCATCTGGTTGGAGAACATTAGATTTCTTCTCCATGCCAGCGACAACTCTCTCGATGGCTTGTTCAAAGTTCTTCATAGTAATGTCGTTGGCAAGTTCTCTAGCTGCGATCAATGCTGCCTCGTTGCACACGTTTGCGATGTCCGCTCCAGTGAAACCTGTAATACATTGTGTTATGTTAGAAAATGTTTTATGAAAGAATCGTCAAAATCGGTCCATAAATGTCGAGTTTTATGCTCGAATACTGTAAGAGGCACTTAACATTTTTAACACAATCTTAAATGCCTGAGTTGCGTTTCAGTATTCTGGCGTTATCTTTAGTCGTGTGGGTTTTCTTTTAATTTAAATAAGCCCAATATCGGAGCCCCTATCGAATACAAAAAGAATAATCATAATCAGTCCACATTTGGCGGAGTTATGCGAGAACATACCTAAATAAAAAAATATACAAATGAACTGACAACCTCCTACGCTTTTTTCGTCGGTAAAAACGCATGGATTTGATATCTGGAGATCGATGAGATACCCTGGACGATGCTAAACATGAGGCGAGAAAATATATACTACGGACGGCCCAAAAAGTTCTAATCATAGGGAAAGACATAAGAGCTAACGGCCACGATCCACATGTACATGAGCTTAGCAGATAAACCTGACCCCAGCACGACATGACACACGGATGGTAGAAGAGATCCATGTGGTTAGTGCAGCCAGGCTAAGAAATGAACATGCGAATGAGTTGTAACGTCATATATTTTAATAATCTGAGCATTGACGCTAAATTTCTTAATGATGCGTCTGCGCAGATTATTATTAGGTTACCATGGTTGCATACCATATCTTATTGGTTAATACGTTGTTTGGTGAATACGTCATAACGTATTGAACTAAAACTAGTTTATACGGATTTTATCGCGGTTTAATTTTTATTTTAGCCTTCCTGGTCACGGGAGAGACTGGAAGGCTGAAAAGCTTTCGAAACGTCGCGTCGGGACTAAAATAAAAATTAAACCGCGATAAAATCCGTATAAACTAGTTTTATTTCAATGTGTAATATTCGCGTAAACCTAAGAAATCACGTCATAACGTAATCCAAAAATCACCTCATTGGTTTATTGACAGCGTATTTACCCAGTAAAAACAGTTAAAATCAGGTAGTAAAGCCTAGCTGTAGAAAGTTTTGTAGTATGAATGTGCCATCTCAATCGGT
This sequence comes from Mimas tiliae, assembly GCA_905332985.1. Taxonomy (NCBI): domain Eukaryota; kingdom Metazoa; phylum Arthropoda; class Insecta; order Lepidoptera; family Sphingidae; genus Mimas; species Mimas tiliae. The sequence continues at coordinate 3,228,421 of HG995260.1, read as the reverse complement.
TCGATATCACTGTCTCACAGAAAACCGGCGCAAAGTAGCGGCTTGCTGCTCCGTTTCGTACGGTAAATTCACATATGAATTGCCCGGAATTTGAGTTTATGCCCGATAAGGAGATGGGCTTGACATCTATCCCAACATGGGACGGAACCGTGGGTATAGGTACTAGACGCGGGTCTGCCTAGGCGAGATATCGGTGTGAGTATGCATTTTTTTTGTTTTATACTGGATATTGTAATAATAAAGTGGGCTCCAAAGAACAGAGAGACTCAGCGTGAGGTCAAGACTATTTGCGTATATTAGTAACGTAAAACGGGTGAATAGAGATCGCGGGATATTATGAATCGGGACGAAACTTATATTGAGTTTATTACATAGATCGATCAGCCAAAATGTTATCTCAAAGCTTAATTTTAGTCCAAAATGTGTTGTAGTTTTATTATTATTTTGATAATTACAGTTTATCTCATTTTGTATGTGTAAATAAACAAAACCAGTTTTGTTCCTATTTAACCCCATTTTACCGTATTTTATTTATAACTAGTTATGTAATTAAACAAACATTCCCCAACTAAAGTCTTACTTATTGTACAAACAATATGCTAACTGATGTGTAATTTAACTCGCGGTTGCAAATATCTTCTTGCTTCTTAAGAAACAAAGCACATATGAGTGTCTGTTTTTACTATGCAGGTAATATAATACTAGCCCTGTATTATACACGTCTCGCTGCTGGGCACGGACCTCCTCTACTGAATGAGGAGTTAGGCCTTAGTCCACCACGCTGGACTAATGCGGGTTGGCAGACTTCACATACCTTCGAAATTCTTATAGAGAATTTCTCATATTTGCAGGTTTCCTCACGGTGTTTAAATCAAGCATACTCTTGGGGTTGGTGTCCAACCTGCGACCCTCATCACGATAGCCCGTACCACTCCCCACTGAGCTATCGATGTTATTATTTTGTAATATTCTTGTATATATTCTCATTTACATAGTTTGCATACCATTTTTAAAATCGTTAGTTTGTTTTACCAACCCGCATTAGACTAGTGTTTTGGAAGTCCGTGCCCAGCAATAGGAAACAAATGTAGAGACCATCGCCTCCATAACCTGGCACGCAGGTGGTGGTTGCACCGACCGGCCCGCCACCATGCAACGCGCTTTTCTCCAGTATCTAACTCTAGAGAGTCAATTCTTCAGACCGCGAATGACGTTCAATGGCCGAGTTCCGCGGAATATGCACAATTGTGTACCCCATGGGCTTCGACATAAGGGAAAATGAGGAACACCGGGTTTAGTCGGTGGCGCGGGCTAGGCCGCTGAGTCCCTTCAAACATACCTTCGAACTAGAGTTCGGAATGATCCGTCAACGGATTCCCCGTGAAAAAAGAAGTAAAAGGATTAATAGTGCTTTTGGGAGTTGGTGTCGATACTTCGATAACTGATCGGCACAAACACAGTCTTCCGACTTTTTGGGGTCAGTTTTTTTTACCAAGAAGGCGAATAAGATTTCTTTGACTAATTGTTATGAATATCAACGCTACGTGCATGCGGTGGACCGTGTAACACACCGTGAATGCGTAACGCCACGCCGCGCAGCAACCCGCGCCCGTGTATTATTCTGAAGACCGATTGGTCCGACTATGATTTGAAACAATACAAAGACTAATGCAAACTACTAGACGGGCTGTTAAACTCTTTGACTCATAATTGGATAACACAAGGTTCATAACTGCATAGCATCTGCGCGTTGACTGTGGGAAATATCGGAGGTTTCTTTTAGATTAAATTGAATATCGCCCGGTTAAAATTTTAGTTACATATCAACCAAACTTTAAAAAAATGGTTATCATCCAAAATACAGAGTTGTGAAAAAGTTTATTTTTGAGGGGTAATTTGGTTTTTAACATTCTAATCCCTTCACAATTTCCTTCAAACCTTCTATAAATGTATTTTTTGCGTCACTTAAGTTCATTCGTTTCGTCGTAGAGTTCCAAAATAGTGTTTTTCTTGGTATTGAGGTGTGACCTCGTCTTAACAGGTCTGGCTGTGGTTGCATAAACAGTGAACGTATTTTGGCTCGTAAACAATGTCGATTGACAGGATGTGATTGGCTCAATATTATAAGAAAAAGCATAAAGGCCACACTACCTCAGTGGCGCAGTTGTAATGCGTACGCGTTAAGATTAAGCTAACGCAGAGGTCTCGGGTTCGATCCCCGGGTCGGGTGAAATGGTATTGGGTTTTCTATTACGAAATGCTCAGTATCAGCCCGGAGTCTGGAATTTGTGCTCGGTATGGCGATAGGCTCGCCCCCTATCACATTATGTGAACGGAGATACGCTCGGCGAAATGTGGGTGTACTGGTTACACATCTGCCTACCCCTTCGAGGATTACAGGCGTGAGTGCGTATGTATGTATAATGGTCACATTACACGATGCGCAACACAGTTAAGCAGACACGGCGATTATGGTATGTGAGACGATTGTAGTAAAAAAGGACTCTGTTTAATCTGGTACACACATAATTACTGACACATATTGCACAAAGCATGCAAATTCAAAAATGTACCTGCATATTTTTAGTTACATTTTCCTGTTGACTCGAACTCCTTGAATATCTCACGAAAGTAGTTTGAATTAAATAACCATTAAATGAAAAAAATATTGTATAAGACCTCCAAAATAAAGTAAATATAAATGTCCATTGAATCTATAAACAATTTAGTAAGGGCCTGTTTCACAATGACTATTAAAATATTATCTGCCAGATTTACACACAATTTAAATGTCTATTACACCACACAATCTTTGGTTATTTTCCTGTTTCCTAACTATTGCTTGTGCTTATTAGTTGTTACATTATTGACAGCCTCCGTGGCGCAGTGGGCGAGTAGCGCTGAAATTTGGTTCGGGTCTGGGTGTTGTGGGACCGTAAGTCCCTCGTAGTTCCTGATACCCACGATACAGGTTTACCTAGTTTGGGGTCAGGACTATGTGTGTGACTGTTGGGTGTATTTATTTATTATTTATAATAGCTGCATTAAAAAGTATAAATTTGACATACACTTCTCTGTGAGTATTGTACAGCATAATAATATATTTTCCCATCTTATATTTTATCTGTAAAATAAAATAATATTTATTTAGAAAATTACCTGGAGTCAAAGCAGCCATTTTACGTGCCAAATTTTCTTTATTCAAAGTAGTCTTCAATGGTGTTAAATGTACTTTGAAAATTGATGCTCTTCCCTTAATGTCAGGTGCAGGAACAAATATCTGCCTATCAAATCTACCAGGTCTCAGCAGGGCCTTGTCTAAGATATCTACTCTGTTTGTAGCAGCTAGCACCACTACATTAGTTGTAGTATTAAAGCCATCCATCTCTACTAGAAGTTGATTAAGGGTGTTTTCTTGTTCTGAATGACCTCCAAAGCTGCGTCCGCCCCTCTTTCTACCAACTGCGTCTATTTCGTCAATAAATAGAATGCAAGGTGCATGTTTACGGGCCATGGAGAACATATCTCGGACTCTGGAAGGGCCCACACCAACAAACATCTCTAAAAACTCAGAGCCAGATACCGTAAGGAATGGAACATTGGCTTCTCCTGCAGTAGCTTTAGCAAGTAATGTTTTACCAGTTCCAGGAGGTCCAGTAAGTAATGCCCCTTTAGGAATTTTTGCCCCCAAGTCAATGTACTGCTGTGGGTTTTTTAAGAAGTTCACAAACTCCATGATCTCAATTTTAGCCTCCTCACAACCAGCTACATCTTGGAACTTAACACCAATGTCCGTAGGGTTTATTAACTTGGCCGTGGATTCCATTACTCCACCGAAAAGTCCACCACCTTTACGTCCTCCACGACCCATCATGTCAGCCGACCTCCTCATCATGTAAATTAAGAAACCAATTATCAATAAAGTAGGGAGCATGCCGGTCAAACTGGCGGCTTCAACTTCAGTCTTATAAATGACTGGCACGAAATTTGGTGGGTCTATGTTCATCTCTATTTGTGCATTCTCTAAATTACGTTCAAAAGAATCGACACTGCCGATAGCAAACCAGATAATCTTGCCATCTAGTGCTGAGCCTTGTAACCTCACTCTTACCCATTTTTTGTTGATAACCTCCAGTTTTTCTACCACGCCTTTATTGAGATACAGATTGACGAAGTCTCTCCAGCTTATTTCTCTATATCTTAGTTCAAAATAGGCTATTGAGGCGAGAAGAGTGACAACACCCATGGCTCCAAACATCATCCATTTTTCCCTGTCTTGACCCTCGTAGCCTCCGCGTCCGGTACCACTTCCGCTTCCAGAGGACCCTGAGAACATGTTCATGTTCCATTTATCGGAAGACGAAGGAGTTTTAGGCGCGGAAGGAGAAGATTTTGACGGCGGCGGTGTTCCATCTTTATCTGGAGTTTTCGACTGTTTCGGTGCTCCTCCCGGCTGGAAATATTTCTCGAAACCTTTCGGCGGTTTTTTACAAAATTCATACCACTGATTCAATACAGAATCTAGTGCTGGGACACCAACTGGCTGCAATTTGTGCCCATTAAAATGTAGCTTAGACAGCTGTGATTGCGTTAACCTCAAGCCCTTCCACATGTTATTCGGATTTCTATTTATTTACAAATGTTGATATCTTTTTTATTATTACACAATTTGATTCGAAATTAGATCAGAAAAAGCCGTCCAGAATTACCATGACAAACATGGTTAGAAAATTATGTCAAAATTGACATTTCTTCTCGGTTGCACAAGTTGATACAATGTAAGGTTGCAATAAATAAAATGTAATATCTTCATTTCTCATTATATATTACAATAATACACGGATAATGTATTTAAAAAATATAATAAGTCATTTTAAAATCATATTACAAAGTAATATTTTAAAAACATATTATTATATTGTTGAATAATACATTTATATCGTAAGGTAACAGCGTAATAAGGAACGTAATTCTAGTTAGTTCAGAAATAGACTTTATAATGTATACCAAAATATTTTAATAAAGCTTATTTGTTTGAAAAATAAAATCATTATACACTTTTTCTCGAAGAGTATAAGTTACATATTGAAATGACGAATCCAATGGTTGAAGAAACTTGCTTTACAAGATGACAATAGGTCTTTACAGGTTATCAAATATAAAAGAAATATTTCAGAACGAAATATCAGACATTTTCGTTCCTCAAGTAAATAAACGAGATTTATTAAATTAGCTTTTTAATAATAATACTATACATTTTTCATCAAATATTGCCAAATTAGCATATTATTTTAAATTTACTATTATCGTCTTGACATTTACACGCTCACAGTTGCCAAAGACCAACGTAATCCAAGTTCAAAGTTGCAAAGTTATGGATCAAGAGAGGCCAGATACAAGTAGAAATCATGGAAAGAGGACACGACCTTTGCTATTGCAGCCGAGTCCGAAGATCGCTAGATTGTCAGCGCACGGAAGCGCGAGTACAAGTGGTATATTGAAAAGTCCAAAAAAGTTTGGACCGAGTGCATCCAAGAGGGCGAAAATATCGTATAACAAGAGCGATGTGCCCGCATCAGGATCCCCTGTGCCTGACAAACACGTCAGAAAGGCGGGTGCTTTCTTGCTTGGACCCAAATTGGGGCCAAGTCCTGTGAAGAGCATAGTACAATGCTTAGCAAGGAAAGAGAAGACTGATGATTATTATCAGGTATGATATTTTGCTTTCTATGACATATTGCAGGTGATATTTGCATTTAAAACAGGCTTGTTTTTTATATGTATCTTTATACAGCATACAAACTGGCTGGTTGTAGTAGATGATGGAAATATTATCATGTTCAGAATAATTCCTTGTAATATGATGTAACTTTGTAACCAGTCGGATATTCAAATGTATAAAATATATGACTCATGGTACTGCAAATTGTTTATACTTAGAAATGGGACATACAACTGACAACAAATGACACAATAATAAATGGGACTGATTTTATATTTGTAGTGTGTTTATTTATAATATTTAGTTATTAATTCTTCAATTTTTTCTTTTCTATATAATTTTTACTTTGTTGACCTGATTGAAACACTACGATAAAAGTTGCATAACTTCTGGCAATATGCATATATTTTAGAAATACAAGTGCATTTTGATGATAATAAAGACTTATTACAACATTACATTACAAACATTAGATTTTTATTTATTATGGTACAGTACTCTTTATTCTAAAAGGATTTTTACATTTTTAAATATTACATTTCTAATAAATAAAACATTTAAAAATATAAAAGTGTCACCCTCCAATGGCAAGGCCTAGGACCGAAGCCATCGGTGGTTAGGACCCCAAAGTGAGGAACCTCCTCACAATGCGTGCCGTGTCTAATAACACCACTTTCTGAATCTGGCTCCTGACCGAACGACCAATCGAGATCCTCTGGAGGTGTTGGTCGAGGCTCTTTGGTATCAGCCCATTAGCAGAAACGACTATCGGGACAATGATTGTCGAGTCAACATCCCACATGTCAGTAACCTCATGTGCCAGGTCTAAATATTTGGACATTTTGTTTTTTGGCTTTGATGAGGTTTTCGTCATGTGGAATGGTGACGTCGACAAGCACTGCTCGGCCGCGCCAATCGATCTACTACCACAATATCAGGCTTATTGGCAACAATAGTCCTGTCCGTGATAAAAGATCGATTCCAATACAGCGTTGCATGCCCATTTTCGAGAACCCGCTAGGGGACATATTGGTAATTTATTTTATTTTTTATTTTACACACTTTATACATGATACATGTACAGGCGGACTTAATGCCAGAGGTAATATGGTACCTCAGCGGACACAAGGCAATATTGAAGAGCAAGTTGCTGGTGTATGATCTTGGCTACTAGGTTATGTCTATGCAAGTACTCGCCGTTAGCAAGATACGAACAACCTGAAATAACATGCCTGATTGACTCTCCAGGACCGTGGCTCGACAGATGTTGACCGTATCATCCTTCAGGATGTATTTTCTGTAGTTGTTCGTCTTGATAACCTCGTCCATAATTGCAAAGACAAAACCCTCGGTTTCTCCAAAGAGATCACCGAAACGTAGCCAAGCCACGGAAGCAAGTTGGTCCACATCGGGACCATTAAATTTTTTATAAAATCTCCCGTGTAGTTCCTTGCTCCTCCATACCTCCCTGCGACTACCAGTACTCAATACCACTGGAACCCGCCAGTTCTCATTTGCCAGAGAGAGTGGAGTGAATCCTTTATCCACTGTAACTACATCATTATGCATATCCACTCCGCTGTGGAGAAAATAATCCCTGAGATTGCATATTTCGCGGTTATGCAGGTCTTTAGCATTAAGTAAGCATCGACCCCCACATTTCCGCGGAATATACAATCTCATCACAGACGATCGTGGATGGTGCATTCGATGTTCGAACCCTTATGACTGCTCATAACTCTTCGATCCAGGGCGTCTAACTCGGTCTGAGTCCATTTGAGTATGCCGAAGGAGTACATGAGTACAGGCATAACGCAACCATTAAATGCACGAATTTTGTTACCACCTGACAAAAGGCTATTAAATTAAATACTTTTGTCAGACGGGCAAAAAACCGTTCCTTCACCGATTGTTTTACGTCTGCACCCATTATACCTAACGCTTCGGACATACCCAAATATTTATAGGTTTCCGTCTCGGAGAGGGATCGGAGACGTATAGTTTCTGAGAGATTGATATCATCAGAAGCCATAACCTCACCTCTGCACACATGGATGACCGCACATTTATCTACTCCAAACTCCATATTGATCGAGTCGCTGAAATTTTTAGCTATATTCAGCAACTCGATCAAATCTGGCCTTTTTGGTACAAATAGCTTGAGATCATCCATGTAGAGTAAGTGAGATATAGGCTCTCTCCCTTGACGAAGACGGTAACCAAGCCCCGAATCCAACAACAAAGTGCTGAGAGGATTCAGGGCCAGGCAAAACCACAAGGGACTCAAGCTATCACCCTGGAATATACCCCGCTCAATCTTAATTGGCTCATCGCAATCAGTGGGACCCACACCACCTGGATACTTCAAGACAGTGGTCCACTGCCTCATACATGTTCTAAGAAAGGTGCATAGATTTGTATCAATTTTGTACAATTCCAGCACTCTCATGAGCCAAGTATGAGGCACCGAATCATAAGCCTTTTTGTAGTCAATCCAGGCAGCCGATAAATTCCTCCGATTACGACGAACCTGCTGACAAATGGACATGTCTATGAGAAGGAGATATTGCGATGCATAGCTCGGATTTTACTGCTTTTTAGGAGAAAACAGGGTAAGAAAACGTATATAGATACAGAATTAATGCAAGCAGCCGAAGATTTGATTATTAAAAAGGCTCAGTACGATTCGTTTGCCATAGAAATAGAAAATCTTAAACAAAGGAAAGCATTGCCGTCGACCAGTCGTCTTCTCAAACTGACATCTTACCTTGATGAAGCAGGCTTACTCAGGATCGAAGGACGTATCGACAAGGCCACGGGTGTAGGTACATGCACCACTCGACCTGTCATTCTCGATGGTAAACATAGGGTAACACGTTTACTCGTAGAATATTATCATCGACGTGCGCTCCACGGAGCTCATGAATTGGTTGTAAATGAGCTGAGACAACGCTACTGGGTGGTGCAGTTGCGACCAACTGTGCGAGGTGTGGGGGCGCGTTGCCTGTTCTGCCGGTATCGCCGCGCCATGCCACGGCCACAAAGCATGGGCGATCTGCCGTCCGCCCGCTTACAGGTATGGACTTTTTTGGCCCAATGGTTGTCACAGTGGGCCGCAGTAGACAAAAAAGATACGGTGTTTTATTTACTTGCCTGACTATTCGTGCTATCCACATAGAAGTGACTGAAAGCCTCTCCACTGACGCAACCATCATGGCCCTGCGAAGGATGGTAGCTCGTAGAGCTACTCCCAGCATTATATATTCCGATAATGGGACTAATCTTAGGGGTGCAGACGCAGAGCTCAGAAAGAGTCTCCAAGAGCTTAATTTAGACGCATTGCGAGAGGACGGTTCGGTGAGAGGAATCGAGTGGCGTTTCATACCACCAGGAGCACCCGAGATGGCTGGCGCGTGGGAGAGGATGATACGTACAGTCAAGACAGCATTGAAAGTCGTTCTGAAGGAACGTGCACCACGGCCTGAAACACTCTCGACGTTGCTAGCGGAAGTTGAAGCACTCGTGAATAGTCGTCCCATCACCCACGTTTCCACAGATCCACACTACCCTGAGGCACTAACACCGAATCATTTTTTATTCGGAACTTCGTCAAATGGTAAATATAGTAATTGTGATCTAGATCTTAGGAAACAGTGGAGAATAGCTCAGCGATTGACAGATATGTTTTGGCGCCGTTGGATACGAGAATATTTGCCTACACTCCTACCCAGACAAAAATGGACTAGGGAGGAAAGATCAATGCGAGTTGGAGATTATGTTGTTTTATTCGATCCCAATCTTGACCGCGGCTGTTGACGGCATGGAATTGTGAGTGCGACCCACGCAGGCGAGGATGGCCGTGTACGGATCGTCGATGTACGCACACGCACGGGCATCATGCGTCGGCCGGTGGCGCGTGTCGCTTTACTTGAACCAACGGCTTGTAGTGCTGACATTGTTGACTAGTCTGCACTAAGGGGGTGGAATTTGTAGGCGACGCATTTAAATATTTTGCAACACACGTTATGTTTGGCTCTAGATTCTAAATTAGTTATATTTTTAAGTTTTGTGTTTATTTTTAATATATATTTATACCTTAAAATACTACAGTAAAGACTGCGGCGAGCGATCGTGCCACGGCATTTATTCCTTTTTTAATATTCTTTTTCTGTTTAGAATTTTGACAATGTAAAAACAATTGGATTGAAAAATTTCTCTGCGCTGACCACGTATCTCCTGCCGTTGCAAAAGTGAAAATTGGAGTTTTTATTTATCCATCCGCTAGAATATTTATCGCAATATTTATTATTATAGCTTCTGATCAGACATATTATTATATAATGTTTAATAATGTATTTGGTGTTTGCTTATTTTTTGTATGTCCGTTTGCCAATTGGCAAAGGCCTCCTCCAACCTTCTCCATTCTGGTCTCTCTCTTGCTATTCATGATGTTCCAGCAACCGGTTTATTCATAATCCCATCTTTTTTGAGGTTTACCTCTCTTTCTGTGACCTTCCCTTGGGTAACTATTTTACTCCACTTGTTCCTTTCTCTTATCATATGGCCTGACCATTTCCATTTTAATCCTGAGTTATATTCTGAACCTTGGTCTTCTGTCTGGTGTTTTGGATTTTAATTTTGTCGGTTTTCTTGACTCTTAACATGCTTGCATGGTTGCATATTCATATTAATTCTTTTTTTTTTATTGTCTGTATGAAAAACGCACAAAAATTATCACTTGGTTACATGTATGGAGAACCACCCCATATATTTCTAAATATATATATTTAAACAAAATTAAACATATATTTCTTGATATCACTACACATTTGTGTTATGGTTCATAGAATACACCTACCAGCCAAATTTCATCCATATAGTCCTAATAGTATTTGAGTAAAATGGTTGTGACATATAGATGGACACGCAGTTAGACAGACATTATAAGGGTTTTGTATTTGTCATTGGGCTACGGAACTCTAAAACAATATTAAAAAAAAATGTGAAGATATTTTCAATGTTACTGAATACTTCCAGGTGAAAATATTAACATTAAAAAATGAGGGCCAACTGGAAACTCAAGATGACAGACAAGGCAAAATGCTCCTGCATACGGAGTATTCATTGTTATCCCTGCTTAAAGACCAGGATGGCGTTATACACCACCATGGCTTGTTTAAGGTCTGTTTCAATTACATTTATGGTATGCTCCTTTGATTTACTTTGTGCCATTTTTTATTAGCTCGAGGGACGAAACAAGCAGGTCACTCGTCTGATGGTAAGCGCCACTCCTGCCCATAAACAGAAGCAACACCACACAGAACTTTGATCTACAAAACACTGCATGCCATTGGACTGCTGTCATCATCCTAAGACATAAGATGTTAAATCTCATAACGCCCAGTAATTTCACTGGCTTCAACGTCCTTTAAACCGAAACACAACAGTGCTTGGCGGCAGAAATAGACAAAGCGGTGGTACCGACCCAGACTGCCTTTCGCATATGAGGGACCTACCGCCTTGTAAATTCATGATTCATGGCTAGCATCAATATGGATCGAGATCTATACATGGCGCCGATATTCTATATTTATTAACGTAACGTAAAATTGTTTTGACGTAGATTTTCTTATGTATGTGTATAACAGATTGAGTCGCGTAGAATATGCGCCGTTTGACTTGGTCAGCCCATAGTTGTTAGTTACAAACAGCACTGCGTTGTTGAAAACAATACTAAAGGGTAGCAGAAGCTTAAGAACGGGCTAGCATAGGGGCCGAGGAGCATATGACAGATATGCTCAGCAACATCTACCCTTCATACACTGAGACTTAGGATGTCAGTTCATATATCAAGGCTAGCCCTTAGTCCAGATTAGGAAACAATTCAATTCGTTTCCGCAATTATTGCCAAACACTTATGTCCATCACATTGTTCATTATTCCAGGATCACGCTCTGGAAGAAGTGCCGAATCCAAACGGTCCAGGGTTTGTGTACACCGGCCGCGTGAAGCAGCGGCTGTTCCTAGTGCTGGACTGTGTGACGTCACACCAGTTCAGCGAGAAGGGCAGTGAGCTGATCAATCTGCAGCAATATGTGACTAAAGTGAAAAAAGTGCCAGAGAAAGAGGCTGTGTTGATATTCTATGATATTGTTAGGGTTGTCGCCAATTTACATAAGGTGAGGTAATTTTTTTTATTTACAATAAGTGGGCCATCAACATCTTAGGTACAAAGCCAACCTCACCTGCACGTGGAAGACTCTGCTGATTAGCCATTGTGGGGTTTGGGGGTTAGACGGCGCGGCGTGGTGGGTCACCCCATGTAATATTACCAAATAGCGTCAAATGTATGTTACGAGAAGGCGGACCCTGGCATTTAGCCGGGATTACGCCAGTCAAAAATAAAATTAATATATTTTGTAAACCATGACAGCTCCTTGGCGCAGCGGGCGAGTAGTCGGCTGCGAAGCGAGAGGCCGTGGGTTCGATTCCCACACCGAGACAAATGTTTGTGTGAACCACAAATATTGGTCTCGGGTTTGGGTGTTGTGGGACCGCAAGTCCCTCGTAGTTCTTGATACCCACGATACAGGTTTACCTAGTGTGGGGTCAGGACTATGTGTGTGACTGTTGGGTGTATTATTAAAAAAAAATACGGTCGTACAGAGTACATAGCATCTGAAAGTGAACAGTTACCATAGCTAGTGCAATCTTAGGTCATGTGGAGCCCTGGACACATAGTTTCGTGTCCTTTAACAAATTATAAAAATACATGTTTCAATATTAAGTCATAACTGGAATTATTCTGTTTGTGAAATAAGTGTTGAGTAAATGAGTGTATTAATTTAAAAAAAATGATTGTTTATAGTTTCTGGGTTTTGGCTTTTGAGGGCCCCATCAGAACAAAAATAAAGATGGTACTGACTATAGCCTAAAGATGCTTTTAACACCAGAAGTATTACTTGCAAGTTGCTGATTATTTAAAATATTGTTTGACTTACCCATAAACTACATAATCGTTTACGGATGAGAGTAAAAAGGACAAAGATGCGGCGCCTCTTTAAAGATGTTTGATACGACTTACAATCTTGTGTTAATTCTCATCTTCGTGAACTGGCGCACGTCTAATTTTATGTTTTTTGAATGGGATGACTCTACTGGGTTGTTATCACTATCTCACATAACACGGACGTGAGGTCGTAGCTTTCTGTCGCGTTTCGTGCGTTGAGTGAAATATCCGGATGCCGAAATTCCCTTCTCCTTTCAAATCCCCCAACTATCCCATCCCTTTAAGGTAACGCGTCCATGATTCTGGTATTGTGTCATAGTTATCATCAGGTGACCTAATTTACTTGTTTGACGATCTTTGCTTTAAATAAAAGCATTATGCTATTTCTCAATATTGTGAAACCATTATAATTTTGATTTTATTGAAAATTTTATTTCAGAGAAACATAGTGCACAGAGATTTGAAGTTGGGCAACATAGTTTTAAACCAAAGGACTGGGCGTGTCATATTAACTAATTTTTGTCTTGGAACACATCTCGGCAGCGATCGGGATTTGTTAAAAGATCAAAGAGGTACGAACGTAATGGTTTATAAGTAACCTTCTCCTTTTTTAAAGTCGGTTAATAAGCAGTGGTGGTTCGGCTATTTACGACTATTTTCGGAAATAAGAAAGAGAATATTGGATGAATAGAGTTGTACTGTATCGGCAGTAGACGATTTATTTTTTAAAATACGAGCTCGACAATCAGATGAGACGAACATGATGAAATTATAAGGGTTTCGTTATTGGCTACCGAATCCTAAAAAGGCTATCACAGTGAACAAGAAAGTCGATACAAATATCGATACTTCTGTAATATCGATATTTTTTATTACGTCTCCAGACACTAGTCCTTACGCCAATGATATTTCCTCAGGGTCGCCAGCGTACATTTCCCCGGACGTGTTATTGTGTAAGCCGTACCTTGGCAAGCCGTCGGACATGTGGGCTTTAGGCGTGGTTCTGTACACAATGTTGTACGGACAGTTCCCATTCTGTGACACCAGTCTTGCACAACTGTTCAGCAGGATACAAGCTGCCAATTATAACATACCGCCGTGAGTAATATTTTTAGTTATTTATATGATTTTGTATGTAGTGTAAATAAATGTGTATACTGGATGTTGCTGAAAAATGCTATCAATAATATGTCCACATCCACGAAGTATGATTTAAAACTCAATGTTAAAATAAAATAGATCTCATATTTTTGACAATATTTTATCAATGAGATCTCAAAATCGTTTTGAAAACGATCTATTAAAGAATAATTCAAGTGTGTACGTATTATACATATTTAGTTACGACATAGGTAGTTCGTTAATATGCAGCACCTTGGACCGTAAAAGGATATTCCCTGTAAAGAGTTTATAGTTCAATATATTCAGAAACGATGACATTTATGTGATTTTAATTCATACGGGTAAGTAATACTCGCCCTTTAAGTGCAGTCTTTATAGATACCACCTTTTTGCAACATCTGTAGATATTTCAATTCGTTTTTGCACATCTTGCTATACGTACCCAAGGCGTCAGCCATCGTCAAAGATTTTTTATAGCAGATGGTGGCAAACCAGCAAGTGGCTAACGTAATGGTAAGTGATCACCGCCCATGAACACCCACGATACCTGAAGAATTATTATGTATGCGTTATTCACCTTTAATGAGTGAATTAAAGTATTGGAAAGGGGATATGGTCCTCCGCAAGTTTCACTCGTATCAAATTCAATAGCAAGCTGCCACTTCACGTCAGTTTTGTCCAAGACAGTTGTATTACCTCCATCAAGCTGTCTCATTCAAGTAGACACAACTGTCTACATCATGTCATTATCACTAAACCATTTTGTGTTTTTTTGCAGAGATGGAAATTCTGTTCAAGTATCAGATAACACAGTGTTTCTCATACAAAGACTGCTAGTTAAAGATCCAAAACACAGATTGCTTGCGGATGAGGTAAGTGTCAAAACGGTGAATGTTATGACATGTTCAGACGAATCTAATCGCTTTCAACAAATTGAATCAACAAAAGCGCTGAAAAGGTATGAATGTACCTTAGTACATACATACGCACTCACGCCTGTGATTCCCGAAGGGGTGGCAGATGTGTAACCGGTACACTCACATTTCGCCGAGCGTATCTCCGTCTCATGATGTGATAGGGTGGCTAGCCTATCGCTATACCTATAATTCTAGATTCCGGGCTGATTCTGATCATTTCGTAATAGAAAAATCCAATATCACTTTTACCCGAGACCTCAGCGTTAGGTTAATCGTAACGCGTACGCATTACAACTGCGCCACCGAAGGTGTCAACTTTGTTCTATAACATAACATAAATAACTTCCAGGTGTTAGATCAACTGTCAAGCATCATAGCGTCATATGTGGTGGTACCAAACCCACCTGAGGAGTTGCAGGTGGTACCAGATGTACCGTTAGATGAGGATAAAGAAAAGACTAATCAATCTACCGAGGTGGAAAAGAAACCCTTCATGTCCATACCGGAGAATAGTGAACGGATGCCTAATACTACGGTAAGAAACAATAGCTACCCAGATTTTGGGTATTTTGACCACTTTTTTACAGCAGAAGTCGACGTGAACAAGTGGGTTATCTGATGAGTACTGTTTTTTTTGACGGCAAACGACGAAATGATCAGATCTCTCGCCTGATGGTAATGCCACGTCTGCCCATAACACCACACACAACTTATTTATAACTTGGTTATGGTTGCCTGTAAGAGATTGCCCTGAGCGATAAGGCCGCCAATTGTACTATGTTTAAATGTTAACTGTCTTTCTAGTTTAAATATGTGTCTAATGTACAATAAATCATTATAAATAAATAATAAATAAATAAAAAGAATTACAAAGTACTACATGGCACTGTAATATGTTCGTCATCCCAAGACATAAGTTATTAAATTGCATAAGGCCTGATAATTTCACTGGCTTCAATGTCCTTTTTATGGTATAGGGCGGCAAACGAGCAAGTGGGTCACCTGATGGTAAGTGATCTCCACCGCCCATGTACGCCCATAATACCAAAAGAATCATGGGTGCGTTGCCGACCTTAAAGAAAAGGGATAATTAAGGTATTGGGAAGGGGAGGGCGTTTGGGCCTCCGGATATCTCACACACCGTACGATACGCAGCAGCAAGCGGCTAATTAACGTCGGTTTTCTGTGAGACAGTGGTAACGATACGGACGTGCCGGCCCATCCCATTTAAATATGTAGAAATAATTCTACCCCTAAGAGGATGAAATCGGGGATGGAAGATTAAAACACCTTTATGAACCGATTTTGATGATTATTTCACGAAAAAATAGTATAACAATCATTTTATAAGAAAATATTAAACCAGATAAAAAAACTCAAAAAATACAACTACACAATTTTTTATATCAACGTTTTGTACTTTTTTGTTTTTTTTTTACTTTTATTTTTTGTTAAAAAATATTATATAACTTACTGTCTATTATAAATGATTAATATTATTTTTCAGGATGAACTCGGCGTATACTGCGTACCGCTTCCAGACTTCTTAGCTTTGAACTTCCCATCACCCACGCGGGTACAACAAAACAGTATCATAATCCATCCAACGCACACCATAGACTCAACAACCACTCAACAACGACAAATAACCGTCCAGAGGGTCGGCAGAGACGCTCGACCCTTACTGACCTGCGAGATAGCAAGGTACCAACACATGTTCGCATCGAACAGGGACCAAAGGCGGCCTGAGGCGCAAACAGTAGTACCCGAGAGGCAGGAACGACCCGAAAACTCAAGGTTACGGACCCTAGCGCAGAGGATCCCGCGGTTGAACGCTATAGCGACCGCTTCGAGTCCAAGTTCGTCGAGTTCAAGCGGCTCGGCGGATATCAGGGTCATACCGTGGCCGGATAGGTCACGCACGTGGGATAACGATTATGTGCTAAGGTTGCCTGTTTTGGACCTCTCGCGGGTCCAAACTAGGATCATGAACCCGGCTCCGGTGCATTCGGTTAATCCAGATTCGGTGGTAAATAACCCGCGACCTCAGAATGATTCCGAACTTGATTATAATTAGTGTTTTGGAGGTTTTAATTGATATTTGATAGTTCAGGGTTACTATCGGAAGCATTACCGTAACTTAAAATTGTCGAATGTAGGCGACAAAAACATAATTGCCGTATTCTTTAAAATTTAAAAATAATATGTAATATGCGGCAACACTGCCAGTTACTTTATTACAAAACAATATATTACGGCAATTACCATGTAAGTGGCAAATAACCCTGGGATAGTTACAGCAACAATATTGGCTATATATAATAATAATATGGAATTGATATTAATTAGTAAAACAAAACAAAAATGAATTCATAACATTTTATATAAGAGTTTGCTCCGAGTAAAGGTAATTTGAAGTTTTGCCGACAGATGGCGTTATTTTCAATTTTGGATCATGCTGTAAAAAGTAGTTTTTTTATCGATATACTATTTAATATGTACTACGATTATAATTATGGGCTTCGGCGATCGTCGGATATTTCGGAACTACGGACATGTGATTATGTTCTAATACAAACCTGTTATAACATTAGATGATGTACTTATTATTCTTGAGTGACTGACCAGACCCAGACTGCCTCGGTGGCGCAGTTGTAATGCGTATGCGTTACGATTGAGGCCAACGCTGAGGTCTCGGGTTCGATCCCCGAGTCGGATAAAGTGGTATTGGTTTTTCAATTACGAAATGCTCAGTATCAGCCCGGAGTCTGGAATTATTTGTGCCCGGTATGGCGATAGGCTCGCCCCATATCACATCGTGGGACGGAGATACGCTCGGCGAAATATGGGTGTACTGGGTACACCTCTGCCTACCCCTTCGGGGATTACAGGCGTGATTGCGTATATAATATGTATATATGACCAGACCCGGATGTCCGGGCATTTATAACATATTCGTAAACACAGAACATTGCCGAAGTGCATAATTTATGTCATCGCACTGTAAAACGTTTTCTAATCCAAATAAAGTCCGTATAGAAATCAAATCGCATAGTGATCTCGCGCGCTTGAGATAAATCTTTGTCGATATCGACTACTTTCACATATGTTCCGTATAGACATACAGAGTGTAATAGATATAGAGATAATAAATAATAATAATAAATACACCCAACAGTCACACACATAGTCCTGAGCCCACACTAGGTTAAACCTGTATCGTGGGTATCAAGAACTACGAGGGACTTGCGGTCCCACAACACCCAGACCCGAGACAAATATTTGTGGATCAGACAAACATATGTCAAGGTGCGGGAATCGAACCCACGGCCTCACGCTTCGCAACCGGCTACTCGCCCGCTGCGCCACGGAGGCTGTCTGTCTAGAGATAAAGCGTTCTCGCTGAGCCTCATTCCAATGCTGCCTTTTTACTGTTAAAGAGCCTGTGTGAGTAATAGGGAAATTAGGTACGAGGTGGCATGGTCCATGTAGACTAAAAGCCCCAAAAAAAAAACAATAAAAAAAAAAAGATATAGAGGTAACACCAGAAATCAAGACGGCATAATTTAGTTGTGACGTGAACTGGACCGGCATGTGAACTTCAATACACATATAGAAAAAGATTGTGTGGTTTTATGAAACCACGGTAAAAGTGAAACTTTTCACATTATAGACATTTAACTAAAAAATTTTGAAATAATATTACATTAAACACTAACAAAAACAAACAAAATAGCGTGCGAACTATAGACGCCGCCATATTGGCCTTGGCTGCTCTGGCGAGCTCTTTCACTTTATCCCCACTCCGCGGCCGACCGTCACGCGACATGCAACACACAGGCCAAATTTTTTGAGACGATCTAATAAAAGTTTCACTTTAATAACCAGATAAAACTGGTTTAGACGATAAAACGAGTCCACAAAATTGTCTTGTGTTGCTTATGTTAAAACCCCAGAGTTTTTGCTACGCATTGTATAGTTTGAGGTGGCGCTATATATTGCGCTGAAGTTCGAAAGTCATATCTAGGCAGATTTGCTTGATTTTTGACGATCCATATTGATTAAATTACCTTTGAAGCAAAAAAATATTTGGTTCATTCATCTAGACGCTATATTGCTACTGACAGAAACACACATACAGACAGACAAACTTATAATACCCCACTATTTTGTTGGAGGTTAAAATCGAGTAAATCTGTAGGCATTTATCGTTGCACACAAAGTCTATATCCGTGGTCTATGCTAATCATTAATTACATTTTTTTATTGCTAAGGCTTTTGTTCTTCCGTTCAAAACAGAAACCATAAAACTGATGAATAATATCCATACAGTTGTTATTCTGCAAGCAAAATACACCACACTGGCTCGTTCAGGCGAGTCGCGTTCCGGTGTCAGCCAGTGTGTATCCAGTAACTTCAGGTATACACCACACTGGCTCTTGAGGCGAGTCGCGTTCCGGTGTCAGCCAGTGTGTATCCAGTAACTTCAGGTATACACCACACTGGCTCTTGAGGCGAGTCGCGTTCCGGTGTCAGCCAGTGTGTATCCAGTAACTTCAGGTATACACCACACTGGCTCTTGAGGCGAGTCGCGTTCCGGTGTCAGCCAATGTGTATCCAGTAACTTCAGGTATACACCACACTGGCTCGTTCAGGCGAGTCGCGTTCCGGTGTCAGCCAGTGTGTATCCAGTAACTTCAGGTATACACCACACTGGCTCTTGAGGCGAGTCGCGTTCCGGTGTCAGCCAGTGTGTATCCAGTAACTTCAGGTATACACCACACTGGCTCTTGAGGCGAGTCGCGTTCCGGTGTCAGCCAATGTGTATCCAGTAACTTCAGGTATACACCACACTGGCTCGTTCAGGCGAGTCGCGTTCCGGTGTCAGCCAGTGTGTATCCAGTAACTTCAGGTATACACCACACTGGCTCTTGAGGCGAGTCGCGTTCCGGTGTCAGCCAGTGTGTATCCAGTAACTTCAGGTATACACCACACTGGCTCTTGAGGCGAGTCGCGTTCCGGTGTCAGCCAGTGTGTATCCAGTAACTTCAGGTATACACCACACTGCCACGATCAGGCGAGTCGCGTTCCGGTGTCAGCCAGTGCGTATCCAGTAACTTCAGGTATAATTTTGCTGAGCGTCGAGGAACGCTAACCCTGAGAAGTCTCAAGCAATTATAATAGGCAGCAGGCAGTTGAGAAGTAAGTTTCAACATCACATTACATCACATTCATTTCCGGAACTATTTTATAATAAGGTATACATTCCCTTTTCTGACAGAGCCAAAAATCTTGGCCTGATCATAGACTGTCATTTATCTTGGTCTGCGCACATTAATGAAGTCAGCAAGAAATTGCATTACTCTTCCCACTCTCTTAAACGCCTCCAGAACTTCCTCCCCTTTCACACTAAAATTCAGCTAGCTCAGTCCCTTCTTCTCCCTCTTCTCGACTACGCTGACGTTTGCTACTTAGATGCCACCGAAGACCAGCTTAATAAGCTTGAAAGACTTCAAAACCTGTGCATCCGTTTTATTTTCGGTCTGCGCAAGTTTGATCATGTCTCCGAATTTCGACGTCAGCTTAGGTGGCTCCCTATTCGTTTTCGTCGGGATATGCACATCTTGTCTACGCTTTACACTATCCTCAATAATCCTTATACTCCTTCTTATCTTAAAGACAAGATAAAAATTCTTCCACCTCGAGTGAGGCCTAGTCGGTCTTGTGTCACAATCCCTGATCTTGCGCTTCCCTCTTGTAACACTCACTTCTACTCAAACTCCTTTACTTTTTACTCTTCAAAACTTTGGAACGCACTTCCACTCTCCATAAGAAGTTGTTCATCACTCAGCCTGTTCAAAATTAAATTGAAGCAATTTTATTTAGATAAGTATCCCTAATAGTTTGACTTACTGTTTACGTATATAGGTAGCGATGATTTGTATGTATGTATGTATGTGTATATATATATATATATATATATATATATATATATATATATATATATATTATATAAATTATTAAAATATTAATATGTATAATATTTGTTGAATGTATATGTAGGTATATATGTATTTATTTATGCGTTGTTACTATGTATTGTTTATTTTATAGTATATTTTATAAACTATTTTATTTTAATTTTAAGTACACATGCCCGTCACTATATTTCTTTTAAATATTTTAATCCTCGAAGGCTGGCTGGAAGAAATCTCTTGCAGAGATAAGTCCACCTTTGTACATGTTTTTTATGTAATAATTGTCCTGTTATTTGTTGTGTACAATAAAGAATAAAGAACGTAATATCTTTTGACGGTCGACATTATATTTGGACTGCACTGTCCTTAACATCAGGTCTAGTGTATTCACTTTGCCGTGCCAGCATAAAAATGGGACCAAAAACGTGTGCCGCATAAATACAGTGTGATTCAATGTTTGTTAATACAGAGTGTCCATTTTCCGGAATTGTTGATTTTTATCAGATTTTTCTACACTAATATTATAAAGAGGAAAGATTTGTATTTTTGTATGTAACGAATAAACTTAAAAACTACGTGACCGATTTCAAAAATTCTTTTGCCGTTGGAAAGCTACATTATCACTGAGTAACATATTACTGCTGATGTAATTTAATAATGAATGAAAGAGCATTGTAAGTTGCTTAATGTAATAGGCAACTTACAATGCTGTTTACATTTGTAGTTACTTCCTAAGTCCACTTACGTGAGTAAAATGTACAAATCTAATTAAGGTTTAAAAATATACCTTATATAATTTTTGGAATTAATTAACGGCAAAAATAGGAAGAATTAAGGACTGATTATAATCAGATAAGTATAAAAGGGGATTAAATGTGTAAAATAATCAATAATATTGTAAAATATTTCCTATTATTATGGAGTAATGTTAACAATGAAATATTATAAAGGCCTATTTCACTATGTTTAAGTAAGACTTGACCACCAAATAAAGTATGAAACAGCTATTTTTTAAAGTACCCTAGGTACTACATACTAGACATGTTTCTTCCGGTATATGTGTCAAAGTTGGTCTTTTGTATTTAAATGTGTCATATTTTATTTGGTAAGTAGAATTTACTCAGAGATGTTGAAACAGGCGTTTATTCTTAATATGAACGGACAAAATGAATACTTTAATACTACGGTTAAAGTGCTGCACTTTATGACGTTACATTAAAAATACGAACGCGCGATGACATAAATACAGTTTTGTTATGATAAGGCCACAATAGGGTAGTTTCCTATATTGAATTTTATACATTATTTTATAAGCAACAGAAAATGATACGCAAAAGAAACCCTTTTATTAAAACACAATCAAAATTGGTTCAGAAATGTGCCCGCAGTTATGACTTTAAATGTTGGTATGAGGAAAAGTGGGTGCGTAGTAGGGATATCTCACTATCTCGCTTGCACGCGTGCACTATAATGAACATTTTACACAGTGACGTCAAAGGTTGTATCGTCTGTCATTTGACAAATACCCCTTCTACAGGATTTGAATGGCTTCTATCTTATTTATTTGTGGTCCGATTTATAAAATTCTTTCTGCAATAGATTTTGAGTAACATAACTTATTGATTTAAATAATAAAAAAAATCTAGTCAACTACCCTATTTGGCTGATTTAGAGGAAATTATTTGTTCGATAAGACGAGTGGAGGGGCAATTTGATTTGTTTTACGGGGGCAAAGGTATTTTATTTTAAAGTATTTCGATTTTACTTGGTTAAAAAAGGGAGTCAAGAGTCATATAGCGCCTCTCAGCGCCTCTCCCTTGGACAGATCCGCCTGGTTACAATTACATTATGTATTTATTAATATTTACTCTAAAAGTGCATATTCATAGTAACTTGTAAAAAACGTAAATTTTCCAAGCACATAAGTTTACATTCAGTATTTGTGCAGTGTTTTATAATTTGAAAATTTGATACATTAACTGAAAACATTATATTAGAAGGCTGTGGTGTCTAAACTGTTCTAAACGTGCATAAAGTAGGCTAAGCCACATGCAGTAGGTACTGCGATTTAAAATATGCGCTTTTGCAATGTTCGTTTTATTACGAATACGCCACGAATACACGGCCATCGGTGGTCAGTCAATAAAAAAAGTACATAATCTAATGTTGTAACAGATTTGGATTAAGCCATCATCATTATATGTTCGTAATTCGTTAGAAATAGACGAAGATTACCGTAACGCATTATTTTAGTCTTAGTACTTAAAGACCTATTGTTTAGTTAGCAATAGGAATAACACGCCAATAAAATGGATTTCGGAGTAATCGCGTTTTTGTGTAATGCACAAATTATACAACTTTATACTACCGTTAAGTAGATCTTGCGCGCAGTGCGATTAAAAATCGCACGTACGTTTTTTTACGGCATGTACTGGAGGTAATTTATGTTATAAATACAAGTCTGATAACGTGTAAAATATGTGTAAATATTAGTATATTATTGCATTTTGACACAAATGGGAATATATTTATTTTTTTACTTTTTAACCGTGCATTAGCGTATCTGTATCAATAATGAGGCCTTGAGCTGTATTCTCAGTTTGGTAAACGAGTTCGCTTCAGCATTCAACTCTTTCATTTCGCTTTCGACTATTGGATAAGGATTGATCTTTTCGCAGATGTAGCAGTCAACTAAAGTTATGATTTCGAGCGACAGAACGCAGACAGCACAGACAGTGTCGCTCAACCGCAACGAATTACTGAATTTATTATGTATTTGACTCTTGGTATAGTGAGCGTATATGGGCAGTGAGATCAGTTACCATCAGGTGACCCACTTGCTCGTTTGCCGACCTATGTAAAAAGGAGAATTTCCTGGTAAGCAGGTTTCCTCACGATGTTCCCTTCCCCGTTACAGCAAGCGATAATTAACAATTAATACACACGTAACTTAGAAAAGACAAAAGTGTAGGCTCTTGAACCTGCGACTTTCGTCGCGACAAATAAAAAAATCTATTGTTTGTAAATGTATACTTTTTGAAAAAATACGCAATTCAATTCCACCGTGTATATTTTTTATTTTACTAGCCCTGTATTATATATGTCCTACTGCTGGACAAGGGCCTCCTTTACTAAATGAGAGGGGTTAGGCCTTAGTCCACCACGCTGACCTAATGCGGGTTGGCAGGCTTCACATACCTTCCAAAATTCTTATGAAGAACTTCTCAGGTATGCAGGGTTTCCTGACGATGTTTCCTTCACCGTTAACGCAAGCGATAATTAACAATTAATACACACTTAACTTAGAAAAGTCAGAGGTGTGTGCTCTTGGTATTGGTTTCGAACCTGCGATTTTCATCTCGACAGTCCGTACCACTCCCCACTGAGCTATCGCTGCTCGTGTATATACTGAGGCGTATGTTATGTGCTCTGTTTGATACTGGACAGGTCACAGTGCTTTCTAGGCGTGTTGCTATCACTTGAAAGATTTTATTCTTGCTTAATATATTTCAATTTGTGTCGAAATGTGTGATTTAAGTTCAATAACAGAGTCAGTTTCGGTGATATTTGTACAACATATACCTTTGTTATGTGGTAATGCCGCGCTGGAGACAGTTTTGTCCTCAGCATGAATGGGCTAACTCGACCGGATTACCACTGTCTAAGAAAACCGATGTGAAATAGCAGCTTGCTGTTGCGTTTTGTATGGTTAGTGAAATATCCGGAGGCTTAAATCCCCCCTTTCCCTTCACAATTCCTTAATTATCTCTTTTAGGGTGGCAACTTAATGATTCTTCTGGTATTGGGGATGTTCATGGGCGATGAAGATCACTTACCACCATAGAATAAATAATAAATACACCCAAGAGTCACATACATAGTCCCGACCCCACACTAGGTAGACCTGTATCATGGGTAAAAGGAACTATGAGGGACTTGCGGTCCCACAACACCCAGACTCGAAACAAATTTCTGTGGATCACACAAACATTTGTATCGGTGCGGGAATCGAACCCACGGTCTCTCGCTTCGCAGCCGGCTACTTCACCCACTGCGCCACGGAGGCTGTCATATAACCCACTTGCTCGTTTGCCGACATCTGCTATAAAAAAAACTACAGTTTCTCTGATTAATACTTACCTACATAATAGACAATATAATGTTTTTTTTACAACCTACGCCGGTATACGAGCAAATCAACTTATTTCGATCTCCGCCGTCTATGAACGGTCACAATACCAGAAGTATCGTGCACGCGTTGCCATTAAAAGAAACGGATATTTAATTTGATTAAAGTGATTTCGCGAAAAAATAGTACGAAACGCAACTGCTATACGCCGGTTTTCTGGACAATGGTAGCAACCCGGCCGAGCCGGCCCATTCATGCAAAAATAGTGGGCAGACTAGCTCTACCACTTAACGTTATAGATTAAAAGAGCTAAATATCATTGAACCCACTTCTTATTTTATGTTTATATTTTTATTATCTTAGGTGTATTCGGGTATTTGTTTTTACTTATATTATTTTGTAACATGTATAATGGTTGTAGTAATACGGGGTCCATAGTGTTGGGGCGTAAATTCGAGTAGTTCTTAGGCCTTACATTTTTTTAGTTTGCGTATCTCTAATGGTTGGCGGTCGAGACGTAATGTCTCTTGAAATGACGGTCGACACTGTTTTTGGACTGCACTGTACTTCCACCAGGTGCGGTATAAATCACGGTGCCGCTTTTTTTTCAAATGAATTTGTGCTGTTAGCCTATATTGCTTTTACAACTTCACCTGACAATAAATCCGGCGCTTATGGCGCTCTAGCCAGAAATATGTACATACATACATACACACTCACGCCTGTAATCCCCGAAGGGGTAGGTGTAACCAGTACACCCACATTTCGCCGAGCGTATTTCCGTCCCTTATGTGATAGGGGGCGAGCCTATCGCCATACCTAGCACAAATTCCAGACTCCGGGCTGATACTGAGCATTTCGTAATAGAAAAAACCAATACCACTTTACCCGACCCGGGGATCGAACCCGAGACCTCAGTGTTGGCCTCAATCGTAACGCGTACGCATTACAACTGCGCCACCGAGGCAGCCTCGGCAGTCTCTCAGTAATAGTTATTACTTGGCACTTATTTACTGCACACGGCTATATGAAATGCTATATGCTTCTTCTTCTTCTTTCTTTTATGGCTTTTGCGGCGTTGCCCTACCACAATTCTGCCAGTGTCACGTAGATATTACGAATCGAAAATAATACCGATTAAGATACAGAAAATATGAGTTTTGACATATAGTTTCCAAGTTGACTTTTATATACAACCAAATAGACCTACAACAAAGAGAGACGAACAAATAAGTACAAGATGAACACCATATAGGTACTAAAATGTAGATATATAACATATAACCTTAGAGTTTGATACCATTAACCTTAACACACTTACATAAAAGGGATGCTATATGCTTGCGGGGCGGGATAGTCTCGTATGACACACGGTTTCGTTATGAGAATAATTAAAAATATAATATGTCAAAATTGAAGAATAGATCCGGGTCAATTGTGTAAACTATCGAAATAAGATGAAAATAAACGTAACTCAAACAATAAAATGACCCCACCAAAACTCCGTGCAAGGGGGCGGGGCTATAAAAGCCTGTGCAGCTCGTTCATTCATCAATTCATAAAAAATGGTTAATGATCTCTAGTTCAACACTTAGTACGTCTAATTTTTTGCGCGGTGCAGAACGTCTTATCTCGATTTAAAAATTTAATATTTAGACATTAACTTTTATGAAATAAAGTTGATTTTGAACGTTCATAAATTTTTGTTACGTGTTTATACCCCTTTGCATGTGTAAGTAAGTGGAGCTGTATTTTTGGCAGATTCATATGATATCGTTCTAGTTATCTTATTTCGATGGTGTTAACGTTGTTTATAATCGTCCATGAATTTTTTATACGGTAAAACAAAGTAGCACACCTTTCTGCGCGCAGTCGGGTGATTATTAAATCATTTATTTTAGTCGGATTTACGTCGCAAATCATAACATTAGATGAATGAATTGAAACAGTGCAATTATTTTATAGTATATGATTAAATGAACTTACCTTAAGTGAAGTTCTATAATAATTATACAAAGTTCCTTCTCCGAGACAGACCGTACACAGCAGATTTTCCCTGTATCGGATTGTTCATATGGTCAGTCATGGTCATGGTCAGTATGCCAAATTTCATCCAAAACCGTTCACCTGTTAAGAAGTAAGATGAAAATATCCTAAGTGGGATTTTATAAAATTAAGGTAATACCTATATTTAATTGTATATTAACGTGAACAAATGACGGCGTTGTGCATAAAAACATATAATAGCATTTCAGGGTTGCCAGACGAACATAGTTTTGTACATTTTTAGGATTTGATGTAATTGGAACAATCCTATGTTACTACTTGTAAATCTGTCTCGGAGTAAGAAGAAGTATAAATATTAAATACTGTATGTGTAAAGACTACTGTAAATTTTTACTTAATTGTAAATTAACGTCCAATAAAAGGTTCGTTTACACTTGGCCGATGTAATAATAAAACATGTAATAACGACTTAATATTATGAAATTTTATATAGAACGTGATAAAATATTATATAAAACTAATCCACCAAACAAAACCCCACTTCGGTGGAGATATTATCTCGTACAACATAAGCGAGCGTATCACAGTAAACGTGTAATTTACGAAACACGTCATAAGATCCTTATTTTTCAAATTGCATGTTGCGGCTTCGTGAATAACAGTTTCTGTTACATTCTTGTCTGATGCGATAACGTCTATCCATCGAAATGAGGATTTATACGAGTAAAGTCACTGTAATTTTAAATGATCGGTTATTGAATCACGACGAGAAAAGTTAGCAACGCGCGGGCAAGTTAAAAAAAACTCTTGGCAGAGTCGGGATTCATAATTATCTGTAACTTTACGTCTATCGGTGAGGTGTGAACGAACCAAGTGTATCGTGTTTATTCC
This sequence comes from Mimas tiliae, assembly GCA_905332985.1. NCBI lineage: Eukaryota > Metazoa > Arthropoda > Insecta > Lepidoptera > Sphingidae > Mimas > Mimas tiliae. Next base: position 3,200,646 of record HG995260.1, on the reverse strand, counting down.
TATGTTATAAAAAAAATGTGAAATGAGTTTATGGTACTTGGAAAAAACACATAATGTCGTGCAAATGAATTGGTCTAGATATGTATTATAAGTAGAACAATTTTGTTATTTGTTAGATGCATGCTCGGATGTATGTAAGCTAATAAAATTGTATTTTAAATAATGTATTTTATTAATATGTTCGATTCTATTTGAGGAACATTCTAATTCATTCTACCATCGCATCACCCGACACCGTAGATTTAGTCTTCTAATGGATTCGGCTGTTAGCCTATATTGCTTTTACAGCTTCACCTGACAATAAAGCCGGCGCTAATGGCGCTCTAGCCAGAAATATGTATAATGTATTTAGTAGCGATTAAGCACAGAGGCGCCTTTTAGAAGACTCAGACCTTAGCTTGAGCAATCGCTGGGGAGTATAGTTTAGGGCCGTCTCTGTAAATCATTGTGCCCAGGTCCAGTTTTGGGAGTTCTTCAAACTCGCAGGCGTGTCCTATGTCGGGGTCGCGTATTATTATTGCGATTCGGATTGGCTAGGAAGGTGCTGCTTCGATAGCGACTGTGTTGGAGATGTTGGGATCTGCCAAAACATGTTTGGGACAACGACGGAGGCGACACCGTAGTAGAGTTCTAGGTCTAGAACCGTAGGTTCATTTATACCACGCACGTGTAAGCTCTGGAATAAACTCCGTGCCTCGGTTGATCCCGAGCGCTATGTCCTTCTTTAAACGAGACTTAAAAGGGTATTTTTGTCTTCACGGTAGGCAGCGACTTGGCATTGCATGAGTACATGAGCAACGGTGACCGCTTACCATCAGGCGGGCCGCCAGCTCCTCTGCTTATCAAGGCAATAAAAAAAAATAACCCACGCGTTTATGTAGGATGGCGACTCTGGCACTAAACCGGGATAACACCCCGCAGAAATTAGTGTGGTATAGCCAGCCTGTAGATAGTTTTGTCTACACTCTATTGATGATTTGATGTGTCAGTAGACTTATAAATAAAATACCAAATAATAATTATAATACTACATAATATTAGATTGCTCTACGTGTTCGCTTTGGTTCCACGCACGCTTACCAAAGGTCCGGGACTATTCAAAATTCAAATTAAACTATTCTAAGTATTTATATTCTAACTATTCAGACTACAATTTGAAACCTACGTTAATATACTGACACAATATGTATATTTTATCAAAGTTTGAAACACAGTAAAATAAGGTTCATAATAATTGCGTAGCTTTTGCGGGTTGGCGGTGGGAATTTTCGAGGTACATCTAAATGTATCAATTAAAACTAAGGGTAACTAAATGTAATATTTACTCTATTAATATTTTATTAAAATACTATAACTATCAAAAAACAATCAAAATGCGTACAGAGAGTTTCGACTGCAAAGTTTATTTTTGGAGGGGTAATTTGGGAAATTATTTCTGTATTTTTTGCGACACTATAATTTCATAGCGAAATGCGCCAGACTCGGAGCCCAAAAATAGTTTTTGTCTTGGTTTTGAGGTGCCGTATATCAAATCACCTTAAAGATAAACTAGACAAGAGAAATCATTCATCATCCAAAGGTGACGGCAAAATTTGTTTGTAAACTTACAACATAAAAAGACGAGAAAACTTTAATCCATTCAAATAGCTCCGTATTTAATACCTAACACAAATTGTAAATTCCGAGCGCTAAGCCGCGGTGTAATTTTTCAGTGTCGGAAACTAACGTCTGTCTGGGCTTCGTTTAAATGAAAACTAATTTTAATATTTATGCTGCTAGCATATTGTGGGGCGACCGACCTTAGCAATATGTACGGTGTTTCAGACAGGTCGTGTTCTGAGATGTTTGTTGTACTAGTTTCTGCTCGCAGCTCCGCCCGCGTGAATGTATTTTTCCGGGACAAAAAAATAGCCGAAGTGTGTCCACACTAAAGTGTCATTTTTGTAATTGTTTTCTAAGTTTTGTTTAAAATTATTTGTTAGTGGTAGGTACTAAAATTATTTGTTAGTGGCAGGTAGCTATGTATGGTATTGTACTTATATTCCAATGCAACAATAACCCAATCGCGACGAGTGTGCTGTTAGCTTTTGAGGAGTTTAATACAATAAATAATTTAATACAATAAAATTACAAAATCGGCCTATAATAATTGGCGGATAAATCAATGTATGTACATAGGTATATAATAACAGAAAAGTCCTTTTTGGGAATTGGATAAAAATAATTTGACTACCTACGTACGATTTGAGAAACTCAATCTTAATCACTCGAAAATCGCAATCCAACATCAAATTATGATGGCTACATATGGCGATGGTGAAATCGTGATAGTATTCTAGAAACTACGAAACTTTGATCCCATTGCAGATTTTCCATAACAATTAATCGACATTTAACATTACATTTACTACCACTTACGATAAACCCGCGGTTCTAGTTCTGTTCTGCTACGATCGTCAAAATTCAAATGCATCCCATATTCTACTTAACTTTAGTGTCCATGTTAGTTCCGATATAAAATCGTTCACAGACAATTAAACCTCCATATCCAATATTTAAAGGTATAAACGAGTGCAGTAAAACAATCATAAAAGACCTATTAAAGTGTTTGAATCGTAAAATTTAAAAATTCCCGAACGGTATGCATTCTATTCTATTGGAGTGTTTTATGGGTCCCGGGACGCGATGGTCTTGTTTATTTTTATTGTTCTCTTTTATGTTAAAATATGTATATGTGTAAGGTAGTTATTTTTATTTACCTTTATTAAACATGGCTGAATATGCATAATAATATATGATTAATAATATCATTTTGAGTTGCAGAGCCATGCTGTAGACAGTTCTACAGCACAAATAGGCTGGCTCAACCGGGTCGTTGCCACAGACGTAAAAACGTGGCTTGCTGCTACATTTTGTAAGGTAATGACGCGATATCCGAAGGCGCAAATCCCTCTTTACTTCCCAATCTTACTTAATTATCCTTTTCCTTTATGGTCGGTAACGTGCCCGAGATTCTTCTGGTATTGCGGGCGTGCATGGGCGGTGGAGATCGCCGCCCATGACAATTTTAAATTAGTCGCCAAATTAGTTTATAGGTGGGTAAAAAGTGTATGGTCATTGCGAACCACCAATAAGTATTATTTTATTTATATTTACTACATTAAACTCTACATTACGTTCTCCCCAGAGGGGTTGACATCAGGCAGGCGGCCGGTCGTAAAAGTACAAGCCAAATCTTTCTGTAACATTGTGCATGTAACATGTATTAAAAAGCATGTTGCGCCGACCCCACTGCGAGTGGAATAAGGGCAGGTGGAAGAATACAAAACTACATCAGGTAGTTATTGTCAAACCAGAATAAACTTTTATCGTCTCGCATACAGAACAAATTGTAAAGTTGAAATCACAAACTCTTTCTCTCTTCCTAGCTTTAATCCCACAAGGTAGTGGGGTCAGCTTTCCTCGACTTTTTTCACTTCGTCTTGTCATGGACATCTTCCTCGGAGACTCCGCACTCTATCAGGTCTTTTGTCACAACGTCGCTTCATCTGGTTTTAAGTCTTCCTCTGGATCTCTCGCCGGGCATGGATATGTTAGTCGAATGTTGATTTGATCAGCCTTTCAGAAACCGGGGCGTTAGTGCTTGGTTACATATTATGTAGTGAGGTTGCTTCCGCTTTATGTAGCCAAACCACCTAAACCGTCTCTCCTGAACCTGAAAGTTGAAATCTCAAACAATCATTATAAATATTATCCATGTAATACGACCTAAACAAGATTTCCCGGTATAAAGCGACCGGATAAAATGCACAGTTCGCCCGAAGCAATGTGAGTTTATGCCGGGACGTGGTGTATTTGCTGCATTATTTTTTATTTGCCGCGTGTAATAGGAATATTGTTATTCGGATGCCGTACCTTTGAGGGATATTAGGTAGTTAGCGGATGTAGGACGTAAGCTACGGTGTCTCACTGGTTTATTTTATTTTCTTAGTGGTAATACATGATAAAGTAACTTATAATATTTAACTAAAGCTACACATTTACATGTCTTCACAAGTACGAAGTCTTAGTTTATATTTGGGTATTCTTTTATTTAATGAAAATGTACGCGATCAGTAAATTAGACAATGGTGATATTCAATTCCATGTCAATTGATTTTTCTGTTTTATTCTAGTGTCATACCTACGATAAAATCTCTATCTGAATTCCCATTCGCATCCATGATTCTTCTGATATTGTGTTCATGGGCGGTAGATATCACTTACCACCAGGGGCTTATCATATCGTCGCTTAGCTAACAATACCGCGCAAGTTAAATTGGCTTAGTTTTTAGGAGAGACATAAAACTGAATACTTTCATGAACATGTGTGATGTAACCAATGAATTGCGCGGTGACAGAACTATTTAAATATCGTGCTTTGTATGGCTAATTTTTGTGTAAATTTATTGGTTGAGCGGCAAAAACATATTTTCCAATGACAATATCACATGACCAATTTTTGGGTTACGCGGTGTTGTTAGCTAAGCGACGATATGCAACACGAGATCATTTAGTCGACTCGTTAAGTCGTCAAAAACCAGTTTAATCTGGCTATCCTTATATGTCTAACGAAGCTAATAACGTTGAATAGAATCCTCGAATCGTTATGTCGTAAGTAGAAGTCAAGTGGAGAAAATAGAAGAAACTAACATCACTCCGTAATTTTATCGAATGTTGACACTACCGGTGATATTTGTACGTCTCGTCTCGTGTGCGAGATAATATGATTTTAGCCCGGAAAAGATAGTCACGCGGGCGGACTCGCAGGCAAAAGATAGTAAATAATAAACAACAAATGTAAACCTATACAGTTACATTCTCCGCCCCTAGTATTATTCAGGCATATATTAGCATATTAGGCGCTGCCGGAGGCGACAGATCCGCTTCATACAACCGGCTTTTTGTCAGCAAATCGTTACTCAGTACCTACCCTACGGGGTGTTGTACAAACTTCAATCGTCTGCCACTAGTTTATTTAAAACGGTGAGATATGACTAGATGTTTTTATTGTTTTTCGATTGTAGGACATTTATTTTTTGTTATATTTTATCAGCCACTGATGTAATCTTCATTACAGTAATTTCCATACTATATGCAAAGGCTTTAACTTAAACTACAAGACAAGCAGCGGGGTACATATAAATTGTAACACTAAGTTGCGGTCAATTGACCGTAACTATATATTACCATCTCGCTTACTCTCAAATAAAACCCCTATCACGTTCCCTGTTTGTGAGCTGTCTAACTCCCGCGATATATGACGCAATTTTACTGCCCGTCTAGTAGGTAGTACCTATACATTAAAGTCTTTGACTATATCTCCCTTATTGTGACTATTACCGCCAGTTTTCTAGAAATCTGTTTGGATACCAACCAACTCCAACCGAGCACTAGATAGTAGATCTCCCGTATGCGAGAGTCCTGATCCGACCAATAGCAATAGCTGTCTATTTGGTGTACAAATATACTACCGACACTATCAAGAATAGTAAAGGTAGATAATAATAAGTATGACATATATGCCAAATTACATCTTATAAATACACTCGAATCACTATGGTGAGCCCAGTTCTCTGCCGACCGACAAAATACCAATATACCAACAACCGAGTGTTACCCGTGTGTATATAAATGGTATTCACGTATGTGTGTGAGGGTCGAGCTGGGTGTAGGAGAGCATTGGAGTCCAGAGAGTAATACGACGAACGCCGAACACCAAAGGTACTATCTATTTAAACCATTTATTTTTTCTACACAAATACTTAAATATAGCACAACAAAACAAGATGATAAAACATTTATAAAGCATAAATTTGCTACAATGTATGCGGTAGAAGGGGTCCAGCTCAGTGTACGCTGTTGAGACACAGCACTGATTTTCAGCTGGACCCCACCGCCGCGTCATCTTAGTACAAACCAATTTTACAGACGTGTAACTGTTAATATTGAAACAATTTGTTTATAGAATTATATTCACTGTTTATTTTAGGCCCATTACACTTATCTAATATGTTAAACAATATTACACAGCAAAAACATGACATTGTGCGGCGCAGTCTTGTGCAAGAGAGAGTTGCCAGGAAACAGGAAAAGGGAACATTGTAAATGTAGTGTTGCCACTACTCACTCTCAAAATCTAACAGTAACAAATGACAACAAATAATCAAAAGGAAAGAAATAATAAGGAAATAAATAATTGTCGCCTGTTTCACCATCACTTAGCAAATGATTCCTATTCAACTAAACATGAACCATTCATTCTACTAAGAATAAACGGTGAATTTGAGTTAACTATTTTCCCGAAACATATTTATTGCAGAATTGTATTATGTAGTATGCTAGTATTATTATGACTTATATTTTAATATCCCTGTTAATAATCATACTATTATTATAAATGTGAATGTAAGTTTGTTTGTTACGCTTTCACGCCAAAACTACTTAACCGATCATCATGAAACTTTGTACACATATTCTTGGAGGTATAAGAAGTAACATAGGATACTTTTTATGAAAAAACAATATCTAATTGTTTGTTACGCTTTCACGCCTAAATCACTAAACCGATTTTTATGAATTTTGATGTAGAGATAGATGGGACCCTGGAGACGGTTATAGGCTATTTCGGAAAAGTCTATTCACGCGGGTGGAGCGGCGAGCAAAAGCTAGTAATTTAATAAACCTAAAACCAAAATTCACATCATCCTATGCGTAAATCCGTTTCACGTATGAAAGATTACGCAGTAAAGAAGTCACAGGGCGAAACGCAAATACGAATCGCGACGTCATCAACTCATAAATTATTTATTGCACTGAATATTCCTATTCGATATCACTGTCTGAAACGAAATTACAATTTTTATAAAGTAGGTAGCTTTTGTTCGCATTATCAAATTAGACATAGAAAAAGGTTCAAGGAGAACCTCAGGATTGCCAGTAGCTTTTTCAATTATTTTATACCCCTAAGAGTTACACACATAGTCCTGACCCCTCACTAGGTAAACCTGTATCGTGGGCATCAGGAACTACAAGAAACTTACACAATACATCCAGACCCGAAACTAATATACAACGTGTTATAGAAAGGGGCGGGCAAATTTAAGCAATGTATAGTGTGGGTATAAGTATTTTATCTCCCATAGTACCAAATCCGATTGCTTTGCTAGTACAATAGTTATAGAATTTTCTTTTTTATCGTATGAGTAACATGTCGATATCGACTTTCAACTTTGAACAAAACTAAATGATAAACAATGATACGACCTCCTTTCATTTAAGTATTTTATAATTAAAAAACATTAAACAGTTGTCAAATGTCAATATTTATTTGACGCAGTCAGTTCGGCATGTTCTGATTTTATGAAGTATGATTACGAGTTCCAAAAATATGTTGTATTTGACTAAAAACAAGTATTATGTATTGATACTTTGTGTTGGTGTAACTGATAAAAGTTTTTAAGAGGATCGTAGACTGTATTAAGCCAAATTCATAGATGGAAGACCCGAGCATGAAGTCTTTAACATGCTTTTAGAGGATGGTACCTATATCGTTTTCAGCACACAGTCTCTTTCAAGTGTTTTAATTTGTGTTTAAATTACAAGTTATGTACGTATGTCCGTAGAATTACGTAAATCTTATTCCAGTTTAGTGAGTTCTTTCATAATAATTAATAGTGATCATCAATCTTATCGATCTTAATAAACGAGTGATTAAAATTAACGTGAATTTTTTGGATGTCTTGGTTTTGAAAAGGTCCGGTACACAAGTACGCATTGTAAGGTGCATGTAATGACCCTAAAATATGACCACACCTTTCTGTAACACGTTGTATAAACTAACATCTTTGCACTGCAAGTTTACCGGAACAATACATCTTGTTATAACATCATCCGTATGTGTCGTTCGTATAATGAACTGGCGAATAAATTCAACTGCATTGACATAATGAACGGCAGTTGTAATACATTCTCAAAGGGTCTACGAAAATGTATATTGTATCACAATATGTAACTAAGCTTAAGTTATCCAGAATTTGACTATCTGTTTCGATGTACTGTGTATTATTAGCATTCTAATATCCTAGTCCGCACTTTAATGAATATATATATATATATATATATACGGGCGCATGTTTTGGAATCCAATCTGGGTTTAATGATTGTATAGTTATAATGTTGTACTAATGTATTGATTGTACTCTGTTTTGCGTCTTAAATAAATTAAGAATTGTGGATCACATAATAATATTATGTCTCGGTGCGGGAATCGAACCTGCGGCCTCTCGCTTTACAGCTAGGTGTTCGCCCACTGCGCCATGGAGAATCTCAATTTTTATAAAATAGCCTTTGCTGGCATTAACGACGAAATTAAATGAGGAGTCTTAATGAAAAATATTATAATTTTGAAACAATAGGTTTTTTATAACAGAAGTCGGCAAACGGATAAGTGGTTCACTTCCTGGTAAGTGATCTCCGGCGCCCACAAAATATGTGTTCGGTGCCACCGTCCATGAATATTCACAATATCAGAAGAATGGTTAATGATAATCAGAGATAATCAGATAATCACGATATGATGATAAGATAATAATCATAGATACCTAATAGACGTGTTGCCGACTTTAGAGGAAAGAGATAATTGAAGAATCGGGATGAGCAAGAGAATTTACAAGGTAGGTCCCTCGTATGCGAGAGGCCGTCTGGTTGGTACCACCACTTTGTTTATTTCTGCCGCCACGCAGCAGTTGTAAGGACCGTTGTGTTTCAGTTCGAAAGACATTGAAGCCAGTGACTGGGCATTATGAGATTTAAAATATTATGTCTCGGGTTGACGAGCGCAGTTCAGGCTGCCAGCTGTATAAATTGCAAGCCAAATCTTTCTGTAACATGTTTTATAAATCATTTTGCGCCGAACCCACTGCGAGTGGGATAAGGGTTGAAGAAGAGTATTTAAAAATGGCAAGACTGCTCTATAAAAATAAAGATAAATAACTTATATGAATTGAAATAAAACTAGTTTATACGGATTTTATCGCGGTTTAATTTTTATTTTAGTCCCGACGTTTCGAAAGCTTTTCAGCCTTCGTGGTCTTTTGGGTTCCGATTTAATTCCAACTGCCAGACCTCAAGATACCGTGAGCTCTTTCTGCGTAGATCGGACTAGTGTCAACTAACTTCTTTTAAATAATTGAATATACATACGCACTCACGCCTGTAATCCCCGAAGGGGTAGGCAGAGGTGTAACCAGTACACCCACATTTCGCTGAGCGTATTTCCGTCCCTAATGTGATAGGGGGCGAGCCTATCGCCATACCGGGCACAAATTCCAGACTCCGGGCTGATACTGAGCATTTTCGTAATAGAAAAACCCAATACCACTTTACCCGACCCGGGAATCGAACCCGTGACCTCAGCGCTGACCTCAATCGTAACGCGTACACATTACAACTGCGCCACCGAGGCAGTCAATTATAATAATAAGAATAATAAGAATAATTGAATATAAATGTATAATTTTAAAATGAAGGTAGCCATTGTAACATTAACTTTTCGAGACGACCTACACCTCAGTCTCTCCCGTGACCACGAAGGCTGAAAAGCTTTCGAAACGTCGGGACTAAAATAAAAATTAAACCGCGATAAAATCCGTATAAACTAGTTTTATTTCAATGTGTAATATTCGCGTAAACCTAAGAAATCACTAACTTATATGAATATCTGTAACCTAATAAATAATAGGTAGAGCAGGTCAAAGACCCCGACCCTCTTCGAATGATTCAATAAGTCAACATAATGTTCTGTTTTATTGTCGACCCCGTAGAAATAATAGCGTTATGATAAGTTTCGAGACTTCTATAGCCTATTTTGTGATTTATTAAGATTAAAGATGAAGTTTTTGGGTAAATATATCTATATTTGATACCAATATAATAACGTCTACAGTTATTGAGAACGAAAGATAGCAATTCATATTAAATAAATAAATACACCCAACAGTCACACACATAGTCCTGACCCCACACTAGGTAAACCTGTATCGTGGGTATTAGGAACTACGAGGGCTTTGCGGTCCCACAACACCCAGATCCGAAACAAACATTTGCCTCGGTGCGGGAATAGGAGCCACGGCCTCACGCTTTGCAGCCGGCTACTCGCCCGCTGCTCCCCATCGGCTGTGAGTAGTAGATTAAATTAAAAAGTATGAAATAATTTATATAAAAACTAGGCTACTGACTTTAACTTAACGAACATACACAGTCACGCCCGTATTCCCCAAAAGGGTAGGCAGAGGTGTAACCAGTACACCCACGTTTCCGAGCTTATTTCCGTCTCGTGATGTAAAAGGGAGCGAGCGTATTGCCAAACTGGGCACAATTTCAGACTCCGGGCTGATACTAAGCATTCCATGATATAAAAACCCAATATAATTTTTACTTGACCTGGGGATCAAACCCGAGACCTCAGCACAGTAGTCGTACCGCGTACGACTTCTACTACTTAAATGGGCCGGCTCACAGAAAAAAGCGTAAAGTAGCAGCATACTGCTGCGTTTCGTGCGGTGAGTGTGATATCCGGAGGCCTAAATCCACCTCCCCTTCCCAATCCCTTAATAATCCCTTTCCTCTAAGGTCGGCAACGCGCACATGATTCTTTGGTATTGTGGGCATATACAACGTGTTATAGAAAAGGGCGATCAAATTTAAGCAAGGTATAGTGTAGGGCATAAGTATTTTATCCCCCATAGTACCAAATCCGATTGCATTGCTAGGATATAATTTTAGAATTTTCTTATTTATCGAATGAGTAATATGTCGATATGGACTTTTAACTTGAGACAACACTAAATTATAAACAGTGATACTTCAGACCTCTTTTCTTTCTTATCGATCTTAAAAACGAGTGATTTAACTTAACGTGAAATTGTAGATTGTCTTGGTTTTGAAAAGATCCGGTATATAAGTACGAATGTTAACGTATATGTAATGACCCTAAAATATGACCACACCTTTCTGTAACACGTTGTATATGAGCGGTGGAGATCACTTGCCATAAAAAAAAACTCGTAAATCAATAAAATTATCATACATACATACGCACTCACGCCTGTAATCCCCGAAGGGGTAGACAGAGGTGTAACCAGTACACCCACATTTCGCTGAGCGTATCTCCGTCCCTTATGTGATAGGGGGCGCACCTATCGCCATACCGGGCACAAATTCCAGACTCCGGGCTGATACTGAGCATTTCGTAATAGAAAAACCCAATACCACTTTACCCGACCCGGGGATCGAACCCGAGACCTCAGCGCTAGCCTCAATCGGAACGCGTACGCATTTCAACTGAGCCACCGAGGCAGTCACATCGCGTAAACTTATTCCACACATACAGTTTCCTAAAAATAATTTATCACTACAATATGACCTCTTTTATTTATGAGTCATGAAGACAGGATAAAAGATAAAGAACTATGATGATGCAGACATTCGATGGAAACAAATAATTTGGCGAGATACACGGTTGAAATATGAACGGCTATTTGTTTGGTATAAATTGAGTGCAGAGAGCATGAATATACGTGCATTTAAATGGATGTGGTACCTTTGAAGTATGGCTTCTTATTCTTGTGCCGAGTGACGTCGTAACGCTTATATTTTTCATGCACAAGAAATATTTAGCTTCGTTCGTAGCTAAGATGACTCTAATGTGCGATTTCAATAAACGATATTAGTGATATTAAATCAACAAATCAAGTAATTGGTTCGCGTGACCTTTTTTTAATAGTATAGGCCGGCTAACGAGCAAGTGGGTCACTTGATGGTAAGTACCCATGTACGCCATATAAGAATCATGGGCGTGTTGTCGTCATTTAAGGAAAGGGATAATTGAGGGATTGGGAAGGAATTTGGGCCTCCGGATACTCACCGTACAAAACGCATCAGCAACTTTTTCTGTGAGACAGTGGTAAGCCGGCCCATTCATGCTGTAGACAACTGTCTACAGCGTGGCTCTACCACTGATAAACCTTCAAACTGTATTCTGGTTGGCATATTTGTGGGCAGCAGTGGGACATGTATAATAGGGGGCTAGTGAACAAACTATTTTTATTAAGCTGTCTATATGTCTATCTTCACGACCTATAAAGGGCCGACAAGGGTTTTCTTACTGTATTTCCCTTCGTAGTTGCGTGTAGTGATGGAATTGAAACTCGTGTGCAAATGTGATGATGCACATTAGGCTTTCATTTGGCTATCCCCGTCGGGCTCGCCATTTGTATCACATTGTCTGCAGGGTACCGAATAACATCGGGCGAACTGTTCTGTTACACGTTGAAAAATGAAATTGAAATGTTTGTATGCAAATTGTTTTTCTGATATCAATCATGGGAGCGCTTACTCTATATGACAAACCTAAGCGATATTGTTAGCGTATTCTCTTAATATTGGTATATTGAGGGTGTCTGAAAAAGCAACGTTGGGTACACTGTAATAATAATGGTGCTATATAGTTGTGAAGGGTAGTTAAATGGTATAAAAGAGGTTGTCGCCATAACTGGAGGTCTTTTGCCCGCGGTCAGTCAGTTCACTAAGATCAGTGCTCAGTCGATAGTCCAAGAGTTCATTACGCGGTAGCTATGCTGGTTTACTATTCGGTCCTAGTTGTTTGAGTTGTAATTAGAGAACGGTCTATAGAGAATCCTGACATGGGTTTGTGGTCTGTAAAGTAGTAATATTGTAAATGTAACCAATAAACTATGAGTTAAAGTGACTATTGTCGTTTGGTATTAATAAAAGAATACTCGTCTCACGTAACTTCTAGTAATATAAAGAGTGGGATGTAGTAGTTATTTTGAATTGGGTTTTATGTATTTAAAAGTCTAAATTTAGGACAGAGCTTCAGGTTCTTAGTGGTAGATCCCTCGTTTGCGAAAGGTTGTCAGGGTGGTACTGCCGCTTTGTCCTATTCAGTGTATAAGTACTGTTGTGTTTTAAAAGATATTCATGTCAGTGAAATTACTAGACATGATATTTAACAACTTATGTCTCGGACATGTGACGAATGCAGACCAGTGCCGTGCAGTTCTTTGTAATGCAAAGATAAATGTGGCGGCGAGCCTATCGCCATACCGGGCAAAATTTCAGACTCCGAGTTGATACTAAGCATTTCGTAATAGAAAACCCCAATATAACTCGTATCCAACCCGGGGATCGAACCCGAGACCTCAGCACAGCAGTCGTACCGCGTACGCATTACAACTGCGCCATCGAGACAGTCAAAATTAATTATATTGTGTGACCCAAAAATATTAGTCACATAATAAAATAAAATTCAAATAAAAAAGTAATGTCTACCGACAGATTTGCTTACTGGCAGTACAATTTTGACACATTTTGTATGGAAGATCTGTCAAAATACTATTGATAGTAAGCAAATCTATCTTTAAATAAAATATAGGGAACGGCAATAAGTCTTTAGTAAGTTACTGTAATCCAAATTATCCGTGGTTAGTTAACAAGTATATATGTATAGCGAAGGGTTACATACCAACGTGTTCTATTACATACTAGTAACATTATACAAATTGTGCCCGCCGGGTATTTGCGCCTCTATTTGATTACACACTTTGAACTAGTAACTATCCTCTCTACTCAACTATCCCATCTGTACACATATAGTAGCTGATGGTAAATAGACCTTTATTTTATCAATGGTATTAATGGTATGCAGCGATAGCTCAGTGGGAAGTGGTATGGAGTGTCAAGATGAGTGGTATGATGATTATATATGATTTTTGAGTGGTAGAGCCACGCTATAGACAGTTTTGTCTACAGCATGAATGGGCCGGCTCGTCCGTATCGTTACCACTGTCTCACAGAAAACCGGCGTAAAGTAGCAGCTTGCTGCTGCGTTTCGTACGGTCAGCGTGATATCCGGACGCCCAAATCCCCTCCCCTTCCCAATCCTTTAATTATCCCTTTCCTTTAAGGTCGGCAACGCGCCCATAATTCTTTTGGTATCGTGTATGTATAATTTTAATTCGAACATTATGAAATTTCAAATTTTAATACTAAACGTTCTAAGTTTTCACTTCTATCGGCAGTCTCTACAACTGCCAATTTTTTTAAATATGTGTTAGCGTATGATTACGAAAACCGTATTCCAAGACAGAGGCTTCAATTCTCAGGAAAAGTTCGCAAAAACTTGAAGTATAGAGTAAAAACTATCTTTTTAAACGATCTCGGTGAACAATCTCGAAAATTCGCGAAAGCATTGAATAGATTTATTCATTGTTTTCGCAAATTTCCTCGCGTCTTCACGAAAATATGGGTTTCTCAATTTTACGCTGAACTTAAGTTATTATAATGGCTTTTAACGCTAATATTTTAGTAGAGGAACGTATATCTTACGTATTTAGGTTCCACATTACGGTAAAAAATTTGTTAGAGTAGTTTAATGATAAACTATTTATAATCCTGTCTTCCATCTGCCTTTATCCCACTCACACATCAACGCTTTTTAACACATGTCACAGAAAGATTTGGCTTGTAGTTTTTACCACCCGCCGCCTGTCATGTGTGACCTCAGTCAACCTCTCTGGGGGATTATTACTATACATAAGTATTTTTTTCTGTCACTACAAAGTGCCTACACTGGCCCTGATAGATTCAGTACAGTCTAAATATAATGGCGAACGTTGAGAGACATTGCATCTCTTGATGGTCGCTAGTATTATGCAGGCTTGACGTTACTGGATACTTTTTTTTTAATGGTATACGCCGGCAAACGAGAAAGTGGGTCACCTGATTGTAAGTAATTTCCACCGCCCATGTAAGCCCATAATACAAAAATAATCATGGGTGCGTTGTCGACCTTAAAGGAAAGGGATAATTAAGGAATTGGGAAGGGGAGGGGTTTGGGTCTTCGGATATCTCGCTCACCGTACGAAACGCAGCAGCAAGCTACTACTTTACACCGGTTTTCTGTGAGACGGTGGCAATGACCCGGACGAGCCGGCCCATACATGCTGTAGACAAAAGTGTCTACAGCGTGGCTCTAGCACTCATAAAATATGCACTGGATATACATTGAAGTGGAGACGAATGGGACAATTGTTTAGAAGAGAGGATGGAATTGCAATTGCCTTACACCATATTCCATAATTGCGAGACTGGGAAAAAGATCTGTGGGCAGACCTTTTGCCCAGTCTCGCATACCAGCAGCCCGTTGGTCAGACTACATTGTAAGACAAGCTGGAAGTAGATACAGCAGGACCGTTTGACTTAGCGTAATAGAGAAGAGGCCTATACGCAGTAGTGGATGGAAAAAGGCCGAAAGAGAAGAAAGAGATGGCGATAGCGAATGCCCAGTAATTTCACTGGCATTGAAACTACTGGGCATTATGAGACTTAACATCTTATGTCTTTAATTCATTGCCATACAGTGTTTTGTAATCCAGAGTTCTGTGTGACGTTGCTTTTGTTTATGGACTGGCGCTTACCATTACGCGGACGAACTAAGTCTTGTCATTCAAGCTAATAAAAAATTATAAGGCTGAAGGAGAAGAAGATAGCGATAGGCTCGCTACCACATCATAGGAAGGAATTAGTAAACAAACCGTGAGTGTACTAGTTGCACCTCTGCCTATCCTTCCAGAGATATGCTTGAGATTATGTGATACAGTAGAACCTTTACTTAATAAATAACAAACCTTTGCACCTCTACCTATCCTTTCAGTGATATAGGCGTGAGTTTATGTCATGTGATACAGTCGAACCTTTAGTTAATAAATAAAGCCTTTACCCAAAGTAACAGGTTAAAACAGTAACGGTAAAGCTATGGAAATTGACCTGTTAATATTAAACATCCATTAAGTAATTTGATAGAATGCCGTGTATTACTAGATCCTTGCCCGAGGCGGTGGTTCACAGAGTAAAGATGTTTTGATTAATTGTCTCGACGGTGCGGTTTACTTCTAATATACATGCGGTACGGGATTCAATTACCTGTTAGTTCATTTATGTATTAGTTTTCTCTGCCTCGGTGGCGCAGTTGTTATGCGTATGCGTTACGACTGAGGCTGACGCTTAGGTCTCGGGTGTCGATCCCCGGGTCGGGTAACAGTGATATTGGGGTTTTTCTATTACGAAATACTCAGTATCAGCCCGGAGTCTGAAATTTGTACCCGGTATGGCAACAGGCTCGCCCCTATCACATCATGGGACGAAGATACGATCGCCGAAATGTGGGTGTACTGGTTACACCTCTGCCTACCCCTTCGAGGATTATAGGCGTGAGTGCGTATGTATGTATTAGTTTTTACTAATATATTTAAGTGTGTGTATGCGAGAGGCCGTCTGGCTTGGTATCGTTTTGTCTATTTCTGCCGTCAAGTAGCTGTGTAAGCACTGTTGCGTTTCGTTTTGAAGAATATTAAAGCCAGTGAAATTACTGGGCATTATGAGATGTAACATCTTACGTCTAGTTGTTCATGGGTGGTGGAGATCATTCATCATCAGATCAATGACTAGCTAGTTTTCCGGACTCTGTAATAATTAAAAAAACGCGCCGAATTGAGCACTTCCTTCTGTTTTTGAAGTGGATAAAAAAACTATTCTCGGGTATCAGCTATCTATCGGCTATCAGGTACATACGTATTTTTCTAAAACACTCCAGGTTGGCGTATTTCTGTTCTATTCTTTACAACCCCAAATATAGTTGACTCACACAAAACTTTACGTTATACTAATAAATTTTATAATGTAACAACAATAAACAATAACAAGAATCGAATGTCTAACGACGATTGCAATAAACCCGCGCCAACAGATCGAGATGTGCATTGGCGCTGAAAATTCACACTTTACGATAGTACGCGGATGAGTTTTACGGGTTCCGCTTGTTAACCCTCTATACTATCGCATTAAAGGCTTTATGCCTTTAAATGGAGTTTAGAATACTACATTAACGTTAATTCCAGTCTCTGAATCGATTATAATGTAATCGTTGAGTGGTAGAGCCACGCTGTAGACACTTTTGTCTACGGCACGAATGGGCCGGCTCGTCCGGGTCGTTACTACTATCTCACAAAAAACTGGCGTACAGTAGCAGCTTGCTGCTGCGCTTCGTACGGTGAGTGAGATGTCCGGAGGCCCAAACCCCCTCCCCTTCCCAATCCCTTAATTATCCCGTCTTTAAGGTCGGGAGCCATAATTCTTTTGATATTGTGGTCGTACATGGGCGGTGGAGATCACTTACTATCAGATGACCCACTTGCTCGTTTAACTACTAAGAAAAAAAACGAGTAATTACTAAGAATACTTATTGATTTTGAAAAGGAATACTAGGTAGGTACTTATATTAAAGTTAATTATAAATTTTAAATAGCCCAACTAGTAGAATTGAAGTCTTTGATTCAAATTCATAAAATACGTGTTGCACCGTGTTGCACATTTCTGTAAAATTACACTCGAAAAAGAGGTTTTGAATTTTTTATGAAACTATTTATTTTAACTATTGAATAACTTGCTATATTGGGGTCAAATTGGCACCATACATTTGTTTTGTGGAGAGTGGAAATGAACCAAAGGGAAATACCACTCACTCCCGACTGATTTGACATGAAATCTCAAAAAGTACTAAAGTTAGGATCATGAAATTTGGTCAGATGATAGTTTGTATAGGTAATGTAGGGGCCCGGTAAGAAATGATTTTTGGAAATTTATATTTTAATGAGGTACGCCTGCTGTGCTGAGGTCTCAAGTTCGAACCCCGGGTCGGGTAAAAATTATATTGGGTTTTTCAATCATTAAATTCCTAGTGTCAGTCCGGAGTCTGGAATTGAGTCCGATATGGCGAGGCGAGGCCCTTGTCACACCATGCGACGGAAATAACTTCGGCGCGGTATGGGTGTACTGGTTTTATTTCTTTTAAAATACCACCTGTTTAGCAGCCGGGCGGTCACCAATCGCTAGTTTAATGGCACAGTTTTCTCAATTGCGATATTTCCTAATGTTTGAAAATCTATTCTGATAACTCAATTGAAAAGAACAACTGGTTTTTTTACATATTGTTTAATAACTAATAATTATGGATATTGTATTAATGCAGTCAATTAAGAAAGAAACGAAATAAATCGCTATAAATACAAAATTCATAAAAGAATCTCTATTTCCTGCTACACCTGTGTCCGCCATTTTGAATTTCTTTCCCTCTGTCCATTTTGTTGTCCGACTCGCCTGACGGATTACCTCGCAACGGATTTTAATACGGTAATATTCATTTCTCTCTGAACTCTGTAATAATTTGAGTTATTACTTAATGGATGCAATTAGAAAGAATGCTCATCTGGATTAAGATTTAATTAGCTTTTTTTATTTTTCGTTCCGGAATTAAGGGACTGTGGAAGTGTGGGTTGCTCTTTTTTGAATTTGTATTTTGTGCAAATAATTATAAAAAGAGCAAAGCCAGCTAGGAAGGGTACTTTGTAGTTCTTGTGATTGTTGTCGATATACCACCGACGCAAGTTGGGCACTTAAAAATCATCGCTAAGGCACTAACTTAGCAATAAGCTGAACTGACCCCAATTTACTGCAAAGCAGGTCCGTCGTATGCGAGAGATCGTCTGGGTTAGTACCACCACTTTGTCTATTTCTGCCGCCATGCAGCATTGTATAAGCACTGTTGCGTTTCCGTTCGAAGGACATTGAAGCCAGTGAAATTAATGGGTATTTGAGACTTTATATGCTACGTCACGAGGTGACGAGCGCAATCCAATGTTATACAATGCTTTGTGGTTTCTTTGATTCCATTGTTTGAAAAGAGCGACGCTAGATAAATAAATAAATAAATTAAAGTCTTTGGTTTGAAGCCTCAGAATACTATCAATATAGACATCAATTAGGTTGATATTCTCAATGGCAATTCAAAACAGCATCATGATACCGCGTTATCTAAACAAGAAATAGTAATTTTAATACACTCTCGTCATGTTTAATCTGAGATCGCATTAAACTTGATACTTTGTTTCAAATTGCATTTTCTGACGGCTCTTGTAAAAAGTTATACATAATGCATGTACCGCCTGCAGCTGGCTTGGCTGGCTTCTACCAATGTTTAATATCTCGGGTTTGATTCGATTAAAACATATTTAAGTTGGATGAGAGTTTCTTAGAATAAAAAACGTCTTGAAAGTTTATCAATTGTGATTTTTTAGGTTTACGCGAATATTACACATTGAAATAAAACTATTTTATCATTTCTTATAATTTTTACCAGCACAGTCTTCACCGTCTTAACTTACAAATTGACTACCGACCCGCTTCCGCTCGTCGCTTTCCTTTCCTTCCGTTGACTCTCTTTCTCTATACTACCTTTCACTCATTTCCTCTTACGTTCCATTTCCCACATATATTTCAATATTTTAAAATCGAATCAGTAATAGCTTTATTTATGTGCCCCATGGCACTTTCAACCCTCATTCAACAGGATAAATAAAAATCAATCCATAATAGCTCACGAATCATTCTTGTGTTAAATAAATTTAAAGAGGAAAAAATAAAAAATGTATGTGTCGAGAACGAGACAAAATCCAGGATGGGTGGATTTAGGGCAGTACGGGGAAGTAATATCCATTATTTATAACAGAGGCCGGCAGTCAGGCAAGGTCTGATGGTAAGTGACCGCCACTGTCAAGAACGTCCACAATTTCGTAGGAAATTTTTATTAGGGTCCCGATCAGTCACTCGATGTCACCTAGGTCGCAAGGCCGATGAGTCTGTCATAATCATCCCTCCATCCCTAGGTTAGGAAAGTATCCCCGAGATGGATTTCTGGGCAAACGTATAAAGATCCTAACTACAAATCGAGATACAATCGACGTGACTTCCAGTGGTACTCACAGTCGTAAGTATAAAACAAAGATAGCCAGCTCTTAGCTTGAAGCTGAAATACAGTCGAGTTATCGGACTGCGGTGGAATCAACTGCCTTAAGGTGCCGCGTGAATTGTGATACTCGAATCTCATATTTATAGGATACAGTTGAAGATTTGCGATTCTAGATTACCTAGATATAGAATAGGGTAGTTGACTAGATTTTTTAGATTGCGTACTGACTGGACTAAGTGAAGACAGCTCTTTAAATTGGGAATTTAAATCTGATTTGCAGCCCATAAAAATGTCATAAACTTCTGTTACTTTTTCAATCCTATTAATACGATGATAAATGTGATGCAATAGTGTTTCAGTCCTACTAAATAAGTTCCTATCAAATTTACTTTTTAGATTAGTCAGGTTATTGTGAGACTTAAGAAGAGATTCTTTAACTTGTTTTAAATCCTCACTAGCTGGTAAATGCGACTCTAGAATATCTTCAGATGGAAGAAGGAGACATAATTTAATTATTTGTTTTCTTAATTCCTGTACTGTTTCACCAGTGCCACCACGAAGTTCCACTTCGTATTCTAATTCAGCTTTTTGTAGAGAAACATATTTAATTGTATACGCCATAATAACTTTAATTATAATTTAGGTGTGTGTTGCAGATTAGCTTTAAGCACTACAGTTCAGTAATGACGATTATACAACTAATACTAATAATATGTAATGTAATAACTAATATAAAATGAAAGTATTAGCAAGTAAAGCGTTGTACAATTAATTAAGTAGAAAAAAATATAACTAATGTGTGACAATAATGATGATAAAGTGATATTACAAAGCAGTTTTATAGTTGAAAGGTCAGTCTGTATAATTGAAAAAAAAAACCCCGAGTGACTGAAAAATTCACAATGGTGCGATTGAAAAAAACACTCTGTATGATCACACAAAAGTTACTCTCGTACAAAATCAACCTTAAGTCTAGGAATTTTAGCCAACACCAAAGAAAACTATTAGATGCGACTTATTACACAGTTCGGTCGTGAATGTATCCTGTCGTTGGGCGCCAACCACTGTCCTGCACAGCCGGAGGGTAGGTAGGCGGTAGTGCGTCGCTCAGGTTTGCGATTCGGCAGGGTTAGATAATGGCAGTGGTCGAGGAAGCCACACGAAGACCAGCGATGACGCCCGTTACCGTGGCGGTGAACCCTGTAATCGTGTCAAACCAGACATTATACGACTATCCCGATTTCATAGACTGACTGCGACATCCTGTGTTGATTATCGATGCTGCGCTGAACGATACAGACGGTAATGATGGCATAGAATAGTGATCAGTGATGAGGCAGTCAATTGGAACTAAAACTAACAGAAAACTAAGTGGTAGGTAGTTACACAAAAATATTACTTAGGTACGCACTACAACGAACAGCTGATAATCAGGAATAAAATAATTAGCATAAGTACCCATGATCATAGGCATAGCGTAGGCATAGTATAAGGATAGCATTAACATAAAGATAGCAAGGTATGCTAAGCTTGAACATCACATCATGACCTGCATAATTTAATCAGCTGATTTGACTGTCAACTACAACTAAAAGCTTATAATATATATTTAATATAATGGCCGTCGGTCTAGACATCGCGAAGGCGTTCGATCGGGTATGGCATGGGGGCCTTCTGTCGAAGCTACCATCATACGGAATCCCCGAGGGACTCTGCAAGTAGATTGCTAGCTTCTTGGACGGTCGGAGCATCAAAGTCGTTGTAAACGGCTGCTGCTCCGACACTATGTCCATTAATACTGGCGTTCCACAAGGCTCAGTGTTGTCGCCTACTCTATTCATACTGCATATCAATGACATGTTATCTATTATCGATAACATGCATTGTTCACGTATGTAGGTACTCGTGCAAGTAAAAGTAATCGGTGCAATTGTCTAACAGCGAATGAATACCGGTCCGCTAACACTCCGCTTGTTCGGTTATTCATCCACCAAAACCAGTTCCTTGTGATCGCGTCGTCATTCACTAAACATATACTGCAGCCTGGCTTTGCTTCCCAATTATTATTTGTTTTAGTTTTAAGTTTTTATAATGTTATTGTGTATATTGTTGGTTCTTTTTTTATTATAGTTTGAATTGTTTAGTGGTAGTGTACTAGTTATTTAGATTTATAAGGTAAACCGTTACACTGAAATACAGTCGAGTTATCGGACTGCGGTGGAATCAACTGCCTTAAGGTGCCGCGTGAATTGTGATACTCGAATCTCATATTTATAGGATACAGTTGAAGATTTGCGATTCTAGATTACCTAGATATAGAATAGGGTAGTTGACTAGATTTTTTAAATCAATAAGTTACGTTACACAAAATCTATTGCAGAAAGAGTTTTATACATCGGACCAAAAATAAATAAGTTAGAAGCTATTCAAATCCTGTAGAAGAGGTAATTATCAAATAACAGCCGACGCAACCTTTGACGTCACTGTGTAAAATGTTCATTATGGTGCACGCGTGCAAGTAAGATAGTGAGATATCCCTACAACGCTGGGTGCTTTTCCTCATACTAAAATTTAAAGTCATAACTGCGGGCACATTTCTGAACCAATTTTGATTGTGTTTTAATAAAAGGGTTTCTTTTGCGTATCATTTTCTTTTGCCTATAAAATAATGTATAAAATTCAATATAGGAACTATCCTATTGTTCAATATTGGTGCATATACTCTACTCTTTTTCTTCCACCTGCCCTTATTCCTCTTGCAGAGGGTTCGGCGCAACATGCTTTTTAAGTTTTTAACACATGTTACAGAAAAATTTGGCTTGTAGCTTTTACGACCGGCCTGACATCAACCCTTCTGACGTCCCCAGTGACCTGTACCTGACCTGGCAGCCTCCGTGGCGCAGTGGGTGAGTAGCTGGCTGTGAAGCGAGAGGCCTCTGATTCGATGCCTAAAAAAATATTTGTGTGATTCATAAATATTTGTTTCGGGTCTGTGTGTTTTCTCCCCAGAGGGGTTGAAACCAGACAGGCAGCCGGTTATAAAACCGATAAGCCAAATCTTACTGTAAGATGCATCGAAATAAGATGATAAGAAACGCAATTCAAACAAAAAAATTACCCCACCAAAACTCTGTGCAAGGAGGCGGGCCTATAAATGTCTGTGCAGCTCGTTCATTCATCAATTCATTAAAATTGCATCATGGTCTCTAGTTGACACTTAATACGTCTAATTTTTTGCGCGGTGCAGAACGTCGTATCTCGATTTAGAAATTTAATATATAGACATTAACTTTTATGAAATAAGTTTATTTTGAACGTTCATTAATTTTTGTTGCGTGTACGAGTGTTACCTTTGCATGTGTAAGTGGAGCCGTATTTTTGGCAGATTCATATGAGAATTATCGTTCTAGTTATCTTATTTTGGATGGTAAGATGTGTTAAAAAGCATGTTACCCCGTCCCGTGCGAGTGGGATAAGCGCAGGTGGAAGAATTGTTTGGATATCCGCCATAATAACACATATTCTGTGAAACTTCAGTCGGCTGTCTATTAGGGTTCAAATTAAGTATGTAGAAAGAACCGACTCGAAATTGTTTATATTTATTTTTGTTTTTACTTATTCCTTTATTTATTGGGTTTTGTTTTTGTTTAAAAGTTTTTATTTTACTATTTTTATTAGAGAAAGAATTATTATCAATTGAATCTTTCATCTCCCGTTGTACCCCCCTTAGAGATGGAATTTCATCTTAAAATTAGAAAAGAACCAACTTTGAGCTTATATTCTTTCGAATGAAAAAAGAATCATCCAAATCGGCCCTCATTTGGCGCAGTAATACGTAGTTATACAAACAAAAAAATTGAGAACGTTCTCCGTTTTTTTCGTCGGTTAAACATAAGGTAGCTTTATAAGGAGGAAAGACATACGGCGCCGCGCGGCGTAGGCTTAGTATTAGGGTCCTGTTGGCATCGTTTGTATACGAACCCTGATACTAGGGTGCCGTTGGCTTCATTTGTATACGAGACCCTGATAATAGGGTCCAGCTAGCATTATTTGGTTACGGAACCCAAAACATTACCAAACAACAAGTTTTGTGGGTAATGCACAAGTTTTGAACCACTGCGCCGGTTTTAAATTCCACATTTATTCATTCCGTAACGCAAACAATTATCTCCCGCAAACTAAATGTTTGCTTAGGAAGAAAAACATTTGAGCATTGCACAAACACGGATTCATATGAATCACTTCATTATTCACATTTTAAATTATTAACTAAAAGGTGTACGCGCAGGTTGGGCACATCTAATTCCATATTATAATTAATTGAATAAGTTACACGAAGTTACTTGTTACCTACTTTATGAAATGAAAGAATGAATGAATGGAAGAATGAAATTACGTAAATGTACTTGATTCCCCACAACTTAAAACCGACGCAAAAAAACTATAATAAAATGCTAAAAATAAACAATTTTGAGTCTTTTTTTTATTTTTTATTTTTTATAGTATAGGCCGGCAAACGAGCAAGTGGGTCACCTGATGGTAAGTGATCTCCACCACCCATATACGCCCACAATACTAAAATAATCATGGGCGCGTTGCCGACCTTAAAGGAAAGGGATAAGTAAGGGATTGGGAAGGGGAGGGGAATTTGGGCCTCCGTATATCTCACTCACCGCACGAAACGCAGCAGCAAGCTGCTATTTACGCAGGTTTTCTGTGAGATAGTGGTAACGAACCGGACGAGCCGGCCCATTCATGCTGTAGACGATACTGTCTACAGCGTGGCTCTACCACTCAAAAAAGTCAATGCTTTTATTTACACCTTTCTACCATTACCAACATTGCAATAACACCAACTCAAAATTATTTATTCAGAGCTTTTTATTTTTTCAATGTGGTTTTATTTTTGTTAAAAAGATTTTGTTTCACTATTTTTGGTTAAAGAAATATTAAAATCGATGCATACATGACGAAGATTAAATCTTTCATCCCCGATTTCATCCCCTTAGGGGGTCGAATTTCTTCTTGTAATTAGAATGAGACCAACTTTGAGCTATTCTTTCGTCTGAAAAACAATATCGGTCCACATTCGACGGAGTAATGTGTAATACGCAAAAAAAATATAAACACGTCGAAATAAGAACTCCGTTTTGTTTCGTCGGTTGAAAAATACAGTAGAAAGTTAATGCGAGAGAATAAATGACTTATGCCCGTTTTCACCAACGTACCCTCAAACACTCCCTTAACCTAAGGAACTCCATAAATCTATCCCTTACCTAAGTTTGTTTTCACGTATTTAAGGGCCACCTTACAAACGTAGTGAGTGAGAACAAACTTTAAAAACATCCCCCAAAGTGATGGTGAAAACAAAATTAACACTTAAAATGTCTTAGGGGCTCACCTAAACTTACGGATTGATGGTGAAAAGGGCATTAATCTTCTGTCATATGAAGGTTAGATATACGCCCGGTTTCTGAAAGGCAAATCAAATCAACATTCAACTAACAGAACTTTGATTTAAAATCGCTGTCAAATCTGAAACGTTATTTTGTGAAAATAAATATAATATGTATTTGATCTCTCTTTAGTACCGTTTGACATACGATTATTCATATTAATTTGAAAGTTATGTTAGCTAACATGTGTGTCAAATCAAAGGTGTTGATCACGCTTCTACTCGTAGCAATTCAATTTCGACTTGACATGAGATTTGACATTTGATTAGTTAATTTAACATTGATCAGCTTTCAGAAACCGGGCGTTTAAGTTCTAAACATGATTGCTAGGTCGTTAATGTGTCTTGAACACATTCATTAGTAAAGTCCTGTCCATAGTTGTCTCCAACTGGGGCTATGTAACAATGCCTTGCGGCGATCTAGTAGTGGTCACTACAGTTAAATTAAGTAAATGCATATAGATATTTATAATAACATAGCTAAGTAGGTATATGTATGTAGGAATATATTTTAGCTAGGTTTTATATACCTAGTCTAGTTTAAAACATCTTAAAATATCTTTCCTCATATTGCATCTTTGATTTTTAACCGACACAAAAAAATAAGGTCCTTATTCGTATTATTTTTTTATGTACCTAAGTATGTTCACGCATAACTTCGCCAAATGTTGACCGATTTGAATGATACTTTTTGTATTCTTTTACTCAAAAATTGGAAAATAAAAGTTTTTAAGAAAAATAAAACATAGTCAAAAACAAATTCTTTCTTTCTACCTGGTGTTATCCCGGCTAGTGCCAGGGTCCGCCTTCACGCCTTACGAAGGCACCTCCACTTCACCCGATCTTGAGCATCCTCTGTAGTGAGGATATTCAAAGAAACTTAAAAATAAAACTGAACAATTTTGAGTCGGTGGGATCAAAATTTAATTATTGAACTACAGTACTCGTAGCAACGACTCAAAACTGAATAGTTTTATTTTCAGTTTTTTAAGTAGTTTTTATTATTTTGGCAAGAAAGAAGACTGCTTTAGTGGCCCAGTTGTAATGCGTACGCGTTACGACTGGGAGTAACGCTGAGGTCTTCGGTTCGATCCCGGGTCGGGTAAAAGTGATATTAGGTTTTTCTATTACGAAATGCTCAGTATCAGCATTAGAGACCGAGATTTGTGCCCGGTATGGCGATAGACTCGCCCCCTGTCACATGGGACAGAGATACGCTCGGCGAAATGTGAGTGTACTGATTAAACCTCTGCCTACCCCTTCGGGGATTACAGGCGTGAGAGAGAAAGAAAGAAACAAATAAATAACTTTATTCACAACCAAATCATATTTATTATCGTTTGTAAGAAATAGCGGACTCAGCAAATGCCCCCTAAATGGCTGTACGGCTACCTTTATGGGCCCCATACATCATACCCCTTCGATAAACAAAGTAACCTGTTAGTTTATACACCCATAAAGAGAAATATATTCACCTATTTTTGTGACATAAAATATTGCGCATATTTTTTATTTTAAATTGTAATATTTATCTTTGCTGCTTTGAGCCATTGTTAGAATAAGAACTAAGCCTGAAAATTTACCCCATGTTGAAATAAGTCAAAGTATTGCTCCTGAATTGTATACTGTGTCTGTCCCACTGTTCGGTACTGGTTTCTTCTACAATTAAGTATTTAGGCCTTTCATCTACCATGCTGCCCTAATGCGTGTTGGTAAATAAATCCAATATAATACTGGCCCTGTATTATAGACGTCCTACTGCTGGGCGCGGGACTCCTCTGCTGAATGAGAAAGGTTAGACCTTAGTCCACCACGCTGGCCTAATGCGGTTTGGCAGACTTCACTTACTTTCGAAATTCTTATGGAGAACTCAGGTATGCAGGTTTCCTCACGATGTTTCATTCATTGTTAAAGCAGGCGACAATTAACAATTAACACATAACTTCATAAAGTCAGAGGTGCATGCTCTTGGGATTGATTTCGAATCTGTGACTTTCGTCTCAATGTTCCGTACGACTTTCAGCTGAGCTATTCCTGCTTTAAAAAATAATAACTCCATTGACATTTTACTTGACCAACCCCTTCATATTTGATCCTTTTATCAAATCTATATCATCCTTTGACAATTATATGGTCTGTTGAATATTATCAAAGGAGGCTGGACACGACTTTTTCCCGTCCCAGCCCGGGGCAATTAGTGCGACAGACAGACAAGTCGATCATGCGGTTAATTAGCTGTCATGGCGCACAAACACATGTTAACATTGTTTTGTTATATTAGATTAGTGTAATTGATTTCTGTATGTATAAGATACTGTGGTATCTTGGATATGTATATGTGTATATTCGGTGCCTCTCTGCCTATCACATTTGGGGGAAAGGTGGGTTTTTTTTTGAAGTGAAAACTTCTTTAGGCGTGTTGAGCACTTTTTGTGTGAACAAAAAGCGTGAAACTCGCTGAAATAAAACTAGTTTATACGGATTTTATCGCGGTTTAATTTTTATTTTAGTCCTGACGTTTCGAAAGCTTTTCAGCCTTTATGGTCACGGGAGAGACTGAGGTGTAGGTCGTCTCGAAAAGTTAATGTTACAATGGCTACCTTCATTTTAAAATTATACATTTATTTTTAATTATTTCAAAGTTAGTTGACACTGACGAAGGCTGAAAAGCTTTCGAAACGTCGGGACTAAAATAAAAATTAAACCGCGATAAAATCCGTATAAACTAGTTTTATTTCAAAGTGAAACTCGCGTCATCGTCACCGAACGCTTTCCATGAGCTATATGTATACTGTATATATATGTACATAGATATACCTCCGTGCGTTATTAGTATACATTATATATATACAAAGAGTATATCTCTCTACATATATATTAAATTGGTCATTAACACTTCTTTACAAACCAAAAATAATAATGTACAATGATGTATGCTCAACGATACAATTCTCAAGTTACTTAGTTTTCACTTCTATCGGCAGTCGCCAAAGACTGCCACGCATGTTTTTTTTAATAGCATAGCTCGGCAAACGAGCAAGTGGGTCACCTGATAGTAAGTGATCTCCACCACTCATACAAATCAAGAATAATGGGCGCGTTGCCGACCTTTAAGGAAAAGGATAATTAAGGGATTGGGAATGGGAAGGGGATTTGGGCTTTCAGATATCTCACTCACCGTACGAAACGCAGCAGCAATTTGCTACTTTACCTCGGTTTTCTGCGAGTACGAGAGAAAACCGAAGTATTTTCCCCACTGAAAAAAAGGCGATCAACTAATGAGAACAAGAGTGCCCAGCAGTGGGACAGTATACACGTATACAGCACAGGGCTCCTCTCCTTCCACCTGCCGTATCCCACTCGGAGTGAGGTCGACGCAACGAACAATTTTTTAACACATGTTACAGATTTTTGAATGAAGATTTGGCTTGTAGTCTTTACGACCGGTCGCCTGCCTGATTACCCTTCTGGGGGCTTATAGAGCACAGGTCTAATATATTTTATTACTACTGCCTCGGTGGCGCAGTTGTTTGATTTGGACTACTGTTGGATCCCCTGAATGGGCACCTGTATCAATCCCAAATTGACACTGTTTTCTAATGAACGTATTAGTTATAACGTAAATTACTTAAGTTTGTAATAAGAAATATAAATTTATAAAAAAATGACAAACATCCAAAAGACCTACGGCTGAGTTTCTTGGTACTTCTTGTCAGACCAGTGGGCATTTCCGAAGCATCGGTAGATTCCAAACTCGACGTGTAAAAGTGCCCTTGGCGGCCTAATTACTGAATAAATGATTTGATTTGATTTGTATTGCGTACGCGTTACGACTGAGGCTGACGCTGAGGTCTCGGGTTCGATACCCGGGTCGGGTAAAAATGAATTGGGTTTTTTTTATTACGAAATGCTCAGTATCAGCCCGGAGTCTGGAATTGTGCCCGGTATGACGATAGGCTCACCCCTATCACATCATACGACGGTGATACGCTCGGCGAAATGTGGGGAACTGATTATAACCTCTGCCTACCTCTTCGAGGATTACAGGCGTCAGTGCGTATGTATATGCTAATATATTATATTTTATATTACATCTATGAAACTTTAATATACCTGTGACCAGAGTGTCCTAGGTTCATGAGCTAAGTTTGAAGCTGTCCGCTGCTTATCGCACGGCGGCAGACCGCATGCTCGTAAATTACATATTCCTGCTCACCACCCAACGTGGCTTGAATTTATGATTTATTCATGTTTAGTGAAGTTGTGTACTTAATTGATATGAAGATGACGTCTAGTAACGTGTATCTAGTCAACTGTGATGTAATAATAATAACTAGTGGTCGTGTATTGGTCGAAAGTCGACCTATGTTTTGAATTTTGTTCTGTTTTTGATTGGTACAACCACGCTGTAGACAGTTTTGTCTACAGCATGAATGGGCCGGTCGTTACCACTGCCTCACAGAAAACCGACGTAAAGTAGCAGCTTGCTGCTCCGTTTCGCATGGTGAGTGAGATACCCAGAGGCCCAAATCCCCCTCCCCTTCCCAATTCCTTAATTATCCCTTTCCTTTAAGATCGGCAACGCGCTCATAATTCTTTTGGTACTTTGGGATTACATGGGCGGTGGAGATCACGGTCTTCTTTTATATTCTTGAGTATTCTCGCCTATTTCGTACAGGAAACTCACTCCATGTAATCGGGCTTTACAGTATTATATCCATCGAAATAAGATGACTGTATCACTATAATAGTTTACATCCATACCACTTGGTTTATTACCTCCTATTCGCATGCAACACACACGTAATCAAGCTAAAGACGAGTAAATCCGTCCTCATCCGCACATCACTAAAGATTATTAACCCTTTAAACGTGTCTTTAATTACCTGTGCACTGGCTCAGTGTAGTGCTATAACCCGTTCCGTGGCAGAGACTAACTTTATTTCGGTCTGTGCGACCCTTCAAATCCCTGTTTAATGACCAGCCTTTAGGTGTGCAGTTGCGTTGATGTTGGATGATTCGATACAGATTTTATATTAATTATTATTATTTAAAATAGGTTTTGACCCCGGCATCGCCCGACTGAAAATATTTTCTGAGACAAAAAGTAGCTCATGTTCTTCCGAGAAATACATAAATACAGTGGAACCTGGTTAATTGGGATCTCAAGGGACCAAGAATGTTGTACCATTTATTGAGGGTTTCCATTAATCCAGTTTTCCAATTCAGCAGGTTTAAAATTATAGTTGTCTCATTTACAGAGGCTCCCGCTTATGAAGGTCGAAATGTACGGCTATTCCATTTTTAGTATTGACTTTAGTATGCTATGCTCCCTACACAGTTCATCACGCGACTTTCCACAATCATAATCTGATAGAAGTTTCAATTTTTCAGATACTGATAACGTTTTATATTTACGTTTGGGCATTTCGTACACTTTTACTCCCTTGTTTTTAGGTCAAAACCTGAGATAGTACTGACAAACAAAGCGTGTGCGAAGGACATTCTAATATTTGTAAACAAAAGTGTCAAAACCTGTCCCAACCCGATAATTTGTCTCATTTATAGAGGGAATTGAGTTACAGAGTCCCAATTATAAAGGTAAACATCGAATAAATCCTAGAAATAAGATCTCATTTAACCAGGTTCGCAAAGTCCCATTAATAGAGGTAATTCAATGAAAAAGTACCGGGACCTCATTGCAACTCTCAATAATAGAGGTTTCTCATTTATCCAGGTCCCATTTAACCAAGTTTCACTGTACATATTTTATTACATGCATATGTCGAAAACAATTAATTTGAAATAAATCTGACCAGACTTTTGTAATAGATCTTGATATAATAAATTGGCTGATCACGAAACATGATTATGAGAATTCAATTAGGGTTTTTATTAAATGTAAGTAAAATAAAAATTAAATACGTTCAACGAAGCGAGAGGCCGTGGGATCGATTCCCACACCGAGACAAATGTTTGTGTGATCCACAATACGATACAGGTTAACTGAGTGTAGGACTACGTGTGTGAACGTTGGGTGTATTTATTTATATAGGTCAAGTATTTTCGATTACATAACATGTCGAATTCGCGTTTCACCAATCTTCCTTTTTTTTAAAATCCATTAATCAATGGTAGACTATCCGCATCTGGTCAATACAGAAAAAACTCTACAGAAAAATAATGACATAAGTATATTTGTCATAATTACGCGTTCGTGACAGAGATTGCGTTTTGTATAATTTTTACTATACGTTTGAATTAAGTACTCACAGTATCAAATAACAACTCCTTAACCCGCCTAACTCCATTCAATACTGTCGTATAATTTTCACATACGTCTGTCGGTCCACGTAATATCCACTATATTTACATACGTCCCTTTGTTTGACGCATAATTACTGCGCGGTCCGAGAGGCCCGATACATCTGGATTTGTCAACGCCATTTAGTTACATTGTTGGTACTTTATGCATTCACGGGTTGATTGCTTTAGGCTTTATGCGTTTTTTCCTATTCTATCCATCGTCCTCTCATTCCTATTTGTACCATTTCAATTTTATTTAAAAATAGTGTTTGCACACATAGCAAGAATTACAAAACTGTTATATGTTATATCTTACCTTTTATATTAGTTCTGTATTAAATGTAATTTATGAGTGGTAGAGCCACGCTGTACACACTTTTGTCTACAGCATTAATGGGCCGGCTCGTCCGGATCGTTACCACTGTCTCACAGAAAACCGGCGTAAAGTAGCAGCTTGCTGCTGCGTTTCGTACGGTGAGTGAGATATTCGGAGGCCCAAATCCCCTCCCCTTCCCAATTCCTTAATTATCCCTTTCCTTTCCATGATTCTTTTGGTATTGTGGGCATACATGGGCGGTGGAGATCACTTATCAGTTGACCCACTTGCTCGTTTGCCGAACTATGCCATAAAAAAAAAGTTTAGGATGATGTTTGCTGCGTCATCAAAATCAAAATCAATACTACATACATCTTTTCTTATATTATTCATGTTTTAAAATAGTTAATATTTATTATTGTTACACCTTCACTATTGTATGGAAGATTAAGAAATACCAAGTTGGATATTCAAAAGATGCCTTTTACATCCATCACACTCACTTACTTCTTGTTATGTTTTATTAACTTCCTTGTTTAAATATCAAAATAATCAACTACATTAAACATTTATAAAATTAGCTAAACAATTTACAAAATCTTCAATCCGGGAACGATCAATCTTTATGAAAAGAGGTGAAATTCCTTTGGAAATACAACATTTTATCTATTTTCGTTAGTGGAGAGAGAATGATTAATGTACGGTATCTGAGCGAAGAATCTATTTAACTACAGAACCCTTTCAGCTAGGTTCGCGTATTGTGATTTCAAATTAATGAACGCTAAAGTTCTTTGTCCAGTAACAATAAGTGAAGTGAATTAATTTTAGTTTTTATTGTTGCTGTTTTGTGTTTCGTGTCGTTTGCCTTGGTTATTTTGTTTTAAGGAGATATGAAAATACTATTAGCTTTTTCTCGGGTCTCCGTCCACGAGATAGATAGATAACAAACAAAAGAACCTTATAACCATATTAATGGGTGTTAAAACTATAATAATGTCAAGAGGCGGTCTTATCGCTAAAAGCAATCTCTACCAGACAACCTTACGAGAATGTCTGTTAGTTTCAAGTCCTAGGTCAGGCAATCAAAATTTAGTGTTTGAGTTTTTGGGAAAAATCACACATGAATAGTACGTACATATGCAATAAAATTGAATGACAATCTGATACAATCACTTTGCCCCGATTTTATTTACCTAAATACCTTTAGTTTGAATCTTCATTTCATCTGTAATCCATTTTAGACTGACATTTTTGCTAGTAGGGGAGGCGGGAGGGCTCTTCATACTCTTTGTACCTAACTGGATAGCGACCACCGGACCCATGGTGATAAACCCGCCATAGTGGCTTGGTCAGGCGAGTCGCGTTCCGGGCTCAGTCAGAATATTTACAGTGATTCTGGCGACGGTCGAGAGATGTAATGCCTCCAAGGTCGCCATTATATCGACTACATCGCACTTGTACCATCCAGTGTACTTAGTCACTTTGTCATGCCAGGATAAAAAAAAAAAACACATTCAATTTAATTTTTTATTACATTTTGCTCGCCGCTACGCCCGCGTGGACTGCCTTTTCCAGGATAAAAAGTAGCTTATGTCCTAATGCAGGTCATGGCTTACCTGTGTGCCAAATTTTATCCAAAACCGTTCAGCAGTTAAAGCGTGATTGACTTACAAACATCCAAACTTTTATAATAGTAGTACATTTGGAAATAAAACTAGTTTATACGGATTTTATCGCGGTTATATAATGGTATATTATACCTATGTGTAATATTCGCGTAAACATAAGAAATAAGAGACTGCCTCGGTGGCGCAGTTGTAATGCGTAAGCGTAACGATTGAGGTCAACGCTGAGGTCTCGGGTTCGATCCCCGGGTCGGGTAAAGTGGTATTGGGTTTTTCTATTACGATATGCTCAGTATCAGCCCGGAGTCTAGAATTTGTGCCCGGTATGGCAATAGGCTTGCCCCCTATCACATAAGGGACGGAAATACGCTCGGCGAAATGTGGGTGTACTGGTTACACCTCTGCCTACCCCTTCGGGGGTTACAGGTGTGAGTGCGTATGTATTTTATTTATTTTATTTTATTTTATTTAGCATACCAACAGAATAATTACGTAATAATTAAAATTACATATTGACATTATGAAAATGAGGTACAATGTAATCATACAGATCATAGGCATGCATGGCATTTGTAAATAATATGTGTAATTAAATTAAAAGTTACATTAAATTAAAATATAAATTAAATTAAAATTTGATATCTACTCAACATGAAATTCTTATTTTTTTTTATTAATACATTCTATTTTGTTATTTATAATTTTTAATAATATATTTAATATTATTACTGGAAATTTAAAACAGTGTAATTGAAACTACGTTTTATTATTCTTAAGATTAAGTAAAAAGTGCTTGTATGAACCAATCTCATGAGAAAACATGTCAGGGGAATTGTTCGTCGTACATGTTCATGTACATATACATGTTCGTTGTATTTATGTATGTACATAAGAAATCAGTAGTACGATTTCTTCAAAAGAAAATTAAATAAAATATATAAAATGCCACATTATTTGCTGATGGCATCGCTAATGTACAGGCGTGGTTGCACTGTCAGCTCGTATGATTTATGCCCGCCTCTGTTTCGCGATAATGCCCGTGCAGCCTGTCTCAGGGCAAATAAAACACTGGAAAGGCGCCTCGAGTATTAATTAAGAGTTTCGTTAAACTTACAGTTGTAGAGGTTGCTACAATTTAAACAATAGAATACAATATATAAAAACCTGTGAATTGCAGTGAATTTTGAGAATAAATCTCGCGTATATTGCCGCTCTTATTAGTAGTAAGGGTAAGTAAGTAAGGGTAGGTCATGAGATTCATCTAGATTAAACTTTCTTTCATGGTTATTGTGACTAACTTCACTTCAGATTAGGTGGTAGGTCCCTTGTATGCGAGAGGCTGTCTGTGTTGGAACTGCCTTTTTGTCCATTTCTGCCGCCAAACAGCAGCATGTGGTGACAGCCTCCGTGCCGCAGCGGGCAAGTAGCCGGCTGCGAAGTGAGTGGCCGTGGGTTCGATTTCCACACCGAGACAAATGTTTGTGTGATCCACAAATTTAGGTCTCGGGTCTGAGTGTTGTGGGACCGCAAGTCGCTCGCAGTTCCTGATACCCACGATACAGGTTAACCTAGTGTGGGGTCAGGACTATGTGTGTGACTGTTGGGTGTATTATTATTATTTAGTAAACAATATCCATCACAAAACAAAATATATATGTATATATATATTATAATGTTTAAGTTTATTTATATTATTGGCATACTGTAAACTACCCTCGTGTTTTTCGTACTTAAAACTTCTGTCCATCCTAAGGTTGTCTGGAAGAAATCGCTGTTTGCGATAAGACCGCCCATTGTCACCCTTACTGTATGATCCTCGTTTTATAAGCTACCTACTTTATTTAGTGTGCAATAAAGAATATTCTATCTATCTATCTATCCATCAAAGTTCCAAATATTGGATAATATGAGGTGGTATAATTGTGTTAACTGGCGACCGGTCTGCGTCCATTAATCACACTTTACGTTCATCCCCGCCTCATCTCACTGGTCAACTGTCGATTTACTAAAATGTGTTAATTTTGTTAAAGCCTCATTAGCGATGATGAGATTTTATATCGAATTAATATTGAAATGAAATGATTTAGTTTTATTATTCTAAATCCAATTACTATAATGTAAAAAATATTGACTTGTCAATTGAAAATTGGCTATTTTTATATTTACGTGATCGGTCGGTCTTTTTTATTTGGTATTTATATTACATTTATTTGATACATTTTTTAATGTCGGTATTAACCCGTCAAGTGGTCACTGGTATCCGTGTAATATTTTAATACAACTGCAACTGCACTATTAGCATGAAATGAACCCGTCCGCGTCCGCAGCTGTCGCCCGGTACATTCGACCACTCAGCTGATTGAACCTGGTTATGTGACGCGTGTTGCTATTGTGTTTGATTAATTTTGACATGTGTATGTAAAGGCATTTATACAACTTCAAGCGTATGATTAGTACATACGCACTCACGCCCGTAATCCCCGAAGGGGTAAGCAGAGGTGTAACCAGTACACCCTCATTCCGCCGAGCGTATCTCCGTCCCACGATGTGATAGGGGGCGAGCCTATCGCCATACCGGGCACAAATTCCAGACTCCGGGCTGATACTGAGCATTTCGTTATAGAAAAACCCAATACCACTTTACCCGACCCGGGGATCGAACCCGAGACCTCAGCGCTAGCCTCAATCGTAACGCGTACGCATTACAACTGCGCCACTGAGGCAGTCAACTGCGCCACCGAGGCAGTCGCCGTACGATAAGTGTTAACTAATTATGTTACTTGATAGTAATTATTTAATAATAAATAAATACACCCATCAGTCACACACATAGTGCGGGAATCGAACCCACGGCCTCACGCTTCGCAACCGGCTACTCGCCCGCTGCGCCACGGAGGCTGTCAATTATATCCGAAGCCTAAGTGAAGCTGTATTGTCTATATATTTCAAGCGAATACCGTTTAAGTTTACTCCTGTATCATCGAAGCGGTAGGTAGAGGTACAACTAGTACACACACGGTTTTCTTATTTCCATCCCATGATGGTATAGGAGGCTGTAGCTATACCTATTAAGAAATAATATTAGCTAAATATACTAAATGGACATGCACATAAACTCACGGCGTTATCCCCGAGGAGGTAGGCAGAGCAGAGGTTGGCAGAAACAGTGCACGCACGGTTCGCCGTGCCTGTTTTTTTTATTTTGCTAGTCTGAATGACAAAACAGTTTGCTCACCTGATAGTAGGAGCTACGCCTGCCCATAAACGTACACGATACACAGATCTTTGAATCAAGTATAAAGCACTGCATTATTGAACTACGTTCGTCACCCTGAGACATAATTTGAGCTCAGTAATTTCACTGGTTTCAATGTCCTTCAATCCAAATCACAACAATACTTTCATACTTCCACTTGGTGGCAGAAATAGACAAAGCGGTGGTACCAACCCAGACGATCTCTCGCATACGAGGGACCTACCACCTTGTATTTTCCGTCGCATGATGTGATATCCACATAACAGGTACAAATTTTTTGAGTGCTAGAGCCACGCTGCAGACACTTTTGTGTACAGCATGTATGGGCCGGCTCGTCCGGGTCA
Source organism: Mimas tiliae (assembly GCA_905332985.1). Taxonomy (NCBI): domain Eukaryota; kingdom Metazoa; phylum Arthropoda; class Insecta; order Lepidoptera; family Sphingidae; genus Mimas; species Mimas tiliae. The sequence continues at coordinate 3,163,420 of HG995260.1, read as the reverse complement.
TTACCACTGTCTCCAAGAAAACCGGCGTAAAGTAGCAGCTTGCTGCGTTTCGTATGGTGAGTGAGATATCCGGAGGCCCAAACCCCCTTCCCTTCCCAATTCCTTAATTATCCCTTTCCTTTAAGTTCGGCAACGCGCCCATAATTCTTTTGGTATTGTGGGCGTACATGGGCGGTGGAGATCACTTACCATCAGGTGACCCACTTGCTCGATTGCCGGCCTATGCCATAAAAAAATTACAGCCCCGAGCAACTATTATCTGATTTTTTTAATCGAAAAACTCAAAATGTTTTATTTTGACCTTACTAGTTTCTCAGTAATAGTTAACCCGTTAAAGCCAAGCTAACTATCCACGTTACCAACTGGCAATATTGCCCGACAACACGATACCAAACGCAATTCAGTTCAACCCGGCGCCCGCTTAAATTCTAAAAACTCATTGTTTTCGTAACCATCAGCAACGTTAACCGGTCACGTGCACTTAAATAACCCTCCAGTGCACAGTAGGTCGAATAAACCACAAGAGTAGAGGCGTTTCGTGCAAAATTAACAACGGGCGTACGTTACAGGCGCTGTGTGCGATGTGATCTACAGTAAGTGCGTACTGGGCGACTGAATGTGGATTACGGTGTGGTGTAAATGGTTAGATATAGCGGATTATTGTCAGCAAAGGGTTAGTTCCCTTGTGTTCCCTCCTTCCTATAATATGGAGTCTTTTAAACGGAGTGTGAAGAAGCAAGGCTGGCATAATTTTGCCGACCTGCGATAGATAAGTCGTTTGTCGTTGGTCGACAGTATTCTTGGATTGCGCTACACTTGCCATCAGGTGTAGCGTAGCCACTTTGCCGTGCCACGATAAAAAAAAGTTTTAGGGTACATTCTTTGCGTAGTGAAATCTTTTTTATATCATGAGCCGGCAAACGAGCAAGTGGGTCACCTGATAGCAAGTGATTTCCACCGCTCATGTACGCCCACAATACTAAAAGATTTATGGGTGCGTTGCCGAGCGTAAAGGAAAGGGATTGCGTTGGGGAGGGGGTTTGGGCCTTCGGGTATCTTGCTCACCGTTCGAAACGCAGCAACAAGCTGCTACTTTACGTCGGTTTTCTGTGAGACAGTGGTAACGACCCGGGCGAGCCGGCCCATTCATGCTTTAGACAAAAGTGTCTACAGCGTGGCACTACCACTCAAAAGTTAAGGGACATTGGGTTCCTGAACTGGTTGCGTAATTGATATCATGGACACGTTAATTGAGAAGGAGAGGGAGATTTGGATGTCCAGATATCTGATCCACTGTACGAAACGCAACAGCAAGCTCATACTTTACGTCGGTGGTAACAGCCCGGTCGAGCTGCTCATTCATTCACCATTTACGAAAAACATCTGTTCTAATGCTAACCGTTAGTAGCATCTGACTTATACCACGCCCTACCCCGCTGAGGTAGAATGGTCCATTGTGCCGGCACGCCACGGGCGGGTTATTGGTATTGTCAAATAAATATTCATTTTTAAAGTTTTTCCAACTGGCCAGTAAACCCATTGGCTGTCCTAACGTTTTGCACGCGATTATACACGCACGAAATTTCATTTCGCCAATGGAATTTTAACCCACCTGAATCCCGTATTGATACAATATTGAATATAGAATGGCAATTTGAAACAGTTTTTACGGGTTGATTTAATTGATGACTGAAAAGACTCGTAATAATCGGTAAAGAAAAATGTACAATGGCTAGTATTGCCAAAAAAGTGAGCAGTTCTTATATAGCGAAAACATTGTTTCAACTAATAAGAAATATAATTCGCCAACCCTACGTAAATTCGGAGATAATTTGTTAATATTTTTAATTTATTTCGATTTTTATATCCCGTTAGAATACATTTAATTTCAGAGTAGGTTTTATTTTATTTTTATTTATCCTGGTAAACAAAGATGGAATAATCTCTCTATTCTAAAAAAAAGTAACTGGCGCCGCCGCCGCTGCCAAAAGCTTGTCACGCTATCTCCTCCGAAACCGCTGGGGGAAACGGCGGCAGCGTCGGCGGCGCCAGTTACTTTTTTTAGAATAGAGAGATTATTTATCTTTCGTCTCCGATAACTGCGGTTATTGTTTTTTGAAATTATCTTTATTAAGTAAGAAAACATAAGTAGTGTGAAAAGATAGCCTGATAGCACACCGGATAGAATAAAATATGATAGATAACATATTGTTGCCATACAAATGTCATATTCATTCAAGTGACAATAAAATTGATTCAGAATTTAATTAATTTTCTCTTTTCGTTTAAACAATTTCATGACAACTTTAATTAAACTATACAATGCAACTACAACCAGAATGAATGCAACTAAAATGATAAAAATTAAATCTAGTAGTAAATACTCTGTCCATGGCATATTTGCGGCGGGTGACCGCAATAGCCGCGCGTCGCCATGTCGTATTATGTACTCCGTCCACCATACACCTCGGTCCATGGGTCTTTGTGGCTGATCATCCATGACAGAACGAAGCTTCACGATGTTATTACGGTAACTGAGAAAAAAGATTTGTCACAAATCAAAAGATGTGTTTATCTATTTCTAACAGAATTGTACTACTAAATTCGGATATAATCGACAGCCTCCGTGGCGCAGCGGGCGAGTAGCCGGCTGCGAAGCGAGAGGCCGTGGGTTCGATTCCCACACCGAGACAAATGTTTGTCTAATCCACAAATATTTGTTTCTGGTCTGGGTGTTGTGGGACCGCAAGTCCCTCGTGGTTCCTGATACTCACGATACAGGTTAACCTAGTGTGGGGTCAGGACTATGTATGTGACTGTTGGGTGTATTTATTTATTTATTTATTTATTATCATAAAAAAGCAGTAATCTATATAAATAAAAATGAATGGCTAAATTTGTTGCTAAGCGCAATACTCGAGAACGGCTGGACCGATTTTTATGATCTTTTTGTGTGTTTAAGTGGATACTGGATGGTTTATATTCACGATTGGACCCAGTAGGTGGCGCTACAATCGGGTTCTAACTATCAATTATATGTTGCGGGTAAAACCGCGCGAGACAGCTAGTTGATAATAATCATTCTTTTCTCGCATGATAATATATATATATATATAGGTAACTTATTACCTATATTTTTTCTTCATTTATTATTTCACAGATAATTTTGCCTTACTTTGATCACTTACCAATAAACTCTGTTATTAAAAGTTTTTAATTAGTTGGCTAAACCGGAGTGTTACCACTGTCTTACAGAACACCAACGTGAAGTAGCTGTTTACTCTTGCGTTCCATACGATGAGTGAGATATCTGGAGGCCCAAATCCACTACCCCATCCCAATCCCTTAATTATACCTTCCTTTAAGTTAGTGATTTCTTAGGTTTACGCAAATATTAATTAACTTCCTTTAAGTTCTTTATTCTGCCGGTATTATGGGCGTTCTTGGTCGGTTGATATCACTTACCATCAGGTGACTCACTTGATCCTTTACCGGTATTTGCTCCAAAAATAAAAATATAACTTATGAAATCCATCAACAGCTCACGTGATAGGACCCACTTAATGATATCCGTGGTGCTTTACATCTGGCTTTTCCAGTTGTAAATGTCCTTGTGCTTGAGGCTCAGACCTACTTAGTTCATAATTTTGTCTCCCGCTTTGCTATGGAGGGAAATGTACAATTATTATTTCCAACTCCTCCCTAATTTTCTATTTGATTAATTTCGTTGCAGGATAAAGACACGATTTGCATTCCCAGAGACTCGCCGAGCTTCATTACTCGGTGTCGAAATATGCGTGCCACTGTCGATCCTAGCTTACAGGAGTTACAGTTGTGGGTGTGTGGGCGGGATAGTCTCGTTATAGAATCCATTTATTATGTCCAGAAGGTAGACTAGGTTTAGGGTATAACTATGCCACTCAAATTACTTTTATGACGATGTAGCCTCTGTATACATCTTCTACTCTTTTAATTATTTTCTTAGATCTAGGGAAAAGTTTATATTTTTTTTAGTAATCTGGGTTATAAACTGTACTATGAGAATTCACCTTTCATCCTCAATCACTGTGGTGATAGCGTTTATGAAATTATCTTCATTAATAGTTGCTATGTCGAGCCGAACTCCAATTTTGTAGTAGAGGTGCTTTTCAACATTGAACCATTGGTCACCGAACATTGGTATGCCTACCATGGGTACACCAGCATCTATTGCTTCTTCTGTAGAATGCAAACCTCCTTGGGTTATGAATAATTTTACTTTTGGGTGATCTGTAATGTTAATAATTAGAAAGTGTGATATTAGTTAATGAAATAGTAAAGACAAGTAATAGTAGTTTTTTATGTCAAATTATAAATAATTTTATATAAAATACTCCCAAAACCGCAGTAGGACTGAGAAGTTCTTTTCTATTCTCTAGGAGTATCTTTACTTCACGAAAATAAGAACTTACGTAGCAAATCGGCTTGTGGAAACCATTTGCCTAACCTAACATTCTTTGGTCTTCCAGGAATCTCGTCTTCTTCCCATTTCCAAACCACGTCATACGGTAATTTAGAGAATACTTTACAGAAGATTTTCACAGCTTGTACAGGAATTTGTCCTGGACTATAGTTGGTGCCAAAACTCATGTAAATTATGCCATGTTTAGATGAATCAAAATACGATTTTAAATCCTGAAACAAAAGATGATTTTTATTTTTTTGTCTTTCTATTGTTATTAACGATACAAGCAGATAATTACGAGACAAACAAGTCGTTCGCCTGATGGTAAACTAGGAATACGAATTGGAACTTCCAATTATGAAATTCTGCATGGCACTGGATTGACGGTGCTCTCGTCACCCTAAGATACGCTGTTTTATAAAGCCCAGTAATTTTACTGGCTTCAAAATTCTACAAACCTGAACACAACAGTACTGACAATTTGCAGCTTATCACCAAAAAAACTTACATTGGGAAGTTCCTTTTGTGGCTTTAAATGCAGTCCTCCCAAATAAATCACGTTTGGTGGAATCGGCCGATTTGACTCCCAAATAGGATGAACGTTCAAAAACAGCAGTTCAACATTGTTGCTCAACTCACTTAACAGTGGTATATCAGGAAAATGCGTTTTCAGCATTTCATTTTCCAACTGTTCATAATAATAATCCAAATAAATATAATAGTAATAATTGTATAACTCGACCAATTTCTCCCATAAAGTGAGGTTGTTAATTTTATGATGGAATATCGTTGGATATAGCAGTGGATGTGAGACGGATCCAAAAACATAGTTGTTGGTCTCAAGTGAACCAAACGAGCTCATCTGTATCACTGGGACTTTGTATACATGCTGTAATGCCAATGTACTTCTTACACACGCTTCCAGCATTAACAAATCAAACTTCTTCGTTTTGTCTCCGAGTAATTTCTGTATTGGTTCTGAATTTAGTTCTTTATCAAATATGCGGAATAACAAATGCATTATCTTATTCACTTCGAAATGTATACCATGTCCTTTAGCCATAGACAGTATACTGTCTCGGATCGTGAAGGCTTCATATTGGATGTCAATTTCTGTGAAATTAGCAGGCGTCTGTCCTTTCGGATATGCCGGGTTTGCAGTAATGACTGTCACTTCATGTCCCCGGCTCACTAGTTCTTCAAGAAATGGTCGAAATGCTATGTAATGACTCTTAGAAGGTAGCGGTAATACTGCTAATATTTTTGCACCGTCACAGACTAGAAAAGCACTTAGAGACACTATGATTTTTGTAAATAACATTTTCAAATATTTGATCGACCGACTGATGTGAGCTTCATTGCGTGAATGTTATTTATACCTCGCAAATGTGAATAATGCATTTTTATGTTCGCTATAAGACATATAATTTATGTTTTCATAATGCATGCTTATCGATTGTACTGATAAAATGTATTTATTTAAATTTATCTAATCGTCCCGCGTTCAAGTTTCCCTAGGCAATTTTTTATGATTTTATCCATGTTTTCTTGTTCAGTTCATATGAAAAAATCCTTAAATAAAATGTTCGCTAGACTAGAATGTTCCCTTTCCGATTACCGTATGTCCACCATAGCTCGGCGCTGAGTACTTTTCTATTCAGTATTATGCTTGACGTCAAAACGGGGAATATACAAGAGCAGCCACCAACGGTGATCATGTTTACCGATGACATAGTACCGGTAGATGAGGATAAACAACACCTTAAGCTTAAAATGAACATGTAAAAGGGGATACTTGAAATCATCGGTCTGAAACTAAAAATGGTGAAGACAGAGTACATGCCCTGCTGGACCATGAGAGTATCCGGATAGGGAACGAACTTGCCGTGAAAATGGACAAGCTTATATACCTAAGATTTGTACTGTTTTAGTCCAGTGACATTGACTTTGATGTGACGGCCCGTATTGGCGTCGCGACGCCTATGCTAAGTGGCAAGAAGTCACAGGCGTTACTTGAGGCCGGAATATGCCGATTAGACTTACAGGCTTTTTAATATACAAGACCATCAATCGACCTGTGTTCTTGCAGGGGTGTGAAACGTGACCTGGCCTTAAGTGACATGTCAAGGAGATCCTCAGCTCGATGCTATGATGCGAAATTATACGACTATATTGTATACACATGTTTGCCAACTTTCATGGTGATCGGTCAACCGGTGACGATTGTCGAAGTATTTGACTTCAAACAGATATACTATACCAACCAGAGACCTGACCTTGTAAACTATCTGCGATTGAATTTTATTAATTATTAATGTCAAAGTTATGAAGTTGTAGATCAATCACGCCTTAACAGCTGAATGGATTTGGATAAAATTTGGCACTCAGGAACGCCATGATACTCGTATGTATTAGAACATAGGCTATTTTTTATTCCAGAAAAGACATTCACGCAGGCGAAGCCGCCGAAAACGGTTAGCATAGAAATAAAAGCTTTGCTTTACATAATACGAGTTCCTTTCCCGAATCCTTTTCAAGGGATTACGGAATATAAAGCAAACATACCTTATCTAAATATTTTTGGATGATATCGCGAAGTCGCACAATTGAAACGCTCTCACAAATTGGATGGCTTTTATAGTACTCTATGTTGGGTGCCTTTTGTATCATATTTTGCATGGATTCGCCCTCTGGTTTGCTTGTGGTGTTTTTTATTAGGAGCTTAGTTGTAAATATCATTAAAAAATCGTATGACGCGGCCTTTTACTTACAGTTTTCTGTTATTTTGTCGCCATCAAAATTGGGTTTAAAGCATATTTGAATGATCTATATTTTATGGGAAATATGAGACGGCTGATAAAAGTACAGAAGGGAAAAGGTTGAAAAACTCGAACGCAATATAATTGATTATTCATCATCCTATTACATAAGTTTGCATTTCTACATTAATATTAATGAAATGAAATTCATTCTACTTGCCTTTACCTCTCTCGAAGTGGGGTCAGCGCAACATGCTTTTTTTAAACATATTATGTTACAGAAAAAATTGGCTTGTAGTTTTTACGACCAGCCGCCTGCAGACGTCAACCCCTCCATGGAGAAAAGACCTAGACCCGAAACAAACATTTGTGGATCACACAAACATTTGCCCTCGAACCCGCGTCCTCTCGCTTCACAGCCCATTGCGCCACGGAGGCTGTCGAGAAAATACTATTTGTTTATTATATTTCGTTCCACACTAATTTGAATAAATCACACACTAACAGGACATATGACATTTTTATACATATTCAGAGTGTGGTCGTGTATTTGTAGCAAATATTTATACAAATCTGAATGGTTTCCTATATTCGTAATGATCGTATATTTTTGCCGGCAAATTGAATGGTGAATATAAACTTTCTTTACCTTCCGAGGGAGTTGGAGGTAAGATTTGTATTGTCATATTTTTGGAGAATGCTGTCACTTTACTTAATACAATATTTAAGGCAGTTCGATTTGTGTATTAAGTTTGTAAGAACCGCAAATGTTTTAACATTGATGTATTTTATTTCTAGAATATTTGACCTATTTAGACACATGAATCCATGAACGTCGCCGGTCTTTCGTCGTTTTACACTTCCTTTTATATAAATAACTCACATGTTTTAAACCGAACGTCGCGTAATTTAAAATCTGACATACTGCCACACTCAGAGAAGTCTGATATAAATAACACAATTAACGAATAAACTTAATCGTTAATTAGCCTTTTTCTAAGGATTCAATTAAATTAGAGACATCAATTAGGAGTTTTTCTGTGTTCGGTAACGGGACCTACAGCATTTTCTGTACTCAGTAAAGTGCTGGTAAGGCATTAACTTGCTCTGAGTGTGAAATGTCACACTCAGAATCACTCAATTACTTAGAATTCGATTATTGAATCGATATGATACACATCAAATTTAAAATCTTTTCTTAGTTAGATAAATCCAAAGTGCTTGCTGTATACAGTGACAGTATATACAACGTGTTACAGAAAGGTGTGGTCATATTTTAGGGGCATAACATACACCATACATTTGTACTTATGTATCGGATCTTTTCAAAATCAAGACAAACTAAAATTTCACGTTAATTGTAAAATTCGTTTATTAAGATCGATAAGATTGATGACATCACTATTAATTATTATGAACGACACTCACTTTTAAATAAACTTGAATAAGATGTACATAATTCTACAGACATACGTATGTAACTTGTAATTTAAACACAAATTAACGCTTGAAAGAAACTGTGTGCCGAAGACGAAGGTACCATCCTTTAGAAGCATTTTAAAGACTTCATTCTCGGGTCTTCCATCTATGAATTTGGCTTAATACAGTCGAAGAGCCTTTTAAAAGCTGTTATCAGTTGCACCAACACAAAATGCTAATACATAATACTTGTTTTTAGTCAAATACAACATATTTTTTGAACTCGTAATCATATTTCATAAAATCACAAATTGCCGAACTGACAGCGTCAAATAAATATTGACATTTGACAACTGTTTAATGTTTTTAATTATAAAATAATTAAATGAAAGGAGGTCTGAAGTATCACTGTTCATCATTTAGTGTTGAAAGTTGAAAGTCGATATCGACATGTAACAAATTCGATAAAAAAGAAAATTCTATAATTATGTCCTAGTAATGCAATCGGATTTGGTACTATGGTGTATAAAATTCCTTTACGCTACACTATACATTGCTTAAATTTGCCCGCCCCTTTCTATAACACGTTGTATATACAGATAGGTAACGAGTTGGTCTAATGAAGTGACGGTCATAAATCATAACCTAGGCCATATATTAGCATTGGGCAGTATTGACAGCGACACCCGCGCCCATTTATCAACCCACTACGTGTTTACATAATTAAACAAGTCAATCGGGTAACCGAGATTAAGCAGCAAAGCTTAATGTTGTTATTTTGTGTATATTTTAGATGGCTGATAAATAAAAGCCTTAAAATGACTTAAAATGTAGAGAACCTTTTAAAAGGTTTTGTAAAAACAAATACCGTAATGTGCAGCTTTATAGCCATTAAAATTAAGTAAATTTTGAAAGTATTTACTAACAGTAGCAAATGTAATATTTTAGAAATAGCTCTTAATCAAAATAATGTCATGGGCGAACTTACTGCTTTGCTGGTTTTCTTCTAATTTCTTCTCAACCGATATTTTATCACCCCTTTTATCCTATAATTACTTACAGAAGGTAGATGTCTAAACAACGCATACTCACAATAGTAAGCTGAAAATGATGATAGAATAATAATACTGAGAGTGATGTGTTTAGATTAGTGATGTGTTTGTTGAAAAGGAAATGTCAGCTAATATGTACTTTTATTTAACGAGTGGTAGAGCCACGCTGTAGATAATTTTGTCTACAGCATGAATGGGCCGGCTCGTCCGGGGCGTTACCACTGTCTCACAGAAAACCGACGTAAACTAGCAGCTTGCTGCTGCGTTTCGCACGGTGAGTGAGATATCCGGAGCTCCAAATCCCCTCCCCTTCCCAATCCCTTAATTATCCCTTTCCTTTAAGGTCGGCAACGCGCCCATGACTCTTTTGGTAATGTGGGCGTACATGGGCGGTGGAGATCACTTACGATAAGGTGACACACTTGCTCGTTTGTAGACCAATGCAATAAAAAAAATGTATTTAAAAAAATTGGTAATTTGTAGATGGACAAAATGTGTTTCATACATTGATTTATAAGTGAGGATCATGAACATTATATGGTGAGTAGGTATTAGTATGGTAATCGTAGTTTGGACCCATATATGGATCCAATTGAACGGCTTAAATTTCGCACATGTACTTAGTTTCTATAAGTAGTTCTTCTAAGTTTCACACATTGCAATGGTTCAATACTTAGTTCTTTTTAAGCATCTTTTATTTGTAAATTGCATCATTGATCTAGTAGTGGTCTACTTAGACTGAGAAGTCTTGGCGTCCTGGGTTCAAATCCAAGGGTAAGTTGCAATTAATACTTGAGTTATCACATATTTACCCGAGATTGGAATTATGAGTGAAGCACTAGTTGCACTTCTGCCTACCCCTTCGGCACAGGCGTGATTTTATCTTCACGTCAATTTGTAATATCTTATACACAATAAAAATAGTAACTTCAATCTTGTAAAACAATCATACACCACACATGTATCGACTCTACTGTGCATAACCTTTCATATGTAATAATGCTACATATTAATTCATAGCCATTCTGAACATCGATGCAGTAGATATATTAAATATTTCTCAATTAGTCCATTGAATTGTGTTTGGTTTTGTATTGTTTGCAGATATTTCAGTGTCAACATAAGCTTGTTATTAACGTTTACGTGTGAGGCATACAGAATCGTATAGAAGAACCACTTCATTTGAACATGTCATAAATATTTTAAGTTTTTTATGATTTGGAATGTATTGTTGTAATTTAAATAGTATATTATATTATTATGTTTATATGCGGGTCATGACAATGTATATTTTTTTTCTACCTGGCATTATTCCCAACTTTGGTGTCAGGCCGCTTAAAATCCTTGAGCATGCTATGCAGTGAGACCATTGGCTCTCATTTCTACCTCTAATACGTAAAGCCAGCTCTTTTTGAAACATTCGCGGGAATGTACCCCTGGTACGCCCTGGCACAGGCATTTGCCACTACCGTACTCCTCCTGCAAATTTTGCAAAACGTGACCAAACCAATTTACATATTGTTATAATATTTGATTACCTCGGTGACGTAGTTGTAATGCGTTACGACTGAGCCTGACGCTGAGTAGGCCAATTCTCGTAATTTTAAACGTTCAAAATATCATTCCGATCTAATCTCAGCGTCAAGAAAGTTGCAAATCTTAACCAAGAATCAACGTCAAATGTACCTAGCATTAGCAGTAGCATTATACCGTTTTGGCTTTAGTCAACTTTTATTCTACATTCAATCTCATTACGATTTATGTTCACATTTGATGCAACTTTCTTGACGCTGAGATTAGATCGGAATGATATTTTGAACGTTTAAAATTACGAGAATTGGCCTTGAGATCTCGGGTTGGGTAAAAATGATATTGGATTTTTCTATTACTAAATTCTCAGTATTAATCCAGAGTCTGGAATTGTGCCCGGTATAGCGATAAGCTCACATCATACGCTCGGCAAAATGTGGGTGTACTGGTTACTTACACCTCTGCCTACCCTTTCAGGGATTACAGGCGTGAGTGTATATCTTTGAAGATTATTTATTTGTCCTATAATTTTACAATAAACAATAATAACCGGATTAATTAATTGAAATATTTTTACTTACATTACATATTATACGCGTAGAGTTTCGCTTACACCCAGTAAGCGAAACTCTTCTGATATCTAAGACAGGTAAAAAATCTCCAAATAAATATGCTTATTCTTTTAATAAACCAATTAATTCATATAATAAGACATTGACCAAGTTTATATTCCTTTAACAGAAATAGATATTTATAGAAATTTATAATTTAAAACAATTATAAAAAGTATTTAAATCCATTACTATAATTAAGTATTTGTCTCTTCTATACGCAATGGTTTATTAGTCCTCATGTGGAGTAGTCTAGTGGTATTACTACTGGAAGTCGATACAGATTTATGACCGCGTCCGAGCCAGCGCGGCGCGGCGCTGAGGTTTAAATTTGACTAATTTCATATTAATGTGTGTTTGTCTCGACTATTTATGCATATGATAACTAAATTATTTATTTTCTATAGATTGAGGAATTGTGCCCAGTCATGGCAATAGGCTCGCCCCTATCACATCATGGGACGGAAATAAGCTCGGCGAAATATGGGTGTACTAGCGTGGCGTATGTGCGTGTGTATTTATGTACGCATTGTATTGTAATGGACTGCGATCGTGACGCAGAGAGATGTTAAGTCTCATAATACCCCAGTAATTTTACTGGCTTCAGTGTTATTTAAACTGAAACACAACAGTGCTTATACATTGTATGGCGGCCGAAATAGAAAAGCGGTGATTACCTACCAAGACGGACTCTCGCATACCTGAAAGTAAATGTAGAATTTACAAAATATATTTTTGGAATTTCCAAATTTAAGAAAGACTGCATTTTTACCAGTATAGTATTCGGTAATTACTAAATTAAAATTAACTTAATCGTATCATCAAGTCATTTTACTTTTGAAAACGTAATGAAACAACCAGATTTGATAAACAATCCAATCAATTTGCATAATTTAAATTAGCGGAGGAGACAAAATGAAAACGGCGTTCCAATTTAACTTTTGAACGTTCTGACTGGCACTGACCCTCGGGAATGCTGTGACTTTGATCGATGTTCTTACGAGATCTGTTTGCGGGTTTTGGATATTACACCGGGGCTAAACTTGCGAATTAATTTTATTTTAGACTACAAAATGTGAATGTGGTTGCTGGTGTTAATGACTCTACGGTTGTATGAATATTGCCACACAGGTAGATTTGTTACATACATACGCACTCACGCCTGTAATCCCCGAAGGGGTAGGCACAGGTGTAACCAGTACACCCACATTTCGCCGAGCGTATTTCCGTCCCTAATGTGATAGGGGGCAAGCCTATTGCCATACCGGGTACAAATTCCAGACTCCGGACTAATACTGAGCATTTCGTAATAGAAAAACCCAATACCACTTTGTCCGATCCGGGGATCGAACCCGAGACCTCAGCGTTGGCCTCAATCGTAACGCGTAGGTTTGTTTTTGTAGGGAAAAGCGATTAATTGCTACCACCACACCTCGGTGGAAGGCGGAATGGTTATATTGGTCTCACCACTCTTACGATCCAGTGAGCCGCCCGGGAGCGATGGAAAACATCCAGACGACAGGTCTGGGCTGAATCTCTAACACTATATACACCTGTATACACCCTAAAGCGTTATACCAACTAAAACCCTGTGGTGGCACTCTTCAGTGCATTGGACAACATTATGGCGCGAAAAAAAACAATACAGGCAGAGCAAGAGAACAAGCACGAGTGGTAGAGCCACGCTGTAGACAATTTTGTCTACAGCATGAATGGGCCGGCTCGTCCGGGTCGTTACCACTGTCTCACAGAAAACCGACGTAAAGTAGCAGCTTGCTGCTGCGTTTCGTACGGTGAGTGAGATATCCGGAGGCCCAAATCCCCCTCCCCTTCCCAATCCCTTAATTATCCCTTTCCTTTAAGGTCGGCAACGCGCCCATGACTCTTTTGGTATTGTGGGCGTACATGGGCGGTGGAGATCACTTACCATCAGGTGACCCATTTGCCCGTTTGCCGGCCTATGCAATAAACAAAAAATAAAAAATAAAGCAAGAAAGGCAGTAGGTACAAAATGCCTTTGAAGAGTTGTTACCTCCCGTCCAGCCGATTTCATTATGAAGGCATCGATAAATTGCCACTGCGTTGGCAAAGATGCAACGATAGAATGGTTACTTTGGTTATTAGAAATAAAAAAGCTGGAAACTTTTACTTTTTTCGTAGAGCGGCAATTTCATAGACCTATTATTGAAATGTACATTTTATAACAAAGAGACAGCTGTTATGGTAGCAATGTTATTTACTACTATGACGTAAAAATAGTGTTTTAATTAATATAACGTTCATGACGAGTAATTGTACGTTTGATTGATATAGGAAAAGGTCGTTTTATAAGTGATTAATAATAGAAGAAGTTCAGGACAATAATGGGACATTAATTTTAAAATGGCCAGTACTGCAGAACGGCAACTTCATAGGTAAAGACCTAAAGATATATTTAAATGTGTTTCAGAAATAATAGAAATCATTGCATGCTTGTATTATAGTAGGCTTGGCAAAATAGATTGTAACAGTCAGTCGCTTCAGATTAAAAAAAAAACCTTATCTATTTCTCTCTTTTATTTACAAGAAAGCTATGAAAATTTAATTGTACAAGACATAAAACAAAAGGAGTAAATAAATATCAGCATTTTCCGCGAGACACCAGCTGAACAAGATTTAAGGCAATCTCCAGAAGGGTTTAAATTAGAACCTTAAAATAATAATAAAAAACACAAGGGAGCAGATAATCCTTCTAAACAGTTCCTTAAGGTTTATGTATTCTTTATTGTTGCCCTTAAAACGGTTCCAAATTTTAACACCCCCCATAAAAATAGGATTATATTCATAACAGATAAAATATTTTAATGGCAACACCGAGTTTCGTTTGTTTATGTAATCCATTTTATTGTTTTTAGTACGTTTTTATTGCCAGTATAAATGCTAAGCGTGGGGTCAATTTCAATTTTAAGTGTTGCTACTAGAAATATGGATTTAAAAATTTAGAAATATTTTACCATCTTGTTACGCCGCTGGGATTCTTAGTGACGCGAAAATTATAAATTCATTAACAACGTCACCATATTGTACCATCATATCATTTTTTTGGAAGCGTTATAGCGGGTTAATAATTTTAAATTTTATTGGATCAACTGATTTGAATCAACTCAATCTGTATGGTTTTATCAATGACTAATGTATACTACTAAACTGGCTGCGCGGTACATAGAATTTGCGCCACTAATTTACGGTTAATTGACCCTAACTCAACATTACCATCTCGTTTTCTCTTAGCTAGAACCGCTCTCGCGCTTCCTGTCTGTCAGCTGTTAAGTTCCAATTTTATGTTGTGCAATCTTACTTCTAAACACCCCGTCAAGTAGTACCTATAGATTGTAGTCTTTGGTTTTTATAAATGAATTAGATTAAAAGTGTGCGGTTCCAATCGCATTCGATTTGGCAGTTGAACAACTAAAATCAAACTGTGTGAATCCGCTATTAGATGTATTCAAGAATTGATTGTGTTTAATGTTAAATCTAATTCATAACTTTAAATGAGGCTGAAACAATACCCATGGAGCAATTATATCATCCTCTGAATAAACTGTCCCACTGCTGGGCACGAGACTCTCGATAAAAGGGGTTAGGCCATAGTCCACGCGTTGACCTAATGCGGGTTGGCAGACTTCATATACCTTAGAAGTTCTAATGAAGAATTTAAAGTATGCATGTTTCCTCATGATGTTTTACTTCATCCTTAATTAGCTTAATTTTGCTTAATTAACCTTTCGGTGAAAAATCTGTATTACATAGAACCGTTTTTTTTCTAGTTTATTGATAAGGCCGCCAATAGTAATATGCTTAGACGTATAAAGTTTTTTTATGTTTTCTCCAAACGTCGTCTATTGAACATAAACCGCACTCGCACTCACGCCTGTAATCCCCGAAGGGGTAGGCAGAGGTGTAACCAGTACACCCACATTTCGCCGAGCGTATCTCCATCCCACGATGTCATAGGGCGAGCCCATCGCCATACCGGGCACAAATTCCAGACTCCGGGCTGATACTGAGCATTTCGTAATAGAAAATCCCAATACCACTTTTCCTGACCCCGGAGATCGAACCGAGACCGCATACACGTTACATCTGCGCCACCGAGGCAGCGCTTAATCTATTTTCTAAATAAATAGAATAACAACGCAAGAATCATGTTACAGAAAGAGCTCATTTAATTTTTTACACTCGATCCCCTAACGGCATCGGTTCAATCCCGTCGCGTCTAATCTTAGAATGATTGATGCTCTTATTGTGTGTCACTGGGATTCTAACCACTATAACTTGATCTGCGATTTGATCTATGCAACATGTAATAAAAACCCTGTTGGTACTAGTCGCCGCTTTACTAATTCGCGCGTAAAACAAACAAAATTATAGTTTTTAGTAAATTTAAAATACTAATCCCACCATCTGTCCCTAAAAAGCTGTGCTATGAGAATCCATATTCAAACACAAGGAAATATCTCTAATTCGAAAAATCTAACATAGAAATGGGACAGATGGTGGGATTAGTATTTTAAATTTACTAAAAACTATAATTTTGTTTGTTTTACGCGCGAATTAGTAAAGCGGCGACTAAAAAAAAAAAAAAAAAAACAGAAAAATTATACCGTACCGGGGAACCTACCACTTTGATAAACCACCGGGTGATCGCCAATCGTTATTTTTATGGTAGAATTTTCTTAATTGAGATATTTATTTACGTTTGAATAAAGATTCTGATGACGTGGTTAGAAGAAAAAGCAGGGCTTTTGTTACATATTGTATGTCTGTATGGTGTTTTATGGTTTCATGACGCCTCGGTGGCCGCAGTTGTAATGTACGCGTTACTACTGAGGCTGACGCTGTCCCGGGTCGTGAAAAAGTAACATTGTGTTTTTCTATTACAAAATGCTCAGAATCAGTCCGGATTGTGCCCCTATATGGCGATCGGCTCGTTTCCTATCACATCATGGGACGGAGATACACTCGGCGAAATGAGGGTGTACTGACTACACCTCTGCCTACCCCTTTCGGGGATTACAGTTGTGAGTGCGTATGTATGTATGGTTTCATGTCCAAAGGGTATCAACGGAACCCTATAACTTAGCCTCTGTCCTTCCATTAAAAGGCTCTATCTCTTGATACGTAATACGATTCCAGCTTATAAAGGAGATTCGGTATTTTCAGGCATCTTTGCTATATGGGAGATTCCTCATATCGTCGCTTAGCTAACAATACCGCGTAACTCGAAAATTGGTCATGTGATATTGTCATTGGATAAATTGTTTTTGCCGCGTATACAATAAATTTAAATTGACCATACAAAGCACGATTGCCTCGGTGGCGCAGTTGTAATGCGTACGCGTTACGATTAAGCTAACGCTGAGGTCTCGAGTTCGATCCCCGGGTCGGGTAAAGTGGTATTGAGATTTTCTATTACGAAATGCTCAGTAACATCCCGGAGTCTGGAATTTGTGCCCGGTATGGCGATAGGCTCGCCCCCTATCACATTGTGGGACAGAGATACGCTCGGCGAAATGTGGGTGTACTAGTTACACCTCTGCCTACCCCTTCGGGGAATAAACGCGTGGGTGCGTATGTATGTACAAAGCATGATATTCAAATAGTTCTGTCACCGCGCAACTCATTGGTTACATCACACATGTTCATAAAAAATATTCAGTTTTATGTCTCTCCTAAAAACTAAGCCAATTTAACTTGCGCGGTATTGTTACGGCTTAGCGACGATACGCAAGAGGCCGTCTGTGTAGTTACCACAACTTTGTCTATTTCTGCCACCACGCTATATATCCGCGGCTCATTCTCAACTGGTTATAAATATTGCCAATTTATTAGACGTATTTTGGTAAATGTTATACATGTATCGTTTGGGATTGCATGATTTATGCTCATATGAATAATTTATGTAATATTGTAGGTTGATGCGTCGCATTATTCACAATTTGCGGCTGATAGCTTTATACGCTTTTATATTATGGTAATGTGAGACTTTTCTCTTTATTTGTGTCAAAATAGGATACTATTTAACCGACTTCAAAAAAGGAGGAGGTTCTCAATTCGGCGCGCTTTTTTTTTAGGAAGTCGTATCTACATACAGCATATTGTTACCATTGTTTTTCATTAAACAAACGTAAAGTTACAGCTTGCAGTTGCATTTCGTACAGTGAGTGAGATATCTGGTGACCCAAATCCCCCTTCTCCCTTTCCCAATCCCTTAATTATCCCTTGCCGTTAAGCTCGGCAACGTGTCCATGATTCTTCCGATATTGTGGGTGTAAATGCGCAGTGGATATCACTTACCTAGCTGACCCAATCACTGTTTGGCGGCCTATGCTATAAAAATATATATGTTGTAAGTATGGTGGTAAGTCTAATTCGAAATCAGTTAGTGATTAAGGCTTATTATAATATAATATAAGATTTATTATTCTATCGACTTGACTCGTCCTTGAAATAACACTAGTTTATACGGATTTTATCGCGGATTAATTTTATTTTAGTCCCGACGTTTCGAAAGCTGTTTTAATACGCGATAAAATCCGTATAAACTAGTTTTATTTCACGTAAACATAAAAAATCATTTTGACTCTTCCTCTTCGTAAATAAGTCAAAAGTATTATCATAACTAGTTTAGAATCAACAAGTCAGCGCTCAGAGAGTTTCGTATAAAAACTTCAGTCTCAGCCAGTTTTATTGCCACTTCGGTATTCAGCTCCCGGGGAAGCGTTCGCACTCCGTTGGAAGTTTATACTAATCCTTGGTAAGAAAATATGGTGATGTGTCTGTTTTACTACACGTCTCGATTGCGTGTTTGTTTGGCTCGAAATGGTTTTTTTATAGTATAGGCCGGAAAACGAGCATGTGGGTCACCTGATGGTAAATGATCTCAACCGCCCATGTACGCCCAGAATACTAAAATAATCATGGGCGCGTTGCCGACCTTAAAGGAAAGGGATAATAAGGGATTGGGAATGGGAGGGGAATTTGGGCCTCCCGATATCTCACTCACCGTACGAAACGCAGCAGCAAGCTGCTACTTTACGCCGGTTTTCTGTGAGACAGTGGTAACGACCCGGACGAGCCGGCCCATTCATACTGTAGACAATTGTCTACAGCGTCGCTCTACCACTCAGTTTGCATATTGCATACAAAGCGGACGTTTCGCTGTCGCCTCGCGTCGCGGTCTCGTGTCTCTGTCGCGGTACTCAAGCATGCCTAGTGGAATTTTATAGTCCCGTAAAGAATAATGATATTATTAAAAAAAAAATGACTCTGTTTTAATGGAATAGCTATATTATTAGGTGGTAGGTCCTTCATATGCAAGGGCAGGTACCGCCGCTTTGTCTATTTCTGTTGCCGAACAGCAGTGTAAAAACATTGTTGTGTGCCGGTGTTAGCCAGTGAAATTACTAGATATTGTGAGACTTAACACCTTATGTCTCTTCATAATTAGAAGTGTTGCAATGTTTATGGGCAGGCGTGACGCTTACCATCAGGCGAGCGACCTGTTCGTCTCGTCATTTAAAGCTAGTAAATTAAACATAATATATTCTCATATACTATTATTAATCTAGGTTATATTAATTCTTCTTAAATAAAAATATAAATTCTTAATAATAACATAGGTATTAAATTTTATTTCTACCTAAGGAATAGAGTGTAGAAGAAAGCCAAGGTTAAGAAAATTTAATATAATAATATTATGTAGAAATATAGGGGTCAGGGAATTACTTAAAAAAGTATGCACAAATATGAATATGTTTTGTATTAACCTACATAACATAATTTTTCTAATTCATAAAATATTCATACGAATGCAAAGAAGCTGACTGTACTCGCTAGTTTCCACGAGATTCAAGCAATAAATTATGTATTCGAGTTATAAAATCCACCAGTCTCCCAGATTTCACTGATCCCGCTCCTTTTAATGGCGCACTACTGCGAGTAGAATAAGTTAGCTTAGCTTTATGGTATACTAAGCAGGAGTTTGGCCAACTTGTCGGCTGTATATTTTGTGCTAGTATGTATATACTCTTAGGATGGTAAGTTTTTTTATATAGCATAGGCCGGTAGACGAGCAAGTGGGTCATGATGGTAAGCGATCTCCACAGCCCATGTACGCCCACAATACAAACAAATGTAACACTCGCAGTCGGTGTTGCTAGCAGATTCGGTTAATGATACTATATTTAACGGTGATAGTCAAGCAGGGAGTGGAATTGACTATGGAGACAAGACACGGATTCGGTCTCAGTCTTCACGATACACATTGAATTAAGCCCAATTTCTGAAAGGCTGATCAAATCAACATCCAACTAACAGAACTTAGGTTTGACATCGCTGTCAAATCAATTGGAGTTGCTGAAACATTATTAAGTGAAAAAATAATAATATTTGAACTCTCTTTAGGACCATTTGACTTACGATTTTCATATTACTTTGAAAGTTATGTTAGATAAAATGTGTGTCAAATCAAAGGTGTTAACCACGCTTCTAGCAACTCAATTTCGCCTTGACATGAGATTTGACATTTAATTAGTTAATTTAACTTTGATCAGCCTTTCAGAAACCGGGCGTTAATATGCTTTAATATCCAAGAAACAAAGAATTTTAATAATATAATTATCAAGCATTTGAATGTATTTATTAATAAATATCACAACACACTGATGCATTTAGCACCGATGAGTGAACTGCACAATGACGATGAGGTTACTGACGCAGAGGTTGAGAATGACGATAAGCATCGAATAGTCGAGAGGGATGGTGCAATATGTACGTAGCTTGAACGGACTAGCCTCCATGTACGAGATAAAACGCTTCTAATACAAATGAGTGAACTGCACAATGACGATGAGGTTACTGACGCAGAGGTTGAGAATGACGATAAGCATCGAATAGTCGAGAAGGATGGTGCAATATGTACGTAGCTTGAACGGACTAGCCTCCATGTACGAGATAAAACGCTTCTAATACAAATGAGTGAACTGCACAATGACGATGAGGTTACTGACGCAGAGGTTGAGAATGACGATAAGCATCGAATAGTCGAGAAGGATGGTGCAATATGTACGTAGCTTGAACGGACTAGCCTCCATGTACGAGATAAAACGCTTCTAATACAAATGAGTGAACTGCACAATGACGATGAGGTTACTGACGCAGAGGTTGAGAATGACGATAAGCATCGAATAGTCGAGAAGGATGGTGCAATATGTACGTAGCTTGAACGGACTAGCCTCAATGTACGAGATAAAACGCTTCTAATACAAATGAGTGAACTGGACAATGACGATGAGGTAAGTAACGCAGATATTGAGGGCGAGGACAGGCAGAGAAGAGTCGAGGGGAATGACACGGCATGCACGTAGTCTGAACGGGCGAGCCTCCACGTACGAGATGAACCGCTTTATATTTGAATAGTTTTTCTTATCTGGAAGCATAAAGATTAGTTTTTGTTAAGGCTACTATCACCAGATTTCACTACACATGTTTTGACTTATCACAATTTCTCAGCGTTCCTATGGATGTTGCATTATTAAATAAATACCCAACAGTCACACACAGAGTTCTGACCCTAAACTAAGATATGAGTCTTAGGTAATGGGTATCAGGAAATAAGAGGAACTTGCGACCTCACAACGCCCAAACCCGAAACAAATATTTTAAAGCGTCAACCCTAGTAGTTAAGTTATGTTTTGTTAATTGTGGAAGGTCAGATATTCATCACTTCCCATGAACAGTGCCAGAGGAGTAGTGGGTATTTTACCGAACTTTAAAGGATGGAATGAGAAATTTGGTGTATTTTTCACTCCAGTAGCAACTGGTTGCAGAACTGATAAGTGAATATTACCATTCTCCAGAAGCAGTCTATTATGAAGCGCTATCTTGATGTCATCGGCTTTCCATGACAGCATCCCACCACATAGCGGTGGTAGGAACATCAACAATATCGAGTGAAGGTTTGTGATATAGCCCAACGTCATCCCTGGTAATATATGCTGAAAACAATTTAAATCTTGTTTTATGAGGAATTATTATTATTATACAATACTAGCTGTCCCGCGCGGTTTCACCCGCAACTACAGCAGCGCCACCTACCGGGTCCAATTGTGAATCTAAACCATCCAGGGACCTACTCAAACACCCACAAAAAGTTTCATCAAGATCGGTCCAACCTTTTTTAAGTTTTAGCGAGACTAACGAACAGCAATTGATTTTTATATATAAGATGTAACAAAAACCCTGTTGGGCGTTTTTAACTGTGATATCAGAATCTAATGATAAAACAAATGGTAATGAAAAAAACTCGCATACGAAAATTGGACTGTAAAATTAATCATATTTATTTTTTAAAGTGACGACTTGCGAGCCAGTGCGAGATAGCATGTTGCGGCGACCACGTACATCAAACGTGCCACGCCCCCGGCGTCGTCAATACACACAGAAATTCAGATGTAAATAACATTTTTTAAATATGTTCATTTTTTAAGTTACCTGTGTAAGTATAATATCTCGCTTCTGTTTATTTCTTTTTAATTTAAATTTTAAATTAATTATATTAAAATTTAATTTTAAAAAATTGCAAAACCATCAAACAGTGGTGAAGAGTGAACATTTTAAAAAGTATGATGCTGCTGGTTTTTCTTTTTAACCGAAAAGTTATTCATAGTTTATTTATTATTAAGAAAACTTGCAAAGGTAAGCTGGTAGGAATCATATTACATGGACCTCATTAATATTAAGTATGAAAGCAATAACTGATTACTTACCAAAAATGAGTTCTTCTGTATCTCTTTCAAGGAACCATAAATAAAGAACATTACTCCTGGACCATTGTATAGAAGTATCAAGATGTACTGAAAGTAAACGAGTTTGTTTTAAAGATGTTAAGAAAATAAGTATTTAAGGAGAATTTACTTTTTTCTGTTTTTACGTCGATGCATAGATATCTAATAACATAAAGTACGAAACAAAGCTTAAGTGAAAAGATGGGAGACAGCTGTTTGTATCTTTAGCCGCTAAAATGAAAAGAAGGTTAAAGGCGTTATTACTAAAGAGCTGGTACAACGATATAGTTGTTGATCCTAAATAATTTGACATAAAATGAAACTTACCACGACATCAAAAGCAGATTTTGCTGTTTCTATCGAATCGATTAACCCTTTATACAAATATTGTAAATACACAATGCTTGTCGAGCTTTCATCGATAATAGACACTATATTAGCCAATCGCCAATAAGTGGTGTAGAAAATGAAAAAATAAATGATTAAAATAACATCTAACGAAAGCCACACGAATATACACAAATGTCTTGCAAACACAGGTTTAACACAGATATCATCGAATAAGAAACAGTAAATTACTACAGAAGAGAACCTTAGGGTTATGCAAACAAATGCAAAAATTAACATTTTGGTATTAAGGTGCTGGGATTTCCTTTCGAGTCTCAAGGCGATGTCGAATTTCAACAGGGTCTTTTGAAAATCAGAAAACGTCATTCCGTTGTCAAAGTATGCGAACATTATGGCGGTAAAAATATTCTGAAAAATTACTACATAGTACCAGCTAGAAGTAGTAGAATGTTGATACACATAAACAGTAATAAACGTAATGATGCTGATGACAAAACACTTCGAGAGAGACAGAATCTTCGCGATCCGCTTATTTTTTTTAGTGTTGATGTTAAAACCGCCCATATCGTAAGAATACAGAATATGAATCAATCTTAAGAACAATATTATGGGTTTCGAAAGTTTCACTTCATCGGTTCTGAATAATGTGTTAACTTTTTTCAACATTTCGGGCTTGTGGTTATTTTTTTTCATATTGATTGTAGTCGTGACGTTATGCAGGCTTAGAGATGAACTTGTGACTGGTTTAAAAAACTTAATATGGCTGAAAGTGCTACGACTAAAATAAATATTGTTTTTAATGTACACATTACAGTAATTGATATGAAAAAATAACATATGCCTTGACTGTAGTCAATCCACCAGGCAATTCAAATAAAAACTGAACTTAATAAATTGAAACTCATCATTATTTATAGCTCTGTATTTAAAATGAATTCCTATCCAATATCATCTATTCCACTATCCAAGATATGTACAATTAATAGAAATGTATTTTATGGTATTGCTAAGTGCTAACCCCCAACAAAAAAGAGGGGTGCTATAAGTTTGACCTCTTTGACTGTCTGTGAGTGTTTGTGTACCTTAAGTGGTAGAGCTACGCTGTAGACAGTTTTGTCTACAGTATGAATGAGCCGGCTCAACCGGGTTGTTACCACTATCTCACAGAAAACCGACGTGAAGTAGCAGCTTGCAGTTGCGTTTCGTACGGTAATTGAGATATCCGGAGGCCCAAATCCCCCTCCCCTTCCCAATGCCTTTCCTTTAGGTTTACAACGTGTATGACGTATAAATTCTAACACGATAATATAATCGCATCGCAGCTACACTCTATCTATGATTATATATATATGATTTTTTTTCAATAAAATCGGTCGACAATTGGTGGAGGAATCGATATAAATACAAAAAATCATTAAAAGAACCGCGCCGAATTGAGAACCTCCTCCCTATTTGAAGTCGATTAAAAATAAATTGAGTTTTGACCACTACGCGACCACTAGTTATCATTATTCTAATATTTTTTCAAATTTCACAGAATAACTAGCATGTTAGTGACTAGTGACGCAGTGGGAAGAATCGTCCTCGACCTATAGCGGTCAAAGTCAAGGGCGAACCTCGTAACAAAGGATCTGTTACGAGCTTACTTTGATCCTCTTTTACTGTTATCGGATAGCTAAGAGTGTGAGTCGGTGTTTTCTGGAGTAGTTTGTAAAATAAAAACAGCATTAAAAATCGATGATAGTTGTTTTGAATTGGTAGTTTTTACTCAAGCGCGGGCATAGTAACTTGTCGCATGATAAAAAGAACTAGTATCACGTTTATTGGCGAGAAAAAATTACAATAATTGCAAGAATTATGCCAGCTATCAAATAGCAGCTATGAAGCAGTCTATCAAATAGCTTTCAACCTTCTTAGCCAATATTAAGTATAACAGAGTGAGCTCTGGTCTGGCTTATTGCTGACTATAAGAGTAAAAACTAAATACCTACCATGACTCACAGAATCCACTCAATGAAGCATGCAAAAGGAAAAGTCATAAATATCTTAATTTTTCTTCCACCTGCCGTTTTTCTACTCGCAGTGGGGTCAGCGTAACATGCTTTTTAACATGTTACACAATGATTTCGCTTGTAGTTCTTAAAGCCGGCCGCTAGCCTGACGTCAATTCCTCTAGGGAAAACTTACAGACCTGAAACAAATATTTGTGATCACACAAACATTGTCTCGGTACGGGAATCGAGTCCGCAGCTTCTCGCTTCACAAACAGTTACTTGCCCTCTGCATTACGGAGGCTGCCAAAGCTTCATGATAAAATAATTACATTAAAATAATTTATAAAATGTTGTAATAATCTGAGTCTCCGAGCACTGTTCCAACCTAATTTTAGTATCGGCGTCTTATTGACGCACGTACAGATTGTCTTCAAGGATTCTAGATTATTAACTGAATTATTCAATTGTAGCGTGATTGTTAAGGTCGGATTCGGTCAAGTATATGGTAGGTACATCCGAATTAATCCTTGATTGTTTGGATGTACGAGTCGAGTTTAAATTTAATGGATAGTCCGGGTTTTTTTTATTATGTGTATGGCGATTCCGTCTGTTACAAAAAAAGATCAGGTCTCTCACTGGCAATGGTTTGAAGGACATTTTTTATAGCATAAGCTGGCAAACAAGCAAATAGGTAGGATGGCAGCCACCGCCCATGATAAATACCAGAAGAATCATGACAGCGTTGTTGACTTTAAAGGAAAAGGTTAATTAAAGAACATTGAAACAAATGAAATTACTGGGTATATCGCACGACCGAAGCAAGAAATTAACAGAATACTGTTATGAGCCCGCGTCATGCAATTTGAAAACAAGAATCTTATAATGCGTTTCCGTAAATTGCAGTTTTCTGTGATATTCTCGCATGTGTCGTACGAGAAAATATGTCCATCTAATAATAATAACTGCACTAGTGATCCCGTAGTGGACGAAATTCTACCTCTATAATAAATAAATTGACCCAACAGTCACACACCCCATAATAGGTCAACTTGTATCGTGGGTGGGAACTATGAGGGACTTGCGGTCCCACAACATCCAGACCCGAGACAGATGTTTGTGGATCAGACAACCATTTTTCTAGGTGCGGGAATCGAACCCACGGCCACAAGCTTCGCAACCGGCTACTCGCCTACTGCGCCATAGAGGCTGTCATAATCATATATTTTTGTTCTTAAATGTCGGCTGCAAGATTTGACATTCAGACTTTGACAAAACGTAAACAATGCATGTTTTATTTAATTTAATTAAATCTACCTATTTGTTACATATATTATTATATAAATAGCTTTCTGTACTCCTTCTTGATATAAAATTTAACAATGCAAAATCTCACACTCTTCCGTGCGCCCAATATGCTTAAAAAGGGATCCTAAGTTTTCTGTCCACGTATTTAGTCTAAAGACGATAATGGTCACGTCCCTAAACAAGGCTTAAATGACAAAATTATTTCTGGAAATCAAACTCATCACATTAGACTCAATTTAACATTCATAGTGCATCAGTTATATAATATTATTCTAGATAATTGTAATTAATTAATGAGAACATCGTTATTTAATGACCGATGCAATCGGGTACAAAACGATTGATTCACTGAACGTACTTTAGTCTACATATTGGATTGGTAGGAGATAGTTTGTGTTAAAGATTTCTTGTGTATATTATCATAAGTAGTTGTTTTGTTCCATTGCTGTGGAAAGGCATCTCCTTGAATTACGGAGTGATATTTAAATTATCTTTTATATTCAAGATGATCTTTTACCGTCTCGCATTGCAAAGGTAAGATTTTTCTTTTGAATTTTCGTCAAGTGGTGGACGTGTCAAAGATCCCCAAAGGTGCTGACGTCAGGCAGGCGGCACGTTGTAAAAACGATTAAACTAAGCCAAATATTTCTGTAGCATGTGTTAAAAAGTAATATAGTGCAATGAGTAAATATTCGTAAAGAACACGTGAACATTGTGTCTTAATAGAGACAATAAGAAAAGTGTTAATACAAATAATACACCCAACAGTCACACACATAGTCCTGACCCCACACTAGGTTAACCTGTATCGTGGGTATCAGGAACTACGAGGGACTTGCGGTCCCACAACACCCAGACCCGAGACAAATATTAGTGGATCACACAAACATTTGTCTCGGTGCGGGAATCGAACCCACGGCCTCTCGCTTCGCAGCCGGCTACTCGCCCGCTGCGCCACGGAGGCTGTCAAATGTTAATGGACATATTCTTAGTCATAGTCTCATTAGAAATTTAGGTTAAATTTAAATTACTTATTGGTCATAAGGCTAGATTGTATTATTAATGATACACTGTAGAAGGTATCATTCACCAAACAAAAAAAAAATGGTCAAAAAGTATGTTACACAGACCATATTACGAGTGGGCTAAAGACTGGTGAAAGAAGAAGAAGGGTGAAAAGTGCTCATGATACCTTGTGGTTTTCACGACCATACAAATGTAGAACTATTTTCTGGGTTTGATTCCTAGGCCAAATAACCCTGTGAGGTTTGTAATTCCCTCCACCAAATTGGAGTTATATGAGAGTTACAGGTAATTGCAGAAAATTAAAGGTAATTACAGATTGTCATCAACACGTGGAAAAATACAAATGTTGACTATTAGAATAGCACTTACTAGAATATTTTCGTGTTGCAACAAACTTATGCCCTCTTGACTCCCAAGGATCTTCTTCTTCCACATGCCCTTATCCCACTCGTAGTGGGGTCGGCGTAACACGTTTTCAACACATGTTACAGAAAAAAATGGCTTGTAGTTTTTACGACCGGCCGCCTGTCTGACGTCAACGTCTCTAGGGACACTCCCAAGGATCATGTAATTTTGATTTTGAAATCAATATTGTTTTTTTCCAGAATCATCGTCTACCTCCACCTCGAACAGTTATTCAAATATGACGAAACAAAGCAAAAGAAGCACAAAAGTTACAAAACTCAACTACAAACTGACAGAAAGATGAGTCTATTCATATCTACATTAATGTCTTTTTTAACATGGCTGATCTGTCTGTCCATCCCGTATGCAGCATTGGAATCACCCTGTGAAGCGTTGAAGGAGCACAACTTGCACACGCTGTATGCTGTAGCGAAGTGGTTGGAAAGATACAGAATAATGTTGGATAGGTTTATAGTGATATCGTTCTTGGCTTTGGTGTACATTTCGGCTAAAACAGTGTTGGGAGCGATAAAAAAGACGGATATTACTGTAAGTCCGTGGATCGAGAGAGGAAAGTACTCCTTGCCATTCCGTAGGCGTAGGAAGAAACCGTTCTTTTGGTTTTAATAAATCTAACACACAAAACCGGCGTAAAGTAGCAGCTTGCTGGTGCGTTTCGTACGGTGGGTGAGATATCCGGTGACCCAAACCCTCTCCCCTTCCCAATCCCTTTATTATCCCTTTCCTTTAAGGTCGGCAACCCACCCATGATTCTTTTGGTATTGTGGGCGTACATGGACGGTGAAGATCACTTACCACCCGGTGACCCACTTGCTCGTTTGCCGGCATATGCCATAAAAAAAAACTAGTGGAAATGACTTTAATTGCTACAAAACTTATTTTGATTTGCCAGATATCATTATGACATAATCAAGTGGGACATCTTAGACCCAAAGCCATCATCTTGGTCTGGTATCATCTGGTACCAACTCTTTGTCTATTTCTGCCGCCAAGCAATAGTTTGTAAGAACGGTTGGAATAACATTGTAAACAGTGAAACTACTGGGCATTATGAGAATTAACATCTTATGTATTGAGATGACGACCGCAGTCCAGTTTCGAACCTGCTCGTTTCATGATTTCGGCCAATAAAAAATATATCTATATAAATCGATTTATTGGACTGCTAAGACAAAGACTGCTTTGATACAGTACAGTATTGTATACAGTACAGTATAGTATTGTACAGTGGGCAAGTAGCCAGCTGCTGAGTAGAAGCTGTGGGTTCAATTCCCACACCGAGACAAATGTTTGTGTGATCCATAAAAATTTGTTTCGGGTCTGGGTGTTGTGGGACCACAAGTTCCTTGTAGTTCCAGATACCTACGATACAGGTTTACCTATTGTGGGGTCAGGGCTATGTGTGTGACTGTTGGATGTATTTATCAATTCTTCCTTTGCACTTACATTTGGTGCACAAGATGTCATGCAAATTATATTACGGCATGTGATTGTACTAATTAGTTATTAAAAAGTGTTGTAAATGGCAATATTTAGTACACAAAAGAAGACTGATTTAGAAAATATTGTAGAAATCGGTATAAAAATAAACACCCATTTTAATATCGTGAATTTTCTATTTTAATTCATATTTTCATAAGTTTTTAAAAAGTTTAAAAAGATTTTTGTAAATAAATACTACTTACTATTTATTTAGTGGTTATTATGCAATATGTATAAATAAAGTTATGTACTATATTTTCTCTAATAATGATTGTTTAGTCATATTACCTATGCAAGTACTAAATTTACATGTATTCACAGGGTTTTAGAAAGTATAGGTACATGTATTAAAATATTTGTACATTTAATCTAGTAAGTAGGAAATATAAATAGTTATTTTAAGTATAATAATACATGAACAATAATTATAATGTCGTTTTAATGTTTATCCGTTTTGGATACCGGCGTGAGCTTATAATATATAATACAAGCTTTTGCTCGCGGCTCCGCCCGCGTGAATAAGCTATTCCGGCATAAAAAGTACCCTGTGTTCTAATTCAGGTTATGGTCTATCTGTGTACATACTAACATTCGATAGAGTTTAAATGCGATGTTGTTGATATATATTTGGTAAAGATCTGATGACAGAGTACGGAGCAGTAAAATTAAACTCCTGTAATTTCATGGCAGCTGCACCGGCACCAACTACAAAGAAGCCTATAGTAATTCTTATTTTTGAAGTCGGTTTTTATAAAACTCGACCATATAAAAGTATAGATTACGATTATTAATTATACTTGGTACCTATGTAGTAAAAGCCTATAATTCTGAAAATAAAAAATGCCTACCTTGATTCGCGCAAGCATTTCCTCCTAGTTAAAGTCAATAGGAAGGGAGCTTTAGCTCTTACGGCAGAACTCTAGGGTTCCATACATATGCATACTTACCCTCCCTTCCCTTTGTAAGGCTTAAACTTCTATATCTATACATATATTTAAACTGTAATAATTATATTGCCTCGGTGGTGCAGTTGAAACGCGTACGCGGTAGGACCGTTCCCGGGTCGGGTAAAAGTGATATTGGGTTTTTCTATTACGAAATGCTCAGTATCAGCCCGGAGTCTGGCATCGTGCCCGCTATGGCGATAGGCTCGCCCCCTATCACATCACGGAACGGATATAAGCTTGGCGAAATATGGATGTACTGGTAACACACCTGCCACCTTATACCTCTGCCTCTTCGGCGATTACAGGCAAGAGTGCGTATGAAAAAAAAATGTTGATGAATCGGGAACCTCCTCCTTTTCGAAGTCAGTTGAAATTGTAATCATGCATAATCCCCGCACACAACCGCACTGACCTAGTTATGTCCCCCATTTTTCTGTAATTATTCACGTTGCTTTGTCCACGTCCCCAGTAAAGGGAGGTTCTAAGTGTTACGTGCCACCACTATGTATTCACACTTGATGTATTATCATGTATCATCACGCTTCAGTTATAAAGGGGTGGACATTAATTCACGTTGAAAATGAATGTTATATATTGAATATTATTAGTAACTAGCTTTTGCTTGCGGCTCCGCCCGCGTGAATAGCCCTTTCCGGGATAAAAAGTAGTCTATAACCATCTCATATATAACTTATGTTACTCAGTAATAGCTCAGCAGTGATAGCTCAGCGGGGAGTGGTATGGACTGTCGAGACGAAAGTCGCAGGATCGAAACCAGCCCCAAGTGCATACACCTCTGACTTTTCTATGTTATGTGTATATTAATTGTTAATTATCACTTGCTTTAACGGTGAAGGAAAAACATCGTGAGGAAACCTGCATACCTGAGAAGTTCTTTATAAGAATTTCGAAGGTATGTGAAGTCTGCCAACCCGCATTAGGCCAGTGTGGTAGACTAAGGCCTAACCCCTCTCATTCAGTAGAGGAGGCCCGTGCCCAGCAGTGGGACGTGTATAATACAGGGCTGGTATTATTATTATTTATTATATTACTCAGTAATAATGTAGCTTTCTAACGGCAAAAGAATGTTTGAAATCGGTCCAGTAATTTTTAAGTTTATTCGTTACTTACAAAAATACAAATCTTTCCTCTTTACAATATTATTAGTGTAGTTTGTGATTAGAACAAAAGAAATACCAAAGTTTTTTACTTTTTAAATATTATAAAAAAAAAACACTCTCCAATGGCGAGGTCTAAGACCCAAGTCACCGGTAGAACCCCAGACTCCGGAATGAGGTATTTCCGCACAATACTTTGTATAAGTAAGATGTACATACTAAACTGGCGGTAGCGTCAAAATTAGACTGAATCTAAATGATGTATGTATAGAATTTCATGTATTCGATAAATATTTATATTTTGATTTTAAGATTGTATTTGGCCTGCAAGGTACTTGCTACCAGGTGGAGTCACTTTTCCGAGACGAGTAGGTCGCTCGCCTCATGGTAAGCGCCACGCTGGCCCATAAACAGAAGCAACACGATACAAAAATTTGAATTACAAAGGCACGGCATTTGACTGCGCTCGTCACCCCGAGACATAGGATGCTAAATCTCATAATGCTCAGTAATTCCACTGGCTCCAATGTCCTTCAAAACAAAATCGTGCTTACACACGGCTTTTTAGGCAGAAATAGACTAAACGGTGGTATAACCCAGACAGCCTCTCGCATACGAGGGACCTACCACCTAGTAAATACAATAAAATTCAACACCGTCACTTTCGAGCCCCAAGTTCTAAGTTTAGGTGGTGTGCATACAAAATAATAGTGGAGGCTCTGTGGATCATCCTCGTCACCTACCACTACCTACTACCCTACTCTTTGTAATTGTGGGGAGGGTGCATCTGTATGAAAATTATTTTTATGCGCGGAGCCGCGGAAACGGTGGTACAGTCGCGGTCATCAAACTAGGACCTTTTTATAGAACTTCACATGAGTTATCCAAAGACTTTAATGTTAAAGTTATCCGGGATTGGAATTTGTACCCGAATTAGATCTCCATGTGATGGGACGGAATAAATTCGGTCATCCAGAGGAGGATGCTCCTCTACCTATCCTTTCAAGAACACAGACGTGGGCTTTTGTAGTTTCGTGTTGTGGGACCGAAAAGTCTCTCGTAGTTCCTGATACCCACGACACAAGATAATCGTATCTTATTGTGGGAACAGGACTATGTGTGTGACTGTTTGGTGTTATTTATTTATAATTAATTCTAATAATAAACAAAAAGCTACATCATAAGATTTCTCTCAAAATACGTGTACATTCGCTTTACAAAGTCCGTTTAATGTCCACGTTGAACTCCATCAGACCCTAAAAGGCTTTTAAAAAGCCACAGAAACCATACATCGAAACAAAATAACAGGAAGCATAACTCAATAAACACCCAATCATACACATTTCACTCGGATATAAAATGTACTAGAAATGTTTTTTTTATTTAGCCTGAATGATTAGACGAGCAGTTCGCTCGCCTGATGGTAAGTGCCACGCCTGCTCATAAACAGAAGCAACGCCACACGGAACTTTAAATAACAAAGCACTGAATGATACTGGAGTGCGCTCGTCACCCCGAGACATAAGGTGTTAATTGATTTACCTATAAAGGCACGTTTTCAGGAACAAGTAAAGGTTAGATTGGGTTAGGGACTGCCTCGGTGGCGCAGCTGTAATGCGTACGCGGTACGACTACTGTGCTGAGGTCTCGGGTTTAATCCCCGGGTCGGGTAAAAGTGATATACTCGTAGGAGTTTTCTATTAGAAATGCTCAGTATCAGCGTCTGAAATTTGTGCCCAGTATGACAATAGGCTCACTACCTATCACATCATGGGACGGAAATAAGCTCGGCGAATCATGGGTATACTGGAAAAACCTCTGCCTACCCCTCCGGAAAAAAAGGCGTGAGTGCGTGTGTATGTATGTATATATGAGTTAAGGTTGTCCTACCTCGACTTGCTTTTCAGCAAATCTCGTTCAATATGCACTAGTTTCTAAGTACTAAAAAAGTAAATTGTCAAGTTATCTATTTCATAAGTATAATTAATATGTATATAAGTCATGAATACGGACACTGAATTCAATTGGCATATAATGTGATTTGTTGTCAAACTGGGGGTACCGTCGGTCGTTTTGTTAACTGGAGAGTAGTTTTCAATGTTTACAACGTTGGTTTCATTCTCGTAGTGGGTAAATTAAATATAAGCTCATCATTTCAACATTTAGTCTAGGCAGACTAGTTCTGTCCGCGAGTAGAACAGAGAGGAAAAACTAACTTGTTTTGAAATAGTAATTAAGAATTGAAATAAAACTAGTTTATACGGATTTTATCGCGGTTTAATTTTTATTTTAGTCCTAACGTTTCTTAACATGAAGGTAGGCAATGTAACATTTACTTTTCGAGACGACCTACACCTCAGTCTCTCCCGTGACCACGAAGGCTGAAAAGCTTTCGAAACGTCGCGACTAAAATAAAAAATTAAACCGCGATAAAATCCGTATAGACTAGTTTTATTTCAATGTGTAATATTCGCGTAAACATAAGAAATCACTTATATTAAGAAGTTGTACTGCTGGAAATATGGCAGACCAAAGTTCCGGCCAAACCCCCTCCCCTTCCCAATCCCTTAATTATCCCTTTCCTTTAAGGTCGGCAACGCACCCATAATTCTTTTAGTACCTATTGTGGGCGTACATGAGCGGTGGAGATCATTTACCATCAGGTGACCCACTTGCTTGCTTGCCGGCCTATGCTATAAAAAAAAATAGACCCAATATGTCTCATCTAGACTTTCTATTGGAGTATAATAAATATGCGACGAAACATTTTCCATTCAAATGAATAAGCTATCACCCTTTGATCACCCCTCGCCAACCTTTGGCGCATTGAAAATTTTAATCGTTGCCAAAGGTTTGTGATCGCTGACGCTTGATCGCGATAACTCGGTAATTGAGCGTGTGTTAAAGAGAATAATGTAAGCTTTGATTACGCTGATGTACCCTTTAGTATGTGGGGAGAGAATGTAACTGATTACATACATTAAGACTAGAACTTGCCTGCGGCCGTTTGTTTTCGATAATTGTTTATCTTTATATATATAATTCTACTGTACGTGTGTATGTGACTGAACTCCTCCTAAACGGCTGGACCGATTTGAATGAATTTTTTGTATGCGTTTGGTTGGCGCCCTGGATGGTTTAGATTCACAATTGGACCCGATAAGTGGAGCTGCTGTAGTTGCGGGAGAAACCGCGCGGGACAGCTAGTAATCTATACATATAAAAGCGAAATACCACTCCCTCACTGATTAATCAGGAAATCTCAAAAACTACTGGAGATAGGATTACGGAATTTGATCAGATGATAGGTTGTGTAATGTAGAGGCTACTACGTAATGTAGAGGCTTACTATCCAGTGCAGTGTAGTTCCATTGCCGCGTCAGGATAAAACAAATGGAAGTACTGTGTATTATAAAAATGTATACCTAAGGCAAAATGATAATGTCATCAGTTGCAATTTTTATACCGGCATAAAAAGTCACTGTGTACATAGTATTATATTAATTCCTTCCTTCCACCTGCCTTTATCCCACTCGCAGTGGGGTCGGTGCAACATGCTTTTTAACACATGTTGCAGAATGATTTGTCTTGTAGTTTTTACGACCAGCCGCCTGCCTGACGTCAACCCCTCTGGGGAGAAAACACCCAGACCCAAAACAAATATTTATGTATCACACAAATATTTTGGTGCGGGAATCGAACCCGCAGCTTCTCACTTCACAGACAGCTAATCACCCACTGCGCCACGGATCTTGTATACATACTGAGATACATATATTAATTACATTAAATTTGTGCGTCGGTGGCGCAGTTGATTACAACTACGCATACGCATAGTTACGCATTAGCGTACGCGTTACAATTGAGGCTAACGGGTTCGATCCCCGGGTCGGGTAAATTGGTATTGGGTTTTCTATTACGAAATGCTCAGTATCTTCACTTACCTTCGAAATTCTTATGAAGAACTTCTCAGGTATGCAGGTTTCCTCACGATGTTTTTCCTTCACCGTTAAAGCAAGTGATAATTAACAAATAATATACACATAACTTAGAAAAGTCAGAGGTGTATGCACTTGGGGCTGGTTTCGAACCTGCGACTTTCGTCTCAACAGTCCATACCACTCCCCGCTGAGCTATCACTGCTATTTGGTATTTTATTCTATTTTTGGTAAACCACACATAATTTCATTGCCCGGTTCTAGACCGAAGCTTTTTGTTTGGTAAAGGCACGCTGTATGACAGTTTTTTTACAGCACAAATGGGCCGGCTCAATCGGGATGTTACCACTGTCTCAAGGAACCAAGGAAGGAAGGAAGTAACGGGCTGCAGCTGAGATATGCGGCCGCCCAGGGGCCTTAGCATATGCAACACGAGATGATTTTGACAATTTGTTTTCTCGTGAAATAACAGTTTTATCTTTCTCTATATGTCGTATCGAAGTTGCATCGAATGTTGACACATTTACCCGAGATATTTGTCGTCGACAGTTATCTCTCTTGCGTGCAAGATATGTCCTGTTGCATATTCTAAGGCCATAGGACTCCCCTTCTCAATCTCTTTATTATCCCTTACTAAAGTTGACAAGGTATCCATGATTTAACTGGTATTATGGGCGTTCATAGGCTTTGGAGATCACTTAGCATTTTGCTCGTTCCGGCCTATGCGATAGTAAAGCTAGGACCTCATCGATTTCACAACCGAAGAACGCATACACAATAAATTCAGATAATAATAATACACCCAACAGTCACACACATAGTCCTGACCCCACACTAGGTAAACCTGTGTCGTGGGTATCAGGAACTACGAGGGACTTGCGGTCCCACAACACCCAGACCCGAGACCAATATTTGTGGTTCACACAAACATTTGTCTCGGTGTGGGAATCGAACCCACGGCCTCTCGCTTCGCAGCCGACTACTCGCCCGCTGCGCCACGGAGCTGTCAAAACCATCCTCATTAAACTTATGCATTGTAACCACACAAACAAGACATTTATTACCACGGCTTTAAAAGGGCTAGCGTTTAAAGCTGTCGAGTCGCGCACACCAATTTGCGAGTTTGATTGATGTCCAGTTTCGCCGCGCACCGGGAGTTGGTCAACTGCGTTGGAAGCATCTATGGGGATGTACCCTATATTACTCACGCCTTTATTTTTTTTATTGCCCAGATAGACAGACGAGCAGGCGGCCCATCTGATAGTAAGTGGTTACCGCCGCCCATGGACCTTAGCAATGCCAGAGCACAGCCAATCCGTTGCCTACCGTTAAATTAATTAATTTCAGGAAGGGATAGGTAGAGGTGTAGTCACATTTCGCCGAGATTATTTTCGTCCCATGATTTGATTGGGGGCTGTCCTATCACCATAACGGGCACAATTCCAGACTCCGGGCTGATACTAACCACTTCGTTATAGAATACATACTCTTTTGAAGTCACGTTCCGGGGGCAACCAGTATATATTATGTGGTTCTCCAGACATGATTCTGGGACCGTCGAGCAACGTAACGTTATTCGACGATCGGTATTATATTTAGCCTGCACGGTACTTACCATTAGGTGCAATGTAATCTATTGTCATGGAATAAAATATATAGAATTTAAGAATAAATTACACATTTCGACGACTCTTTGAATCGACAGACTCCGTGGTGCAGATGATGAGTAGCCGTTGGTCTGGGTGTTGTGGGACCGTAAATCTATCGTAGTTCCTGATTTCAACAATACAGGTTAGCCTAATGTGGGGTAAGGACTATGTTTGTGACTGTCATGATTTCTAGACCTGGCATTTTTATCCAGGATTACACTAATTTCTCTGCTTAAGTATCCTATTAATTGTAATAATAATAATAATATAAGCCCCCTATTATATTTGTCCCACTGCTGTGCACGGACCTTTTCTACTGAATGTAAGGGGTTAGACCTTAGTCCACCATGCTATCGAGTGCGGGCTGACAGACTACTCATAACTTTAAAATTCCTATGGAAATATTATCAGAGGGCCAATTCTGCTATTTTAACTGACACTGCGAATGAATTTTAACCGAACTGAGTTTAGATTTTGAATTAATTAAAAATATGGCATTCTGCTCCTTTAAAAATTCGATATCATCTCAGTTAAATTGCATTTAAACTGTCAATTCGATTAACTTTCAATGTCTTTCTTTTGTTGAAATTATGGCTTCGCATTATTATGCATTTCGCCAATGACAAGTATTTTACTGAATTTTACGTATCAGCTGCCATAGATTAAATTCTAGAAATTAAAAATGACCTAAGCGACAAAATCAATGTTACCAACTCATAATAAAATACCCACAATATGACTAATTTCAGTGATTAAAAAATTACGTAACTGGAGGTTATGATTTTTTAATTAATTGATTTGACTAATTCCATGTATTTTATTTATTTAATTAATTTATCTATTCCATGGCATAACTGAAGGAAAACGGCACAACAGCACCACTGAGGCAGTCCTTTCCGGAAATAACCACAATCGCGATTATTTTATTGAAATTTGAAATTCTACCGAATTACGGTTTTTTATTTTTATATTAACACTGCTGAGAACATATTTATACTAACTATAAATTGTGCGAGAGTTTTGGCGGGAATTTTGACAGTGCGATTGATCTCATAATTTAATCTACGCTAAT
This sequence comes from Mimas tiliae, assembly GCA_905332985.1. NCBI lineage: Eukaryota > Metazoa > Arthropoda > Insecta > Lepidoptera > Sphingidae > Mimas > Mimas tiliae. The sequence continues at coordinate 3,125,474 of HG995260.1, read as the reverse complement.
ATTCTAGAGAGGATATATTTTTTTGTATTTTTGTATGTAACAAATAAACTTAAAAACTACTGGGCCGATTTCAAAAATAATTTGGCCGTTAGAAAGCTACATTATCACTGAGTAACATAGGCTGTAAACTCATTTCTAATACTTTACTGAAATAACGAGCACACAAAGTCGAGCAATTTTGACTACTTTTAGTTGCTTGCAGTAAAAGAGAATAAAGTTAACTGAATTTATCTGCAGTTAACTCACAGTCACTTCACCTCAGTGTTGCCAAGTCAGATTTTTGAAAATACCGTGTTGTCCACATTAAAATACGGTATTTGCGCCAAAAATACAGTGCTTGATGGGGAAAAATACAGTGTATTTTACAGTGCAATAAAATGTCATACAAAAAAGGAAATAATTAAATTATTAAGTAAAATATAAATTTATTTTAAACTTTATATCCTAAACTAACTTAACATTTTATTTGTATTTAACGATCGCTGCAGAAATGGATGGCTGCGATGATGATGATATCGGTTTAGTTTTTTTTATGTATTTAATCAAAGAGTTTTATGTATACTACTAGACAAGCTGCGCGGTACATAGAAATTGTACCACTAAGTTGCAGTCAATTGACCGTAACTAAATATACCATCTCGCTTACTCTCAACTAGAACCCCTATTACGCTCCCTGTTTGTGAACTGTCAAACTCCCGCGTTATGTGACGCAGATTTACTTCTAAATAACCTGTCTATTAAAAACAATAATACGAAATTTTGACTGTAAAAAAATACTGTGTCTCCATACACTGTATTTATAAAAATATGGTGTCCAATAGATGGTGAAAATATGGCAGATTTGCTGTAATTACAGTACACTTGGCAACACTGCTTCACCTTTAGTCACATTTGAGTTTTGGCGGGAATTCTGACAGTGCGGTGGCTCTCTTGTTTTAATTATTTCCTAAACTGGTTTAAAGTTGTGTTTGTTGTATAAAAGTGGTGTGGTTTTGTGCAATAATCATTAACGCTGATGAATAGTGTATGGAAACATTGAAATAAGTGAATTTAGGTGATTTTTGACCAAGGGTATCGATCGACCTTGTGTGTTCGATCCGCTTGAAGAAAGTCGTCTAAGAAGCATTGAACTGAAAGGAATTAACACCAAAACTCCAACAAGACATTGAAATTGGCCACACCCCGTTTCATCGTTCTTGAGAAAACAAAATGTATGCGTCTGAAGGACTTGTATCCATGGACATGAATAAATTATTAAAAAAAAAAAAAATTTAGTCACATTTCGTTCTCAATTAATATTTTGACGTTTGTCTATGGACGAAATGCATTTTTTATAGTTAAGTGTCAAATTTATTGTTACCAGAATGCCGTTTTGGTTCAGTCAACTTGTATTCTACTTTCGATATCATTGCGATCTAAGTTCTTGAATATTGGTTTAGCAGAATACCATTTGCAACTTTCTTGTCGCTGAGATTAGATCGGAATGATATTTTGAACATTTAAAATTACGAGAATTGGCCTTCAGGTATGTAAATTTCGTCACGACTTAACCGTTAAAGCAATCGATACATATAGCTTAGAAAATTCAGACGTGCATGCTCTTGAGGCTGGTTTCGAACCTGGCGACCGCCTCGGCAGTCCATACCACCCTCCGCTGAGCTATCACTGATAGATCAATAACATACCAGGACCAATGTAAATTAAAATAATATAACCAATGTAAATGCTACATTCCTCCTATGCCAATGTTTTACAACACAATCGCGTCGACTCGCCGAGAGCCATTATAACGTACAAATAAACCGATGTAACACCATTTACATGGTTCCTTTGTGATTTACATCGATACTTGTGAACGCAGATTGCTTTTAAATTTTATTAATACACAATTTGTTGGACACGTGGCAGAGTTAACAAAGTTTCGTGGCCGATCGGAATTTTCCGGTTTTCACGCTGGGAAAAAAGTTTGTACCGATATTCACATTGCAAGTAGAGCTAGTAGGAAAATTTAGTATGTTGAATGTTGATACATGGCTCGCCGTCTGCACGTCACATTACGTCATATTTCTGCCGCCAAACAGCAGTGTGTAAGCACTGGTTTGAAGGAAATTGAAGCCAGTGAAATTACTGGGCATTATGAGACTTAACATCTTATCGTCTCGGGATGACGAGCGCTGATACTATGAAGTGCTTTGAAATTCAAAGTTCTGTTCCGTTTATGTGCAGGCGTGGCGCTTACCATCAGGCGAGCGACCAGCTCGTTTCGTCAATGAAAATGAGCGTTGTAGTTCTCTCGCTCGTACTTAGCTCGTTAACAATTCTGACAATAATCATCGTTTATTTCTTTTTTATGGTAATGCTGTTGTCCTCGATCGTCATCAGAATTATGGCAGTTACTGCATGTATATTGGCTAAGCCCGGATTGAACTACGGCGGGTTTTAACCGACGAAAAAGAACTGAATTCTACGCGTAGATTACGCGCTTTGCACAAAGCGATTTTGTATTCGTCAATGTATCTAGTAAAAATTAACATGCTTGGTTTTTATGCAGACTGAAGTACGGTGTCTATTTAAATGTTTGATCTGTGACTTTATTATATTCATGGAAACATACCGGTATATTTCTAAACGAAAAAACTTATTGACGCAAAAAAATCGCCAACCTCAAATACTTATCAATATTTTATAACAAAACAATCCTTCTAGGCCAGAAAATAAAGGTCAAATTTCCGTCCACTATAGAACTATCGCACAAGTACCTCTCGACACATAGGGATCTGAAAGGCCCGAGATAAAGCTTTGCCTTTTGACTTGTTTAGTTATTCATGGAATTTTGATGTGATGATACTTATCGTTGCCTTTTCACTTTAATAGAATCATTTCCACCGTTTTCATACACAATATGCTTATAAAACGGTTTCATATGATATCAAAGTCAGTCTTCCAAATGACAACTATATCTAACCGGCACGCCTCACTTTTCACGGTAATACCTGAATTCCAATAGTGATGATGACCCTTATGGCCGACCACTGCCTCTTAAGATACAGGCAAAGACGCCAGGTTTCAAAAAAAAATGTAATCAAATTACATCTAATCAATATCGATGTTTTCATAATACTGGGGGACGAGCACGAACAACTTACGAATAAGTATTCGAATCGAGAACATTTGTATGAAGGTTCAAACAATGTTTTGACATGTCGATACGAATACGTTCTCGCAAGTTATTCGTGCTAGCCCCTCTGTATCGAAACACTAATGTAAAACTAAAGATGTAATTTTATTTTGTGATAATAAATAAATTATTATTATTTGCCTGCCTCGGTGGTGCAGTTGTCATGCGTACGCGTTACGATTGAGTCCAAAGCTGAGGTCTCGGTTTCGTTCCCGGGGTCGGGTAAAGTGGTATTGGGTTTTTCTATTACGAAATGCTCAGTATCACCCCAGATTCTGGAATTTGTGCCCGGTATGGCGATAGGCTCGCCCGCTATCACATCTTGGGACGGAGATACGCTCGGCGAAATGTGGGTGTACTGGTTACACCTCTGCCTACCCCTTCGGGGATTACAGGCGTGAGTGCGTATGTATGTATTATTATTAAAATATCCGAAGAAGGTAAACCTTATGTTGACTCAACTGACTTCAAAAAAAGTCTGGTCTTAATTCGGTTTCTGCCTTTTTTATACATGTACATCAACTGCCTTGGTGGCGCAGTTGTAATGCGTACGCGGTAGGACAGCTGTGCTGAGATCTCGGGTTCGATCCCCGGGTCGTGTAAATTACATTGGGGTTTTCTACCTTGAAATGCTTAGTATTGTGGCGGTACACAGCGCGCACCGCACAATGCAATGACAACCGATCCTGAATCGCGCTAGCAAAGTTTGCGCGTCGTTTAATATATATACAAGTTCCGAACATCAATAAATTTTGTAGTTTGAAAGGTCTGGATCGGATTTGTAATATTTACTTACGAAGCGGAACTATGAAAAAATTACTAATGTAAACCGCATTGTAAGTATTGGGTGTATTGGGATATAATTGTCATACAAAAATGTGGTGGGAAAACTTGTCTGGTAATCATCATAGTAATAGTATTATTGTAATTTGTATGCGTCACAGTGTGTCAAGTGTGCGATTAACCGGCTGTGAAGCGAGAGGCCACGGGTTCGATTCCCGCATTGAGACAAAATATTTGTGAGATGCACAACTATTTGTTTCGGGTCTGGCTGTTTTCTCCCCAGAGGAGTTGTGCCTGACGAATTACTTAATTCGAATTATTTACGATCAGGTGACTATTTGCTCATTTGCCGGCCTCTATGTAAAAAAATCTGGTCAAATAACCTGTTATTAATGCGCTTGAATACATAATATAATACCTACGTATTGCGGCGTTTTTCAAAATTCAAGCCCAAAGGGGGAAGAAAGTGGGAAGATTTGTATGGAAACTTTTTATTTCCCGAAAACCATCGCAAAAATTACGTTCACGCGGGCGATGCAAGAAAAGCCAGTCTTGTATATAACTAACTGTGCAGGTACAACTATACCTGAATAAGGTACAACCAGGAGGCCAATTCTCGTAATTTTAAATGTTCAAAATATCATTCCGATCTAGTCTCAGCGTCAAGAAAGTTACAAATGACATTCTCTTAAACCAATAATCAACGTCAAATGCACCTAGCATTAGCAGTAGGATTATACCATTTTGGCTTTAGTCAACTTTAATTCTACATTCAATCGCATTACGATCTATGTTCACATTTTGACGTTGATTATTGGTTTAAGAGAATGCCATTTGCAACTTCTTGACGCTGAGACTAGATCGGAATGATATTTTGAACATTTAAAATTACGAGAATTGGCCTCCTAGTATTCCCTCGCAAAGGTTTTTCCCGCTGTTAGCCTTAAGGGTATCATATTATACAATGCATACGTGAAAAAATGTTTTTTTCCGTTTTTTACGCTTACATTGACTTCCCAAAACAATGCATGGAGCGTATTTCAAAAACGTCCGGAAGGCAGAATAATTATATGTATTCCTTATGGTCGGGTTACATCGATATTTGGTTATGAAATTGCTTTTCATGTTTGTATTTATGCACAAAATTTCGAATAAATGTTTTTGTTATTAGCTTGAATGACGCAACCAGCAGGTCACTAGTCTGATGGTAAGCGCCATAACTGGCATTAAACTGAAGCAACACCGAAAAATAAAACTGAATAAATATAATACATACATATATAATACAATATACATACGAAGAGGTAGGCAGAGGTGAAATCAATACACCCACATTTCTCCGAGCGTATCTCCGTTCCATGATGTGATACGGGGCGAGCACAATTCTAGACTCCTGGCTGATACTGAGCATTTTGTAGTAGAAACACCCAATATCACTTTTACTCGACCCGGGGATCGAACATAATCAGTCGTAACGCGTACACATTACAACTGCGCCACCGAGGCAGATATATAATAATGATAATTATATATTTGCAGATATCACTTAAACGAGACTGAACCTTCGAGCTTTTATTTCACAGCCGTCTACTCGCCCACTGCTCCACAGAGGTTGTCAAACCTTAAAATTATTTAAAAATAAAAGACACATATGGCAATAAAAATTATAAAGATGTAAGTGGGCCACCAATATCTTAGGCCCAAAGGCAATTTCACCTGCATGTGGTACATTCTTTCAGGTATATTCTGATTAACGGACGAGGCAATGGCGAAACTTGGTTGTCGTCGCTGGTTGTGTTGTGGGGGTCAGACGGCGAGTCGCCCCACGTAATACCAAATCCACCGTCAAATCATGATGTGAAGACGGACCCTGGCATCAAGCTGGTATAACGCCAGGCAGAAGAATAAACATGATAAATACTGTTCGTCCATAACAGCAAAGCTCGCATATTCTCTAATTATTCTCTCAAGCGCGCTTGATCTCCCGTTTCAGTTTTAATGCGATCCACTTATAATTTTGCTCTTTTATTCTCTTCCATGCTTAAGATAAATGCATCTTTTTACGCTAACTGAATAGGTAATTATGCACATTTTACGTTGTTTTGTGCAATTTTGCACGAGCCAGACTCTGTTATATTTTAAACTTGATATTATAATTTAACAGATAACTAACTGGTGAGTATAGGGAGTAAACTTGCTAAAATTTTGTTGTTTTCTGTAAGACAGTGGTACCAACCCGGAACATTTATACAAAACTCGTTATAGCGCAGTTTTACTGTATTATTTACTAGCTTTTCCTCGCGGCTCCGCTCGCATGAACAGCCTTTTCGGGATAAAAGTAATCTATAACCGTCTCAAATATAAGTTATGTTACTCAGTGATAATGTAGCTTTCTAACGGCAAAAGAATTTTTTAATTCGGTCCAGTAGTTTTTAAGTGTATTCGTTACATACAAAAATACAAATCTTTCCTATTTATAATATTAGTGTAGACTACATATTGCCAAAACATTTTATATACATGTTTTCTACTCGTACAAGGTGATATTTCCTTCGGATGCGAGAGGCCGTCTGGGTTGGTACCACCGTTTTGTCTATTTATGCTGCTGTAACAGTGTGTAAGCACTGTTGTGTTTCGGTTTGATGGACAAAGCCAGTGAAATTACTGGGCATTATGAGATTTAAGAACTTTTATCTCCGAGTGACGAGCGCAGTGCCATGCAGTGCTTTATAATTCAAAGTTCTTTGTGGCGGTGATTCTGTTTATGGGCAGGCGCGGCGCTTAGGTACTATCAGGCGAACGACCTGCTCGCTTCGTCATTCAAGCTAAAAAAACATGTCAGCTTTGGTCAACATTTTGATCAGCTTTGATAAAATAGGCAGGTATTTATTTACCACTTTCCAAAAAGTACACAGTGTACCATATCTGTACATTAAAAAGTACATACCAATAAATCCCATCGGTCCAAGCGGAGTGCATAATGTTTCCCTAAAAACTAGACTTGCATAAAACCCGGTTTGATTGCAAAATATTCGTCCATTTGTATCAGGTATTTGAAAACAATGTTGCGCTTGAAATCCATTACGGGGCCGCGTTAAAAGCCGACGCGATGGTATCGCAAATATGCCCATGTGAATGGTCAATTCGCGTTCTGTCTACACAAATAATATTGGCTTTCTGTTTTAAACTACATTGTATTCTGTATACAGCGTTTTGAAGTAGTTTAATTTGGTGATAAAGTGATTAATAATGTTATTGTATCTATTTATGTATAATATGCTTATTTCGACTGCCTCGGTGGCGCAGTTGTAATGCGTACGCGTTACGATTAAGCTAACGCTGAGGTCTCGGGCTCGGTCCCCAGGTCGGGAAAAGTGGTATTGAGTTTTTCTATTACGAAATGCTCAGTATGAGCCCGGAGTCTGGAATTTGTGCCCGGTATGGCGATAGGCTCGCCCCCTATCACATCGTGGGACGGAGATAAGCACGGCGAAATGTGGGTGTACTAGTTACGAACACCTCTGCCTACCCCTTCGGGGATTACAGGCGTGAGTGCGTATGCGTGTGTATGTATACTTATTTCGATGATAATATGTATAAATAAGTATAAGTAAGTTTTTAGGTCTTTAATTTGTCTTTTACCTCCAACTGTCAATCTGATTGCCTCCGTGGCGCAGTGACCAAGTAGCCGACTGTGAAGCGCGAGGCCGCGGGTTGAGATTCCCGCACCGAGACAATGTTTGTGTGATCCACAAATATTTGTTTCGGGCCTGAGTTTTTTCTCCCCAGAGGAGTTGTTCTATTTGTTTGTTACGCTTTCATGCCTAAATTACTGAACCGATTTTGATGAATTTTGATGTAGAGATAGATGGGACCCTGGAGACGTTTATAGGCTACGTTTTATTTCGGAAACGTTATATTCACGCGGGCGGAGCCGCGAGCAAAAGCTAGTAGTTATATAAAATGACTCAAAAGTAAGCAAAGACTCGTACAACACACTCTCTGAAGTAACCTAAAATATATAAATAAATACACCCAACAGTCACACACATAGTCCTGAAGATCAGTCTCACACTAGGTTAACCTGTATCGTGAGTATCAGGAACTACGAGGGACTTGCTGTTCCACAACACCCTGACCGGACACAAATATTTGTGGATCACTCAAACATCGGTCTCTGGCTTTGCATTCGGCTACTCGCCCACTACGCTACGGAGGCTGTCTTTATCCTTTATAATATACGATCCTTTTTCCATTATATAAATTCTGTATATTTTCTTCTTATCTTTATACATACTCGTATAATTCTAATGTACGTGTGTATGTCACTGAACTCCTCCTAAACGGCTGGACCGATTTGAATGTTTTTTTTTGTATGCGTTTGGGTGGCGCCCTGGATAGTTTAGATTCACAATTGGACCCGGTAGGTGGCGCTGCTGTAGTTGTGGGTGAAACCGCGCGGGACAGCTAGTAAAGAATAAAGATGCGGTAGTGGAAATGGAAATTAGCCCCAATTGCCTCCTGCTATTCTCAATCTTCTCCCTTTAAGGTCCTTTATGAGCCGGTGGAGATCACTTACCCTTCAGGTGACTCACTTGGTCGTTTGCCACAATGTGCTAATAAAATAACGGTTAACAAAACTTAGTGGTACAATTTTTAGTGGTAGTTACAGCAATAGCATGTAAATTCCAATACAATAACACAGTCGCGGCGAGTTTACGGTTCGTTGAGGAAATTTATTTTTTTATTCCGGTCTCCGTCGTCAGATCGTAATCATATTGAAATGGGAAGCACCAGCTTTCATAAAAAAAAGAATCATCAAAATCGGTTCACTCAGTTGAAAGTTTTGAGGTAAGAAACATAAAAATACAGTCGAATTGAGAACCTCCTCCTTTTTTGAAGTTCGTTAAAAATACATTCCCAATGGGGATGTATCTCAAACAAAAACTAAAGAGACATATAAGTAAATGACACACTGACATATCTACAGTTGAGTCTGTAAACAGAGGGGCTCTGTGCCTCCGCAGTGCATTGAACTGGGGGGGTCTGTGACAATTATTCATACATCACTATGGAAAAGTCTTTTGAGATCACATGTAGGGAAGGAACGGCTTAAATACTTCGCTTTTAATTCAGGGTAAAGGGACAGATATAAGAGACTAAGTGCGAACTAAAACTAATTTTTAACCCACGATAAAATTTGTGTAACAAGTTTGGCCGCTTTCTCGTTTCTTTTTCTTTCTTTTGGAGCGTCTGGACACTGTCTCCCAAGATACAGGCTTTTGGCCTAGTTTGGGAACCAGTAATCAGTACAGATAATAATAAATTTTCAAAAACTATGCCTAAACTAATACCATTATTTATGTAACTTACGTGTCAATAAACAATTATTTTTTCTTTTCATTGGAGCGCTTAAACCATTAAACCGATTTGATTACGGTTTTATTTTGTTTGAAAGCTGATTTAAACTAAATGGTACATAAATCTTTTTGAGTGGTACAGCCACGCTGTAGACATTTTAGTCTACAGCATGAATGGGCCGGCGCGACCGGGTCGCTACTACTGCCTCACAGAAAACCGGCATAAAGTAGCAGCTTGCTGCTCCGTTTTGTACGGTGAGTGAGATATCCGGAGGCCCAAACCCCCTCCCCTTCCCAATCCCTTAATTATCGCTTTCCTTTAAGATCGGCAACGCACCCATAATTCTTTTGGTATTTTGGGCGTATATGGACGGTGGAGATTACTTACCATCAGATGACCCACTTGCTCGTTTGCCGGCTTATGCTATAAAAAATAAATAAAATTAAATAAAATCGGTTCGTACCCACTGTCACAAGGTCAGTACAAGGTGGTAAGTCCCTCATATGCGAGAGTCCGTTTGGGTTAGTACCACCGCTTTGTCTATTTCTGCCGCCAAGCAGCAGTGTGTAAGCACTGTTGTGTTTCGGTTTAAAGGACATTGAAGCCAGTGAAATTACTGGCCATTATGAGACTCTACAACTTATGTCTCGGGGTGAGCGTAGTTTAGTGCCACGCAGTGTTCTGTAATCCAGAGTTCTATGTGACGTTGCTTTTGTTTATGGGCAGGCGTGACGCTTAACATCAGGCGAGCGACCAGCTCGGGACTTGCGGTCCCACAACACCCAGACCCGAGACAAATATTTGTGAATCAGACAAACATTTGTCCACCGGCTACTCGCCCGCTGCGCCACGGGGATTTCAGTAGAGCAAGTCTCTGATTGGATGAGCGTACACATCGAAAGACGTATAGAACAAACAGATAATAATATTCCATTAATGTGCCATTCAGGCGTGTCAGATCAAATCATTAACAGATCGCTGATGTCAACATATTAGCATATTGTTTGTTAATTCATCAGTTAGTGGGGCAAATGACGAGCTCTCGCGACATCTAGTTTTCAACTTGGCTATCATTGAAAGCCTATTTTGTATGGCTAAGCAATCTTTTTTTTATTGCGTAGATAGGCAGACGAGCAGACGGCCCACCTGATGGTAAGTAGTTACCGCCCATGGACCTCAGCAATGCCAGAGCACAGCCAAGCCGCTGCCTACCATCTAAGCTTTACCCCCTTAGTTTTCCCTTTTTTACTACTCTGAATGACGAAGCGAGCAGGTCACTCACTTTTAGTATGCGCTACGACTATCCTGCCCATAAAAAACACATCATACAAAACTTTGAATTATAAAGTACTGCTGGGCACTGGCCTGCGTATAGAAGTAGAGACATAAGTTATTAAGTCTCATAATGCGTGGTCATTTAATTGCCTTCAATCTCCTTCAAACCGAGACACAGCAGTGCTGTAAGCACTGTTGTGTGTACTGTGTGTACATTGCTGCTTAGTGGTAGAAACTGATAAAACTGATAAAACGGCGGTACTAACCCAGACGGTCTCTTGTGCTAACGAGGGACTTACTTTTCTTCCTACCTGGTGTTATCTCGGCTTAATGCCAGGGCCCGCTTTCCATCGTAATATGACGATGAATTTGGCATTATGTGGCACCCACCGTCTGTCCCCTACAACTCGCAACGGAAACCAAATTTCGCCATTACCTTGTCCGTTAATCAGAAGAGTATATACAATGTGTAACAAAAACCCTGTTGGGTATTATAACTGTGATATCGGAATCGATATTTAAACGCAATGAAATAACTCGCGTACGATAAATGGACTATAAAAATAATCGTATTTATTTTTTAAACTTTAATTAATTTATTGTTTGTAAACCGTAATTCGATTGATTACCTCTGCAAGAGCGATGACTCAGAGTCAGAGCAAGATAGCAAGATGCGGCACATACATCAAACGCGCCCGGCATCAGTCAGCTGTTCATCACTTTTCAGATGATAGTAACATTTTTTAAATATGTTCATGTTTTTATGTTACCTGTGTAAGGATAATATCTCGCTTCTGTTTTTTAAATTTTTTATTTAACTATTTTTATTAAGCTGTCTATATGTCTATCTTCAATCCCAAAAAAGGCCAACCGGGTTTTTGTTACATACTGTAATATGCAGGCGAGGTTGGCTAAGTAGGTTTTGGGTAAGTAGGCACCGACATCTAAATATTGGTGGCTTACATACCCAAAATATAAAAAAAACGCTTATCGCTCATCCGTAGTGAGTGAATTATGTGATAATAAGACGGTTCTGTACACAAATGCAGTAATTAATCTACAAGGTAATGAAGATCTACCCTGTTATTACCTTGATTAATAGTAATATCAAAGTTTCATAACATCTGACGATGAGGTTTTGGGTTTGATCCCTGGGTCGGTCGGGTAAAAGCTATATTGGGATTTTCTATTACGAAAGGCTCGGTATCAGTCTCCGATAGCCTCCGTGGCGCAGCGGGTGAGTAGCCGGTTGCGAAGCCTGAGGTCGTGGGTTCGATTCCCGCACCTAGACAAATATTTGTCTGATTCACAAATATTTCTCTCGGGTCTGGGTGTTGTGGGACCGCAAGCCCCTCGTAGTTTCTGATACCCACGATACAGGTTTACCTAGTGTGGGGTCAGGACTATGTGTGTGACTGTAGGGTGTATTTATTTATTATTATCAGCCCTGAGTCTGGAATTTTGGTCGGTATGGCAAGAGGCTCGCTCGCTATATCATGATGGGACGGCGATACGCTCGGCGAAATGTGGGTGTACTAGTTACACCTCTGCCTCTCTTTGGGGATTACAGGCGTGAGTGCTTATGTATATGTGTTCCTATATCTGAGTCGTATCATCAGCTTTTGAAATAATTTTTTTATATTTTTATCTCATAAGGACCATGGCATCGACATAAAAACGCTAATAAAAATCTTCTTAAAGTTGTTCGTTTTGTAGAAGTCAGGCTTATATGATAGCCTTCAAGGCGTAGCTAGTAGCTGCCTGTGGAACGAGGCCCGGGTTCGATTTACATACATACATACGCACTCACGCCCGTAATCCCCGAAGGGGTAGGTAGAGGTGTAACCAGCACACCCACATATCGCCGAGCGTATCTCCGTCCCACGATGTGATAGGGAGCGAACCTATCGCCATACCGGGCACAATTCCCAGACTCCGGGCTGATACTAAGCATTTCATAATAGAAAAACCCAATACCACTAACCGACCCGGGGATCGAACCCAAGACCTCAGCGCTAGCCTCAATCGTAACGTGTACGCATTACAACCGAGCCACCGAGACAAATAGCCTAATGCGGGTTGGCAGACTTCACATACCTTCAAAATTCTTATTGAGAACTCCTCAGATATGCAGGTTTCCTCACGATGTTTCTACCAACACAAGCTTTCCTTTACCCTCCTTATGTAATCAGGAACTACATCTTCACACTCGAAGCATTAAGGAGTTCACGAAACATTAGTAGTTACCGAGTCCCGATAACGCCTTACTCCTGAGCCAATTTGCGCAAATTGCAGTCGAGTTCAGCTAAATTGAGTCACACAAACTCGAAGCGATATCGTTAGCAGAATGCGGGAACTTTACGCTGTTGAATATTTAGACACTAGTTAGGGTAACCGCATTTTATTGGTGTCTCCCAGCGTTTCTTGGGGATAAATTAAAGTTTAGAAGCTAATGTTTTAGGTAAATATACAATCAGAATTGGTAAACCGACGTGCATATACATACACGGTTTGAAAATTTAATGAGGGTGAATGAGGCCAAAGAGGTATTCAAGGATCGTAGCAAGTGGAAATCCGTTGTCTCTGCCTACCCCTATGAGAAACAGGCGTGAGTCTATGTATGTAGAATTGACAAGGCATTCGACGTGTTGGGTTTTGTTATTAACACACATTGCAGCTCCGTGGCGCAGTGGGCGAGTAGACGGCTGCGAAGCGAGAGGCCGTGGGTTCGATTCCCACACCGGGACAAATGTTTGTGTGAACCACAAATATTGGTCTCGGGTCTGGGTGTTGTGGGACCGCAAGTCTCTCGTAGTTCCTGATACCCGCGATACAGGTTTACCTAGTGTGGGGTCAGGACTATGTGTGTGACTGTTGGGTGTATTTATTATTATTATTTTAGAGATTCAGATTTTCGTCTGAATCTTTTGACAAAAAACAAACTTAGGTTTGGTTTTAACCGACTAAAAAAGGGAGGAGGTTCTCAATTCGGCGCGGTTTTATTTGCTTTTTTTAATGTATGTACATTGATTTTTCCGCCAACTGGGACCGATTTTGTTGAAAAATGTTTCATACGATAAAGTTTAGCTGCGATGCGGTCCCACATAAATTTGGTTAGGATCTGATGACGGAGTACGGAGTAAAAAAAACAAATCTCCTCAGCGGACAACAGTACACTCGTCGCGATTGGTATTGGAATTTACATACTATTCCTGTAACTATCACTAAAAATTAAAAATATATTATAAGTTTTAACAAAACCCAGAAACCGACTTCAAACAATGAAAAGTAAAAAATCTCAATTTCTATAGGTCTCTTTAGAGTGGGTGCCTATGTCGCTACCGGCCAAATAAAATTGCCCCGACTCCAAAGATACCTATAGAAATTGTTATTTTTTACTTTCAGTGTTTTTATTTTGATGTCGGTTTCTAGGTTTTATTAAAACTTATTTTTTATTGATCAATTCCATTACAATTCTATTCAGATGGTAGTAATCACAGGAGATTTGCAGTAAATCAACTAAAGTGGAACCTTAAGATCCCGCTGTGAGCAAAAGTTACGATTTGCGATAAACCAAACATTAATTGGTACATTTCGGAGTGAGAGGGTATCTTCAATTATAAACTTGTTTCTTTTATACAAATTTCTTTAATTGAATAATCTTCTACTACCGTTTCGGAACGTGCTATAGCTGTGAAGAAGAAACAGCGAAAGAAACTCCCTCAGCAACACGAGCTTTAGAATTTGGAAACAACAATAATTATTACCATTACTTATTACACTACATTTGTAATTTAAAATAACAACTAATACTAATCAATATTTAGTGCCCAATAACAATTGGTTCAACTTTAAAAACTAATGAGCCGAAGGAGCGTCTGCTCGTTCCTTATATTGGGATTCAGTCGCCCCTCCTAGCGCATCGTCCGATTGGTTCAAAGACAACAGTAATACCATATTCATAAAATAGTGTTCAATACAGCAACACTATTTTAAAATCATACCCACTAATTCATGGGCCGGTGTAGTGGTAATCAAATTAACATGAGCACTCGAAACATTTAATATATACTTATTAACAATTTTTTTTCGAAAGCTTACAGTAATTACATTAAGTTTAGTTACATAAGTGCATAATCAGGTTAATAACAAGCCTAAATATTTAAACATTAAACTATCATCGATACCTATGAGTACATAAGAGAAAGAAAGTACTACACTAGTAGAGTACGATTGGTAATTGTAAACTATTACGGTTTGGTTGTAGATAACCAGAATTATTTTCGAAGAACTGTTTGACTGACTGATTATTATTAACGTTCAAATGTCGAAAAAAAGAAAAAAAAGAAAAAAAAAATTATTTATCTAATATATAAAATTCTCGTGTCACAATGTTCGTTCCCATACTCCTCCGAAACGGCTGGACCGATTTGTATGAAATTTTATATGCATATTCAGTCAGTCTGAGAATCGGCCAACATCTATTTTTCATCCCCCTAAATGTTAAGGGTGGTCCACCCCTAAATTTTTATTTTATTTTTTAGACAAAGTTTTTTGGTTTTATTTTGTTATGATACAACATTAAAAAATACATACAACCCTAAATTTTCAACCCTCTAAGATCAACCCCTATTTTTTAATAGCGACATTAGTATTTTTGTCAAGCGCGTTTCTCACCGGGACTCGCCTTTAATCCTGGAAATAGGCATTCACGCGGGCGGAGCCGCGGGCAACAGCTAGTATTATTATATAAATATTCATGTAAAAGTCTGTAAAGCTGCAGTTAAATAACGCGTTATAGTGCGAGCCGAGCCAAGGACATTTTGTGTTATAATGTTCCTCTTGGTATAAACTGAGCTGCTTTAAGTTAAATTAAATTTAATGTAGTATCAATATTGTAAATTAGTTTTGAAAAGAACAACTTTAGAGTTTCTTATCTGTTCTTCTCTAGCGAAACAGCATTCCGAACTGGCGGTAGAGTTAAAATTTGACTGAATTTAAATGATGTATAACATTTTATGGATTCCATGAATAATTTGAATTTGACAAAGCGCAGCCTAGTCGGGTACAAGATGCGAGATATTCCAAAGTATCTACCAAAGTTTTTTTTTATACCGTAAGCCGGCAGATGAATGAACATTCACAATGCCTGAGGAATGATGGATGATTTGCCGGCCTTAAAGGAAAAGTAAAGGAAAGGTCACACAGTCACTGTACGAAACGCAACAGCAAGCTGCTACTTCATGACAGTTTTCTATAAGTCAGTGGTAACATCCCGGTCGAGCCGGCCCATTCATGCTGTAGATAAAACTGTCTACAGCTCGCCTCAACTACTTAATTTTTTTGACAAGATACTAAGAACCGTGTACGAAGTCGTGTACAACGAGTAGGTTATGCTTCGTCAGAGACTTGGCTTGATGAATGACGATAATATGCATTTATGATGAAGATATGACGTAATTTAACTGGACCATAAGAAAGTTAATCCCTCATCAGCTAGATCAGGAATATAACGTACTTAAGTTCATACGAAACGTTTTGAGGTACGTAATCGAGACAGTGAGATCGCGACACGTGACTCGATATAGAACCGTTCACTTTGTATGAAATTGTATGGAAACAGTCGCGCATCGCGTCCTCCTGTCTTGATCGCACAACTCTAAAAGTATATATAAAATTGCATACAAAAAGTCCGTGTCGTGGTCTTTTGTTTTGGTCGTTTACCTTATATGTAATACACACAAGTCGTTGAGTCGCTTGCTTATGTTTATCATCGCTACGCGTGCGTTGATATTGTGCAATGGCTCTTAGTTATGGGTAACAATATCTACTACAAATTGCATCACTCTGAAAAAAATTGCGTGGGCATAATTAACTAATCTAATAAGTTATAACTCCATTTAGGGCCTGTTTCACAATGTCCGTTTAAATTGTATAGACTATAGAGCACTGGACTGCGCTTGCCACTATGAGATAAAAGATGTCAAACTCATAATACACAGTTATTATTTGGCTTCAATATCCTTAAAATCGAAATAAGAGTGTTTAAATCTGCTGCTTGGGGGTAGAAATAGATAAAGCGGTAGTACTAACCTAGACGGCCTCTTGTATACGAGAGACCTACTTGCCAGTGAACTAGTAGATATCATTAAAATGTGTGAGTGAATTGTATACTAACAATTACATATGTAATACACAATGTGATGATTTTAATAGGAACAGAGAAGTCTATCGGTATAATTTGAAATACAACGAACTTGAAAGGTCGCCACTTGACGTATTCATGGGCGATTTCTAACTCGAAGCGGATGGATTCATCTGCAAGAAGATACATAAACTAGTAACTATCATTAAATAATGTGAGTGATTGTATAATAACAATTCATGTGTGACTCCAATAGGAAAAGAAGTCTATCGGTATCATTCGAAAGTCGCCGAACTGAAAGGGTCGCCACTTGACCCATTCACGGGCTATTTCTAATTCGAAACGTATGGATTTGTCTGCAAGAAGATATATACCTAGAGGGTCACGCCTGCCTGATATTTCACTGCCTCGGTGGCGCAGTTGTAATGCATACGCGTTCCGATTGAGTCCAACGCTGAGGTCTCGGGTTCGATCCCCGGCGGGTAAAGTGGTATTGGGTTTGTCTATTACGAAATGCTCAGTATCAGCCCGGAGTCTGGAATTTGTGCCCGGTATGGCGATAGGCTCGCCCCCTATCACATCTTGGGACGGAGATACGCTCGGCGAAATGTGGGTGTACTGGTTACACCTCTGCCTACCCCTTCGGGGATAAAAGGCGTGAGTGCGTATGAATTCGTTTCGCACTTGTCGCTAGTCGCCCGTTGTGCAGGCTTTTTTTTAATAGTTTCAAAAAATATGACGAAGTACCTGAACATCGAATCAACTGCCTGGAAAATGTTGTTCTAACTTTATCCACTTCATTTTTAATCATTTCTGCCACCACGGTCGGCGCGCATACCAAAAAGAATCCTTCCAGAATGTCCATTGTTTGCGCGATTGTTCCATTGTGGACCTTAGAATACATAAATAGAACATTCAAAATAACACATTTGAAAATGAAAATGACACATGCAGAAGTTCATGACTAGGTGGTGGTGGTAGGTACTACCGCTGTGCCTATGTTTGCCGCAAGGCTGCAGTATGTAAACGCTATTGTGTTTCAGTTTAAAGACATTGAAGTCAGTGAAATTACTGGGCATTATGAGACTTCACATCGTGCAGTCCAGTGCCATGCAGTGCTTTGTAAATCAAAGTTATTTTATTTTATTTTAAATGTGTCGTGTTGCGTCTGTAAATGGACAGGCGTTGTGCTTACCATAAGGCGAGCTAACTGCTCGTCTTGTGATTCAAACAAATTAAAAACGAGACCTTCGCACGCTACGACCTCCACCCACCGACTATGGCAGCTACCACGGCCGGCAGAGAGAGGTCCCTATCGACAACTGCTCTGAGAGCACTGCGATTTTCGCCTCAAGCACTCCTCAAGAGTGTATTGGGCCATGTCCTCATGGTAGTTGCTACAATAGTGGCACTCGGTGGACTCCACCATTCCGATTCGGCACAGGAACGATCCGACACCCATGGCCCACGACACCAGCGTCAGCCTGAATTTCGGTGTACCGTGATGCCTTTCAATCCACTGGCTAAAGACAGGATGCACTGCCGCGACGGTCCTAAAGACCACATTAGAGATTTCCAACTTGTCTAGTTACTCCTCCACGACAGTACAATGGAGGGAGGCCAGTTGGTTCTTAAGTTACCTGGGGGCCAGCTCCAAAACACAATGAAACGCCTCCTCCCAAGAAAGCTGATGAAAGGATATTTGCGTCTAAGACCAAGGGTAAAAATCTTCATACTTACCACAAATAGTTGCCACATTATTGAAATGTAAACGACAAATATAAGTTTCGGCACGTTCCAGATCAATGTAAACAGAATCTGAAACAATGAAAAATAGTTGACAAAGATATTTTTTAAATAAAATCATAATGCTATTTCTTACACCTCCAAGTGCCTATCGTGGCTTAGTCTTCATCTTTTTTACCCTACCGTTATCCCACTCGCAGTGGGGCCAGCATGCTTTTTAACACATGTTACAGAAATATTTGGCTTGTAATTTTTACGGCCCGCCGCCTGACAGACGTCAACCCTTATAGGGAGGACTATAGGCCTTATGGTCAATCCCTAAGTTTAGGTGAGCCCCTAAGACATTTTAAGTGTTAACTTTGTTTTCACCATCACTTAGAGGACATCTATTTTTCTAAGGCGGCCCTTAACTACGTGAAAACAAACTTAGGTAAGGGATAGATTTAAGGAGTTCCTTAGGTTAAGGGACCCTTAGTTAGGAAGTGTTTGAGTGTGCGTTGGTAAAAACGGGCATTAGTGTCGGATATTAATTTCGACTTGATACCTCTATCCATTCTTGAGAAAAAGGGGTTTGGTAGTCGGGCAGAAAAATAAACATACAAAAAGAGAGACAAACATACATAAAAGCAGACAGATAAAAAGACGGATGGATAAGAAAGTAAAAATCCTATAAGGGTTCTGTTTTTTCTTTTGAGGTGCGGAACATTAAAAACAGGTAATGAAAATAATTACCAAACACTGTAACTCCTGACTGATATCAAGAAGATTGTTAAGCAAATTGTTGTAATATATCAAACATCGCCTCACTTCTCTGACTTTGCTCATAACACTGTTCTTGTCGATAATGTTGACTGGAATTGTGTTCTTCTCAACTTTCCTCCTCAAATACTTCATCCGAATGTACAGCATGAGGAAAATGATCAATATAATATAATAGTTCATCTTCAAAGCGAAGGTCATAATATTGAGGCACCAGAGTCGAAAGTTGAAGGTGGCAAAAATAGTCAAGTGCATTAAGAGAAGAATCATCCTTATTAAGAAGACTAGGAATATAGTTAATCTTATTTCTTTGTCGAAAACAGAAGTATGTCTTCCGAAAATAACATCATTAGTTTTCATAGACCGACATTATTTAAAAATATATTCGTCCCCTGTGCATAGAGAGAGGACTAAACTAAACAGGTACTCGATTGCAGTGATAAATTGTGGAGATTTTATATACATCAAGGAGCCGTAAACCACCGTCACTCCTACAATTAAGCAATACATTTTGAACGACCATTTAATTATTTTGGAACACTTTATACTAAAGTAATGGCAACAAAAGAATCGCACTAATTTGAATAAATTCAACAATGTCATGTATTTGAATATTTTTTGTATAGTTTTTTGACATTTGGACATTTTGCTTGTATGAAATTCAAACCTTGAATGTACCGTCCCTTTGGAAATATAATGATTATGTTACTTGATAGAAAATAATCAATAGGACTGAATATAAATAAACACCATTTCATTTGTTGACCAGATGTACTGAAATTAAAAAGCAATCAAATATAGTTATTAAATGTTATTTACGTATATTGTTGGATTGAGTGGTCCGATTTGAGGATACATATAGTTTTAATAGATAACATACAACACGTGAGCTTTAATTATGATCTAAATACAATGGAAATTGTTATTGTTTTTTTTTGTAGCAAACAAGCAAGTGGTGACCTACTCGATGACCCTAATGGCCAGGGACCAGAGGAGGGCCAGGGCCTGGAACCCAGGTGACCCTGATGGTAAGTAATCTCCACTACTCATGAACATCCACAATACCTGAAAAATCATGGACGCGTTACCGACCTTAAACGAAAGAAATGCTTATGGGATTGGGAGGGGAAAGGGGATTTGAGCCTCATAATTATGGGTTCGTTGCCAACCTTAAAGGAAAAGGATAATTAAGGGATTGGCAAGGGGAGGGGGATATCTCACTCACCGTACGAAACGCAACAGCAAGCTGTTACTTTACATCGGTTTTCAGTGAGACAGTGGTGAGAACCTGGATGAACAGGCCCATTCATGCTATATATAAAACTGTCTACAGCGTGACTCTACCACTTATAAATCAATGTCTAATTATGAACTGAAGATTTCCCCCGTTCTCTGTGAGATTGTGGTAACATTCTATCTTGTCTAATCTTGCGTGGATACTGTCTACAGTATCAACTTGACTCTATAATGTATCGTCAAGAAAGTTTTTAGCTTTCAAACACTAACGACTGGTTTCTGAAAGGCTGATCAATGTAAAATTAACTAATCAAATGTCAAATCTCATGTCAAGGCGAAATTAAGTTGCTAGACATTGTCAAACTGTTGTCGTGGTCAACGCTTTTGATTTGACACACATGTTAGTTAACATAGCTTTTAAATTAATATGATAATTGTATGTCAAATGCTACTACAGAGGCATCAAATATTTTTCCATTTTTCACTAAATATCTAATGTTTCAGCAATTCGAATTGATTTCACAACGGTGTCAAAATCGAAGTTCTGGTAGTTGAATGTTGATTTGATCAGCCTTTCAGAAACCGGGTGTTAGAGCTTATATGCTTAAATTAAAAATGAGTATCCCAGATCTATATAATCATCAATATTTAAAAGAAATTCGCCGAAACACACTTCTCATTCAACGATGAACACATTCGCCTGCTCAATAATTTATTATAAAGCCCAATCCTCATTTCATCAGAGTATAGACAATACTACGGACTATTCCCCTTTCAGCGCCCTGCCATTGCTATGTCAAATGACGTCATTCACTCCAGAGATGGATTTGGACTATAATTTCTGTACACAAAACGTCGTACCATGTCACAAAGGTGCGTTCGTAGATATAACTCAGTTTGATGTACATTGCTGCTACAATATATGTGTTACAGAAATTTGTGGTCATATTTAATTTTAAGGGTCGTTACAAACACCTGACGGTGAGTGTTTATGTAACGGATCTTATCAGAATTAAGGCATCCTAAAATTTTATGCTAATTTTAATTACGATTAATAAAACCGATCACATCTCTATAAAGTGAAGTGCGTAAGCGAGAACAGCAATGCTGAAGAAAGTTAAAAGCTCAACCGTTTATTATTTAGTATCGTTCAAGTTAAATATCGATATGTAATTCATTCGATAAAAATATGCTTTATTTATGTCGTCGAAATGCAAGCGGATTTGGTACTACGGGGGTGAAGTACTTTGTCGTACCAATACTATATGTTGCTTCAATTTGATCATACCTTTCTGAAAAACGTTGTATATGCAGTAATTAAATATTAGCGTTAATTTCATTAATAATTCGTACGTGACTGCCTCGGTGGCGCAGTTGTAATGAGTATGCGTTACGATTGAGGCCAACGCTGAGGTCTCGGGTTCGAACCCCGGGTCGGGTAAAGTGGTATTGCGTTTTTCTATTATGAAATGCTCAATATCAGCCCACAGTCTGGAATTTGTGCCCGGTATGGCGATAGGCTCGCCCCCCCTATCACATAAGGGACGGAAATACGCTCGGCGAAATGTGGGTGTACTGGTTACACCTCTGCCTACCCCTTCGGGGATTACAGGCGTGAGTGCGTATGTATGTAATTGGTACGTATAATAAATGTATGAAACAGATTTTGGCCACATGCAAATTACGATTTTTTTAGGAAAATACTTTTTAGCTGACATTTCTTTTGCGTTTGTGTGCGTTTCGTTGCAAGTAGTACGTGGTAATCTTCTTCTTAGCTTGAAGTAGTGATCACCCCATGCACTATACTCTTCCATGTGGTCCTGTCTTCGGCGATCTTAATTGCTTTAGATATCGGCAGGCCAGTGATCGTCTTTATTACGTTTGACCAGCGGACAGTTGAACGACCACGAGGTCTTTTTCCGTTGACCTGGCCGACTACCATCAGCTTTTCCAGATTGTCAGGGTTCCTACGAGCAACATGTCCGAAATAATTGAGTATCCGTTGAAAGCATAAAGTGGATAGCCTTGTGGTTATTCCAAGCTCCTTAAGAATGGACACGTTGGTTCGGCGTGCGGTCCAAGGTATTCGTAACATACGCCTCCAACACCACATTTCGAATGCGTCAATTTTCGCTCTCTCTTTTTGCCTTATCGTCCAGGATTCAGCACCATAGAAGAAGATTGAGAAGACCAACGTACGCATCAGCCTCACTTTAGTTTTACGGGATATATTGCGGTCTTTCCATATCCTAGTGAGTTTAGTAACTGCTGTTTTGGACATTTGGATTCTTCTACTTATCTCCGTCCCACTGCCACCCTCGTTGTTAAGAAGTGAGCCCAGATAAACGAACTGATCAACAAATTCTAGGTCTCCGAGTTCGTTTGAACGAATTAGCGTACCTGGCCTGTCTACTACCAGTACCTTGGTCTTGGCCTTATTAATGTTGAGTCCAACCAATTCACTCTCCTTCTCTACTCTAGAAAGGAGTTCAGCCAGTTCTTGCTCGGACTATGCAAATAGGGTAGTGTCATCTGCGTATCTGAGGTTGCTGATTTTCCTGCCACCAACAGATATTCCACCCTTCCAACCTTCCAGGGCTCTTCTCATGATGTATTCTCCATATATGTTGAAGAGAATTGGGGACAGAATGCATCCCTGTCTGACTCCCTTCTGCGGTTTGAAAGGTTTTGACAAGACGTGGTTGACCTTTACAACTGTGTTTCCATCCCGGTAGAGGTTTGCGATAAGTAGAACGAGATGCTGGGGCACTCCCATTTCTGTTAAGATGCTCCACAGGCATTCCCACCTAACACAATCAAATGCTTTAGAGTAGTCGACGAAGCACATCAGCATTGGAATGTTGAATTCGCGACACTTTTCTATAATCTGCCTGACATTCACAATCTGTTCCCTTGTGCCTCGTCCTCTAACAAAGCTCGCTTGCTCTACCGGAATCTGCCACTGCAGAAAAGCTTTGAGGCGTTCGTTGATGACGTACAGCAGAATTTTGCTTGCATGGGATATGAGTGCCACAGTTTGAGTGTAGTTTCCGCAGGACTTTGTTGAGCCCTTCTTGTGTAATGGTGTTAGAATGGATTCCTGCCAATCATTGATCCATTCACCTGTTCTCCATATCCGATTGCATAGGTTTTGTAGGATGTATACACCGCTATCCCCTACGACTTTTAAATCTGAGGCAAAGATACAGTCGCTTCCGGCCGATTTATTAGTTTTGAGCTTCTTTATAGCGAACTCAATTTCGGACTTCAAGATGTCAGGTTCCAAGTGGATATTGGTAATGTTGTGTGGAGGGTCTATTGATGCCGCTGCCGTGTCCGAGTACAAGTTTTCGCAATAACCTCTCCACCTGTCTACTACCTTATCAATTTCAGTGAGCAAACCTCCACTTACGTCCTCAAAAGCCCATGTTTTCGCCTTAAAATCCCGCGTGATAGATTTTATTTTCATAAAAAGATCTCGAACATGCATCTTTTGGGTTTGATTCTCAATTTCAGTACATATGTTGTTAAAGTACTGATTTTTGTCTTCCCTACACCGACGCTGCACTTCTGCCGAGAGAGCTTTATATCGCCCACGACTGTCATCATTTGAGACGGTTTTCAGGTCTTTCCTTTTCTTAATAATGTCCCATGTCTCATCTGATAACCATGAGCTGCTTGGTGAGTCACGCGTATCAACTTGACTTTCCTTATGAGTCGCAAGTAGCAGTTCTTTCATTTTGATCCAATTCTCATTCACACCCGAGTTATCATCAATTTGAAATTCCGTCGCAACTTTTTTCTGAAAACGTGCTTTAAAATTTATCTGTTCTCCAGGTGTAAGCCTACGTTTCTGGTTATCAGTGTGACGGTGACACTTTTTAAGCTTAATGATCATTTTTGCAACAAGCAAGGAATGATCACTGTCGCAGTCTGCCCCTGGGTAGGTTTTGGTGTTTATTACGCACGATCTCCACCTTTTCGAAACGGCGATATAGTCGATTTGGTTTCTGGTACTACCTCCTGGCGATGTCCACGTATAGAGTCGTCGAGGATGATGCTGGAACCAGGTGTTCATTATGGACAGTGAGTTAGCTGCACAGAACTGTAACCATCGGTCTCCTCTGTCATTCCGTGTGCCCAGTCCATAACGTCCCACAATATCCCTCAGGTGGTAGTCATACTCTGTGCACCCAACTTTGGCATTCATGTCTCCAATCAGAATATTTACTTCTCTCCTAGGTAGCGAGTTGTAAGTGTCATCCAACTGATTGTAAAATGCTTCGATATCTGCCTCGCTAGAAGTGCTTGTGGGTGCGTATACCTGTATGATGTTCATACGACATGGCTTAGTGTTGAGTTTCAGAGTGACTATACGGTCGCTAACAGGGTTGTATCCCAGAACACATTTGTCGATCTCAGGTGTTACAGATATCGGCACGCCTTTTCTACTCTCGTTATCAGGGCCAGAAAAGTATACGGTGTGCCCTCTGCTCGTTTTGTAGAAACCTGTACCTCTCATGTGAGTTTCGCTAAGGCCTAAAATATCCAGTTTGTAGGCCTGTTGTTCCTTGTCGATTGTTTCTTTCTTCACAACCTGGATCATGCCACGGACATTCCACGTTCCGAGTGCAATCCTCTTCCTCAGCGATCGTTGGTTCGTTAATGGCTTAGATGCGTCACCAGTAGCATTTTGTCCACACTGTGCCTGGCGAGTCACTCCAACGTGGCCAGTAGCATACTTCACACCACGCGACCTGGAATCGTCGTGGCGCCGGGTGGTGGCCGGATCGCATGCCATATCATCTCTTTGTGCCCTCATTTCATACTAGATTTCTTGGGAAAATAGTGCAGAGGTTTCCCGTTGCCTTCTGCACCAGTCCTTTAGGGGATTATTTAGTTCCCCAGGCTGCTGTGGCCCCTTCCAGATGGATGTCCTACTGGGTGTTAGGTTATACCGCCTATGCTCGGTCGTCATTGTCTCGTCTGTTATCTAGCAGGGAGCACCGCGACGACCTCTGGGCCGCCGCCGCTAGCTATTCTGAGAAGAACCACTAGCGCGAGCAAGTGAGGATAACTATTGGGTCGGATGAGATGTTGTGTCCGTTCACCCCTTACTCCCCATGTTCCCGTTACGTGGTAATACTTAGCGAATTTACAGCGTACGATTGTGAGTATGCGTTATTAAGACATCTACCTTCTGTAAGTAGTTATTCTAATCTGCCATTAGACCAATGAGTTTATTATTGTTGGCACTAAGTTCTACCTTACAAAACCAGCAATGTAAATCAAACGCAAAAAGGCAGAGTATTTTCGTGTGGTAATTGGTAAATGACCCTCTCAATTTAGGGCGCTGATGGACAGACATTAGGCCGTCTGCGTTGTTGTGGCACCAACGCATCCCATTTGTTCGGGCCGGCGTAATTCTGCAAATGTAACGGGTTGAACGAAAAAAGGGAGGTGACGTAATGTGTCAAATGACAGCCGCATTTGAAAAAAGAATTTGCTAATCTACCGTCAGAGGATTGTTGGCGATGACAGCCAGTATTAATTTCAAAAAGTGTTTTAAATAAGTATTATTCATTAGCTACCTTTTCTAAAACTCGACTTATATTAATTGTTTCTGACGTAAAAGAACAAAGAGGTTTTCAATTAGTTCTTATTTATATTCATGTATAACTCCGCCAAATGTGGACCGATTTGGATGATTGTTTTTGTATTCGATAGGGTTTAATTCGGCGGTGGTCTCAATCAATTACTACTCAATAAAAACTAACCCCAATAGAGTGAAATCGGGGATGAAAGACATCAAGATAATCCTATGTCCTAATCCAGGTCATGGTCTACATGTGTGCCAAATTTCATCCAAAACCGTTTACCTGTTAAGGCGTGATAAACTAACAAATATCCAAATTCACAAACATCCAAACTTTCACATTTATAATAGTAGTAGGATAACTTCGTTGTATTTAGATAAGAGTCCTTGAAAATGGTCGAGGCCAAGATTAAGTTAATCTATATATCTTCCTACACACTACGGTGACGTCGCAATTTCACTACAAACCTATAACAATGTTTTACAAAACGTGTAAGTCATGCATAAGGAACAAAGTTATATTTTCCTGAAAGGTCTGTGTATAAATTTTCCATTCCTTTGTGGCTGATAAACCTTGAACCGATTCTGACGTTGTGAAAATCTAGAGATCCCGGAGACCTTCGCCTTGGCATTGTCGGGGCTGGTGTGTTCCTTTTGGAACTGTTGTATGTGCGCAGTTTGAATGCTTATGCTGAGGTCTCAAGTTCAATCCCGGGTCGGGTAAAAGTGATATTGGGATTTTCTATCACGAATTATTATTCTTAGATTCTGAGATCAGTCCGGAGTCAGGGGTTGTGCCCGGTATGGCGATAGCGCCCCCTATCACATCAAGGGACGGAGATACGCTCGGCGAAATTTGGGTGTACTGGTTACACCTCTGCCTACCTCTTCGTGGATTTCAGGCGGGAGTGGCAATGTATGCATATATAAATCGAGACCCATCTCCTTTTTGAAATTTGTTTTAAAAGCAATATCAAATTTGAAAGGGGCCAATATGCTAAGGGACGAAAGCAGAACACTTTCTTGTCTTAACCTTGACATTCACCGAAGGTCTCTGAACAAAGATGTGAAAGCCAACACGTGGATACTTTCTATTTAATTTTATATACTTCGAACAACTCTATTAAGATGTTAGTGTGGCGAACAGTGGGAAGCTGCGTTTGTTTATAGTAGATTAACTTGTTAAACTTTATAAAGAAATACTAACGCAGTTTATGCGCCATTTTGGTCTAATTTAATTTTCTTTTCATTTTCATGGTGGAAATGTGATTTCGGAAAATGTTAATGTTGTTTTTTGGATTTAATTATTATTTTGATTCTTTCTCTGTTTCTTTAAGGATTATAAATAATCTTTAGTGATTTTTAATATTAACGTTGTTGACTTCTTTATTGTTCTTATCGTATCTTTTTTGTCTATTTATTTGTTTAATAGCGGTTTCACATGGTTAAATTTTAGTTGTTCAAGTGCTAAATCGGAAACGATTTGAACCGTCTTCTGACTTTCAATCGAATTGATCAACATAAACCATATAGTGTGTAAAATGTTTTTTATTCTAACATTGCTTAGTGCATGTTACGACCCTTAAATATTTCCACACCCTTCTGTAACACGTTGTATATGAAAGTTTCTTGGAGATTTTCTCCAAAAGTAATAAATCAATTGTGATGGGTTTTTTAGCATAGGCCGGCAAACGAGCAAGTCACCTGATGGTAAGTGCTCTCCACCGCCCATATACGCCCACTATATCTTTAAGAAAAGGGATTGGGATAGGGAAGGGGATTTGGGCTTCCAGATATCTCACTCACCGTACGAAACGCAGTAGCAAGTCGCTACTTTACGTCGGTCTTCTGTGAGACTGTGGTAACGACACGGTCGAGCCGGCCCATTTGTTCTGTAGACAAAACTGTCTACAACGTGGCTCTATCACTCACAGGTGTTCATAAACGTAGTCTACATACTTTCGAGAAGGTTTTATTAATATTTCTTTCATTTTTCTCGCAGAATGTACTAGAAATAAACAGTACAGGTATGTAGGTAGGTATATTGGTGTTCACATCACACCCTGCTCTTTGTTAAGCTGTACCACCATGCGTTCATACTTGCCCCCAGATGGAGGGTACTTTGAATAATTGAAAGAACTGTGAAGTGTGGGGTCGGGGCCCTAGGAGGTTCCCCGGCTCTTTATAGGTCACTGTGTAAGAAAGGGTTGCAAGTGTGAAACGGTAGAGTTAATTAGACGAATGTATTGACGTGTAAAAATATTTTTCTTTGTGTAAATAATTTAATGAGTAGGGTACAGTGATATTACTGATAGTCACCCTGACTATCAGTAATATCTATATATAAAATCAATTGCCTATGCGTGAGTCTCGCAAAATCTTGAAATGTCTCGACCGATTTATTTTTTCTTTGTTTTGTTCGTCTCAATACTGGGATGGTCTAGGAAAAAAAGAAAATTAGGAAAACCCAACAGGAACAGTCAAAAAAAAATAATTTAGATTTTTTAATATACAACGTGTTACAGAAAGGTGTGGTCATATTTTAGGGTCATTACATACACCTTACAATTAGTACTTATGTACCGGACCTTTTCAATACCAAGACATCCAAAAATTACACATTAATTTTGATCACTCGTTTATTAAGATCGATAAAATTGGTGACATCACTATTAATTATTATGAACGACACTCACTTTTTAATAAACTTGAATAAGTTGTACGTAATTCTACGAACATACGTACGTAACTTGTAATCCAAACACAAAATAACACCTGAAAGAGATTGTATGCTGAAGACGATATTGGTACCATCCTCTAGGAGCATGTTAAAGACTTCATTCTCGTGTCTTCCATCTATGAATTTGGCTTAATACATTCGACGATCCTCTTAAAAGCTGTTATCAGTTACACCAACACAAAGTACCAATACATAATACTTATTTTTAGTTAAATACAACATATTTTTTGAACTCGTAATCATACTTCATAAAATCAAAAATTACCGAATTGACGGCGTCAAATAAATATTGACATTTGACAATCTTTAATGTTTTTTTAATTATAAAATAATTAAATGAAAGGAGGTCTATAGTATCATTGTTTATCATTTAGTGTTGTCCAAAGTTAAAAGTCGATATCGACATGTTACTCATTCGATAAAAAAGAAAATTTTATAATTATTGTACTAGCAATGCAATCTGATTTGGTGCTATGGGAGATAAAATACTTATACGCTATACTATACATTGCTTAAATTTGCCCGCCCACTTCTATAACACGTTGTATACATACATACGCACTCACATCTGTATTCCCCAAAGGGGTAGGCAGAGGTGTTACCAGTACACCCACATTTCGCCGAGCGTATCTCCGTCCCATGATGTGATAGCGGGCGAGCCTACCGCCGTACTGGGCACAGTTCCAGACTCCGGGCTGAGCATTTTATAATAGAAACAACCAATATCACTTTTATCAGACCCGGGGATTGAACCCGACACCTCAGAGTCAGCCTCAGTCGTAATGCGTACGGCATTAGGTACAGTTGCGCTACCAAGGCAGTAAAAGTGTATGATATATTTTTTTTTTTTACCTCACTGGTACTAAATCCGATTGCATTGCTAGATACAATAATTTTCAGATTCAAAAAGTCACACATGAGTTGCTCGGTATTGGAATTCGTACTCAATATGATTAAGAGTAGGCTCACTACTTATCACCTATCATAACACGAATCGGAAAAAATCTCGACGAACTGTGGGTGCACTAGTTGCACCACAACCTACCCCTTCAGGGATACAGGCGTGAGTGTATAAATAGAATATAAAGTATATAATTTAATGCTCCGACTGCCCCGGTGGCGCAGTTGTAATGCATACGCGTTAAGATTAAGCTAACGCTGAGGTCTCGGGTTCGATCCCCGGGTCGGGTAAAGTGGTATTGGGTTTTTCTGTTACTAAATGCTCGGAGTCTGGAATTTGTGCCTGATATGGCTTGCCCCCTATCACATAAGGGACGGAAATACGCTCGGCGAAATGAGTGTGTACTGGTTACACCTCTGCCTACCCCTTCGGGGATAACAAGCGTGAGTGCGTATATGTATATAATTTAATGCTATGTTGTACTATATTTTTACACGTTATTTGTGGCGCGAAATACAAAGTTTCAATATTCATAATAAATGTAGCTCCGGAAAAATGTTCTTAAAAACAAATTCAGTAACATCTTTTAATTTCATTGCACAATATTTTAATATTCAAACCATTTGAAAAATTAAAAAGGCACCTTTCCATAGCTTACATAATTAAACGACCCCGAGGTATTTATGCTAAACGGACGGACAAAAAACCGACATTATTTATATCTGGCACGTTCCATTGAACACCAAAAACGACGCCTCAAATATGTATGCAAATGTACTGCCGCCAAAGCAAATATATTTTGCATAAACGGTGGATGTTAACTGAAAAATGTGAATATTAAATATGATTAGAAGTCGTTTATTAGTCTTTGACCACTTTTGATTCTGTGGTTTTTTTTATAGCAAATGCTGGCGAACTAGTAAGTGCCAGAACCCATTTAATA
The DNA here is from genome assembly GCA_905332985.1 of Mimas tiliae. Classification (NCBI taxonomy): domain Eukaryota; kingdom Metazoa; phylum Arthropoda; class Insecta; order Lepidoptera; family Sphingidae; genus Mimas; species Mimas tiliae. Next base: position 3,094,811 of record HG995260.1, on the reverse strand, counting down.
ATACCAGCCATGTATATACGGCCCATATTAGGCACGGTCATCCGCTACGAATGAGAGGTTTAAGCTTTAGTCCACCACGCTGACCTAGTGACAGACTTTTCATTTTTTTATAGCATAGGCCGGCAAACGAGCAAGTGGGTCACCTGATGGTAAGCGATCTTCACCGCCCATGTGGGCGTACATGGGCGGTGAAGATCACTTACAAAAAAGTATGGGCGCGTTGCCGACCTTAAAGGAAAGCGATAATTATGGGATTTGGGCCTCCGGATATCTCACTCACCGCACAAAACGCAGCAGTAAGCTGCTACTTTACGTCGGTTTTCTGTGAGACAGTGGTAACGACCCGGATAAGCCGGCCCATTCGTACTGTAGACAAAACTGCCTACAGTGGGGCTCTACCACTAAATCCGAACAATATATATAATACCATAATGACTAAAAGTTCTTCCTCAATATGGATTCGTAACGTCACTGTACAGTGGAAACGCAAAGAAGGAGAGATGCAGGATAAATCAATTTCCTTTGAAAAATGATCTCTGGAAACGTACAATCAAATTAAAACACGAAAGACGGCCTCGGAAGAATCCGTTGTAATCACTTTGTATTCTGACGTCGTAAGCAATTAACCGGAGTGCGTCTGTATACATTGTTAAGCCTATTAGTGATACAGACATCTTTTGTCTTTTTGACAGAGTGGTTTAAGTTACAAGGTGATACGTCTCTCGGTACGAGTACTCGCGTAAAGGTGCCTTTTAATTTTTCAAATGGTTTGAATAGAGTGTTTATGAGTGGTAGAGCCACGCTGTAGACACTATTGTCTACAGCATGTATGGGGCGGCTCGTCCGGGTCGTTACCACTGTCTCACAGAAAACCGGCGTAAAGTAGCAGCTTGCTGCTGCATTTCGTACAGTGAGTGAGATATCCGGAGGCCCAAATCCCCTCCCCTTCGCAGTTCCTTAATAATCCCTTTCCTTTAAGGTCGGCAACGCACCCATGATTCTTTTGGTATTGTGGGCGTACATGGGCGGTGGAGATCCCTTACCATCAGGTGACCCACTTGCTCGTTTGGCGCCCTATGCCATAAAAAAACGAATATTAAAATATTGTGCAATGAAATTAAAAGATGTTACTGAATTTTTTTTTAAGAACACTTTTCCGGAGCTACATTTATTATTATATGAATATCGAAACTTTGGCTTTCGCGCCACAAATAACGTGTAAAAATATAGTACAACATAGCATTAAATTCTATACTTTATATTCTTATTTATACTCTCACGCCTGTATCCCTGAAGGGGTAAGTTGTGGTGCAACTAGTGCACCTACAGTTCGTCAACCTTATTTCCGATCCGTGTTATGATAGATGATAAGTAGTGAGCCTATACTCTTATTTGTATCGAGTATAAATTCCTGCCTAGACTGCCTCGATGACGCAGTTGTAATGCGTATGCGTTACGACTGAGGCTGACGCTGAAGTCTCGGGTTCGATCCCCGGGTCGGGTAATGTGATATTGGGTTTTTCTATCATGAAATGCATAGTATCATCCCGGAGTCTGGAATTGTGCCCGATACGGCGATAGGCTCGCCCCCTATCACATCATGGGATGGAGATGCGCTCGGAGAAGTGTAGGTGTACTGGTCACACCTCTGCCTGCCTCTCGTAAGTGAGAGGCCAGCTGGGCAGGTACCACCGCTTTGTCTATTTCTGTCGTCAAATAGCAGTGTGTAAACATTTTTGTGTTCCGGTTTGAAGGACATACAAATTATGAAGTACTGCTTGGCACTGAACTGCACTCGTGACCCTTATACTTAAGTTGTTTAGTCTCATAACGCCTAGTAATTTAACTGGCTTCAATCTCCTTCAAACCGGAACACAACAATGTTTACACATTGCTATTTGACGACAGAAATAAACAAAGCGGTGGTACCTACCCAACCCGCCTCTCGCATACGACGGACCACATAGTAGGGACCTTTTGGGTCGGGAGTTATCCATACTCTTTTAAATTAAGGCACACAAGAACTCCAAGACATTGATGTCTATTTATCAACGTCGGTATCCAACCATACGATTACATCGTGACATCTCATTCCGTCCCCTCGCAGATTTACTTATGACTCGCCTTTTGGTTGGAGATCTTATTAATCTCCAACATCATTAATTACTACTGTTTATCCATTAAGGAATTGTTATTTTTGATTCGACAATTTTTTGCCTTTCTAGACAAAAGTGAAGTGGATTTATAGATGTGCATGATTGATGAGGTGAAATAGGATTTATTAACTTTTGTTACTAGATTGACGAAACAAATATACATGGCGAGTATGAATGGTACAGTTGAGAGGGAAAGGCCTTAGCGAGGTCAGGAGTACCCTAAATTGACGTGCGTGTATGAAAAATTCAATGAGAGTGAAGGAGGCTTGGTAGACTACAAACATATTACAAAACACAATTTTTGCGCTCGATTCAAACCTAGCTCACATAGAATAAAATAATGTATACATCAAAATCTTTCGTATGACATAAATGTCATAACTTTTTTTTAGCATACGCCAAGCAAGCGGATCACCTAATGGTAAGTGATCTTCACCGCCCATGTACGCTCACAATACCAGACGAATTGGTGCATTGCCAACCTTAAAGGAAAGGAATAATTACGACATTGCAAAGGGGAAACGCAGCAGCAAGTCGCGAATTTACGTCGGTTTTTTGTAAGATAGTGGTAATGACCCGATCGAGCCGGCCCATTCGTCCTGTAGACAAACTGTCTACAGCGTGACTCTACCATGCATAGTGTTGAAAGCTTCATTTAAAACGTGTTTTAAAAATATAAATAAATAAATACACTCGACAACCACACACCGTCCTGACCCCACAAAAGGTTAACCTGTATGTAATCAGGAATTACGAGAGATTTGCGGACCAACAACATCCAGACTTGAAACAAATATTTGTGGATCATATAAATATTGGTCCCGGTGCGATAATTGTACCCACGGCCTCTTACTTCGCAGACGGCTGCTCACCCACCGCGCCACGGATGCTGTCAATACAAATACATGCTTCTAAACACACTTTTGCACTATTTCTACGGCACCATCATAAAACATGCATTCATCCGTCCAAAGAATAAAGCCTTATCTTCAGCACCATTACGTTCCACAATAAAATATTGCATGGCCGTATTGACGGCTCAATCGGTTCGACAGTTTTATTGACCATCTAGTTTGAAGGTTTTATCTGGAAGTGCATTGCTGTGTACGACGAATAATAAAACACCTATACAAGTTTTATAGTTTCGTAATCTAAGCGATGACGGCATGGGCATACTAGAATCATGACACACGACGTCACATTTTTACTGTGGCTTGATATAATCGCTTGATGGATCGTATCAAAAACTGAAACACAAATTGTGATTTCCCGACCTTAGATTTGAACTCAGGACATCACTGTGTTTCAGCTTAAATAGGCTTTTACTAAACCAATAAGGCGATACATCGAGTCAAAATTTACGAGGTGGTAGGCCCCTCGTATGCGAGAAGCCGTCTGTAAGCACTGTTAAAGCAGCAGTGTTTCGATTCTAAGGACATTGAAGCCAGTGGAATTACTGGGCATTATGTAACTTAACAACTTATGTCTTGGGGTGTTAAATGCAGTCCAGTGCCAGTTTAGTGCTTTCTAATGCAAAGTTCTGTGTAGTGTTGCTTTTATTTATGGGCTGTCTAGTCTCGGTGGTTACCATCAGACAAGCGATCTGCTTGTTTCGACATTAAAAATAATAAATAAAACATTGTTGAAGTACAGTAACAATTTTAATATAATTAAAGCAATATTAATAAAATTTGCTCCGGCAAACTTCCGTGGCACAGTAGGCGAGTAGCCGGCTGTGAAGCGAAAGGCCGCGGGTTCAATTCCCGCACCAAGATAAATCTTTGTGTGATCTACAGATATTAGTTTCAGGTCTGGGTGTTTTCTATCCAAAGGGGTTGACGTAGGGCGGCAGCCGGTCGTAAAGACTAGAAGCCATTTTTTTAATGGCATATGCCGGCAAACGAGCAAGTGGGTCACCTGATGGTAAGTGATAACCACCGCCCATGTAGGCCCACAATACCAAAAGAATCATGAGTGCGTTGTCGACCTTAAAGGAAAGGGATAATTAAAAGGAATTGGGAAGGGGAGGGGGTTTGGGCCTCCGGATATCTCACTCACCGTGCGAAACGCAGCAGCAAGCTGCTACTTTACGCCGGTTTTCTATGAGACAGAGGTAACGACCCGGACGAGCCGGCCCATACATGCTGAAGACAAAAGTGTCTACAGCGTAGCTCTACCACTCATAACGTCATCATCTCATCATCATCATCATCTCGTCATATCTTTCTGTAACGTGCTAAAAAGCATGTTGCGCCGTCCCACTGCGTGTAGGATAAGGGCAGATGAAAGAAGAATATTAATAAAACGCCATATTGACCTGTGAACTTGTAGCATCCCGTGGCGTGTGTAAAGTGTGTTGGCAAGGCGCTTAAAATATGCATAGCGGTGGATGGGTTAACACCAGATCGTAATGGTTTCCATTTATACTCGATAATGGTGTTCATAAAAATATTCATAATATAGCTGTTTATATCTATAATTTATTGCGTATATAATAATTAAACGAAATTTGGGTTTGTCATGCTCGCTTAATTGCCTGTGCTTGCGCTGGCGTCGTGGGCCGGGTGTGTGTGTGGTTGTTACCAGGAGGCCAATTCTCGTAATTTTAAATGTTCAAGATATCATTCCGATCTAGTCTCAGCGTCAAGAAAGTTGCAAATGGCATTCTCTTAAACCAATAATCAACGTAAAATGCACTTAGCATTAGCAGTAGCATTATACCGTTTTGGCTTCAGTCAACTTTTATTCTGACTTGATTGATTTACAGAATCAATATCAGGCAAAATTTTTGATCACAAAACATCGCATGGCAGTGTACTGCGATTGTCTGTAAGATTGTCTGGAATCGCCGTTTGCGATAAGACCGCTTATAGTATCACTCTTACTGTAGGATCCTCGTTTATAAGCTAGAGACATAAGATGTTTCGTCTGAAAGAAAGAAAGAAATAAAAATATTTATTCGCAACAAGCAAAATTTTAAAGGAAAACAGAAATACAAAAACACTTAAATTAGATGTGCTCGTCACAAAAACGACACCAACTCAGCTTAAGCTGGTAATAAAACCAGCGCGCTGGTCTTCCGTTGGGCCGCTTACGTGAAGTCACGGGCGCCAAAAACAAAAATAGTACTTACACATTACAATATACTAATGCTTACTACGTCACCATGAACAAAAAGACACACAATTAAACAAGTGCGAGATTCTGATGGAGACATATACTTATATAAAAACAAAACTAGCATGTGGCGGACAACACTAATCGCACGACACACGCATCACTACGGCATGGCGTCGCAGGGGCGAGGCGCGCGGGAGCGGGATCGTCTCATAATGATCAGTAATTTCACTAGCTTCAATGTCCTTTAAACGGTAAAATAACAGTGCTTATACACGGCTGTTTGGCATTAGAAATAGACAAATATTGGTACCAACCCAAACGACGTCTCGCATAAGAGGAAACTACCACCTACTAAACCACTAGTAGTACTACTTCCACGTTTACTAACCTCAGCTATAAACAACTTCATTCTATTACATATTTATTTAAATGTTTATTGTACACCAGAACATACTCAGTAAACAGTAAAGAACAAAAAACTTAAATAGGCACAACTGGCGTTCGTATCGCTCAAGGCAATCTCTTACAGACAACCATGGGATGGAGAAAAGAGAATAAGGTAGAGTTCTTCCTTATTACCTGGAAACAATCCCGTCTAGCACGGTACGTTTCCAGCGTTCATTTCTACCTCGTACATGCAAGCTCTGTAATGAACGCCCTGCGTCAGTGTTTTCCAAGTGTTATGAACTGTCCTTCTTTAAGCGAGGCTTAAAAAGAGTCTTCCTTCAACGGTAGGCAGCGGCCTGGCTGTGCTCTGGCATTGCTGAGGTACATGGGCGGCGGTAACCACTTACCATCAGGTGAGCCACCCGCTCGTCTGTCTATCTAGGGCAATAAAAAAAATAAGGTAGTCTAAGGCGTACAATCAATAAACTTAATAAATACATACTGCAATCAATACCAATCAAGCGAGATTATTACAATAAATCAAAAAACTATCGTAATAAAGTCATCATTTCGACAAATGTGTTCAAATTACACCGTGCACCATATGCGTTGTAGCACCTATTAAACTCGTATTAGAAGTCTAATGTTCTTTTTTAGGGGAATGAGTTTTATTGATTGCATGTAATTTTCACGGAATTTTAAATTGGGTAATTTGGAGTGATAAAACTATGGTTTTGTCGTACGAGTAATTGGGGCTCAAAAACAAGTTGTAACTTAAAAACTATTGGTGACTTGTATGTTAAAGGAGGCGGTCAATTTTTAAGTTTTAGTTAATCTTATTTTAAGTTTCATTAGGTGATAGGTCGCTCGTATGCGAGAAGGCGTCTGGGCTGGTACCATCGCTTTGTCTTTTTCTGCCGCCCTGCATCAGTTTGTAAGCAAGGTTTAAAGAACATTGAAGCCAGTGAAATGACTAGGCGTTATGAGACTTAACATCTTATGTCTAGGGGTGACGAGCATAGGCCTGTGCCTTGCATTTATACTGTAGATAAAATTTTCTTGTGTCTTTCTACTACTTTAAGTCAAAACGATATCATGCAAAGGTTTCGAACGTGCAACATCAAATATAAGTAAATATACATTTTACAAGGTGGTCAGTCCCTCGTATGCGAGAGGCCATCTGGTTAGGTACCACCGCTTTGTCTATTTCTGCCGCCAAGCAGCAGTGTGTAAGCACTGTTGTGTTCCGGTTTGAAGGACATTGAAGTCAGTGAAATTACTAGGCGTTATGAAACTTAACATCTTATGTCTCGGGGTGACGAGCGAATTCCAATGTCATGCAGTGCTTTGTAATTCAAAGTTCTGTTTGGTGTTGCTTCTGTTTATAGGCAGGCGCTTACCATCAGCCGAGCGACCTGCTCGCTTCGTTACTCCAGCTAATAAAAAAGTGCCATTTTACGTTTATATTGAAGAAAAAAGAACTTGTGCAATCGTAATATCAACTAAACCTATGCAACAAAGCTGCTATTTCAAACCCAATTCATTATAAACAAGCCTCGTTTATATTATAATTAAACATAACGCTCAAGTCGTCCATACAATGACCACATTTGGAATTGCCCGACGTTAACCCGGCAAATGCATTCGACGGGTCTTAATGACTTTGGGTCTTAGTTTAATTTAATATTAACTGTAACAAGACGCTGGTCTTAGACGCAACTTAATACAATAAGTTGATGCGCACGCTTGCGACTTTTTGTCGTGTTTCTAATGCATTTACGATGTTTTATATATACATACATACGCACTCACACCTGTAATTCCGGAAGAGGTAGGCAGAGGTTAGTTAAGTACCCCCACATTTCGCCGAGCGTATCTCCGTCCCATGATGTGATAAGGGGCGAGCCTATCGCCATACCAGGCACAATTCCAGACTCCGGGTTGATATTGAGCATTTCGTAATAGACAAACCCAATATTACTTTTACCCGACCCGAGGATCGAACCCGAAACCTCAGCGTCAGCCTCAGTTGTAACGCGTACGCGTACGCATGATAACTGCGCCACCGAGGCAGTCGAAGTAGCTACGAGTACTACGAATTATTATTAATATAATTAAATCCTACCACTATTAAAAATGTAAAAGTTTGGATGTTTGTGAGTTTGTGAATTTGAATGTTTATTAGTCAATCACGCCTTAACGACTGAACGGTTTTGGATAAAATTTGGCACACAGGTGACTATTAAGCCGTGATAATACCAGACAGAAAGAAGAAAGCAAGATGTTATTGATAGCAATTCGTAAAAAAATTGCTGTATCGCCTTTAATCATCGAAATAAGACGAACCTTTAATACCTACCTTAATATTTTTCCTTGAATATCTATCTCGGCTTCCCTTTAATAAACTACCCTTGTTTATTTAAAAGTCGTAAAAAAATCGCAAGTGTACACGAGAATTGTACTATGTCTCTCATACGTATGGCAGAACTGTCGCGCACAGACGGACCGTTAATGTGCGGTGGGATTAGACGTGACTTGACGACAATGTGGGAACTCGCTATTGAATCGTATGGCTTTGAGGCTTTACACAGATTTTTGTTCCTTTTCAATGCTATTTAAGGCCAGTGACTAACATTTGCAGATGTCCTGTATTTTCGGGGATATCCGATATTCTTGTATGTCAACTTTCCACAAAGTACCCAAGATTTGATAAAAATGATTAATGTGATTTGCAACCATGATTATATTATGGATTGATTTTTAAAATTGATGAAATAACAGTTCTTTAATACAAAGAGTAACGATAAAAAATACGAAGGTATACATACCTAATACCTATGCTTTTCATTCGTACTGGGTAAGAAATCTCATATTACGGTCAATTTAAAGCATATTATATACATACAACGCACTCACGCCTGTAATCCCCGAAGGGGTAACCAGTAAATCCACATTTCGCCCAGACTCCGGGTTGATACTGAGCATTTCGCAACAGAAAAACCTATTATCATTTTTCCCCGACCCGGGGATCGAACCCGAGACCTCAGCGTCAGGCTCAGTCATAACGCTTAGATATGCATTACGACTGCGCCACTGAGTTTTAATCAATTTAATTAATTAAATGTAATGAGCTAAATTTTATGCATTTGTAAAAAGAACTGGCTACTTCACCAGTCACACACAATTCATCTGGCAATGTGGTCGCTAAAAACCATTGTATAAAAGAATTCAAGTATTTAATATCAGGTTCTAAGTCCCACCATACCATCAGTATGTGATTCAGAACACAAAAATAAAATTGTTATATTTACTTTTTTTTAAAATTAGTTTCAATGACGAGACGAGCAGATCGCTCCACGCCTGCTCATAAACAGAAGCAACGCCACACAGAACTTTAAATAACAAAGCACTGTATGACACTGGACTGCGCTCGTCACCCCGAGACATGAGGTGTTAGGTCTCATAATGCCCAGTAATTTCACTGGCTTCAATGTCCTTCAAACCGGAACACGACAGTGCTTACACACTGTTGCTTGGCGGCAGAAATAGACAGAGCGGTGGTACCAACCCAGCCGGCCTCTCGCAAACGAGGGACTTACCACCTTGTGAATCACCACTTTTGCTCGTTTAGATCGACTTACAGTTTTAACAGTCCACAAATTTAATTAAAGTACACAAATGGCGCAACATCTGTGAAGGGTTACCTATTCCTATAAAAGTAACCGAATTATTACTAATCAAATTAACAACGATAGTCCTGCGTGGCGGAATTTATTTGAGCGACATGTCATTTAACCCTTTAATACGAACGGATTAAAATGGGGGGCTTAAATTAATTTAAATTTAGGTCTTAAGAGTCATTGTGCCGCGTCACTAGATTTAGGGGGACAGTTGAGTAGGTTTGGTATTCATTTGTTTATTATATTTCATGTTTAATTTTAGTGAGTTTTATCTTAGTGACTTAATATTAACTACTTTATGATGCAGCAGACTAACTAAAAATGTAGAGCTCCTAGCCCTATATTTGCACCTTCCCAATCACCTAATTAACCCTTTCATTGAGGGTGACCATTGTGATTATTCAAAGGCGGTGCAACTCACATATCATCAAGTGGCCCATTTGCTCGTTCACCAGACTCTGCAAGTTTAAAAAAAGTTAATCAAAAATCTTCCAAAACAAAAAATAAAATATATTAAACCATCCAATCCACGCCTAAAACAATCCCTCAAAACTCAATATTATTCAAATTCCAAATTCAAAACGTCCAATCTACATTATCCGAAATACACAACGCTCAACGGAAATGCCTTTATATTTGTCAACGTCACGTCCCTGCAGAATAACCGACAAAAAAACGTATCCGTGACATTTTTTTCTCAAATGAAGCGTGACGACTCGGCTTCTCTTATTAGATTAACAGGTCTATTTGCAAGTCTGTTTGTGCGTTCACATATATGTTTATTTAACGGAAATGAATCGCAATTTGGTAGGGGGAGAGAGGAAGGTATTGTTGACACTGTGTTATATGATATTATATGTGTAACACACGCTTATTTGAAGTCTGTTCGTATTTAATTATATAATTCCTATCTATGTTTTGTCCCTCGTTACCAAATTTAAATTGATATGACAATATGACTGCCTCGGTGAAGCAGTTGGTATGCGTACGTGTTATCATTGACGCTAACGCTGTGGTCTTGGGTTCGATCCCCGGGTTGGGTAAAGTGGTATTGAGTTTTTCTATTATAAAATGCTCAGTATCAGCCCGGAGTCTGGATTTTTTACCCGGTATGGCGATAGACTCGCCCCCTATCACATCGTGGGACAGAGATACGCTCGGCGAAATGTGGGTGTACTGGTTACACCTCTGCCTACCCCTTCGGGGATTACAGGCGTAAGTGCGTTGTAAGAAATACACTTAAAATGTGAGTACTTAGACGCATGTATATCAAAAATAGACACTAATAATAATAATAAATAGAAACTCAAAGTAAACATAATAATAAATTGTTTATTTTAAATCGTACTATTCACATACTGACTGGTCTATTAAGGGGATATCAAATAGAATGAATCATGATGGCGCGGCGACGCAGCGGGTCCGGTCACGTGACCGCTTGATTAGTTCACAGATTCTTTGCATTTTCAATATGTTTACTATAAAACAACACGTAACTTTCACTTCAATATCTATGCACTTAAAGGCTATAATCGCTTGAGATTGATTGATTTCATCTTATAAACCTTGACTTACGAAATTAATCTCAAAAGTTAATGTATTATGGTTGGTTTTTCCGTGTATCTGATGTGTAAGGGTTGGTAATCCTATGTGGAGAATCGAATTAGTTGACCGCCCGCTGTTTTTGCTACTCAACACAATAGATTCAGCGGAAAATGGACGCACTCCGACAAAATTACCTCCAACGTCTTCTTGGTAGTTCAAGCGTTTTGTTGTTTTTGTTAGTTGATTACAATATAGTTTACGTTATATGTAAGTACTCTTTATTTTAAAAAGGTATTTACACTGCCAACTGTCTCGGTGGCGCAGTTGTAATGCGAATGCGTTACGCTGAGGCCTCGGATTTCATTCCCGTGTCGAGTAAAAGTATCCTCCGGACTGAGCATTTCGTAATAAAAACACCCAGTATCATTTACACGACCTGGGGATCGAACTAGGGACCTCGGCGTCAGACTCAGTTGTAACGCTTACGCATTAACACTGTGCCACCAAGGCGGTCATCAATTTTGATGACTCGTATATTATAAATAATCAATAAGATCAATGACATTACAGTAGGCCTAGTACAGGTTTTAATAGTTTTCCTAAACGATGAGAGTTTTCGTGTTCTCTCCATACCGCTAAATTTTAGTAGCCACTAGTGGGAACTATAATGAATTAAAATTAATAATATTTTATTTCATATTAGTCGACTAAGAAAATTATTTTCAAGCGATTCTTTCCTTTATTACCGTATGAATTACTAGTTTGACACTTCGACGGTAATAAATTTATACGAATTCGAAAACTGTGAACGTATTTGTGACTTGTACTAGGCCTACTGTAAATTATTTGCATTATACCTCTGCGACCTAGTATCGCCTTTATCCGTATCAGCTGTTTATCATTTAGTATGGTCAAAGGTTTCAAGTCGAATATCAACATGTTACTCATTCAATAAAAAATAAAATGCTTTATTTATTGTCCTAGCAATGCAATCGGATTTGGTACTATGGGGGATAAAATACTTATACCGTACACTATACATTGCTTAAATTTTAATTTGCCCGCCCTTTTATATAACACGCACACTATTATAATACCTATACGTTACTAAAATTTGACCACACGTTTTTGTAACACGTTGTATACTGTATCTTACGAGTATGTTACTGCAAAAAAAATGGACTAATTGTAAAAATTGTATCTAACCAGAAACATTAAATATTACATAATCCATACACATGATAAAATCTCTCACGCACATTTTTTTTTATTAGGCCTGTGTAAGAACACGTCCCACTGCTGGGTACGGGCCTCCTCTACTGAATGAGAAGGGTTTTATTTATTTATTTATTTATTTTAGGAAGGCTTACAGACTAATAACAATAGAAACATAAAATAAAAGAAACATGTACAAACTAAATTGCTGATTATAAGCCTCCACATACAGATAACTAAATTGGCACCTAACTAGATATACCAAAACTATAAAATTATACTATACATTTATGGTAAAGGATAACAGCAAAAACAATGTACATAAAGATAATATGTCTCCTAAAATACGGTATTAAGTGTTAGTGAAAAATTGTTGCGTTAACACTCGTTTAACAGTAGTAGTGCTACTAAGGGTTAGGCATTAGTCCACCACGTTGGCCTAATGCGGGTTGGCAGACTTCACATACCTTCGAAACTTTTATGAAGAACTTAAAGCAAGCGATAATTAACAATTAATACATAAATAACTTAGAAAAGTCAGAGGTGTATACTATTGAGGCTGGTTTCGAACCTACGACTTTAGTCTCAACAGTCCGTACCACTCCCCGCTGAGCTATCACTGCTTTATATCTCAGCCTGTTGCCGTCCACTGTTGGACGTAAGCCTCCCCAATTGAGCGCCAACCATTCCGGTCTTGAGCAGCCCGCATCCACCCGCTACCCGCCATCTTTTTCAAGTCTTCGGTCCACCGTGCAGCAGGGCGTCCCACACTACGTTTGCCTAACCGTGGTCTCCACTCCAGCACATGTCCGCTCCACCGACCCTATGTCCGTCTGCAGACATGACCGGCCCACTTCCACTTCAATGTGCTAATTTTGCGGGCAATATCAATGACTTTGGTTCTCTGGCAGATGACTTCATTCCGAATTCTATCCACCAGAGAAATTCCAATTACTGCTTTACCCACAACATATACAAACAAAACTATATTTACAATAAAATTTACGATCACATAAAGTAAAAGATTGAATTAACAATGTAATCCTGTAATCTGGCTGTAAACGTTACCGCGGGCCCGCGGGGTGTGGCGTGCACTTTATGCGATATTTAGCAATATCTGTCAAAACCCAATACTATAAACCGGCTTTGTTGCAGTGATGCTCGCTTGACGACTTCACGCGGCTTTCTTAAGGTATGTTTAGTATAGCAAGCGATGACTAAGCTTTGAAATTTTAGATCTTTAGTTAAAAGATAGCAAGTAGAACAAACAAAAAATATACACATAGTCCTGACCCTACACTAGGTTAACCTGTATCGTGGGTATCAAGAACTTCGAGGGACTTGCGGTCCCACAACACCCAGATCTGGAAAAAAATTGTGGGTTAAGCAAACATTAATATGTCTCTGCGAGAATCGAACCCACGGCCTCACGCTTCGCTGCCGACTAGTCGACCACTGCGCCAAGGAGTCTTTCAAATATTGTATCAATATGTTGTAGAAACTTAAAATTAACCTTTTTTAAGTCTGTCAAATGTATAGTAATGTATTTTGTTTGACAGAACTAATATACACTACAGATTGACTGATGACACTGTTACCGTTTGAACTAAACCCGATCTAAATATTCTAAAGATTTTTTTAGTCGGTCAAAACATAAACACTTATATCTTGTAGTGGAGGTAAAGACCAAATCGCCGGTAAAACGGACCCCATCTGCTGCGAAGGGTTAAAACTGTTATGTGGCTATTGCGAATAATGAGGAGTGTTTAAAAGAAATTTACACTCCCCGGGGTAGTTTTGTCACGCTCCTGTTAGGGGGTTAAAAATTGCTTACCCTGCGCCAAATGAGTTCCCGTTAAAATATAATTTTCCACTTTTTGCGAAAAAAGTAAGGCAGGTAACTGCCTCGGTGGCGCAGTTGTAATGCGTACGCGTTACGACTGCCGTACTGAGGTTTCGGGTTCGATCCCCCGGTCGGGTAAAGTGATACTGGGTTTTTCTATCATGAATGACAGATGAATGATGAACAGACCGGTTCTAGCGGGTTCTTACCACAGTCTCTTATTGTTGCTTAGTGTTACGTTACTTATGGCGAGCAAGATAGCCGGAGGCCCAAATCACCACTCATCTTCAATATCCCTCAATCATCTTTTTATTTTAAGGTTATTGGCCATGATTGATGATTTATCTGGTATTACGTATTCAGGAGCGATGAAGGTCACTTACCATACCATTAGAGGGCTTAATGTATGCAATACGAGATAATTGTGTTATCTGGTGATCTCTTTAAGTCTATCGAAGCTAACATGGTTGTATACAATCATCATCATCAGCCTATATTTGTCCACTACTGGACATAGGCCTCTCCTAATGCACACCATTGAGCTCGATCTTTGGCTCGTTGCATCCAGTCAGTACCCGCCGCTTACCGCAGGTCGTCGCTCCACCTTGCTGCTGGTCCTACTCTACGTTTGCCTAAACGCGGTCTCCACTCAAGAACCTGTACACCTTACCGGTTATCGGTTCTTCGTGATATATGGCCAGCCCACTGCCACTTCAGCTGGCTAATAATTTGAGCTATATCGACCATATACAATACTCTACCGTATACCGTTGTATAGAATATTCTACTCTATATATACAACGTGTTACAGAAAGGTGTGGTCATATTTTAGGGTCATTACACACTCCTTATTGTAAGTACCTATGTACCGGATCATTTCAAACCAAGACATCCTAAAATTTCACGTTAATTTTAATCACTCATTTATTAAGATAGATAAGATTGATGACATCACTATTAATTATAATGAATGATACTCACTTTTTAATAAACTTGAATAAGATTTACGCAATTCTACGGACATACGTACGTAACTTGTAATTTAAACACAAAATACCTGTAAGAGACTGTTTGCTGAAGACGATATATGTACCATTCTCTGAAGTATTATAAAGATTACATTGTCGGGTCATCCATCTATGAATTTGGCTTAATACAGTCGACGTGCGTCTTATAAGCTAATATCAGTTACACCAACATAAAATACCAATACATAATACTTGTTTTTAGTCAAATACAACATATTTTTTGAACTCGTAATCATACTTCATAAAATCAGAAATTGCCGAACTGACGGCATCAAATAAATATTGACATTTGACAATTGTTTAATGTTTTTTTAATTATAACATAATTAAATAAAAGGAGGTCTATAGTATAATTGTTTATCATTTAGTGTTGACCAAAGTTGAAAGTCGATATCGACATGTTACTCATTCGATAAAAAAGAAAATTCTATAATTATTGTCCAAGCAATGCAATCGGATTTGGTACTATGGGAGATAAAATACTAATACTGTACACTATACATTGCTTAAATTTGCCCGCCCCTTTCTATAACACGTTGTATATATAAAGTAGATATGAAGTAGAGATAATAAAGAAAACAGTACTTTTAACTTCTCTGTGGTATGTGTCTACGATCGCTAACATGACGCCGTAATTTTATCGAATGTTGACACTTTTACCCGATATATTTGTCGTCGATAGCTAGTTATCTCTCTCGCGCGCGAAATATGTGCATAATAGAAAGAAAGAAAAGAAAGAAAACAGTATTGATAGTAAGCAAATCTATCTGTGAATAGAGTATAGGAATCGGCCATAATATTTTAAGCCCCTAGACATTTTACTAACTAAGTTCTATGTTGTAAGTATACAGTAACAAAGCCTCCATTAACCAAGCTCATAAAATGTATGCTACAGATCTTGTAACTTTAATAGGCAGGCATTATAACATCCTAAAACGTTTATTCATCTAAACCATAGATGTTACTAATAAAGATACATTAAGTATAATGCTTTATTAGATTTCGTAATGACTGAGGTTACAATAAACTAACAGTTTACGAGCAATCGTAACGAGGGATTTGAAATTATTAGGGATATGACTGGAAATTAGCTGGCTGGTCTTTGTAGGTCATTAAGTGTGGAAGATATAACTGGTTTATTAGAAACATGTCTTATGATGTTATGGGCTTGATGGATCACAAAATATATCTAGCAAAGCAAGTAGTGTCAAAATAAATAATGAAATCAAAATTAGTACACAAGTTGGAATTCTTGAAACCTGAGAAATTAGATAATGACAATTAAAGTTTAGTGACGACTCTGATGCCCGTTTTCACCAACGTATCCTCAAACACTTCCTAACTAAGACTTCCTTAACCTAAGGAATTCCTTAAATCTATCCATTACCTAGATTTGTTTCACGTAGTTAAGGGCCACCTTAGAAACATAGGTGTCCCCTAAGTGATGATGAAAACAAAATAACACTTAAAATGTCTTAGAGGTTCACCTAAACTTAGGGATTGATGGTGACAACGGGCATGAGTGTGGTAGTTATAACTTAACAGTGTGTAGTACCTGTAATATTTACCAGCCCCTTTTTAATATAAAAGGAAATTCTAAAGTTTTCAAATGCTGTGAAGTGCACTGCATAAGAATATTTGAAGTTACTTATAATCTTACCATAAGCATTAAGTTTAAGCGTTTGGAGCGAATATTGGCCATTAGAAGCATCTTAGAATCGAACGTTTGATCAAATTTATTCCAAACGGTTAGTGCTGTTGGTTCGTTAAAATCACATCATATTATGGAAATCTCTTGGAATGGTATTAGAAATGAACATTATATAACTTTAAAAACCAACTTCAAAATCCATATTACGTTGCGTTTGCTATTTTCCGTTGAGGTATTTCTCAATTTCCGTCATCAGCTTAGCAAAATATGGGACCACCGTTGGAGTTAACCCAAAATAGGTCTACGTTCAGCGGAAATTTCGCGTAACATTCATAAAAAATAGACGAATTCGGAACCTCCGCATTTGTGAAGTCGATTGATAGAACACAAAGTAAAACAATACGCAGTCGACGTTTGTGGCAGCTATAGGCCCATTTACCTGACGGAGAGAGTTAATAGTAAGACCAAGGCAAGAATTTAACAGATAACTTACTATATAAGAATGATGACCGCAAATATATATAGTAAGAATAATAAGTAAGAATTTTATGACGTGTCCTCGTAGATGACAGATTTCTGAGATATCTCTATCTATCTCTGTCTATATGGGGCTTAATTCAGTGTAGCACTTAGCCGATTATCGCCGCGGGCTTCGAACCCTGTTTGTGGAGCACGTGTGCTGATTAATGCAGTTTGAAGATACACATCTTTAATAATAAAACATGATGTTGATGAGACGATGGTTTATAAAGTAGAACAGGATATCTATACTTCCTTTGAGACTGGTAGTGTCACGTTGTACACAGTTTTGTCTATAACATGAATGGGCCGGCTCTTCCGGGTCGTTACCACTGTCTCACAGAAAACCGGCGTAAAGTAGAAGCTTGTTGCTGCATTTCGTATGGTGTGTAAGATATCCGGAGACCCAAATCCCCCTCTTGCCAATCCCTTAATTATCTAACCTTAATCCTTTAAGGTTAGCAACGACCCCATAATTATTTTGAGATCACTTACCATCAGGCGACACATTTGCTCGTATGCCTTTGCTATAAAAAAACTTCTATCTTTCATTCTGCCTGGCTTAATACTAGGATCCGCCTTCCCATCATGATTTGACGATGGATTTGATAGGTGGGCGACCCTCCGTCTGACCCCCACAAACCGCAACTGGAACCAAGTTTCGCCATTGCCTCGTTTAGGTTCTGTGTGATGTTGCTTCTATTTATGGGCGTAGCGCTTAACATCAGGTAAGCAACCCTCTAGTTCGTTATTTAGGCTCGGAAAAAAAAACAAAGTTGTGGGACCAACTCAGACGGTCTCTCGCATATGAGAGACCTACCAGCTAGTCGCACTCACGCCTGTAATCCCCGAAGGGGTAGGCAGAGGTGTAACCAGTACACCCACATTTCGCCGAGCGTATCTCCGTCCCATGATGTGATAGGGGCGAGCCTATCGCCATACCGGGCACAAATTCCAGACTCCCGGCTGATACTTAGCATTTCGTAATAGAAAAGCCCAATATCACTTAAGCCGACCTGCGGATCGAACCCAAGCCCTCAGCGTCAATCTCAGTCGTAACACGTAAGCATTACAACTGCGCCACCGAGGCAGTCAATCAAAGTCAAGGCAGTCACCAGCTAGTCAATTCTTAAAAATGTTTTCACTGCATAATTTGCAATGTTATTTGCAATAAATAGTGGCCATAGACAGCGCGTCCATTATTACAAAAAACAATCGTTACGGATGTCGCAATGGTATAATAATAGTCATAAATGTAGTATCTGACTCAATAAATAATTTCGACTTTGATTGATCGCTAGTGTGGCCAGTTACCCTTACCGGCTATTGTTACAACTTTACTCATACATTTACGCACGCAAAAGTCGCTACTATAATTATAGGCATAAGGTGGATAATGGGTGTATTCGTATGCTGGCAGAATAGCCGATAGGGAGCAATACCGTTTTATTTCTTCAACTCATTTGTTGTCTGAATAAAACATAAGAAAAAACCTATTGGAGAAAAATGATCGCTCCTGTGTTGGCGGAAGGTCGATGAATCGTTGTTTTGGGAATTATGTATAGACTTTGGGGTTCAGGTAAATATTTTATTATTGTTTAGTATTTTTGTAACTTATATTTGATTTTTGTGTAGCACAATGCCGGTTGACCAGCAAGTAGCTCACCTGATGGTACGTGATCTCCACCGCCCATGAATACCCACAATACCAGAAGAATTACAACCTTACAGGAAAGGGATAATTGGGTAGGGGAGGGGAATTTGGGCTACCGGACCCACCGGCGACCCACCGTCTGACTACTACAACCCGCAACGAGAACCAAGTTTGGCCATTGCCTCGTTCGTTAGTCAGCACAGTGTACCACTTGAAGGTGAGGTTGGCTTTGGGCCTAAGATGTCGATGGCCCACTTACACTCCCTTACACCCAATATAAAAAAATTTACAACCAGACAACATGATTTATGGCTGAATTATTAATACACACATTTCTATTGAAATAAATTGCAAACACAGGCATCAAACGTGGACATTTTCTCAAAGGGAATCATAGGTAACGCAACCAATATGCACAGAGCTCTACCATATCAGAAATTTCAATACATTTATGCCAAGTTTACATATCTAACTAAACTGGATATTATTCGCAAACATCGACATTTCAAATGCATATTACAAACATGGTTATTGAGTAAGTAAATAGAGATTGGCCAAAGAGATTGTGTGATGAAATTAAACGATAAACACGCTTTGAGATTTGAAGTTTGATTTACATCGCGCGCTGCGATGGAATCATTGCGCTTTCGGTTATGATATACTTAAAACGAAACGAAAATTTCGGAGACATGACCATGATCAAAATAATATTTTGAATATAAAGATTGCCTTAGTGGCGCAGTTGTAATGCGTACGCGTTACGACTAAGGCTGAGGTCTCGGGTTCGATCGGGTAAAGTGATATTGGGTTTTAATATCATGAAATGCTTAGTATCAACTTGGAGTCTGGAATTGTGCCCGATATGGCGATAGGCTCACCCCCTATCACATCTTGGGACGGAGATACGCTCTGCGAAATGTGGGCGTACTGGTTACACCTCTGCCTACGGGGATTACAGGTGTGAGTGCGTATGTAGTAGTTAACGGAGGCCCTAACTCCTCCACTTTCCTAATCCCTTTATTATCCCTTTTTTCTAAAGTAGTCTTAGGGGGTAGGTCAAACATATGCGCGAGGCCGTTAAGATTGGTACTACAACCCCTTTGTTCATTTTTGCCGTCAAGCAGCAATATGTTTTGTTTTGAAGGACCTTGAAGCCAGTGAAATTACTGGGCATATTTGTGTGATCCAAAAATATTTGTTTCGGGTCTGGGTGTTTTCTCCGCAGAGAAGTTGACGCCAGGCAGGCGACCGATCATAAAAACTATAAGCCAAATATTTCTGTAACATGTGTTAGAAAGTATAATGCGCCGACCCCACTGCGAGTGGGATAAAGGCAGGCGGAAGAAGAGTACTACAGTACCACAACATCGCAACACGAGGTGTAAACGGCCCTAAAGCTCGGAAGCGCACGAAGCCAAACCGTTTATGGACTTTCCAAACTTTCGCCTTTTGTGTTATCTGAATAGCTTATAAACCGCTTTTGGAAGGAATATTATTATTAAAAAGTCTCGTAAAAAAGTTACTTCATTATTTTGGTATTTAATGGCACAAAAAACTGAAATAATGAACTGGGATTGAGTTTACAAAGTTGCTGGGTATAACTTAAGAAAATATTAAATATACGTACATACGCACTACCGCCTGTAATCCCCGAAGGGGTAGGCTTTGGTGTAACCAGTACACCCCCATTTCACCGAGAGTATCTCCGTCCCTTGATGTGATAGGGTCTATCTATCGCTATCGAGTCTATCGCTATACCAGGCGCAAATTCCAGACTCCGGACTGATATTGAGCATTTCGTAATAATCTTGATGCGCGTGATCTTGGGGCTGGTTTCGAACCTGTGACTTTCGTCTCTCAGTTCATGTTTACTTGCCCTCCTATGAATATATCTCTTTATTTTCTTTAATTAGGCGACGAGCAGGTTGCTCGCCTGGTGGCAAGCGTTACGCCTGCCCATAAACAGAAGTCACAACACACATAACTCTGAATTACAAAGCACTGCATGGCACTGGACTGCGCTTGTCATCCCGAGACAAGTTAAGATGTTAAGTCTCATAATGCCCAGTAATTTGACTGGCTTCAATGTGCTTAAAACTGGAACACATTGCTGGTTGGCGGCAGAAATACTAGCATACAAGATACCTACTACCTAGTAAGTTATGTTATCATTTTTGCAATTTACTAGGGGCGTTGCCCATGTTTTTCCACAAAACATAACATTTAAAGAAAACTTAAAGTCCGACGAATATGAGACATATCTTACTTTCTTCCCCACATTATTCTGCATCGATTGGTATCTCGACCCCATACCCCTGGTTTCGGATGAGATAGCGTGACAAGCTTTTGGCAGCGGCGGCGGCGCCAGTTACTTTTTTAGATTAGAGAGAAACTTATAAACATAAATAACTGAAAGCAGATATCAGAAGTTAAACTCGTGTAATAACGTTATACGAAGACATCAAAAAACATTCACGTGTCGCGGTTAAATTTAATAGTTAAACGGTTAGTGGCAGTAACGCTTGCCGCTTGGTAGTTAGGGATACTGTTTTATGTGGTAGCTATAACTGTTTCTGTGCGTCACGTTTGCCGACGTTTATGTAGAGATTTACTATACGTGAATAAATTTAATAGTTTCGATGGTAAAATTTTGATTCCATGTTGAGTTTACGTGCGTTTATAAAGCCTATAAAATCTAGTTATCATACTAATATTATAAATGTGAATGTAAGTTTGTTTGTTACGCTTTCACGCGAATACTGGAGAAGGTTATAGGCTACGTTTTATTATGGAAAAGTCTATTCACGCGGGCGAAGCCGCGAACAATAACTAGTTGTTAATATTTTAAATGGAGTTTGGAACACGTTTGTCCTATTTCATACATTTTGTATATTGTGGTTTATATATTCATATGATAACTCAATTTTCTTTAGTGTTTGTTTCACCACAAAAAAAAAAATGTACCTACTAAAAAAATATGACTCACGTCAAATACGAATTCACTCTCTGCCATATACAACGTACTACAGAAAGGTGTAGTCATGTTTACGGGTTTATATATTTACTAGCTTGTGCTTGCGGTTCCACCCGCCTGAATGTCATTTTCTGGGATAAAAAGTACCTAAGTAGCAAAGTTACTCCTTATTACATCAGCTATCTGCTAGTGAAAGTCTCGTCAAAATCGGTTCAGCAGTTCCAGAGATTAGCCGGAACAAACAGATAAAAATCTCTCCAGAAGCGCTGGAATGGTTCTCTTCTTATCTTCGAGGACGTCAGCAGTCGGTGCGCCTTGATAATTCATCATCAAATTGGCGCGATATCGACTCTGGTGTCCCTCAAGGCGGTATTCTCTCCCCTTTATTATTTTCTATATTTATTAATCTTTTAACCCAAAATCTTCAATGTGCGTATCATCTGTATGCTGATGACTTGCAGTTGTATTCTCAGGCTGGTGTCGATGATGTCTCGGCAGCAATAGACAGTGTGAACAGGGACTTGGCATACCTGAAGTGCTGGTCTGACAGTTTTGGTTTGATGGTAAATCCGACCAAATGCCAGGCCATTATTGTAGGTAGCTCAAGATTAATGTCCAGACTTAACCTCACAACCATCCCGAACGTTGTATTTAATGACACTGTTATACCGTGGTGTAACAGTGTCAAGGACCTAGGACTACATATCGACGCCACTCTGAACTGGCGGACCCAGGTAACCTCTGTGTGCCAGAGAGTCACCGGTACCCTTCGTGCCTTATATCGCCTGAAGAATTTCCTGCCCTCTAGGACTAAGACAATGCTTGTGCAAACCTTAATATTCCCCCTTATCGACTATGGTGATGTGTGCTATTTTGACCTGAATGCAGACCTGCTCAACAAACTCGACCGACTTCTTAACAACTGCATTCGATTCATCTTTAATCTTCGCAAATATGACCATGTGTCATTTCATCGGCTGCAACTGAAATGGTTACCCATCCGTCAGCGCCGCTCTCTGCGCGCACTTACCACACTCTACTCAATAATTATGTCTCCTGTCTCGCCTTCCTATTTATCTTCCCAGTTTCAGTATCTAGGTAGTAACCATGACAGAAACCTTCGCTCCTCCAGCAATCTCCTACTCAGATGTCCTCCTCATAGCTCTGACTTTACCCATTCTTCTTTCGCTATCCAATCGATCCTCCTCTGGAATGCACTCCCTCCCGAGATTAGGTCGGCAACTACCCGCCTAGCTTTCAAAGCCCGAGTTCGGCAACTGTTGTGTGACGGAGTAGCGGAGTCTTCACCTTAGTTTGGTAGTTTTGTCGGTATATGTGTATGTATGTATATAGTATGTTTATTTTATATATTTATTTATTACCATATTTTATATGTATGTATTTAAGTATGTATAATAATTCTATTATGTTCAATATTTCTCTTCTCATTCTCTTCTTGTTTACACCTGCCTTGTTTATTCTCTGCACCCCCAAAGGTTGACTGGTAGAGAATGCCTCTGGCATTAAGTCCGCCTGTACATGTATCATGTATAAAGTGTGTAAAATAAATAAATAAATAAAATTGAAAAAAATATATATTTTGGTATATGTAGCGTATATACATTCATATGCATGTAGTAAAAAGCGGTTATTTTAATATTACAAACAGACACTTCAATTTTATTTATTTGTATAGATACATAACCCGTTGTTTTGCCGGACAGTGAGTGTTTATGTACAGGATTATAAAAATCTAGACATCCTTAAATTTCAAGCTAATTTTAATCACTCATTTCTTAAGACCGATTATATTACTGAACATATTTTCGTTACCTATGCGCGGTTAATAATGGTTTCATTCGTATCAGATGTTTATCATGTAGTCCAAAGTCCAAGCCGAATTTCCTAATGTTACTCATCCGATAAAAATGATTTATTTATGTCCTAGCAATGCAATCAGATTTGGTACTACGGGGTTTATATACTTATATCGTAAACTATACGTTGCTTAAATTTGACCACACCTTTATGTAACATATTGTATACCGGACGAAAGAAGACTTCTTGCAAAAATAACAATCTTATACGGTAAATGGTGATTCAATCTTTCCATAAAATAGCTATAAACATATCAAAATAAAATAAAACACAATTCCAGAATAACCTCAGTCCACAATCAAAGTCGAATACTACTGAAAACTAGCAAAATTAATACGACACGTAATGCATGCCTGTCGATACAGTACACACGGCCATAAATCATATATTTTGCATACAGAAATACAGAGAACTCATCGGATCCGCCGATATGGTTCATACTAACTTTAGAAGGCACGTCGAGTTAGAATACGACAGAGTAAGAAATATGAATGAATTTCATATGAATTGGAGACGTCACATGGATTTTTGGAGTGAAGATATTCTTCTTCTTCTTGCCCTTATCTCACTCACAGTGGGGTCAGAAAGGTATAGAAAGATTTGGCTGGTAGTTTTTACTACCGGCCACCTGCCTGACGTCAACCACTCTGGGGAGAAAACACACCCAGACCCGAAACAAATATTTGTGGATCACACCCGCGGCCTCTTGCTTCATAGCAAGCTACTCGCCCGCTGCGCCACAGAGACTATCTACTGTGTAACTGTAGTATTAACGGAGAACTTTTATAATACACATTGCAAACAAGTTATACTTGTTAACTAACTAATATTTCCAAAGAGCATAATTTAAATCTTCATAGTACTATACGATGATAAACAATAATGTTCAAAAGTAAAATAACGATTTACAGTTTTCCATCATATGCCGTAGACGGTCTACGGCGTAGCAGATAAAATGCTACGAACGTTCAAATATGAATTGTTTTAAAAATAATATGCTTTGACGTGTAGTTTATATTTTTGAGAAAAGCGCTCCGTTAAAAGGGAAAGAGTTATTGCATTATATACTCGTAACCTAGCATATAAGAGATACTCTTATCTACCTACGTAGCTGCGTCATACAGTATTAAAAAAAATATTACGCGGCCTCGTAAATGACAGTTATCTGCTGTTATTGTCTCACCTACGTCGTCATGTCGTGACTCGATGGCGCACTTATAAAATATTTTTATTTTATTTTATTTGGGAAGCTTACGGCTAATTTTACAAATTAGTTTGAAACATAAGTAAATATATGCCAATTACAAGCTACCACACATGGAAAGAAACAATTGCAACATACCATAAAACTTAATTAAAGTACAAGTCATGACAATAGTTCAACTGGTTCATTAGTCAAAATATTTTTTATATTACGTGTGCTATTGCAAAATAGGTCGATATGACAGTTATGCGGTACTGCTGTGCTGAGGTGTCTCGTTCGATCCCCGGGTCTGGTAAAAGTGATATTGTGGTTTTCTATTACGAAATGCTAATGATTACAGGCTTATGTTTGTATAGGTATATGTGGTACAAGAAACTCTCTTCATATAATTAAGGCCTAATATATTGAACTAAAATATTTTCGTACTTCCACGTAACTTCTTTAAGGAAATGCACGAGTCTGGTTCCGTACATCGAATGGAACTTACGACGCGACGCTAATATACCTGCGACTAGTTCTCAGAGTTGGGAAAACTTCTAGAATTTAATATTGTTTATGACACGTTTGCTTTACATTCCTGTTTATCTCGAACTTCGCGAATGCATAATATTCTTATTCCTTGATAACCAAGTTGTGTGGAACTTATATTAAGATATGGCTTGGAAGTAATATAGAGGCTTAGTCATTTTTGACCCCCTGCTAAAAGAGGGGTATTATATGTGTGATCCCTTCTCTCTCTCTTTTTCCGTGTGTGTGTGTGTATGTGCGTGTGTGTGTGTGTCTGTAACATCGTAGCGCCTACACGTATAGACCAATTTGAAGGCGCTTTTTGTTTGAAAGCAATATTTTTCGTGTTGGTTCTTAATTACATTAAAGGTTGTCTGGAATAAATCGCAGTTAGCGATAAGACTGCCATTTGTACTTCACTGTAATTTTTAAGGTTCTATTGTTTTTAATTTTCATTTTTTTTATGATGTACGATAAAGAGTTTATAAATAAATATATTTTAAGAAAATGTGTTCAGTTATTTAAAAACTATAAACTTTAACCCAGGTCCTCACGGTTTCTCAACCTGCTAAGTTCCCACCAGACCATTACAGCGATCGGAAATTGTATATCTATTTTTTTACTATTTTATTGCTATTCATTTCGATGGTATTTGCAATATTTTAGGGTTACGTAGCTCATATTTATTGTTTGTCCTTCTGTTTGTCTATCCATCTGTCAAGGCCATTTTTCTTACAAACAGACTGGTCAACGTATTGAAAGATACTACCTTTTGCCTCACATATTTTTTTACACACAAACTCTTTCATCGAATCATATAAATAGATATCCGGAGGCCCGAATCCCCCTCCCCTACCCAATCCCTTTCCTTTAAGGTCGGCAACGCGCCCATGATCATTTTGATATTGTAGTCGTAGAAGGGCGGTGGGGATCACTTACCATCAGATGACTCACTTTCGTTTGCCGACCTATGCTATTAAAAAAAAATTGTGCGCAATTTATATGTACCGCGCAGCCGGTAGTAGTATACACTGAAGTCTTAGGTAGGTAGGTAGGACCTTTAATCATGTAGTTTGTTACGTAGGAAGGATGAACTCAACTGCCAGCAGCATCTCACGCTGGTATTCTGTAAGACATTCGCTCCATTCATACTGTAGACCAAGCTGTTTACAGGTTGCCACACAAATCGTCATTCTTTATATTTGCCATTGTCTTCAGGAATATTAATTCGTCATAAATTTACTTGTTATTGGTGTATAACGCTGATAGAATACTGGGTAATATTATAATAAATCAAAGATGTCATAGGAAGAAAAAACTTTATTATTAATATTTATTACTTCATAATTTTACATGGTCTTAATCATCGAAAGTCTTTCGCCTGAATACTGAAACGCTATTCAAGCATTTAAGATCGTTTTAAACATGTTAAGACCGTCTTTACTGTTAAAATTGTATGAAAATAAGTTATATGTTAGCTTGGAGGCAGTTGAGTAGCGTTTCATTATTCGGGCGTTAAGGTAATTTTTTTTTAAACATAAGTCGTCTTAATTGGATGACTTTTTTAAAACAAGCTCGTTTGGTTGTGATTTTACTATTTTTTTAAGGCTGAACACCGATATTTTGTTTAAAACTAGTACTCGTATCTCACGATATTTTTGTATCTAGCAACTCTGCTACTTCAGTTTCAATGTCGCGGGTTCTAAGTGCATCTTAATTTGTTACACATAGCATGACGCTTGGGCCAAAACTATGAAATTAAGTGACAGCTCACAGTGCATACAGAACGTGCGGTTATCCGAGGGGCACCGAGATACATATATTAAAGAAAGAGGCAAGTTGAATATAAAATCGTTCGAATGGGAACACAGCAGCAATCCAGTAATTGAATTGAGGATTTATAGTGTAGGAAAGTGAGTGTATTTTGCGAAGTTCCAAACAATGCCAAAATGTGCTACAATTAAACTATCAGAAACATTATAATAACTAGCCAAATACAATATAGTTCAAACGAAATGCTTTTATCTAATTAATGATTATTATCTAGTGCCAGATACAAACCATTTAGTGCCAAACACCACACTTAATAAAATACCTAAAACTTGTTAGTGAAGTGTACAAATTGTATGACAACAATCACATATGTGATACAGAGAGCAATGATTCTAGGGGGCACAGAGATGTCCACGGGTATAACATTAAAGATCAAAAATTGGAAAGGACGCCTTGTCACGTATTCAAGAGCTATCTGCAGCTCGAAGCGCAGGGATTCATCTGAAAAAAAAAATGCCTTATTATACAATATGTTACAAAAACCCTGTTGGGAATTTTAACTGTGATATCAGAATCCATATTCAAACCCAATGAAAAAACTCGCATACGAAAATTGGACTCTAAATATAATCATATTAATTCTTTAAACTTGAATTAATTTATTATTTGTAAACCGTATTTCGATTGATTACCTTTGCCAGAGCGATGACTTGGAGCATCAATCTCAATCTACGGACTGATTCCACAAATGAGCCAATAAGAATAATAATAAGTTTGGAGGTTATGCGTACAAATTATTTTGTTTGATTGATTCTCGGAATCGGTGTGGAGACCGGAACCGTGAAAATCTATTGAAATCAGCTGTTAGTATGCCGCCTAAAAATAAAATAATCACAAAGACATTACGGATGCGTGTCAAGTCAAAAGGTTCTCCTTTGGCTCAGAGGCTCAGTTGTGCTGTCTAAAACCATAAGTTAGAGTAGCGCTGGTTTTCAGCCGCTCCTGTCTTCCTGCGATATTACATAGGACATTTTTTTTATTAATCTACATTATACCTCCACTGAGCATTCAACATTTCCTATCTACGGTTTTTACCGGCCAGTATTTGTCGAAGTGGTCAAAATAGTCGCGCCACCTCTTGCAGGGTCTATATCGTCAACTTCTAACATCTTTGGGCACTCATTGAGTGACGATCTTAGTAAACTGCGATAATAATACAATCCCTTTTTAATATAGTGATATCAGCCCTTAGCCCTGTATTATATACGCCCTACTATACGTCCTAAAGGGATTAGGCCTTACTCCACCACACGGGCCTAATGCGGATTGATAGATTTCACATACACCTTCAAAATTCTTAAGGAGAATGCCAAGTATGCAGGTTCTCTGATGACGTTTTCCTTCCCCGTTAAAGCGAGCGATAGTTAATAATTCAATGTACCCGTAACTTCGAAAAGTCAGAAAGTGTACCCCGGGAGTTGGTTTCGAACCGGCGACTTTCATCGCGACAGACCATACTGTTCTTCGCTAGGTGCCACCGCCAAGCTACAACGGCGATGGAATATGTCACTTACCCGTAACTTTACAAGCAGTTTTACCCAGAGATAAACTATGTGATATTTACTTTTGATCAGCCCTGTAGTATTGATAAAAATATTTATTATCACGTCTAGTGTAATGAAACTGACTTTACAAAATTGTTTAGAAAGTTTAAGAATTGGCAATTTACTGCTTGTTTATACGGAGTTGTAATTGGGGAAATTATTCAAAGAACTAAATTCGGATTGTTATTGATGTCATTGTTTTTCGTGAATTGTAATTTAACTGTCTGTCTGAAGGTTCAATGGGTCTGAGAAACCGTGATGTCTTGTATAAAATCATACTACATCATTAGAACAAGCTCAACGAACTATGGGTGGAGGACTAGTTACATTTATCTACACTTTCGGGGATACAGGCGTGACCTTATGAAATTGTAAACCTTTTTTTATATACATTATAACTCACCCGAGCATCTGAGTACTTGTTTTGAAAGTATTTTCTTCATCTGATCCACCTCGTGCCTTACCAACTCTGCCAGAAGATATGGCAGACACAGTTCCACGAATCCTCCGAATTTCTCGAGCTCTTTTACCATTTGCTTCAATCCAAATTCCTGTATCAAAATAATAATATGACACGATATGAATTCATATTTCGATAGCCCAAGTACTTCTGACATATAAAGGTTGCACTGTAATAGTAAATCAATCGCCACATAAATTCTAGCGGCAGTATATTAAGATAGTAAGGTACTCCAGGCGGCCAATCATTAGTGTGGGTTTGTGAGTACGTACATATACATACATACATATAAAAACCAAAAAAACTTGCTGAATTGAGAGCTTCCTCCTTGTTTGAAGTCAGTTAAATTATCGAAACTTACCCCAAGCATTATATCGTTGATCAACCAGTAATTTACCGTGATGAATTTTGGCACAAAGCATATTAAACTTATGCACATCTGTAAAACATATGTGAAAATAAAACACTTTTTTTATTAGCAATTTTTTATTATTACGAAACGAGCACGTCGCTTGCCTGATGGTAAGTGTCATGTCTATAAACAGAAGCAACACCACACATAACTTTGATTTAAATAACACTGCATGGCATTGGACTGCGCTCGTCACCCCAAAAGATAAGATGTTAAGTCTCATAATGCCCAGTAATCTGGCTAAAATGTCCTTCAAACCGCAACACAACAGTGCTTACATACTGCTGTTTGGCGGCAGAAACAGACAAAGCGGTGGTCCCAACCTAGACGGCCTCTCGCATACGAGTGACCTACTTAATCAAATGTAGCATTTTTCATCTTCTTGACTTTATTATTCCACTACATCAGGTAGTCGCTACTTAAATGCTCCTTCCTACTGCAATTATAAATGTGACATAGGCTACTTTTTATCCTGGAAAAAGCCAATCACGCGGGCGGAGCCGCGAGCAAAGCTAGTGATATATAAATAATACAATAAACACAATGTTGATAAGAAATTAAAAATAACGCTTACAAGTTGAACTTGAAGTTAAAAGTGAATAATTTTAAAAAACATTGTATTCATTAAATAATCCTAAAATACAGATTGTATTTTAGTTTCGTTGCCTATGCACCTTATACACAATATATGCGAGCACTTTATGCATACTTACCAAGCACTGCAATTCCTTGTTAATATCATGAAGATTATCAAGTAAGTTGTTATAGTTCAACAAACATCGCCTCACTTCTTTGGTGGTGATCATGACATTATTCTTATTAACAATATTAACCGGAATGTGGATTCTCTCGAAAATCTTCCTTATAATCTTCATACGTGTATACAATATATAGAAAATTACAGTCACCACAACATAGTCGCTTCTTTCACTCGTCGAAACTACTACTCGACTAAGGTAGAAAAAAGTATCCACTTGTGCGGAAAAGTTGACGGATGAAAATAGGAATCTGGATATCAAACATATGCCCATATAACATGTTATTCCGTTACCGAATATTGAGTGCGATTTAATTCCCATCACGACATCGAGGGTTTCGGTAGTGCGACAAAATTTAAAGAAATATTCATCAGCAGTAATTAATGATAAAGATACACTAAGTGCAAACTCGATAGATAAAAAGAAAAAAACAGATTTGAATGGATACACTGAGCTACTTATTACACATATTCCGTAAATAATGCAGGATAATCTATGAGCCCATGATACGAATTTGTACGAAACAGTCTGAAAATAATGCCCACTTATAAATCGGCATAATTTTATGAATCTCAAAACAGTGACGTGTTTTGACCAAGTTTCTATTGTCTTTTGATATATCGTGGACATTTTACGCGTACGTGTACTAAGTTTCAATTGCTCAGAAATACTGCAACGGGTATGGTATTAGATCAATAATGAAGATTTAAAAATAAACTTAATTCAATTCACCTAATAACCAACAAATGAAACAAACCTGTATCATGACAGACTATCTTACACCTAGAATAACAGGCTTTTAGTAATATTATTTCTACCTTCCATTGATGTTAATCTATTTTCCATCTATTATGATATTAATTCATTTAATCACTGTTATTTTTTCCCGTATCTATCGTATATTTTGAACTAATCAGCTACTAGGTTTTTAATTTTCCTATCGATTCCTTCCAATTCCTGCATCTACACTCTTATATTTTAAATAAATGTTCTTTGTTTCTCAGTACTCTCATTTCAAGGATACGCTTGATAGATTTCTATAATATATAATAACCCTGTACTGTCTTACTTCTGTGAACTAGCCTCCTTTACTAATAAGGGGTTATCCAATAATCCACCACGCTGACCTAATACTTACTGGCTGGCTAATTTTACATACCTTCGAAATTGTTAAGGAGAATTCTAAGGTACACAGGTTTCGTCACGATGTTTTCTTCGCTGTTAAAGCAAGCGATAATTTATAATGAATACGAGTACACGTAACTTAAACTGGCTCGGTCACACAGTTGTAATGCGTACACACAGTTGATAGTGGGGTTTTCTGTCACGAAATGCTTAGTATTCGCCCGAAGTCAAGAATTGTGTCCGATATGGCGATAGGCTAGCCCACTTTCACATCATGGGGCGGAAATAAGCTAGGCGAAATGTGGGTGTACTATTTACACCTCTGCCGACTCCTTTGGGGATTACAATCGTGAGTGCGTAACACACATAAAAAAAAATCAGATGTGCATGCTCTTGGGGCTAGAACCTGTGACTTCTGTCTCGGCAGTCTGTACTACTCCCTGCTGAGCTATCATTGCTTCAATAGATTTAGTTTGTAAAAATATATAAACTCTAGTTGTCCCTTGCAGTTCCACCTACATACATGCTACTGTTTCATTCCCGTGGGTTATAGCGAGATGTTATATATATAAATAAATAAATAATAAATAACACCCAACAGTCACACACATAGTCCTGAACCCACAGTATCAGATACTCCGAGAGACTTTCGGTCGCACAACACCCATACCCGAAACAAATATTTGTGGATCAGACAAATATTTGTTTCGGTGCGGGGATCTAACCCGCGGCCTCACATTTCACAGTCCGCTACTCGCCCACTGCGGCACGGAGGCTGTCCATAGTTATGAACAATCATCAACCAAATATGTGAAGTAAATACCTCAACCGGACCAGTTGATCAAAAGGTACATAATTAAACACAGATATACAAACAATTATATACTCGTATATAAAAGATGGTACGAGTAGCTATAAAAGACAAATATGGTAATACTGGCATTTAGCTCTCGGCTCCGCCTGCGTGAATGGCCTTTTCCGGGGTAAGTAGCCTATGTCTTAATCCAGGTCATGTTCTACTTGTGTCCAAATGTCATCCAACATCGTTCAGCCAGTAATGCGTTACTGACTAACAAACAAACAAATTCACAAACTCACAAACATTCAAACTTTCACATTTATTATAGAAGTAGGATTATAGTATTTTCATAGATATTTATAACGAGATAAACCAATATTGTATAGGACTGGTACATTTAAAAATATTTCACGGCTAAAGCCTGTTCAAATTATATAGCAATGGAATTAAAAGTAAATAACATGTTGAAATAAATAACACTGATACCGTATAGTTCATTTTATTATTCCTATATTAATACCAAAATACAATACGATAACCTCAAATTCTAATAAAACACTGTTAATTATAATAAATTTTTTCATCCAAGAATTACTTAAACGAGTACACAATGATAAACTAAGTCCTAGGCCCACTTGCACGACGATCCTAAATGGAGTTTAACCCACTAAACCAGTTTAAGAAACGTCAAATCGTATGAAAATTTGACACAAGTAAATAAGTTTAATAGTATAAACCCGATTAGGGATTATCGTGCCAGGGCCTTAGAATATTTTTGAGTGAGTTTAATATACATACGATAGCATTACATGATATCTTTTGAATCCGAGAGATCAAAGAAAGGAGCTGAAAGTTGAAAATCAAATCGCATGAGTAGTTAATAGAATGTAGTCCAAGAGACACTATAGTAAAAGCAAACGTATATCATCTAGTACCCGATACAAACTACTTAGTGCCGGATATTGTTCACAAGAAAAAACTTAACATCCCTCAATTATCCCTGAATAAATAAAAAAAAGGTGTGGCTAGTTATTAATTAATTAACATTGACAAAAAGTCGCGAAATGTGCTACATAATTCTAGAAATACTTAAATAGAATGTAGTCCAAGAGAAACTGTGGTAAAAAAAGCAAAGGTATATCATCTAGTGCCAGATACAAACTATTTAGTGCCGCTAATTGTTCACAAGAAAAAATACTTAGAACACCTCAATTATTCCTGAATAAATAAAAAAAGGTGTGGCTAGTTATTATTAATTAACATTGACACAAAGTAGCGAAATGTGCTACATAATCCTAGAAATACTTAAATAGAATGTTGTCCAAGAGAAACAGTGGTAAAAGCAAAGGTATATCATCTAGTGCCAGATACAAACTATTTAGTGTCGCATATTGTTCACAAGAAACTTAACGCCCCTCAATGAAGTGCGCGAATTGCATTACAATGTTGTATGTGACGCAGAGAGATACAATGCCGATGGGCACTGATATATCCACAGGTATAGCGTTAAAGACAACGAAGCGGAAAGGACGACTTTTCAAGTATCAAGAGCTACGAGTATCGACAGCCCAAAACGCAAAGATTCATATGTAATAAAAAGAATAATCACATCATTATAAATAAAGTCCTCAAGAGATCTAGTTACAATTACACCTGCAGAAATATTACAGTTATTATTGAAGCTTTTTTTACAGTTTAAGACTGGTAAACGAGCCAGTGATCTGACTGTATGTCACCATTGACCATCGTTTGTGAACTCTCACAATGCTTGAAGAATTGTGGGTCCGTTGCCGACCATTAAAGAAACGAATATGGATTAAGGAAACAGAGAGTGTTAAAAAGAAGTCGATGAGGGTTAAAAGACAGCCTCAGTGGGCGAGTAGCCGCGGTTTCGATTCCCGCACAGAGACACATCGTCATGGAGGAAAACTCAAGGGGTGGTGTTCATAAGCCCTTGTTTGGAAATATTTTCATTAGACACCTGGGTGCAAAGTATAGATTTGTCAAATATTGTCATCCCTAACATGGATGGTGTGGATAAACCTAAGAAATGTTTTACAAAGGATGGACTTAAGAAGTTATGTACAACCTTTTTGAATGAAACTTACTCTGGATTTAATAGGATTTTCACAGATGGATCTAAAGATAGAGACCATTCTGGGGTGGCTTTTTATGACCCGCAGACTAACAGTTCTCTTCAGTTAGAGGTAGATCCTAATATAAATATTATGGGCACAGAATTAATCGCTATTGAAGAAGCTTTATCTTACATAGATTCATTTCATAGTGCTAAGTTCGAGATCTTGACGGACTCAAAAAGTGCCCTTCAACATTTGATTAGATGTACAACAAATTTTAGAGGAACTCCCATAGCGTATAACATTTTGGGAGCTATCATTAAACTTATTTCTAAGGGTAAAGAGATTGTACTTCAGTGGGTTCCGGCTCATGTTGGGCTGGACGATAACGAGAAGGTGGATCGTCTAGCAAGAAATGCTCATGCCATAAGTGTTGTATGTACACACACAGCAACAGTCTCTGATTTCATACATGTAGTGAAAGATCAATCTAACGAAATGTGGCATGAATACTTTGATCAAAGATCGTTGCACAAGGGTATATGGTACCATACAACCTTCTCTTTCCAAATATTCTTGGATCGACCAGGCCAATATGAATCGTTCGGACATTGTCACTGCTTTTCGGCTACGTTCAGGACACATCCCGTTAAAAAGCTTTGCTTTTCTGATGGGCAAAGCCGTTTCACCTAATTGCACAGACTGTGATAAAATTGAGGATGTCTATCATATTTTGATGGAGTGTGTTCGGAACGAGCCTGAAAGATCTATGTTGTATGATAAGTCCTATGATATTGGTAAATGTAATTGTATACTCGCCTCACCTACATCAAAGGAAGCTAGGCTTTTATATAAGATGGTGAGCAAAGGTCTTAATATGTAATAACTTTTGCTGTACCAATGAGGGTGACATAATCAGCCTGTGATTAAACCCTCATTTAATAAAAAAAAGAAAAAAAAAGGGGTGGTGTTCCGTCGACTACGCGGACAAATGCCACAAGATCACACTCAGACACAGTGTTTTAATGTGAAATGCTACTAACATACTATAAAGTTTATATTACTAACCTATTTATTGAACTATTTCTATATATGTAACTTTGTAAGATATGTATTTATGGGCCATAGTAGCCTGAAATGAACGATATTATTAGAATTATATTAAATTGCATTCTACAATTATCACCCTTTCTAAAAATCCATTAATATGTGAGGGTATTTTTAATTACACCAACGAAGTAGGTGATGCGTATAATCAATCTAGAACAAACATTAAATTTATCTGTGACTTCGGTCACAGACGGCTGGACGGCTAATTTTGTTTTATTTTCAGTATACTGCGTCACGGGCCAAGGTCCCAGTTTATTTAGGGCTGGGTCGGAAATTTCATACATGTACAACGTGTTACAGAAAGGTGTGGTCATATTTTAGGGTCATTAGATGTTTCCCATAGGGGTAGGCAGAGACAACGGATTTCCACTTGCTACGATCCTTGCATACCTCTTTGGCCTCATTCATTCTCATAACTAAATAACTATATTATAAATAATTGTTACATTATAATTTTACACGATCTTGATGTAATTTTATTTTAAATATAAGTCGTCTTACTAGGATGACTTTTGTTGAAACAAGCTCGTTCGATTCGGAGTTCGGTTGCGGAGTCTAAAAATATCTTACTTTGTTACACATAGCATGACGCTTGGGCCAAAATTATGAAATTAAGTGACAGCTCACAGTGCATACAGAACGTGCGGTTATCCGAGGGGCACCGAGATAGGTGTACCTTACAGTGAGTATTTATGTAACCGATATTTCAAAACCGAGACATCGTAAAATGTAACGTTAATTTCAATCAATCGTTTATTAAGAACAATAAGATTGATCACATCACTATTAATTATTATAAACGATACTCACTTTTAATAAACGTGAATATCGTGTACATAATTCGATGGACATACATAAATAACATAAATTAAGACCTGAAAGAGCCTGTGTGCTAAAGACGATATACCATCTTGTAGAAGCACTTTAAAGACTTCATTCTTGGGTCTTCCATCTATGAAATTTGCTTAATACAGCCGACGAGCCTCTTATAAGCTGTTATCAGCTGTACCAACACAAAACACCGTAAGTTAGTGCGCAATTTCTATGTATAAAGCAGCATAAAGTCAGCGCCCGCAGCCGGCAGTATCATACATTGAAGTCTTTGATAATTACTGTTGAACGTTGAATATAATCTTGTAATATGGCGCGTACGAAAAACGAACTCAACAGCCACCTCCAGTCAGTCAGTTTTCTGTGAGATAGTTGTACCCCGTTACTGTCGGCCTATTCATGCTGTAGACAAATTGTTTACAGGGTTGCTCTACCATACAAATCGTCTTTCTTTGTATCTGCCAGTGTCTTCAGGGACATATGTGTCATAGATTTATCTATACTAATCTTATAAAGAGGAAATATTTGATTATTTGCATTGAATAGGCTCCGAAACTACTGAACCGATTTGATTTGTTATATACTAGTATAAAGCTGATAGAATAAAGGGTAATAGAATAATAGATCAAAGATGTCACAGCAAGAAATAACTACATACATACATACATCGACTCACGCCTGTTTCCCATAGGGGTAGGCAGAGACAACGGATTTCCATTTGCTACGATCCTTGCATACCTCTTTGGCCTCTTTCATTCTCATAACTAAATAACTATATTATAAATAATTGTTACATTATAATTTTACACGATCTTGATGTAATTTTATTTTAAATATAAGTCGTCTTACTAGGATGACTTTTGTTGAAACAAGCTCGTTCGATTCGGAGTTCGGTTGCGGAGTCTAAAAGCATCTTACTTTGTTACACATAGCATGACGCTTGGGCCAAAACTATGAAATTAAGTGACAGCTCACAGTGCATACAGAACGTGCGGTTATCCGAGGGGCACCGAGATAACAACATACATTAAAGGAACGGGAAAGTTGAATATAAAATCGTTCGAATGGGAACACATCAGCAATCCAGTAATTGAAGGATTTATAGTGTAGGAAAGTGAGTGTATTTGGCGAAGCTCCAAACAATGCCAAAATGTTCTATAATTACACTATCAGAAACACTATAATAACTGACCAAATACAATATAGTTCAAACGAAATGCTTTTATCTAATTTATGATTATTATCTAGTGCCAGATACAAGCCATTTAGTGCCGAACACCACACTTAATAAAATACCTAAAACTCGTAAGTGAAGTGTACAAATTGTATGACAACAATCACATATGTGATACAGAGAGCAATGATTCTAGGGGGCACAGAGATGTCCACGGGTATAACATTAAAGATCAAAAATTGGAAAGGACGCCTTGTCACGTATTCAAGAGCTATCTGCAGCTCGAAGCGCAGGGATTCATCTGAAAAAAAAATGCCTTATTATACAATATGTAATAAAAACCCTGTTGGGCATTTTAAACTGTGAAACTCGCATACGAAAATTGGACTCTAAAAATAATCATATTAATTCTTTAAACTTGAATTAATTTATTATTTGTAAACCGTATTTCGATTGATTACCTCTGCAAGAGCGATGACGTGAGCATCAGTTTGAATCTACGGACTGATCCCACAAATGAGCCAATAAGAATAATAATAAATTTGGAGGTATCTAATGTGTACAAAAATATTTTGTTTGATTGATTCTCGGGATCGGTGTGGAGACCGGAACCGTGAAAATCTATTGAAATCAGCTGTTAGTATGCCGCCT
Source organism: Mimas tiliae (assembly GCA_905332985.1). Classification (NCBI taxonomy): domain Eukaryota; kingdom Metazoa; phylum Arthropoda; class Insecta; order Lepidoptera; family Sphingidae; genus Mimas; species Mimas tiliae. The sequence goes on along the minus strand of HG995260.1, from coordinate 3,056,675 downwards.
AAAAATAAAATAATCACAAAGACATTACGGATGCGTGTCAAGTCAAAAGGTTCTGCTTTGGCTCAGAGGCTCAGGTTGTGCTGTCTAAAACCATAAGTTAGAGTAGCGCTGGTTTTCAGCCGCTCCTGTCTTCCTGCAATATTACGTAGGACAATTTTTTTATTAATCTACATTATCCCTCCACTGAGCATTCAACATGTCCTATCTACGGTTTTTACCGGCCAGTATTTTTCGAAGTGGTCAAAATAGTCGCGCCACCTCTTGCAGGATCTATATCGTCAACTTCTAACATCTTCGGGCACTCATTGAGTGACGATCTTAGTAAACTGCGATAATAATACAATCCCTTTTTAATATAGTGATATCAGCCCTTAGCCCTGTATTATATACGCCCTACTATACGTCCTAAAGGGATTAGGCCTTACTCCACCACACTGGCCTAATGCGGATGGGTAGATTTCACATACACCTTCAAAATTCTTAAGGAGAATGCCAAGTATGCAGGTTCTCTGACGACGTTTTCCTTCACCGTTAAAGCGAGCGATAGTTAATAATTCAATGTACTCGTAACTTCGAAAAGTCAGAAAGTGTACCCTGGGGGTTGGTTTCGAACCGGCGACTTTCATCGCGACAGACCATACTGTTCTTCGCTAGGTGCCACCGCCAAGCTACAACGGCGATGGAATATGTCACTTACCCGTAACTTTACAAGCAGTTTTACCCAGAGATAAACTATGTGATATTTACTTTTGATCAGCCCTGTAGTATTGATAAAAATATTTATTATCACGTCTAGTGTAATAACAGACTTTACAAAATTGTATAGAAAGATTAAGAATTGGCAATTTATTACCTGCTTGTTTATACGGAGTCAACTGCTTGTAATTGGCGCAATTATTCAAAGAACTAAATTCGGATTGTTATTGATGTCATTGTTTTTGGTGAATTGTAATTTAACTGTGTGTCTGAAGGTTCAATGGGTCTGAGAAACCGTGATGTCTTGTGTAAAATCATACTACATCATTAGAACAAGCTCAACGAACTATGGGTGGAGGACTAGTTACATTTATCTACACTTTCGGGGATACAGGCGTGACCTTATGAAATTGTAAACCTTTTTTTATAAACATTAAAACTCACCCGAACATCTGAGTACTTGTTTTGAAAGTATTTTCTTCATCTGATCCACCTCGTGCCTTACCAACTCTGCCAGAAGATATGGCAGACACAGTTCCATGAATCCTCCGAATATCTCGAGCTCTTTTACCATTTGCTTCAATCCAAATTCCTGTATCAAAATAATAATATGACATGATATGAATTCATATTTCGATAGCCCAAGTACTTCTGACATATAAAGGTTGCACTGTAATAGTAAATCAATCGCCACATAAATTCTAGCGGCAGTATATTAAGATAGTAAGGTACTCCAGGCGGCCAATCATTAGTGTGGGTTTGTAAGTACGTACATATACATACATACATATAAAAACCAAAAAAACTTGCTGAATTGAGAGCTTCCTCCTTTTTTGAAGTCAGTTAAATTATCGAAACTTACCCCAAGCATTATATCGTTGATCAACCAGTAATTTAACGTGATGAATTTTGGCACAAAGCATATTAAACTTATGCACATCTGAAAAACATATGTGAAAATAAAACACTTTTTTTATTAGCAATTTTTTATTTATTACGAAACGAGCACGTTGCTTGCCTGATGGTAAGTGTCATGTCTATAAACAGAAGCAACACCACACATAACTTTGATTTAAATAACACTGCATGGCATTGGACTGCGCTCGTCACCCCAAAAGATAAGATGTTAAGTCTCATAATGCCCAGTAATCTGGCTAAAATGTCCTTCAAACCGCAACACAACAGTGCTTACATACTGCTGTTTGGCGGCAGAAACAGACAAAGCGGTGGTCCCAACCTAGACGGCTTCTCGCATACGAGTGACCTACTTAATCAAAGGTAGCATTTATCATCTTCTTGACTTTATTATTCCACTACATCAGGTAGTCGCTACTTAAATGCTCCTTCCTACTGCTATTATAAATGTGAAAGTTTGGATGTTTATGAATTTAGATGTTTGTTACTCAGTCACGCCCTTTCAGGTGAACGGTTTTGGATGAAATTTGGGACACAGGTAGACCATGACCTGGATTAGGACATAGGCTACTTTTTATCCTGGAAAAAGCCAATCACGCGGGCGGAGCCGCGAGCAAAGCTAGTGATATATATATAATACAATAAGTACAATGTTGATAAGAAATTAAAAATAACGCTTACAAGTTGAACTTGAAGTTAAAAGTGAATAAATTTTATAAACATTGTATTCATTAAATTATCTTTAAATACAGATTGTATTTTAGTTTCGTTGCCTATGCACCTTATACACAATATATGCGAGCACTTTATGCATACTTACCAAGCACTGCAATTCCTTGTTAATATCATGAAGATTATCAAGTAAGTTGTTATAGTTCAACAAACATCGCCTCACTTCTTTGGTGGTGATCATGACATTAATCTTATTAACAATATTAACCGGAATGTGGATCCTCTCGAAACTCTTCCTTATAATCTTCATACGTGTGTACAATATATAGAAAATTACAGTCACCACAAGATAGTCGCTTCTTTCACTCGTCGAAACTACTACTCGACTAAGATAGAAAAAAGCATCCACTTGTGCGGAAGAGTTGACGGAAAAATATAGGATTCTGGATATCAACCATATGACCATATACCATGTTATTCCGATACCGAATATTGAGTGCGATTTTATTCCCATCATGACATCGAGGGTTTCGGTAGTGCGACAAAATTTATAGAAGTATTCATCAGCAGTAATTAATGATAAAGATACACTAAGTGCAAACTCGATAGATAAAAAGAAAAAAACAGATTTGAATGGATACACTGAGCTACTTATTACACATATTCCGTAAATAATGCAGGATAATCTATGAGCCCATGATACGAATTTGTACGAAACAGTCTGAAAATAATGACCACTTATAAATCGGCATAATTTTATGAACCTCAAAACAGTGACGTGTTTTGACCAAGTTTCTATTGTCTTTTGATATATTGTGGACATTTTACGCGTACGTGTACTAAGTTTCAATTGCTCAGAAATACTGCAACGGGTATGGTATTAGATCAATAATGAAGAGTTAAAATAAACTTAAGTCAATTCACCTAATAACAAACAAATGAGACCGTATCATGACAGACTATCGTAACACCTAGAATAGCAGGCTTTTAATAATATTACTGACTGCCTCTATGGTGCAGTTGTAATGTGTACGCGTTATGATTGAGGCTAACGCTGAGGTCTCGGGTTTGATCCCCGGGTCGGGTAAAGTGGTATTAGGTTTTTCTATTACGAAATGTTCAGTATCAGCCCGGAGTCTGGAATTTGTCCCCGGAATGGCGATAGGCTCGCCCTCGCCTCGCCTCGAGATATGTTCGGCGAAATGTGGGTGTACTGGTTACACCTCTGCCTACCCATTTGGGGATTACAGGCGTGAGTGCGTATGTTTGTAAATTATAAAAATGTTTAGTGGTAAATATCGATCTGGTATCGTCGTGCAGGTCGACCTTAGAGTGTTTTAATGGAATTGAAATCTATATACGATAGCATTACATGCCATCTTTTGAATCCAAGAGGATAAAGAAAGGGGCAAGTTGAAAGCAAGCTAGTGATTGCCAGTTTTGTAGTGAAGGTAGGAATTTTGCGAAGCTCCATAAAATAGCAATAGCTTGATATTTTTTTTAAAATATTAAGTCTGACTTCCGTGTACCAACTTTGTAGTTAATATACACACTTTTTTTAAATTGTCACTCATAATATCTACAGTATATTTAGGTATGTACAAGGTGGTAGGTCCCATGTATGAGAAAGACTGAATGACTTTGTACCACCGCTTTGTCTATTTCTACCGCCAAGCAGCAGTTTGTAAGCATTGTGGTTTGAAGGACATTGAAGCCAGTAAAATTACTGGGCATTATGAGACGTAACAACTTATAGTCTCAAGGTGACGACTGCAGTCCAGTGTCAGGCAGTGCTTTTTAATCTGTTATACACCTAGCATAAGAACATGATTAAGTGTATTATTACACAGCCTCTGTGGCGCAGTGGGCAAATAGCCGGCTGCGAAGCGAGAGGCCGTGGGTTCGATTCCCACATGGCCACAAATATTTGTTTCGGGTCTTGATGTTGTGGGACCGCAAGACCCTCGTAGTTCCTGATACCCACGATACAGATTAAGCTAGTGTGGGTTCACTATGTGAGTAACTATTGGGTGTATTTATTAAATACTAGCTTTTACCCGCGGCTCCGACTGCGTGCATATACTTTTCCGAAATAAAACGCCTATAACCGTCTCCAGGGTCCCATCTATCTCTACATCAAAATTCATCAAAATCGGTTCAGTGATTTAGGCGTGAAAGCGTAACAAATAAATATATATACAACGTGTTACAGAAAGGTGTGGTCATATTTTAGGGTCATTACACACTCCTTATAGTAAGTACCTATGTACCGGATCATTTCTAACCAAGACATCCTAAAATTTCACGTTAATTTTAATCACTCGTTTATTAAGATCGATAAGATTGATGACATCACTATTAATTATAATGAATGACACTCACTTTTTAATAAACTTAAATAAGATTTACGTAATTCTACCGACATACGTACGTAACTTGTAATTTAAACACAAAATACCTGAAAGAGACTGTTTGCTGAAGACGATATAGGTATCTGAAGTATTATAAAGATTTCATTGTCGGGTCATCCATCTATGAATTTCGCTTTATTATTATTATATATTAATATATTAATTATATATTAATTAACAATTAAATAATTGTTTGTGAACCGTATTTCCATTGATTACCACTGCAAGAGCGATGTCTCGGAGCCAGAGCGAGATAGCAAATTGCGGTGTCTACGTGCATCAAACGCGCCGCGCCGCTCTTGCATCCGGTTTCGTCAATACGTAACATCAGTCAGCTGTGTATCAGTTTTCAGATGAAAATATTTTTTTTTAAATATGTTAATTTTTCTAAGCTACCTGTGTAAACACTCACGCCTGTAATCCCCGAAGGGGTAGGCAGAGGTTTTAACCAGTACACCTACATTTCGCTGAAGTATCTCTGTCCCATGATGTGATAGGGGGCGAGTCTATCGCCATACCGGGCACAAATTTCAGACTCCGGGCTGATACTGAGCTTTTCGTAAAATATATATCACTAATCAATATCGCTTGTACCCGACCCGGGGATCGAACCCGACACCTCAGCGTCAGCCTCAGTCGTAACGTGTATACATAACAACTGCACCATCGAGGCAGTCAAGCAGTAGAATTGTTATATTTAAAATAAGTAAATATGTAGAATTAAAAGCAGTGATCAGCGGGGAGTGGTATGGACTGTCGAGACGAAAGTCGCAGGCTAGAAACCAGTCCCAAGAGCACACACCTCTGACTTTTCGTAGTTACGTGTATATTAATTGTCAATTATCACTTGCTTTAACGGTGAAAGAAACATCGTGAGGAAACCTGCATAACTGAGAATTTCTCCATAACAATTTCGAAGGTATGTGAAGTCTGCCAACCCGCATTAGGTCAGCGTTGTGGACTAAGGCCTAACCCCTCTCATTCAGTAGAGGAGGACCGTATTAAACTAATACACGATGAGAAAATACGATAAGCTTAAGTCATTTGCAGTTATTCTGGACTCACCCTATTTAACCTAAGCAATTTTTTATTTAGTTCAAAGTCAATCTTCTTGGGTTACCACACACAACTAAAATTAACTAGGTAGGAACGACTATTAAATTCACAGATTATAAATAGAAGTCCAATGGAATTGTCAGTGAATTAGTGTAATATGAAATGTAGCCGAAATGTTATTATATGTTTGACGATTTATTTTATTATATTCGACTAACTTAAAGATAGCACACATGCAAACATATAAACACAAGAGACTATTTATGACTTTACACGTGTAGAAAATATGATAATATACTAAAATTAATAAAGTCAACGGGCTCGCAGCGGGGAGGTGTTAGAGCACCTTTTGTGCTCTTGTACGTGCGACCCCGAAAGGGACGGCAGCACTGGTAGTTGGTTTCACCACTGCCGCTGACGCCGAGTCCTTTAGTACGCGGGGGCTTCTGAGACCATCTCCTACATATAGAAACGTGGCGCATGGCGGCATCACGCAGGGCCAGTTCCGGTTGAAGTCGGGGCGCTTCTCACTTTGGGAACCCAGGGCCGTTTCTAATGTGCCGAAGATGACCATCGCGGGGTTTTTGGTTGGTATTATTTGTGTAGGGTGTATAGGGAGTCTAGCGTTGTCCCGTATGTTTTCCATCTCTCCCCTAAGTGACTTAACATTGGATTGTATGACTGGTGAGTCTAACTTAATCGTATCGCCTTCCTCCGGGCGGGGCGGTAGCGATAGGCACATAGTTTACAGCAATCTATTGATTGCCGGAATGTACCCAGTGGAAATGGGAGTATTTTACGAAACCCAAAAACTTAAAATATGCTACATAATCTTAGAAATACATACATAATCTTAGTAAAGGTACATCATCTAGTACAAGATACAAACCATTTAGTGCAGCGTGCTATTCACATTAAAAAATAGTTAAAACAATTTACTGAAGTGCACAAATTGTATAACAACAATAGTGTATGTGACGCAAAGAGATATAATGCCGATGGGCACGGAGATGTCCACAGATATAGCGTTAAAGAGGACGAAGCGGAAGGGACGCCTTTTCACGTATTCAAGAGCTATCTGCAGCTGAAAGCGCAAGGATTCATCTGTAATAAAAAAACGTTCTTATCGTTAACAACAAAATTATACAGATAGATCGAGTTGAAGCGTAATAACGCAAGCCGAGCTACGGACGAGTTTCAGCCTACTTTTTACTTTTTAATTAATAGAAAGGTTTTGTCGTTAACCGACTAAATCGCCCAATATAAAGACACTATAAATATCAAATAAATAATACTGTAAATAACATTCACCTTAGAATTAACTTAAACAATTCTTTAGCTCTGCCTGACAGTGGGCTGGCGAAGATAGTGCTACATACATACATACATACGAGTACATATATATGAGTACATACATACATACATACATGACACAGAAGTGTCGTAGCTCTTGTTTCTACCAAACACATTAACTCTAGCGTCTTCATTTGGGTAGTAATGTACATCGTCCACTACCCCACAGTCATTACATCTAGGCATATTTATGCCCGGAGTATCCACCGGATTAGTGTTTGCTATCGATGACATTCTATTTCCTCGATCGCAACTTTTCTTTGATAATAGTAATAAGTGTAGAATCAATTTTACCAGAACATCTAAGTATTTGATTTATAAGTGTTTTCTTTATTTGGTCCACTTCATGCTTTATCAACTCTGCCAATACAGATGGCAGACTTAGTAGCATAAATGCTTCGATAGTTTCAATCTCTTGTACCACATGCGATAATCCGAATGTCTGTATCAAAAATAAAAATACTATTATGACATGACATGAATTCACATTTTGTCAGAACCTACTCATGTAGTTAAAGGTATACTAGTAATGAATAGTTTTCACTCCTCATCTTCAAGTTTATTAGCAGCGTACTTAGGTACGAAATTAGTAAGGTCTATTAACTTACATCAAACATGATACAGCAAATTATCGAGTAATTCCACATGATTAGTTTCGGCACACAACACAATAAAGTTATGCACATCTGAAAAGAAAAACATAAAAAGATTAAATTGTAGTTTATTTATAACAGACCTTGGCATACCAGTAATAAGGTTACATGATCATACGTGATCACCACTGGTGTTAAACATCCACTATACGAGAAGAATCATAAATGCATTGCCGACCTTTAAGAAATTAAGGAAGATTGGAAGTAGTGGGGGCTATAATTCAGGCCTCCAGAAATCTCACTGCTCCTACAAAATAGCAAGCTCTCACTTGACGTCAGTTTTCTGAGAATATGTGGTAATACATTCCTCTATTTGTACACTGCTGTACATAGAATCGTCTACAACGTGGGTTTATCATTTGTTATGAAAGTAGAATTTTCTTGCCCTTGTCTCTCTCCATCAAGTTGTTCGTTACACATTCTGATAGATTATACACCGGTGTTTAGGTTTTATTATTTACTTTTGATAGCAGCTCCCCCTGCGTGTCTTTTTTCGGGATAAAGAGTATCTTGTTTCCTTATCCAAGTCATGATCTACGTCAAATTTAAGTCCATTTATTGATGATGATTAACAACAATCTAAATTCACAAGCATACTAACTTACATATTTGTAATATGGGTTACAGTTGGTATTAGGAGTAGGCACAATCCCCATGAAAATACTTACTTACTTTTGAATTTCAAGTCAAATATAACTGAATTACATATTGTGAGCAAATCTGTGAACATTTTATTTAATAATTTGACGGTTTTTGTTCGTAAAATATGTGCAAATATATACATACCAAGCACTGCAATTTTTGATTAATATCATGAACATTATCAAGTAGGTTGTTATAGTCGAACAGACATCGCCTTACTTCTTTAATGTTGTGCATAACACTATTCTTATTAACAATATTAACTGGAATGTGGTTCCTCTCGAATCTCCTCCTTATAATCTTCATACGTGTGAACAATATGTAGAAAATTATAATCACAATGAGGCAGTCGATCCTTTCACTCGTCAAAACTACAATTCGACTGATATAACAATAGATATTCTCTTCTATGAAAAAGTTGAAGCAGTAAAATATGATTCTGAGTAACAACCATATGACCACTAGACATCTGATTCCGTTGTCGAATATTGAGTGTGATCTTATTCCCATTATTGCATCGAGGGTTTCAGTAGCGCGACAATATTTAAAAAGGTATTCATCAGCGGTCACTAATGAGAAAGATACGCTAAATATATATTCAATAGCTAAGCAAAAAAAAGAAGAATGAAATGGATGCACTGAGTAACTGATTACACATATTCCGTAAATAATGCAGTATAATCTATGAGCCCATGATACGAATTTGTACGAAACAGTCTGAAAATAATGACCACTTATAAATCGGCATAATTTTATGAACCTCAAAACAGTGACGTGTTTTGACCAAGTTTCTATTGTCTTTTGATATATTGTGGACATTTTACGCGTACGTGTACTAAGTTTCAATTGCTCAGCAATACTGCAACGGGTATGGTATTAGATCAATAATGAAGAGTTAAAATAAACTTAAGTCAATTCACCTAATAACAAACAAATGAGACCGTATCATGACAGACTATCGTAACACCTAGAATAGCAGGCTTTTAATAATATTACTGACTGCCTCGATGGTGCAGTTGTAATGTGTACGCGTTATGATTGAGGCTAACGCTGAGGTCTCGGGTTTGATCCCCGGGTCGGGTAAAGTGGTATTAGGTTTTTCTATTACGAAATGTTCAGTATCAGCCCGGAGTCTGGAATTTGTCCCCGGAATGGCGATAGGCTCGCCCTCGCCTCGCCTCGAGATATGTTCGGCGAAATGTGGGTGTACTGGTTACACCTCTGCCTACCCATTTGGGGATTACAGGCGTGAGTGCGTATGTTTGTAAATTATAAAAATGTTTAGTGGTAAATATCGATCTGGTATCGTCGTGCAGGTCGACCTTAGAGTGTTTTAATGGAATTGAAATCTATATACGATAGCATTACATGCCATCTTTTGAATCCAAGAGGATAAAGAAAGGGGCAAGTTGAAATTCAAAGCCCACGAGTAGATACACAGTTTATAAGCAAGCTAGTGATTGCCGGTTTTGCTCAGTGAAGGTAGGAATTTTGCGAAGCTCCATAAAATACCAATAGCTTGATCTTATTTTTTAAATATTAAGTCTGACTTCCGTGTACCAACTTTGTAGTTAATATACACACTTTTTTAAATTGTCACTCATAATATCTACAGTATATTTAGGTATGTACAAGGTGGTAGGTCCCATGTATGAGAAAGACTGAATGACTTTGTACCACCGCTTTATCTATTTCTACCGCCAAGCAGCAGTTTGTAAGCATTGTGGTTTGAAGGACATTGAAGCCAGTAAAATTACTGGGCATTATGAGACGTAACAACTTATAGTCTCAAGGTGACGACTGCAGTCCAGTGTCAGGCAGTGCTTTGTAATCTGTTATACACCTAGCATAAGAACATGATTAAGTGTATTATTACACAGCCTCTGTGGCGCAGTGGGCAAATAGCCGGCTGCGAAGCGAGAGGCCGTGGGTTCGATTCCCACACCGCCACAAATATTTGTTTCGGGTCTTGATGTTGTGGGACCGCAAGACCCTCGTAGTTCCTGATACCCACGATACAGATTAAGCTAGTGTGGGTTCACTATGTGAGTAACAATTGGGTGTATTTATTTAATACTAGCTTTTACCCGCGGCTCCGACCGCATGAATATACTTTTCCGAAATAAAACGCCTATAACGGTCTCCAGGGTCCCATCTATCTCTACATCAAAATTCATCATAATCGGTTCAGTGATTTAGGCGTGAAAGCGTAACAAATAAATATATATATATATTTTTTAAAAAGTATCCTATGTTACTTCCTATACCTCCAAGAATATGTTTACAAAGTTTCATGATGATCGGTTAAGTAGTTTTCGCGTGAAAGCGTAACAAAGAAACTTAATAATATTAATAATATATATAATATATAATAAAGAAACTTACATTCACATTTATAATAATGATTAATTCGATTTTCATTAAACATTTCTATGCATCTATTATCTAGGATCTATCTATGGGCGGGACATGTGGCCAGGCGAACTGATGAGAGGTGGAGTAAAGCGCTGACTAAGTGGTGGCCAAGACAAGGCAAGCGCAGCGTTGGCCGTCCAGCGGCAAGATGGGTCGACGACCTTGTTAGGATCGTGGGTCGAACCTGGATGCGACTAGCTCAGGATCGTGGCAAATGGCATGATATGAGAGAGGCCTATGCCCAGCAGTGGGAACCTACAGGTTGTGGATGATGATGATGGATGATGATGCATCTATTTGACTTTTAAACAACACGTTTTCGGACAACTCATGGGAGGCAATCGATGGATATTGAGGTCAGATGTTAGGTCATAAGCATCCGCCTACGTTGGTGTGGCAAACAATTTCTGTATAATTTCAAACCAGTAAAATAAAATCATTGATCATGAATATAAATAATATAAATCATTCATTTCCAATTGGATCGAGCTATATCTTTCTTTTTATAATGTTTTATTCACTCGACGACGGTAAATAAGTTTTGTTTCGGACAAAACGCTCCCATGTGACACAGATACAACTATTATACCAATTATTATTTTCACTGTCAAATACCAGTCATCCAATACGCAACTGTATTTTCCTAACCACAAAGCGTATTTGGGAGTAGCCGTGAGTTTTTGGACGGCAATTGTAAACTTGCTGATGTTTTCTTTGCGGGGGAAGCTGGCCATTCGTCAAAGTCGGTTTTATTTATAGTTTCAGTTGAATTTTATCGAACTAATAGCTTCAGAGATAAATTTACGATTGGCGTACGAGGTGGACGGTGAAAAGGGTTGTTTCTGTAACAGAACTCGATGCAACTGTTTCCCGAACGTTGTTTCCGATACGTACAAGGTAAATAATAAATGGAATGAATTAACTGATATACCCTCTTCCCTTGCCGTTCCCAACTCGCAGTGCGGTCGGCGCAATATGTTTATATAATATAACGTTTAACCAAACTTAGAAACCGACTTCAATGTATAGCAGTAGCATTTAATTCCAATACAATCGCGACGAGTGTACTGTTGTCCATTGAGGAGTTTTATTTTTTTTCTCCGTACTCCGTCATCAGATCTTAACCAAATTTATATGGGACCACATCGCAGCTAAACTCTATCGAGTGAATTTTTTTCCTACGAAATCGGTCCACAATTGGCGGAGTAACCGATGTACATACATAAAAAATAGCAATAAACAAAATAAATAAAAAATCGCGCCGAATTGAGAACCTCCTCCTTTTATGAAGTCGGTTAAAAAGTAACTTTGCCCATGCTATCGTTGAATTTTTGCCAGCGTAGTGGCAACTTATCGATGACTTTCTTGAAGAAACCGGCTGGACGGAGGGAAAACTCTTCAAAGGCATTTGCAGGAAAAAATCAATACTCGAGTGTAGTGTGCTAACAAACAGCTTCTAATCTTATCCCACATGTGGGATCTGTACAACGTGATATTTCCACGATATAACAACGTATTCGTCTTGTTTGTTCTTCAATCGGCCGCTTGTTGCATTACTCCCGCGTTAATACAACTTGGACGCAAATGATTGTTTTTTGTAATTACATTAATACTATAAGTATTAGGTAATTACTTTTTCATCAAAACGACATAATTATTTTAATAAACTTTATATTAAGTTTATTAACGTTCACAATAAATTAGTTACAAAAGAAATTTTAATTTTTTATCTATCATTTTTGCCGCCATTTTGGTCTGATGCAACAAGGCGCCGTCAATGTAAAACGACATTTTTACTTAATAATTTCATGTTAAGTTTTGTGATCTATTAAAGTGAAACTTTTATAAGATCGTCTAAATTTTTTTGGCCTGTGTGTTGCATGTCGCGTGATTATATTTTTTATTATTTTCTTATATTTCTGATAACAAATAAATAATCCGCATGGGCCAGCATAGTGGATTACGGCCTAACCCTCTCATTCAGTAGAGGAAGCCCGTGCCCAGCAGTGGGACGTGATAATACAGGGCATATATCATTATCATCATCTGATAACATTGTAAAATAAGCGCCTATTTCCTACGTGTGCAACATTTGCTTACGGCATTGTATGACACAGAATAAATAGCCCACACAATACTTTATGTACGCAAGTTAAAATAGTGGATCCATTGTGAATGCTTTCACCGTCACAAAGGTGATCGCTAGACTGTAAAATGGCCTAGTATTTGTCAACTAACACACAGAGCAGCGTAATTTTCAAATGGGAATGCTCATTAGGTAGCCACAAGTCGAGAATGGAGTTAAAAGTTGCCAGTTTATTTTTTTAGTTATATAAAAGAATTTAAACAAACCCGATGTCATTTAGAAAATCAGATTCATCAAAAGTTAAGAAACATCTCGATGAAACCAGCATTGAAACAAAAAACCGAACAGTTTGTAGTTTTATTTCGTGATTTTTAGTGATATCATGTCCGTAATTATCAGCACTACAACTTTAGTTTATGGAAGCGTTTTCCTTACAGATTTTATCTTAGTTGAAGACTGATCGTCGACCAATCATGTTTCTAAGATAGTAAGAACATTCAAACACACTAAACAATAAACCAGCAATAAAATCTAAGGCGTGAAGCAATAAGAGAGAACATTAATTACTACTGACATCTTCAAACATAAATACGCACACCCTTATTACAACGGAATATGGTTCTTTTTATATTTCATGGAGACAAAGTCCAAAGGCCAAGGGACGGAAGTCCCGGTAATATATGGTGTTTTAGGTAATTAAATGTCACATAGATCAGAGATTAATGATGTGTTACGATATGTGGGTGTCTTATCATTGGAATTTGGGTGATTCAAGATTCGCGATTGTTTTGGGTTTATTTTGGATGTGTAAGATAATATAAAACACATTTACTTATGATGCTCGCTGTTGCCCGCAGCTCCGCACGTGTGAAATTCCGTTCCATATAAAACTTACACACGAAGTTCAACCCCATTCAAATTTACACCGCCTTAAAAAGTAAATTTCAATTTTTTTTTCTTGTTGAATATCTATATTACAAATCCATTTAGAGATTAGTGATGTTTTTCTAATTGCCATTAGGGGGTTTTGACAGTTATTAAGTAAGAGCGTTATTTCATATATAAGCGATATGCGGTCTCGATACTCAACTGCACATCAGAATCAAATCAAATCAAATCAAATCCTACTTCTGCCGGACCATCAAGCTGTGGAATAGTTTGCCGGCACACGTGTTCCCTCCTTCCTATAATATGGGGTCCTTTAAACGGAGTGTGAAGAAGCAATTAGGCAGGCCGGCATAATTTTGCCGACCTACGATAGACACATCGTCTGTCGTTGGTCGACAGTATTCTTGGATTGCGCTGCACTTAACATCAGGTGTAGCGTAGTCACTTTGCCGAGCCAGAATAAAAAAAAAAAAAAGAAAAAAAAATTGAACACGATCTACCGTTCGTACGTTTTTCACGAATAATGATGATTCCGAAATATTAAGTTGCAAAAGACAAAAAGTATAGAGTCGTGATCATGTGGCGCGTCTTTAGAAGGTTTACATATTCTTACAGCTGCCATATCATCGCAAAAATAGCGGGACAACATAGCAACACCGATGATATAACCTAAAAGTTGTTTTTCGTGCAGTGTCGTGTCATAAGAAAACAGGGTGGCGAGCACGAACAACTTACGAATAAGTATTCGAATCGAGAACGCTAGGCATTTGTATGAAGGTTCAAATTTTTTTTTGACATTTCGATACGAATACGTTCTCGCAAGTTATTCGTGCTAGCCCCAAAGAAATATATGACGCTCAGTGACGTCACTCGTGTTGTTGTACGGCATCTCGTGGAAAAACTCTGTAATCGTAAATACATACATACGCACTCACACCTGTAATGCCCGAAGGGTTAGGCAGAGGTGTAATCAGTATAGCCACATTTCGCCGAGCGTATCTCCGTCCTATGATGTGATAGGGGGTGAGCCTATCGCCATGCCGGGCACAATTCTCGACTCCGGGCTGATACTGAGCATTTCGTAATAGAAAAACCCAATATCACTTTTACCCGACCCGGTGATTGAACCCGAGACCTCAGCGTCAGCCTCAGTCGTATCGCGTACGCATTACAGCTGCGCCACCGAGGCAATCAATAATAGGGTAGTAGACTAGATTTTTTTAATTATTTAAATCAATATGTTACGTTACTCAAAATCTATTGCAGAAAGAATTTTATAAATTGGACCAAAAATAAATAAGTTAGATGTCATTCAAATCCTGTAGAAGGGGTAATTGTCAAATGACAGACGACGCAAACTTTGACGTCACTGTATAAAATGTTCATTATGGTGCACGCGTTCAAGCGAGATAGTGAGATATCCCTAATACGCACCCACTTTTCCTCATACCAACATTTAAAGTATTAACTGCGGGCACATTTCTGAACCAATTTTGATTTTGTTTTAATAAAAGGGTTTCTTTTGCGTATCATTTTCTGTTGCTTATAAAATAATGTATACAATTCAATATAGGAAACTACCCTATTGTGTAATTGTAAGTGGGCGTAGTAATCAAAATTCGCGAAATGTGCAATGTTTATCGGTAGTGCTTCGCATGATATCGTAAACTGTGCATCGGTAGTTACTGCCGCAATAAAGGCGCGTATCTCTGTAATTAAAACCAGGATATTAACCATGAGCTGTTATGCTGCAAATGCATTGAAATTTCATTAATTTAATTTATAATAAGCAGTGATAGCTCAAGGGAAGTATGAACTGACAAAAGCCGCAGATCAGGTCAGGCCAGGCTTACCTTAGGCTTACTATCAGGTAGCCCACTTTCATGTTGGCCGGCCTCTGCTATTAAAAATATATTTTAATATCGGTATAACATAGCTCAGCGGGGACTGGTACGGACTGTCGAGATGAAACTGAAAATGTAAATTGCAGGTTCCTAACTAACCCCAAGACCATCTGACTTTTCTAAGTTACGTGTATATTAATTGTTACGGGTGAAGGAAACATCGTGAGGAAACTTGCATACCTGAGAAGTTTTCCATAGAAATTTCGAAGGTATGTGAAGTCTGCCAACCCGTATTAGGTCAGCGTGGTGGACTAAGGCCTAACCCCTCTCATTTAGTAGAGTAGGCCCGTGCCTAGCAGTGGGACATATATGATACAGGGCTATTAAATAAAAAAACCTCTTCTGGTGCGTGTCTGCTATGTACGATGTCTGAGGGTCTAGCTTGAATAACTTGCGAGAACGTAGTAGTATCGAAATGTAAAAAAAAAATTGTACTCGTAGTACAAATGCTAGCGTTCTCGATTCGAATACTTATTCGTAAGTTGTACGTGCTCGCTCCCCAGTATATCTGAATTAAATTTTATTCGTTGGTACCAAAGTATAAGTAACTAGTCTTTGCTCACGGCTCCGCCCGCGTGAACGGTCTTATCCGGGATAAAAAGTAGCCTATGTTACTCAGTGATAATGTAGCTTTCTAACGGCAAAATAATTTTTGATATCGGCCCCGTAGTTATTAAGTTTATTCATTACATACAAAAATACATCTTTCCTCTTTATAATATTAGTGTAGATAATCATCAACGAAGCACGAATGAGACAAAAATGCGCTGATTTAAAACTTTCTTTCGCCCATTCTAAGTTATTTTCCAAGACAATATCAGATTTCCTGAGATGTAAATAATATTTATTGATGTAGGCCATTGTTCGCGTCCCTCCGGGTCGACACCGGAAGTGCCTCGCCGGAAGTCACCGGAACTAGGTGCAATAATTATTAATTACCATTGCAAGACGGCACACGAAATCTTAAGACGCCATGGGGTGTCGCCGACAAAGCGATTCGAGCATGTTTATGAATTTTGTCAATTAAATTGTTTGTAAAGTGTTTTGAATTTGTAAGTGCTTTAACAATAAATGGATCTTAAAATAGACAAAATTGCTACAACAATCATTTTTCTTGAAACGAATCGGGTACTTAAAGAAATTCATATGTTTGTTCATCATATAGTTTCTCTCTCGATCATAATATAATTTTATCAATGTAATTTTTTGTTAATGTTTTGTTATTGTAAATGTATATTATCTTGTTTTTATTTCTATGTTTGTACTATAATTTGTATTGCTTTGTTTATTTTTATAATAATTTTAAGAAAGATATCATCTTCTTCAATCTGCCTTTATACCATTCCCAGTGGGGTTGGCGCAACATGCTTTTAACACATGTTGCAGAAAGATTTGGCTTGTAGTTTTCATAACCGGCCGTTTGCCTAACGTTAATCCATCTGAGGACAAAACACCCAGACCAAAAACAAATATTTGTGGAGCACACCAATATTTGTGTCGGTAGGGGAATCGAACCTGCGGTCTGTCGCTCCACAGCCGACTACTCGCCCACTATGCCACCGAGGCTGTCAAAGAAAATATAATTTATTATTGTCATTGATGTACCCGTGACAATTGTTGTACATCATACTAATATTATAAATGTGAATATAAGTTTGTTTGTTACGCTTTCACACGAAAACTACTTAACCGATCATCATGAAACTTTGTACACATATTCTTGGAGGTATAAGAAGTAACATAGGATACTTTAAAAAATATATATATATTTATTTGTTACGCTTCCACGCCTAAATCACTGAACCGATTTTGATGAATTTTGATGTAGAGATAGATGGGACCCTGGAGACGGTTATAGGCTACGTTTTATTTTGGATAAGTCTATTCACGCGGACGGAGCCACGAGCAAAAGCCAGTAAATAATAAAAAAAACATAATGCGTAATAATAGTTTATTAAAATCAATTTGAAACTTGTTGTTTCAAATTTCATTTCATTCATAAAAACAAGCTCATCTTATTGGCGAAAAAGAGTTTACTTTAGCAAACTTATATTTTGATGTATGTACGAGCCGATAATGCTCATACAGCAAATTTAAATAACTTATAAGTAATCAATTATATTCAGTCGTATCTAAACCATACTCGCGCACTAACGTGTCGATACTTACTAACTATATAAGGAAAGAGCGGCTCAGACAACTAAACATAAACCTTTACAACAATAAACTCTTTAACATAATAGTGGTTTGGCGTGATATATTCTACCTATAACAACACAACAACTACCGGGGTACCGTCAACGGCGAGAACCCCAACATCTTTTGGTCCTTCGAGTCTATTATATCGGCGGAGTGCTTAGAGTGGTATTTCCCGGTTACGTTAGCAAATCGGTGCTGTTGGCCTCCCAGAAGCGGGTCTCCCCAGCAGTATTGAGACGTTGCACATAGCGTAAAGGAGGGAAGGCTACACTGAGCGCCGGCCATCAACCAGTCAGCGGAGATTACGTCTACTGCTTCATAAGAACAAAACATAATCAACGGGGATAACGTCCACTGTGATTACAACTACGCGCAGCATCAATTTAGCAGAGATAACGTCTACTGCTTCATAAGAACAAAACATAATCAACGGGGACAACGTCCACTGTGATTACAACTACGCGCAGCATCAATTTAGCGGAGATTACGTCTACTGCTTCATAGGAACAAAACATAATCAACGGGGATAACGTCCACTGTGATTACAACTACGCGCAGCATCAATTTAGCAGAGATAACGTCTACTGTTACTTATATACCTGCGTGAGTATACAACATTTACGAGCCAACCACTTAGCGACTATTCAAAATGTCAAAAGAAGACTACTTGGAATTCGCGGAACTTATCAACAAGCAACAGAGCAGCTATGAGAGAATCAAAACTCTTCAGACTAACTATAAAAAGGATTCTGTGAGTAGAAAATCCATAGATTACCTTAACAAGAGAATCGAAGAACATTTTTGACGAAACCATGCAAGCCATGACTCAACTACGCAGCGAATTAATGACCGAAACTGAGTGGCCGACGAGTCACAGAACTGGATTTCACGAACAAACTGGGGATGATACGGACAAGCGTTTATCATCGCTGTTACGTAATCAATTCTGTAACTTCAATGCCTTGGAGCGAGCGGTCTCGAAAACTAATAGAGATCATATACATGAGAAGTGGCAACTTCAAGATCACCTAAAAATATTAGAAACAAAATGGGAATCCATCGACAAAATTCACTGGGAAATTAACTATTTACAACAAGGAAACGATAAGGAATATGAAGCAAAATACGAACATTGGGAGCAAATCTACGACAGCCTTAAAGAAAATTTAAATAGAAAGATCTTTGAAACATCTCATTATGAAAAAACAACACCGCGAATGGAATTGCCGGAGTTCAGCGGAGAGTTTAACAACTGGATCTCTTTTCGAGACTTATTCATAGAGATGATTCATAACAATCCAACCATAAACAAAACGCAGAAAATGAAATTTTTGAAATCTAAACTGAGAGGTGAAGCTGAAAAGTTAGTTAAACACCTTCCCGTAAGTGCTGAGAATTATTACTCATGCCTGGGCATTATCCAGCATCGCTACGACAACAAACGATTACTTTTTATCTCATACATAGAAACACTTCTCAACCAATCATCTATCGACAAGCCAAATTCAACAAATTTAAAAGGGCTACACGACACGACGACAGAGTGTCTAAATGGCCTAGAGAACATCGGCATCGATATTCATGTATGGGGTCCACTCATTGTGTACTTACTGTCTTTGAAACTGGATGACGTCACTAACTGTGACTATAGGAAACACATGAAGCACTCGAGAGAACTTCCAGACTTAGACGAGTTTATGGAATTCCTAGAATCGCAGTTCCTAGCGTTAGAAACATCTCAAAGCAAAAAGGGTGGTGCTAAATCGAACCATTCAACGAATAACCAACATAAAAATTATTATAATAACAAGTCATCGAACTTTAAAAACACAGAAAAGTGGACAAAGGCCTTTCATGCGTCGTTGCGAAAATGCCCGCTATGCAAAAACGAATCTACCTCGAAACAAAATGAACGCCGCTGTCACCGGCGTCGGCACCATAATGGGCACAAGTAAAGGAATGATTAAACTCGAATGTAAATCTATCCATTCAGATTATACATTCCACGCCGAAGCATTCGTCATGCGTAAACTTATCAATAATTTACCTAACTCAAGTATCAACACAAAACACTGGACACATCTCGAAAACATCAAATTAGCTGATCCAGACTTTAACATCTCTGGACCCATTGATTTACTTCTGGGGGCAGATATTTATTCCGACGTAATCTTAGGAGGAATAATCAAACATAACAATAACTCACCAGTAGCGCAACAGACTAAATTAGGCTGGATACTATGCGGCGCTACAAAGCAATTCAACTGTTTAGTTACTCTCACTGAGCTGGATGATATAGCAAAATTTTGGGAGACAGAAGACATACCTTCAGAGTCCGAAACTACAACAATGGACGAATACTGTAATAAACACTTCACAGAAACAACAGAGCGATTAAGCAATGGGCACTATGTAGTGAAGATGCCAATGAAAACTAACTATGAGCAAAACGTTGGCAAGTCGAAGCCTCAAGCCATAGCACAATTTCTTCATTTAGAAAAGAAAATGGCGAAACAAGAACACTTTGCTAAGTTATATAAACAGTTCATCCAAGACTACATTGAACTAGGTCATATGAAACCAGTGACAGAATCCGAGAGTACAGTACAAGTCTACTTACCACACCATGGTGTATTAAGAGAAGGCTCAACGACAACCAGATTACGAGCTGTTTTCAATGAATCAATGAAGACAGATTCTGGCTACAGCCTAAACGACTTGATGGAAAAAGGGCCTAATCTTCAAAAGGACATCTTATCCCTGATCATTAAATGGCGGAGTTATAGATATGTTCTAACGGCGGATATTGCAAAAATGTACCGTCAAATCCTTATTCATCAAGATCAGCAAATTCTTCAAAAAATAATTTGGAGGGACTCCGTGAGAGAACCACTTAGAGAGATGCAACTATGTACCCTAACTTACGGTACCAAAGCCGCACCATTCCTCGCGATGCGTACTCTCCAACAATTGGCCAAAGACGATGGCAACGCCTATCCTCTAGCCCAAAAGGCGCTACAAATTGAATTTTATATGGATGACGTCATCACGGGACACCATACCATCGAATCAACAAAGATTCTACAAAGGGAGCTTTACGAGTTACTACAAAAGGGTGGTTTTATTTTACGGAAATGGTCCACGAATGAACCATCTATTCTGAAAGAGCTCAATCCTGAACTACAGAAAAGTCACCCTGGAGATTTTAATTTTAACCAAGAAGAGTTTAGCAAAACACTCGGGTTAGCATGGAATAACGCAAGTGACACATTCCATTTTATATGCGAAGCGCCTCATTATAACAAAAAGGCACCATACACTAAACGCAGACTATTGTCGGAAATAAGCAAGATATACGATCCCCTCGGTTGGTTGGCTCCAATGACCATCTTAGCAAAACTGATTTTTCAAAAAATGTGGAGTGAAGACTGTCAAAATATTGGCTGGAATGAAACTGTACCTTACACCATAGAACAAGAATGGATTAAAATTAAAACAGATCTACCAAACATAAACATAATCACTTTACCAAGATGGATAAAAAATGAAAACAATACAACGATCGAATTGCAAGGCTTCTGTGACGCGAGCGAGCAAGCGTACGCATGCGTCATCTACAGCCGAACTACGTCACCTACCGGCGCTTACGTGACTACTTTACTCGGAGCGAAAACTAAGGTAGCACCTGTCAAACGCAAAACTACGATACCGAGGTTGGAATTATGCGCCGCAGTTTTGCTAGCGAAACTCCTAGAAAGGATAATGAAGACTCTTGTAGACTACAATATAAGGATATCCTGCTGGACTGACTCTAAAGTGGTCTTAGCATGGCTTCAAGGATGTCAAAATAAATACGAAACATATATAACAAACAGAACAGCACAAATAATTAATATTGTGCCGGCGATAAACTGGGGTTACGTAAAGACTAACGAAAACCCTGCCGACTGTGCAACGAGAGGACTTCCGCCATCAAAACTGGCTAAATTTTCCTTGTGGTGGGAAGGACCTCAATGGCTTAAGGAGCAACAAAGAGAAAACCTTATCTCAAATGAACCTTATACAACGAATGAAGGCTCTCAAACAAATTGTTACACAATGAAAACTACGGAACCCGTATCGATAAAAAATAAATTAATAAATTCATTACTTGAGCGATATAGCAGCATAGATCGTATTACAAGAATATTCAGCTGGGTACTTCGTTTCGCTGATGCATTACAAAACAAAAGGAGGTCAAATGAGTGCACTGAACTGGGTTTGAATGAAGTAAACAACGCATTATGTATAATTATCAAATCAGTACAAGAAAGTTATTTCGATAATGAAATCAAATATCTCAATAAGGGTGGTAAACTTCCCAACCGGAGCACCATTTTGAAACTCAACCCATTTTTAGACTCTAATGGAGTGTTACGCGTCGGAGGACGTCTAAAAAACACAAACTGGCCTGAAGAAACTAAACACCCCATCTTGTTACCACGAGAGGGAAGACTGACCGAACTTATCATTGAAAAAGCACACAAAAGAACATTACACGGTGGAGCAAGATTAACACTAGCTTTCACTAGGAATAAATATTGGATTATCAGCGGTAATCGTACAGTCAAGAAGACATTGCGACAATGCATCCGATGCCGTCGATACGCTGCCATTCGAACTGAACAATTGATGGGCAACCTTCCTAAAGAAAGAATCACTCCATCAAGGCCGTTTTCACATACTGGCGTGGACTTTACAGGTCATGTGGATGTAAAGATAAACAAAGGGCGTGGTATAAAAACCTGCAAAGGCTATATAGCCATATTCATATGTATGTGCACAAAAGCAGTACATATTGAACTTGTTTCAGATCTATCAACGCAAACATTCATCGCAGCATTGAAAAGAATGTGTGCCAGAAGAGGCACTCCAAAACATATGTATTCTGATAATGGAACCAATTTCGTTGGAGCAGCAAAATTATTAAATGAAGAGTTCCAACTATACAAAACAATGTTATCGTCGGAGTTCTTCAAAGAGATCAACGAACTTCAAATCCAGTGGCATTTCAACGCTCCAGCCTGGCCATCGGCAGGCGGCCTATGGGAAGCCGCTGTGCGTTCCATGAAGGCACACCTGAAACGTGTAATCGGACAACAGAAGCTAACCTACGAACAGCTGGAAACGCTTCTTACTCAAATCGAAGCGTGTATGAACAGCAGGCCACTGTGGCCGTTATCCGAGGATGTAGAGGATTTGGAGTATCTGACTCCAGGTCATTTTCTGACAGGGAGCCCGACGCTCAATCTACCACTCAATGAACCTGAAGAATTAAAATCTATAGACATCAGAAACAACTTGAAACTTATTGAACTCATGCGCCGACACTACTGGGATCGCTGGTCAAAGGAATACCTGCATTTATTACAAAATCGCAACAAATGGCAACATTCTAAAGAAAATGTGAAAAAGGGACAACTAGTTCTCGTCAAGGAGAATAATCTACCCCCATGCAAATGGGCTATGGGCCGCATAGTGGAAATGCACCCTGGCAGCGACCACTTAGTTCGAGTAGTAACGCTCAAGACACAAAATGGATTACTAAAAAGACCCATAACTAAACTAGCTCCGCTACCTATAAACGAGGCATGCGAGGGTACTGACTCACAGAAAAGTCCGAGTCCTGAGACTGAGCACTACAAGAATATTAAAGTAACTCCTATTAAAACCCAGAAAAAGGTCAATAGCTTGCTTATGGTGTTGCTACTAGTAATGTTTACATGCGGACATGCAACACCCCTTCAACATTTTAAAATAACGCCATTGACCGACAATCAACCAATTTACTTTGACTCTATTGGAAATATTCAACATATACATGATGAATGGAAACTTCTGGTATACTATAACTTATCAACATTCTGGCAAAGTACAAAAAAGGTCGATCAATTCGTTAGTGGTCTTCAACAACTATGTGACACAATTCCCAACGAACCATGTCACCCGACAACAGAACACCTTCGGTTCGAAATTAATCAATTGGACGAATATAACATGTTGCTATTATCACAGCATAAACAACGAAAACGCCGCGGCTACGTCAATGGAGTAGGAAATCTTGCCCGAACTCTGTTTGGTGTACTTGATAGCGAATTCGCCGAAAAATACGCTCAGGACATACAAAAACTCAAGTCAAACGAACAACATTTAACACAGCTGATAAGAAATCAAACACTCATTATCGAGGCAGAAAACAACATTATAAAAATAAATGAAGACTTTGTAAAAGAGCAGCTAGGCGCAATTCAGCAATTTATGAACGAAACGAAGTATAATACCGCAGTAATAGAAAATCGATTTCAAATTATGAAAACAATGAATGACGTTAACGCTGGAGCGTTAACTGCCAGTTTGCTAATTTCAGTGTTGAGAAGAAACCAACAAATGCTCCTGGATGCATTGAGAGATATCTACAATGGAAATCTAGACATGAAACTATTCACACCGGAACAACTATCGGAACAATTGAATTACATTGCTGGTCTTATATCGAAAAGATTAACGTTACCTATTAAAGACTACAGTAGAGCAAGCATGCAGAATATATACAAACTTATTTATGTTAAAGCCCGTCTCACTGAACAATACCTACTTTTCGAGCTACATATCCCGTTACTTAGCGATGACGAGTATACATTATATCGCAATATACCGATGCCGAGACAGCTCACTACCAACCGATGCCAAGTGATGGCGATAACAACAAAGTATATTGGAGTGAACTTCGTCAAGAATACTTATATACAAATGGAAGAGGTTGATTTGCAACATTGTACTACGATGATAGCGGACAACTACATATGCCACGCCTACACACCAATAAATACCTTACATGGAGCCACCGCATCTTGCGAAGCAAAAATGCTAAGTCAAAATGTAAACAATATCACATGTGATTGGATACCACAACCATGCTTGGCCCAATGGATAAAATTACAAAAACCAAACATATGGTTATATAACTGCATCAAGGAGTTTTCGACTCGCATCGTATGCGAGAATCGAATTACATCAACAATTATTACAAAGGCGGGACTTCTTGCCCTAGGTCAGGAGTGTGTAATACCTACTATTGACTCACCGAATGATATGTGGAGCACGTTGAAAAATACAAAGATTGTACTACCCAGCCTAAACTTAGCTGAGGAACACAGATCATTAGACAGCAAAATAAATGTACAAAAGGAACGGGAGAACTTACCTAACGATTTAAATATTCACGACATCGGCAACTATACGATAAGCACTTTGCTGGTGGGAGGAATTATCGTCTCTCTCATAGTTTGGCAAGTAAGAAAATATATTCCCGCGTGTAAGAAGAGTAACACGCCCACGACAAACAATACTCCGGAAATATAAGAACAGATAGAAATAGAGAATATTGCGACCTACTCTGAAATAAGAGATGGACAACGGAAAAGCAAGCTTCAGCCTCAGCCAGCAACTAGGACAGGATTTCAACTATTATTATTTATTAATTTATGAAACTTTATTTTGTGCTTATTGTTATTATTGCTTTGATATTTTGTAACATGTTTAATTATTTGACTTGTAACGCAAGTTTGGTGATCTGAGTTTGTATATCTTTCCCTCGGGAGCATGTACGAGCCGATAATGCTCATACAGCAAATTTAAATAACTTATAAGTAATCAATTATATTCAGTCGTATCTAAACCATACTCGCGCACTAACGTGTCGATACTTACTAACTATATAAGGAAAGAGCGGCTCAGACAACTAAACATAAACCTTTACAACAATAAACTCTTTAACATAATAGTGGTTTGGCGTGATATATTCTACCTATAACAACACAACAACTACCGGGGTACCGTCAACGGCGAGAACCCCAACAATGTAAGTATATTTTGCGATATCTCCGCCAAATGTTTTCCACGATATTTGTGATTTTTATGTGTTAATTTTTTATCAGATGTTGGCGAGTTACGAGGCTGATTAAAATACGCAACGAATGTGTGCAACGTCTCATGACGCCACAGACGAGGCCCAGGAGAATAATACATACGTACGCAATCACGCCTGTAATCCCGGAAGGGGTAGGCAGAGGGTGGAGAGGTGTAATCAGTACCTACACCCACATTTCGCCGAGCGTATCTTCTTCCCACGATGTGATAGGGGGCGAGCCTATCGCTATACCGGGAACAATTTCCAGACTCCGGGCTGATACTGAGCATTTCGTAATAGAAAAACCCAATACCACTTTGCCCGACCCAGGGATCGAACCGGAGACCTCAGCGTTAGCCTCAATCGTAACGCATACGCATTACAACTGCGCCACCGAGGCAGGAGAATAATCTTAGATGATTTAGCGTTATAAACTGGAAGCCACTTGAATACATAACAATGTAGTAGTATTCATGCGTGGATGATCCAGAGGAAGACTTAAAACCAGGTGAAGTTACCTGAAGTGACAGGAAAGACCTCAAAGTGCGGAGTCTTCGATGTCTATGATAGGGCGAAGTGTAGAAAGACGAATACACCAGTATCTCTTTCTTTCTGCCTGTCTTTATAAATGCGTGGGTGCGCCCTCTCGTACCATTTATGTGACAGTGTTTGGTATTACATGAAGCGATCCGCGACTTCAGAGTGCGGAGTCTTCGATGTCTATGACAGGGCGAAGTGTAGAAAAAGACGTAGCTGACACCATTACCTCTTTCTTTCTGCCTGGCGTTAACCCGGCTAAATGCCTGGGTGCGCCCTCTCGTACCATTAATTTGACAGTGTTTGGTATTACATGGGGCGATCCGCCGTCTGACCCCTGCAAGGGATACCAAGTTTTGCAATTGTTTCGTCCGTTAAACAGCAGAATGTACCATGTGAAGGTTAGGTTGGCTTTAGTAGCCTGTTTATCATATGCCCTTAAATCTAGAAAGAAAGGGAGTAAAACATATGCCATTAATTTATGGAGACAGCAATATAAGTAAGGCTCATAATGTACAGAATACACTCGAGAATAATTTGCACAACAAAACCCATAACATTCCCGTCGAAATCCCGATCGTAATGAAACCTAAAATGGGTACACCGGTCCCATTTGCAAATTCTCGTCAGCCCTTAATCTGCTGCGTGCATTTTACGAGACCTTAGCCAATATCTGTCAATGTCCTTATCAATAAATTATGGACGTTTAGAGTGAACGACGTCGTTTGACGATTTGAGGCGGGCGGTAGTAATCCGCGGTCTATGGGACCCCATCTGCGCGCAAGGGTTAAGTCGCGACAAATAGACCATTTGCAAATAATAAGACGCAATGAAAGAATAAATTAAGGGTCTCGATGAGGGTCTGTTGAACTTTTGAGGGTTGTGTTGTAATTGTAAAGGGTCTTATTTAGAATTTTGGGCTTTCATTGTTTTCTAGATACTATTAAGCAGTGATAGTTTAGCGTGGAGTTGTATGAATTGTCGAGACGAAAATCGCAGATTCGAAACTAACCCCAAGAGTGTATGCCTCTGACTTTTCTAAGTAACTTGTGTATTAATTGTTAATTATCACCATCTTTAACGACGAAGAAAACATCGTGAGGAAACCTGCTTACCTGAGAATTTCTCCATAAGAATTGCAAAGATGTCTGAATGAAAGGGGTTAGGCCTTAGTCTACCCTGATGGCCTAATGCAGGTTGGCAGACTTCACATACCTTTGAAATTCTTTTGGAGAACTTCTCAGGTATGCAGATGACCTCGGGATGATTCCTTCACCGTGTAAGTATGCGACAGTCAACAATGAATACACGTAGGTTAGAGAAGTCAGAGGTGCATGCTTTTGGAGGCTGGTTTCGATCCTGCGACTTTCGGTTAGAGAGTCTGTATCACCCCCCGCTCAGCTATAACTACTTTATGGTTTTAAGACTTCGATATCTCAAATCGGAATAAAGCACCATGTGACTAATGTAGCATAAAAATTATTTATAGCCACTTTTTTATAAATAATAACAAAAATGTAAAGGGTCAAACGTCTACTTACCATAATAGCACGAGTACGGAACATTATTCAATGGACAAACGGAAGGGTCTTTCGACCCTTGTGGAATGTTAAATTTACCGTCAACTCTTTTTGTTAGGGTTAAGAGGAAGACGGCGTGATATTTTTACCGTTTTGCGTATCCTTAACACTGATTTCTTTACGAATGGCCGACGGTTTGGTTAACATTCTGCCGAGTCAAATTATATTCGTCAAAATAAAACCTAATCAAAAAACTGAAAATAATATTAACGCACTGACTCAAAAATCGCTGACTGGACATCTAGAGAGAGACATGAGAGCCAATGGTCTCAGTACAGAGGATGCTGAAGATCGGGCGTGTTGGAGGTGTCTTGGTAGGAAGGTGAGCTATTGCACTAAGGCGGGAAAACGCCAAGCAGAAATAAATATATTTTTTCATATTTATTATTTTTGTTAAAATTTTGTGACTCTTCGTGGGAGGTTCATCAAAATTGATGGATAAAAGTCGAAATTTTAACATTAAGTTTCCAATCGTTTAGGACAAATTTATTTTCTTAAAAAATTGATACTAATTTTGACCTATAATCCTTTATAGCTATATCTATTGGATGAGTAGTAGTAGTAGATCACCAACTTCACAAGGTGGTAGACCCCTCATATGTTAGAGGCCGTCTTGATTGGTACTACCACTTTGTTTATTTCTGCCGCTAAGAAGTACTGTGTAAGGTTTGAAGCCAGTGAAATTACTGGTGATTACGAGACTTAACATCTTGTGTCTCGGGGTGACGACCGCAGTCCAATGCCATGCAACGCGTTGTTATTTAAAGTTCTGTGTGGTGTTGCTTCTGTTTATGGGCAGGCGCGGCGCTTACCATCAGGCGAACGACCTGCTCGTCTCGTCATTCAAGCTAATAAAAAAAAACGTCTTCTAAACAGCTATGTCAGTCGACAAACGCGGGCTGAGGTATGCTTCGCTACGTCAATTGCACATCTAGTATATTTATCATTGCTCTTCTCCACAATCTGTACATGTTTGACAAAAATAAAAAATAAGCAAAAATATATTGGTTAAACACAAATTACAACTTAATTGCTATGAATTATAATTATTGAAGAAGAACGATAAAATCAAATGTAGTCTATCACATAATCAAAGACCTTTTATTTAATAAACAAGAACTTATATGGACTACTCAGTAGGTACTTAAATTACAAATATGTTGTTTCATAGGAAATATAATTATTTATCTCTAAAGTCAACAATCCATTGGTACTTGTGTATAATAATATTATGAAGATTATGCATAACACTAAATACATCACAAAGTATTTATACAATAAAAAATAACAGAAGTATTTTTATCTTAATTTCTTGGAGTTCCTGTGTATAACCAGCTTTCGAAAGGTATTCCGAAATCCTGATATCGTTTTATCTTAAAAAAACCACTTTCGCCCCACGTAGATCCCCAACTATTAGCCACTAGCCAGTAGTCAATACCGTTTTCCATTCCATAACCAATGATTTTAACAGCATGCCCACCCTTATCATCGCCATATTGATGTTCGTAAATTCCTGATGTGTAATTAAAAAAATCCTCATAAACCGTAAACGCAGCAAATATTGGTCCGTTTGTAAATAATTCAGTTCTTATTTCATTGTCATTGGATGATATTGTGTAGATGTTAGCCGCAAAATGTTTATCATTATCATAATTAATACTCGGGTCCTTACATTCTTTAACACATTCTGTATTATCTATGTTGTACGGCTTGCACTCTAATGTAACTAACCCCTGATCCCGCCAATATAGAAAGGAGTCTTCTGGAGTGCCGCCTTCACAGATTGGCTTTAAGCAATCAAAATCTTGTTCCGACAAACGTACATTTAAACCTTTATCAATACAAGTCCTGTCCGACGCTACAGTAGCTGTTGCGAATGCCCAACACGAGTCACAATTGCCTTGATTATAAATCTCCTTTATACTTTCACAATCGGCCCATTTCTCTCTTGCATCGAAATTTTCCGGCAACTGCGCATATGATTGAGGATCGTAGCGTCTGTAGTTTAAGTTTTCAAGACGGGTGTGATTGAGTGTTAAACAATTATGATCTGTGTTGTCTAGATGCGGGTGATGTTTGATCTTCCACGTGTAGTTCTGTTTGTTGAAGTATTGTATGAATTGATCGCGTGGCATTTGCTTATATTTGGCGTTTAATTCCGGGTCGAACATGCTCGTCGAAAGCTGCGCTAGCGCAAATAGTAGCAACACACGCAACATGATGCCTGACAAGTGTGTACACTCACACCTTAGTATACTATTTATTTAAATAAGCTGGAATTTGAAGAGTGGTTGGTATTTTGCGTGTAAAATTCTTAAATATCGAAGATGCGTTAATTTTAATAGCTTGTAAATATTTCACATAGCGCAAGCAATGTAAAAACGAAAAACATCTACAGCATTTTGCAGGGATTAAATAATTTACGACTAATATCAATAAGCAATCTCAGTCCGCAACATAAGAACGATTCCGAAATTAAACCAATCAAATTATATTATTTGCATGTCATTCACAATTTGTTCTTAATAGCACATTAAGATGCTATGATAATAATAATAATTATCTCATATAAATAATAATAAATATAATAATTACCTAAGTTGTGATGAAATGGCCAACTACATTAAAGTATCTAGGCAAAATATGCACCGTAATTCAGGTTTTGAATTTTTCTACTTTTTTATCAAAATGATTATATTATGGCATAGGTCTGGCATCTTCGATTATTAGAAGCATATGATAAGAAAATGAACAAATTCATTTTATGGAATCCGGTACGTGTCTGTCTGTCATTCTTTATTTTTATAGTTTAAGCCGGAAAAAGAGAAAGCTAATCATCTGATCGTAAGTGATCTCCATAGTCACGCTGTAGATAGTTTTGTCTACAATATAAATGGGCCGGCTCGGCAAAAAGTAATAGTTTTCAGAATAAAAACACCTCAAATAATTGTCGACAAAAAATACAAAACATAATTAGGTACATTAACTATCATCACAAATTCTATTTATTTCAAAATCTTAATGTTAATAGATTATAATGTATATATATAATGCTTAATATAATATAATGTAATGTTATAAGAATTATTAATTGTGTATGTTCATCTCCTTTGCTTTAGTGTAGACTTCATCGAACTCGAAACTGTTTTTAGTTATTGTTGTCTCTTGGATAAATCTATCTGATATAGAAAAAGAATGAAACAATATTGAAAGAGGAATCGTAACGCATATGGGACATTAGCTAGTAGAATGTGGAGAATAGCTTTAACAAATAAAACAATATAGGGTACATGTTGTAAGTTTATTGAAAAACAAAAACAATGTATAATGCCGACACATTTCGGAATATCATGGCATAGACGCAATAATTAATTATAAAAAACTCAATTTTTTGCAAGTCCCGTAAACAGTCTATTCTCAAAAAAAAGTAAATTTTGGAATCTTTTTATTTTAAAATATCCATTCTCACCCCAAGCCGGGCCCCAACTGTTGGCTACCAACCAGTACTTCACATCATTCTCTACGCCGTAACCAAGTACCCTTACACCATGCCGTGCCAATGCTGTACCATATTTATGTTCATATACACCTGAAGTATAATAGGCAAAGTCTGCATATACCACGAAAGAAGAATATATCGGTCCATTTGTAAATAATTCAGCTCTAATATCATTTTCCGCAGATGATACAACATAAATTTCTTCAGCAAAATGTTTATCTTTCGCATAATTGATGCTCGAGTTCTTACATTCCTCGACACATACTGATCCTTCGGAAATATTGTAAGGCCTACATTCTAGAGTAACCAGACCTCTATCTCGCCAAAAAGGAAATGATATGTTTG
The DNA here is from genome assembly GCA_905332985.1 of Mimas tiliae. NCBI lineage: Eukaryota > Metazoa > Arthropoda > Insecta > Lepidoptera > Sphingidae > Mimas > Mimas tiliae. Next base: position 3,024,876 of record HG995260.1, on the reverse strand, counting down.
CACTACCACCCGAACAAATTGGTTTTACACATGATAAATCTTGTTCCGACAGGCGTACGACCACTCCTTTTCTAATACAAGTCCTGTCTGACGCTACAGTAGCTGATGCAAATGCCCAACACGAGCCACATGAACCTTGGTCATAAACTTCTTTAATAGTTGGACAATTATTCCAGTATTCTCTTGGATCGAAACTATCCGGCAACTGTGTGAATACTTCAGGGTTATGATGTCTGATTTCAAAATTTTTGAAGGAATCTTCATCTGTTGTGTCACAGTTGAGGTCCATGTTTTCTAGATGCGAATGATGTTTGATCTTCCACGTGTAGTTCTGTTCATTGAAGTATTGTATGAATTGATCGCGCGGTAGCTCCAGGTACTTGCCTTGCAGCTCGGGGTCGAACGTGCAGGTCGAGAGCTGCGCCAGCGCCAATAGTAACAGCACACGCAACATGATGCCTGACTAGTGTGTTCAATAACATCTCATTACCTATTTATTAAAATTATTATCTGGAATTTCGGTTGGTATTCTGCATTTTATTTGCAATATTTAGGTTGTGACCATGATAAGGAATTCAAACAACTTCGGTATTTATTGTAAATTTTACTAGGTACGTGTAAATATTTTGAAATGCATCTATGGCATCAGATAAAATAAAATAATCAATCGACATTTGTCCATTGTTAAGTCTTCTCTCTTTTAGAGGTAACTTTCGAAGTACAAACAAATCAAAGAATTTATTAAACATACATACGCACTCACGCCTGTAATCCCCGAAGGGGTAGGCAGAAGTGTAACTAGTACACCCACATTTCGCCGAGCGTATCTCCGTCCCACGATGTGATAGGGGGCGAGCCTATCGCCATACCGGGCACAAATTCCAGACTCCGGGCTGATACTGAGAATTTTGAAATAGAAAAACCCAATACCACTTTACCCGACCTGGGGATCGAACCCGAGACCTCAGAGTTAGCCTCAATTGTAACGCGTACGCATTACAACTGCGCCACCGAGGCAGTCTTTATTAAAATTATGTTATAACTATTTTTAGCTTGAGTCCTATGAGAAATGTTCATTAGCTATAATAATTATGGATACCTAAAAATTTCAGAGTATAAATGGATGTCAATGTTCAAGTTCTAGATTTAACGAGTGGTAGAGCCACGATACGCTGAGTGAGATATACGGAGGCTCAAATCCCCTCCCCTTCCCAATCCCTTTCCTTAAGGTCGGTAACGCACCCATGATTCTTTTGGTATTATGGGCGTACATGGGCGGTGGAGATCACTTACCATCAGGTGACCCACTTGCTCGATTGTCAGCCTATGAAATAAAAAAAATAGCCTATCGCCATACCGGACACAAATTACACACTTCGGGCTGGTACTGATAATTTCGGAATAGAAAAACCCAATACCACTTTATCCGACCCAGGGATCGAACCCGAGACCTCAGCGTTAGCCTCAATCGTAACGCGTACGCATTACAACTGCGCCACCGAGGCAGTCAATAAATCAAATAAATTATAATATAATAAATACACTCACCAGTCACACACATAGTCCTGACCCCACACTAGGTTTATTTGTATCGTGGGTATCAGGATCTACGAGGCACATGCGGTCCCACAACACCCAGATCCGAAACAAATATTTGTGCACCACACAAACATTTGTGTCAGTGTCGGAATCGAACCCACAGCCTCTCGCTTCGCAGCCGGCTGCTCGCCAACTGCGCCATGGAGGCTGTCATCAAACGCCATGATCCCCAAATAGTAGGGAGGTAGGGAGGTAGTAAATGCACAGTTTCCAGAAAATTTCTATACAAGAAAGAAATTGTGCGATAAAAGCTGAATTATTTATAAATGGACCAATATTCGTTGCGGTTATGGCTTACAAAGATATTTAAATTTAAATTTGTCGTCTTTTATGACTTCGTTTAACTTTTCCATGATTAAGCTGCCAGGATTTCTATTACCTGATTTATCTGATCTGTGAACGATATTGTAAGTTGTCCAAGATAGTCGTATGTTTTAACATGTCATTAGTTTTCTATCTTTTTTTATCTTTGTTTATCGAAAGGCATTCTCTGCTTGTTAGCACAGCTATTAGGACCAGGTCATCAGAAAACCTTAAGTGACTAAGCTTAGCACCATTTATGTTGACTCCTTCGATATCCCATGTTAAGTATAGTCCAGTCCAAATATAACGTCAACTGTCAAAAAACATATGGCGATAGGCTCGCCCCTTATCACATCATGGGACCGAGATACGCTCGGCGAAATGTGGGTGTATTGGTTACACCTCTGCCTACCCCTTCGGAATTACAGGCGTGAGTGCGTATGTATGTAAGTCAACAGACATTGCGACTCTCGACGGTCGGAAAAATTATGCCAGCCTAAAGTTACTGGATATACACTGGCTGACTTCAGAACGGGAGGTACCTGAACGAGTCACTATGAAGAGTTTTTTACCATTTGTACAACGGTCGCTATCCAGTTGGTTACAACAATTCAACTACCCACCAACCAGTGAGAAGTGATTACATTATGGTAATTACAGTACAGTCCAAATATAACGTTGACCGTCAAGAGAAGTTACCCCCTCTTTGAAATTTGATATAGACTGGTTGACCCCGGAACGCATATTTTTTAGCTTGAGTGACGAAACAAGCAGATCGCTCACCTTATGGTAAGTGCCACGCCTGCCCATAAACAGAAGCAACACCACACGGAACTTTGAATCACTAAGCACTGCATGGTATTACACTACGCTCGTCATCCCGAGACATAAGTTGGTAAGTCTCATAATACTCAGTAATTTCAGTGTATTTCAAACTGAAACAGAACAATACTTACACACTGCTGCTTGAAGGCAGGAATAGAAAAAGCAGTGGTACCAACCCCGACGTCTTCTCGCATAGGAGGGCCTACCTATGCCATGTTCTACATTTAAATACTATACGATACATTTTCAAGATCCAGAAATACATCTTAAATCAAATTGACATAAATCCGACTGATTCATTTTGTCTAAAAGCTTGTTTAATTATTCATACGGTTAGTTAATCGCTTCGGACGCAGGAGCTAACAATAGGCCCCGATGTCCACTAACAAAAACCCAGTTAACTGCACATTATTTATGCAGATTGAATCCTATTCTATTGTGTTATGTGTTTATTTGGAGAATGAGGGTCCAGTGTCGGTAAAGGCATTAATTAAAAATTGTATTTATGATGGAAGGAGTTTCTTGAAACTGGGACAGTTTCTTTTTGAAATGAAAACTTCTTTAGCATCGTTGTGATTTGAAAGTCGATGAAACGAAAAAGCGACAGTAAAAAGAGACAGACACATAAATTCATAAGATTTAACGTGGGAGAAAATGAGATAGGAAGCATTATACAGTTGTGCGCGCATGCGTAGTGCAAAGCTTGAGAAAAGGCATCACAACAACCATGGTATTTTGTATACGTGTACGTATTATACGTTTGTAGAGTTTTTTCATAATTTTTATAATAAAATTCTTAATTGTATGTATCATTTATCGAAAATGTAAGCTCTGAGTCTGAATAAATCTATGTAATATATACGAATAAAATGTAAAATAATTATCAAACTTTGTATCACTATGATCATTATTACTAAAATCTACAATTATCCTCTTCCTGAAATTTTACATTCGTCTCATCATCTTGAAGGCAAAATTTTTGAAGGTTTCACTTCTACCACGTGTGAATTGCATTAAAAATCTCTCTAGTCTCTCGAGATTTAAAAAAAAAACTTCTTTAAAAGTCCGCAACACACCCAAGATTCCTGTGAAATTGTCGATCTTGGTTAAAAATAAAACCATTTTGAACAGATTCAAATTTTAATTACAATAATTATAGGCATAATTAAACACACAAAAGCGACTCCTAAATTTAATTTTTGGGTATTCCAGTGAGCAAACCTCTTTCAAACTCTAACTCAGCCTGGTGACGCTTGATTTTTATTAAACCTTTATCACCCCATGCTGTTCCCCAACTATTGGCCACAAGCCAATAGTCTATACCATTTTCTACTCCATAGCCTATGATTCTAACGCTATGCCCACTCAATACGTCACCATATTTATGTTCATATATACCAGAGGTGTAATCTTTTATATCTGCGTACACGATAAATGTAGCTTGTATAGGCCCATAGTTGACTAAATCTGCTTTTATTGCGTTATCATCATTAGGTACGAAATAAAATCTTTCACCTTTATGTTTATCATTAAAATAATTGATGCTAGGATTTTGACACTCCGTTACACAGATTCCTAATTTTGATTCGGTTATGTTGTAAGGTTTGCATTCTTGGGTTACCAGCCCTTCCTCTATCCAAAATTCTAAAGCAAAAAGTGGTATACCGCCATTACAAATACCACCACTGAGAAAGCAGTTGAAATCTTGTTCTGACAAACGAACGTTCAATCCTTTACTTATACAAGTCCGATCTGATGCTACAGTAGCAATTCCGAAGGTCCAACAAGAGCCGCAATTTCCTTGATCGTATATTTCTTTTATAGTGTCACATTTAGGCCAATTCTCTCTCGCGTCGAAATTTTCTGGCAACTCTGCAAACGTTTCTGGATCATAGTATACTTCTTCAACATCTGGGAAAGGACCAGTGATTAGTTCTGCGCAAGCTAAGTTTTTATTATCAAGTTGCGGATGATGTTTGATCTTCCACGTGTAATTCTGTTTGTTGAAGTATTGTATGAACTGATCGCGCGGCAGCTCCAGGTACTTGGCGTGCAGCTCCGGGTCGAACGTGCTCGTGGAGAGCTGCAACAGCGCCAACAGCAACAACACACGTAACATGGCTATCAAGTGTATAACATTGCACCTTACCGCACAATTTATCGATTTATTGGGAATTCGAAACTGTTCTTTCTATAGGCATACCTTGATAAATATTTTCGATAATATTTATAGGCCATACCATGAATTATGTATTGTGTTATCTTATCTGAAATACCTTATTTTATTACAAACGGTTAATTTTTATTGCAATGAGTTATCTTATTTCTTCAAAAATCATAGTATTCGTGTATATTTAAGTCAAATGATGTGTTCTGAAACTCAACCCCTTATTAGTACCAAAGCAACATTTTTATGTCATGTGATACGTGTTTTATGTTTGGCTGTTGTAAGACTAACGCCCGGTTTCTGAAAGGCTGATCAAATCAACATTCAACTAACAGAACTTTGATTTGACATCGCTGTCAAATCAATTCGATTTGCTGAAACGTTATTTAGTGAAAATAAAACATAATATTGATCTCTCTTTAGTAGGTACTGTTTGACATACGATTTTTCATATTAATTTGAATGTTATGTTAGCTAACATGTGTGTCAACTCAAAAGTGTTGATCACGCTTCTAGCTACTCAATTTCTACTTGCCATGAGATTTGACATTTGATTAATTAATTTAAAATTGACCAGCCTTTCAGAAATCGGGCGTAAAAGTGTCTCGTAGTTCTTGACATTCATAATAAGATATAACATGTACAGTCTCCGTGGTGCAGTGGGCGTGTAGTCGGCTGTGAAGCGAGTCGCCGTGGGTTCATTTCCCGCACCGATATTTTGTGTGATCCTCAAGTATTTTTGTTTCGAATCTTGGTGTTGTTGGACCGCAAGTCCCTTGTAGTTCCTGCTGCCCACGATACAGGTTAACCTAGTGTAGGGTCAGGACTATGTTTGTGACTGTTGAGTGTATTTATTTATTTATACTGTGAGGTCAGGACTATGGACGTGACTATTTAACAAATATAAACTTAAGTAGGTTAATTATACGATTCATTTAGATTACGATTTCATAAGAAAAAAGAAACCAGTCTTTGTTATATATGGAACAGTCTTTCTTAGTTTCCTTAAAAGATACACAGTTGTGGTTATTTTAATAGGTACATATTTTACAAGAATGGGTAGCTAATATCCACTTGGGTACATAAATGAAATGGGAAGATAGGGCCCTGCTGGGTTATACGAATGTACAGCTGATCTTTGAATGTAAGAAACGCGTGACTCACAACATTCAAGGAACGTAGTAAAAATTGCGTTTTCGATAACTCAAGGTTTTTATGTATTTACCTTGTACATCATTAGTAATTCAGTACCTATTCAACCTTCGTGGCGCAGTGGACGAGTGGCTGTGAAGTGAGAAGCCGCGGGTTTGATTCCGCACCGAGATAAATGTTTGTGTGGTACATAAATATTTGTTTCGGGTCTAGGTGTTTTCTTTACAGAGGGGTTGACGTCAGACAGGCCGGTCGTTAAAACTACAAGCCAAATCTTTCTGTAACATGTATTAAAAAGCATGTTGCGCAGATCCCACTGCGGGTGGGATAAGGGCTGGTGGAAGAAGAAGAAGATGATCAGTAATTTAGTGCTATTACAATCTTATTATTTTTACAAGTGGTAGAGCCACGCTGTTATATAATAATTTTGTCTATAGCATGAATAGGCCAGCACGTCCGGGTTGTTACCACTGTCTCACATAAAACCGACGTAAAGTAGCAGCTTGCTGCTGCGTTTCGTACGGTGGGTGAGATATCCAGAGGCCTAAATCCCCTCCCCTTCCCAATCCCTTAATTATCCCTTTCCTTTAAGGTCGGCAACACGCCCATGACTCTTTTGGTATTGTAGGCGTACATGAGCGTTGGTGATCACTTACTATCAGGTGACCCACTTGCTCGTTTGTTGGCCTGCGCAATAAAAAAAAAATGTCATCAGGTCATAGTTGGAAGTTATGGGTTAGGCCACTGGCTACAGTACTTTACTGTATTAAGGTGTTATCCTAATTCTAAATCGAATTAATAGAGGAAGCCTATACATAGCAATGGAACAGTATAATACTAGGCTGATTTATAAAGAGAGAAAATAGTTGAATCTGGATTGTAATTTGTATGTAGTTATGGTTTCGTGGTTAGTTCGTATCTTAGGTATTAAGTTTGATACTAACTCTAGCTCACTGTATACGGACAGTGATTAACGACGTGCTGGCGATGACAGCCGGGCGGAAGGTAAAGCCTCGCATTTATATACAGGGTGTGGCCGCTTCTTTATTAATATTACGCTTTATGAAAATTGATGGATATTGTGTGAAGGAATTTAATTGGTATTATTAAATACTAGCTTTTACACGCGGCTCCGCCCGCGTGAATAGACTTTTCCGAAATAAAACGTAGCCTATAACCATCTCCAGGGTCCCATCTATCTCTACATAAAAATTCATCAAAATCGGTTTAGTGATTTAGGCGTGAAAGCGTAACAAACAAATAGATTTTTTTTTATAAAAAGTAGCCTATGATACTCCTTATACCTCCAAGAATATGTGTACAAAGTTTCATGATGATCGGTTAAGTGGTTTTCGCGTGAAAGCGTAATAAACAAACTTACATTCACATTTATAATATTAGTATGATGTAATTAGGGTTTTTTTTTATCCTGGCATGGCCTAGTGACTAAACTGGATCTGATTTTAAGTACATTGCAGTATAAATAATGTCGACCGTCAAGAGATATTGTATCTCTTGAAGGAAAACAGCATTATACCGGCCTGAAGTTACTGGATATACACTGGCATATCTTGGAACGCGACTCGCCCAAACGAGCCACTATGGCGGTATTTTCACCATTTATACATTATGTAACAAAAACCCTGTTGGCCCTTTTTGGGTCTTACTTACTTCGACTACCTTAGTCGTATAGACAGCTTAATAAACATAGTTTCATTAAAATATAATACTTAAACAGAATCGAGATATTATCCTTACATAGGTAATTTAAAAAATTAACATATTTAAAAAAAGATATTTCTATCTGAATTTCTGTGTGTATTGACGAAGTCGGGGACGCGGCACGTTTGATGTACGTGGACGACGCAACATGCTATCTCGCTCTTACTCCAAGTCATCGCTCTTGCAGAGGTAATCATTCGAAATACGGTTTACAAACAATGAATTTAATAAAGAAATAAATATGATTATTTTTATAGTCCAATTTTCGTATGTGAGTTTTTTCATTGCGTTTAAATATCGATTCAAACACCCTGTACATTCAAGGTATATCTTAGATGAGTTGGCATGTCTGGCCGCGTTGCGCCACTTGAACTGTCAATTAGAAGATATTGAGAGCCGATGATTGACGAGTTCACCTTACATTTACCACACTGCGATTTATATCTTAACTACTACTATGGGAAACTCGAAACTAATAAACTCTACTAACTCGGCCCGTATTACAGGAGGCCAATTCTCGTAATTTTAATTGGCCTCCTGAACGATACTCAAGTGAGCTCTTTGCTAAGTGTCGATTTCTGTGCACGTGATTGGTCCGTTTTTGTTTGGCGCCAAAAATAGACAAATCACGTGTATTATTATGGTTTGTGTACTTAATCAAACGGGTATCAAAAAGCTCATCGCACACAGAGCTATGTCCGCAATAAAGCTATAAATAACAATTCACGCAGATATATCGCTGTGGCAGGCGATATACCAAACGGACGATTAACAGATCGGCGGTTAATAGCTCACGGGTTAGTAGGGTTGTCTACTTTGTTATAATATGTTGTGAGGGTGCTGTGGACGAAATAGGAATATTTATAATGTCTATGTCCAATTTGTATCTTAAGCCATAGAAAAATAAGTTGTTTTGAGATGTTCCTACCATGCACCGACAGTGGGAACATCTCAAAATCATCTTCGCAGGCCTGCATCGAGACGGTTAGTGACGTTACGAACCGATATTTGCATCCTTTTTCAATTTGACAACTACTGCGTTCGTTTATATACTGCTTTCGATCAAAGGTTTTGGGTAACGTAAATGATTGATGATAAAAAAAAACGATAATTATACGAGTTTATGCCATGGGGAAAGAAAGCGTGCTTTTCCCTATATTTAATGTTTTTTTACAGATACATAGAGTGTGGAAAAAATCCTAGTCAATCCAAGTCCTATAAGCGGGGATCAACAATGAATGACACCGGGTAACCAACCGGCTAGAGTCTGAGTTAACTTACTTGTCTTCAAAACAAATTAAAAAGAAGATAAAATAAAGAGATATACGCCTGATTTCTGAAAGGCTGATCAATGTTAAATTAACTAATCATATAATTAATATAATCAATAATTGATTTGACAGCGATGTCAACTCACAGTTCTGTTAATTGAATGTTGATTTGATCAGCCTTTCAGAAACCAGGCGTAAAAGTTTAAAAAGATTCAAATTATGACAGCCCTAACTAATAATCAAATTGTGCTACGTGTACAACTGTACAACGTGTATCGGAACAACTTTATGGCCGTAAAGGCGTTTTAATCACGCGCCCATTGTTATTGTAATGAAAGACGGGTTAATTTTAGGTTTTTGATTTAGAGTTGATTTTGCCATTTTTATGCGGTTTTGATATCGTATTTAATGGGGCATTTGTAAAGCTTCGGACGTGACGTAGCCTAGTCGGTGCATGACACTACATACCGATTACTTGTCGTCAGTCATTGAAACTTCGGTGTTTTTGAAGTCGCGTCTAGTCGCGTTTTGTTTATTAGCTTTAAATGACAAGACGAGCAGGTCGCTCGCCTGATGATAAGCGTCACGCCTGCCCATAAACAGAATCAACACCAACCAGAACTTCGAATTATGAAGTACTGCATGCCACTAAACTGCGCTCGTCACCCTGAGATATAAATTGTTAAGTCTCATATGCTCAGTAATTTCACTGGCTTCAATGTCCTTCAAACCGGAACACAACAATGTTTACACACTGCTGTTCGGTGGTAGAAATAGACAAAGCGGTGGTACCTACCCAGACGGCCTCTCGCATACGAGGGACCTACCACCTTGTAGACACGAGTAGGCGTCGTTGATGAATGAACACACCCATGAATCTTCTAGTAACGTGCGCCTCCATGGGCGGTGGAGATCACTTACCATAAGGTGACCGACTTGTTCGTTTGCCAGCCTTTCCTATAAAAAAAAAAAAAAATTGTGAAACCACATTTTTTTCTAATTTTTACTAGTTTTGAGTGGTAGAGTCACGTTGTAGGCAATTTCGTCTACGTCCACATACTCTAATAAATACTCAATTTATAAATTTGCTAATCAATATTTCAACAGTATTAAGAAAATTAAACAATTTAATATTGAATCTAAATCATTCAAAAATCCAATATCAAACTTCATTAGGAAAAAAAGTGTAACATCAAAGAAATACATTCGAACAGTAAAATCTGTCATTAATTACTGACGCCGAAGGGGTTAAGACTTAACCCTTTCATAGCGGTACAAAAAATACCCCCGAGTCATTTTCATGCACTCGTAAATTCTTTTAAAGTTATTGTTCCTTTGCAAAAAAGGGACGTAGAAATATTGCAATATTAGCGTTTGATGTTTGCCAGACGCCGCCGGTTCTGTTTTCCTTTTTTTTGCAAGTTATTGAAGTGTTAAAAGATTGAGGGTTGAAGTAGTATTAAGAAAAATCATTGGCCAGACGTGACAAAATGTAATTTAAGATTTTTCGTGCTTAGACGATTGACAAGGGTGGGAATGACTCATGATCTTTTTAAGTTGGCTTAATGACTGCTGACCAATAAGTGAAATTCTTTAAAATGTCGAAAATACTATATAAAGGTCCTAGTCAGGAGTACCCTAACCGACGTGCATGTATGAACAATTTAATGAGAGTGAAGGAGGCCAAAGAGTTATGCAAGGATCGTGGCAAGTGGAAATCCGTTGTGTCTGCCTACCCCTATGGGAAATAGACGTGAGTCTATGTATATGACGAAAATATCACCTGCAAATTATTCGCAAAACTGACTGACTGACTGCTGACTGCTTTAGAACTTAAAATACTATTAAATGACGTCACTTATTATCTTATATATAGCACACTTTTAAGAATTGAAGTAAAAATAAAACAGTACAATAATGAAATCACCTCAATGTCTCTTAGACTGTTTGTACAGCCGCTTTCCTAAGAGAGTATGACAGTCTTCAAAGATAGACACCGTATAACGTACGTCTTAGAATCTGCTAACACAACAAATTTTCATAGAGGACTTCCTACTGTTTTTTTTTATAGTATAGGCCGGCAAACGAGCAGCTGGGTCACCTAATGGTAAGTGATCTCCACCGCCCATGTACGCCCACAATATCAAAAGAATCATGGGTGCGTTGCCCACCTTTAAGGAAAGGGATAATTAAGGGATTGGGAAGGGGAAGGGATTTGGGCCTCCGGATATCTCACTCACCGTACGAAACACAGCAGCAAGCTGCTACTTTACGCCAGTTGTCTGCGAGACAGTGGTAATGACCCGGACGAGCCGGCCCATACATGCTGTAGGCAAGTGTCTACAGCGTGGCTCTACCACTCAAAAACAACAAAGTTTCAATATCCAATTTAAAAAAATATTGAAATATAACTAGTTTATACGGATTTAATCGCGGTTTAATTTTTATTTAAGTCCCGACATTAAATGTAAAAAAAATACTATCAATACTAGAAAATAGTAAATCAGTGACTAACTAAAACAATTCAATTATTTTGTCCATTTTAAAGTGAAACAATTGCAGTGTCCCACGTAGGGACGTAATGTCCACGTCTGTTCAGATGCTTTACGTGATCTAAATTTATACTGAGTTTATTAAGCGTTGTCTTGTTTTATTTAACATGAGAACTGGAGGGCTATTTTCTGGAATTTTGTTCATGTTAATTAAATTTTATTGTGAATCATTATTTCATAAATATCGTTGAGTACATGACGTTTTTATTCACCAAGATAGGACACCGCAATGTGCCACCGTTTCTATATACATACATATGCACTCACGCCTGTAATCTCCGAAGGGGTAGGCAGAGGTTTAACCAGTACACCCACATTTCGCAGAGCGTATCTCCGTCCCATGATGTGATAGGGGGCGAGCTTATCGCCATACCGGGCACAATTCCAGACTCCGGGCTGATACTGTGCATTTCGTAATAGAAAACCCTAATATCACTATTACCCTACCCGGGGATCGAACGATCGAACCCGAGACATCAGTCTTAACGCGTATGCATTACAACTGCGCTACCGAGACAGTCCATATCAGTCGTTTCCATAATATAATTTGATATATCAATTTATAAAGCTATAAATCATCAAATCAAATATTTATATCGCTTTATAAAGCGGCCTCTTTGCTATCGTCTGACCCATGACACGTGTCGCAGTCTCCCTGTCTCGGTCTGTTAGAGGTCAACTAAAGTTAAACATAGATCGGTGAAAACGGGCATCCTATTTTGGTTTTATAACGTGATATGAGTACAACCTTCAATTTAAATGTCATTGTTTTTATACTAGCAACTCCATTAAGTTTATGTTGGTACAAGGATAACTATTTTTATTACCCTATCATAATATATTGTTTAATCTACTTATTGTCATCATCCATGACATACCATGACATTGGACCTTCTATTAAAAAATAGACAATAGACAATCAGTATAATCAATCAGTTAATAATTCTTACAAATCGATATGACGTACACCACAGAGTACTTTATATATACGGACAACGTACACGATCCCTTCTATGTAATTAAGTTGAAATATTTACTATTTTAGAACTATTAATAATACTAGCCCTGTATTATATACGTCCCACTACTGGGCACGGGCCTCCTCTACTGAATTAGAGGGGCTAGGCCCTAGTCCAGCACGCTGGCCTAATGCGGGTTGGCAGACTTCACATACCTTCGAAATTCTTATGCAGAACTTCTCAGGTATGCAAGTTTCTCACGATGTTTCTTCCACCGTTAAAGCAAGTGGTTTAACAATGAATACACACGTAACTTAGAAAAGTCAGAGGAGTATGCTCTCGGGGCTGGTTTCGAACTGCGACTTTCGTCTCGACAGTCCATACCACTCCTCACTGAGCTATTACTTGCTTTAGAACTATTAATACAATAAAATTGTATACAAATTTGTTGACGTGTACAGTATCCCACAATTCACTTTGATATATTCCCTGTCCATATATGACAAGTGATGAATGGCTGCTGTGTCTTTTATAAAAAATTACATTCTTTCTACTTTTGAATATTTTTATAGTATTTTTAGCAGCGATATCTCAGTGGTACGGACTGTTGAGACGAAAGTCGCAGGTTCGAAACCAGCGCCAAGAATATGTACCTCTGACTTTTCCAAACTACGTGTAGTAACTTACTTATGATTATCGCCTGCTTTACGGTGAAGGAAACATCGTCAGGAAACCTGCATACCTGAGAGCTCTATATAAGAATTTTGTATGATGTGGTAGGGGGCGAGCCTATCGCCACACTGGCAAGCCTATCACCACATTTTTTATTGAATAGGCCGGCAAATGAGCAAGTAGATCACCTGATGGTAAGTGATCTCCACCACCCTTGAAAACCCACAATACTAGAAGAATCATGAGTTATCGACCTTAAAAGAAAGAGATATTTAAGGGATTGTGAAGAGAATGGGGTATTTGGGCCTCCGGATGTCTCACTCGTCGAAACACAACAGTAAGCTGCTGCTTTACGTACGTTTTCTGTGAGACAGTGGTAACAAAGTGGACGAGCTAACCCATGCATGCTGTAGACAAAACTGTCTACAGCATACTAGTTAAGTTAATCTAGACTTACCTTTCCTTCCACCTACCCTTATCCCACTCGCTGTGGGATCAGTGCAACATTATTTTTAACACATGTTACAGAAAGATTTGGCCTATGGCTCTTTCCGACTGGCCGCCTGCCTGACGTCAACCCCCAATGGAGAGAAAACATCCAGACCCGAAACAAACATTTGTGGATCACACTAACATTTTATCTTGGTGCGGGAATCGAACTCATAGCCTCTGGCTTCACAGCCGGCTAATCACCCACTGCGCCATAGAGGCTGTCAGACTGTTAAATTAGGCTTACCATTAAAATTATATTTTTCCCAATAGGTCACATAAGATCCGTTTAAAATGAATTAATCCGATGTCTTCCACAACTACACCAGATTAATTCCACACAAATAAAGCTTTTTGATGTATCTTTTTATCTAAATTGATATTTTTCCATATCGCCCTTTATTCTTGTATTATGAAGGGACACCGTGTAGAAATCAAAGGGCTATTTTGACATGTTGACAAATAATCTAAATATATCATTTGATCAATTTGGATCTTATTTTCTGCGTTACAAGATGTAAAATGGTGTTGTATGTTGCCAAAGGTTTTTTGTATTATCAAGGGATTTGAGCCGATTTGTTGTGAATTCGGAAGTAGCCGTTTTTGTATGATTGGTAAATATCAATGGAAGAGTTTTGTTAAGCAGCTTATTTTATGGATTTGTGCGGACCAATGGATATGGCAAATCGTACGGGAATGTTTATATGTTGCTTTTTGGACATCAATAAATGAAATTCATTCAAACGAATGATTTTAATGTGACGATGATATGATTAGTGATAAATACAGACAGCGTGTTACAGACAGGTGTGGTCAAATTAAAGCAACGTATAGAGTACGATATAAGTAATTCAACACCCGTAGTACCAAATCCGATTGCATTGCTAGACATAAATAAATAAATACTTACATCCAACAGTCACACACACATAGTCCTGACCCCACACTAGGTAAACCTGTATCGTGTGAATCAGGAACTACGAGGGGCTTGAGGTCCCACAATACCCAGACCCGAGACAAATATTTGTGAATCAGATCATAATTTTTATTTTATTATTTATTGCATAGGCCGGCAGACAAGCAAGTGGGTCACCTGATGGTAAGTGATTTCCACCGCTCATATACGCCCACAATACCAAATTCATGGGCACGTTGCCGACCTTAAAGGAAAAGTATTATTAAGGGATTAGGACGCAGAAGGGGCTTTGAGCATGCTAATGCTAGGTGCATTTGACGTTGATTATTGGTTTAAGAGAATGCCATTTGTAACTTTCTTGACGCTGAGACTAGATCGGAATGATATTTTGAACATTTAAAATTACGAGAATTGGCCTTCTGGATGACGAAATGATCAGGTCGCTCGTCTGATAGTAAGAACTACTATTATAAATTACTGCATGGCATTAGACTGCGCTCATCACCCCGAGACAAGATGTTAAGTTTCATAATGCCCAGTAATTTTACTGGCTTTAATTTCCTTCAAACCGGAACACAACAGTGCTTACACAATACTGCGTAACGGTATAAATAGATAAAGCGGTGGTTCCTACATGGGTAATCTTTCACATACGAGTGATTTTATCATCATTATCGGCCATTTTAGGCATAGAGAGAATCAAACCCACGACCATTCTTTTTCGAGTCCGCTGTACTAGTAATCTCCAAAATATACGCAACATTTAATCAAATCTAAATCAAAAAACCTGTGACATGTATGATATACAACCGGGGAACCGAACCGCGTATCTATTCATCATGTCGAAATAAAACGTTTTTCGATACAACCGGGTCTAATGTTTTAAACATTATTATACCGGTGTTGCGCTTCTTTAGGGTTCCGTAAAGATACTTTCTTAAATTATAATAAAATACTTAAATCGGAATAAAAACTACATACGCACTCACGCCTGTAATCCCCGAAGGGGTAGGCAGAGGTGTAACCAGTACACCCACATTTCGCCAAGCGTATCTCCGTTCCACTATGTGATAGGGTGCGAGCCTATCGAAATAATAATAATACCAGCCCTGTATGGGGCTGTATTAGGGCTGGTTTCGAACCTGCGACTTTCGTCTCGACAGTCCATACCACTCCGCGCTGAGCAATCACTGCTTATCGCCATATCGGGCACAAATTCCAGACTCCGGGCTGATACTGAGCATTTCATAATAGAAAAACCCAATACCACTTTACCCGACCCGGGGATCGAACCCGAGACCTCAGCGTTGGACTCTATCGTAACGCGTACGCATTACGACTGCGCCACCGACGCAGTCAATAGGTCAGTCAGTCAGGATTAAAAACTATTTTGTTTTTTATGGACTTATATTAAGCATTAGCTTTTGCCCTCAGCTTTGTCTGCCCTCATTAAAGTGCTTGTTGTCTAGGGAGAATAATTCTTAACCGTAAAAAAGGACGAAGTTCTCATTCGACGCGTTTTTTTTCTGATATTTTTTTCTGATTTTTGACTTATATGAATTTGAATTTTGATAATTATTTTTGTATTCGATAAATTGTAGCTCAAAGTTTGTTCTGTTGACATTTCAAAAAGAAACTTAATTATATAAGGAACCATTTTTAATGTAAATATTATGAAGTCTCCTCTTCTTATTAAGGCTCTATGGTGCAGTGAGCGAGTAGCCGGCTGTAAATCGAGAGACCGTGTGTTCGATTCCCGCACCGAGACAAATGTTTGTGTGATCCACAAATATAGGTATCGGGTCTGGGCCTTTTCTCCCCAGAGGGGTTGACGTCAGGCAGATGGCCGATCGTAAAACTACAAGTCAAATCTTTCTGTAACATTTTAACATTAAAATTAACAAGCATGTTGCACCGACTCCACTACCAGTGAGATAGGGACAGGTGGGAGTAATGTATGGAACCCTGAAATAGGTTAGATTTTCCTTTATAAGTTTAACCCAATATTAGCGCTGTTCCCCCACGATGAACGATCGTGAGCTATTTTTTGACGGATGACTGGATTCACAATAATACATGTTGTGTATTGCATATTATTTTTGATGGCACCACCTTTAAGAAAATTAATAAAATAGATTCCTGGAAAACCTGCATACCTGATAATTTGTTCATATCATAAAAAAACCTTTTAAGGTATGTGAATATAGGCTATTTTTTATTGTGATAACATTGTTTTTTAGTAAGTATAACACATTTACGAAGGCAAAACCGCGAGTAAAAGCTATTTCTTAATACACGAAATCTAGCATACACAGAGTCCAAAATCATTGGATAACAACGCTATAGTAATCTTCGTAAACACAACCCATATTGGCTGGAAGACGTAGTAATATACCAATGACTGCAAGGCATACCGGTCAAAGCAAATCAAAGACAGACGTTCAAACGCACGCTTCGACCAAAGCGTCATCAGCAAATAGAGGATACCTTCGGGCGATTTTCGGACCTTGCTTGACCTACCCAAACTGGTTAAATCTAAGATAACATATGGATTTCCAATACCAGTAATTCATATGAGGCTATAACCCATGAGTTTGTTTCGGCATTTTTTCTCATGGCTAGCCCCGAAATGCCGTCGTAAATGTAATGTACCATAAAAAATAATTGACATGTAAAAGTGATATTTATGATCCAATTTACAGAATAAATTATTTGAATTTTAATTGAATTCATGGGTGATTTTTCGAATCTAAACAAACGTTAATTGTGATTACCCCACCTGAGATTTGGACCCGAGACTTCGCGGTTCCCTTAGCTTAGCCTTAGTTCGCTCCCACTAGACCAATGAGGCGAGGTAAATCTACCATTGTATGTTTGTGTATTATAAACATTTATTGTTATAGGATTCATAATTAGTTGTAATATAAAATCAATGTATGTATTTTCTGTACACATAGGTCTGTTTTTCTAATGCCAAATTTCACATTGAAATGCCTCGGTCTATTATATTATTTCGGTTCTGTTGCTAAGAAACTATTAGGTCTTTTTGTTTTTAGAGTTAACGTATTTTTGTACAAATGCTTTATTTCGTAATAATATGTCAGTTTTATGAATACAAAACCATTGTCTCTTTTTCAAAACATAAGTTTCATATGTGGCTAAACGGATACTGAGTAATATGAGTTTAAGGTTGGTTTTTTGTCACGCTGTTACTATGAAGCGCTGAAGCTCGTCAGCGATGACCAGCTTATAATTATAATTAAGCTGTTACCCATTAGTCACACACATAGTCCTGACCCTACACTAGGTGAATCTGTATTGTGGTTATCCGCAACTACGAGGGACTTGCGGTCCCACAACACCCAGCCCCGAAACAAATATTTGTGAATCACGCAAACATTATTCTAGGTGCGGGAATCGAACCCACGGCCTATTGCTTCGCAGCCGGTTACTCGCCCGATACGTCACGGAGGGGAATTAATTATGTCACAAAGTACGACCATGACCTGAGTTAGAACATAGGGGACTTTTATCCCGAAAAAATACATTAATGCGAGCGGAGTTCTGAGTAAAAGCTAGTCTTTTATAAGCCTAGAGTATTTGTGTCTGCATGACATCAAATTGCCAATTACTACAATCATGTAAATAAATATAGAAACATGATCTACTAATCCCATACGAATATGAATCAATAACCAAACTATAGATGGACAAGTTCAACAATTGAACGGTTGCATTTGTTTCCCTTCCCCGCTGCACAAACCGCCCCCGCTAACATCTAGAAAACCTCGCCCCCCAACGTCTTGTACCACGCAGGACGCGCACGAACTTGTCCATCTATAGCATATACACTTTGACGACACAAGATAATATTAATACAATAATTAGGTTACTAATTGGCAGTTACTAATGATGTAAATCAGTGGCATGGAATCTATTAGCGTACGAATCATTACGATATGTGCATAATGTATAATGATTGTGTAATTGCATCACATACACACGGTAAATATATAACGGCCGTGATCTGAATTATAATGCTTAATTACACATGCACTGTGGATATTATCTAATACATATCATATACTGCCTCGGCGGCGCAGTTGTAATGCGTACGCGTTACGACTAAGGCTGACGCTGAGGTCTCAGGTTCGATCCCCGGGTCGGGTAAAAGTGATATTGGGTTTTTATATTACGAAATGCTCAGTATCAGCCCGGAGTCTGGAATTGTGCCCGCTATGTCGATAGGCTCGCCCCCTATCACATCATGGGACGAAGATACGCTTGGCGAAATGTGGGTGTACTGGTTACACCTCTGCCTACACCTTCGGGGATTACAGTCGTGAGTGCGTATGTATGTATGAGTGCGTACATATCATATACAGTACGTAATAAAAACCCTGTTGGCCCTTTCTAGGTCTTGAAGATAGACATATAGACAGCTTAATAAAAATTGTTAAATAAAAAAAAATAAGCAGAAGCGAGATATTATCCTTACAGGTAGCTTTGATAAATGAACATATTAAAAAAATGTTATTTTCATTTGAAAACTTATGAACACCTGACTGATGTTCGGTATTGACGAAACCGGGTACACACGCGGCACGGCTCCTTATGCACGTAGACGCCGCAACTTGCTATCTCGCTCTGGCTCCAAGACATCACTCTTGCAGAGGTAATCAAACGAAATACGGTTCACAGACAATAAAATCATTAAAGTTTAAATTAAATACGATTATTTTTACAGACCCAATACGATTATTTTTTTGTATCCGAGTTATTTCATTACGTTTGAATATCGATTCTGATATGGCGGCTACAGTGCCCAACGGGGTTTTTGTTACATATTGTATAAGGCCTAACGTACATACATACACCTGACACCTGTGCTTATGTACTGGATCTTATCAAAATCCAGACATCCTAAAATTTCATTCTAATCACTCACAACCACAATCCAGATCGATCACAACCCTTTAAATTAGGTGAAGTGCGTGAGTGAGATAACCAATGCTGGAGTGAGACAAAAGCTCAGTTTATCATTTAGTGTTGTCCAAAGTTGCAAATCGAATATGTATTTGTATCATCATCATCCACAACCTGTAGGGTCCCACTGCTGGGTATAGGCCTCGCTCATATCATGCCATTTGCCACTGTCCTGAGCTAGTCGCATCCAGGTTCGACCCGCGATCCTAATAAGGTCGTCGACCCATCTTGCCGCTGGACGGTCAACGCTGCGCTTGCCTTGTCTTGGCCACATGTACCACCCATAGTCCCATAACGAGATTTCAGATGTCCCGAAATTTTGTATAAAAATATATTTTGTCCAACTTTCTTTCATTTACATTTTTATTCACAAACAGTCTAGTCAGGAGAAATTAACGAATGCAAAATGAAAGAAAGTATGTATCGAGTACCGTAACTTACAGTCATGTACTAATGAAATTCAAAATCAAGGCGACACGAAACAATTGTACGTTGCAAACGATTTTATTCCAATCGCATAGAGTAAAGGAAGTAACGGAAAAAACTTTGCTGAATACAGATGAATCTATTAATAGATATACGGATGGAAATTTCGTCGATCTTTTTGTTGGCTAAAGTTTTTTTGTATTAGTCTAACTTTCTTTGCGGTCGATTACCAAAATGTAGCTTAAAGAGTACTTATTTCAGCTAAGCTAAATTAGTTTAGCTTAGCTCTTAGATATAAAAATACAGATAGTGAATAATTTAAATCATACCATAAGGGGTTTGGAGACATTCTATATAGTTCATACATACATACGCACTCACGCAGAGGTACCAGTACACTCACATTTCGCCGAACGTATCTCCATCCCATGTTGTGTTAGGTGGCGAGACTATTGCCCTGGGCCTGCATTCATGAGGCACTGCGGTACCACGAGGTGCCGCCCTATCTTCGGCGTCTGGTGCACTCGTACCTCTCTAACAGGGACGTAGTGTATCCGGGCGCTGATGGGTGGCATCGTAGAGAAATGACCTGCGGTGTTCCACAGGGCTCAGTCTTAGGCCCACTCCTGTGGAACATCGGCTATGATTGGGTTCTCCGTGGTGCCAACCTCTGGGGCGTCGGCGTCACTTGCTACGCCGACGACACGCTAGTGACAGCAAATGGCAGGACTTTCCAAGATGCCGCAATATTGGCGGCGGTCGGCACCGGCCACGTCGTGAGCCGCATCCAGCGGCTGGGTTTGAAGGTGGCCCTTGAGAAAACCGAGGCCATTTGTTTCCATGGGCCTCGGAAGGGGCCACCGGCCGGTGCCCACATTGTTGTGAACGGGGTGCGGATTCCCATCGGCTCCACTATGAAATATTTGGGTTTGATTTTAGATAGCCGGTGGGATTTTCGTGCCCACTTCAAAAATTTGGGGATAAAATTGTCCCGGGCAGCGGGTGCGCTCTCAAGCCTGCTGCCCAACTTGGAAGGTCCTGGCATACCTTGCCGAAGGCTGTACGCCGGAGTCGTGCGGTCCATGGCCCTGTATGGAAGTCCCGTTTGGGCCGAGTCCCTGGGCGACCGGTGCGTCACTCTGCTGCGCAAACCACAGCGTTTAGTGGCGCAGCGGGCGATCAGGGGCTACCGCACGGTCTCATTCGAGGTGGCATGCGTATTAGCCGGTTTCGTACCGTGGGATCTGGACGCTAAGGCCCTCTCCGCCACCTTTCACTGGCGGGAGGAGGCGTTCAGACGCGGGCAGAGACCGGCACCGAGAGAGGTGGACGCCGTACGCGGCTCCCTCCGCAGAGCCGCCGTGGAGGAGTGGCGTCTCAGGCTGGAGAACCCGTCAGCGGGTCATCGGGCCGTCGCGGCAGTGCGCCCTGTCTTTCACCAATGGCTGGACAGGCGCCACGGCGCGGCGACGTTCCGACTGACACAGGTCCTGACTGGCCACGGTAGTTTCGGCCGGTACCTGTGTCAAATAGTCGGCACAGAGGAGTCGGCCGTGTGTCACCACTGTGACAACTGTCCGCAGGATACGGCCCAACACACATTAGAGGAATGTCCAGCCTGGGATGAAGAGCGCAGCGCTCTCGTTGCAGTCGTCGGAGGTGATCTCTCGCTGCCGGCCGTGGTGTCCGCCATGGTCGACAGTCGGAGGTCCTGGCGTGCGGTGGCCCACTTCTGCGAGGCTGTAATCTTGCAGAAGGAGAGTGCCGAGAGGGATCGGGAACGAGCCAATCCCTCCCGCCGCCAGAGGAGACGTAGCAGGCGCCGGGGTGACGACTGACCGGCGTCTCCCGCCCTGTGGATTGGGGGCGTTTGGAGAATTCCGCCACGGTATCCCCTGCCTGTCGTAAGAGGCGACTAATAGGGGCCATCGGGGGTCGCGGGCGCGCAGCGGGGGGCTGTCGTAGCGCCCTTTGTATCTAACATTCTTGTACGTGCGACCCCGGGATGGACGGCAGCACGGGTGGTTGGCCTCGTTGCTGCCGTTGACGCCGAGAGCGTCCTTCGGTGGCGGGGGCTTCTGAGCCCCCCATATTTGGAGACGGGCTGCAATGCGGCATCGCGCAGGGACGGTTCCGGCTGAAGCCGGGGCGCTTCTCGCCTCGGGAACCCGGGGCCGTTCCTAATGCGCCGAAGATGGCCACC
This sequence comes from Mimas tiliae, assembly GCA_905332985.1. Lineage (NCBI taxonomy): Eukaryota > Metazoa > Arthropoda > Insecta > Lepidoptera > Sphingidae > Mimas > Mimas tiliae. The sequence continues at coordinate 3,002,634 of HG995260.1, read as the reverse complement.
GCGGGGTTTTTAGTTGGTATGCCGGTATAGGGTGTATATAGTGTTAGGGACTCGGCCCAGCTGTCGCCTGGATTTACCATCCCTCCCGGGCGGCTTAACGTTGGGTCGTAAGGCCGGTGAACCCAACATAACCGTTCCGCTTCCCCCCGGGGCGGGGCGGTAGCAATAAGTCGCTTTTCCCCGCGACAACAAAAAAAAAAAAAAAAAAAAGGTGGCGAGACTATTGCCATACCAGGCACAATTCCAGACCCCGGGCTGATATTGAGCATTTCGTAATAGAAAAACCCAATATCACTTTTAACCGACCCGGGGATTGAACTCGAGACCTCGATTTTTTTCGAATCGAAAACACAAATTATGATTGCCGGACCTCGAATTAGTTTCCGTCTATGTACGTTTCCCCTAGACCAATGAGATAATTTTAGGATGACATGATGTCTTAAATCTCCAACTTTTTATCATACAACACGCTCGACGAATTTTCTCACCGTATATCACCAAAGCAATCCTCTGCCAAAAGCAAACAGACAGACTGAGTCAATTGTAGTCGAGTCGTTTACATACTGTTTACAGATACACGAACAAAAATGCACGATATTCAATTGCAATACTGTATCTTTATTGTCGTTTTGTATTTATATTGCACGGAACCCACGGGACTGTTCTCTATTACCGTACTCTGTCATACGCATTCGCTTGCTTACTTTGTTAGGCTTTAGAATTCGAAGTGTACATTTTGGCCTACAATGGATATTTCTTTTGAGTTGCTGTCGATCAAACTACTGTAAGATTCAGAGTAGGTACGAATATTAAATAAGTATACTTGTAACATACAATCTTTTATTTAATTTGGATACCTAACTAATATATTTTTTATTAACATGAAATATTCTGAATGCTTCGGCGGCGCAGTTGTAATGCGTACGCGTTACGATTAAGGTCATTGCTAAGATCTCGGGTTCGATCCCCGGATCGGGTAAAGTGGTATAGTGGTAAAGGAAACATCGTGGGAAACCTTCATACGTCAGAAGTTTTTCATAAGAATTTCGAAGGTATGTGAAGTCTGCCAACCCGCATTAGACCAGCGTGGTAGAAGGCCTGAACCCTCTCATTCAGTTGAGGAAGCCGGTGCTTAGCAGAGAGACTTGTATAATACATAGCTAGTAAAAAAAAAGAAAATGAAAATTGATATGATAACCGGGTTAATAGTTTTTTTTATGGCATAGGCCGGCAGACGAGCAAGTGAGTCACCTGATGGTAAGTGATATCCACCGCCCATGTACACCCACAATACCAAAAGAGTCATGGGTGCGTTGCCGACCTTAAAGGAAAGGGATAATTAAGGAATTGGGAAGGAGAGAGGGTTTGGGCCTCCGTATATCTCACTCACCGTACGAAACGCATCAGTAAGCTGCTACTTTACGCCGATTTTTTTGTAGACAGTGGTAATGGCCCGAACGAGCCGGCCCATATATGCTGTAGACAAAAGTGTCTAGAGCGTGGCTCTACCACTCAAAACATATTAGTAAAGTTATTATTTAAAAAAATATATATATATCGTAAAAACAACCATTAATTTCTTCGGCCTTTTCAGTATTTGCTATCATGAGGGAGTCTGTATCTGTGTAAACGAATCATTAGCGTTGACATTAAAACTTCTCGGTCTACCGCCTCCCTACTTCCGATGTATTAAGTACACACACATAAACAAGTGTCAGTGACTAATGAATGTTTAAGAAACCATTACGAGGCATGGCTCCGTTTACGATCTCTGTCTACGAAGTGCAAATAACTAATTGGAAGGTACTGTTATTGTTGGCGACACATTTAGTTTTGTACTTCATAATATAATTTGATTGTATTTTTAGTGTTTGCTCTGTTAATAGGTAGCGCCATGTATTGTAATTTATATTTGACTTGGTTTTATGTGCCTTCAAACCTTTTTGGGCTATGTGAAGTGTCGTTTTCTAGAATAGGTTGTCAACTCGAGATCTTTGCAAGAGGCAGCACGCAATCTTTTTCTTCGCAAGCAATACAATTATATTCACGAGTGGTAGAGCCACGCTGTAGACAATTTTGTCTACAGCATGAATGGGCCGGCTCGTCCGGGTCGTTACCACTGTCTCACAGAAAACCGGCGTAAAGTAGGAGATTGCTGCTGCGTTTCGTACGGTGAGTGAGATATCCGGAGGCCCAAATCCCCCTCCCCTTCCCAATCCCTTATTATCCCTTTCCTTTAAGGTCGGCAACGCACCCGTAATTCTTTTGTATCGTGGGCGTACATGGGCAGTGGAGATCGCTTACCATCAGGTGACCCACTTGCTCGTTTGCCGGCCTATACTATAAAAAAAAATCGATGTGTGTACTTGCGTATTTATTCATTCCGTAGTTTACAGTTATAATAAGAAGCTTTAACAAAATATTATTGTTCAGTAACTGCCTGGGTGGCGCAGTTGTAATGCGTATGCGTTACGACTGAGGCTGACGCTGCGGTCTCGGGTTTGATCCCCGGGTCGGGTAAAATTTATATTGGGTGGTTTTTATTATTAAATGCTCAGTATCAGCCTGGAGTCTGGAATTGTGCCCGGTATGGCGATAGGCTCCCCCCTATCACATCATAGGCGAAATGTGGGTGTACTGTGTACACCACTGCCTACCCCTTCTGGGATTACAGGCGTGAGTGCGTATGTATGTATTGTTTAGTAGATCTGTATATCCAGTCGTCTCAGTGGTGTAGTGTTAATTTACATACGCTGAGAAACTGAAGGTCAGACAGTCACAATAAGTTTGACTTTTCGATTTCATTTAGCAAACTTATTTGTATTTTCATTAGTTTTGCCAATAAATTATTTATTATTTATATATTTATCCAGACTCGCTTCTCATTACACCTTTGCTTATCTCTTTAGGGCAATACAGGTGTGAGATTATGTTATATTTACACTTAAGTCAGAATAATTATAGCAAATGTTGAGATTACTACGCTGTAAACATATTCGTTTTTGAAACTTTATTTACTTATAAAACCAAAATATATACGTTAATATTCTCCTTCTAATAATGGTATATATTTTTAACACGTTTTTATTAGCTTCATACGTATGTATGTATGTAACGGTAACATTGAACATGATTTTGACCCCCTTCTTTTGAAGGGGGACGACGTTTTCGTCGGATTAACTCGAAATTTGGCATACTTATCAAGGACCGATGACAATTAAAATTAAATTAATTTAATTAATTAATAAATTTTTTTTTGAACATCATTGAAAATTAATAATATTTATAATATTTTATATTACTGTTAGTGATACTTTACCATCTACGAGCTATGTAGCGACTACGGTAATTCATATCTCGTAGTAAATAGTATTGTACAAATGTTCGTAGCACGTTAGTTAGTTGTCGTAACCGATTATTTTCTCGTAGCGCATAAATAATAATTTGTCTATAGTGTAGTCATTTATAATAATATGTTCTTTTTTATAGCGTAAGTCAGCTTACGAGCAAGTGGGTCATCTGTAAGTGGTCTCCGCCGGCCAAGAACACCCACATTTCAGAAGAATTATGAATGTGTTGCCGACTTTAAAGGACTAGAATTGCCATTTTGATTTAAGCTTGAGTGGTAACCTCATTAACCATACGAATTGCAACAGCAAGCTGCCCCTTCATCGGTTTTCTGTGAGACAGTAGTAGACGAATACTAATAGTGATGTTCCTTAATTAAACATAGGTCCATTAGACCAAGACGAAAATAAATCTACAAATAACCCATTGAAATGTAAATTATTCACGAACAAAAGCGTTGCCAAAACTTTGCATGGCAATAAACTTGAGCGTTTCCATTCAGTCAAGCTGTGCCGTTCTCAAATGGGACTAATCACTTAATGCAGGTAAATCCATCGCTGGCGCAAACTTTCTTATACGTCTGTGAAATATTGAGAACTCTGCCAAAGAGGTTGCATGTTGGAGTGACTACCATTTGCTTCAACGATATAAGGCCTTACTTAAAAACATTACTTATTGATTAGTTAAACACTCTTTCGTCTTTCCCTGTCAACTCAACTCAAAACGAGAGGCTACGAGGTCGATCCCCGCACCGAGACAAATGTTTGTGAGATTCACAAAGATTTGTTTCGGGTCTGGACGTGTTGTAGGACCGTAAGTCACTCGTAGTTCCTGATACGTACGAAGGTTACGGTACGTAACCTAAGGTACGTAGGTTATAGTGTGGGGTCCGGACTATGTGTGAATTTATTTAGATAAAAATATACCACACCAGGAATAATAGTAGGGGTAATGCAGAATCTTTCAGATAAAATCTCAATGGAGTCGACAATAGCAGAGTCAAGTTCCGAACGTTGTAATATCAAGTGCTATTGGCCAATATCTTTAACATTTCTTATGCATTTGTACATTTCCCTTGAGTGAAAAGTTCAATTGTGACAGAATGTTGCATTCCTTATTCATGTCGATATTATTATGCATGACTGTGTAAGTTAAAAATAATGTATGACTAAGTTTGTTTTTTTTATCCTGATCCGGCAAAATATTACACTTGAAGGTAAGTAGGTACAGTAATAATACGGACAGCCTCCATGACGCAGTGGGCGAGTAGCCGGCTGTGAAGCGTGAGGCCGTGGGTTCGATTCGCACACCGAGACAAATGTTAGTCTAATCCACAAATATTTGTTTCGGTCTGGGTGTTGTGGGACCGCAAGGCCCTCGTAGTTCCTGATACCGACGATACAGGTTAACCTAGTGTGGGCTCAGGACTATGTGTGTGACTGTTGGGTGTATTTGTTTATTTAATACTAGATCTGGATATAGTAATAATGTAACATCTAGATCTGGCACACGAGGTTACTACATATGGAAGTCCAGTTATGCAGGTTTCCTTACTAAGTTTCTTTCATCCTTACAGCAATTAATACACACGTAATTTAGAAAATATTCATTTGGGATATGAATTTGCAGATAATAGACTGCCTCGGTGGCGCAGTTGTAATGCGTATGCGTTACGATTGAGGCCAACGCTGAGGTCTCGGGTTCGATCCCCGGGTCGGGTAAAGTGATATTGGGTTTTTCTATTATGAAATGCTCAGTATGAGCCCGGAGTCTGGAATTTGTGCCCGGTATGGCGATAGCTCGCCCCCTATCACATCGTGGGACGGAGATACGCTCGGCGAAATGTGGGTGTACTAGTTACACCTCTGCCTACCCCTTCGAGGATTACAGGCGTGAGTGCGTATGGCGTATAGATATAAGAAACACATAAATATGTTGGCGATATAATTCAATAGTTCTATATCAAAATAATTTCATTATTGTATCCAATCTTATTTCCAAAAATACCAGTAAACACAAACGTTGTTATCTCTCGTGCGCGTCGACCATTAAAATTGGAGGGGGGATGCATGACAATTCAATTTGTGCCCCAATAATATCGGCTTACACAATAATGGACAAAGAAATCCGACGGTCGCGCGGCAACCTGTCTAAAGAAATAAGAGTGTTGTGCGGGTTCCGATTGGGCGACTTGTGTTTTTTTACTTTGAACCATTGAACTTTGGAGTATAAAAAAAATATTGTCTGGACTGCCTCAGTGGCGCAGTTGTAATGCGTACGCGTTACGACAAAGGCTGACGCTGAGGTCTCGGGTTCGATCCCCGGGTCGGATAAAGTGATATTGGGTTTTTCTATCATAAAATGCTTAGTATCGACTTGGAGTCTATGATTGTGCCCGATAACGGACGGAAATACATTCGGCCAAATGTGGGTGTGCTGGTTACACCTCCGCCTACCCCTTCGATTACAGGCGTGAGTGCGTATGTATATTTTGAAAAATATACATTTCTAGATCAACAATGCTTTAGAGCCCCAGTTATGGCCTGTTTCGAGGTACGCTACCAAGGCCCCTGCCTTGACACGTGACGAAAATCAGGCGATCAGATTTGCATAAAATTGCATTTTGGTTTGTGAAAAACATAAAATATAAAGTGGCAGAGCCACGCTGTGTCTACAGCATGAATAGGTCGGCTCGATCGGGTCGTTACCACTATCTCACAGAAAACCGACGTAAAGTAGAGGCTTGCTGCTAACTAGTGTTGCATTTACGATACGTCGATTTCCGTACCGAGATGTGATAGAGGGCAAGCCTATCATCAAACCGGACGGAAATTCTAAACCCGGGCAACGCGTCTGATTTTTCGAATCGAAAATTAAAACACAAATTATGATTGCCCCAACTTTGGCCCACGACTTCTCTTTCTCTGCCTAAGGTCGCTATTCCACTATCATATAAAAATGATCCTACTTCTATAGCTCATAGATATATGACAAATGTATGACAGTGTAATAGCAACATAAACTTCATATATTCTATGATCTTATTTCTATGGTCCTATTTCACAGCATGCTGTGACATAGGATTATATATGACGTCATATATCTATGATGCAAATATGATAGTGAAATAGCGGACTAAGAAGGCTGTCACAATACACCAAATACACATATCGCCAAAAATATATATTAAAGTCACCTATTTGGAACAATCCTATACGATAACACATAATAACAGCCGCAACAGAAGACGCATCAAAGCATAAACCATGTCAGTAAATTGCACCCGGTCACCGCTGTAATAAAAAATAAGGTTTTTTTCTACTGCGACTGGACACGCGAACTTATGTGGTTTTAGGGCATAAATTGATCAGAACGTTTACTGTGTTTCGGGATTGTGTTTAGCGGTCAATGACCGATGATAATATTTTTTTTTATGGGTTATGTATTTATAACAATGACGAATGATAATAATATTTTTTTTGTGTGGGTTATGTATTTATAACAACGACCGATGATAATATTTTTTTTTTGTGTGGGTTATGTATTTATAACAATGACCGATGATAATATTTGTTTTTGTGTGGGTTATGTATTTATAACAATGACCGATGATAATATTTTTTTTTGTGTGGGTTATGTATTTATAACAATGACCGATGATTATATATTTTTTTGTGTGGGTTATGTATTTATAACAATGACCGATGATTATATTTTTTTTGTGTGGGTTATGTATTTATAACAATGACCGATGATATATTTTTTTTTGTGTGGCTTATGTATTTATAACAATGACCGATGATTATATTTTTTTTGTGTGGGTTATGTATTTATAACAATGACCGATGATTATATTTTTTTTTGTGTGGGTTATGTATTTATAACAATCACCGATGATTATATTTTTTTTTGTGTGGGTTATGTATTTATAACAATGACCGATGATATATTTTTTTTTTGTGTGGGTTATGTATTTATAACAATGACCGATGATAATATATTTTTTTGTGTATGGGTTATGTATTTATAACAATGACCGATGATAATATATTTTTTATGTATGGGTTATGTATTTATGAAGTATTTAATATCGCTCGTGTTAACGGCGAAGGAAACATCGTGAGGAAACCTGCATATCTGAGAAGGTATGTGAACGTTAGATTCATAATATTATTGTAGTAGCTATCCCGCGCGGTTTCACCCGCAACTACAGCAGCGCCACCTACCGGGTCCAATTGTGAATCTAAACCATCCAGGGCACCACCCGAACGCATACAAAAGAATCAGTCAAATCGGTCCAGTCGTTTAGGAGGAGTTCAGTCACAACATACACACGTACAGTAGAATTATATATATAAAGATTATGAATCTAACGTGTCAGTTGTAAAGGCAAGTCAAGCATTCACATGTCTATAAAGCAAGGTATTCCAATTTCACTAACAAGAAACTACTAAATCCAGACATCTAACATAACGTATCGTATCGGCCATTAAGGGCGCGTTCCACCGTTCCCAATTAAGCAGATTGAACGAGAGTTAACGACGTGCACATTAAACTCAGTTTAAATGGTGAATCGGACAGTTTATTGCCCTAGCGTGGAGATGAGCTTTTGTTTTCTGAGCGGTTATGCGGCGTGGTAGAGATCTGTTGATTGTTTTTTTGTGTTTGTGTAACTTGCCTTGTTAAAAGATAGTTCTCATTTTTACCTTGCGGAAAAAAGCAAAGTTTTTCAATTCGGCGTGTATTTTTGTTGTTTTTGTATGCATAATTTTTCTCTGAGTGAGCTTATTTTGACGATTATTTTATTTAAAGGGTAGAGCTCAAAGTTGCTTTTATTTAAATTTTCCTAAGAGGGTGAAATCGAGAGTGAAAGACTTCGTCATTTATGTACCAATTTTGATGATTCCTCCGTATTTTTCGTCAGTTAAAAATAGTAAAATGTTTTTTAACTCAACTTAAATAAACTAAAGGTAAAAATAAAAATGCAATATTTTAGTCCGTTCTTTCTACGGCTCAATGGACGAGTGTGAAGCAAGAGGCCGCGAGTTCGATTCCCGCACCGAGACATTTTTTTTACGTGATCGACAAATAGGTAATAAAATTATGTCTGGTGGTTACAAACGCAGTCCAGTGCCATGCAGTGGTTTGTAATTCAAAGTTCTGTGTGGTGTTCCTTCTATTTACTGGCAGGCGTGACGCTTACCATCAGGCGAACGACCTGCTCATTTCAACTCAAGCTCATAAAAAAAATCCGTGTAATGTTTGGTTAAAAAGGAAAACAAGTTTAAAACATCAAAACAATGTTTCCAACCTCAGCATCTTTGAAATTAATAGGAAATATCGCAACACGCGACAGCTATAGTGTATTTCTTACAAGAATTCCCACAACGTGATTCATGTATAGCGAGCACGTGTCCCGACAGCCCCGTCACACTGTGACAAATTACGTCCCTGGTTGGCGCAGAGTTGCCAGATGCAAGCTGAATTAAAGAGAAATTAGTTTAAAATATCAATACATCAAGCAAAACAATTACCCCACAAAAAAATCTGTGCAAGGGGGCGGGGCTATAAAAGTCTGTGCAGCTCGTTCATTCATCCATTCATATAAATTGACTCATGATCTCTAGTTGACACTTAAAACGTCTATTTTTTTTTGCGCGGAACAAAAGGTCGTATTTCGATCTACAAAAATATTCAGACATTAACTTTTATGAAATAAAGTTGATTTTGAACGTTCATTTTTGTTGCGTGTAAGAGTGTTACGTGTGATTACTTGTATCACTGTAAGTAAGTGGGGCCGTATTTTTGGCAGATTCATATGAGAGTTATAGTTCTAGGCGTCTTATTACGATGCAATAGAATAACCAAAAAATAAATAAATAAATAAAAAAAAACAATCGTTTTTTAAAATTTACGTCCATGATATCAAAAACAAAACCGAATGGCATTTTTTTTTAAGTTGGACTTTTTTTTTAAATGTCAGATTTTGCGTGCTATTCACACGTTGTTATTAGGTTTTTAGCAATTCATGAGCAAATTTGCTCTAACACGTATATCAAACCGTCTGTAAATTTTTAGGAAAATAAGTAGATAGGTATACTGGAAAATTGGGAGATCTGGCAACAATGCTGGCACTACTCTTATTTCTCAGTGATTTATTATTGTTAATACCATTTTTGTGTATGATGTCGGGGTTTTTTGTGTTAAAATCATTATGACTTAGCGCCTTGTCATGAATAATGTCAGGGTGGTGTTAATGATAAGACAAATATAGCCTTGGAGCCAGGATAGTGATGATTACATACATACGCACTCACGCCTGTAATCCCCGAAGGGGTAGGCAGAGGTGTAACCAGTACACCCACATTTCGCCGAGCGTATCTCTGTCCCACGATGTCATAGGGGGCGAGCCTATCGCCATACCAGGCACAATTCCAGACTCCGGGCTGACACTGAGCTTTTCGAAATAGAAAACCCAATACCACTTTTACCCGACCCGGGGATCGAACCCGAGACCTCAGCGTTAGCCTCAGTCGTAACGCGTACGTATTACAACTGCGTCACCGAGGCAGTTTTCATACAGTTTCAGATAAACCGGACATGCGTCGCGTCTGCTATTAAAAATGCCATGCTAGACTCAAACGTAGAGCCACGCTGTAGACACTTTACTACTGTCTCACAGAAAACCGGCGTAGGTAAAGTAGCTTGCTGCTGCGTTTCGTACGGTGAGTGAGATATCCGGAGGCCCAAATCCCCCTCCCCTTCCCAATCCCTTAATTATCCCTTTCCTTTAAGGTCGGCAACGCGCCCATAATTATTTTGGTATTGTGAGCGTACATGGGGGGTGGTGATAACTTACCATCAGGTGACCCACTTGCTCGTTTGTCAGCCTATGCAATAAAAAAAAAACGTCTTGTTGTTTGTTATCCTTCTTCATGAGTCATGGCAGTCGAAAACCTACTTATCATGAACATTACGATTTTGCGAAACATCCTTTAATAATCATTAAAACCGGTCTATTTTGACGACTAGATAAAACGTACGTAACTTTACAACTCATCAACGTAAGATGACTGTTTAAATCTTGGGATGCTGTGTTAATGAGCGTCGTGGGGGAGGGGGCGATTAAAATTTCATCTCAACCTTTAAGAGAAATTACAGATTAACTTTGAAGAATTATATCTCAGAGTAAGTATTTGTTTATTTATTTAATCAGCTTTTTTCATGTTCCAAGCATGGATTTGCTAAGTAATATCAGCATTTTCTTTTATGTTTTACTCGATACTTGACGAGTACGATGACGAGACGATGACTTGGGTTCGATCCTCGGGTCGGTTTAAATTGATATTGGGTTTATCATATTAATTTGAAAGTTATGTTAGCTAACATGTGTGGCAATTCAAAGGTGTTGACCACGCTTCTAGCAACTCAATTTCGACTTGCCATGAGATTTGACAGTTGATTATTTAATTTAACATTGATCAGCACTTCAGAAATCGGGCGAAAATGTATAAATTTTATTTTTAGTTCCCTAAGTCAATTTTATTTTTGTTATGATATAAACGACAAGAATTGCGCTGTTTCAGAACTCCTCATATAAACACCGCATTGATAATTAACTACACAATAATCATAACAAATTACAACTACAGTTACAGAGCACGCGTGGCTCTGATAACGATAACGCACGCTTAAGGATCGCTAAAACGCTTTTTACGCTCGCGCGGGATTAGCGCGCCATTTACGCTCGCGTAAACTTTACGCTCGGAGCGTAAGTGCTAATGAGTTTGTTGTTTGACGACTCAAGTCACGGTGTAGTCGGTTTTGCAATTTTAAAGAGATATTGTTGCGAGAAATTGTGACACTGTTACAATGCTTTTAACATCAGCCCTATATATTATATACTGTTAGGCTTCTACTAATGAGAAGAGTTAGCTATTGGTCCAAAACGCTGGCCTAATGTGGGTTGGTGGACTTATCATATGTTCGTTTTATGAATTGTCGGGTTTTCTTCACGATGTTTTTTTATTTGTATCAATGACGAAACGGGCAGGTCGCTCGCCTGATGGTAATTGCCACGCCTGCCCATAAACAGAAGCAACACCAAACATAACTCTGAATAAAAAAATACTGCATGGTACTGGTCTGCGACATCAAGTCTCATATGGCCTAGTAATTTCACTGGCTTCAATGTCCTTCAAAAGGAAACGCCACAGTGTTTACACACTGCTTGGAGGCAGAAATCGACAAAGTAGTGGAACCAACCCAGACGGCCTTTCGCATCCGAGAGACATCCTAGTGTTTTTCTTAAAGCTTTTTAATGACAACATAACTGGTAAACTCACTCTGTCGGCACTTTAAACGGACCGGCTCGATCGCGTTAGTGTTGCCGATCTTAAAGGCTAGGAGTAGGAATTGAGAAGAGGGGGGGAATTCAGGCCTCTAGATATCTTACTGACCGTAGTCCATGCTGCCACTTCACGTCGAGTTTCTGTAAGACAGTGGGGTACTAAAGCCCAAATGGATATTAGTTATTATATCGCTCGCTTATAATAAAAAATAATGAGAATACGCAATTTAACTTACGGCGCATTGTCCATCCTCACATTCCTTCACTTGAAATATATTTAACTGCTCAAATCACATTCCAGCACTAAAAATAATTAATCCAATATAAAGATGAAAAATAAAATGACAGTAGGTACCGGGTCAAAGCACCGGTCTCTTTGAACGGGTCACGCGTCAACGCCTGTTAAATTTTAATAATTCCCCATTCTCTTTGACAAAAGTATACGCGTTAATTTCGGTAATGACATCGCTTTTTGATGTTTTTAGTGAAAATTTCGACGCACATTATGCATATTAAAATTTGTAAAACGACGTTCTATTGTTGAGTGGCGTGTAAATTTTAAGCATTTGATTATTGACAATGTTTTGCTATTTCAAAAAAATCTTGCTATGGATTCTAGAAAAAATAAGATAATAAGCATTTAGAGAAATTTTATCAAGTAGTATTATTTATATTTTTAATAACATTTTTGAATAAATCAATCCTTATTGAATGAAAGTTTTCAGCTTCATGAACAAAAATAGCGTATGTATAAAACAATTTATAATACGCGCAATCTGCAGTGTGCATTCTCTGAAACAATACCGTGATCACTTAGCGCAAATCATCATATATCATAGATAAGAAGTTCATATTCTTATCGTTTTTTTTTGTTATTTTTTTTTGTTGTCTCGGGGTAAAGCGACATTTAATGATTAATGGCTAACCTAGTGTCAAAGTTTTTAAGCAACCCGAAGGCTTCCGTCTTGGCTTATCGACTCCTGTCAGTTCATAACAGCTGAGGTATTTTTTTAAGTGCCTTCCGACGCACGTAGACGCTCAGTTAAAATACCACTATGCGGTTACCCATCCATAAACTGACCGCGCCAAGGGTAGCTATCTTAGTGAGTGCAAATTACTATGAGTTTTGAAGTATGAAAGTGACAATTTAATTGCTCTGACAAAAATCTTTTTAAAAACATCCTGCAAATTGAGTAAACAACCGAATTTCGGACAAACTAAGCTAATATCAATAAAAAAGCGGATGGTATTACATCAAAGCTTTTTGTATTTGTATCGCGTTCAATATGTTTAGGATTCCACTAGAAGCTGTCCTTTAGAAAATTAAATTGGGCATCCCTAGGGGAATATCGTTTTAAGGTCTTCACATGTCCATTTTTTCTTTTTAAAATATCGGGTTTCATGCCGGCCGGGGTTTGTTTGTCTTATTATATTTTATTGCTTTCATCCGAGTAATAAGGGAAACCCTAGAATTTGGGGTTGGGTTTTTTTTTCAAATTTTCGTGTATATGGATTGCATTCCAATTTGAAGTTTGTTTACTTTGGACTGATTTTAGAATAGTTCTGTTCATGGCACACATACAAATGTGTATGAAATATTATTTTGGTATTTTTATATTAGGTTTAATGACGAATCGGTCACTCGCCTGATCGTAAATGCCACGCCTGTTCATAAACAGAAGCGCCACCACACAGAACTTTGAATTACAAAGCACTACATTGCTCTGGACTGCGTTCGTTACCTCGAGACATAAATTGTTAAGTCTCATAATGTCCAGTAATTTAAGTGGCTTCATTGTCCTTCAAACAGGAACAGAAAGTGATAATTAACAACTAATACACACGTAACTTAGAAAAGTCAGAGGTGTATGCTCTTAGGGTTCTGGTTTTGAACCTGCGACCTTCGTCTCGACAGTCCAAACCACTCCCCGCTGAGCTGTCACTGCTAATGGGATTTTACTCACAGAAAAAAGTGTAACTACATTTCATATAGTTTTTCAACGAAATAATTTGTACACTGGAATTCATACAGATTTTACCCATCATCATTATAACCTAACCTACCAAATGGCCATTCCCAAGGTAAACACCGTAAACAAAACAAGTTGATACACATTCAATAAAATCTAAACAAGAGTTGCGACGGCCGTGTCTACAACCCTTCACATTTCACAACCAATACACTCACGGTGCGAACAATACTCGTATTTCGCATCCCAACACCACCAAGTCAAAACAAAGGTAAATCTAGCTATATATAAAGCTTCATCAGATCCATAAGGCAATGAGAATAAAGATCAAAATGAAATAAATGAAATTTTAGCAACGGTAGATGTAAAGTTGTATGACGACAATTAACCCAACGAATTCAACTTCTATTTGCAAATGGATTGGATTGCTTTAGCGAAATGGATGGTGTGGAATTGTTCTTGTGTCTCCGAGTTTCAAGTAATTAGACAATAGGTGTCGTGTGTTATTTTATTAGTATGGGTACGTATAATTTGAGTTATTTAGAATTATCATTGTATAAATCGACCTTGGTCAACGCTATTAGATTGAGGTCGATGGTTAATATCCAAATGGGTAGGCAGAGGCACAAATAGAGCACTTGCGGTTCGATGAGTTTATTTCCATCCAATAAGTGGCGAGCCTTTCGCCAATCACTCACAAACTCTAATCGCAAGCAAATTTAAGTGTGATTTTTAAAAACTCTAACATGAATAGCCTAAGTACGCTGCCACTAAAATAGTGAGGCGATATATTAAATTTGATCATAGATTTTACTACAACATAGTATTGCTAAATACTTACTGCAATAAAATATTGTGTATTTACAGTGATAATGTTCGATTAAAATAGAACATTGCACGTCATCTAGCTCTGATGTAGTCCTAAGCCTAAAAAAATGCAAGCCAATAATATGTTGTAACAACAAAGAACTGAACTTGCTTAAAACAGATAATTCAATATGCCTCTTCCTCTTCCACATGCCTTTATCCCACTCGCAGTGGGGTCAGCGCAATATGCGTTTTTAAACACATGGTACAAAAAGATTTGGCTTGTACTTTTTACGACCGCCTGCTTGACGTCAACCCCACTGGGGAGAATATTTCAATATACCTATGAAAAGTATATTTTCAAATAAAGAATAAAAATAGTATTTATATATAGTACCACAAGCCGCCTCTACTGAGTAAGTGGCCGGCTTTTGTCCACCACGCTGGCCTAATGCGGGTTGGCTTCACATACCTTCGAAATTCATATGTAGATTTCCTCATGATTTTCGTTCGCCGTTAAAGCAAGCAACTATTACTATTTAACAATGAGTACACTTAGAAAAGTCAGAGGTACATGCTCTTGGAGCTGGTTTCGAACCTGCGACTATGGTCTCGACAGTCCGTACCACTCCCAGCTGGGAGTAGCTACCTGATCTGTAGTTATTTTTTAAAATTATATTTTAGAGCATTTTAAAATATAATTTAGACTATATCTTGTAAAAAAAGTCGACCCCAATTGCCACAAAGAAAAATATATCCTTTGAAGGTGATTGATCGGTTGCACATTGGATTAACGATCCAAAACTTTATGAAGCTCTTTTTGATGCACACTCCATCGTATTAAGTAAATATAAACAGTCTCTTACGAAACACGACATTGTTATTTTGTTCCTAATAAAATGAAAAATTAAATGAACTTTAAAATCAAGTTATGTGAAGCGAAATATCAAATATTGTAGCCAGCGGTTTGGTAAAATTTAAGTAGGCAGACGTATTTCACCATTAATAATTTATAATTTGAATCCTTAAATCTTTTAATTTATCTTTGTTTATTTGTTCTAAATTTACTTACTTCTTAGTTGCTTACGGACAATTTCATATCATAATTTCTTTTACTTCTTTCAGTGAATATACCAAAACGGTGGATCAATGTCAATGTTTTAGCCTCGATTTCACTCATATGGGGTGCAATGTCTTCGTGTTATTTAATGAGAACTTTGAAACGAAAGAATCATTAAGTTAGTTAATTCTGTGAAGGATATATATATGTATAGTGATGCATATAACAAAATTAGTTATTACAATAATTAATTTATTTCCTGCCTAGGTGGCGCATTTTTAATGCGTATGCGTTACGATTGAGGCCAACGCTGAGATCTCAGGTCGGGTAAAGTGGTATTGGGTTTTTCTATTACGAAATGCTTAGTATCAGTCCGGAGTCTGGAATTGGAGCCTGGTATGGCAATAGGCTCACCCCTTATCACATCGTGGGACGCAGATACGCTCGGCGAAATGTGGGAATGTGCGAAATGTGTACTGGTTACACCTCTAACTGACCTACCCCATCGGGGATTACAGATCTTCAGAAATTAAATTACATTCCATATGCAATTTTATTAGAAAAAATAACTTATAACTTAGTATCATGTGAAGCTTAAAATAAAAAAAAGCTTACGGAGATGAAACAAATTAGGACAATCCAGTTTGTTGGCAATGACATTTAGGCGGCCGTTTGTTCTGGAACGTACTCTATCCAGCAAATACTCGTCGAATTTAGAACCTCCTCTGTTTCTGTTCGGTTAACTAATGACCTTACCGGATTCATAGCTTCAATGGCGTATATCGCTGAATCACCATGGTGTTTAACAAAATGAGTTGATGCATTATAGCTCGTCTAGACTGATATTTCCTGACGTTATTAATCACCGCTTTTTGTTACAGGCTCCATCGAATGAAGCACTTTGCATAATTGCTTGCAAAATAACTACACGTATTTATTTACTCCAGACACTGAGGTTGCAAAAATGCTTGTGAAAACGCTGCCTTTGATATAGTTTACGAATTATCGAGTGTTATATATTTAAAAACATTTTAAAAATATAGTATTATTATGAGAATGTATAATGATGATATGTTGACGATGTGTATGATGTCTTGCCACTCCAAACAGTCTAGGCCTGTAATTTTATTTATCACAAAATAAGTACAAAGATGGAAACAGCAATGACTAATAATACAATTTTATTTAGAGTAATATTATCTTAATTCGCCGTCTAAATCTATGCAACCACATCTTTTATGGCATACGCTGGCAAAGGAGCAAGTGGGTCACTTGATGGTAAGTGAACGCCACCGTCCATGACCAGAAGAATCTTGAACCCGTTAGGAAAGGAACAAAAATAAATTGGGAGGGGGATTTAGGCCTCTAGATATCTCTCACGATCCTCATACGAAACGCAGCAGCAAGCCGCTAATTTACGTCGGTTATTTCTGAGATAGTGGTAACGACCCGGTCGAACCGGCCCATACGTGCTGTAGACAAAACTGTCTATAACGTGGCACTACCACTCAACTCACATCTAAAATGTTAATAAGTGCTATTATTACTACATACATACATACATACATACATACGCACTCACGCCTGTAAGCCCCGAAGGGGTAGGCAGAGGTGTAACCAGTACCTATACCCAAATTTCGCCGAGCGTATCTCCGTCCCATAATGTGATAGGGGGCGAGCCTATCGCCATACCGGGCAGAAATTCCAGACTCCGGGCTGATACTGAGCATTTCGTAATAGAAAAACCCAATACCACTTTACCCGACCTGAGATCTCAGCGTTGGCCTCAATCGTAACGCATACGCATTAAAAATGCGCCACCTAGGCAGGAAATAAATTAATTATTGTAATAACTAATTTTGTTATATGCATCACTATACATATATATATTCTTCACAGAATTAACTAACTTAATGATTCTTTCGTTTCAAAGTTCTCATTAAATAACACGAAGACATTGCACCCCATATGAGTGAAATCGAGGCTAAAACATTGACATTGATCCACCGTTTTGGTATATTCACTGAAAGAAGTAAAAGAAATTATGATATGAAATTGTCCGTAAGCAACTAAGAAGTAAGTAAATTTAGAACAAATAAACAAAGATAAATTAAAAGATTTAAGGATTCAAATTATAAATTATTAATGGTGAAATACGTTCACATTATAACTGCGCCACCAAGGCAGTCAATATAAAATGTTAATAAGAGTTATTATTACTATTGTATTAGATGAAAAATATATATTTTCAAATAGAAAATCTCTCGCACAATATGAAACGCTCGCATTCATTTTATCTTGAACAATATTAAGGAACTACAGTTTTCATAGTGTAATATCCGGGGTTCAATGTACTTTAGTTTCATTATATGCTCGTATAATGGCTTTCTTATCGCGCCTCACTTTCTTTTCATGTTTGTTTTATAAAGTTTTCTGTTGGAATATTGCTCGCTTTTCCTTTTGTGGCAATTTTAAACTTCAAATATTTCGTGACAATAGAGTTCGTCTATTGTGTATTAGTTTTTGTATTTTTATTAATAGGCATGAGTAGGTGTTTTTTAAAAAGGTTTTATTTTATCGTAATTTTGCTTCCTGCTACTATTAGAAATATGGAAGTTTGAATGTTGTTCGTCAGATACGCCTTAACGGCTGAATGGTTTTTTGAATTAAATTTGGCACTCATGTAGACAATGGTAGATCATAAGCTAGTTTTATCCCGGGAAAGGCCGTTCACGCGGGCGGAGCCGCGAGCATAGGCTAGTATAGAATATAGATAATAGCTATAGATTAAATTAGCATACACGACCTGCATAGGCATTGCGTGTTACAAACATAAAATTATAAAAAAGGCTAATTGAAACCTCCTCCTTTTTTAAAGTTGGTTATATTTTAAGCAAATGGTAGAGACACTTCAACATGCAACCTCTTTGGCAGAGTTCTCAATATGTCACAGACGTTTAAGAATCTTTTTATTCTTGGAAATGCCGTTCACGCGGGCCAAACCGCGAGCATACCCTAGTATTATTATAAATGTGTAGTAGTCATTTTATGAGTGTTAGAGCCACGCTGTAGACACTTTTGTCTACATCATGTATGGGGCCGTTGGTCCGGGTCATTGTGTCTCACTTGTGTGTCTCACACATTAAGGTCGGCAACGCACCCATGATTTTTTTTATTGTGGGCGTACACGGTCGGTAGATATCACTTACCATCAGATGACCCACTTGCTCGTTTGCCGGACTATGCTATAAAAAAAAGTAAAGCTTTCGGTGTGTTGGTGAATTTTGGTATTTGTTATCTAATCATGTCACTGCTGAACCTGGATCTGTAAGTACTACATGTAAATAGGTTACTTTTTATCCCTTTTTATACTTTTAATACATTCATGTAACTGGGCGGAGCCGTGAGTAAAAGTTATTAAAAATATATTGATTACTAGCTATTAGCTATTACTATTATTAAGGTTGTCTGGAAGAAATCGCTGTTTGCGATAAGACCGCCCATTGTATCACCCTTACTGTATGATCCTCGTTTTATAAGCTACCTACTTTATTTAGTGTGCAATAAAGAATATTCTATCTATCTATCTATCTATTGTTCGTTAAGTTAACTCCAAATAAATAAATAAGTTGCGATTGATTAATAATCATCTAAATTCACAACCATCTAGACTGCCAAACATCGATACTTTTACATTTATAATATTAGTATGATGTCATACTAATCAGTCTTCCAGATCGATTATAATTGAACAGTATTGTAGCTTCCATTACATATAGTGTGGTCACTTTGATAAAATTACCACCTTTACATGAATTCATATAAAATATATCGATACAATTTTTTCATATCTAGTCGAAAAGTTGATTTAATCTTTCTTTCTGCCTGGTACTATCCCAGTTTAATGCCAGACCCTACCTACTAATGGCCGTTCCCTATATTCTATTTGAAGATAGATTTGCATACATACGCACTCACGCCTGTAATCCCCGAAGGGGTAGGCAGAGGTGTAACCAGTACACCCACATTTCGCCGAGCGTATCTCCGTCCCATAATGTGATAGGGGGCGAGCCTATCGCCATACCGAGCACAAATTCCAGACTCCGGGCTGATACTGAGCATTTCGTAATAGAAAAACCCAATACCACTTTACCCGACCTGGGGATCAAACCCGAGACCTCAGCGTTAGCTTAATCGTAACGCGTACGCATTACAACTGCGCCACCGAGGCAGTCAAGATAGATTTGCTTACTATAAATAGTGTTTTGACAGTTCTTCCATACAAAATGTGGCAAAATCTTACTGCCAGTAAGCAAATCTGTCGATTGACAGTATATTAGAACGGGCATAAGACGCCTCAACTTCAACCGATCTTTCTCCGCAATAAGACCATTATTGAATAGGCGTTTTTATAATGGTTAGAGTTAAAAATATCATATATGAATTTATTTACTGCCTCGGTGGCGTAGTTGTAATGCGTACGTTACGACTGAGGCTAACGCTGAGGTCTCGGGTTCGACCCGCGGGTCAGGTAAAGTGGTAGGGTTTTTCTATTACGAAATGCTCAGTATCAGTCTGGAGTCTGGAATTTGTGCCCGGTATGGCGATAGGCTCGCCCCCTATCACATTATGGGACGGAGATACGCTCGGCGAAATATGGGTGTACTGGTTACACCTCTGTCTACCCCTTCGGGGATTACAGGCGTGAGTGCGTATGTTATTCTTTTCATAACTTTAATTGTATTTATCGGATTGTGTAACGTTTTTTTTATTACCTTGAGTGACGAAATGAGCAGGTCACTCGCCTGATAGTAAGCGTCACGTGCCCATAAACAGAGGCAGTATCACACAGAACTATGAATTACAAAGCACAATACAACCGGAACACGACAGTGCTTACACACTGTTGCTTGGCGGCAGAGATAGACAAAGCCAGTATAAGTATCAATCGACGGCCTCTCACATACGAGGGACCTAACACTATATAATTTTATAATTTGTATTTGATTTATAATCATTATTATCTATGGAAGTTACTTCAATAATACTTCAATTAAATTCACTTTAAAGTTTAATTACATTTTATCATACAAATGTGTGAAATTCCGTAAAACCAGTACGAAGTTGATGCATAGGTTGACTAATTCTAAAGGCAGACACACATTCACGGGAATAATACGCCAGATCTTATAGCTGAACGGCCTCATCTGTATGTACTTAATAAAAAGTTTCGCATCTTCTTTTGTTCTTGGATCTGCAAAAAAAAACAAATTTTTAAACGTGCGTGTACTGCCAGTCTTCTTTTTATGGTATAGGCCGGCAAACGAGCAAGTGGGTCACCTGATGGTAAGTTATCTCCACCGTCCATTTACGCCCACAATACCAAAAGAATCATCGGTGCATTGCCGACCTTAAAGGAAAGGGATAATTAAGGGATTGGGAAGGGGAGGGGGTTTGGGCCTCCGGATATCTCACTTACCGTACGAAACGCAGCAGCAAGCTGCTACTTTACGCCGGTTTAATGTGAGCCAGTGGTAATGACCCGGACAAGCCGGCCCATACATGCTGTAGACAAAAGTGTCTACAGCGTGGCTCTACCACGCAAAAACAAACGGAAAGTTTGACGTATAACATACCGTCGATGTCTCATTTCTTTTTATGTTTCCTGTCATCGAAATAAGATGACAAGAAACGTAACTCAAGCAACAAAATGACCCCACCAAAACTCTGTGCAGGGGGGCGAGGCTATAAAAGTCTGTGCACAATAATCTCTAGTTGACACTTGAGCGTCAAATTTTATGCGCAGTGCAGAACGTCGTATCTCGATCTAGAAATTTAATATTTAACTTTTATGAAATAAAGTTGATTCTGAACGATCATAATTTTGTTACGTGTGATTTTACCTTTGCATGTGTAAGTGGAGCCGTATTTTTTGGCCGATTCATATGAGAGTTATCGTTATAGTGAAGGTTCTAGTTATATTTTCACGCGTGGTAGAGCCACGCTGGGCCGGCTCGTCCGGGTCGTTACCACTGTCTCACAGAAAACCGGCGTAAAGTAGCAGCTTGCTGCTGCGTTTCGTACGGTGAGTGAGATATCCGGAGCCCATATCCCCCTCCCCTTCCCAATCCCTTATTATCCCTTTCCTTTAAGGTCGGCAACGCGCCCACAATTCTTTTGTATTGTGGGCGTACATGGGCGGTGGAGATCGCTTACCATCAGGTGACCCACTTGTTCGTTTGCCGGCCTATACCATAAAAAAAAAAAAAATATTTCGATGTTTCCTGTACTAAATTTTTTTAATGGAAAGCGACGGCATCTAATACTTCGTATAGCGGGAACTTAAGAACGCGCAAACCATAAAATTATGATGAAATTTATTTTAAATTTTAATTAACGTTACTTTCAGCTATGGTATGTAAATTCTCCTCCGTCGTCGTCCCAAACATGTTTTGGCAGATCCCAAAGATTCCATCACAGTCGTTATCGAAGCAGCACTTTCCTTGCCCAACCCGAATCGCAATAATGATACGCGACCCCGACATAGGACACGCCTGCGAGTCCGAAGAACTCCCACAACTGACCGTCGGCACAATGATGTGCAGAGACGGTCCTAAACTATACTCCCCAGCGATTGCTCAAGCTAAGGTCTGAGCCTTCTATAAGGCGCCTCTGTGCTTAATCGCTACTAAGTACATTATATATATTTCTGGCTAGAGTGCCATAAGCGCTGGCTTTATTGTCAGGTGAAGCTGTAAAAGTAATATAAGCTAACAGCACATATCCATTCGAAAAAAAAAATGTGTATTCTAATACAATGACATAATCGCCACGATTGTGCTATTAATCGTTGAGGAGTTTATTTCTTACTCCGTATTCAGTCATCGCATTTTAACACAAACTATATGTGTAACGGTTGTTACTTATTCTCACTAATATTTTGTTCCTTAATTCTATCCTTATAAAATAGAACTATAAAATAAATTAAATAAAACTAAACTTAATAAAACTAAACTTAAAATTATAAAAACAATCCTCCTAAACTCAAAAGATAATGTCACGCGCATCAGCCAATGAGAACGCGTCGGGGAGTGCGGGGAACTGACCGAACGTCGGGTGATTTTTACCTCGGCGGGGAGCGCCTGCTGGGCTTCGGTCGAGAACGCACGCACGTAATATCGCTGCAAGTGATTTGCAAATACGCCTTGGTCAACTTCATACTTTTTCTTTATTCCTGATTTCACCTGTGCCTTGTGTTACCCCGAATTGGGGTCCATCCGTACACCTACTGCCTTGCTGCCTTCTACCTACCGCTGGCTTGACCTACCCTGGTGCTACTAGACGCTTTGTGCCTGACAGCTGCTGCACTGCAGAAGCCGCCTACTCCACTCTGCGAGCTCCGGTCACTGGAATCCAAGGCCAGTGTGTCTGATCGGTCGCGTAACGCATTTCGGCGCTCGGATGTAACGTTCCCCGACCCTGCCTAATCTTCGCATACAAAATCTGTACCCCTACTTAATTAAACTTTATTATTCTTCTCTTGCCTCTCATTTACCGGCCCGTATATTAAGGGGGAGGTAGGACGAGAGGTAGAAGTGTAACATTGGCGCCCAACTCATAAGTTATATCCCTGATCGAAGTGCGTTGCTCCTCTGGTTTGCTTTTAATAGTTTTCTTAGGTGTTGGCTAAAAACCTAGTTTTTAAGACTGATTTTGTGCTAAATTGACCAGTGTGTGAATTCCTACGAAATTTTTATACTATACTAATATTTTAATGCCTTAATTGCTATTGAATTATTGTTAATGTGTTATTCTCCAACGACCACACATTTGTCGATAACTAATCTTAAGGCGATTGGGTTGTATTCTGCTTCTGCAATTAATTTAAGTCATTAGTGTTCAGTATTATCAATTTTCACCTTCTATAATAGGAACACTCACCCAAACGCCACAATGGCCTACGACATAAAGTTCCTTTCACTTCAAAAGGCCGAATTAGAGTATGAAGTAGAGCTTCGCGGTGGTACAGGACAATCTGTACAAGAGCTTAGGAAACAGATAGTCAAGTTGGCTCAGCAACTACCATCTGAAGATATCCTAGAATCCCACTTAGAACCCTCTGACGATTTAAGGGCTGTGAAGGAATCTTTGATTAAGTCACAAGGGAACTTAAATTCTTTAAAATCAAAATTTGAAAAAAACTTGTTTGTTAGAACTGAAAACTTACTAAACCATATACATCATCGGCTTAATAGAATAACTGTGGTCTCGGAGATTACGGATGTGTATAAGTTGTGCAGCACTAATTTCAAATCACAATATAAAGAACTCTTAACTCATAAACCTGTCATGCCGGAATCTCAGACCAACATTGCAACTCCTAGTACTAATAAAGCTATCTCTGAAACCACAACTGCTATAACGATGACTTGTGAACGCAGTTTAACAGCTGACATCGGTAAATTAAAGTATTCCGGAAATTCGTGCGTGCGCTCGTTCATACAAAGAGTCGAAGAATTTGTAGTAGCTAGAGGAATTACTTATGAGAAGATATTGTCCTTGGCATTTGAAATTTTTGTGGATGATGCCTTACACTGGTACCGATGTAACAAGGATAGGATTCAGACCTGGCAAGAATTATGTGTGTTATTAAAAGAAGATTTCAGCACCAGCGACTACGATTATAGACTGGCTGCTGAAATTAGATCGCGTACACAAGGGGAAAACGAGAATATCACTATTTATCTGGCAATAATGCACGGTATGTTCTCTCGTCTCAGTAAACCTTATTCAGAGGAGGACAAACTAGATATTCTGCTCCACAACATTCGTCCTTGCTACGCGGACTCATTGGCTGTTTCGCCAGGAATTCAGAGCATCGAGATCCTTAAATCCGTATGCCGCAATTATGAAAATATTCAGTCGCGTTTCTCACATTTTCATGAACCACCTAGAGTAACTAGTTCTACACTAGCGCCCGAGTTCGCATATAAGCAAACGGCAACGGCACTAGGGACCTCGCCGAATAAGTTTCGCCAGGATAGCTACTACAATAACAAAAAATATACGTACACTAACCCTAATTCAAATACCTATACTAAAACAAACTCTTACATCAACCACAGCGGGAACCCCGAATATAAACAGAACAAAAGGTTCACGGTTTCCGCTATAACCTCTGACCCTCCTAGATCTATGTATTGCCCCCGGTGCAGAACAGATGGCCATTCCCTCAAAACTTGTAAGGAGGAAAGATTTCTTATCTGCTTTAAATGCGGTAAGAAAGATGTTCGTTCTACTGAATGTACCGATTGTAATCCAGCTCATACTACACAGTCAAAAAACTAACAACTCCGGATTGGAAAAACCGTGCTATAGAGTCATCTAATAAAGGAAAGACGGATTTAACTGAGTGGAAGGAATGGTTAAGCTTTGTATCAAAATTTTCTACTCTTGGTGCCGTTTCTTCAATCCGTGATAACTATAATAATACCAATAGATCGCGTCTTTATGTCTCAGTTAAGATCACTGACACCCCCTTAAAGGGTCTTTTAGACACCGGTTCGTCTGCAACCATACTAGGTAATGGGAGTCATGAAAGCCTGCTTGAGGCAGGGTTTAAACTGGAGACTGGTGACTCAACTCAATTTATTGGTGCAGGCGGTGAAAAGCTGGATTCGATAGGTATAATTCACCTACCACTGACGTTTGAAAACAAAACCCGCAATCTCCAAGCACATGTAGTTCCTAAAGTGAAACACGGTCTTATATTAGGAATAGACTTTTGGCGTTTGTTTGGGTTACTTCCCAAAAATTTGGACCGTATCGCTTTTTACAATGATCCAGAGGTTTCTACGACTGACGTGGAAAACAGAAAACCTAAACTTCTGTGTTCCTATGATCACCTGTCCGCCGAACAAAAGAAAACGGCAGATCATTTAATATCTCAATTTCATGATATTTCATATGAGAAACGCGGTCTAGGTCGTACTTCCCTAACCTCGCATTCTATAGATACTGGGGATGCTGCCCCCATTCGTCAACGGTACTACAGAATGTCGCCTGAGAAACAGCGGATCCTCGTGGAACAACTGGACGAGATGTTGAAGGAGGACATTGTCGAACCATGTGAAAGTCCATGGTCATCCCCAGTCCTCTTAACGCCTAAAAAGAATGGAGAGCTACGTTTTTGCCTGGATAGTAGGAAACTGAATGCTATAACAAAGAAAGATGCGTATAGTCTACCCTACGTATCAGAAATTCTGGACAATCTGCGGGACTCTAAGTATTTGTCTAGCGTAGATCTCTCTAAGAGTTTTTGGCAAATACTGATCCGAGAAGAGGACAGACAGAAAACTGCTTTCTACATCCCTACCCGCGGCACCTTTCAATTCAAATCTATGCCTTTTGGATTGACTAACGCACCGGCTACCCAACAGAGATTGGTAGATGAACTGTTTTACGGGCCCGAGTTTGAACATAGAGTCTTCGTATTTGTTGATGACGTCATAATTGTGTCTAATAATTTTGACCAACACATCTCACTACTGACGCATGTTCTCGAAAAACTGAAATTGGCCAACCTCACGATAAACTTCGAAAAAAGCCAATTCTTTAGACCACAGCTTAAGTATCTCGGATATATCGTAGACTCTAATGGCTTGCACGCTGATCCTGAAAAAGTTGAGTCTATTATTAACTATCCTGCTCCTACTAATCGCAAGGAAGTTAGGCGATTTTTGGGAACAGCCTCTTGGTATCGTAGGTTCATACGTAACTTTAGTAGCCTATCTTCACCCTTGAACAAGCTGACGTCGCAAGGTAAAAACGCACCACCCTTCACATGGTCTCCTGAGGCCGATAAGGCATTCAGGGAACTTAAACAATGTCTTGTTTCCGCACCTATACTCTCTTGCCCAGACTACTCTAAACCGTTTGAAGTGCACACCGATGCCAGCGATTATGGGATCGGCGCTGTGCTTACTCAAACACTGAATGGGCAAGAAAAAGTCATAGCATACATGAGCAAGTCCTTATCCCACCCAGAACGCAATTACAGTGCTACTGAACGCGAGACGTTAGCCGTGCTCATTGCTATCGAGCACTGGCGTTGTTACTTAGAAAACGGTCTCAAGTTCACCGTGTACACTGATCATTCTTCTCTTAAATGGTTCTTATCTCTAAATAACCCAACAGGAAGACTCGCCCGATGGGGTGTTCGGCTATCTGCATACAATTTCGAGATAAAACATAAAAAAGGCTCCGAAAATGTTGTACCAGATAGTTTAAGTCGCTCAGTTCCGGTCTCCACCATCAACACTACACAAGACAAGGATTCACGCAAAACTAACGATTCATGGTACTTAAATATCTTTAACGGATGTCAAAGTTCGCCAACGTCCTTCTTAAACTACCGTGTCACCGATGGAAAAATGTTCAGACACATGAAGTCACTAAATCCCTTAACTAGAGAATTTGAATGGAAGGAGGTAATTCCGATAGAATACCGTCAGGATATCATCGCTAAAAATCATTCGGAACCCACAGCCGGCCACCTGGGAATTTTCAAAACCTATAAAAGACTCAGTTTAAAATACTTCTGGCCGAGTCTACACAAGGATGTCACACATTTTGTCACTAGTTGCGAAACTTGCCATTCCTACAAGTACCCGAATCACCTGACCCTAGGAACGATGGGTAGGCCTAAAGAATGTTGTCGCCCTTTCCAAATGATCAGTGCTGATTTAGTCGGACCTTTGCCTGCAACTAGAAAGCAGAACACCTTCCTTCTAGTGATAACATGTTGTTTCTCTAAATACTGCTTACTTTTCCCTATCAGACGGGCTACATCGGACGTCATATGTAAGATTTTTGAGGAAAGTATTTTTCTGGTCCATGGTATTCCGAGCACTATAATCACGGACAATGGGAAACAATTCACCAGCAATATGATGCATAATTTGTTTGCGCACTACAGCATCCCTAACATCTATTATACCCCACTTTATACGCCACAGTTCAATACAGTTGAGCGTTATAACCGAACCATAATGACGGCCGTGTCTACCTTTATTGAAAACGATCATAGAACTTGGGACACTAATATCCCCAAAATACAATTTGCCTTGAACAGTGCTGTCAATGAAGTTACCGGGTTTACTCCTTCATTTCTCGTTTTCGGTCGTGAACTACCAAGCGATGGTTCTCACTATATTGACGCTGACATAGAGAACCAAATTGTGTTTATACCTCGTGATAGCTATGCTGAAAATTTAGGTGCACTACAAAAAATATTTGATAATGTACAGCTCTCACTTATAAAAGCACACTCTCGCAGTGCTACCCAGTATAATCTACGCCGGAAAAAGGTTGAGTTTAATATAGGTGACATTATCTGGAAGCGCACGTTTTATCAGAGTGACAAAGACAGTAAATTTTCAAAAAAACTGGCTCCTAAATTTATTAAGTGTCGTATAACATCTAAGAGGTCAAAACTCGTTTACGACCTTGAAGACATGACTGGTCGTAACTTAGGGACTTGGCACGTCAAAGACTTTAAGCTCATCTAAGCAGCTCGTCCATCGGATTTTTCCTAGGAAAAATCCAAACCTAAAAAGGGGGGTATGTAACGGTTGTTACTTATTCTCACTAATATTTTGTTCCTTAATTCTATCCTTATAAAATAGAACTATAAAATAAATTAAATAAAACTAAACTTAATAAAACTAAACTTAAAATTATAAAAACAATCCTCCTAAACTCAAAAGATAATGTCACGCGCATCAGCCAATGAGAACGCGTCGGGGAGTGCGGGGAACTGACCGAACGTCGGGTGATTTTTACCTCGGCGGGGAGCGCCTGCTGGGCTTCGGTCGAGAACGCACGCACGTAATATCGCTGCAAGTGATTTGCAAATACGCCTTGGTCAACTTCATACTTTTTCTTTATTCCTGATTTCACCTGTGCCTTGTGTTACCCCGAATTGGGGTCCATCCGTACACCTACTGCCTTGCTGCCTTCTACCTACCGCTGGCTTGACCTACCCTGGTGCTACTAGACGCTTTGTGCCTGACAGCTGCTGCACTGCAGAAGCCGCCTACTCCACTCTGCGAGCTCCGGTCACTGGAATCCAAGGCCAGTGTGTCTGATCGGTCGCGTAACGCATTTCGGCGCTCGGATGTAACGTTCCCCGACCCTGCCTAATCTTCGCATACAAAATCTGTACCCCTACTTAATTAAACTTTATTATTCTTCTCTTGCCTCTCATTTACCGGCCCGTATATTAAGGGGGAGGTAGGACGAGAGGTAGAAGTGTAACATATGAAATTATATCGCAGCTAAAGTCTATGAAATACATGAAATTCGATAAAATCGGTCCACAACAATTGACGGAGGAATCGATGTATGTACAATCCATAAAAAAGGAAAAAAGGCACTATATTGATACCTTTTTCGAAGTCGGTTAATAAACTCGCCTCCGTAGCGCAGTGGGCGAGTAGCCGACTGAATATTTGTCTGATCCACAAACATTTGTTACGGGTCTGGGTGTTGTGAGACCGAAAGTCTCTCGTAGTTACCGATTCCCACGACACAAGAATGTTTAAAAATTATTTAAAAATTAAAAACTACAGTTCTGACTAACTGCACTTTAGCTGTACGAAAATATATAATTGAGAAAACGGACTTACCAGTTTCGTCGATTATTTTATGTATTAGAAACAATTGAATTTTTTCCACTTCGATCGAGTAAAATTCTACGATGAGGAACGGTGTGAAGAGAAATGATATTATTTGGATGGTGTGTAGGACTACGAAACCGCAAGTTACGTATGATTCCTGTGGAAACAAATATTTACATATATACATACATACATCGAAATAAGATGACATACATACGCACTCACGTCTGTAATCCCGTAGGGGTTAGTCAGAGGTGTAACCAGTACACCCACATTTCGCCGAGTTTATTACCATCCCAATAAAAGACAGGGGGTAAGTCTATCACCATACAGGCCACAATTTCAGGCTGATACTGAGCATTTTATAATAGGAAAACCGTATATCACTATGACCCCACCCGGGGATCGAAGTCGAGACCTCAGCACAGCTGTCGTAACGCGTACGCATTACAACTATGCCATCGAGGCAGTCAGTTGAAATATCGTTTACAGTATAAATACACACACGTCCACTTCCATCAGTCACACACAATATAGTCCTGACCCCACACTAGGTAAACCTGTATCGTGGGTATCAGAAACTACGAGAGACTTGCGGGCCCAAAACGAAAATTTTTGGGTCACACATTTGTCAGGGTGCGGGAATCGAACCCACGGCCTCACGCTTCGCAGCCGGTTACTCGCCAACTGCGCCACGGAGACTGTCAAATGAGGTGTTATATATTTTTTTATAGCATAGGCTGGCAAACGAGCAATTTCTCCACCGCCCATGTACGCCCACAATACTAAAATAATTATGGGTGCGTTGCCGACCCTAAAAGGAAAGGGATAATTAAGGGATTGGGAAGGGTTTGGGCCTCCAGATATCTCACTCACCGTACCTAACGCAGCAGCAAGCTGCTACTTTACGTCGGTTTTCTGTGAGACAGTGGTAATGACCCGGACGAGCCGGCCCATTCGTGCTGTAGACACAAGTGTCTACGTGGCTCTACTATTCAAAGTTACTATTAAAATTGTAATAAAAGTAAGTACTTACACGAGCTTCAATGATGAGCAGCACATGATACACGTGTGCTACTAAGGTCGGCACATTAAACAGTACACTCAGGAACAACTGAAATTATGAATCAGGTTTAACATAACGTTTAAAGCAGCATCGACTAAATGCAATCACCATTTGTTTGAGTTTACAATTCGAAATCGGACATGACTTGCTTGGGATTGGAATTTGTGCCCCATATGGCAATATGCTCGCCACCTATCACATCAAAGGGCGGAAATAAGCTCGGAGAACCATGGCTCCACTAGTTGCAATTCTGCCTACTCTTTCGGAGATAAAGGCGTGATTTGTTATTATGTTATAATTAAAGCAGAAGGTCGGAAAATAAGTAAGTGGATTACCTTATGTTGTGTGATCAGTAACCAATAATGTCAGAGGAATTTTATGTGAGCTGCTAGAAATAGTTGGATTCTTCAGAGATAGATGCCCATCTTAGAATTCAAATCAAACAATCCAATTAGATTTCTTTTATTTATAAGAAAGCGATATCATCATCGTTGTAATAATTTCAACGAGCATCGATAAGAAACATCTTAAATGCCTTTCTTGACAATTTTGTAGGATTACATACGCACTCACGCCTGTAATCCCCGAAGGGGTAGGCAGAGGTGTAACCAGTACACCCACATTTTGCCGAACGTATTTGCGTCCTTATGTGATAGGGGGCGAGCCTATCACCATACCGGGCACAAATTCCAGACTCCGGGCTGATACTAAGCATTTCGTAATAGAAAAACCCAATACCACTTTACCCGACCCGGGGATCGAACCCGAGACCTCAGCGTTGACCTCAATCGTAACGCGTACGCATTACAACTGCGCCACCGAGGCAGTTGTAGTCATTCGTAGGATTATTGTTTACTTTTTCTTCCACTAAGGTCGTATCCCAAAGCATAAAACATTATGGATACAAAATGTATACTCACAGTCGCACTTAATTCCGGTGATACCAGCGCCAACACATCACCTATACTTCTATAAATGAACAGCAGAATCCTCATCTTGTTCTCTTTGAGCGTTTTATGATTGTTCACATACAAATAATAGTTATTTTCTGGAGTTTCCTCCAATCGTCCGCGGAGTACCTTCAATCGGTAGCGTATGACGTCAAAGATCACACATCTCCACACTCCGTTGAAGTCAAGAAAAATCATAGAGAACTGACTAATTAAATACAAGCTAAGTATGTTATAGCAGGTAAATCTCTCACAATATAAGAAAACATAACTGATCCGGACAAGCCATAGGGCGATAGTAAAACCGATTATTTTGAACAACTCAAAACTGTAATGTCTACGATTGATTCTCAAATACATATCTATGTGATTCAGTTTTTGTAAGAACAGTTTCATTTTAGTTCTATAGCTCAATATTAAGATAGCCGAGGATACATATTCTAGTAACAACCAAGTTTGGGGCCAATTTTGAACGAAACGACATGCGAAAGTCGTGTATATCATAAGTATAACTAGAGAGATGCAGTAAATTTTTGCGATGATTTTCACGAACATATTTTTATCAAAGTAGTTATAATTGTAGCCAAACAGTAGAAGAATGAATAGGAGAATTTCGTAGAACCGAGATCTGGCTCTTTTAATGTTAATTATTTTCGGTGCCATTATAAATGGGATGCTAATTGGGAATTCACACAAAGTAACGTCAACGCGTCGGTCGTTTCGGTGTTGGTTTGTCGACAACAATTTTGATGGAGCAGACAAAGCTAACAACACGTGCTTTCGCGTTAATGTAACTTGAATTTGGTGTTATCTTTTTTTTATATATTATAGGCCGGCGAACGAGCAAGTGGGTCACCTGATGGTAAGTGATCTCCACCGCCCATGTACGCCCACAATATCAAAAGAATTATGGGCGCGTTGCCGACCTTAAAGGAAAGGGATAATTAAGGGATTGGGAAGGGGACGGGGATTTGGGCATCCGGATATCTCACTTACCGTACGAAACGCAGCAGCAAGCTGCTAGTTTACGTCGGTTTTCTGTGAGACAGTGGTAATGACCCGGACGAGCCGGCCCATTCATGCTGTAGACAATAGTGTCTACAGGGTGGCTCTACCACTCAAAAAAAATTAAACTAGCATCTGGAGGCCAATTCTCGTAATTTTAAATGCTCAAAATGACGTTGATTATTGGTTTAAGAGAATGCCATTTGCAACTTTCTTGACGCTGAGACTAGATCGGAATGATATTCTGATCAGTATTTTATGATTTTGATTTGATGAGTTTGATTGAAAACTTCTAACTTTAGAGACAAAATTCCACGTGCATGGCGGATTTTTTATTTTCTATGATCATATTACTTGGTGTTTCTGAGTGACAATACTGATAGATATATTGTTTTGCAAAGAAATTAATTTCGGGATGGAGAGTGGTGTACAGGAAGATCGAAGCGAGCATATTTTATTGTAGATTGTGATATGTAAAATTGGAATAACCCAAGTATTTTTTTTTTGACAGCTGTAACGTTATTCGTCTACAATAAATATGTATGAAGTGTTTCATTTTTATTTTTTATCCTGGCACCTCAAAGTGGCTGCACTGGACCTGATGCTAAGTACAATGCAATCAAAATATAATGTTCTCCGTGGCGCAGCGGGCGAGTAGTCGGCTGCGAAGCGAAAGGCCGTGGGTTCGATTCCCACACCGAGACAAATGTTTGTGTGAACCATAAATATTGGTCTCGGGTCTGGGTGTTGTGGGACCGCAAGTCCCTCGTAGTTCCTGATACCCACGACACAGGTTTACCTAGTGTGGGGTCAGAGCTATGTGTGTGACTGTTGGGTGTATTATTATTATTATTTAACTGTCTAGAGATATTGCATTCCCGGTCGGCTGAATTATACTGGCCTAACGTCACTGAATATAGGTACACTGTCTTATCCCGAAACGCGATTCGCCTGAACGAGCCGGTACGACCGGTTTTTCTTCATGGTCAAATTTTAAGGTAGTCTTTATCCAGTCGGGTACAAAGATACCCACAAGCAAGTAAATACGTTTCCAATACAATCCGCTAGGGGCGCTGTACTACATTAATATTTTCGTAAATACTGATGACATCATCAGCTATCACAGCTATCGAAAATCGCGTAAATATTTACATTAAGGACACTGGTAGGGTTGTAAGCAAAATCATTACCAGAAATACTCAAAAACTGTCAAAAGCTTATCGAATGTCAGGTGAAAATGACGTAATCTGACCACCGTGCTCACAAAGGCTTTATTTATTATAACTGAACACGACAATGTTCATACAAAGCCTGCTCATTTGAATGGTGTCAAAATGTGGTTTGTGCGTCTAGCTTATAGTCCAGTTAAACGACACGTGCTAGCCCGAGCAAAGACAGAAACGAAGCGCATTTAACGTGTTTACATGACGCCGCATACAGTCAATTCGTAGTGATTTGTTAACATTATAATACTATTGGAGATGTGTCGCGTCGTATGTATTAGTAGGTCGTACTCGTCTGCGGCTCAGCTCGCGCTTTCACGCCTCGTTTAATTAGACCATTAGGTTTCATTGTAACTTAAAGTATTGAGCAAGTCGCATCATTGGTCTAGTGGTTAAGGCTATGTTTTTATAAAAAAACACTGTGAGGATTTTACCACGTGTAGGTGAGGTTGGCTTTGGGCCTAAGATGTTGGTGGCCCATTTACAATACGCACTATCATACGAGTACTACTATAATAAATGGAAGTTTGGATGTTAGTCAATCACGCCTTAACGGCTCGACGGTTTTGGGTGAAATTTGGCACACAGTTCGACCATGATTTGGATTAGGACATATGCTACTTTTTATCCCGGAAAAGGCCGTTCACGCATCCGGAATCGCGAGCAATAGCTAGTTTAAATATAAAAGAATATGGAGACCATTCGAAGGTAGCGTCATCAGCACACAGTATCACTAGCTTTCAACCTGAAAAAGAAAGTTTTCAATAAGCCATTGCTTCCCATCGAAATAAGATGACT
Organism: Mimas tiliae; assembly: GCA_905332985.1. Taxonomy (NCBI): domain Eukaryota; kingdom Metazoa; phylum Arthropoda; class Insecta; order Lepidoptera; family Sphingidae; genus Mimas; species Mimas tiliae. Next base: position 2,968,378 of record HG995260.1, on the reverse strand, counting down.
AGAACGATAACTCTCATAAAAATCTGCCAAAAATACGGCTCCATTTACAAGGTTAAGAGGGGCGAGCACGTACAACTTACGAATAAGTATTCGAATCGAGAACGCTAGCATTTGTATGAAGTTTCAAACAATTTTTTGACATTTCGATACGAATACGTCCTTGCAAGTTATTCGTGCTTGCTCTTCTGCACCGCGCAAAAAATTAGACATAATAGGTGTCAAATCATGTATCAGTTTTAAGGAATTGATGAACGAACGAGCTGCACAGACTTTTATAGGCCCGCCCCCTTGCACAGAGTTTTGGTCGGGTAATTTTTTGCTTGAGTTACGTTTCTTGTCATCTTATTTCGATGTTGCTACCATTTAAATATATGTTTTTACATGATCTTCGACCATAATGGTCCCTCGAATACGTTAATCTTATCTGTAAGAGGGCTATAGAAACATCTCTATTTTCTTTCCCCTTGGTCACTATCAGTCTACGCTTTTTCCTTAATACCTACAAATAACAAATAAAAATAACAATTGAGGAAAAACGTAGCAAGTATAAAAACTGTTGTGAATTGTTTAGAGCCGCCATTAGTCGGCCTAGTCGACAATCAACGTGCTCTTACACTATTAAGTTGTTATAGCTTCGTGAACCGGTCGTGAGGATCATAGAAACAGATTTAGAAATGGATATGGGCCTACTTCTATATGAATTTTGATGTTTTTGAGTTTGTAAATTTGGTAATCACATGTTGCACAATGGACTAGGTGGCGGGTCCTTCGTATGCGAGAGGCTGTCTGGGTTGGTGGTGGTACCAACCTAAACGGCCTTGTCTATTTCTGCCGTAAAGCAGCAATGTGTAAACACTGTTATGTCTCGCTTTGTACGACATTGGACCCAGTGAAATTACTAGGTATTATGGACTTAACTTTCAATGCTTAGGGGTGACGAGCGCAGTCTAATGCTATGCATTGCTTTGATTGTCAAGGCCCGTGTGGTCTGTTTATGGACAGGCGTGGCGCTTACCATCAAGCGGCCTGCTCGGTTCGTCATTCAGGGAAATAAAGAAAAGTCTATCACGCTATACGATTGAGTGGATTTGTGTAAAAGGCACACAGATACACCTGGTTAGAACATACGCTACATTTAATTCTGAAAATGACATTTACACGAACGGAGCCACAATCAAAAGCTAGTAGTTAATTAATACAGTCATTTTCCACGTCAAAGGTACGGCACCTATGGCGCAGTAAGAGAGGACATAGGCCATGCTGGACATAGGCCATGCTGGACATAGGCCACTTCTAAAACATGCCATTGCCATCCTCGGCTCTACTCGCCCAAAAACTACCAAAACTTTGCGTATGTCTCAACTAGCTGCAGGCATTCCGTCTGGTTTGAGGGAGCCAGTCTGCGCTGCTGGTGTTATTTGGCAATGTAAGAAGCAATCTACTACAAAAAAAATGTGTGATCTGAAAAGTGTGTGTGTCACTGTTAATTATCGCTTGCTTTAACGGTGAAAGAAACATCATGAGGAAATCTATACACCTGAAATTCTCCATTAGAATTTCGAGGGTATGAGAAGTCTGCCAACCCGCATTAGGCTAGCGTGGTAGAATAAGGCCTAACCTCTCTATTTAATCAGACTCATACCCAGGAGTCATGGGACATGTATTATATAATACAGGGCTAGTATTATTATTATTAGTGATCTGAAAATATTTATTCTGGGTCGGGGGGTTGTGAGATGAAAACTTCTTGTAGTTGTACCCAGGACGTAATAATATGACATGTAACTTAGTACGTGTGACTGTTGGGTGTTCTTTTTTGTTTAATAATACATAAAAATATTCTATGGTTCTAAATTAAATTTAAAACTTTTTATGAAAAACTTTTAACATACCAACTCCAATATTTCCATGACTAAACCTTCGTATCTCTGTGCAGTTCACCCTCTTCTCGGCTGTCGTTAAGTTGCATGATTGAGAACTTACGCTTTCGACTTCATTGCTTCCAATTTGTCTGATGTACAGGATGCTTCGAAAAATGGTTTTAATTTAATTATTACTTAACACACAAGATATTAAATATTATTTTAAATAACGTTGTATTAATTAAAAATGAAAGAAAATTTTAATATACTAGCTACATTATATCCTGTTTATCAGAAACTAGAAAATGTTATTTGTAAATAAATTTTATGGAAGTAATAGTTGTGTATCTATGTAATTGGATTACAACATATGCAAACTATTTATTTCGTAAAAAAAAGTTTTAGTAAACAAAGCATCGGATTGTGGCTAAAATCTCATTTTACATAAGAAGCATGGTATAAGTAAAATTTAAAATAATAATATTTTTAATGTTATAGTATTAGAATTTTATTTAGGTACTGCTAAATCACTAAATGTTGCATTATCGACAGACAGATTACAATTTTACTGGACTATCAGAAGAATTTTTTTTTCGAAACATGTTGACGAAGATTAATGGAAGCACCCTCTATAAGAAGGAAGTAGTTGAAAGAAAATCGCAGGTCGTATTGTTTAATGGGGCAGGCCGGGTGCCCGCGCTGTGTCACTCTCAATAATAATCTCGAGTGTTATTCACTTTATACAGTTATACACGCGTTATTGACGCGTTTACAAGGAATGTTACTGAAGTGACTTCTACCCGGTTCATTTATTCAATTATTTTATTTTTTCTTGTGCCTAAAGATGTTTCAGTTTCACAATGATCTCCCTTAAATTGTGTTAAACTTTTAAATTGCTTTATGGATATATTAATACTTAATCTTAAATTATAAATGAATTTCAACGAATTGTTTGAAACAAATCATTGAGTCATTAATAAAACCATCGTTTAACTACCTTAATTAAAATACAATAGTTTTAAGACATTTTTTTTAATCTATCAAGCAAAAATGGTTTTTAATGTTAGTTATTGCCTCATTGGTCTAGTGGCAGCGTACTACGGCTGAGAACCTTGAGGTCCTGGGTTTTTGCCGGGACGGGCAGTCACAATTTATGTCTGAGTTTTCAATTGGGAAAATTACACACGAATTGCCCGGGATTGGAATTTGTGGCCGGTATGGCGATAAACTCGCCCCCTATCACTTCATGGAACGGCAATATGTTTGGCGAAACGGTTGCAGCACTAGTTGTACTTTTGATTACTCCTTTGGGGATAAAGGCGTGAACTTATGTAATTATGTAATGTTAGTTACAATGGGGTTTAGAAACTGTATTAGATTTTTACTATTATTTTGATTAATCCTTACTTCTATTTCTAGCAGGATACTGTAGTGGCCATTGAGGGTACCACCAATATCAAGTATGGTAGACTCGATAGTAGCGGTAGAGAAGAATAAGAATGACATCTATGTTAGATGAGACCTTATAAACACGCTCACCACTACTTGATTTGGGCCTCCGGATATCTCACTCATCGTATGAAACACAGCAGCAAGCAGAAGCTTTAAACTACATAGTTGCTACGTAAAGTAGCAACTTTACGTCGGTTTTCTGTGAGACAGTGGTAACGACCCGGACGAGCCGGCCCATAGACAAAATTGTCTACAGTGTGGCTCTACCACTCGTAAAATGTTATCCGTATCCACATGTGTAGTGTGCGAGAGGACTGGGTGTAGGGGTGGAGGGGCCCAGTTACAAACACGACAGACAAAAGACACTACAGTTGCCTAATTTGGTCAACTATTTGATTAATATAACAGTCTTATTTTGCCGACCTACGATAGACAAATCATCCGTCGTTTCACTTTGCCGAGCTAGGATAAAAATAAAAAAAGCTTACTACGATTCAAGTCATTCCTATAAACAAAGTTAGTCAACTGCCCACCAAATCACTTTGTGTTAAAAATTCACATATATTGCACGATGTAAAGCCAAACTGAACTGGTAATCAGAAGGATTATCGACGTCAGATACAGTGAGATTAGGTAAGTTCTTTTCATTTTTTGTTTACCATTGAACGCTTTGTGAAACGCTGAAGTTTAAAGCACTCTCGGAACATTTTGCTGTCAATGGCCAGCTAGGGACGCGTGGATTAGTGATGGTGTGGATATGGCGTGTTTTATAGCAGAAAATAGCAACAAAGCAGAGTCACCTGATGTTAAATAATGTACTACTACCCACGATACTAGAAGTGGTAGAATAGCATGTTTTATAGCAGAAAATAGCAAGCAAGCAGAGTCACGTGATGTTAAATAATGTACCCACGATACTAGAAGTGGATTAGTTGCGTGGAAATAATATTGGAAAAGAGAGTGTATAGAGTTTCGCTGGTCGCTAAATTATATAAATAAAAAATAAATACACCCAACAATCACACACATAGTCCTGATCCCACACTAGGTAAACCTGTATCGTGGGTATCAGGAACTACAAGGGACTTGCGGTCCCACAACACCCAGACCCGAAACAAATTTTTGTGGATCACATAATCATTTGTCTCAGTGCGGGAATCGAACCCACAGCCTCTCGCTTCACAGCCGGCTCCTCGCCTGTTGCGCCACAGAGGGTGTCAACCTACACCTAGTTAGAGTATGTTAGTTGCTTGTTATATTTGTACAATATTGGCACACCGCAATATCTTAATAAGAGGAGCATGGACAGTGATCCATGATCCTCTTATAATATACAGAATTCGTATATCGTCGCTTAGCTAACAATACCGCACAAGTTAAGTTGGCTTAGTTTTCAGGAGAGATATAAAACTGTATATTCTTTATGAACATGTGTGATGTAACCAATAAATTACGCGGTGACAGAACTATTTGAATATCGTGCTTTGTACGTACGGTTAATTTAAATTGTTGTGTAAATTTATTGGATACGCGGAAATCAATTTATCCAATGACAATATCACATGGCCAATTATCGAGTTGCGCGTTGTTGATAGCTAAGCGACGATATGTACTCCCTTCGCGAGTAGTGATTAAAATTGTACTTATGTCGTCCACTAAACTTAGCTTAAATTTGACCACACCTTTCTGTAACACGTTGTAGGACGATCCACACTTTACACATTTCACTAATCTAAATTACTGTACGTAACGACGGTAAAGTTATCAATTAGAAACAAGGAAAGTCAATCATAGGCATAATTGATCAACATCATTATATCATAGGCATAATTGCAAAATTCAACCAGCTTACTGTCATTTAAAAATACGCACTCACGCTTGTAATCCCCGAAGGGGTAGGTAGAGGTGTAATCAGTAAACCCTCATTTCGCCGAGCGTATCTCTGTCCCACGATGTGTTAGGGGGCGAGCCTATCGCCATACCGGGCACAAATTCCACACTCCGGGCTGATACTGAGCATTTCGTAATAGGAAATCCAATACCACTTTACCCGACCCGGGGATCAAACCCGAGACCTCAGCGTTAGCCTCAATCGTAACGCGTACGCATTACAACTGCGCCACCGAGGCAGTTAAAAATAACCTGTATAATTCCAAAATGGTGGGATTAATTTAAATAAACAATAAATACTATTTTCTATTTAGAACCTAACGAATAGTAGTTACCATTTAGATGATAATAATAATAATAATACACCCAACAGTCACACACATAGTCCTGACCCCACACTAGGTAAACCTGTATCGTGGGTATCAAGAACTACGAGGGACTTGCGGTCCCACAACACCCAGACGCGAACATATATTTGTGGATCACACAAACATTTGTCTCGGTGTGGGAATCGAACCCACGGCCTCACGCTTCGCAAACGATACAGGCTGTGCCTAGTGTGGACATCATTGTACATTATGTCATAGTAACATTGGATTTGTTAAATAAATTATTCTTATTCTTACCGCATCCAAAAGATCAAATTAATTTACCCCATCAAAGTAATAATCCCGCACTTCTTTTTCAAGTAGAAAATTGTTCCGACCAACTTTCTTTGTCCGCTGACCGGTAGTGGTGAATTTTTTACTATAAAATTCACTGAATACAGCTTTTACATATATGTATGTGTATTACTCCTGTAATTTTGTACTGTAGACGACAAACTTAACTAGATCTGTAAATTATCTGTAAATGTTCCTAGACGGAGCTCCTCCATATTTTGTCATGGATCGGCGGACAAAAATGGATATCTCTTTTTCACGGGCTAAGTACAGGATTGTCTGAAGTGGAAGGGGAGTTATGTAACTGCTTGTATTTTTGCGAATATAACATTTCAGAGAACAATCCCTGGCTTACTTGCTAAATTTAAATCTGGATGCTTTGTTTGATCTTTAAATGACATTATGTTTATTTTATATCCTATAGAATGCCTCGGTGGCGCAGTTGTAATGCGTACGCGTTACGACTGAAGCTGACGTTGAGGTCTCGGGTTTGATCCCCGGGTCGGGTGAAAGTGATATTGGGTTTTTCTATTTCGAAATGCTCAGAATCAGCCCGGAGTCTGGAATTTGTGCCCGGTATGGTAATAGGCCCGCCCCCTTTCACATCATGGGACGAAGATACGCTCGGCGAAATGTGGGTGTACTAGTTACACCTCTGCCTACCCATTCGGGGATTACAGGCGTGAGTGCGTATGCATATGCGTTTATCCTATGGAATGAAAGGTTCATTTTTGTGAATTTGAATGTTAGTTAATCAATCACGCCTTCAAGTCTGAATGGATTTGGAAGAAATTGGGCACACAGATATAATAGACCATAATGGATTAGGCTATTGTTTGTCCCAGAAAAAAAAACACAAATGCTATTGTCCTATATATATCTAGCTAGTAAATATTCTTTAAGCAACTGAACAATTCCCGCACCGAAACAAATGTTTGTGTGATCCACAAATATTTGTTTCGGGTCTAGATGTTGTGAGACCACAAGGTCTTCGTAGTTCCTGAAACCTACGATACAGTTTGGCCTTATGTGTGTGATTGTTGAGTGAAATTATTTTACTATTTTCATTTTTAAATTAATCCATCGCAGCCTCACATCTTGAGCATCAAGTGAGCTTTAATCCTCTTACTAAAATACCCATACAGTATGTGAAGCATATTTTTCCATCAGAAGATTCCCAATTACCTGCCGTTGCTATGGTTACGACGGACAAAGGCTCGATGTCCGTTAGAATTAATACCCTTCAGTTGGCATGGTCATTAGGACACAATGGTATCAATTGTACAGTAATAACTGTAATAGGAGTTAATGTGGGGAGATTTAATGATAATTGGTATCTCAGTGAAGTTGAAGATATATGTAGTGGTTAGCTGATCTATGATATGTACCTAATTGTTAAAATTGAAATGATGAAACTTTTTGTATTGTAGGCATTATAATGAAAAGACAGAATTGGGACCAGACATCACGACGATTTTTTTTTATAGCATAAGCTGGCAAACGACCATGTACGCCTTTTATACCACAAGAATCATGGACACGTTGCCGACCTTAAAGGAAAGGTATAATTCAAGGATAAGGAAGAGGACCAGGATTTGGGGCTCCAGATATCTCACTCACCATATAAAAGCAAGCTGTTACTTTACGACGGTTTTCTGTGAGACAGTGGTAACGACCCAGTTGAGCCGTTTCTTCGTGTTGTAGACAAAACTGTCTACAGCGTGGCTCTACCACTTGAGATAAAGGTCAGTAACCATACAAGTAACATCCCGACGAACTTGTTTATACCCAATAGAAACACGCCATTCAAGAGTATCATTAGAGCACCATAATTTAAAAGAGTGTCGACGAACATCCGACTAAGATGGATGCCGTGAGCGGAAGAGGAAATGGTGTTGGATCGGCTCGCGATGTACCCTTAACAGATTCATTTTTCATTATAGAACGCCCTCTGGTGCTAATGTTGTATTAAGTGTTTTTGCAACACTATACATCTTTCGCATCGGATGTCATTTTGCCGGACCTGTGTGTGAATAAACGATATATTAAATAAATAAATACACCGAACAGTCACACACACAGTCCTGACCCCACACTAGGTAAACCTGTATCGTGGGTATCAAGAACTACGATGGACTTGCGGTCCCACAACACCCAGACCCAAGACAAATATTTGTGAATCAGACAAACATTTGTCTAGGTGCGGGAATCGAACCCACGGCCTCGCGCTTCGCAACCGGCTACTCGCCCGGCTATTGGAAATCTTTGAGTTCTATCTTTTCGACCGAATTTATTGGAAATAATTACATTCGATAGAGTTTAGCTGCGATATCCCATATCAATTTAGTTAAGATCTGATGACGGAGAACTGAGGGGCTAGCAAGAATAACTTGCGAGAACGTATTCGTATCGAAATGTCATAAAATTGTTTGAACCTTCATACAAATGCTAGCGTTCACGATTCGAATACTTATTCGTAACTTGTTCGTGCAGCCCCCCAGTACACACGTCGCGATTGCGTTATTGTGTTGGAATTTACATGCTATTCTGTAACTACAACTAGAAATTTAAAAATAAAATAATTTTTAACAAAATTTGCAATCCGACTTCTACATAAAAACACTGAAAAGTAAAAAATAACTACTATAAATACTCGTACTGTGTCACTTCCGGTCAAATAAAATTGCACCGACTCCAAAGAGACGAATAGAAATTGTTATAGTTGACTTTTCAGTGTTTTTATTTTGAAATGAAGTCGGTTTCTAAGTTTTGTTACAATTAAAAACAACTTATTTATTAATACATACATACGCACTCACGCCTTATTATTTGACTTACCTCTGCACACCTTGTACCATCTTTTGTTTTGTCCAATATTGCGAATCGAAAGTCGATATGTTAGTCCTTCGATAAATAATTATTTATTTATGTCCTAGCAACGCAAGCGGATTTGGTACCACTAGGGGTGAAATATCTATATCGTACATTATACATTGCTTAAAATTATCCACACCTTTCTGTAACACATTGTATACGTACGCATTGTATTTTTGTTTTATTGTACGCACTCATATACGTACTCACGCCTGTAATCCCCGAAGGAGTAGGCAAAGGTGCAACCAGTACACCCACATTTCGCTGAGCGTATCTCCGTCCCATGATGTGATAGGGGGCGAGCCCATCGTCATACCGGGCACAAATTCCACACTCCGGGCGGGTACTGAGTATTTCGTAATAGAAAAATCCAATATCACTTTTACCCGACCCGGGGATCGAACCCGAGACCTCAGCGTCAGCCTCAGTAGTAACGCATACGCATCACAACTGCGCTACAAAGGCAGTGTTTTTTCTTAAAAATACCCTACTTTTAAATTCATGTAAATATACATTAGGTAGGTATTTAATTCCAGTACATATTTCCTTGTCTGCTCCAATAAAGACAACGGTTGAAGAATGATGGTTCTCATCGAGACGGGGTTAATGAGCCGGCAGGGAAAGACTCAACTCGACTTCCTTTTGGCAAATGTTCAATAAACAAAGCGGTTTATTTTTCAATTCGATAATCTGTCTTGTAGACTGGTTATTGAAAACAGTATATTGTGAATAAACTCTATCAAATTCAACTTAACTGTAGAATGTATATTAGTTGCAAAACTAACAATTTTAATATATTTTATTAAAATATGCCTCGGTGGCGCAGTTGTAATGCGTACGCGTTACAATTGAGGCTAACGCTGAGGTCTCGGGTTCGATCCCCAGGTCGGGTAAAGTGGTATTGGGTTTTTCTATTACGAGATTCTCAGTATCAGCCCGGAGTCTGGAATTTGTACCCGGTATGGCGATAGGCTCGCCCCCTATCACATCGTGGGACGGAGATACGCTCGGCGAAATGTGGGTGTACTAGTTACACCTCTGCCTACCCCTTCGGGGATTACAGGCGTGAGTGCGTATGTAGTGCGTATGTATGTTTATTAAAATAGTGTAATTTTATATTATAACTATAGAGTAGTTATAACTCAGCGGGGAGTGATACGGACTGCCGATACAAAAGTCCCAGGTTTGAAACCGCCCCCAAGAGTATACCTCTGACTTTTCTAAGTTACATGTGTATTTATTGTTAATTTTGAAACATCGTGAGGAAACCTGCGTACCTGAGAAGTTGTCCATAAGAATTTCAATGGTATGTAACGTCTGCCAACCCACATTAGACCAGCTTGGTGGGCTAAGGCCTAACCTTTATCATTCGTAGAGGAGGCCCATACCCAGCAGTGGGACGTATATAATGCAGGGCTGTTTATAAATTATATTTTATTATAATATGGTAAAACACCACAGACTTAGTTGAAATTGAGTAAAGGTATAATTCGAGCAAAGAATAAGCTCGTTATATTCGGAAATAATTTGATTGAAATACATATTATATACCAGTATAATATTCACCAGTAGTCTCCCCAGAGGGGCTGACGTCAGGCAGGCAGCCGGTCGTAAAAACTACCTACAAACCAAATCTTTCTGTAACATGTGTTAAAAAGCATGTTGCGCCGACCCCACTGCGAGTGGGATAAGGCAGGCAGGTGGAAGAAGAAGAAGACATATATACCAGTAGTGTCGCTGTGGTATGCCGCTGCGGTTGGACGATAATGTCGCTACAGTATGCCTCAAAACAAAGACTTTAATGTATACATACTACCAGACAAGCTGCGCTGTACATAGAAATTGTACCATTAAGTTGTGGTCAATTGACCGTAACTTAATATTACCATCTCGCTTACTCTCAACTAGAACCCCTATCGCGCTCCCTGTTTGTGAGCTGTCAAACTCCCGGGATATATATGACGCAATGTTACTTCTAAACAGCCCGTCTAGTCTCTCTATTGTAAAAAAAGTAACTGGTGACGCCGCCGCCGCCGCTGCCAAAAGCTTGTCACGCTATTTCCTCCGAAACCGCTGGGGGTATGGGGTCGAGACCGATACCAATCGTTGCAGAATAATGTGGAGAAGAAAGTAAGATATGTCTCATATTCGTCGGACTTTAAGTTCTTTTTTTATTTTTTGTTCTGTGGAAAAACATGGGCTACGCCCCTAGTAGTATACATTAAAGTCTTTGCCTCAAAACTATAATTTAAATAACCTATTAACTCTACTCCTAATGATTACTCATTAGTTACTTCTTATTCTTTACTTAAATGAAAATGCTGATATAATTACGCAAATAAATCTAAGAAGCTGTTGTGAAACTCGTAGGCTGAATTTCACATCTTAAAATTAGCTTGACAAAACAACCATTACCCATTGTTAAGATTAATCAAAAACACGATAAGAGTCGTCACGACGCCTGCAATTAGCACTCACTGATAAATGTGTGGGGGTTCGCAAAATAATTATACTTAAATCCACCGCGATAAATCAAGCTAGCTCCTTAGCACACGATTAGCATCGAACAAGAGGGCGTAAATCATTGTCATACGCCCACTTAGAGTGTGTATCCACTGGAGAAGTACACGCGACGGTTTTGCTCTTGTCAGTTATGATAATCATTTTAGATAGGCTCAAGAGGAATGGATTTCGTTTTAAACAGTTCAGTGCATTCAGAGACGTCAGTTAAGTGGTACGAGACAATTTTGTCTACAGCATGAATGGGTCGGCTCGACCAGTTTGTTACCACTGTCCCACAGAAAACCTACATGAAGTATAAGTTTGTTGTTGCGTTTCGTACGGTGAGTTAGAGTCTCCTTCCAGTGCTATGCAGTGCTTTGTAACTCTAAGTTATGTGTGGTGTTGCTTCTGTTTATGATTAGGTGTGGCGCTTACATAAAAAAACAAAAATATACGCGCCGAATTACAAACCATCTTCTTTTTTGAAGTCAGGTAAAATCTAAGGCCAGTGTCTATACAAAGGTAACTAGCATTAGGCCATTCATACTGACGCTATTGTACCTATCTCAATGTAAATATTCATACTATCAAGCTTTGAAAGTAGAATCGTTGCGTCTAATTTGCTTATGGAATGGACCCTTAGAAAACACTTCGTACTCCCGATTATACAGATGTTTATACGCATGTACTTATACTCACATCTACTTGCTTTTTTAATCACTTGAATGGCGAGATGAGCAAGTCTTTCGACCTATGCCAAGCGCTACGCCTGGCTATACACAGTAGCAACATCACCCAGAACTTTAAATTATATAGTTTTAATTCGGCCACCCAGCAGTAGTGTGTAAACACTGTTGTATTTCGGTTTGAAGGACATTGATGCCAGTAAAATTACGGGGTATTATGAGACTTAGCATCTTATATCTCGGGGTAACGAGCGCAGTCCAATGCCATGCAGTAATTTGTAATTCAAAATTCTGTGTGATGTTATTTATGGGCAGGTGTAGCGCTTACCATCAGACGAGCGACTCGCTCGTCGCGCCATTCAACATAATAATAAAACTACCACCACTTTTAATACCTTGTTTATACCCAATACTGTATACCGAAAGACAAGTCTTAGTCGCCTCCATTCAATAAAAAAGTAATGGCGTCTCATGTCATTATTCATTAGTACGTAAACTTGTGCATTTTCCGTCATTAATCTAAGTTTTCACATCACAATATCTTGTAAACTATTATAAAAACTTTAAACTTGTTTCGGTGTAAAAACGCTAGCGTGAAGAGCTATGCGGGGATAGAATAGACAGAGACATGTGATTTTTCTTTTTTTATAAACCATGGCTTAGATGGCATTTTTAATGGCTGATCTAATGACAACTAATTTAAACTATCTTTAGATTAAGATTAAGCATGTATACCCGAAGGGATACGTAGAGGTACAATTAGTCGACTTACGGTTCGCCGAGCTTATTCCCGTCCCATGATGTCAAGTTGGCAAGTCTATCGCCATATTGGGCACAAGTTCCTATTGCGGGTATCTCATTTTTTTAATCGGAAACCTAAAGTGATTTCCCATCGGCATGATTTTAGAAACCATCAGGGATTTTGGGTAATCTACCCAATCAATCCTTAAATCAGTCTTAATATATTTTGTTATTACATACCTACTTTGATCAAAAGTTACGTTTCTAGCTTCAAAAATGACACTCTCTGTACAAAATTTTTGTTGTCTTATTTTACTATCTTACGGGATATATTTACAAAAATAAACCTATTGGTTTAAACTATGCATTTTCCGTCAGTCAGTACGCAGTGTTGAAAATTTTATAAGTAGATTGTTTATGTTTAAAGCCAGCGATGATGACGCACCATCAGGTGACCCACTTACCCGTTCTCCCCTTCTATAAAAAGACGGAAATGTCTCGGAGGGCATCACTATATTCTTTAGTAGTCTATTATGTTTGTTTTGTGTAGCTACGGACAGTGTCGCGGTAGTGTTGTGAGCAATCAGCCATTTTACTGCTCTTTGTCTTCTTAAATCGCCGTACTGAGACAACTGTTAACAGCTCCCGTTGATGACGATGGAATCAAAACTGGTGGAATATATTTTTGCTTGTTTTACCATAATTAGAAAGCAGCGATAGCTCAGGTGGGAGTGGTATGGACTGTCGAGACGAAAGTCGCAGGTTCGAAACCAGCCCCAAGAGCATACACCTCTGACTTTTCTAAGTTACGTGTATATTAATTGTTAATTATGATTTGCTTTAACGGTGAAGGAAACATCGTGAGGAAACATACATATCTGAGAAGTTCTCCATAAGAATTTCGAAGGTATGTGAAGTCTGCCAATCCGCATTAGGCCAGCGTGGTGGACTACGGCCTAACCCCCTTCTTATTCAGTAGAGAAGGCCCGTGCCCAGCAGTGGAACATGTATAATACAGGGCAGTTATATCTACAGCACGAATGGGCCGGCTCGACCGGGTCGATTCCATATATCACAGAAAAACCGACGTGAGTAGTAAATTGCTGCTGAGTTTCTTTTGGTGAGTTAGATTTTCGGAGGCCCAAATTCTCGTAGCCTTTATTTAGGGTTGGCAACGCACCCATGATTCTTTTAGTATCGTTGCAGGCGGCCGGTCGTAATCAGTACAAGCCAAATCTTTCTGCAACATGTGTTATAAGCATGTTACGCCAAAAATCTAAATCTAAATCCAAACGTAGTTAATTTTACTGTAACTTGTTTTAAATTACATACATATGCATTAACGCCTGTACTCCCGTGTAAGGCAGGCAGAGGTGTAATTAGTACACCGACATTTCGCCGAGCTTATTTCCGTCCCATGATGTGATAGGGGGCGAGCCTATCGCTATACCAGACATAATTCCAGATTCCGGACTGATACTGAGCATTTCGAAACCCAGTATCACGTTTACCCGACCCGGGGATCGATCCCGAGACCACAGCACAGCATTACAACTGTGCCACCGAGGCAGTCATGGAATTCCGTTGTCACAATTTGGTTACAGAATCCTTAAGACTGCATTTGGTACACATACAGCTAGACACCATTGTTCTGTTTTTAACTTGATATCCAAAATTAATTAGTGTATCTTGACAGATGCTAATGATGTAAATCAGTGGATTGAAGTCAATTAGCACGTGACTCATTACGAAATGTCCATTCTATCTGTTAATTTGCAGTCTGACTATATTTATACTATCAATAGTAGAAGGTATTAATGAATTGTGCAAAAATATAATGCCATTAATTACAATTATCTGTTTCTTTCTTTCTGTCTGGCATTATCTCGGTTTAATGTCAGGCTTAATGCCTTTTCATCATGATTTGACAGTATTTGGTATGTGGAGCGACCCGTCGTCTGACCCTCACAACCTAAGTTTCGCCACTGCCTCGTCAGTTAATCAGCAGAGTGTACCACGTGAAGGTTGGCTTTGGGCCTAAGATGTTGGTGGCCCACTTACACTTCGATACTTGTATTCTTCTTCCACATGTCCTTATCCCACTCGCAGTGGGATCATGCTTTTTAATACATGTTACGGAAAGATTTGGTTTGTAGTTTTTACGACCGGCCGCCTGCCTGACATCAAGCCCTCTGGGGCTAAAACACCCAGACCAGAAACATATATTTGTGGATCACAACAAACATATGTCTCGGTGCGGGAGTTGAACCCGCTGCCTCTCGCTTCACAGCTGGCTACTCGCCCACTACACTATGTAGTTTCCATTCATTCATCCATTTAAATGGGGCTTTAAAGATACAGCATCGATTGAGCAGACCTTCACGCGAGTATCGCGAGGTGGACGCTGCCACTATCAGATTTTTGCTAAGCTCGTAAAGTCAGTGTGTCGGCGCAAACAGTCGTATTGCGGTGTAATGGGCTGGAAGCGCAGTAACAGCCAGTTTCTTACCTAAATACAAAGATTTGTAGACTCGGACCAAATTACATTCGTGTTTAGTTTTCTGTTATTTATAATTACGACAGTCTCCGTGGCGTAGCGGGCGAGTAGCCGGCTGCGAAGCGAGAGGCCGTGGGTTCGATTCCCGCACCGAGACAAATATTTGTGTGATCCACAAAAATTAGGTTCGGGTCTGGGTGTTGTGGGACCGCAAGTCCCTCGTAGTTCCTGATACCCACGATACAGGCTTACCTAGTGTGGGGTCAGGACTATGTGTGTGACTGTTGGGTGTATTATTATTATTATTATTATCTAAATGGTAACTACTATTCGTTAGGTTCTAAATAGAAAATTGTATTTATTGTTTATTTAAATTAATCCCACCATTTTGGAATTATACAGGCTATTTAAAAAAAAAAAAAAATACCTACTTCATTGGTTTAGTTATAAACTTCAGTAGGCCTCGTACCAGTTACAAATACATTCACAGTTTTCGAATTCGTATAAAATTACTACCGTCGAAGTGTCAAACTAGTAATTCATATGGTAATAAAGGAAAGATCCCTTGAATACAAATTTCATAATCGACTAATATGAAATAAAATTAACCATAATATTAATTCATTACCATTCCCATTAGGGGCTACTAATACTTGACGTATGGAGAGAAAAGAAAACTTTCATCGTTTAGGAAAACTATAAAAATTTGTACTAGGCCTACAGTCTGTGTGACGAAACGAAAATATGATACCGTATGCTATGACATACCTATTTGTATGTACACACACAAACGAACACACACACGCATACACACGCACACACATACACACACACACACACACATACACACACACACACACACACTACTGCTTCTGGTTGACATCCGTCGAACAACATGTACAGATGTATACATGTACCACCTAACGCCTGCCAATAAATGCTTTCTTTCTTTCTTTCTTTCTTTCAAACGAGCAAGTCGCTCGCCTGATGGTACGCACCAGGCCTGCCCATAAACGGAATACCACATAGAGTTTTGAATTACAAGGCACTGTATGAACATGGTGGGATGGCATTGGACTGCGCTCGTCACCCCAAGGTATAAGATGTTAAATCTCATAATGCCCAGTAATTTCACTGGCTTCAACGTTCTTTTTTATTTTTATATTTCCGCTGCTTTATATCATCTTTGTTATACAAGTTATATAATATATTGAAATACTATTACAAGTCTTATGTCCGGCTTCTGAAGGGCCTATCAAATCAACATTCAACTAACAGAACTTTGATTTGACATCGTTGTCAAATCAAATCGAGCTGCTTAAACCGGAACACAATAGTGCTTACACACTGCTGCTTGGCGGCAGAAATAGATAAAGTGCTGGTGCCAACCCAGACGACCTGTCGTATACGAGGGACCTACTACCTTAAAAAAATTACATGTTTATTTTATTACAGATATTCTAGAGATCGCAAATCAATAAATACCATGGCATTCGTAATTTAAACCATCTCTTTTAATATAACCGATAGTGTTGTCCATAGTTATCGATAATAATGATCAAGCGTAAACTGTAGGCATACAATGGAATTAGTTTGCGGCGCGCCTATCAATGAGACAATTATTTTCAACTGGACCGTGTGAGGGGAGCCTGTGTCGACACGCATCATTGTTGCCCAGTGATTTTGTTATGCAACATCGAGCAAGCTTTTTTCTTTTTTTTTATGCTTATTTGAAAGAGTTGTGGAAACCAGAAGGCCAATTCTCGTAATTTTAAATGTTCAAAATATCATTCCGATCTAGTCTCAGCGTCAAGAAAGTTGCAAATGGCATTTTCTTAAACCAATAATCAACGTCAAATGCACCTAGCATAAGCAGTAGCATTATACCATTTTGGCTTCAGTCAACTTTTATTTGACATTCAATCTCATTACGATCTATGTTCACATTTGACGTTGATTATTAGTTTAAGAGAATGCCATTTGCAACTTTCTTGACGCTGAGACTAGATCGGAATGATATTTTGAACATTTTAAATTACGAGAATTGGCCTACAGAAATAGGGTTTAATCGACTAAAGTTTTAGTGCAGTGTTATCAAGTTTTAATGTGGCCTAGAAATAAATCACCTCTTCCTTATTTATCCGCAGACAGTAAACAAAAGACTCCAAGTGACAGCCTCTGTGGAGCAGTGGGCGAGTAGCCAACTGAGAAGCGAGAGGCCGCGGGTTCAATTACCGCACCGAGATAAAATGTTTGTTTCGGGTCTGGGTGTTGTGAGACCAAGTCCCTCGTAGTTCCTGATAACCACGATACAGGTTAACCTATATGGACTGTGGGGTCAGGACTATTTGTGTCTGTTGGGTGTATTTATTTCCATAGCAAGAGTTTCAAGCACTAATTTAGGCTAATATCTACTTAGAATGACATTCATACATTAACACCCGGCTTACTCTTGCCGCAAGCCGTCCAGCAAAGCTAGCTAAATGCAAATCACTGATAATCCATTAGTGGGCGTCCATTGTGTGCGTTACCTTACACATAGTGTACACCAGGGCTCGTAATGACCTTTCAGTTACTCGCCCACTATTAATTGCAATAAATTACAATTTACTCGATTGGGTTTCGGTGTGTTTTTGTGATATTCGAAATGTGATTTATAATAGTGACAAAAAGTATGTTATTCTGAGCTTTTTTAACCACCGTAGTGGGCGAGTAGCCGGTTGCGTAACGTGAGGCCGTGGGTTCGATTAAAGTTTAACTTAAAGTTTTCCCCATTTAAATTTCTAGAAAAAATCTACCCCTGAGAGGATGATATATGATGATGATATCATCATACATCATCATGAAGGATTAAAACTTCGGCATTCATGTACCGTTTTTGATGATTCTTTCTCAAGAATTGTAAAATAAACACTTTTCAACTAAAATATAACCGACTCAAAGAACTTAAAAGCTAACAATAAAATTAACCAATTTTGAGTCGGTACCATATTCGGTCAGTCCATAACCACTGACCTAAACACAAAAAAAGGAAATACTAAAAATTGGTTAATTCTATATTTAGCGTCTTGATTTTTTATGTTTTATGTTTTTCCAACATCATAGCTTTGCTAGCATAGTTTGATAGTTCTTTTTTGCTCAGCAGTTACTGAGCACAAAATTATCTTAATTGTCCCTTTAAAAGTTCCTGTGAAATAATAAAATTCGAAGAAATGTCTAATAAATACTTTAGCTCCAACAATATATCTGAGTACGGTAGTCAAAGTTTATTAATGAATGTACTCATAACTGCCTCGGTGGCGCAGTTGTAATGCGTACGCGTTACGATTGAGGGTAACGCTGAGGTCTCGGGTTCGATCCCCGGGTCGGGTAAAGTGTGTACTGGGTTTTTCTATTACGAAATGCTCAGTATCAGGCCGGAGTCTGGAATTTGTAACCGGTATGGCGATAGGCTCGCCCCCTATCACATCGTGGGACGGACATACGTTCGGCGAAATGTGGGTGTACTAGTTAGACCTCTGCCTACCCCTTCGGGGATTACAGGCGTGAGTGCATATGGTATTCATAAATAATATCATAATTACCACATTTTCACTTAACATTACTATAATTTTAGAATCATATTGCATATCAAGAATAATTTACTGCACAGTAAATTTGTTAAATAAAAACAGCATTTTTCCCGCCATATTGTAATGCCCTACAAGCACTACAACACACAATGTAGGGATGTCGATCGACTCAAACTATTCAGATTTTAATTAAACCTATTTGCAGCAGACGTGTGTTAAACGTGTACTAATTAGATTAAAGCGGAAACACCGTTCGTTGGAGCTGATGTTTAAAAATCTTATATTATTTTCAATCTAGTTTATAATTGGCTTTACGTTGCTGCAGCGCTGGAAATGTTTTACGGTATTGTTTTCTAAATTCAAAATGAATTAGTCTTTTGTAATACCTATGTTTATTGTAAGACACACAACTACAAGAATTCTATTAAAATACACTTTACACTAAATAAAAAAATGACGTTGTTACGAAATAAATATATTTATTCTGTAACATAATTCCACAACAACAAAAAAAAGGCGTTTGATAAAAAGCATACTAGCCCTGTATTATACCTACCAACATGTTCCCCTGCTGCGCACAGGCCTTCTCTACTCAATGAGAGGGGGTTAGGCCTAGGTATGTAATATATATAATTCAACTACAGAAATATCTTCCATTTTCATCATAATATTCCACAGTGATCACATTTTTTTTTCTGTCATAAATAAACGCACTGCAGCGCTGCAGCGCTTTCCGGTATTGTCTACGGAATAAGCCAATAGTTTCACTACTTTCAATTAAAACGGCGAGGGTGGAACAATGGTGGACTTTAATGGAACAGTAATCTGGTTAAGTTAGTCATCAGCGAATGATTGGACGATGATGACTCGGTAGAATATTGCGTATGTAATCTTTTTAGTTCGCGCTGATGATGCTGGTGGTGTATATAATATGGATGTTTATTTCAGAGCAAGCAGTATAGCTCAGCGGGGAGTGGTATGGACTGTCGAGACGAAAGTCGCAGGTTCGAAACCAGCCCCAAGTGCATACACCTCTGACTTTTCTAAGTTATGTGTGTATTAATTGTTCATTATCACTTGCTTTAACGGTGAATTTCGAAGGTATGTGAAGTCTGCCAACCCGCATTAAGCCAGCGTGGTGGACTAAGGCCTAACCTCTCTCATTTAGTAGAGGAGGCCCGTGCCCAGCAGTGGGACGTGTATAATACAGGGCTAGTATTATTATTATTTCAGAAATTTGTATGATAATATGGATTGATGGAAAAAACCCTTAAAGGTATAATGATGAGATCTGCGTGGGGCATTATTAGCTTGAATGACGAGACGAGCAGGTCGCTCGGATGATGGTAAGACCACGCCTGCTCATAAACAGAAGAAACACTACACAGAACTTTGAATTACAAAGCACTGCATGATACTGGACTGCGCTCGACACCCAGATACATAAGATGTTAAGTCTGTGTAATATCCAGTAGTTTCGCTGGCTTCAATGTCCTTAGGTATACCTATATATATAGTCGAAATAGGTACAACAATGCTTACACACTGCTGCATGGCGGCAGAAATAGACAAAACGGTGGTACCTACCCAGACGACATCTTGCATACTAGAGACCACCATGTTGATACGGCAGAAGACGGTTTACCTGAAAACCCCACTGCGAGTGGGATAATGGGCAAAAGGGGCAAAAGGGTGGGCAAGGGTAGGTGGAAGTAGGAAAAGATGTAAAGTAATTTTTACTTTCAAAACTTACTTAAAATTAAACTAAAAGTTTTACAACTCAATTTCAATCATTATTCACCAACTGAACAAGTCAATTTAACTACTTACCATCAGGCTAACGACTTCATTCCGTGTTACAAATTTTAGACACCCTCTATAATTTCGAATTATAATGATAGTTGTCGACTCCTCACTTTAGGTTTTTAAGTGGATTTTGATAAATTAAAAATGAAATTGCGTTTTTAGTGATAAATTTTATTTAAAAACTAGTCAAAAGAACACGAAATTAAGAAGTTCAATAGACAGACAAGCGCACTCAAGCCTGTAATCCCCGTAGGGGTAGGCAGAGGTGTAACCAGTACACTCACATTTCGCCGTGCGTATCTCCGTCTCATAATACCGCCGTACTGGGCACAATTCCAGACTCCGGGCTGATACTGATCAATTTGTAATAGAAAAACCCAATACTACTTTTACCCGACCCGGGAATCGAACCCGAGACCTCAGCGTCAGCCTCAGTCATAACGCGTACGCATTACAAATGTGCCACCGAGGCAGTCTTTTACACCATTAATTTTCATATAAAATACATGTAAATAATATTAGCTTAATTTCTTAAACACGTACACCTATACACATAGGTAGAATAAAGATCTTCACAATAAAATTCGCTCAGCCGATGAGTGGGCGAAACAAGCACAGGCATTATCGAGGCAAATTGCGAACATTGCCACTTGTAATACTCGGTATAGATATACATAGACATATGTCTAATAGATGGGGTCGTGGGAGTCCAGAATTGTGACTCCTTCTTCGTCATAAACTGTGTTTGATTCATTAAAAAATAGGAGAATGTAATTGATTGAGACTCAAATATTCTTTATGAAGTATTTTCTTAAACATCTATATTAATAAGTAAAGGGAAAACTTCAGGCACCTTTTTAAGCATATTGCGCGCCAGTGAATTGTGAAATTTGGTATAGTTATAGTATATATAAAAAAAGGAGTGCAGAATGCTATTTATATGTTATATCTGTAACAAATATGGTACATTTAATTCAACAAAATAAAACATTCATTGTTTACGCTCACACTGACAATGTCTGAATGTAAATTCTTGCAGTTGACGTAATAAAAAAAAATACAATTCTACATTCATTTGACAGACAGTTGAAGTACTGGCATATCTAGCCTTTCTATGTTTCAAATAACCGTCTTAGAAGAACGTAACATCGCTATAATCTGTGGAATGCGACCCCCGATGTAATACACTTGCCACCCCTGATTTTGGGCCGAAACGAATAAAGCCTTAACGATATACGCCGTACCGATCTTGTATACTATAGTTATATGTAGAGTGAATGCCCCAGCCTTGATTGCATATTCGTACTAATTGGTAAAAAAAGTAGACTGCCGAAGCGCATAACATAAATCGTTGTTTTCAAAAAAATAGATCTCGCAAACGAACGTAACTTCTGTTTATGAACAGGCGTGACGTTTACCATCAGGCGAGCACACTGCGGCTCGTCTCGTCATCTAAAGTTAAATAATAAATAATAATACTAGCCCTGTATTATATACGTCCCACTGCTGGGCACGGGCCTCCTCTACTGAATGAGAGGGGTTAGGCCTTAGTCCACCACGCTGGCCTAATGCAGGTTGGCAGACTTCACATACCTTCGAAATTCTTATGGAGAACATCTTAGGTATGCAGGTTTCCTCACGATGTGTCCTTCACCATTAAAGCAAGTGATAATTAACAATTAATATACACGTAACTTAGAAAAGTCAGGGGTGTATGCTCTTGGGGCTGGTTTCGAACCTGCGTCTCGACAGTCCATACCACTCGTCACTAAGTGATAGCTCAGCTTTTTAAATAATAAAAAACAAACAAAACCAACAACTACGATAAAGTCACGTACACCGCTTTTCGAACCGTCGAGTGCACAAGTAGAGAATTCATTAGGTCGTTTCGGACCCACTCCACACCACTCGCGACTTTTGATTGAGGGTATAAAATGCCCCAAGACATCGGCTAATTCAAGAGGCCGCCCGGGCCAAATTGGTCCCATTGTTCTTTCAAGATGTGACAGTAATGTTTTCCGGTATTTTATCTTTCCTTTCCTTTATTTAATGAAAGAAAAGAAAAGTCTGTGATCATGGGTGGATGGTAGATGATCAAGGATTCAATTCGTAATTGTAGATGTCATGAATAGTCTTTATATTTTCAAAGTTATTAATATGCTTTCAATAATGTAAAATATAGTATTTAATTACGTATAAATTAAGAGAACTTTAAATAACTTTTTACTTTCGCTTTTCTTTTATTTTTTATCTTTGCACGATAAAGTGACTATACTACACGTGGTGCCAAGTACAGTTTTTTTAGAAAACAAATTAATTTAATTTTTAAAATATAATTTTTATTTTATTTATATTGTGTACATTACACACTGCCTCGGTGGCACAGTTGTAACGCGTACGCGGTACGACTGCTGTGCTGACGTCTCGAGTTCGATCCCCGGGTCGGGTAAAAGTCATATTGGGTTTTCTATGAGTCGATGGGGCTAGTACCACCATCTCACAGAATATTGACGTGAAGTTTCGTACGATGAGTGAGATTTCCAGAGTGCCAAATTCTTCCTTGCATCCCAATCCCAATTCATTTTCATAATGGTCAGCTACGCGTCCATGATTATACTGGTATTATTAACATTAATACTTAACTCTTTGCTAGGCTATGCCAAAATAAAAATAAAACTTTTTTAATCGAACACTAACTATTTATGTTACTTCAGAATGTAGAAAATTCACTTTATGATTAATAAAAATAAACTGGAGCCTAATAGTAGTTCATATCAGTAAGATAAGAAGAAGTGAAGTTTGGCCTAAAGTGCCAGTTTAGAAGGACCTAATATAAACACGTTGAAAATGAAAATGATGATCAAAAAAACAAGTAAAAGTTTTTTTTTATTATCTTGAATGACGACACACACACGTTTTCGTTTAATGATACACGCCACGCCTGCCCATAAACAGAAGCAATACTACACATAACTGAATTACAAAGCACTGCATGGCACTGGATTACGTTCGTCAACCCAAGACATAAGTTGTTAAAACTCATAATGCCTATAGTAACTTGAAGACAGTGTGATTCTTCAATGTTTTTTATATCATAGGCCGTAAAACGAGCAAGTGGGTCACCTGGTGGTAAGTGATCTCCACCGCCCATGTACGCCCACAATACCAAAAGAGTCATAGGCGCGTTGCCGACCTTAAAGGAAAGGGATAATTAAGGGATTGGGAAGGGGAGGGGGATTTGGACCTCCGGATATCTCACTCACTTTACGAAACGCAACAGCAAGCTGCTACTTTACATCGGTTTTCTGTAAGACAGTGGTAACGACCCGGGCGAGCCGGCCCATTCATGCTGTAGACTAAAAGTGTCTACATCGTGGCTCTACCACTCAAATGCCCTTCAAAACGAAATACAATAATGCTTGCACACAACCTACCACCTATCATATAGTGTAAAGTTATTTTTCTAATGACATTACATTTTCAATTTTCAAATGAGTTTCCCACGTCATTATTCCAGCTATCATCCACGGATACTCATAAAGGAGCTGCAAACATATAGCCTGCTTTGAATAAACGATCGATTCCCCTACACGCCTCGTAAAGTATAAATCTGGATTCTAAAGCTATCACACACGATGCATGAATGAGATTTACACCGCTCTGAGAAGATTTTAGTTCACTCGACACACGGTATTCAGTGATTCATCAAAATATATTTAGTACCTACTTTAATACTGTGACTGCCTCGGTGGCGCAGTTGTAATGCGTACGCGTTACGATTAAGCTAAAGGCTGAGGTCTCGGGTTCGATCCCCGGGTCGGGTAAGGTGGTATTGGGTTTTTCTATTACGAAATGCTCAGTATCAGCCCGGAGTTTGGAATTTGTGCCCGGTATGGCGATAGGCTTGCCCCCTATTACATCGTGGGACGGAGATACGCTCGGCGAAATGTGGGTGTACTAGTTACACCTCTGCCTACCCCTTCTGGGATTACAGGCGTGAGTGCCTATGTTTGATACTGTATTTTGCCATTAGTATTTTTAAAGCATAGATTCGTAAATGAACCAGGAGTATAAGTGGGCTACCGACATCGTAGGCTCGAAGCCAACCTCACCTGCACATGGTACACTAGATTAACGGGCGAGGCAATGGCGAAACTTGGTTCCTGCTGCGGGTTGTGGAGGTCAGACGGTGGGTCGCCTCATATAGTACCAAATCCAGGAATCAAGATGCAGGCAGGCAGAACATGTCATTAAGCCGGGATAGAGAGAAGAAAGACTGGCAAACGAGCAAGTGTGTCACCTGATGGTAAGTGATTGCCAACATCCATCGGAATCAAAATTTGCGGATTAGCAACACTGTTCGGGAAGTCCAGTCTGGGGGCTAAGACAAGCTGAAGGATGACAACTTATTGATTTATCATAACTCCTAAGTACATACATACATACGAACTTATGCATGTAATCCCCGTAGGGGTAGGTAGAGGTACACCGCTGGAGTCGTACCGCATACCGTAGGCAGTATAAAAATAATGTCATATTACCTAATTCTTTTATCTCATTCAAAATGGATTTATATAGATGTAGTCATAATTATGCCAATTAAAACAAATTACTACCACAAATAAAACTTATTACTACAAACTTTATTATAAATTAATATTAATCATTTAAATCTAGATTATAACTAAAGATGACATATTAAAACAAAACTCCAATATTTCTCTCATCAAACACGGCAGAACACAGTGTTCGTAGTAGGAAAACATCTTAAACTTCCGCACACGGGATCAGTGGCATAAAGGAGATGTGAGGCAATAGCTATAAAGATTTTATTGGCAGAACGAGAGCACGTGACGTATCGTCGTAAATGTAATATATTCAGATGGATTATGAGACAATAGGTAATGATTCTACGGATATCGACGAGCGATGAAAGAAGGATTTTCAAGTTCTTTGATTTTTATAGATTCTCGGAGTCTTCCACATAGTTGGACTCAGCTAACATCACAAAATCTTTTAAAGGCTGGTGAAATGTATCACAATATCTAAATGAATACATCTCTCTCAAATTACCCTCATCTATATTTTAAAATGATAAATTAATTGTACTGAGTCGCTATATTGAAAATAAATTTAAAAAAGTGTTATTTTTGTTCCCTTCTTTGAAGCAAATCTTAGCCGCTGAAAATTGCCAATTAAAAAATCTAAGTATTTATTGAATTCAGTTAACGTTATAATATTTTTTTTATAGCATAGGCCAGCAAAGAAAGCAAATAGGCCACCTGATGGTAAGTGATCTCCACCGCCCATGAACATGCATAATACCAAAAGGAAGGAAAGGGATAATTAAGGGAATGGGGCAGGGGGATTTGGGCCTCAGGATATCTCACTCGCCATACGAAACGCAGCAGCAAACTGCCACTTTACCTCGGTTTTCAGTGAGACAAAGGTAACGACCCGGTTGAGCCGGCCCATTCACGCTGTAGACAAAACAGTATACAGCGTAGCTACGCTAGAGCTCTACTACTCGCAGTCACACACTCATTTACATTCATTCAATAAATATACCGTCAGTTCGGAAGGCTGTTTTACTAGGGAAGAACAGACAAGAAACTCTAGCAGTAACTGTTATGATCGTATATTTTTTAGCTACCGCGGACTAAAATTTTGAATTCTCGAAAACTAATAAGTTGTATTACAATAATTAAATGATGCGTGACCATGTTGAAATGTCTTTTTCTAGAATGTAAATACCATTGCTTTTATACTTGAAAGGTGTATTATTTTCATATCCAAAATATGTATGCTAAGTGTACACAAAATAAAAATACCAAGGCTATAAACTCTTGAATTATGCATGTGCTGTCCGAAACACAGGCCCTAAACACGATGAGCGGTCAGGCGATCGCTTAAATGTACCTCGTGGTTGTGGGGAACCCTTTGCAATATTTACGAGTTATGCTCAATTTCCCACGTAGAGGTCATGTTATAATGGACTCTTTTTGTGGTTATTGAAAGGTGGTTCTTGTGGTGTTTTATATTTTTTAGGATTGACTTTTGATAAAATATTTTACCGAGGATTTTTTTATTATATAACAATACTGTATTATATACGTCCTACTGCTGGAAACGGGCCTTCTCTACTGAATGAGAGGGGTTAGGCCTTAGTCAACCATGCTGGCTTAATGCGGATTGGCAGACTTCACACACCTTCAAAATTCTTATGGAGAACTACTCACGTATGCAGGTTTACTTGCTATGTTTCTTTCACCGCTAAAGCAAACGATAATTAACAATGAATACACACGTAACTTAGATGAAGTCGGTTAAAAAGTCAGAGGTACATTCTGTTGGGGCTGGTTTCGTACCTGCGACTTTCATCTCGACAGTCCTTACCAGTCCCGGCTGAGCAATCGTTGCTATACCTTTATAATTATAACAATTATTTTTTCAAGTAAATAATACCTGGTCTTCTCTTTGAATGCACAGAGGTGGTAATAGTAAATTTTTCGATATTTTGACTTTCTTCCACAATGAAAAATATTCTTATGTGTTTGAAAATATACAAATAATCAAAACAAACCTAGTTCCAAACACCAGTTGTGGAAAAATTGTTATATCAATCCACTTCCTCTAATCAAACGTAACTAGATAAAAAAAGCGGTGATGCCATTTGTCCAGTTGCCCACATTTGTCTGTCTGTCGGTCCAATAAATAAGGCAAGAGATACTGCCGGCCAATCCCGTCTGTGTCTTATCTGGCCTCATCAGAGCGGATCGATGGAGACAGCCGAACTGAAAGTAGGATATATATAGAGTTGTTCAATATACATACATACATACGCACTCACGCCTGTAATCCCCGAAGGGGTAGGCAGAGGTGTAACCAGTACACCCACATTTCGCCGAGCGTATCTCCGTCCCACAATGTGATAGGGGGCGAGCCTATCGCCATACCGGGCACAAATTCCAGACTCCGGGCTGATACTAAGCATTTCGTAATAGAAAAACCCAATACCACTTTACCCGACCCGGGGATCGAACCCGAGACCTCAGCGTTAGCCTCAATCATAACGCATACGCATTACAACTGCGCCACCGAGGCAGTCTTCAATATATATATTTTTGTATAGTATAAGCCTGCAAACGAACAAATGGGTCACCTGATGGTAAGTGTTCTCCACCGCTCTTGTGCTTGTAGCTAATTAAATAAATTATTCTGCTGCTCTTAAATGAAACGGGTAATTAAGGCATTAGGAAGGGAAGGGGGATTTGGGCCTTCAGATATCTCGCTCACCGTACGAATTGCAGTGAAATAGTGGTTCCGGTCGTACCGACCTATTCATACTGTAGACGAAATTGTACAACCGGTAAAAAATGACCTCACACTAGTTAAACCTGTATCGTAGGTATCAGGAACTACGAGGGACTTGCGGTCCCACAACACCTAGACCCGAAACAATTTTTTGTGGATCACACAAACATTTGTCCAAGTACGGGAATCGAATCCACGGCCCCTCGCTTTGCAGTCGGCTACTCGTCCACTGCGTCATGTAGGTTGTTGAGACTATAAATAATACTTCAACACAGAAAATTTATTAATATTTACAGCAGTTACTATTAACAACTCTATAGATATCCATGTGAAGTAAAACATTCATCGGAGCTGTTCAGGATCGTTACTCTTTGCCCTCATTGTCTTTATTTCACTTTATTTATTACGAACAGGTCGCTCTAAAAAAACGCTGACTCAACCTTTTTCAAATGAACCAATTCTTCAAAGACGGTTACTGCAGATATTTGAAAGTGACAGAGCCACGCTGTAGACACTTTTGTTTACAGCACGAATGGGTCATCTTGACCGGGTCATTACCACTATCTCTGAGAAAACCGACGTATATCCAGTGGCCCAAATCCTCCTTCCCAATCCCTTAATTATGCTTTTCCTTCAAAGTTGGCAACACACCCATGATTCTTCTAGTATTGTGTGCGTACATAGGTGGTGGAGATCACTTACATCAAGTGACCCACTTGCTCGTTTGCCGACCTATGCTATAAAAAAGGTAAATGATTTATATCATGATAATAAAGAGAGGCCGTCTGGGTTAGTACCACTTCTTTGTCTATTTCTGCCGCCAAGCAGCAGTGTGTGAGCACTGTTGTTTTCCGGTTTGAAGGACATTGAAGCCAGTGAAATAAATGGTATTATGAGACTTAACATGTCCAATGCCATGTAGTGCTTTGTAATTCAAAGTTCTGTGTGGTGTTGCTTCTGTTTATGGGCAGGCGTGGCGCTTACCATCAGGCGAGCGAACTGCTCGTTTCCTCACTCAAGCTAATAAAAACTCTATACAGAAACTCTGCCATGATACCGGCTAATAAGTATTTTTTTAGGCGATATTTTCCTCTTATAAATACTCGATATATGAAATGCTTAAAAGAAAATTGAAAATAAAGATTCTGCAATTTAATTGAAACACAAAGTTAACTGACATCGCTGGGGAATGACTTGACTTAGACTAATTATTTCGAGTCCCGGGAGGTGAACGTTTTACCTATTAATTAAGAACTGCTGTATTTTAAAATAGTTTACTAATGTTGGAATATTTATTATTTGTACAGCTAATACTGTGCTCTCCCCAGAGGGGAGTCAGGCAGGAGGCCGGACGTAAAAACTACACGCCAAATCTCTCTGTAAGATGTGTTAAAAAACAGTGGGCCAACCCCACTGCAAGTGGGATAAGGGCAGGTGGAAGGAAGAAGGAACACTAATACTTGTTGTTACTGATTCAATGTAATTATTTTCAGTTTATAATTATGATGATTTTTGTTTCTGATTTTTTAACTAATATTATTAGCAATATAGTCAACCTTTACCGTTCTTTAGACTAAAATAGCAATTATGTTTAAACTTAGTTTCTCTCTGATGAAATTCTAGCGAGATGTAAATGTTTCGAATTATTGGTTGGCTAGGTTCTTTAAAACCTACATACGCACTTACGCCTGTAATCCCTGAAGGGTTAGGCAGAGGTGTAATCAGTACACCTACATTTCGCCGAGCGTATCTCGGTCCCATGATGTGATAGGGGGTGAGCCTATTGCCATTTCGGCCACAATTCTAGACTCCAGCTTATACTGAGTATTTCGTAATAGAAAAATCCAATATCACTTTTAGCCGACGAGGGAATCGAACCCGAGACCTCAATATCAGCCTCATTCATTACGCGTATTTGTAAACGTATTACAACTGCACCACCGAGATAGTCCAAAGTTCCTATACGCAAAAAACAAACAAATAGTCAATTCAACCTCGTTTTTCGGGTTTTTTCTCGACAGCAACTAATTAACTTAAAAGATAATTCCTCGAAGATGAATGCTAATAAAATCGTATTCATAAAAAGCGGTGTAATAAAAAAAATCTCAATGAAACTTCAACAATGCAAACCCATCAAAAGTTGAGTCCATTTTGAATCTCAACGCGGCGCTGTGAAAAGACAAGTTTTTACGATTTTCATAAAAGCAACAGAACCGGTTTTTCATTTACACGGTTTTAGTGGTGATAAAATATAATTAAAATATTTTATACGACGCCGTGTGTATCTCTGCTTTACGGGTTGTGAGTTGGTTGCGAAGGAGCGGTCTTAAGTTCGATGCACAACAGAGTTTTAAAATTATCATTAATCAGTACTAATTAATTCACAAATTAAAGAATTTCACTGGCTCGGTGGCGCAGTTGTAATGCGTACGCGTTACGACTGAGGCTGACGCTGAGGTCTCGGGTTCGATCCCCGGGTCGGGTGATCTCGAATAGGTGCTCGGTATGGCGATAGGCTTGCCCCCTATCACGTCATGGGACCGAGATTCGCTCGGCGAAATGTGGGTGTACTGGTTACACGTCTGCCTACCTCTTCCGGGATTACAGGCGTGAGTACGTATGTATGTATGTAATGGTCTGTCACCTCATCTCACATACATTGCGAACAATGATCAATGACAGTGATGTTGATACTTTGAAGTTTATATTAATTAAAATGAATCTATACAAATAAATAAAATTGAAGTGTCTGTTTGTAATATTAAAATAACCGCTTTTTACTACATGCATATGAATATACATTCATACATCGGTACATATACCAAAATAACATTTTTTCAATTATTGTCTGTCTGCCTGTTTGTTCCGGCTAATCTCTGGAACGGCTCTACCGATTTTGACGGGACTTTCACTGGCAGATAGCTGATGTAATAAGGAGTCATTTAGGCTACTTAGGTACTTTTTAGGGCTAGTCTATAACTAAACTTATTCGTCCTCATTGTGCCACAAGCACAAACCGTGAAAACACTAGGATATAATCAAAAATGCAGTTTGCCGGAATTAACAATTCTACAAGCGGGTTTTATATTTAGCGGAGCGCTCGTAAACTGTAGGAATGTCGACCGTGCATTTCTATTAGTGGAATTAATTTTTATACACCCATTATCTAGTTCCTGTTTATAATTTCAATCCTATCCTTCTACCTACATATATCTACCTACTTTTTTATATAACCTATGTAATCCTATTGTTTGAATTAAAATTATCAACATCAATCTGGTTTTCACATCTATTGACACTCCGAGCAACAATTATTTGCATGTTTAATATGTTTTTTTAGTACTCAGTATTGTACTGCACAATGATTCTACAATTAAAGATTCAAATAATAATCAAACAATTACACAATTTCAACAATGCACTGTATATACACATTGAACTACTAAATCCATTCAATTTCACTTATAAGATATACACAGCACTAATGTTGCACAATACAGCTGTATAGCTACAGATATACAGATCACCCATCCAACAAAGTGTCTAACGCGCACAGCACACGACCGCGCGTCATGAGCATGTCGGTGACGCGAACCCATAAGATTTTCCACTACTAAAAAGTGGCGAACGCGGCTAAAGTAGTTTTCACTTCAAAAATACAATATTGTCAACCGATAGAAGATTGTTATACAAGTCGTTTGTAGCCAAGCTCCCTAGGGAAGACGATCATCCGTCATGCAAGACACCGACTTAATTGGAACCAGCGCTTCACATTTAAATTTCAAACTGAATCGCAATTTCATTATAACAACGTTTTATCTTAATAAAATTGTTCACTTTATCTGTTTGCAGTTTGGGTCATGATGAGAAATGTTGGATGTACTTTATCATTTCAAATTACTAGAAATTAGACGTGTAAAAAATTACATACGCACTCACGCCTGTAGTCCCCGAAGGGGTAGGCAGAGGTGTCAGCAGTACACCCACATTTCGCCGAGCGTATCTCTGTCCCACGATGTGATATCGCCATACCGGGCACAAATTCCAGACTCCGGGCTAATAATGAGTATTTCGTAATAGAAAATTTCAATACCATTTTTACACGGGGATTGAAACCGAGACCTCAGCGTTAGCCTCAATCGTAACGCGTACGCATTACAACTGCGCCACCGAGGCACCATATCAGTTACTCTAATTACAATTACGTTACTGTCTGCAAATGCCTTTAAGGTACAACGTGCTCGAAACAACCCCTTAACAGTTAAAAGACGCGATTAAAAATGCACCACTTCACCCTTTGCCATAAAGGGGGTAGCCAGGTGTAAAATTAGTTAAGAGCCTGCATCTGCCAGTTGTAATTAGGGGATTAATTCTACTATCTGAGAAGATAGTAGAATTGCCAAATGCGAATTATTTGGCTTTGAACCGGGTTCGTGGTTTGTTAATTTTTTCTTTAAGTATTTCAAGGGAAGGACTTTGTGGTGTGGAGCAGTAATAGCTAGCAATTAGATTAAGTATTATTAAGATATTTTAGGAG
The DNA here is from genome assembly GCA_905332985.1 of Mimas tiliae. NCBI lineage: Eukaryota > Metazoa > Arthropoda > Insecta > Lepidoptera > Sphingidae > Mimas > Mimas tiliae. Next base: position 2,935,983 of record HG995260.1, on the reverse strand, counting down.
TGTTAGTGGGCAATAAACTTCTTAGGTTTAAAGCCGACCTAATTTTTTTTATTAGCTTTAAATTACGAGACGAGCAGGTCACTCGCCTGATGGTAAGCGTCACGCCTGCCCATAAATAGAATCAACACCAACCAGAACTTCGGATTATGAAGTACTGCATGGCACTGAACTTGTGCCCTCAGACATAGGGTGTTAAGTCTCATAATGCCCAGTAATTTAGTGAAATTATCAGTGTTTGAAGGACATGAATACCGTTTAGGCTTCAGTCAACTTTTATTCTACCTTCGATCTCATTACGATCTATGTTCACATTTGACGGTGATTATTGGTTAAAGAGAATACGATTTGCAACTTTCTTGACACATACTAGATCGGAATGATATTTTGAACATTTTAAATTTCGTGAATTGGCCTCCTGAAGTATAAGCCGGCTCGACTGGGGGAGTATCACTGTCTCACAGAATATCGATATGAAGTTGAAGCTGGCTGTTGCGTTTCGTACGGTGAGTGAGATTTAGGATACCCCGGTAGCCCTTCTAAATGCCTATTCCTTTCTTTTAAGGTAACAAGGCTGTTTTTATTCTTGAAATATTATATGAAAAATACATACTATATTATACATCTGAGTGGTAGAGCCACGCTGTAGACAATTTTGTCTACAGCATGAATGGGCCGGCTCGTCCGAGTCGTTACCACTGTCTCACAGAAAACCGGCGTAAAGTAGCGGCTTGCTGCTGCGTTTCGTACGGTGAGTGAGATATCCGGAGGCCCAACTTGTCCTCCCCTTCCCAATCCCTTACTTATCCCTTTTCTTTAAGGTCGGCAACGCGCCTATGATTATTTTAGTATTGTGGGCGTGCATGGGCGGTGGAGATCACTTACCATCAGGTGACCCAGTTGCTCGTTTGCCGGCCTATGCTATAAAAAAAAAACAAATATTTCATACCCTAACAACTATTAAATCGTTCAATCTTTTAGGGATATGTAAAAGCATTTTCAGCGCTTCCATCGTTGTAAAATGACTAAACCTGAAGCGCGCCTTAATGTAATAGCATTCATCACTGTGATATGTGTATGGTGACCATGATATTAAATTTATTAGGACTTACATACATACACAGACACTTGCTCCTACTTACCTACGAATAGCTACTCCTTTCCTATGCCTTAATAATTATCTCTTTCTATAAAGGTTAGTAACGCGTCTATGATTCTTCAAGTAGTATGGATGTTCATGGACGGTGGAGATCACTTACCATCAAGTGACATTCGAGCTCGTTTGCCAGCCTTTGCTAATAATGTTATATCCCATGAAGGTAGGCAGAGACTATTGAATGCCACAAAACAACGGTCCTAGCACACCTCGTTCGCTTCTTCTACATTCATACATCTTATCATACATTACGCCTTTAATATACGGATTTAAAAAACGTCTAGAGCTCTCAAAAACTTAGTGAAGAATTAGCCCTTTCAATTACTTATTTATACCATTTGAAGGCACATCTTCAGTTAAAATAAAAGAGAATGAAATTAATTTAAGCCATTTATTGGCATAATTTTCAATGCTTTAAGGGATAATAAAGCAACATATACTTTAAATGGCAATGCCACCTATAAATAATATTTAAAAAAAATATATTGTTCAAGTACCTCAAAATCAAATTATAATTATCTGATCCCCAAATAATGCAGTTTTGGTGTCTTAAAATTTTATTTCATTGTAATTAAGACTCTCTTCGTACAGGGCATGCCGTATATTTAGTACTATATTTGACTTATCGATATTTTTACAGTAAATTCATAGTCACCCTAAGTTTTGACTAACAACGGATGCACCAGTACAAATGCCCTGTTTATTATAACAAGTGACTGTGCAGTGGGAATTTAACACAATTTATAAGGCGAGGTGTGCCGGCGCGCCTTCTAGACCCGACCTAAGGTAATGGCGGTCATGTCACTTGTCAAATTATTGCGGTTTTAATGTTCTGCAAGGATGGGTAAAGGTATTTTTAAAATACTATAGACTAGTTATGTAATCGCTTTCATGATATGGATGCTAAAATGTCAGATAATATAGTATAGGATCCCGTCATACATCGACCTTCACCGAGATGCTTATTTGATGAAACGTATTTTATATTTAATTTAATATGTCAATAAATATATTGCATATGGGTTGCCTAACAAATTTCAGTCCAGGATATATTTACCTATTTAATAATAAACAAATTTTTTTTTTTACATTTTACCGGTTTGATTTATAGACAAATTCTATACCAATCGAAAGTATGAAGCAATAAATTTTAATTCAATAATCAGACCGGTGCAAATATCGATTTACCTGTTTATACCTGGCTATCCGAGAGTTGTGACCGGAAAAGAATAGGCAACCTAACGTTTGCATATTCTATGGGCTTCATACTTTCGATTGGTATAGAATTTGTCTATTAAAGAAACCGGTGAAATGTTAAAAAAAATTTTTTTTTTTATTATTAATTTATCATATCCTGGACTGAAATTTGTTAGGCAACCCATATGCAATATATTTATTGACATATTAAATTAAATATAAAATACGTTTCATCAAATAAGCATCTCGGTGAAGGTCGTTGTATGACGGGATCTTAGACTAATATATTTCAGGTGGGGCATTAGTTAAGTTTTTTATAAGGAGGAGGTACTAAGGTAGTTTTTTTTTCAGACGGGTTGACGTCAGACAGGCGGCCGGTCGTAATTACTACAAGCCAAATATTTCTGTAACATGTGTTAAAAAACATCTTGCGCCGACTCCACTGCGAGTGGGATAAGCCAAGAAGAAGGTCATTTTTCAGTTCTGAAGACACCTTCACCAACATACTTTACATCAGCAAACCCAATTTACTACAAACACTTTAGTTTCAATCAAGGTACATACATCGCCACAACAGCATTAGGGCTGGCCCCTACTCGAGATTACATCGAGGCGCAGTCGTGTCGGATGCGAGTCGTAAAACTTTACGAACTGCCGCCCTCGCACCGCTATCGGTGACAATCATATCCGTGTGTAGAGTAGGCTAGCGTTATAGATGTTGCATCTTTTAAAATATACATATACATATACGCACTCACGCCTATAATCCCCGAAGGGGTAGGCAGAGGTGTAACCAGTACACCCACATTTCGCCGAGCGTATCTCCGTCCCACAATGTGATAGGGGGCGAGCCTATCGCCATACCGGGCGCAAATTCCAGACTCCGGACTGATACTGAGCATATCGTAATAGAAAAACCCAATATCATTTTACCCGACCCGGGGATCGAACCCGAGACCTCATCGTTAGCCTGAATCGTAACGCGTACGCATTACAACTGCGCCATCGAGGCAGTCGAGGCATCTTTTAAAAGTGATTGAGATATACTGTAGAAGCATAATACGCACTCACATCTGTAAGTAAGTAATCATTTCGCCGAGCTTCTTTTTTTATAGCATAGGCCGGCAAACGAGCAAGTGAGCCACCTGATGGTAAGCGATATCCACCGCCCATGTACGCCCACAATACTAAAAGAGTCATGGGCGCGTTGCCGACCTTAAAGGAAAGGGATTGTGAAGGGGAGGGGGATTTAGGCCTCTGGATATAGCGCAGCAGCAAGCTGCAACTTTACGTCGGTTTTCTGCGAGACAGTGGTAACGACCCGGAAGAGCCGGCCCATTCATGCTGTAGACAAATGTGTCTACAGCGTGGCTCTACCACTCGCAAATATACAATTAAGAAGGGAATCTCTAAAACCCCACACTACTCTACACGCCAAACGCTGAGATTTCAATAAACGGCTTCGGCCGGTGATTGCAGCTCTTCAAGCCGCTCTACATATCGTCGTTAAATGTGACAGACAGAAGACGCCGTCACCCGTCACCCATCACCCCGGCTCGGCACTCAGCTATTATGTTGCTCTACCACTTGTATTAGGAATATTGGAGAGTAAAGATTGTGTTTCGGATTGCTAGTGTATAATATTTTAGTAGAGATTACATTGAGAAAGTGTATTGTAAGACAGATGCAAAAAAAATACAGTAAATTGATTTTCACGGTACCGCGTCATGCAATATAAAAATAATAATCTTTGATGTGTCCTAGTAAATTATAGTTTTCTGCAAAGACTATAATGTACTACTAGATAAGCTGCGCGGTACACAGACATTGCACCACTAAGTTACGGTCAATTGATCGTAACTCAATATTACCATCTCGCTTACTCTCAACTGGAACCCCTATCGCGCTCCTTGTTTGTGAGCTGTCAAACTCTCGCGTTATGTGACGCAATTTTACTTCAAAACAGCTCGTCTAGTAGTATACATCAAAGTCTTTGGTTTTCTGTGATATTGTCACCCGTGTCGTAGGTACTAGAAAAATTCTCCATTTAAAGGTGGTAGAGTCATGCTGTAGACAGTTTTCTCTACAGTAAGAATGTGCCGGCTCGACCGGGTTGTTGGTGGTTTTTTTATTAGTTAGAATGACGAGACGAGCAGGTCGCTCGCCTGATGGTAAGCGGCACGCCTGCTAAACAGAAGCAACGTCATATAGAACTTTAAATAACAAAGCACTGCAAGACACTGGACTGCGCTCGTCACCCCGAGACATAAGATGTTCAGTCTCATAATGCCCAGTAATTACACTGGCTTCAATGTCCTTCACACCGGAACACAACAGCGCTTACACACTGTTACTTGGCGGCAGAAATAGACAAAGCGGTGGTACCAACCCAGCCGGCCTCTCGCATACGAGGGACCTACCACCTTGTTACCACTGCTTCGTAGAAAATCAACCTGATGAGTGAGATATCTGGAAGCCCAAATTCCCCTCTCCTTCCCAATCCCTTTCCTTTAAGATCGGTAACGTGTCCATGATTGCTCAGGTATTGTCGATATTCATGGGCGGTGGAGATGACTCACCATCAGGCGACCCACTTGCTAGTTTACCGACCTCTGTTATTAAAAAAATATACACTTTACTTGACAAAAAGTGTCGACAGAAAAGTGGTATCAATAAAAAGTTCACTCAAAGGCATACCTTTGAGTGAACTAATCATAATTAGTAATAAGATTTATCTATAATATTTAAATAACGCGTTAATCTCATAGCTAGTATAGCATAGCATAGTTGTTGTGGGTAAGGTGGAAGGAAAGAGACCCCGCGGCCGATCGCCTAGCCGTCGCGTTGGTATGACCAAATAACCACCCCCACTGGTCTCCCTGTGACAACCGTCCTGAAGGAAGCTGAGAACCGGACAAAGTGGAAGCAGATAATACAACGGTCACCGAAGGCCTTTCCAGGACACGACCTTCAGTAATGAACAATACGACCAAGAACAAGAATCTCATAGCTTCTGAATAATTTAAAAATTGAAATTTATATCGAAACAATCCGTTTATGACCCTTATATATTTTTGATACAATTTTTCCGCAACATCATTTTATTAACATTCGATTTTTATAAATTATTAATCGTTCTTTTAATTTTATGTTCTAACGAAAGGGTCTGTACTACTTTATGAATAAGATGCGATGTGATATTATCTTGTTCTGGGGCCAATTTACGTCCTACGCACGTTCACACGCTCAAATTTTACCTTTCAAGGACGTAGAGTTATAAAATTCGTAGAATGGACCCATAAAGTACAAAGGCAGGGGGAATTATGATACTGCTGTTAGATATATAGAACACTTTTGAATGGTAGAGCCACGCTGTAGACAATTATGTCTACAGCACGAATGTGTCGGCGCGACCGGGTCGTTACCACTGTCTCACAGAAAACCGACGTAAAGTAGCGGGTTCATGCTTGGTTTGGTACAGTGAATGAGATATGCGAAGCCCAATACCCCTCCATTTCCTAATTCCTTTATTATCTCTTTCCTTTAAGGTTGGCAATGCGCCCATGATTCTTCTGATATTGTGGGCGTACATGGGCGGTGGAGATCACTTACTATCACGTGACCCACTTGCTCGTTGGCCGTCTTATACTATAAAAAAGTAATTGAAAAGTTAATGCCGGTCATTTAAGGTTTCATTTGCTGATTGAAATTTATATGAATAATTTATTTAATTAGCTTGTTGCTGTATGGTACGAACTGCCGAGACGAAAGTCGCAGGTTCGAATCCAGTCCTAGGAGCATGCACCTCGAAATTACGTGTTTTCATTGTTAATTATCGCTTATTTTAACGCTGAAGAAAACATCGAGAAAAAACCGATATCCCGATAGGGGCAAGGAAATCGGAATAAAAAACACAAATTGTATTTGCCTGACCTGAGAATTGAACCCATGACCTCACAAGTTCTCAGCCTTAGTGTTACATTATACAATAGTTAATATTTTTTACTGCATTGGCGTTAGTGATGAAATATCTAGATCCCTTTCTAGAACTTTGCCTACTCTTTTGAAGATACAATTTTAAACGACACATTTCTTATCTTTTCATCACTCTGCATTAAATGAGGCCGACAGCCTCTTCGCTAATACCAGTCTTCAAACAACTCTCACACAAAGCGGGTCAAGATGTACCGATTACTGCTCCTTTTTTCGATTTACACCCTGACAAGTGCAGGAGTTGTTAAAACCAGTACTCCGTGTGAGGGAATCACCGCCAACTTTAATCTGAAGACTGTTACTGGGAAATGGCATATGGTTGCCATAATACCTGACAAACTATTCCCGGATAAAGATGTTGATTGTTACCCAGTGGAAATCAGTGAGACAGATGAGGTAATTGATGAAATATTATTATCATTAAAAAATCCTGAAATTTTACTACATCATGCTCAACCGGGTTATTACCACTGTCTCAGAGGAAATCTACGTGAAATAGCAGCTTACTGTTGCGTTGCGTACAGTACAGTAATTTCCGGAAGTTTAAAATTCCCTCCCCTCCTGCAGCCCCAAATGCATCGATTCTAAAAATCCTAATTAGATTGTTTTGTTTTTTATTTCTTTAATTATGTATGTCTAAATTAGTAAATTAGTAAAATGTTTATGTTTCATTTATAAACCAAATGGTGATAACCAAACCAAATGATATAAATGCAAAAGACCTACGGCTGATTTTCTTGGTGCTTCTTCTTAGACCAGTTGGCATTTCTGAAGCACCGCTAGATTCTTAATTTGACGTGTAAAAGTGCCCTTGGCGGCCTAATTACTGAATAAATGATTTGATTCTTTAAGCATTGTTGTTTCGGTTCAAAAGACATTGGAAGCCAGTGAAACTACTCTAGCTCTATGAGACTTATGTCAACCTATGTCTCGGTGTGACGGACGCAGTCCAGTGTCATGCAGTATTTTGTAATTTAAAGTTATGTGTAGTGCTGCTTCTATTTAAGGGCAGGTTTACCATCAGGCGAACGGCCTGCTCGTTTCGTCATACAACCAAAAAAAACTGTTCAGCAGTGTGAAAGTTACAGATGTTTTACTAATTAACGATGAAGTTTTAAACAGTTAATTTATTTCAGGCAAGTCTCCGATGGCTAGTCAACAAAACGCTGGAAGGACCACCAAAAATTCCGCTATCAGAAGTAATTAAAGGCACTATATTAAGGCAACGGTACCACACTGATCATCCCTTCGATTTATGGGCTAAATCTGTGAAAGGCATCAACGGCTGTTTCCAGCAAGTCATGTCATTGGACATCAGTAATCCGAAATACATACTCGTGAACGATGTCCGTAAGTATTTAAAAAAAAAGCACTCATATAATTTTAATATTTGTATTGTAGTAATGTTAAGCTTCTGTGGCACAGTGGCCAATAGCGGCTTCGATTCCCGCACCGAGACAAATGTTTGTGTGACGCACAAATATATGTTTCTGGTCTGGGTGTTTTCTCCCCAGAGGGGTTGACATCAGACAGGCGGTCAGTCGTAAAAACTAAAAGCCAAATCTTTTTGTAACGGGTTAAAAAGAATGTAGCGCCGACCCCACTGCGAGTGGTATAAGGGCAGATGGAAGAAGGAGATTGCAGTAATGTTAAAATTATAGCTCACTTTAATATCATGAGGATACTTGAGGAATCATGAAGGATAGCATCATGAGGTAATCTGCATACCTGAGAATTCCTTGAAAGAATTTCAAAGGTATGTGAAGTATATCATACCGCAACAAACCAGCGTGGTGGAGTAAGGCCTAGTAAAGGGTTATTGGTAAAGAATCGTGATAGTGCTACCAATCCTTTCTTTTTTTTATGGCATAGGCCGGCAAACGAGCAAGTGGGTCACCTGATGGTAAGTGATCTCCACCGCCCACGCCCACAATACCAAAAGAGTCATGGGTGCGTAGCCGACCTTTAAAGGAAAGGGATAATTAAGGAATTGTGAAGGGGAGGGGGTTTGGGCCTCCGGATATCTCACTCGCCGTGCGAAACGCAGCAGCAAGCTGTTACTTTACGCCGATCCTACAGGAAAGGTAAAAGTTTGGTTGGACTGGTACCACCGCATTGTCTATTTCTACCGCCCAGCAAAAGTGGCACTATTATGTTCTGGTTTGAAAGACTTTGAAGCTAGTGAAATTATCGAATCATGAGACTTAACATCTTATGTCTCACATTGACTAGTTCCGTGCAGTGCCATGCAGTACATTTTAGTTCAAAGTTCTAAGAAGTGTTGCTTCTGTTTATGAGCAGACGCGTCAATAACCACCAGAAGAACGACGTGCTCGTTACGTCATTCAGGGTAATAAAAGTATTTTTTTTTTCTTCTGAAAAACAATGTATGTGTTAGTTGCAGATAAAATTCTAACAAATGATGCTATTACTATGATGCAATTGCATCTGATGGATGCTGCGGATGGATCTGATCCTTTTTTGGTGCAAATACTTTGGGGAAGACTGGTATCTGCAGTCGTTTACAGAAAAACTCAGGTAACTTACGACTTTCTATTCCATTAGATGCCTCATTGGTTCAAATCCCGGGTCCATTAATTTAGCTAATTCAAGCCTGGTAGGTTAATATTCACGCACTCACACCTGTAACCCCCGAAGGGGTAGGCGGAGATGCAACCAGTACAACCACATTTCTTCGAGCTTATTTCCGTCCCGTGATGTAATAGGGGGCGAGCCTATCGCCAAACAGGGCACAATTCCAGACTCCGGGCTGATACTGAGCTGATGATAAGTCGATTAAAAATAAACTGATTTAGTGTAATTGCCTAATTTATTATTGATGATGCTATCTATGATATGTATATCTACATAAGTTGATAATATGGTTTCTGATGCCTTTTATTAACCGACTTCAAAAAAGGTGAAGGTCCTCAATTCAGCGCGTTTATTTTGTACATCGATTTCTGGGCCACGTCGGTGCAATTTTATTTGACCGGTAGCGACACAGGCACCGACTCTAAAGAGGCCTATAGAAATTTTTATTTTTAACATTTCAGTGTTTTTATTTTGAAGTCGGTTTCTAAGTTTTGTTAAACTTATTTCATTTTTGTATTAACTTCTTATGTCTCAGGGTGACAGTAGCTCAGTACAGTGACATGCAGTACATTTTGGTTCAAAGTTCTAAGTAGTGTTGCGTCTGTTTATGAGCAGACGCGTCAATAAACACCAGAAGAATGACGTGCTTGTTATTCATTAAACACTATTTTAATTGCGTACATGAGGCGCTCATAGCTAGTTGCACTCACTAATCTGTAAACGATAAGCGAGTTAAGCAACCCTTGGTTGCGGTCAGTCTATGGATGGGTGACCGCTTAGTGGTATTTCAACAGAGCGTCTCCGTGCTTCAGAGGGCACGTAAAATGTCGGTCCCGGCTGTTATCAACTGATAGCAGTCGTTGAGCCAAGTCGGAGGCCTTCGGGTGGCTTGGAAAACTCTGACACTAGGTTGGCCACTAACCATTCGATAAGAAGAAGAAGATTGCGTACATGATCAATAAACGATTTTATCCTTTATTCTTAAGGGTGTAACTCAGGAGCAATTGAAGCCGGTGTTTGAGTTCATGAATCAACTACGTGGACCACAAAGATTACCGAAAATATGCCAAAACACGCTGCAAGGTATATTAATGTTGTAAAGTGCAGACCATATAATACATATAAAAGTAGAAAAATTACATATAAAAGTATAAAATAATTAACGATGTCTTTAATTGTGGTAGTAATTACATAATATCATTATATTTGTTGTTTCATTTTTTTTTGCTCTAGATAGACAGACGAGCGGGCGGCCCACCTGATGGTAAGTGGTTACCGCCGCCCATGGACCTAAGCAATGCCAGAGCATAGCCAGGCCGACGCTTACCGTAAAATTTATTTTCTTAAATTTGGATTTATACGCTAATTACATATTAATATAATTATCTATTCCTGAAATAATTCATTGTTTATATTCTATGTATTGTAAAACTTTCTGAGTGGTAGAGCCATGCTGTAGACAGTTTTGTCTACAGTATGAATGGGCCGGCTCGACCGGGGTTTTACAGAAAACCGACGTGCGTAGCGGTTTGTTGCTGCTTTCGTACGGACAATGAGATATCCGGAAGGCCAAATCCCCTTCCCTTTCCCAATTCCTTAATTATCCCTTTCCTTTAAGGTCTGCAACGCACCCATGATCATTTTAGTATTATGGGCGTACATGGAAGGTGGAGATCATTAACTACCAGATGACCCACTTGGCGTTTGCCAACCTACCGTCTATAAAAAAGTAATTTTTTTTTTTTTACATAAGTTACATAAGTTTACATAAGTTGAACGCACTTGTAGAAAGCCTGTTTCGACAAAAACCGTAGCTTAGCCGTAGCTACTCGGAGATCAAACCCGAGACCTCAGCACGGCAGTCGTACCGCGAACGCATTACAACTGCGCCACTAATCTATATTACACACATATTTTTAATACAACGATTAGTTTAGCAATATACTTATATTTTTATTTAGATTTTTGTTTTATTAATTGCTCTTTTAATTCCACCTTTTGACGAAAGGGTTCTGCGCTATGGCTTTCGGAGTTAATGAGGCTACAATTTGAAATCCTTTTAGTGATATTTTTGATGCGTGGCTAACAACTCGTGAAAGGGTAAGATTAATTACTGACATTTTTGTTCTGGATAGCACGCCATTTTGAATATTTTTCAACGGGATTGACAGTGATTTTTAAAACTATGGTTTTATTAACGAAATAAGATAACAAGAAACGTAGCTCAAGCAAAAAAATTACCCCACCAAAACTCTGTGCAAGGGGACGGGGCTATAAAAGTCTGTGAAGCTCCTTCATTCATCAATTCATACAATTTGATTCATGATCTCTAGTTGAAACTTAATACGTCTAATTTTCTGCACGAACATCGTATCTTGATTTAGAAATATTACCTTTGCATGTGTAAGTTAGTGGAGCCTTTTTTGGCAGATTCATACGAGAGTTATCGTTCTATTTATCTTATTTCGATGCTTTTAATCTATGTATTTATAAGTGAAGAGAAAACTTCGGCCCCTTAGAATAACTACTTACAGAAGGTAGATGTCCAAAAAACGCATACTTACAATCGTAATCTGAAAATTCGCTAAGTGTGATGTTTTAAGTTGAAAAGAAATGTCAGCTTAAATGTATTTTCCAATAAATTTGGTAAGTTATATACATACATACATACATACGCATTCACGCTTGTAATCCCCGAAGGCGTAGGCAGAAGTGTAACCAGTACACCCACATTTCGCCGAGTTTATTTCCGTCCCATGATGTGATAGGGGGCGAGCCTATCGCCATACCGGGCACAAATTCCAGACTCCGGGCTGATACTGAACCTTTCGTAATAGAAACACCCAATATCACTTACCCGATCCGGGGATCGAACCCGAGACCTCAGCGTCAGCCTCAGTCGTAACGCGTACGCATTACAACTGCGCCACCGAGGCAGGTTGGTAATTTGTAGATGGGCAAAATGGGTTCCATACATTAATTTATAACTGAGGATCTTAAACATAATATGGTGAGTAGTTATTAGTTTGGTGATCGTAGTTTAGACCCATATATGGCTCCAATTGAACGACTTTAATTCCCCCTTCACTTCCCTATATCCTGAATATCTTCACTGAGATAACCAGAGGGATATCTCACTCACCGTACGAAACACAAAAGTAAGCTGCTACTTTACGTCGGTTTTCTGTGAGACAGTGGTGAAGACCTGGTCGAGTCGGCCCACTCGTACTGTAGATAAAACTGTCTATAGCGTGGCTCTACCACTCAACTGGTATTATTATTTAATAACCTTATAAAAATACGAGTATATTGCACTAAGTTTTAAATGTTAAATAACAATTTCACAATCCCATCTCCAGGATATTTTCTGAACATAATTTTGTCATATGTAACCATTTCTTCCAACGCTAATAAAGTCCCGATTCGAGATTTATATTAAAATTCAAAGGGAGAAAAGTTCTGAATGAAGATTTTCATAGGATACATTAAAATCTGTTTCAACTGTTACGTGTTTGTGGGTGGTATAAGTTATGAACGTATTGCTGTAAATTGTGGAAAAACTACCACAACCATTAAAATTATGAGCTTATGCTTACTCGTGGTACTCATGCTAAGCGGGTTGGTCAGTTATATAAGAGAAAATTAAGTACATAGCACTCACGCCTGTAATCCCCGAAGGGGTAGGCAGAGGTGTAACTAGTAGACCCACATTTCGCCGAGCGTATCTCCGTTCCATGATGTGATAGGGCGAGCCTATCGCCATACCGGACACAAATTCCTACTGATCATTTCGACATAGAAAAACCCAATATCAATTTTACCCGACCCGGGGATCGAAGCCGAGTCATCAGCGTTGGCCTCAATCGTAACGCGTACGCATTCCAACTGCGCCACCGAGGCAGTCAGAAAAAAATATAGCGGGTTGGTCAGTTACATAAGAGAAAAATAAGTATATTATATTCTTTTTGCAAAAGATCTGATCTGTCATCATTACACGTTCGTATTTCCGCAAAATAATTACGACGATTGCCGAAGTGTATAACTTTAATACTACTTTATTGTTCCATGTTGTTAAGGCGATCATAGCCCCGCCCCGGTTGCACTCACCGCAACCCTTGACGCGGTCAGTCTATGGATGTGTGACCGGTTAGTGGTATATCAACTGAGGGTCTCCGTGCTTCGGTGGACACGTTTTTAGTCGGCCACGGTTATTATCAACTGCCAGCAGTCGTAAACCTTCGGGCTTGAACGACTTTAACTCTAGGTTGGCCACTAACCATTTGATCTTCTTCTTCTTCTTCTACCTGTCCTTATCCCACTCGCAGTGGGGTCGGCGCAACATACTTGACTCATGTTACAGAAAAAATTGGCTTGTGGTTTGACCAGCTGCCTGATTGACATCAACCTTTCTAGGGAAAACACCCAGACTTCAAACAAATCTTTATGGATTACATAAACATTTTTCTATGCGGGAATCGAACCCGCAGACTCGCTTCACAGCTGGCTACTCGCCCACTACGCACGTTTACGCCTGTATGCCCAAAGGAGTAGACAGAGGCCCAACTAGTACACACCAGAGTTCGCCGAGCTTATTTCGGAGGGTCCACTATCCATTCGATATAGAATAGAATAGAACATTATTCCATGGCGTGGGAATCACAAAAACCCAAATCTCCTCACTTAATCCACACCGACTGTCCGTCGAATGGCAATAACAAGTCCATAAACCGCTTTTACTGCCTTTGTTCAAGTAAATGTATGTAGGTTTTGACTTTTTAAACAATGACCGTATTTTTGTATGGGACCAAGTATAATTCTCGAGATGTTTTTGAATGGTTTTGTGAGGAAATAGCGTTGGAAGCGTTGTCCGTTGCGTTATTCAAAGATAATAAACAAAAGTTACTGGCGGCCATTTATTGTGCATCTGAATTCAGAATTGATATTGAAAATTTGAATGGATATCCTACTTCCTAGTACTGTTATAAATTTGAAAGTTTAAATCTTTGTGAGTTTGTGGATTTGAAGTTCACATAGTTGGAAAGCGGTAGTACCTATTAAGCTTCTTCTACTTCTCTTCAGCCTGTATCCACCCAATACTGAGTGTAGGCCTCTTGCATTGCACGCCGTTTTGTTTTGTCCAAGGCAGTCCTCATTCAATCTCTTCCTACCACTTTATTTCTATTGTAATGCGTACGCGTTACGATTGAGGCCAACACTGAGGTCTCGGGTTCGATCCTCGGGTCGGGTAAAATGGTATCGGGTTTTTCCATTACAAAATGCTCAGTATCAGCCCAGAGTCTGGAATTTGTGCCCGGTATATCGATAGCCCCCTATTACATCGTGGGACGGAGATACGCTCGGCGAAATGTGGGTGTACTGGTTACACCTCTGCCTACCTCTTCGGGGATTACAGGCGTGAGTGCGTATGTATGTATATTATTACTATAATTGCTTGCAAAATCTCTTGTTTCCAACTGTACAGATAGAACATTGTGACAATATTATTTAACTAGGACAGTAGTCAAATTCCAAAAAAACTACTAACGTTTTCCTGTTTAGTCACCTTATTTTCTCTACAATTCAAACCAGGTCAACTTACATCCGCCACAAACTAGCACAATTAGCACCGGTCATTCATCTTGCGTTAATTGTACCACTTCTCGACCAGACTATCCGAGGGGACATTATCTCGTTGTGGGGCAAATTTACCACCTACGCGATGTTCACACGCTCACAATTTAGTTTCAAGGGCGTAGAGTTATGAAGTTTGTAGAATCGTATGTGTTTGAAGATTTCGTGTGCCGGGTCGGTCATTTCCCTGTAACATGGTTGAGGAGGCCGATGGCTGGCATATGTGTTATACTCGTGAACGGGTGCTGCTTGTGTGAACTGGTCTGCTTAAACTGTTATTAAAATTTATTGTTATAACTTTTTTACGTTATAGTTTTACTTATAGTATATGGATTCAATAAATAATTTGAATTTGAATTTAGAATGGATTAAGTTTTTACAGAAAATACATTGCTATAATATAGTACTGTAGCATGCAGGTGAATGAGGCTCATTAATGACACAATAATTGCGTAGTAATATTTTTTTAACTTTTACTTTGTTGTAACCTTGTAATTTAGCTCCAATAATTTAGCTCCTTGTGTCTTTCATTTCCGTCTAATTGTTGCAGCTTGTAAAACAAGCAAGTGGGTCACCTGCTATTAGATGATCTCTACCATCAATAAACACCCAATATACCACATAATAGATACGTTGAAGGAATGAAAATTGGGAAGGGGAGAGGAGACTTTGGCCTCCGGAAATCTCACTTACCGCACGAAATACAACAGCAGGCTGCTACTTCACGTTTGTTTTCTTTAACGAACGTACGAAACGCAGCAGCAAGCTGCTACTTTACGCCGGTTTTCTGTGAGACAGTGTTAACGACCCGGACGAGCCGGCCCATTCATCCTGTAGACAACAGTGTTGTTGTGTTGTTGTGGCTCTACCACTCATAAAATTTCTCGTTCTCCGTCATCAAATAGTAAATTTATATGTGTATATCTTATCGACTGCTGCTGACTAAAATAATTATCACAATCTCTCCAGAAACCAGTAAAAATGAGAGCTCTGAGAAGTATGTGTGGTGTAACTATGAGAGATAGAGTAAGAAATAGTGAGGTAAGAGAGAGGTGTGGTGTGAGAGTGGATGTAGTGATGAAGATTGAGAAAGGAATATTAAGATGGTTTGGGCATGTAGAGAGGATGGATGAAAGAAGATTGACGAAACAAATATACATGGCGAGTGTGAATGGTACAGTTGGGAGGGAAAGGCCTCGGCGAACTTTCATAGATCAAGTTGGAGATATTCTCGAGAAAGGCCAGGTCAGGAGTACCCTAAACCGACGTGCATGTATGAAAAATTTTATGAGAGTGAATGAGGCCAAAGAGGTATGCAAGGATCGTAGCAAGGGGACATCCGTTGTCTCTGCCTACCCCTATGGGAAACAGGCGTGAGTCTATGTATGTACAATCTCTCCACATTTTGTGGAAATATAAAAATACTTAGCATACAAAAATATAGTCAAATGGAGAGCCTCGTCCATTTTTATCAGATTAAAAATAGATTTAACGCCTGATTCACCAGTTCTGAGTTTTTTTTTAATTAGCTGGAATGACGAGACGTGCAGGTCGCTCGCCTGATAGTAAGCGCCACGCCTGCTCATAAACAGAAGCAACGCCACACAGAACTTTAAATAACAAAGCACCGTATAACATTGGACTGCGCTCGTCACCCCGAGACATAAGGTGTTAAGTCTCATAATGCCCAGTAATCACATTGGCTTCAATGCTACTTACCAAATAAAATATGACACATTCAAATACAAAACGGCGCATAATGCTCTTTGGGGCAAGAAAAAACAAAGTGGACCTACCCTACAGTAAATAACTTAACAAAATGACATATTAGTTGCAGAGAAAAAAATTACAAATGATGATAATATGATGCAACTTTATTTGATGGATGCCGCCGATGGATCTGAAGGCCAATTCTCGTAATTTTAAGCGTTCAAAATATCATTCCGATCTAATCTCAGCGTCAAGAAAGTTGCAAATGGCATTCTCTTAAACCAATAATCAACGTCAAATGCACCTAGCATTAACAGTAGCATTATACTGTTTTGGCTTTAGTCAACTTTTATTCTACATTCAATCTCATTACGATTTATGTTCACATTTTACGTTGATTATTGGTATAGGAGAATGCCATTTGCAACTTTCTTGACGCTGAGACTAGATCGGAATGATATTTTAATGGCCTTCAGGTCAGTTTCTGGTACATATACTCTGGGAAAGATCTATATCCGCTACTATCTATAGAAAAACACAAGTAATGTAAACACCTAGGAGTCAATTTTCTTTGTCATCAGTAAGTACATGGGTGGGTGTGTATGGGAAACGTTTCCAAAAATTAACGAACTTGATACCACAAAAAATCGCGAAATAAAACTACTTATTCTTTTTAGGACCACGCACATGCGCCGATCGTGCATATCTAACTGCTGCTGATTTTTTGATATTGTTATATTTATATAAATAAAAAAATAACGACTGCCTTGGTGGCGCTGTTGTAATGCTTAGGCGTTACGACTGAGGCTGACGTTAAGGTCTCCAGTTCGATCCCCGAGTCGGGTAAAAGTGATATTGGAAGTTTCTGTTAGATTATAATCTATTTATTATTCTTGTGTATTTATTAACTATTTGTTTATAGGAAGTGACCCAGGAACAATTGAAGCCGGTGTTCGAGTTTATGAATAATTTTCGAGGAGATCATAGATTACCGAAAATCTGCTAAAACACGTTTCAGGAAGGTCAATTTTTGAAATTGGGTGATCACTGAAATTAAATTTAAGTTATAGTCTAGTTATACTAAGGCTAGATTTTAATAAGTTTTAACAACTAAATAAAGAGACGAGCAGGTCGCACGCCTAATAATAACCGCCACTCAGGACTTTCGAAAACAAAATATTTTTTGGGACCACACAGTTTGGAAACAAATATAAAACTATAAAGACAAGCCAATGTATAACTTTACACCAATGGGGACGAGTTCGGCACTATGCTCCCTTCCTATAACATGGGATACTTTAAACGGAGTGTGAAAAAGCAACTAAGCAGGCCGGCATAATTCTGCCGATCTATCGCAGATTCAGTGTCTATCGTTGGTCGACAGTATTCAATGCGAACATAGATCGTAATGAGATTGAATGTAGAATAAAAGTTGACTGAAGCCAAAACGGTATAATGCTACTGCTAATGCTAGGTGCATTTGACGTTGATTATTGGTTTTTAGAGAATGCCATTTGCAACTTTCTTGACGCTGAGACTAGATCGGAATTATATTTTGAACATTTAAAATTACGAGAATTGGCCTTCTGATGATTGTTTGTGTAATGTACGGGTCTTTGGACATTTATATTTTAAGAAGGGTTTAACTTTGCACGAATTTTTTTATGGAACGGTATTTTTCATGCGGGCAGAACCGCGGGTCTTAGCCACCCAGGGTGTTTTCTCCACAGTTGTGTTGACGTCAGGCTGGCGGCTGGTCGTAAAAACTACAAGCCAAATATCTGTAACATGTGT
The DNA here is from genome assembly GCA_905332985.1 of Mimas tiliae. NCBI lineage: Eukaryota > Metazoa > Arthropoda > Insecta > Lepidoptera > Sphingidae > Mimas > Mimas tiliae. The sequence continues at coordinate 2,917,910 of HG995260.1, read as the reverse complement.
TAAAAAGCATGTTAAACTGTAAGTGGGATAAGAGCAGGTGGAAGAAGACGATGGCTAAGACCCATCTCAATTAAACTATCTTTAAAAACCGCATTCAAATCGGTCCATTCCTTTAAGCGCTACGGAGTCACAGACAGATATACACATACAAACACACAGATAGTTGAAGGTACACATATACATACGCACTCACGCCTGTAATCCCTGAAGGGGTAGGCAGAGGTGTAACCAGTACACCCACATTTCGCCGAGCGTATCTCCGTCCCATAATGTGTTAGGGGGCCAGCCTATCGCCATACCGGGTACAAATTCCAGACTCTGGGCTGATACTGAGCATTTCGTAATAGAAAAATCCAATACCACTTTACCCGACCCGGGATCGAACCCGAGACCTCAGCGTTAGCTTTATCGTAACGCGTACGAATTACAACTGTGCCACCGAGGCAGTCATAGTTGAAGGTGTCAAACTTATAACACCCCTATTTTTTGTCGGAGGTTAAAGAACAATAAAAAAAGGAATTGCAAACATAATGTTAAATTATCGTAATGACTCACTTATACCCAGACAGTGAATTTATGATAATTTCGTCTGTGACTGAAACAATAAATTATGAATAAATTATACACTAGAGTGGAAAAACATTGTAAAAATTAGCAAAATTATATTTTCTAATGTGTAAAATGCATTTCAATAACCTAACTAGGGGACACGTAATTATCTTCTATAATGGTAAGCAATAAAGAAAAATAGCTAATAAGGCGATATCACGAATGGCTATATACAATACTTTTATGCGGCAAAGAGTATTTTATAGGTAAAGACCGGTTATTATTATTATGGACCGCGTAGTACTCGACCTATTTTTTTGAATTTTGTTTGTTAATAGTCTACTTACTTGACATCCTCCGTGGCGCAGCGGGTGAGTAACCGGCTGCGAAGCGAGAGGCCGTGGGTTCGATTCCCGCACCGAGACAAATGTTTGTGTGATCCACAAATATTTGTTTCGGGTCTGGGTGTTGTGGGACCGCAAGTCCCTCGTAGTTCATGATACCCACGATACAGGTTATCCTAGTGTGGGGTCAGGACTATGTGTGTGACTGTTGGGTGTATTTATTTATTATTATTATTATGAAACTAATGGGGTCTTCCGTTCAATTTTCGGATTGAAAACACATATGATTTGTTCAAGAGTAAATTTGGGCCTAATATGTGGATAGATTAGCTATCTATCTATTATGAACGCCAATAGTACCACAAGAATTATGGACGCGTTGCCGACCTTAAAGGATAGGGATAATTAAGGGATTGGAAAGGCCTCTAAATTGGGCCTCTAGATATCTCACTCACCGTACGTAAAGCAAGCCGCTACTTTACTTCGGTTTTTTGTGAGACAGTGGTAACGACCCGGTCGAGCCGGCCCATTCATGCTGTGGACGAAACTGTCTACAGCGTGATTCTATCACTCTAAAGTTGTAATTCTGTCTTTCCCTTAGATGATACAGACATTATTGGCGATAAAAAAATCGTCATCAACAGAATATCCATAAGCCTCTGGCACTATGAGCTGGACCTTGGCACTAAGCCAGAAAAAGCTAGGTATTTTACCTACGGTAAGAATGGAGTGTCATGTCTACCTTATAATCTAAGATATCAGTTTATTTTCCTTTATTGGCGTATCCTTACGTCGCGGCGTGCAACGGTGGCGTGTTACCAAACAATTTGTTACTACTGACCAGCGTGGGGCATCGCAAATAACCACTACGTTTAAAATTGATAATTTAATGCTTTGAAAACATGCTGTTAATTTTTAAAAACATTTATCTAGATCTAGTAATTCTATTCTTGTACAAACAAAGAAAACCAGTGGGATATCAGGAGGCCAACTTTCGTAATTTGAATGTTCAAAATATCATTCCGATCTAGTTTCAGCGTCAAGAAAGTTGCAAATGACATTCTCTTAAACCAATAATCAACGTCAAATGTGAACATAGATCGTAATAAGATTGAATATAGAATACAAGTTCACTGAAGTCAAAACGGTATAATGCTACTGCTAATGCTAGGTGCATTGGACGTTGATTATTGGTTTAACAGAATTCCATTTGCAACTTTCTTGATGCTGAGACTAGAACGGAATGATATTTTGAACATAAAAAAATACGAGAATTGGCCTTCTGATACATGTTTGGATATCGAGCACTGTACACACGGTGAACAACTCATCATAGTGTCTCGTCTATGGATTCAAGACACTGGAGGTCAGGCGGTGTATATACTTGAAATTATATTCAGATTACGTAGTAACTAATAGTTAATCTGTGCTTATGGTAAACTTATTTTGTTTTTTAGTGGATTCTTGTCTTCTACTCACTTGACGTTCGCACATACGTCGCCTTGGGCTTCTTATCGAAAACCAGCGCTGCAGTATTGCTTATGTAGTACTGCAGCATGTAGCTGAATGAGAGGCCCTCATTGTTAGCTTATTGAGCCATTGCCATTGCGTAGTATTTTTAAGTGTTTGTGTATTTCTTTTTGTTTGTGTTTTTTTAACTCTGTAATTATTGCTCTAATAATAAACTTCCTTCTCTCTTTTCTTTCTTCTTACCCCAGACCGGTATAATTCTGGATACCCTCGAGAAATACGACGCCTTTCGACGGCCGATGTAACATTTGGTCTGCACTGTATTATCGCTCGATTTAATTATGAAGGAAACCTGCATACCTGAGAAGTTCTTCATAAGAATTTTGAAGATATGTGAAGTGTCAACCCACCTTAGCCCAGTGTGGTGGACTAAGGCCTAAACCCTCTCATAAGAACAGGCCCCGAGACAAAAGTTCTTAAGTCTCATAATCTACAGCCAGAAGGAGAAACTCAGATACTCACTGTACTTATGTAGTAAACATGTTATATCAACAATGCTTGCCCTTGGTTTATAGACATGTACTGTATGCACAAAAGGACCGATAGACATCAGGTGTCGCGTGAAGCACCATGATTGATTTCCCTTGCATCACCGTCCATGACAAATGTATAAAATGTTACTTGTATACAGGCTGGTTGAAATTAGCATTTAGTTTTTTTTTGGAATTATTATTATTTATTTGCCATAGTGGTTGATGCTGATAGTTCCTGGAGTGGAGACCACGTCTGTCCAAGTTATCAGTTGGTAGAATACTTGTTACATAAAGGTGGTAGAGCCACGTTGTAGATAGTTTTGTCTACAGGACGAATGGGCCGGCTCGACCGAGTCGTTACTATTGTCTCACAGAAAACTAGCGTAATGTAGTAGCTTGCTGCTGCGTTTCCTACGGTGAGTGACATATCCGGAGGCCCAAGTCATTTCTCATTCCCAAGGCCTTAATTACCTCTTTCTTTTAGATCGGCAACGCGCCCGATCTAACACAGCTCGAAATGTCGCGAATGTTATCAAAACTTTGATATTCGTCTGGAAATATTATCATATACTTCTAAGTTTGCGTATTTGTGTAAATGTATGTGCGGTTTGTGAGGGTCAGACGGCGGGTAGTCCCATAAAATACCTTGGTATATATAATATTTGATGGGACTATGGGTCTTGACCCACAGTCCCATCAAATCTATTGTACAAGAAGGCGAACCATGGCATTTAGCCAGGGTAATGCAGAAAGAAAGGAAAAGCAAGACACCAGTTCCAGCTGAAGTAGGTGCACTGGCGTAATTTTATGTACTGAATTATTTCAGCAACATATAGACATATGCACTCCGCCTGTAATCTCCGAAGGGGTACGCAGAAGTGTAACTAGTACACCAATTTTTCGCTGAGCATATCTACGTCCCTTGATGTGATAGGGGGCCAGACTATCGCTATACCTGGCACAAATTCCAGACTCCGGGCTGATACTGAGCATTTCGTAACAGAAAAACCCAATATCATTTAACCGACCCGGGGATCGAACCCGAGACGTCAGCGTTAGCCTCAGTCGTACGCACGTACGCATTACAACTGCGCCACCGAGGTAGTCAACAACAAATTTACCGAATATACCACCTAACTATAAGTCTAACGGAAGTAACCTATTTCCACATTAGAAATCATACCCCGAACCCCCTGTATTCTTGACTCGCTGAGTCTGCGCTAAAGGGGTGTTCCACTTGGCTCGTTTTATATGTATTGTTTATGCGGGGTTGGGATTTAATACATGACTTATGTGATGTCTATAAAATACAGATTGGTAGTAATATAGGTAGTCGATTTTTTTGGTTCAATGATCGCATTGTAAGTATAGATGGAGCAACTTAACTTTGAAATGGTAGAATATTAAACTACAGAACATCGAAATAAGATGTCAAGAAACGAAACTCAAGCAAAAAATTACCCCATAAAAACTCTGTGCAAGGGGACGGGGCTATAAAAGTCTGTGCATAATAATCTCTAGTTGACACTTGATACGTGTTATTTTTTGCGCGGCTGCACCACGTCGTATCTCGCCCACTTTTCGCCGAGCGTATCTCGTCCCTTGATGTAGTAGAGGGCGAGCCTATCGCCATACTGGGCACAAATTCCAGACTCCGGGCTGATACTGAGCATTTCGTAATAGAAAAACCCAATATCACTTTTACCCGACCCGGGGATCGAAGCCGAGAACTCAGCGTCAGCTTCAGTCATAACGCAATTACAACTACGCCACCGAGGCAGTCAATGAATGTTATAGATAGTTTAAGTTAAGTCAGTTTTTTATATGTGGTAGAGCCACGTTATTGACAGTTATGTCTACAGCATGAATGAACCGGCTGGACTGGGTTACTACCACTGTCTCAAAAAAACCGACGTGAAGCATCAGTAACAACGATTTCTAGGTACGGTAAGTGGCATAACCTAAGGCCCAATTCTCCCTCCCCTTCCTAATCTCTTATTTATACCTTTTCTTTAAGGGCAGCAACGCATCCATGATTTTTCTGGTATTGTAGATGTTCATGGGCGGTGTAGATCATCCACCATCAATTGACTGCTCTGCTGATTGTGCTCGATCATTGTACGACAATACGTAATCTGCTATGCTCTTCAAAAATACAGTACACTAGGATTTAATTAAAAGCTGTTACCTGCAAACCTCATATAGAAACAACCAATACTACACAAATTCACCCAAAATTGAACCTTAAAATATTGACATAGAATCTAAAACTCATAACCCACCATATTTAATGACCTTAAAACTAATTAAACATTCCAAAAGCGACACCATAGTCCCATCAACCACTGACCGAAATACCTTTAGACTTTTAATAGACGAGTCAAAATCTCATCTTATCCTCGAATTACGTAAGTCAGTCGACAATAAAATTTCACATAAAGGCCATTTTATAATAGCATCGTAAAGCTGAGCTCGGTCCCTGAGGCACTTTTTCTAATTTAACGATATCTTCTTTGTTTATAGTTGATGATGGAATGATTGCGGCACCTGGAGGCCAATTCTAGTAATTTAAAATGTTCAAAATATTATTCCGATTTAGTCTTAGTGTCAAGAAAGTTGTAAATGGTATCTCACTATTCTAAAAAAGTAACTGGCGCCGCCGCCGCCGCCGCTGCCAAAAGCTTGTCACGCTATCTCCTCCGAAACCGCTGGGGGTATGGGGTCGAGACCGATACCAATCGATGCAGAATAATGTGGGGAAGAAAGTAAGATATGTCTCATATTCGTCGGACTTTAAGTTTTTTTTTATTTTATGTTTTGTGGAAAAACATGGGCAAAGCCCCTAGTTCATTTATACTAATAATCAACGTCAAATGTGAACATAGGTCGTAATGAGATCGAAAGTAGAATAACGGTATTCTGCTAACATTTTTAAATGACACATGTCTTTATATAAATGTCAAAATGACTGAATTGAGATTACAATGACATCGAGATGAGATTATATTATCACCGGACTGAACTTAAAGAGGAGCAGAACACCATGTTTTAGTAAAATCAAAACCTTAATGTCAGTTCGGTTAAAATTCATTCGCAGTGTCAGTTAAATACGAGAATTGGCCTTCTGAGGCACTTTTTCTAATTTAACGATATCGTCTTTGTTTATAGTTACTGATGGAATGACTACGCTCATGGTTTTTGTGAATATTACAGAGGACATTATATTAGTGGTAGGTCCCTCGTATGCGAGAGGCCGTCTGGGTTGGTACCACCGAATTGTCTATATCTGCCGCAAAACAACAGTGTGTAAGCACTGTTGAGTTCCGGTTTGAAGGACATTGAAGCCAGTGAAAATACTGGGAATTATGAGAATTAAAACATACTTGTCTGTTTCGTAGGGTGAATGAGATATCTAGGGCCCAAACCCCCCTCTCCTTCTCAATACCTAAATAATCTTTTTAATTTAAGGTCAGCAACGTGTTCCTGATTCTTCTGGTACTGTGGGTGTACATGGGCGGTGGAGATCACTTACAATCAGGTGACACACTTCCTTACTTTAAAGGAAAGGGATAATTAAGGGATTGGGAAGAGGAGGGGGTTTGGGCCTCCGGATATCTTACTCACCGTACGAAACGCAGCAGCAAGCTGCTACTTTACGTTGGTTTTCTATGAGACGGTGGTAACGACCCGGACGAGCTGGCCCATTCATGCTGTAGACAAAAGTGTGTACAGCGTGGCTCTAGCACTCAGAAATATGTATTTTCGTTCTTTGACCCTTACATAAATATACAGACGTATTTAATTTAAATGATATACAAACTGTCCCGCTCGGTTTCACCCGGAACATATAAGTGATAGTTAGAACCCAATTGCAGCGCCACCTACCGGGTCCAATTGTGAATATAAACCATCCAGGGACCCACCCACTGTATGTTTACACAAAAAAAATCAACCACTTTGGTCCAACCGTTATCGAGTTTTGAGTTTAGCAACTAATTTAGTCATTCATTGTTATTTATATAGATAGGTAAAAATCCTCCCTAATCAAACAAAACACATTCCACAGCGAACACCCAATTATCACGGTGAGCTGATCTCCAAAACGCGATTCTTGCGGACATTTCCGGTCGATTTTTCATTAACTCGAGCGTCCAGAGGCGATTATTGAAAATCGCCCACGCGATTAATTAGTCGCCCTCAGCACGGGGCAGCTTTTGATTACACCCATCATTGTTTTGGATATGTACACACTATTATACATACTATATGGCAGACAATGTGGAAGAGTAATTATTTTTTAACCTCCGACATAAATGAGGGGTATTATATGTTTGATCTCTATGTATTGCTGTGTGTGCATGGCATCGTAACACTTTGGATAAACCAATTTGAATGCAGGTTTAATCAAAACGGTCTTAATCTTACAGGATTTTATATAACCTTCTTATTTACTGGCTGATGACGAAACGCGATTCGCCTGGACGAACCACTATGGTGAGTTTTTCACCATAATGTTTTTCCATACAATCGCATTGATACAAAGAAAACTTGTCGCTGTCTCCTGTCTTAGACGCATATCTGAAAATATTTTTATAGAATGATCGGATGATCAACTAAACTTTATTATATACAATATACTAGCTTTTGCCCGCGGTTCCGCCGGCGTGAATAAACTTTTCCGAAATAAAACGTAGCCTATAACCGTCTCCAGGGTCCCATCTATCTCTACATAAAAAATCATCATAATCGGTTCAGTGCTTTAGGCGTGAAAGCGTAACAAAGAAATAGATATTTTTTTCATAAAAGTATCCTATGTTACTTCTTATACCTCCAAGAATATGTGTACAAAGTTTCATGATGATCGGTAAAGTAGTTTTCGCCTGAAAGCGTAACAAACAAACTTACATTCACATTTATAATATTAGTATGACGTAACAAAAACCCTTTTGGGCATTTTAACTGTGATATCAGAATCGATATTCAAACGTAATGAATAAACACGCATAGAAAAATTGGACTACAAAAATAATCATATTTATTTTTTAAACTTTAATAAATTTATTGTTTGTAATCCGTATTTCGATTGATAACCTCTGCAAGAGCGTTGACTTGCGAGCGAGAGCGAGATGGCAAGTTCCGTCGTCCATGTCCATTAAACGTGCCGCGCCGCGTGCGCGCCCCCGGCTTCGTTAATACATACAGAAATTCTGATGTAAATAACATTTTTTAAAGAGGTTATTTTTTAAGCTAACTGTGTAAGGATAATATCTCGCTTCTGTTTATTATTTTCAATTCAACTATTTTTATTAAGCTATATATATGTCTATCTTTACGACCCAAAAGGGCCATCAGGATTTTTTTTACATCATACTAATATTATAAATGTGAATTTAAGTTTGTTTGTTACGCTTTCACGCGAAAACTACATCCGATCACACACATATTCTTAAGCTAAAGCTTAAGCTATAAGAAGTAATATAGGATACTTTTTATGAAAAAAAAATCTATTTGTTTGTTACGCTTTCACGCCTAAATCACTGAACCGATTTGATGAAATTGGTTGTAGAGATAGATGGGACTCTGGAGACGGATATAGGCTACGTTTTATTTCGGAAAAGTCTATTTACGCGGGCGGAGCTGCGACCAAAAGCTAGTACTGTATATCTGAAAGCCACTGAAACAGACAACATTCGATTATTTTCGATCAAGAAAGAAATATAAATACGCTTACAATCGCAAGGTACTTATTCACAGCATTTTCAGTTACAAACAATCCACTGTCGACACAGAGTTCCACTATACAAAGTCCATTGTTTTTATCCAATTTGATCGCATTAAAGACATCAAAACGACTACGTGGCGGAATAAAATAAATAGTTAAAATAGCACTTCGGCGTCTTTGTGTGTGCCAATTTAGAACGGTCAATGTGGGGAGGACCGTTAAATTTAATGTACACTAACCTGACGTAGTAAAACGAAAGTTAATCTCAATACACCGATAGAGCTTATTATCTTTAGTGATGGGCGATTGTGCTCATCTTGTCGATATAAGAAATTGTTAAGATATAATTTTTCTTGGACAGTTCTTAATTATTCTTCTTTAAAGAAAGAAGGTAATAATAATAATCATATGATTTTTTTAAACTTGAATTAATTTATTGAAATCGTGGCTCAGGAACATAAGAGAATGGACAAGAATCACCAGGGTATAAGAGCTATTTAACCTGGCAAGAAATAGAAAGGAATATGCGGAGTCGACAGCCAACATTCAATAGTGAAGGCACCGCAAGTGAGAGGAAAAGAAAGAAGAACCTGTATATCCGTTGTATGGAGTACCACATATGAAATGGTTTTAAAAATTATGTATATTGGGTAGCCAAAAGCCGACTTTCATCGTCTACTATCTTAAAAGTTTCCAAAATTATTATAAGTAATGCGACAACCCTCGAGGTTCAGTGGATGAATGAGCTGTGAAACGAGAGGCCACGGTTTCGATTCCACACCGAGATATGCGTTTACGTGGTGCATAAGTACTTGTTTCGAATATGAGTATTGTGAGACGCAAAATCTCTAGTAGTTATACACGACTCAATACTTACTTGAGTAAGGTAATTGAGTGTAAGTGTGGATTTAGGATTATACTAAGCGTGAGGTCTGGATGTTGAGTGTATTTACGTAATAGTAATTAATAATAATTTAAATAATATTTGGGATTGGTAGGGAGACTTTTTCCCAATATTGGGACAATAGTTCTTTTATTTCCTTTTATTTAAAAATAAATCTGCCTTAGTAGTGCAGTTGTAATGCGTACGCGGTACGACTGCTGTACTGAGGTTTCGGGTTCGATTTCCGCATCGGGTATAAAGTGATACTGGGTTTTTCTATTAAAAATGCTCAGTATCAGCCCGGATAGCACCAGAAATTGTGCCCGTTACGACGATAGGCTCAAAAAGAAAAAAAGAAAAGAATTAAAAGACAGAATTATGTTCAGTATTGTGGGTGTATATACTGGTTACATCTCTGCCTACACCTTCGTTGATTACAGGCGTGAGTGCGTATGTAAAAATACGAGAACACTGAGATGTATTGACCGAAAACACATTATACAACTAACCCTTATTTATCGATAGTTGTAACATCACTGTCACATCACTAACCGGAAATAAAAATCGTAAATGAAGCCATTGAAGCTGGAGGCGGACTCCGAATGCGATTAACTGCGTTTCGGGGACTACCAGCGTTTACTGTCCTTTTATTTCAGGTGGAAATGTTATTTATTTATTTACCATCCCGCGGGTCGATGACTTAGGGTTCTTTAGAGTCTTTTATATGTATTGATTTAATGTGAAAATGAGAGTTTAAAATACGACTCCTTTTTTATGAACTTTGTCAAATGTGGACCAATTTGAATGATACTATTTAACCAACTTCAAAAAAGGAGGAGGTTCCCAATTCGGCGCGGTTTAAAGTATAGCTCAAATCTGGACCCATTTAAATTTCAATTTCAGAGAGCGGCAAACGTGCCAGTGGGTCACCTCATAATAATTGATTTCCATTGCTTATGAACACTCACAACATTAAAAGAATCATAGACGTATTGCCAACCTTAAGTTCGGGGTGATTAATTAATTTTAATTCTTGGGATTCCAGTTATCTACACATTCATGCTGTGGTCAAAACTTTCTGTAGCGTAGATCTTCCAATAAAAATGATGATGATACAAATACGTTTATGTATAAATAAAAGTAATGCGTACGCGTTCCGAATGAGGCTTACGCTGAGCTCTCGGATAAAAGTGATATTAGGTTTTTCTATTACGAAATGCTTAGTATCAGCCCGGAGTCTGAAATTATGCCTGATATGGCTATAGGCTCGCCCCCTATCGAATCATGGGACGGAGATACGCTCGGCGAAATGTGGGTGTACTAGTTACACCTCTGCCTACCCCTAAGAGGATTATAGGCGTGAGTGCGTATGTATGTATGTATAAATAAAAACATTTATAATAAACTAGGTTAAATGCTTGTCCATTTTATAAAATGTTAAAACACTTTCGGACGGTCCCCAGAAATAAGAAATAAATCGAATAAAACAGAGGCGTTCAGAGGAAATTGAAGTAATATGCTTCGAGCCCAAGGGTTGATGTGCGGGAAATTCAGTTGGTGGTCAAAATTCAGTTTATTAAGTAAGGTTTTCTTAAGAAAAATAATATTGGCAATAAAGACGTTTATAATAATAATATTTATTTCCCGTAAACATTTACAATAAAAATACTAAAACTAAAATATTTATCATAAACATTGACCACTTGTCATCCGTTAACGGCGTGGCGGTCTCTGCACTAGACTCTAGGCCTGTATCGCATAGACCAATTATAAAAATTACTAGAAATAATTTAGTTGTGCGATGTGTTCGGTTAACATCAATTCTGTATATAAATTACATTAAACTAGTAAACTTATTTTATAAATCAATGAGATCAAGAGATAAGACATAATAAGAGATAAGTTCGACTAATGTTTTAAAAGCTTACGGATTTGGGTAAAATGTCAATTGGAAAAGATTTCTTTATCATATCTATAAGGTTATGTAGTTTTAAATAACCTTTGCAACATAAATTTGCTACGATATTTCGGTACGCGTAGCTCGTAGCTATAACCGCTACGCTTGCTGCAGTCCTCTACGTAGCACATCTACGAATAAAAAGAATTTGACATTTTATCCATTTCAAAAACAATTATTTGTTTTTAGGTTAATAATAATCTTTCTTATTCTACAAAGTCTATTTATTTAATTCTCGCTGGATTTTTTGTATTCTTGATATGCACAATAATAATTACAATCCGCGTACTTTAACAAATGAAATTTCATCAAAAGCACATCAAAAAAACATTTACATCAATAGGCAAACGACAATATGCAAAACCCATAAAAGATTACCTTAAAAATACACCGTCAAAGACGCATCTCATTAATGGTACCTTTTGAGGTACTCCTACCTCGGAGTAGCGAGTGATCACGCGACAAAAGATATTCCCCGAGGACGAGATGCTTTCATATCTGTGTAATTGTTTATGCGGCACATCAAAGCAATATTGTGGCTAGGTTTTCAATTTTATTAGGAATTTGGTATAGATAATTAGCTAATACATACATACATACGTAGGCAGACTGCATTTTCCCCCAAAGGGCTACAGGTGTAACTAGTATATCGACGTTTCGCTGAGCTTATTTCCGTCACATGATATGATAGTGGGTGAGCCTATCGCCATACTGAGCGTAAATTCAAATCCCAGGCAATTCATGTGTGACTTTTGAATGGAAAATTCAAATTGATTGCCCGTCCTAGGAATTAGGAATCAGACAATTAGATAATTATATGTAATAATACCAATAAGCATCGATAGCTCAGTGGGGATTGGTACGGACTATCGAGACGAAAGTCGCAGGTTCGAAACCAGTCCCAACAGTAGGTACACACCTTTGATTTTTCAAAGTTATGTGTATATTAATTGTTAATTATCACTTGCGTTAACGGTGAAGGAAACACCGTGAGGAAACCTCCATACCTGAGAAGTTTTCCATAAGAATTTCAAAGGTATGTGAAGTCTGCCAACTCGCATTAGGCCAGCATGGTGGAGTAAGGCCTAACCCCTCTCATTCAGTAGAGGAGGCCCATGCCCAGCAGTGGGACATGTATAACACAGGACTAGTAAAAAAAACAATAAATTGTTAATAATCATAATTACTTAATAATAATTTGTTAAACCACGCTGAAGACACTTTTGTCTAGGAATGGCGATTAGGATGTAGAGAAGATGTTTTGGCCTGAGTCAAACTCACTGACCATACGAACCACTACAGTAATCTGCTGCTTTACGTAAGTTTTCTGTATGCCAGTGACACTTCTCCAGTCGAGCCACTATTTTCATGCTGTACATAAAATTGGCTACAGTAGCTTCACCATGTAGTAGACTGTGCCATATACTCTTTGCGATCCCCATATTATGCCACGAAAACAATTTATAAAACCTTCACTAATAACGGAGATTGATGTACACCCTACACCGCTCCATTGATCACGCCGCCAAAGACAAGCCGCCCGAGAAAAGGCATCCGGCGCGGCGACTGCTTCCGCTCGCACGCACCTTTAATGAACTAAAAACACAACCTTACGTGCCCTACACATCGGATGGGAAAAGCGACCGTAGGCAATCCTCTTTTGGATTTACATCTAAAAAAATTACCTGCTAAGTATAGTTTGTAACATGTCTGAAGGAAAGTTATTGCTTATTTATACGAAATAAAAATCTTCACCGTTTTATTTTAAACAGTTTTATACAAACAGGTGAGCAATCAATCAGAATTCACGAAATATTTTTAGCTGAATATGACCTATTTATAACGGTGAAGGAAAAACATCGTGAGGAAACCTGCATACCTGAGAAGTTCTTCATAAGAATTTTGAAGGTATGTGAAGTCTGCCAACCCACATTAGGCCAGTGTGGTAGACTGAAGGCCTAACCCCTCTCATTCAGTAGAGGAGGCCCGTGCCCAGCAGTGGGACGTATATAATAAAGGGCTAGTAAAAAAAAAAAAATGACCTATTTACTAAACAATCAACAATACGTAAATGTAATTATAATAATAGCAATAAAAATATCACCCGTTTTCGAATCATCACATATGCATCAAAAATATAATATTTTTACTAAGTACAAAACGCAGCTGTCTCTCAGGCCAGTATGAAAGTGTCTTCACTATCGCAATATAGCAATAATCATTTGTTTTTTATTACGTGGAAATAAGGGTGAAAATGATGCGGCGCATGATAATCCTTGTTTTTGTCTTACATTTGAGGAAGATAAATGTGAAATGGACGAATATTTTATGCGTGATGCTTATGTTATTCCCAAATGTTTCTTTGAATATATTTCATACATAGCTGTACGTTTGTGTATCCTTTTCTTTTAAGGTCGGCAACGCACCTATGATTCTTTTGGTATTATGGGTGTACATAGGCGTTGGAGATCACTTACCATCAGTTGACCCACTTGCTCATTTGCCAGCCTATGCCAAAAAGAAATATATATTATCAACTCTATTTTATATACTGTTCTGGGAATAGATTTCCTCTGTTTTTTTTTTAATTTCTTGATTCTTATTATATTTTTTCCTTTCAATAGTGAGTAGATTAAGGCCTTCGAGCACTACACCTGTATATACGGGGGTGTGTAGTGGTATGGAGAGACTTCATATAATATTATTAACAATGAATACACAATATGTGTTCGAAATGTCAGAAGTGGCATGTTTTGGGGTTAGCATAGAACTTGCGACCCCCGGCTCGGCAAACCATTCTACATCAGAAATATGTTTTTAATAATTGGTTATGAATTGCATCTAAAATCGTTCAGAACAAGTCAGGTTTATTGAAATGCATTGCTTTATCAAGTCATGAGAGTGCGTCACTAAACCTTTTTCCTTTTATACAATTAAATGGCGAGACGAGCCAGTCGTTCACCTGCTTCTAAGTATCATGTCGGCCCAAAAGCTGTAATATAATAACTTAGAACTATAAATTATTACATATACTCCAATGCGTTTATCACCCCAAGAGATAAAATGTTAGGTCTCATAGTACCCAATAATTTCAACCCAGATGGATTCTCACATTCGAGGAACTTGCAGCCTTAATAAGGAAAGTAAGCAATATTTTGATAAACTTCATAAATCGAAATAAACTAACAAAATCTCGTGTTTTATAAAATAAATCCACCGTTTAATTTTTTCATCAATAATACCAAAAACAAAACCAAGTCTTGTTTTTGTTCGTCACAATCTGACACGCTCAAATGATTTCCAAATTCACTCGGAACAGTTCAAGTGACCTCAACGAGTTTCCTAAGAAACGATTTACACTCTAATGCTCCAGCGGCTTTTTGACGAGATGCGTACAAATTGTATTAAGGACTTTCCTTCTTATGCCAACTGCAAAACAACTCTATTCTAATGGGGTAGAGTTAAAATTCACATATAGAGTCGATGGGGTAAATATAGTAAAGCAATTCTATTGGGTTATACGGTTACTTGAATCTTGTCATTCGTGTTGAATGATTTTTAACCTTATTTAAATGTAGTAAAGTCGTAAATTGCTTTGGCTTACTTATTAAATGTCGCGGTTTGCAAATCTGCGGATATTGTACGTTGAAGTGAGCATTTATTTTTTTCTTCATTTTCCAACCATCATTCTTGTTAAAGATTTTGTGATTTGTGTAATGTAATCCAGGTGGTTAGGATTCGGAATTGTCGAGGATTTTATATTATCATTATTTTTAACCGCTTTCAAATTCGCCTAGGAGGTGGTACTCAATTCGTCGCGTTTTTTTCTCCTCTTTCGCTATCACTTGTAAACAGATTTAGTGAAAAAAGTGTATTAGATAGAGTTTAGTTGCTGGTTATGATAATTTGCTTCAGATTTGATGACAGAGTACGGACTCTTGTGCATATGTTCTCATGCCAGTAATTAGGCAGGCAGAAGTGTAACTAGTACATCCATATTTCGCCGAGCTTATTTCTGTCTCATGATATGATGGGGGCGAGCCTATCGCCATACCGGGCACGATTCCAGACTCCGGGCTGACCATTGTATTATGCGTAATTTCAGAAATATTTTTTCTACCTTAAAATTTGATTTACAAAACCCAGCTATAGATCTTTCAATAACTGAATACAAGTTGCTAATTAAATGAATGGCAAATTAACAATATCTATGAAGAGCCTTTAAAGTTGAGAACAGATGTGGCCGATGTCTTTTCATTATATCCGAGACGGTTTGTGCAATCGAGGTGTGAATGGAGATCGGGGCGAGCACCTGAGACTTCGTAATCAGATGTGAAGTGTGATGTGAAGAGAAAATAGAGAAAAAAATATAATGTAACTTAGGTAAGTGTGAAAAAATACCTACATAAGCTCACGCGTGTATCCAGAAGGGGTAGGCAAAGGGTAGGTCCCAGGAAATGATTAGGGGCAAACCATATTGAGTACAAATTCCAATTGGGGCGTCATATGTGATTATTCCAATCTAAAACTCAAACACATCATCGCAATGTTTCACCGCCCGTAATATCGCACTAGGGTACGCATAATAGTTAATAATTGAAGAAAAATATAATAATAACTAAAACTTATTAATTTATACTCATAAGTATAAAATTTATTTTAAAACATTTATATTTGTATAGATATGATACCGAAATGTAATTTCTAAGCGAGTAAAGTTTGATTTACAGATATAAATTAGCGTAAACCACAATCACTGATCTCGGTTTTCATATCCTTGTTAGTCACGGTACGTGGTAACGTTAATAAAGGCTTATATTACATGGATTTACGTTTTTATAACCCCATGCATGAAAGCGGGTAGGTGGGAGTAGAGATCGAGTGTTATGGATTCCGCAGAAAACTTATGTAAGTATTTAATACGGTAAAAACTTCTTAGAAGCATCTCACCCACGTTTCAACACCTCTGAGTAAATCATCATCATCATCATCATCAGCCACCAGACGTCCACTGCTGAACATAGGCTTCCCCTAATACCTTCCAGGCCGACCTCTGAGTAAATGCTACTAACCAAATAAAATATGTCATATTTCATTTGGTTACAAAGTAAATCAAAGAAAATACGTATATTTGTAAGTTTCATAAATAGCTGTCAATTTACTTGGATATTGTGAGATAGGTCCTAATCATTCTAAGTTAATATATAACACTATGAACGTAACGTAAATATTTGTAATGTTAAATTTATAATAATAAATAGAAAACAAAATAAGCGCAAGTTTTAGACTACCTTGGTGGCGCAGTTTTAATACGTACGCGTTACGACTGAGGCTGACGCTGAGGTCTCGGGTTCAATCCCCGGGTCGGGTAAAAGTGATATTGGGTTTTTCTATTATGAAATGCTTAGTATCAGCCCGGAGTCTGGAATTTGTGCCCGGTATGGCGATAGGCTCGCCCCCTATCACATCAAGGGACGGAGATACGCTTGGCGAAAATTGGGTGTACCGATTACACCTCTGTCTACCCCTTCGGGAATTACAGGCGTGAATGCGTATGTATATAATAATAATAAATAATAATAATACACCCAACAGTCACACACATAGTCCTGACCCCACACAAGGTAAACCTGTGTCGTGGGTATCAGGAACTACGAGGGACTTGCGGTCCCACAACACCCAGACCCGAGACCAATATTTGTGGTTCACACAAACATTTGTCTCGGTGTGGGAATCGAACCCACGGCCTCTCGCTTCGCAGCCGACTACTCGCCCGCTGCGCCACGGAGCTGTCTCCGAATATGTATGCAAGTTTTAGAATTAGATAATAGTTTTAATACAATGGAAATATTTCTTGCCACAACGGAAAATAATCATAATACAACGTGATTTAAATTAGTTATTTGAAATGAAATGAAATAGTTTTATGAAATGAAATAGTTTTATTCATCATGTAGGCAATTAAAATAGCGCTTATGACAAGTCAGTACTAAATAAAGAAACATAAGTAAGTATAGAAATCATATCAGCTAATATATACATAGCATCGTCAAAATACACTGACACAAATATTGTCCATGGCATAAAGTAAATAAGATTTTTCAATTTTCGATATTTTTATACAGTACCCTAAATATTAACACATCATTAGCGGTATGCCCTGAGGGTGAAAATCGAACCTATGGCATGTTAATTAAACAGATTAGAGGTGATGCATGACCTATTTTCACCCCGTATGGGGTACCCGTATAACCCATGTGTGGATTACATGGGGTAACGTACGAATGATTTAGAAGAATATTGTTAATTAATTGGAGAAATATTTCTGATGTTATCGGGTTAATTGGTCATTATTTTTTTGCGAAATATTTCTTTTGTGAAATAAAGGGGTAATTATTTATTCAGTTATTCGTCTAATTAATTAATTGTAATAGTAAAATAAATTAGCATTGAAGTATGTTACTCCTGTATTCATTTCAGCGTAAACTTATACCGATTAGTGGTAGGTCCATCGTATGCGAGACTCACAGGGCAAGTACCACCGGTCTTTCATAAACTGCCTCCAAGTAACAATGTAGCACTGTTATATTTCATAAATACATACATACGCACTCACGCCTGCCATCTCTAAAAGGGTAGGCAGAGGAGTAACCAGTACATCTACATTTCGACAAGCTTATTATCGTCCCATGATGTGATACTGAGCATTCCATAATAGAAAACATGCCATAAGAATTAACATTATATATATCGGGATGACGATCACAATGCAGTGCCATGCAGTACTTTATTCCTGAATGTTCTGAGTGGATTTGCTGTATTTATAGACAGGCATATGACTATCAGGTAATAGATCTGCACGTCTCATCATTTAGGCCAATAAAAAACCCAGCTCAAATAATGATTTTCCAAGATGGTAGCTTTCTTGTATGCAAGAGACCGTCTGGGTTGGTACCACCGCTTTATCTATTTCTGCCACCAAGCAGCAGTGTGTAAGTACGGTTGTGTTCCGGTTTGAAGGACATTGAAGCCAGTGAAATTACTGAGCATAAGTCTTAACATCCTATGTCTCGGGGTGACGAGCGCAGTCCAATGGCATGCAGTGCTTTGTAATTCAAAGTTTTGTGTGATGTTGATTCTGTTTATGGGCAGGCGTGACACTTACCACCAGGCGAGCGACATGCTCGTTTCTACACTAAAAAAATGTTCTGGTCGTAAATTAATTATAAAAAACTAAATTGCAATTGTACTTACAATCTTCTTATATATCAATTGCTGTTCGTTAGTCTCGCAACATCTTCTAAACGGCTGGACTGATATAGATAAAAAAAATTGTGCGTGTTTGAGTGGGTCCCTACATGGTTTAGATTCACAATTGGACCTGGTAGGTGGCGCTGCTGTAGTAGCGGGAGAAACCGCGCGGGACAGTTAGTCATAAATAGAAATTGCTTCTTCCGCAAATGACTGCGAAAAATCTCATCACAAAATGGAATAAAGCCAGAACTCAATCTGTACCCCAAAACTCACAAAGGCGTAACAATAACAAAATTCAAATGTTCCAAAGGGTACGACGGTGTTTCAGAATGGTTGAGCGGTCGTATGACAAATTGCCTGTCTCACGGCGAACCCTAGCCTCGTAATCTCCAGGTAATGTATGATTTATGATCCGAGAATAGAATACCGGTTGCCTTTTTTGATTTTTTCGTCGAGTGATCGGATTATAAAAATTGTTAAAGGGTACTGGAATTGATCATTTAAAATTTGTATTTAGAACATTGTTTTAAAAGTGTAGGTACGTGATACTGTCATTTAAAATTGTTCCATATAATAATTTCCTGGATCTGACAGCTAAGTTAAAACCCGAAGAAGTTGCTGACGCTGGACTGGATACTGGTTATTTTTCCGTGATTGAATACTCTATGAATGACTGGTTGTAAAACGACTGTTCTGAAACGTTTACAACAAAAGAGATGTACCACCATTATATATGATAACTGAATGAAGAAACTCTACCCATGCAATTATTCATCCTCCTCCTTGCGTCGATTCCCCAATGCTGGGGGTCGTGACCCATCACGGAACCAACTTCTTGCGTACGATGTTGTGCCACCTGCTCCTGCTTTCAGCTATATGAACCGCTTTGGCGACATCCATGTTGAGTGTGGTGCGGATCTGATCAGTCCAGCGCATTGGATTCCTTCCTCTCGACCTCTTGCCCTCCATTTTCCCAGTGACGATCAGCTTTTGGAGATTACCATCGGGCCTGCGGGCGATGTGTCCGAAGAACTCAAAAATCCTTCGCAGGCATATGTTGGAGAGCCGCGGCATCTTGTCACGTTTGAGTTCCTCGAGGACCGATTTGTTGGTTCTAAGCGCCGTCCAGGGAATCCGAAGCATCTTTCTCCAGCACCACATTTCGAAAGCATCTATGCGTTGGCGGTCTCTAGCTTTCAGTGTCTACGTTTCCGCTCCGTATAGGAAGATGGAGAAGACTAGTGTGCTGACGAGTGTCATTTTTGTCTTATTACTAATGTTCCGATCTTTCCATATCCTATCAAGTTGAGACATTGACAATTATTTATCACTTTTCCCAAAAAACTAAACTGCACTATACTATTAGATTATCCCTCATTAGATTATATCTCCCTTTTACTTAAAACCAGAAATAGTTTGACCACATTTGGGGGTGAAATTACGGATTATACGGATTCGGGGGTGAATATTATACCGTTTACAAATTTCATTATCATAATGCTGTAAGTGTTTTTGGGTGTTTTTGATCGATTTAGGAGTACTTTGATTGATCGGTCACATCTGCTATGATTCAGTCAATAAAGTAAGAAGTATAAAATGCTACGTAAATAAATCTTTTAATACGGTCGTTACCTATATAAAAATATGTTATAACAAAACTTAAAAACAACTTAAAAATAATAACGCTGAAAAGTCACAAATATTAATCAAATCAATCAAATTTCTATAGGTCAGTTTGGATTCGGTGCCTTTGGCGCTGCAGGTCAAATGAAATTGCTAACTACCTATATAATATTTATAGACTGCCTCGGTGGCGCAGTTGTAATGCGTTACGATTGAGGCTGACGCTGAGGTCTCGGGTTCGATCCCGGGTCGGGTGAAGTGGTATTGGGTTTTACTATTACGAAATGTATCAGCCCGGAGTCGGAATTTGTGCCCGGTATGGCGATGGGCTCGCCCCCTATCACATCATGAGACGGAGATACGCTTGGCGAAATGTGGGTGTACTGGTTACACCTCTGCCTACCCCTTTAGGGATCACAGGCGTGAGTGCGTATGTAATATTTATAGAAATACAAAATATCCAAAAAATATATCACCCAGTGGTGTCAGAACACATTGCTTCCTGCAGACTTCCTTCAGAGTCGGCGCCAGCTGTCGATCTATAATTTTTGTTAGGCTGTTCAGACAATGGTCAGAGGCATTTGTGAGAATTCCAATTTTAGCAACGTGTAGAGGGTGCTTATTTTTGACAGTAAATAAAATAAATAAATAAATACACCCAACAGTCATACACATAGTCCTGACCCCACACTAGGTAAGCCTGTATCGTGGGTATCAGGAACTACGAGGGACTTGCGGTCCCACAACACCCAGACCCGAACCAAATTTTTGTGGATCACACAAATATTTGTCTCGGTGCGGGAATCGAACCCACGGCCTCTCGCTTCGCAGCCGGCTATTCGCCCGCTACGCCACGGAGGCTGTCAAACAGTGCTATATAAGTAGGTATAATAGCGTTGGGGTTTTGGTTGGGATCCTGATCTAGTTGTTGGTAGGGATAAAGATAACTGGATCGGAAGGCTGATGAGTCGTATCCATACATCTCTCCATCGCCAAGGTTGAGAAGGTATCCGTAAATGGGGAAATAAGTTTGGATGTAATAGTATTAATTACATTGATGTCTCTGCCGCAGGTTTCCGAATGCCCACTAGTCTGAGAAGAAGAAAGAAACTTCGGTATATGTATATGATATCAAAGTGCAATTTGGATACGATTCATTAAAGCTAGTTTATATTTAAAAAAACAGCCATTCAAAAGTTATAGATTTTTTACTAACTGTCATTAGGAGTTTTTAACTGTTAGGTTATAATTGAATAGAATTACGTAGACTGGTTAGTTAAAACTATCTTATTCCATAACCTTTCTTTTTCTAACATTTTTCAACTACGCAACATCCTGTACCTCCAATTCCCATGAATGTTGCATGACGTTTCCCGCGTTGATATTATTTACCGCACCCTCTATCATAAACCTGTCCTGTATGAAGACAAACTGCGGCGGACATCTTGCGCCTCTGTTGACCCTCCTTTTGGAGAATCAAATTAGTAATTTGTGGGATATTGGAGGATTCTCTATCCTCATAGTTGTAATCAACAGTACATTTACAGTGCTTGTTGTTATATTATTTTCTTTATACGACTTTCAAAGATAGAAGTTCTCTATTCGATGTGTATATTTTCTGCGTTTTTGTGTATGCACATCGCTTTCTCCGGCGAGCGTCGACCGATTTACATATATGAAATGTGTTGTCCCTGCAGTTTTAGTCTCTTAAAATACAATGAAAACTGGAAGTCCTTTTTTATATTTTATTAAATTATTTTTTATCACTGCCAAACGTTACATATATTTACAACGTGCTACAAAAAGGCGTGGTCAAATTTAAGCATGGTATAGTGTACTATATAAGTATTTAATATATACCACCACTTTGGCCTAATACTGGTTGGCAGGATTCACATACCTTCGAAATTCCTGTGATGAAATTATCAGATATACACTATGCTGCTTTCCTCACAATTATTCTTTCAACATTATGCGAGTGACAGCTAACAATAAATTCACACTTATCTTAGGAAAATCGGAGACGTATATTGCGGCTTTGTCTATTTAATACAGACTTCTATTACCTATGTATTTCATTGGAAAAAACATTCCATAGTGTTTAGCTGCGATGTGGTCCTATAAAAATTATTATATTATAGACAATTTCACGAAAACCAATAGTTTATAATTTCAATAAAGTGTATAAGAGATGAATTGAAATCTTTAGTAAACATCAGCTTAAGTAATATTGTATTCAAACCCTTTTACTTAATCAGCGAACCGTAAATATAAATTTACCGCGAATCTATAATTATCAAAGATTTTATTCAGTCTTTGAAATCGTTCATTGAATTACTACATTGTCTGATTAATGTACTGCCGAAGCAGCTTTGTAATTATTGTTTATGTTTAATGAAACTTTAATATTTATTGAAGAATATTTGTTTATTATTAATACTGCCTCGGTGGCGCATTATTATTATTCTTCTTCTATGTCTTCGATCCCCGTGTCGGGTAAAAGTGATATTGGGTTTTTCTATTACGAAATGTCCAGTATCAGCCTGGAGTCGGGAATTGTGCCCGGCAGGGCTATAGGCTCGCCCCCTATCACATAATGAGACGGAGATAAGCCCGCCGAAATGTGGGTGTATTGGTTACACCTCTGCCTACTCCTTCGGGGATTACAGGCGTAAGTGCGTATGAATGTATTAAGATTCAAAATAAATTTAAATTTATGTTTGGCATTAGTCCAACTAACAGCTATTTGTCTATTTGACAGTATTCGTGGCGCAGTGGGCAATTAGTCGGCCTCGAAGCGAGAGGCCGCGGGTTCGTTTCCCGCACTGAGACAAATGTTTTTGTGATCCACAAATATTTGTTTCGGGTCTGGGTATTTTCTCCACATTGGGGTTGACGTCAGGCAAGCGGTCGCTTGTAAAAATTTAACAAGTAAATCTTTCTGTAACATGGGTTATAGCATGTGGCGCCAAACCCACTGCGAGTGGAGTAAGGTCAGATGGAAGAAAGAGATTTGTCTAATTATTACATATCATTTAATGATGTATATTAAAATAGTACAGAACAACATTTTGAATTGAATTTTCAATATGACGTTGATTTTTTATCCTAATATGCAATCAAATATTTACCATTATTCTAAATGCAAAAGTTAATTCGCAATACAATAACGGAGTATGACAACATGCTAAATCCTCGGCACAATCACGATAGAAGATTGAAAATAAATGTAATCCGCGTGAAGTAACACAAGACACGTGCAGGCAGGACGACGTATGTAAATGAAACGGATTAGCCATGCATCACATACCGTGACTTTTTACTAAAATGAATCTGGAATTTTAACATTGATGTTTTCAAGTGACTATTTTGTATATACATACATACATACATACATACGCACTCACGCCTGCAATCCTCGAAGAGGTAGGAAAAGGTGTAACCAGTACACCCACATTTCGAACGTATCCCCGTCCCTTATGTGATAGGGGCGAGCCTATCGCTATACCGGGCACAAATTCCAGACTCCGGATACTGAGCATTTCGTAATAGAAAAACCCAATACCACTTTACCCGACCCGGGGATCGAACTCGAGATCTCAGCGTTGGGCTCAATCGTAACGCGTACGCATTACAACTGCGTCACCGAGGCAGATAATTTAGTATATTTGGAATAATATCCTACAAAAACTATCATACAGGGCTATTGTTTAAAAGAAGACAAAGGTATTATTATTATATACTAGCTGTCCCGCGCGGTCTCACCCGCAACTACAGCAGCGCCACCTACCGGGTCCAATTGTGAATCTAAACCACCCAGGGACCTACTCAAACACCCACAAAAAGTTTCATCAAAATCGGTCCAACCGTTTTTAAGTTTTAGCGAGACTAACGAACAGCAATTGATTTTTATATATAAGAAGATATATTTCGTCTAGGTTGGATTATTGGGGTTAATCATGTTTATTATTATTCTGACTCAGCAAAATGATTTAACAAAATAAATCTCTTTCAACGTGAGTCTATAGGTATTTGAATTCTAGTAAATCTTAGACGGTTCTGGGAGACTCGCTGGAAAGAAAATTTAGCAACATTTAATGCACTGGACTACGTTGGTCCAGTGCTGGTTGAGACATAAGTTGTTAAGTCTCATTATGCCCAGTAATTTCAGTGGCTCCAATGTCCTTTAGAACGTAACACAAGCTTGGCGGCAGAAATAGACAAAGCTGTGGTACTAACCCAAAACGGCCTCTCGCATATGAGAGACCTACCACCTAGTAAACACCTTGACTAAAATAAACCTCCAAAGTAAAACTAGTGTAACAATTTCTCCCCCAATAGGAGAGGTCATTCAATGCCATCTGTCTTAATCGAACGACAAGAGTGCCGCGGATGACACGCGGACCGACGGCCCTTGAATATTTATGATCTATCCCCCAATAGAGCTACCCAAGGATTTACACAAATCTGTTACAAATTTTGTGTTATAATAAATTTTTCTGAAGATCTTAGATGATAGATTGGGTGTTTATTAAATGTGTTTGGGATTATTGGTGATAAATGTGTAGGTACCGCTCTTTATCTTTTACAGTTTAAATAATTTTAGATGTAGGTTTTTTACATAATATATAATTTAGATCTAGTTTATGTGAATTCTGGAAAAATCCTTACCAACACCTGAATTTAACTTTTCCGAAATCTCATTTTACTTTAAGTTTTCTACCTAATGCTATTATACTGCCCCACTACCAGAAGCCTTTTTGCTAACATAATATTTTTGTCTGAACATTTTTTTCTTTCATCTTAATACTTAGCGTCCTTGGCGCTTAGAAAATCGATGCCTATATTATTCCTATTATTTACGACATCAAACTTTAAGCACATGCTTCCAAATATTCCTTGTTCATAAAAATAATAAAACAAACAGTAAAATAATACACCAATTAAATTTCAGGAACGTGCATTATTGAGATATCGTATTCCGAAAACAAAACCTTTTTTAAAATCAGCCACTCAGAGTTCACCGTTTTTTATTATAATTGCTAATTTTCCCGTCTCTTCTGCGTCTCGTCCCGTTTTATCCATTGTTAAAAACCGGGATTATATTTTACCTGTTATTTTTTATCTCGTTTGTATCTGCTCTAATTATTTCCTCTCGTAAACAAAGCGTTTGTGAAAATTTTTGTAGAAAAATGTGTTTTTGATATCTCATTACTTAATTTCGTTTTGTGGGTCTACTTATGGGGCACATGTATAAAACTATACCTAAGTCGATCATGGTTTTGAAAAGCATTCAATTATTCTTCAAAATCTGGATTTGCGGAGATAACAACATTTAATCCGGAAGATTACGACAGAAGTAAGCTGGGCGATTCGTATTTATTTTATTTATTCATCATGAAAACAACATTTTATAGTCGGTTAACCACAATGGCCTTAAAAAAATTCAAACATACAAATCGAATAAAAGGTACATTATAAATATGGATTTCAACAAAATAAAATAAAAACAGTTCAATAAACTTACCAAAAAAACCGAATTCAAAAGCACATTTCCCGTGTTGTATTGAATAGCAACGGATACGCGTCGACACTGATGTATCACTCATACCCTCAGTAATCCGAAGACATCTTCACAATTACTTGCCCTAACACTCGCTCTGTTGCGAACAAAAGGGATCTTGAATTAAGGGTCCTAGAAGAGGCATGAAAGCGTAGTAGAATCATTTAAACAACCCTCAGCGTCACTTAGAAAAACTTCTGTAACTTTTTTTTATTTGAATTAAAATTGTACATTATTAGAGCTACTATACCACGGACATATTGATCAAATCAATTGATTACACTCCTTTCTTGTCGGGGGTTATGACGTATCATGGACAAAAAAAATATAATATTGAATTTAAAAAACCTTGTTTATAATAATAATTGTTTAGGTAGGTAGGTAAGATTAAATAAAACTCACATTATAATATGTATCTGATCTCCACTATGATTCTGTCATACAACTGCCAACATGCGACTGGACAGTAGCAATAATCGTATACCTCACGAAAAAAGTATTGTTACATAAATTAAAGACTACAAGATACGCCAGATACACAGACGGACTACAGACTACAAAATGCATGATTTGTCGTTGTTGCTCCACGAACGTCCAAACACTACAATGTATTATCAGAGATCTTCTAACCGACCTCAGAAAAAAGGTTTTAATTCTTATGTATACACTTTTTATGTATTTTCACGCATAACTCATAACACATATACACTGATTTTGATGATTATTATTTTCTATTTGGAAGCTTTTCCCTGGTGGTCTCACTTGATTAATATTTAAGGACGGCAGACTACGAGATAAATTGTAAAATCCTTAACGGAAAACAGCAAACGCATCACCAGGATTTTAAAATCAGTTATTGAAGTTTTTAACCTATTAATTTTTTTTATGACCTATACCACATATACTTGGTGAGACGCAACCATTTCCTTTTCATTTTATGAATTAAATTTTAAATAAAAATATTTCTATAAAAATTATTTTATGCCACTTCTAGAATAACATAACGAAATTTCAAACACAATAGACCCCTCGCGAACCGAGGTCCGATTTATCGCGTGTTGATTCAATCATAGATTCCTTTTTAAAGTTCCATGTTTGGAAACCAATTTGAGATTATAATTTTGCTACGATATTATTCGCAATTCATTGGTTTTGTAAATAATAGTTTGGCTATCAATAAAATAAAAACACTTTATATGGCTTCTGATTAATCGAATACTTATGTATCTTTCAAACGAGTTGTAAAAAATGAGTAATTGAAATCTATAGTAATAATAATTGAAATCTAATAGTAGTATCTAATTTGACTTTAATTTATCCTTACTCAATTTATGATCTAAAGATAGAAACAAATAATCGGCTTTAATATATTTTTACACGAGTTAAATTAATTGAACGATAGAGTTAATTAAACTCGATAAGTTTTTATGTCATCTCGAACTTTGTAAGCTACAAAATGCCTTTTCAAATCTAATTATTGATGAAAGAATGAATATGATACATAGAAAAAGTAGGTAAATCATTGCCAAAACTTATTACTTCAAGGTGTGTCTCTACTGTAACATTTCTTGGCACCAAGAAGCATGACTGAAAAACACGCGTGACAAACTCAAGTGTATTGTTGAATGTTACGGCCCAATGTCATGCATCGATTCGCTCTAACACCTCTTAAACCTCATAATAATTCGCCGTGATATATCGTTTTAAGATTTTGTATTTTTTTTGTTTTAAGTCACGAAAAAATGACATAGTGCATTACACCCATCTACATTAGCGTAACAAGTGCGTGTGATAGCCACGCTTCTCGGTGTGGCGAAATGTTACGAAAGTGTGGATGCACTGTACCATATAAATCTACAAAATATAATCTATAATAAATCTGCAAACTCTAGAATTGAAGACAAAACGATTGTCCCAAACCACTCGGCTGAAGTATAATTTAGCATCGCAGTACTACGAGACCGTCAAAAGCCGGGACTGAAAATGGGGAAGGGGAGGGGACGTCCTGTGTTCTGAAGGCGGTTTTGTCGGTGACTTCAAGTTAATGTATTCCGTAGTATTGTTTGGAACAGACAGACGGATTACAAACTGTATTTTGTAACAAATTGCTAGTAGAGAGAGGAGTTATCGATATAACAGTAAACATTTTAAGGATTAAATATGATGAGAGTTTAGAAGCTGATGATTTTATCCATGACGATAAACATTCAAACAACTTATTTTATTTTACAAATCACTCACAATATGCCTACGCACTCACGCCTGTAATCCCTGAAGGGGTAGGCAGAGGTGTAACCAGTACACCCACTTTTCACCGAGCGTATCTCCGTCCCACGCTGTGATAGGTGGCGAGCCTATCGCCATACCGGGCACAAATTACAGACTCCGGGCTGATACTGAGCATTTCGTAATAGAAAAACCCAATACCACTTTACCCGACCCGATCGAATCCGCGACCTCAGCGTTAGCCTCTATTACAACTGCGCCACCGAGGCAGTCTCAAAAAATAACATAATTTCACACAGGACACATAAAACGTCATAAAATACAATTTAGTAATCTTATAACAACAAAATAGATTTTAAACAGAACTATGTAGCATCAACCTAATCCCATGGTTTCTTATCATTTAAGTAGTCTATAATTTTATAACACCTGCTAACAAGTGTTATTTATAGTAGTTTTGAAATTCAGAAAAGGTAGGTCCAAGATATTACTAGGAATTAGGTTGTAGAAGCGTAAACCGAGCCCCGTAAAGGAGTTGTGTGACTTGTAAAGGATTTGAGCAACTTTATATGTGTTATAAATAACACATATAATGATTTTCGCTGCACATATCTGATAAACATAATATTGGAATTATTTACTAAATAATTACGTGACTTATTAAGGAACTACAATGCACATGTTTGCAATAAAACATCGATCAAACTGATACAAGATAACAAATAACCGAGAAACTATGGCTAAGTATTGTAAATAACCATGACGGTGCTGATAATAGATACAGATGATTTAAATCACAATTACAACGAGATCATTATGTACATACTAAAGCACGCATAAATTTTACCCCATAACAATTCAAATCCAAGATTACAAACTACACGTCAAACTTAACATCCCAATATTAATGGGTTTGAATCGACAACTTTCAGCAAGATTGGCAATAAGTCACGCTCTAGCGTGGTCAAAGTACGAGACGGTAAATAATTAATAACACTAATGGAACAGTTTTGGAGGTAACCGTTTGATATTTGTCAGCTGTTTGTAAAGGATTGTCGTTTGAAGATAGTTTGATGTTTTAGGGAATGACAATGCTTTTAGTTAACTATGTTTAAGAATTTCACTGATTTCTACAAACTTTTTAAATATCTAAGATTCGGATTTGTATTGTATTTGATGGATTCCTTATTCCACCTAAATGACGATATCAGTATGTTACTCGCTTGATGGTAAGCGCCATATCTAACTATGAACATTAACAACACAACCCATAACTTTGGATTATATATATATATGTATATAATACTAGCCCTGTATTATACACGTCCCACTGCTGGGCACGGGCCTCCTCTACTGAATGAGAGGGGGATTACGTATTATTATTATTATTTGAAGAGTTTTCCTTCAACGGTAGGCAGCGGCTTGGCTGTGCTCTGGCATTGCTGGGCGGCGGTAACCACTTACCATCAGGTGGGCCGTCTGCTCGTCTGCCTATCTAGGCAATAAAAAAAATCAAAGGACTTCATGGTATCGCAATGCGCTCGTCAACCCAAGACATAAGATGTCAAGTCTTAGAATGTCCAGTAAATTCACTGGCATAAATCCAGAAAACAATAGAAAATTAAAAAAATTGTGGCGAAAATAGACAAAGCAGTAGTACCTACCCAGACGGCCTTTAGTCTACCACGCAGTAGATAGTTACTATTTGGAATAGCAAGGGTTTATTGAATACCCAATCAAATAGTAGTATCTATAATAACAACAATTAACTATAGAGGCACAAGTACCTAATCATCAAGCTAAGGTAAAAGCCGCTTGAAAGTCAAATTTTATAACCTCGAGAGGTGTTAAGTATTCTTAAATACTGCAATGTAACAACATAAGAATCAAAGTAATATAAAATGTGAAGTTTCACGAACATCAAATTCCTTTGCAATAAAGTTTTCCAATAGAGAAATGCATGCAATAAACGTCTTGTATACCGTTTAAGAACATCATAAAATCGGATGTTCAATTCAAATATCCCAATAACTCGCGCCGAATCCCATAGACTCACAAACAGCCTGTTTTGAATTTCACAACATCGAGATCCGAAGCACTTAGACATGGTCCGCCAGTTGCGAAACACACTTAGTATAGATTTGGCGAACATTTTCGCGGATTTCTGTAAATATTTTAGGAGTTTTTAGAAGATATGAGAACTGTTTATTACTCAATATCGTAATTAGCGACTCAGGTCAACTGGCGCTCAACTCAAATATCCAATATAGGCCAGAGTAGGAATTTTAAATTCAGGTTGTTTCTTTCCCGGAACTTTTCCATTGTGCTGATGGAAACAAACATGGTGATTTTAGTCGGAAAAACATCAGGCATACCCCATTCTCTTATGGTGGACGTGGATGGGGATCATTGAAGATTGTCTCTTAAAAAATACATTAGGATGCAGATCCATAATAAACGACAGGACAATTTGTGAAGAAGTTAGAAGTGGTAGGTAGGTTCTTTCGTCTAAGAGAGGCCGTCTGGGTTGATACCACCGCTTTGTTTATTTCTGCCGACAAGCAACAGTGTCTAAGCACTGTTGTGTTCCAGTATGAAGGACATTGAAGGCAGTGAAGTTAATGGGCATTATGAGACTTCAAAATTTATGTCTCGGGGTGACGAGCGCAGTCCAGGCCCATGCAGTGCTTCAAAGTTCTGTGTAACCTTGCTACTTTTTATGTGCAGCCGTGGCGCTTATCATCAATCATAAATCATCGTCTCGTCATTCAAGCTAATTAAAAAAAGAAGTACGTTTGTTTGCAAATCTATTAAGCTGTGTGTATCATGCGAAACTTGAGCATCACTAAGAGATTTTAGGCCATCTTACAATAACAATAAACCATTCCAAACCTCTCAACATTTACATACATATCGCTTTAAGTTTAAATGTTTGACAGTTAGTGAATGGGTACCTACTGCGGGTCCTTTGATGTGGATAAAGGTATAGTTTGGTATTGTTGGCTATTGTTTAGGTGCTTAAGATCCGTGTACGAGCTTAGGATTCTTGTTTCAAATAATTTTCTGTAATCCAGTATTTGATGTTTTATAATGCTTAAAAATAATGGTGCTTCCAATACTGAGTCAAATAAACATAACTAATAATTGTAATTTTTCATTTTAACTTTAATAGCGTTATCATTTTTCCACATTAATATAGTTTTTATACCATAGACCAGCAAACGAGCAAGTGGGTCACCTGATGGTAAGTGATTTCCACCGCCCATGTACGTCCACAATATCAAAATAATTATGCGTGTGTTGCCGACCCTAAAGGAAAGGGATAATTAAGGGTTTGCGGAGGGGGTTTGGATCTCCGGATATCTCACTCGCTATACGAAACGCAGCAGCAAGCTGCTACATTACGCCGGTTTTCTGTGAGACGGTAATAACGACCCGGACGACAGCCCATTCGTGCTGTAGACACAAGGCTCTACCACTCAAACTACTATTAAAATATATTAATACGTGGTTTATATTATCATCTAAATTATCCTTACTATGAAGCCTGGTATATTGGATTGAATGCACTTATTAAGATTCTCAAATATAGTTAGTAGCTACTACGTATCGGTAAATGTTCGGTTACCCTCGTAATTGAAGTACTCTTTACGATAGCGTAATTTCCAGAGCTTTAATTTTCTTCTACCACCTGCCCTAATCCCACTCGCAGTGAAGTCGGCGCAACATGCTTTCAAACATGTTACAGAAAGATTCGGTTTGTAGTTTTTACGACCGGCTGCCTGCCTGACGTCAACTCCTCTGGAGAATAAGAGCAGTTTATCAAACAATTTTTTTTTCATTGCATAAGCCGACGAACGAGCTAGTTGGTCATCTGATGATAAGTGATCACCACCGCACATGTACGCCCACAATACCAAAAGAGTCATGGGCGTCTTGCCGACCTTAAAGGAAAGGGATAGGGATTGGGAAGGGGACGGGATTTGGACCTGAAAACTGAAACTCAGCAGCAAGCTGTTACTTTACGTTGGTTTTCTGTGAGACAGTGGTAACGACCCGGACGAGCTGGCCCATTCATGTTGTAGACACAATTGTCTACAGCGTGGCTCTACCACTCGCACAATATTTACAAAAACAGAGAGAAAGCATCATGATTTATGACATCTTCCTGTCGAGATCTGTGCAATCATATCAGTCAATGTTCGGAAGCGATCACTCACTAATATCACTTGGACACGTGTGTACGATGTATCAATCACAGCTCGCAATCCCTATGTTTTTGGGTTTTTGAATAGAACTGTAGGTTGATAATACATTGTATGGATACATTATATAAATAGCATGGAACTTGCTGTAAATAGCGTATACTATTTTAATTATTTCTGTAGAGATATTTCTTACCTGATGCTGTTACTGGGGCAAGACTAACTAGTCATGCCTCTTAATTTAAGTTATAAACGTTAATTAGTTGATGACTTACTTTTATTTAATTCTACCTTATTCAGTGTCAAAATTAGCACACTTTTGTGCTATTAAGTAGTGCTATGGGTGTATATAAAGCATTACATTACTAGAACAACGTTAATTTTATCACGATTCTGATGCTATATATGATTATAGTCAACTGCATGAATACTTGTCTTGATAAGTGAGTTTTTGAAATGTCAAAAGAAAAAAAAGGAAATTGATTATTGAACTAGCTAGCACTACGTGATTTTATCAAAAAAAAATCCAACAAATCTCGCTATGTCACTCTGTAGTCGGCCCCTCATGACTGAGGATCGTGGTCATCATGGGATGGTCTGCATTTTGATGGAATGATATCTCTCCTCTGTCAAGGTAAGTAAATAATAGATAATGCCGTGGTAGTTACAATAGCATATGCAATAACAAAGTTATTTAATCTTCAAGGTAAAAAGTAATTAATACCCAACCAGAAATACAAACAAGTCGTGTCTGTATTTACTAAATTAACTATAAAAGCAAAAAAGCGAGCAGTCAGCATGGACAAATGACAGGAAATTTAACACGACGCGACGCTTGCAAACACGACCAATTCTGTACAGCGAGTATAAAGCCTCAAATCCTATAAAATTTAATTTTGATAGATACACGCGAAAATGCTGCAAATACATCTGATACATTGGTTTGCAACTGACAATACTGGATTTGGCATTGATGATATTTTTCCTCCATAAAATGTAGAAATGTAAAACCTTAGTAAGGGCTAAAGTTGATGTTGGCCAAAATACATTTTGTTACAAGTAATTGAAAATAGATAATTTGAAAGTCTCCCATTATCAATTTGGGTTGATATTTTGTTTTTTGTATCCTGGGACAAAAGTTTTTAAGTCTCACAATGTCCAGTAATTGCCTCCTCAACGTATAACAGCAAACGCACCTCAATTCGTGTTTTGGCAATTTTTCCCGTAGTACTTAAATACTATCAAACTATAGATAGCTCAATTTAATGGTTAACTTTTATTCTTACAAGGTGGAAGGTCCCTCAAATGCGAGAGGCCAGCTGGGTTGGTACCACCGCTTTGTCTATTTCTGGCGCACAGCAACACTGTTGTGTTCCGATTTGAAGGCCATTGAAGCCAGTGAAATTACTGGACATTATGAGACTTCACAATTTATGTCTCGGGGTGACGAGCGCAGTCCAGTGTCAAGCAGTGCTTTGTTATTTAAAGTTCTGTGTGGCGTTGCTTCTGTTTATGAGCAGGCATGGCGCTTACCATCAGGTGAGCGAACTGCTCGTCTCGTCATTCAAGCCAATACAAAAAAAAATATGAGTGGTAGAGCCACGCTGTAGACACTTGTCTACAGCATGTATGAGCCGGCTCGTCCGGGTCATTACCACTGTCACACAGAAAACCGGCGTAAAGTAGCAGCTTGCTGCTGCTTTTCCCGGCCTATACTATAAAAAAAAAACTACCTGAATGGACGTAATACTAAGCCACTTCCAGAACCCACAGCTCTACAAACATACATCGGATTTGCCTGTCGCAAAGCTGGAACACGGATCAAGTGAGCTTTGTTCGGACGGTAACGTGCGAAGCGTTTACACTAATTGCGATACGATGTGGTATGGCGCCGAGAAGCGATGCGGAGAGTAGCGGCGCGGAGAGGAGCGGTGCGGAGAGGAAAGGCGTACGTCGAACGGGATTTGCATTTGCGAGATAAGTACGAGTGAGTATTGTTTGGTTTAACAAGGGTTGTAATTAGACTTTGTGCATACAATTAGTGTAAAAACTGTAAAGCAAGGTAACGTTTCAAGATCCGGATATTAAGAGTATGGTATTTCAATTAAAGAATAAAATAAAACATTTGTCTATAAAAAAAAATTAAACATCATTGGATCATACTTGTGTCGTTGGGGTAGGCAGAGGTGTAACTGGAACATAGTTCGCAGAGATTATTTTTGTCCCATGACGTTATTATATGGCACGTTTATACGTGTATATTTGTTATGTATAACCATGTATATATTTTTCAAATGTCGTCCGATTTTAATGATTATTTCAATAAAAATAGTAAAAGAAACAAACAAATATAAAATCTAAGTACTGTAAAACTAAAAAGCTAAAAATAAAAGCTTCTTAGTTTTTGGGTCGGTTTTATTTTTGGTAAAAAGTTGTTGTAGAATCTAAAACTCCAACACTAATTGTGACTTCTCGACCTGGGAATTGAACCTCGAAACTTACCACTTACTCAGTTGAAATACGCTGTGAGGTGATACTCAGTTTCTAATATAAACGATATTAAAAATACAATATACGGTCCTAAATCCCCCTCCACTCTCCAGTACTTTAATACGTAGTTGACTAGATTTTTTTAATTATTTAAATCAATAAGTTACGTTACTCAAAATCTATTGCAGAAAGAATTTTATAAATCGGACCAAAAATAAATAAGATAGAAGCCATTGAAATCCTGTAGAAGGGGTAATTGTCAAATGACAGACGATGCAACCTTTGACGTCACTGTGTAAAATGTTCATTATAGGGCACGCGTGCAAGCGAGATAGTGAGATATCCCTACTACGCACCCAATTTTCCTCATACCAACATTTAAAGTCATAACTGCGGGCACATTTCTGAACCAATTTTGATTGTGTTTTAATAAAAGGGTTTCTTTTACGTATCATTTTCTGTTGCTTATAAAATAATGTATAAAATTCAATATAGGAAACTACCCTATTATACCTTTCCTTTAAGGTCGGTAACGCGTTCATGATTCTTCAGGTATTTTGATGTTCAGAGGCAGTGGAGATCACTTACCATCAGTGCCACTTGCTGGTTTGCCGACCTCTGCTATAAAAAACACACAAAAAATGTTTGTTCTAAATAATAGTATATCCCTATAATTAATACACGTCACAGTCCACTAGTAAATGAATTCCGAAGCCAAAACAATCAACAAAATCCAACTAAATTCTGTACAAAAACTCCATCGGATAAAACATATAGTATTAGTCGGTGGTCATTTGGAATGGACCACGTTGGCACATCTATCAATGTCCAGTCTAATTCCTTGCCAAGTTACACCGACTCCGATCAGGGTGGGACGGACTTGGGAAGTGTAAGTGGGATCGTGAGAATTTAAATTCAAATTCAAGTTATTTATTGAATTCATAAAATGTTATACATCATTTATTATTATTATTATTATTTAGTTTCAGTCAAATTTTAACTCTACCGCCAGTAACTGATTTACAAAATTGATACTAGGTACATTAATACAATTTAATTAGAGTTAAAGCAGCTCAGTTTATGCCAAGAGGAACATTATAACAAAATAATGATTATTGACCATGAGAGAATAAGATTATGTTCCTTTGAAAAGTGAGATATCTTGAGCTTGCATTAGACGAATTTGAAATTAAGGTTTTAAAATGATATCCGTGCCTCAGAATGGGCCGGCTTGTCAGGCTCGTTTATCTCACAGAAAACCGGCGTAAAGTAGCAGCTTATTGCTGCGTTTCGTATGATGAGTGAAATATCCGGAGGCCCAAATCCTCCTCCCCTTACCAATCCTTTATTTATATTACTTATCCCTTTCCTTTAAGGTTAGTAACGCGCCCATGATTATTTTGATATTGTGGGCGTACCTACATGGGCGGTGGAGATCAATTATCATCAGGTAACCCACTTGCTCGATTGCCGGCCTATGCTATAAAAAAATAGTCCACCATCCAGTCTCAATGAGGGTAGACTTAACGTATTGAAACTCTTAGAGAATTCTCACGTACTTAATAATTCGGACCAAAAATTAATAAATAGACCCCCAAAAATTCCCAAGTCTGTACCATTGTATTAGTAAAGTTAAGCGCGTAGGACGTGCTGTTTGAGTGAATCGTGCGTTTTCCTTTATCCTCACAATTGTTTCTGAGTGGACAAATAGTTCGCCAGTTAGGGTTACGCTGTTTAGATAAGGGTTGTATTATGTACTCGTGAAAAATAAGTTATTTTACGTCATAGGGCGGCCAATGAGCAGGTGGATCACCTGATGGTAAGTGATCTCCACCGCCTATTTACGGCCATAATACCAAAAGAATTATGGGCGCGTTGCCGATCTTAAAGGAAAGGGATAATTAAGGGATTGGGAAGAAGAGGGGGATTTGGGCCTGCGGATATCACATACAACTTACGAAACGCAGCAGCAAGCTGTCGTTTACGTCGGTTTTCTGTGAGACAGTAGTAACGACCCGGGTGAGCCGGCCATTCATGCTGTAGACAAAAGTGTCTACAGCGTGGCTCTGCCACTCAAACTTTTAACAAAATATTGAAACCGACTTCAAAATAATAACACTAAAAAGTCAAAAATAACATATATCTATATGTATCTTTAGAATATCTTTCTGGCAACCCACATTAGCCAGCGTGTTAGACTAAGACCTAACCCCTTTCATTCAGTAGAGGAGGCCCGTGCTCCGTCGTCGGACGTGTATTATTAATGGCTTAGTCAAAATATTTAGATTCGGAATAAATATTTCCGCACCTCACATTGAACTCACTCCCTCTGATATCTCAACCACTTACCATAATTCCATCTTCCCACGATGTTTAAAAACATAAATTAAATAACACTTTAAACAGCAAAGCGCATATTTCCCAAGGGCGGCGAAACTAATGTCCCGCGTCCCTTGAGTTATGCGTAATCAATTGGGTGTTATGGGATGCAATATACACAAAATACATGTGTTTATTTCACTATAAATCTTAAATAATTTTTTAAATCGAGGGGCGCGATATCATTTGAAGAACTTGTCCCGATTTTCGAAATTCGAATTCAATAGATACGGGACAGAAATTACAAAGTGAAAATGGGGACATTTGGTCACATGAGTGAAAATTGGAATAAAAACGTACTGATTTTACTCCCTAATAATTAAGCTAAATGTAACTGGTTGTGATAACTTATTAAATCATTATAAACAAAATTTAAAACAAAAATAAACATTTGTTGACGACCATATTATTTATTTTGTTAAATACAATTTTTATTTCTCGTGTGTAAAATTTTGAATTAATATCTTTATATATTTCTCAATCCCTATTACATGCGATAATAGTTTCTATAGTGTATAGATAAGGTGGTAAATTGTGCATTAATGTATTTAAATTAAGAATTGTCAACACGCTCGTCTTCACACATGAATGGATTTAAATCGTTTGTCATATTCAAATGTTTTTTTAATTATTGCTTAATGTTAGGGGCGTGAGAAAATGTCTTCATTTTCATTTGATTTATATTATTTTAATTCTTGATTCGCACGCGTTGTTCGTAGGGATTAATTTTATAATAGTGCACAAAAATAATAGGGAATATTTATTTTAGAATACACACGTATTATTTATAATAAGTAGGTGATATTAAACTTAAGGTAAAAATAGAAAAGAAAAATAAAAATATAAAAATGAGCCGAATTAAGAACCTCCGCTTTTGAAAAAGTCGTATAAAAAGGGTAAGGTTTAAGGTCCACTTTTGTAACGAAATAATTTTTCTTTACTAAATTGTTATCACATCCTTACGTAACATTTTAGCAAAACCATACAACGAATTGAATCTCTGTTTTTGAGGTTGGTTAAAAATAACTTACCAATACGTCCAAATTCCACATCTATGGACATCATGGACATCAGAGGCTCATTCCACTTACTAATTGGATTGCACATACAATTACCCGGTTATGGACAGCTTGTGTACAATGACCCTAACGCGTTCAGACAAGTGGGGTCTGTTGGCTCCAGGCGAAATGTAGCGTACCTTGATACTACCACGGATGTGAGATATATTGTAAATCAATGTAACGGAATGCTTCGGTGGCGCAGTTGTAATGCGTATCTACGCGGTACGACTGCTGTGCTGAGGTCTCGGGTTCGATCTCCGGGTTAGGTAAAAGTGA
Organism: Mimas tiliae; assembly: GCA_905332985.1. NCBI lineage: Eukaryota > Metazoa > Arthropoda > Insecta > Lepidoptera > Sphingidae > Mimas > Mimas tiliae. Next base: position 2,879,375 of record HG995260.1, on the reverse strand, counting down.
CTCTGGGTTTTTCTTTAATGAAATGCTTAGTATGCAGAGGGGTTGACGTCAGACAGGCGGCTAGTCGTAAAAACTACAAGCGAAATTATTCTGTAACATGCGTTAAAAAGCATGTTGCCCCGATACCACTACGAGTGGGATAAGGGCAGGTGGAAGGAAGGAAATGCTGAAGTGACACACGCCTGTAATCCTCGAAGGGGTAGACAGAGGTGTAACCAGTATACCCACATTTCGCCGAGCGTATCTCCGTCGCACGATGTGATAGGGGGCGAGCCTATCGCCATACCGGGCACAAATTCCAGACTCCGGGATGATACTGAGCATTTCGTAATAGAAAACCCAATACCACTTAACCCGACCCGGGGATCGAACCCGAGACCTCAGCGTTGGACTCGATCGTAACGCGTATGCATTACATTCCGTCAGGTATAATAGATTTACAATATATCTCACTCGATTGCCTCGGTGGCGCAGTTGTTAACTTGTAATGCGTATCTACGGGGTACGTCTGCTGTGCTGTCTGGGGTTCGATCTCCGGGTTGGGTAAAAGTGATTCTGGGTTTTTCTTTAATGAAATGCTTAGTAATTTCGTAATAGAAAAACCCTATATCATTTTTACCCGACTCGAGGATCGAATCCGAGACCTCAGCGTCAGCCTCAGTCGTAGCGCGTACGCATTACAACTGCGCCACCAAGGCAGTCAATTTCATAGGTAAAGACTTATTATTTGCTTTAGTAATAACCCAACTAAAAAAAAACCTGGTATTTTTTTTTATTTATTTGTCTTTTACACCTGCCATTATTAATTATGTGGCAACATTGAAAACTTACGTGCTAAATAATCTATTACATTTTTTTCCTACTCTATTCATTATTGTTATCATTATTGTTTATTATTATTTGAGCTGGATATTAGAAAGACATCTGTAACTTTTAAATATCTGAACAAACTTTCTTCATACATATTTAAGAACCATTCCGAATAAACTTTCGAGCCTTTTAATTCAACGTCTAACCCAAACACAGTCTGGACTCTGTGTGCCAAACTTGACCGTCAATTTATCAGTGTAAAATTTGCATACACTAAGATTAATGGTCCGAAGTGTGTGATTGTGGCCGGTCGGAGGGGGGGGGGGGGGGGCGGGGTGGTGGCTGTAGGGTGATGTCGAAGGGGTGAAGTTTTTGTGGAGTTTGATATTAACATCAATCTTCAGGTTGATGGGATTTTATTACTTTTATACAACGAGTTACAGAAAGATGTGGTCATATTTAAGGGTCATTGCATACACCAGCCATTGCGAGTGTATACACCGGAAGTTATCAAAATCTAGGCATCCAAAATTTTCACGCTCATTTTAATCAATCATTTATTACGAATTCAAACGCAAATCATTTATTCTGTAAGTTGGATCATAAATATCACTAAACATGCGAATATTTTTTTATGCTACATTACATTTACGACGGCATTTCGGGGCTAGCCAGCATGAGAAGAAATGCCGAAACAAAGTCATGGGTTGTGGCCTCTTTTAATGTCCAGACATTGTTTTACAGAACTTAAAATCGATCACATCAGTGAAGTAAGCGAGAAGAACAACGCTAGAGTAAGACAAACGCTCAGCTGTTTATCATAATGTTGTCCAAAGTTGCAAGTCGAATATCGACATAACTCATTGAAAAAAAATCCAATCCAATATCCATTTTTTTTGAACGGGTAAAATTTTTGATTACTAATTCCTTTCTATTGAATTTTATAATATAATTTTAATGCAAATTTTTATAGTTACCTACAACTACATTAAAATATGCTGATCTTGACCGGAACTTAGGACTCCTCCTTTAAGCTATAAGCTCCTTTTTTCCTGGATAAGGGCGATCACGTGGGCAGAACCGCGAGGATTAGTACTTGCGCAAGCTACTGCGCATCGTCTGCAACGGGCATAATGCATAATTTTTAACCAAAGCACTGTTTTTAATTGACTGACAATCTGGCCTGTATGATACCTTCAAAAAATGTGGAACGCTTCACGATTTTGCGTGTCATCCTTGCGCAGGGGCCATGCTAATCTTCTCTGTATCGTTCCAATTTTAGTATATGTACTGCCGAAGCAAGTACACTAGCATGCCACTACACTCTGTATATATTCATAACACATTGAAAATATCACTAGCGCGATTCAGGATTCAAATATACATTTTAAACTACGTAATGTTTGGGCAACTATTGATTTAAGAAATTATAATATAATTAAGTTATAACAGTTTGAAAGTATTATTTACGCCGTTTTAGGTAAAAGGTATTTATTAAAACCATAATAAATGTCTTTTGTTGTAACAAAATGCGTATTCTGTATACAGCGCCATCTATTGGCCAATAATTTAAACTTCATGACTACAATTAGGCGGCCGAGATGAGAGAACGTATAATCAAATCTAGAATTTTAGCAAAGTGCTTATAATATTAATCACCTAACATTGGTATTATATGTATAGTAATTAGTAGCAGCGTCCTCTAAAGGTGAGGTTGCACCTCAAATCCAAAAAAATACGTTTTAGCTTCGAATGTGGCGAAACGACTGAACTTAAATAGCATAATTGCATAGTTATGCAAAAAGATACAGCTTAAAGAAAATTGTAAGCAATATGTGAACCGAATAGGTATAATTTTTACACACAATTTAGTTTTCTATTAAAATTATCCTAAATGGGGTTAATTTATTTATTTCTTTTATTTTTATTAATTTTGGCGTCTAAATTCTCTGTATTTTGAGTGATATTTTGACTAAATTTGACAGGTACATTAACTAAAATGTTAAACGAGTACATATATAAATAGATATCTATTTACCTAATTTATTTATATTTTTATTGACAAGTCTAAGACAAAACCACAAAATATCCTACCGTCAACAAGGGGATGCTATGCAATTATGAACCTTATTGTATTATGTTTTAAATCGCAGTCAGACCTCGTCTAAAGCTAAAAAACCGCTGAAGTCATGGGTCCAAATCTTAGGTCAGGTAATCACAATGTGTGTTTGATTATTGAATTGGAAAAATCTAAAGTGAGTTGCCCGGGATTGTCGTTAAAGCCTGACAATGATATTTCGATAGATTCGCAACCTATCACATCATGGGATGGAGATACGCTCGGCGAAATGTGACGTACTGGTTACACCTAGGTTAATAGAAAAACCCAATACCACTACCCGACCCGGGATCGAACCCGAGACCTCAGCCTTGGCCTCAATCGTAACGCGTACACATTACAACTGCGCCACCGAGGCAGTCGTGGATATTTTACTTTTAATAACAAAAAAATATATTACTCACCAATAACATGGACCTCGAACAAGATTTCTATTCAAGACTCAAAAGAAGAGTCACAATCCATCAAACTCAATTAAAATAAAACGTGCCAACTTTTCAACCAGACAAAAAGTCGTTCCTCCAAATTGCTTTCAAGCTATTATTTTCGCGTAAATCGTGGCGATTTAAAAAGATCCGACCAATGTCCAATTGCTCGTTCTACAGAACGCTCGTCCAGCCTGATTGATGTCTGCAAGTCGAAGGAGCCACATGAAGGAGCCACATGAAGCTAATTTAGATTTTAAAGCCGTAGAAATAGGGTTTGATTTCAATGCTAACACAGAAGCTGCATGGTCAGATCCAAACATGAACAGTGACGTTGAAGAGAAATCAGATAGAACGGTTAAAAAACGAGAGCAATTACGTTGGCCTTATCTTCAGGATTTGCGATGTTCGGCGTCAACTAAACACCCTATTTAGAATTGCTAAAACAGCGTCAGATGTCACGGTAATCTGCCAATTAAAATGAAATCCCATGCTCATTAAAATTCAGGAGGAAACAAAAACATTTGAATGTAAAACCAATTTTGATGGCCTTAAATATAATTAAGTAGAAACATTTGTAACTAGAGGATTTACTTCAAGTAATGTCGGTCGTGAACACTAAAAGCCAAATCTTTTTGACATGTGTTAAAAGCATATTACGCCGACCCCACTGCGAGTGGGATAAGGGTAGGGTGGAAGAAGAAGACATACAAATAGTAATACATTATAGTTTTAAGGTCTTTATCATCTATCTTTTATTAATACATACTAATATTTTTGAGTGGTAGAGCCACGCTGTAGACAGTTATGTCTACGGCACGAATGGGCTGGCTCGACCGGGTCATTACCGCTGTCTCACAGAAAACCGACGTAAAGTAGCGGCTTGCTGCTGAGTTTCGTACGGTGAGTGAGATATCCGGAGGCCTAAATCCTCTTCCCTTTCCCAATCCCTCAATTATCCCTTTCCTTTAAGGTCGGCAACGCGCCCATGATTATTCTGGTATAGTGGGTGTATCTGGGCGGTGGAGATCACTTACCATCAGGTGGTGTACTTGCTCGTTTGCCGGCCTATGCTATAAAATAAAACGACACTTGACGACACTGTATTTAATATCAAGGCCAGTGTATCACTGCCGTGTGAGGATATGAAAATAAGATTATTATCTCGAAGATATATTATGGGCCTGTTCTTTTTTATAGCATAGGCCGGCAAACGATCAAGTGGGTCACCTGACTGTAAGCCAATGGACGCCCACAATACCAAAAGGATTATGGGCGCTTTGCCGACCTTAAAGGATAGGGATAATTAAGGGAATGGGAAGGGAAGGGGATTTGGGCCTCCAGATATCTCTCACCGTACGAAATACAGCAGAAAGCTGCTACTTTACGTCGGTTTTCTGTGAGACAGTGGTATCGACCCGGATGAGCCGGCCCATTTATGCTGTAGACAAGTGTCTACAGTGTGGCCCTACCACTCAAAATCACCGTCACCTTCACCTTTTATCTGCTAGATAACGCATCATATAGGCTTCTGCGTGGGTATTAAATTGACGGCGAGATAATTTAGTTTTTAGTACCTCGTATTTTATTTTTTAACAATATTTGTTTGGACTTTGTAAACAGCACTTTATTCCTTTTAATTATTGGAATACTATTCAAATCTATATTATCTAACTAGCCCATCTTATTCCTTTCCAGCGATGTCCATTGCACGTATAAATTACAACTGCCCGGACTCATCACCACCAGCACCGAGTCTCGTTGCTTCAAACACAACCTCCCTCATTCAATAAGCAATTTGTTTATTGGTAACTCAATCTGTTTCATGTAATCTTAAATATTTGTAACGTCTAAGACTATTCTACATCACTTTTCTATGTACACATATTTTTGGACTACAATCTAGTTTAAATAACTGTATAATTTTATCTTATATCTTTGCAATAATTGTAATCTGTATTATAAATTAAAATAAAATATAATAATTGTAATCTACAACCACTAATAATAGTAATAATTTCTTAACACGCATCCTAACATGAGCATCGAATCATTGATGCATACAATATGCACAGGAAGCTAGTATGTGTGTCGGACGGTACATAATTCAAATAAATTATGTATGTTGGCACTTTGAAAGCAATTACCAGGTTTCCATTACATAACTCAGCAATGTCTATTCGCTTAAGACTGGGTAACTAAGTATGGAATACTAGGATGAAAAATTTAATTAAAATTATGGATGGAACAGAACTGTCTCGGTGGCGCAGTTGTAATGCGTACGCGTTACGACTGAGGGTGACGCTGAGGTCTCAGGTTCAATTCCCGGGTCGGGTAAAAGTGAACTAGTTTATACGGGTTTTATTGCAGTTTAATTTTATCTTAGTTCTAACATTTCGAAAGCTTTTCATCCTTCGTGGTCACGGGAGAGATTAAGGTGTAGGTCGTCCATAAAGTTAATGTTACATTACCTTCATTTTATTTATTTATTTAAACTTTATAATATACATAACATGTATAAAGGCGGACTTAATGCCAAAGGCATTCTCTACCAGTCTACCTGTGGGTGATGCAGAGACGAGATAATGTGGGTGTATATAAATCGTCGAATAGAAAAAACTAACAAGAAAAAATAAGTAGACAAGATACTAATACATAAATCTACATACATAGAAGACTATGATACAACATTACTTACATAAATACTTATAAATTTATTATATTATATACACTAGTACTTACATAAATATTTTAATATATACATATAGTATGAATCTACTATTATCGTGATTCAGCTGCACTATCAGCCAATAGCGGCCGCACTTTAATTTTAAAATTATCCATTTATTTTTATCTTTAGAAAGTTAGTTAACTGTAGAAATATTCTAATTATGTAACTAAATAATCCAATCTGCCTCCATACTACCAAGCGTCCCAGTAATCCCTTGTCCACTCCACTAATAGCGGTCTACTGAATAATAATCAAACTCACATAAAATTTCAATAATGGTTGCGTTAACTGCCTCTAGATGCAAATCGGCCCCGATTGTGCCCGCATCGAGGACTATCACTTTTGTTTGCGAAAATAATAGTTTAACTTCATATCTACTTTGAGTTCTTAGGGTCACATTCTTTTAATGTGTATGAGTTGTTTTGTGAAAATTTTGTGGTTGAGTCTTCACTCAACCACTCTTCAGTTGATGCGTGATTGACATTTGTACATCGAACTATTCATAAGGTTCATAAGGTTCTTCGTTTTGGGATTTGGTTTATAACGACACACACAACAAGGGACTTTACAGCAATATTTAAGATTTATTAAGAAGTTTCTAATTACTCGAAGCTACATCTAAAGACGCAAATGCATCATTTTAACTACCAAAAGTGTAATTGTATTCTACCTGATCAAAAAGAGGTAATTAAATTACATACATCAGCTCTCACCTGTGTCCCTGAAAGGCAGGGAGGGGAAGAGTGATAATTTAGACAACTTTTTGACGGGAAAAAAATTAATGCTCGAGTGGCAGTACAAAATGCCTTTGAAGAGTTTGTTGCCTCTCGTTCAGACGATTCTTCTTGATCTTCGAGAAGGGCATCGATAAATTGTTACTACTTGATACTGTGCTAAAGTTGCATCGTTACCATGGGTCGGTTGGAAAAAGTAATACGTTCACTATTTTCGAACAAAACAATTTCATAAGTAAAGACCAATTTCATAAGTATAATACCAGCCCTGCTTTAGTAACTACGCTGGCCTAATGCGGGTTGGCAGTCTTCACATACCTTTGAAATTCTTATAGATAACTTCTCAGGTATGGAGTTTTCCTCACGATATTTCCTTCGCAGTTAAAGCAAGCGATAATAATTAATTACCAATGAATAGACACGTAATTTAGGAAAGTCAGAGGTGCAAGCTCTTGGGTCTGGTTTCGAACCTACGACTTTCGTCTCGGCAGACCGTACCAGTCCCCTTTGAGTGTCCGTACTACTATTGCTTTGAATAAGATAATAGAAAAATAAACACCCAGTTCTACCTTAATTAGATAAAACATCTAAAACCACATAGACATTCCGCTAACTCACTGTCATTCCAATATAATTTTAATTAAATCCGCTTCACAAATAAACAAAGGCGAAATTCCATCTCTGCATACAGATTCCACTAATTCGCACTGTACGTATCTAATAAAGCTTTGGCCGTCTGTGAAACAAAGGTGAGCCTTTACCGGCCTTTGGCCTTCGGAAATGCTGCGTTAGCCATTGTCCATTTAGCTTGGGGCGGCAATATGAAGCCCAGTACTATCGACCTCCATATCGGTAATATAATTCAAGAATGTGGGGTCGATTAAAACTGGTTTTGGTCCTCCAAACCAGATGTAAGGGGATTCAGGCGGAATATTATAGCCGGAATAGGAGCAGAATGTGGTTTCCGTATATGAGATGGTGACATCTGATAGTTGTGTATGCGTATTAAAGTCTGAGTAGTGTTGTGTTAATGTCGATGTTTTTTTAAAGGATGCAGAATTTGATTATACAAATGAAGGCTTCATTGTATGCAAGCAGATTGCTTCAGACTATTGTAACTCTTGTAAGCTAGGATCGACAATGGCACGCATACTTCGACACCGAGCAATGAAGTCCGGCGAGAATCTGGGACTGTGAAACTGTCTTTATCAGGCAACGAATATGAAAATATTGAAATAAAACTAGTTTATACTGATTTTATCCGACGTTTCGAAAGCTTTTCAGCCTTCGTGGTCACGGGAGAGACTGAGGTGTAGGGCGTCTCGAAAAGTTAATGTTACATTACTTCATTAACATTTTTATTTGGGACTAAAATAAAATTAAACCTCGATAAAATCCGTATAAACTAGTTTTATTTCAATGTGTAATATTCGCGTAAGAAATCACTATAAAAATATTTCTTCAGTGGTTAGTTGTTTTCATGCAATAATTAATTTATCGATATTAGTTTTAGTCCTAAAGACTTAATAATCCTGTAATTGTTTGTATCTATATTATAAAACCTAGAAACCCAAATCGAACTCTTACAAGAAATCTATGCAATATGCAGCAAGCAGACAGAAAATGCAGGAATTATTAATTTAATCAGACCTCTTTTTACAATCAATTGTTCTATCACACCTTTCATTGTCTTTATGCTTTACCTTACATGTAGCTAAGGAACTACATATCCACGATATATAGTTCTCTATTACACAGATATCATTACTGTTACAACACTATAAATGTTCAAGTATAGGTATTTGCAGCCGTCAATCACAATGCATGCCGGATACTGCACAGCTATAGAAGTGCAATGCGTCGCCAACGGCGATTGGGTTAATTAAACGGTCCACCAGACCAGCCTATATTTGTGTAAGCTTAGAATAGATTGTAGGGCTATAGGTGCTATTGGAATTAATGTAATCTGAAATAATATGTCTCTTCATTACGACCATTTCTAGGTACGTGTTGTGGAAAGTATAATTGTTCTGCCAAAAGCTATTTATGGGAATTTCGAAGTACCTTGTATATTGTAATAATAATACCAGTACTGTATTATATACGTCCCATTGCTAAGCACGGGTCTCGTCCACGAATGTGAACGATTAGGCCTTAGTCCACCATGCTCGCCCATAATTGCGAGTTAGCGGATTCCATACACCTTTGAAATTCTTATGGAGAACTTCTCAGGAATGAAGATTTCCTCATGATATTACTTTAACCATTAAAGCGAGCGATAATTGACAAAGAATACACACAAAACTTAGAAAATTAAGAGGTTTAGAACCTGCAACTTTCGTCTCGGCAGTCCCTACGGCTTCCTGCTGAGTTACCGCTGCTAAATTACTGAAAAATATTTTTTTTTCTTCACCTGTCCTTATCCCACTTGTAACACTATAAAATCTGCATGAATTATTTATCGTCAAAAAATATACCTACACAAAATTCTATACAGCAAACTAGGCTGTATAAATTTTGATTCCTTTGCTCATTCACGAATAAAAAAAACATATTTTCAGTACTTAATACCACTCAATTTGATACACAATTCACAGGCTACATAAGTAATACATCTTACAAAACACTCGCGCGGCCCACTATCCCATAATCCCGGTCTTAAATCACCCATAAGAAGTCCGCGCAGTTAATCTCTCGATGACAGGTTTATAGGCCTCGGACCTCGGTTCTACCACGTTAAATATTAATACACAATTTGACCAAATGGACCTGTGTTAATCTATTTTTATTGAGGATTTTGGGGGATTAATTATGTCTGGAATGAATTAGATATTGTATTTCTAGGGTTTTTTTATATTTCTTTTGATACTTGGTATAGATACAAGAGTATGTTGCTAGCAAATACCTGAGCTAGTTCATACTAGGGGTACGATCCCGCGGGTGGTCCAAAATTCACGGACTTGACGTATTAGAGAGACATGAGAGTCAATGGTCTCACTGCGGAGGATGCTCAAGATTGGGCGAAGTGGAGGAGTCTTAGTAGGAAAGTAGACCCTGGCATGTAGCCGCGCGCTGGATAGAAAAAAATTAAAGGAATAACTACAGATTGGAATTGATATTTATTTCGTGTGAAGCATTGTGCATTTGTGAAGGTTGTTATCTATTATTTTCTTTTTTACAAAATATTATTGTTTGAATCCCAACAAAAGCAACTCCTTAGCAACAATTAAACACAAATTCGTGTTTCCTCACTGGACTAAGCACTATAGGTCATTGACCAAGTTTTTTTCTAACAAAAGTCAGCCAACGAGCAATTAGACCAACTGATGGTGAAGTATACTCGTAGCAACCGCTCCTTGTCTAGAATACCAAAAGAATCATGAATGCATTGTTGTCCATAAAGGCAAGGAAAGGGGAGGGGGATCGGGACCTAATATCACTCAATGTACCAAACACAATAGTGAGCTACCTCTACACATAGTTTTCTGTAAGACAGTTAATCCGGTAGATCCGACCCATTCATGCTGTAGACAAAATCTAGCGATACCATTTATGAACACTAATGACCGTTCCCTAGATTCTATTTAAACCATTTTTCTACAAATATACATACATATAGCACAACAAAACAAGATGATAAAAAATACATTTATAGGGCATAAATTTGCCAAAATATATGTGGTAGAAGGGGTCCAGCTCAATTTGTGTTTGAAGATAGATTTGCTTACTATTCATAGTTTTTTGACAGTCTTAAATACAAAATGTGTCAAAACTCTACTGGCAGTAAGCAAATCTAGCGGTATACAATATGTTGGGAATGACCATTACAGGTAAAGGTGTGGTATGGCACAATCTTAATCTTCTCGAACTGGTTTGGTTACTTTAAACTCTTTTATCATAGTCTTAATTTGCTCGTCGTGCATGCTAATCTTATCCGTAGCTATCATTTATATCTGCCTAGACTGCATCGGTTGCGCAGTTGTAATGCGTACGCGTTACAAATAAGACTGACGCTGAGGTCTCGGGTTCGATCCCCAGGTCGGTTAAAAGTGATATTGGGTTTTTCTATTACAAATGCTCAATATTAGCCCGGAGTCTGGAATTTTGCCCGGTATGGCGATAGGCTTGGCGAAATGTGGGTGTAGGTACTTGTTACACCTTTGCCTACCCCTTCGGGGATTACAGGCGTGAGTGCGTATATGTATGTAAATATTTTGATTTTGATTTCATGTAAGTTCTGTAAAACCTACAAATACACGGAATGCAATATAAATACTAAATAATCCTATTTCAGTCGATCTGTATACGTATGCCTATGTATGCCCTTTCCAATATACAACGTCAGATCTGGATTTCCAATTACATTGATCTCATTAGTAGTTTGTGACACGTGCGAGCCTGCCACGTCTCATTACAATATATATGTATAATGTATATAGATGTATGTTGGTGTCTCATTACCAATGTAATGAATGTAGGTAATTTGTGATACATATACAGTGATGGACGCATAGTTAGAAACATCAGTTATGCCTTTTACTTTTAGTACAACTTAACTTGATATATATTATTAAATAGGGCAAATAGAGCTTATACCAATTTATCTTTTACGAGTGTTAGAGTGCTCGCTGTAGACAATTTTGTATACAGGCCCATTTAGGGCCGGCTCGTCCGGGTCTTTACCACTGTCTCACGCAAAACCGCGTAAAGTAGCAGCTTGCTGCTGCGTTTCGTACGGCGAGTGGGATATCCGGAGGAACAAACCCCCTCCCTTTCCCAATTCCTTAATTATCCCTTTACTTTAAGGTCGGCAACGCGCCCATGATTATTTTAGTATTTTGGGCGTACATGGGCGGTGGAGATCACTTACCATCAGGTGGCCCACTTGTTCGTTTGTCAGCCTATACTATATTTAAAAAAAAAGACTCACTTATCCACTTGGTTAGAATCACGGCAAAAACTATTTATTTTTAAATCCAATTCTAAAACCTTAATCCCGATTGTTAATAAATTAAACAGAAATTACACCTCATCCCACTGCAGGCCACACAAATCACCCCATAGATTATACTAATTAAATACATTAGGGCTACGTACACTGGCGACCAATTTGATCGGAATGCTCGGTGACGTCACACGCACGACTCTAATTAGTGACGACATCTGCGCGCGTAACGCATCGGTGACGTCGAAAGGTGCAATTAGTTTCGTTTACACTATCTTGTGGGGTCGAAACTTATGGCCGTAGGTGTTGTTAAACAAATTATTTGTAAATAGATTTTTATTTGCCTAGAGAAGATTTATTATTGTGATTTCTTAGGTTTACGCGAATATTACACATTTAAATAAAACTAGTTTATACGGATTTTACCGCGATAAAATCCGTATAAACTAGTTTTATTTCAATCTATTATTGTTTTTAACATAAAACTTTTTGTCCCGTTTTTTTTGTATTTTTAATCAGGGGGGCGAGCACGAACAACTTACGAATAAGTATTCGAATCGAGAACGCTAGCATTTGTATTCATACAAATGAATACAAATGCTATACAAATGCACCTTCAGGTGCAAACAATTTTTTGACATTTCGATACGAATACGTTCTCGCAAGTTATTCGTGCTAGCCCCTCTGAACTAAAGCAGCGACAGCTTAGTGAAGAATGAAACGGACTGACGTGACGAAAGTCGCAGGGTCGAAACCAACCGCAAGAACATGTTCATCAGACTTTTCCAAGTTTTATTATTTATTTTAATTTATCGCTTGCTTTGACGGTGAAGGAAACATAGAAAAATTTGCATACCCGAGAAGTTCTACATAATTTTGAAAGTATGTGAAATCTGCCAACCCGCATTGGGCCATAGTGGTGGACTAAGGCCTAACACATCTCATTAATTATGTCTCAAGGCCTATGCTCAGGGGCATGTGTAATACAAGGCTGTTATTATATTATACTAACTTGAAGGGGGCTTGATAGGGGGCGAGCCTATCGCCATACCGAGCTTAATTCCAGACTCCGAGCTGATACTAAGCATTTCGTGATAGAAAAACCCAATATCACTTTTACCCGGCCCGGGGATCGAACCTAAGATCTCAGCACAGCAGTCGTAACTCGTAAAATAAGCTGGGCGAACAGTGGGTGCACTAGTTGGACCCCTGACTACCCCCTTCGGGATTCGGGATGCCTTCTTGTGTTTTTTTATTGTTGTGACAATAAACGATCACATGTTTCAAACTTAATATTAAAAACATATAAGTTCGGATGTATGTGAATTTGTACATAATCAATCTCATAACATCCCCATGTAACCACATTATTGCAAATAAAAGTATCTTCATTCATTCATTCATGCATTCATTCTTTCATTCATTCACGCTTTAACGTCAGAACGGATTTGCATGAAATTTGGCACACATGTCATTCTTTCTTTCTTCTTCTTTCATAGACAACATTCACGCAGGCAGCCGCTAGTAAAAGCTAGTATCATGTTAAATATTCAACAAAATATAATAGCCTTGTCTATAGTAAACAAAACGATAAAAGCAGAGCATTATAAAGATACTTTACTGTAAGTGATGCGCCAGTCAAAACTTTATGCTAATGGCATCGTGTTTAAACAGTGCGCAGTGAAAATATCTATTAAAAAACTAGGTATAAAGTAACTCCGCCAAATGTGGACCGATATGGATGATTATTTTTGTATTCGATAAGGTTTAATTCGATGGTGGTCCCATTTAATTTTTAATGGGTAAATTCACCACTAAAGGTAGTGAAATCTGGGAAGAAAAATTAAAAACATTTGATACTATCACAAAAAAATTGTATAATAAAAACTTTTTCACAAAAAATAAAACCGACGCAAAAAACTAAAGAAGTGAAAAATAAATCATTTTTTTTTTATCGATGGTATATTAAACTACCGTACCTACCACCAACTCAAAATTGTTTATTCTTAGCTATTTGGTTTTTTGGTTTAGTCAATTTTTTATGATTATATAAGATAAAAAAATTGCATAAAGAAAACTAAGTATTAAATTAAACAAAAATGCGATGAATAAGCAGCCAAAATATTCCACAATAATATAAATAACAATGAAAATGTTCAGAGTAGGCACTAGATCACCTCAACTGTAACATAATGTCAACGATTGAACGAAATTTACAATGCTTTTAGTCTCACGCGAGTGATCGTCGCTCCTTTACACTACACGCCAAATCTGCTTATTCCCTTTCATCTAAGAAAAGAGTGTTATAGATACGGTATTCTTCGTCGCGCAGAATGTGCTCATAGGTAGTCGTCTTGTGTTACTTATGGCCAGAAAATTGCAAAATTATCCACAATTGCAGGTATCCTATTACTATTATAAATGTGAAAGTTTGGATATTTGAGAATTTGGATCAAGTAGTCAATCACGCTTTAACGGCTTAACGGTTTGAATGAAATTTGGCATACAGGTAGACCATTACCTGGATTAGAACATATGCTACTTTTTACGTGGGCGGAGCCGCGAGCAAAATATAGTTTGTAATAACTAAGTTGCCACCGAGACTTATGCGATGTTATTAAAAACATAAAATTCTGTATTTTATGGACTTAAGTAATAGTGATGGCTATTTTCTAGTCAATGTGCATGTCAACGTTGTGGTTATTTCATTTATTAAATTTAAGAAACACAAAAAATTTATGAACTATGACAGTGTCCCACAAAACTGCGCAGATTGTTTGACTTCAGGATTGGCAAAACAATACAGAATGTTATTAAACTATTTAAACCAGTAACAGTTAATAACTGTGTTGTGGCTCGCATCACAATACAGCATTATAATGAGCTGGCTACTAATTGTAGCGGTGTGCATTTCCTTGGTTTACTTATTTGTTATTTTTCAATTAATACATAAGGTGTTAATATTACGCGTGTACTTACCTATTTCTGTTAAGTACAATAAACGATTTATTTCTTTCTATTTTGCTAAGTTTATATTACACTAGAAAGTAATAAATGCCTGTACTTATAATTGTAGACAGAAGACGTGTAAAGTTGTCCTTTACCAATAAATTGATTATTTCTGATTATTATTTCTGTACCTATTTATAAGTTATATTGTTTCTTGTGGTCAGTCGGCCTATGCCTAAGATTTTATCAGAAAACTAACAATGCATTTCTGTGTAATTATGGAACCGGCTATATATTTTTATTCACCACATCCAACAACTTTGCAATTATAGCTCTCTATACATTCAAAGTTGCCGATAGCAAGGGGAAGTGTTTCTTATAACATTAACATGTATATTGCGTTTAATTTATTGTTGTCGCCGTTTTGATACCAATAGAAACGTTTTATTTGCAATTTGCAACGAAAATCTTAAACAATTGCTTCTTGAAATCGTTTATTGAACTGCATAATTGACACTTTGTAAGTAGGTAAATGTTTTGATATTTAACTGACTTAAAAAGAAGGTTCTATATTCTACCCACATGATCTATATAGGTTCACACACCTACACGCCACAATTTACACACACATATATATAAATATGTGTGTAAATTGGTCGCGATTCTTTTCAAAACCGAATGACTAAATTTTTATGGTCCTTTGACTAACGTAATCTATCTAAGGAGGTTTTAGTGTATACTAATTATGTAGTATTTTATAATAAGTATAAGTAGTTTATAATCTCCCCAGAGGGGTTGACATCAGTTAGGCAGCCGGTCGTAAAACTACAAGCCAAATCTTTCTGTAACATGTGTTAAAAAGCATGTTATAGAAAGTTGTATGTTTCAAAAGATAGTAGGTCCTTCGTATGCGGGAGGCCTTCTCAATTGGTACCATCGCTTTGACTATTTCTGCCGCCAAGCAGTATGTAAGCGTATCGTAGAATCGAATCGTAGACAGCCGTAGTCTCACGGATAGTCTGGAACCATGGGGCATGCGGAGAGACATTGGATCTCTCTGCGTGCTCTACCGTTTGTTCCACGGGGAGTGCTCTAAGGAACTGTTTGAGATGATCCCATCATCTCCAACTCAAAGCTAGCTACGCACCATCTGCTCCACTATATAATGTCATCTGTATACTGTAAATAAAAGCTTAAATATTTCAGAAAGCATGTTCAAGGTTCTCATGTCAACGCGTTTTTTGTATGTATAACCACGCAGAACGCCGTCAAATGTAAACCGATTTAGTTGATTCTTTTTTATAGTTAGTCTCTTTTTAATTTCAAGAAGAAATTCAATAAGGGGGTGAAATCGAGGATAAAAGATTTTGGTCACTTATGCACCGATTATGATAAGCTTTTCACTAAAAATAGTGAGCTTCTCATCGAAAACCAGCGCTGCAGTATTGCATATGTTGTACTGAAGCTTACAGCTGAATGAGATGCCCATTGTTAGCGCAATAATTGCGTAGTATTTTTAAGTGTTTGTGTATTTTTTTTTACTCTGTAATTATTGCTCTGATAATAAACTTCCTTCTTTCTTTTCTTTCTTTAAATAAAAACTTTTTAAACGAAAGAAAACCGAATCAAAAAGCTAAAAAGC
This sequence comes from Mimas tiliae, assembly GCA_905332985.1. Lineage (NCBI taxonomy): Eukaryota > Metazoa > Arthropoda > Insecta > Lepidoptera > Sphingidae > Mimas > Mimas tiliae. The sequence goes on along the minus strand of HG995260.1, from coordinate 2,863,020 downwards.
TAAACAAACATAAATAATTTGGCATTTTTTAACTTTTTAATCACTTTTAGATTTTGATACTGTGCGTTTTTCAACGGTAGTTATAGAACAACAATAAGATAATATTCCTCTGTAGTTCATTTGCTATTTACGTTGATATTACCTTCAATTTGCAAATTGAAAGGGGTAGCAATCACGGGAAATATATTCGAAAACAATGCCAACATAATTTGACCCCTTATTTACGCTTCACTTTCAAGCTTTACAATATACTCTAGAGCTCCAGTGATTCTGGTCTTCTTTTCCATAAAATAAGGAAAATTCTCGCTGCACATTCGAAAGGAAATCTCGAATATCACTTAGCAAAGGCGTATAATAACAATAAATTTACGATAACATTTGAATACGGGCCTTTGAGTCAGTAAGGGTGATTTCATAACGGGTCGCTTAACATGTTAATACGTGTCGTACGTTCGTGTTTTCATTTTTTGTGGATTTGCGTGGGTCGTACCATAGAGTAATAACACAAATTCTACGGGTATTACAATATCGTATTGTATGGAGGTGAAAAAAGCAGTGATAGCTCAGCGGGGAGTGGTATGGACTGTCGAGACGAAAGTCGCTGGTTCGAAACCGACCCCAAGTGCATACACCTCTGACTTTTCTAAGTTATGTGTGTATTAATAGTTAATTATCACTTGCTTTAACGGTGAAGGAAACATCGTGAGGAAACCTGCATACCTGAGGAGTTCTTCATAAGAATTTCGAAGGTATGTGAAGTCTGCCAACACGCATTAGGCCAGCGTGGTGGACTAAGGCCTAACCCCTCTCATTCTGTAGAGGAGACCCGTGCCCAGCAGTGGGATGTATATAATACAGGGCTGGTATTATTATTGTATGGAGGTACTCTTGGGATCGTATAAGCCGTTTTTTTAGCATAGACATACGAGCCAAAGTGAATCAGCTGATGGTAAGTGATCTCCACCGTCCATGTACGCCCACAATACCAAAATAATCATGGGCGTACTGCCAACCTTAAAGGAAAGGGATAATTTGGTCCTCCGGATATCTCACTCACTGTACGAAACGTCGTCTGCTGAAGCTGCTACTTTACGTCGGTTTTCTGTGAAATAGTGGTAACAACCCGGTTGAGCCATTCGTGCTGTAGACAAAACTGTCTACTATCCTCTGGCATTGTAGGTTGTGGGTGTTGCTGATTTTTGATGTATGCCATCTGCTTAAAAAAATATGGACACATATATTTTATTTTTAAATGTTGAAATAAATGTTGGACAGCCTCCGTGGCGCAGTTGGCGAGTAGCCGGCTGCGAAGCGAGAGGCTGTGGGTTCGATTCACACACTGAGACAAATGGTTGTGTGCCACAAATATTTTTTTCGAGTTTGAGTGTTGTGGGGCCGCAAGTCCCTAGTAATTCCTGATACCCACGATACAGGTTATCCTAGTGTGTGGTCTGGACTATGTGTGTGACTGTTAGGTGTATTTATTTATTTATTAAATACATTAAAAAAGCAATTACTCGGAGGACCCCTCATATAAAACTGAATTTTAATACACGCCTACCATCAGTCAACATCTCGACTCACATTCGAACAAAAGCAAATCTCGAATGAATATAAATGACATGAACATCCGAATCGAGCCGAACCGCAGCCGGAAACGGCCGAGGATTTGTCATTGTCAAATTTGAATACGAGAGAACGGATGCGGGAAAAACGAACGTCATCTGTTTGGCGACTTCTGCGATGTATAAGGCTATTAGGTTTCGGTACATTTGTTTTGCAGATGTGGCGTCTGGGTGATAAGGACTGTGGTCTGTGGTTTGTTGGTGTTATGATTTCTGGATTGTTGGTTTTGTTACAATATTTTATTGTACTTTTTTATCCTAGTACGGCAAAGTGAATAAACCTGATGATAAGTATAGTACATACATACGTACGCACTCACGCCTACAATCCTCGAAGGGGTAGGCAGAGGCGTAACCCACATTTCACCGAGCGTATCTCTATCCCACGATGTGATAGGGGGCGAGCCTATCACCACACCCGGCACAAATTCCAGATTCCGGGCTGATACATTTCGTAATAGAAAAACCCAATACCACTTTACCCGACCCGGGGATCGATCCCGTGACCTCAGCGTTAGCCTCAATCGTAACACGTACGCATCACAACTGCGCCACCGAGGCAGTAAGTGATAAGTATAGTGTATTAATATAATGTCGACCGTGCGTACGTAACTTAACATAAATTTATTTCTGAATGAAATTATTCAATTGTTTTTAATACACTCTTAATTTAACGTTTTATTGCCATGAAAAAATTGTTTAAGACATAATAATTTTCTATAAAATACAAATCTCACAAAATGTATAATTCAAACCGTGTTACAAACAGGCAGTGTCACATTGTTTTTCTTTGTTTCCCGAACGATACATTACCATACCGGCTGAGCACTCAGTATTTCAAATTCGAGATGAATAATGGCGTGTCTTTATAATTCCTGTAGGATTTTTACACGGGACTCATCTATTATTTAGGAAGGCTTAGCGTTAGATTTACCGTTTCCGTTCGACGACACATCGGGTGACTGTCATCGTTTATTCGAGTTTTCGGAGTAACTTCCTTTTGTTTTTAATTTTTCCTTTATTTCGCTACCATTCGTTCATTAGGCCTCTGTTTGTCCCGAAGGACACAGGCCTTTTATTTACGGAGAATTTGATCATGAAATGGCTTAAATGTATATAATGTGTTGACAACACTAATGCAAACTATATTTTAGTAATATAAGCACAGTCCAAAAATATCAGAAAGACTATTCGAATTCGTAAAGACAATTATTTTTCTTTTCGGGTGGTATAAATAATTGTTCTCCTGCAATCCTATAAATGTCATAAAATTAGAACATAATCGCCGAATACTTTAAATCATCAAAATAATACGAAAAAAAAAATTACACTTTCGAAATTTTGGCATCAGACCCTTGTCCCAAATGAAGTGTAATTTATCAATATCACAATAAATAAACACAGAGTATCACGTATGTACATTAATCATTCGCCGGATTTTATGTAAATTCGGCTAAGTGCCGCTGATAAATGGTTGGTCAAGCTCGGACTACTATTTTTGCAAAGTGTTTGGAGTTGGGACATTTTTACAAATGAAATGAATTGAATAAAATCGAAGCTAGTCGTTTAATTTAAATAAATCAAAACCGTGTAAAGAAGTAAAGTATCACCTTTTTTGTGCAAGTATAAATAAATAAATAAATAAATAAGTGTGGATGTTTGTTAGGCATTAGTTATTTACAAGGTGGTAGGTCCCTCGTATGCGAGAGGCCGTCTGGGTTGGTACCACCGCTTTGTCGATTTCTGCCGCCAAGTAGCAGTGTGTAAGCACTATTGTGTTTCGGTTTGAAGGACATTGAAGCCAGTGAAATTACTGGGCATTATGAGACTTAAAATCTTATGTCTCGGGATGACGAACGCAGTACAGTGTTCTGTAATCCAGAGTTCTGTGTGACGTTGCTTCTGTGAATGAGCAGGTGTGACGCTTAACATCAGACCAGCGACCTGCTCGTCTCGTCATTCAAGCAAATAAAAAAAGTCAATAACGCCTTAGCAACTCAACGGTTATAGATTAAATTTGGCACTCAGGTGGACCATAAGTAACCTGGTTTAGGACATGGGATTTTTATCCCGGAAAAGGCCGTTCATGCGAGTGGAACTGAAAGTAAAAACAATTACATACCTAATAAGATATAATGGCACAACTCTCTATTTTCATATTTTGAGTGGTAGAGCCACGCTGTAGACAGTTTTATCTACAGCATGAAGTGGCCGGCTCGTTTGGGTCGTTACCACTGTCTCACAAAAAACCGACGTAAAGTAGCAGCTTGCCGCTACGTTTGTACGGTGAGTGAGATATCCGGAGGTCCAAATCCCCCTCCCCTTCCCAATCCATTAATTATCCCTTTATTTTAAGGTCGGCAACGCGCCTATGATTCTTTTGGTATTGTGGGCGTACATGGACGTGACCCACTAGCTAGTCTGCCAGCAAATCCTATGAAAAAAAATAGAACAACTCCCTATCATTGGTAGTCATCCCGACATAGTATGTCCACTACATTTCATTTTTCATTCTTAAAGCGTTTTGTTCGGGGTCGGAACTCGGTAGTGTATTGAAAACTGGTGTTTGTTTTGTTAGACCCTGCTCAATGTACGGAACTTGATCTGATATCATTAACAAGTATTACAAAGGTGTGACGTTTTGTATTAGCAAGGTTTTTGGGAGGTTTTTGCGTGATGAATTTTATGATTGGCGTGGCGTATCCTAGCTCGGCAAAGGGACTACGCTACACCAGGAGGCAAATTCTCGTAATTAAAAATCTTCAAAATATCATTCCGATCTAGTGTTAGTGTCAAGAAAGTTGCAAATGGTATTCTCTTAAACCAATAACCAACGTCAAATGTGAATATAGATCGTAATGAGATCGAAAGTAGAATAAAAGATGACTGAATCCAACACGGCATTCTGCTAACATTTTTAAATTACACGTGCCCTTATATAAACGTCAAAATTGTGACTGAATTGAGATTACAATAACATCGAGATGAGATTATATTGGTACATGACTGAACTTAAAGAGGTGCAGAATACCATTTTTTAGTTAAATGATAATCTAATCTCAGTTCGATTAAAATTCATTCGCAGTGTCAGTTAAATACGAGAATTGGCCTCCTGATGGTAAGTGTAGCGCAATCCAAGAATAGAGTCCACCAACGACAGACGATGTGTCTATCGTAGGTCGGCAAAATTATACAGGGTAATTGCTTCTTCACACTGCGTTTAAAGGACCCCATAGTATATGAAGGAGAGAATACGTGTGCCGGCAAACTATTCCACAGCTTGATAGTGCGGCAGTAGTAAGATTTTGCGAACTTATTAGTTCTAGCCGAGATGGAGGAGGCCACGAAGCTGTGGTTTCGTAAGCCAGCATAGTGGTTTTGTTAAGGAAAGCTGAGGATGGGATAAGGTCAAAAAATTCTTCAGAGCATTCACCGTGATTATCTACGTATCTTCTTGCTCTTTTTCAGAGTTTCGTACCTCAAACAATTACTTTCTTGTCCATCCGTCTGTTTGTATGTTTTTTTTTTCAGAATCGGGTAGTCTTTCATTCTGCCTGCTGTTATCCCGGCTTAATGCCAGGGTCCACTGTCTCATGCCAATCAATCTAGAGCAGAGGGGCTAGCACGAGTAACTTGCGAGAACGTATTCGTATATAAATGTCAAAAAATTGTTTGAACCTTCATACAAATGCTAGCGTTCTCGATTCGAATACTTATTCGTAAGTTGTTCTTGATCGCCCCCCAGATGACACTGAGAATTACCGTCCCTGCACATGCAAAAACTAAATTCTGTATGAATTACTACGATTTGTCACCCACTACTTCGGACGTGTTCTTAATTGTATATTCGTATTTCATTTGTCATGGAGGAAGGTCATAATTTTGAAGATAAACGAAAATATAGATGACAGCTTTCAGAACGGGTACCCTATGATGTAGTGCGGTGTTTTGTACGGGTTTTGACACGCATAGGACCCATAAACTCATTACGGTCCGGCTTCGGATCGGGATAGTTGGTGGAGACGTATGAACACCACCGATGTTCCATAATCAATTTTTAATTTTCAATTTTCAGTTTTCTCATACTACAATTTAAAACTAGAAGACTATTGAAGGCTGGTCCGTTCCGTTCCATCGTAGTATGGCTGGCCCCTTAAACAGCCAATAGACCAATTAGAACCTTACAGATTGCATCCTATTATTATTCTATATGTACCATCAAACTAATAGTTCAGTATATCTCCTTGACCGGTACAAATCGGGTGTAATGTGGTTCAAATGTCATACATTTATCTAACCGGACCATACTCAATCATAATAACGTAGATTGATGTCAATTTGTCATCTATATTAACTATAGTAATATAGTTGTTAAGATCTGGGAGTAAGGGTGATTTTAGCTTGAGTCTAGTTGATAAGTTTGGCACGATTTAATTCAGAAGGGTTGTAACGAATAAGGGATTATTGTATTGTTGAATAGTGCTATTTTTCTCAAAATCATAACAAAAATAGAGGGACTGGGCATTATGAGACTTATGTCTCGGGGTGACAAACGCAGTCCAGTGTCATGTAGTGCTTTGTAATTCATAATTCTGTGTGGTGTAGTGTAAGTTTATGGGCAGGCGTAGATTACGACGAACGACCTGCTCGTTTTGACTTTAAGACTAGTAAACTGAAAAAAAAATAGCAGCGAACGCAATTTGTTATTGACAGATTTAGACTGCCTCGGTGGCGCAGTTGTAATGCGGACGCGTTACGATTGAGGCTAACACTGAGGTATCGGGTTCGATCACCGGGTCGGGTAAAGTGGTATTGGGTTTTTCTATTACGAAATGCTCAGTAGCAACCCGGAGTCTGGAATTTGTGCCCGGTATGGCGATAGGCTCGCCCCTGATAACATCACGGGACGGCAATAACCTCGGCGAAATATGGGTATACACCTCTGCCTACCTCTTCCAGGATTACAGGCGTGAGTGCGTATGTATCGATGAGGAACATTATAACATGAAATAATGATTATTTTGCATGATCCTCATGACCTCAGAATTGAATTAGGATCTTTCTCACACGCACAAAGGTTTTTTAAATTAAAATTTCTAATAACTCTAAAGGGTCTTATATCTAGTCCCCTAAGTGATATGACACATTTTAATTATAGAACGGCAGTTTCAATTTTAAACACTAATCCGCTAACTGCTTTGTTGTGGTGCTTAGTTATTAGAGATGGGTGTAGGCCTATAAATAAAAGTATCATCGACATCGATGTTTTTGATATTGTAGGCAAAGGAATGATGTAATATTGCAAATGCTTTAACCCCTGGATCCGCTACTGTACTGGGTTAACCTTTATCGTGGGTACCAGGAACAATTATAAAGGACTTACGGTTCCAAAACAACTAGATCCGATACAAGGTGGTAGGTCCCCCGTATGCGAGTGGCCGGCTGGGTTGGTACCACCACTTTGTCTATTTCTGCCGCCAAGCAACAGTGTGTAAGCAAGTGTAAAGGATATTGAAGCCAGTGTAATTACTGGGCATTATGAGACTTAACACCTTATGACTCGGGGTGACGAGCGTAGTCCAATGTCATGCAGTGCTTTATTATTTAAAGTTCTGTGTGGCGTTGTTTCTGTTTTTGTGCAGGCGTGGCGCTTACCATCAGGCGAGTGACCTGCTCGTCTCGTCATTCAAGGTAATTAAACAAAAACAAATTTGCGTGGATCATTTATTTGTCTAAGTGCGCGAACGAACCTATGACTTCTTTGTTCAAAGCCAGCTTCTTGCTCGTTGTATTACCTTAAATTTCCTCTCTACGTGTGCTATATCGTAGAAAGGAAATTTAAGGCACATTTTAAGATCAAATCAATCGATATCCCATCCCTAACAATTCGCGGTTTCGAGGCACCAAAATAACAGCAATTAACAAACCTAATCCCACGACAGGTTTCTTATTAACAACATTTGTCACCCACAGACCATGTCATCCCACCTCGGAGAGTAACTGTGAGTTTAATCAACAGAATAATCTTTAACTGCGGTTTATAATTAAAATGTGGGGACATTCGCGATGAGTATTATATGAATAATGATGATTGAACATTGCGTACGCTCACTCCTATATCTCTGAAGGGGTAGGCAGAGCATCCTAGTACATCCTAGCATCCTACTACTGTTATAGTAAATCATGCTAATATTATAAATGTTAATGTAAGTTTGTTTGTTACGCTTTCACGCGAAAACTACTTAACCGATAATAATGAAACTTTGTACACATATTCTTGGAGGTATATGAAGTAACATAGGATACTTTTATGAAAAAAAAACCTATTTGTTTGTTACTCTTTCACGCCTAAATCACTGAACTGATTTTGATGAATTTTGATCTAGAGATAGATTTTGATGTAGGGACCCTGGAGACGGTTATAGACTACGTTTTATCCCGGAAATGCCGTTCACTCGGGCGGAGCCGCGAGCAAAGGCTAGTTATTTATAAATGTGAATGTTTGGATGTTTGTGTGTTTGTGAATTTGGATGTTTGGACGGTTTTGGATGAAATTTAACATACATGTTGACCAACAACAACAACAATAACCTGGATTAGGACTTTTTATTCCGGAAAAAGTCGTACACACGGACGGACGTAGCTGTGAGCAAAATCTAGATAAAAATATATATTTTTCCAAAAAATTAAAGTAATTTTGCCATTCAAATAGCCAAGACCCTCAATATCATAAACTTACCGAGGGTGCAAAGATTAAACATGGCGCCGAACTAATTCCTTGTATTTAGTCAGATTGAAATTTCGCTCTGCATATTGTGGGATTTGATAATTAATACGCCAGAGGTGGTGACACTCCCCAGGGACTTCTTTCATTATACTTATTTACTTTGTCAATGGATTTGATTTACCTCTCCTCTTTTTTCCCCAGGAGGGTTGTTTACAGGCAGACTGCCGGTCGTAGAAACTACAATCCAAATCTTTCTGTAACATATTATATTAAAAGTATGTTGCGCCGACCGCACTACTTGTGGGATAAGGGCAGGTAGAAGAACAAATATATTTTTATGAATGATTTAGGAAATATCTTTTTAAATAGAAGTACATGAGTTTTTTTTAAATGATTTTGTGTATTCTCCAAGTTCTATTTGAGGGGAGGTTACCCCAGTCATAGTTTACACTCATCCTCGCCAGTTTAGTTTATTAACGATTTCATTAATTTTCATTACAAAACGTAATAAGGTTATCTAAGAAATTCTAAAGAAATCTTTACAATACGATTGTCTTATAGAACATGCAATTTTAATATGAGTTCGTGCTGTAATTAGAATTTCTATTTAGAACTTAGGTTTTGAAATGGCACTGTCTCGGATTTATTTCAATCGAGAAAACTACAAACATGTAACTTTTTTTCATGATAATATTAGCAGCGATTGCTCAGCAAAAGTTCTAACCTACGCAATGCACCTCTGACTTTTCTTTGTTCCTGCACATCAGAAAAATATTCATAATAATTTCAAAGATATTTGAAGTCTACCAACCAACATTAGGCAAGCATGGTGTGGACTAAGGCCTAACGCTTCTCATTATTAACGACAATGTCCAGCAGTGGGATCTATAATACAGGGCTGGTATTATTATTTTAACAATATAGATCAAACTAGTTTATACGGATTTTATCGCGGTTAAATTTTTTTAATAAAATAAATGTATAATTTTAAAATGAAGGCAGCCAATGTAAAATTAACTTTTCGAGACGACCTACACCTCAGTCTTTCCCGTGACCTCGAAGGCTGAAAAGCTTTCGAAACGTCGGGACAAATATAAAAATAACGTTGAAAAAAACGTTGAGACTAAAATAAAAATTAAACCGCGATAAAATTCGTATAAACTAGTTTTATTTCAACCTACGAAATCACAATATAGATCAAATTTACTAACACTATTAATAACTCAAACAAGCCCCTCCAAAAACACCCTAATCAAATTCAGAGACACGAAATATGCCGTCGATTAATCAAAGAAAATCATCAAAAGAGAACTTGTTATAAAGTATATTAAATTCGGACACTATCTACTCCTATACAACGTTGACATTTCAGTTTAAAACACAATGCAATATGAATTGCTAACATTTATTATTAAGGCGCTTTATGGGAATACCGTGATATTTTGAGTCCGTGGCGCAGTGGGCGAGTAGCTGCAAATCGTGAGGCAGTGAGTTCGATACCCACACCGAGACAAATGTTGGTGCTATCCACAAATATTTGTTTCGGATCTGGGTGTTGTGGGACCGTAATTCCCTCGTAGTTCCTGATGCCCACGATGCAGGCTAACCTAGTGTGTGACTGTTAGGTGTAGGTACACCTGATGATATGTTCAGAGCAATCCAAGCATAGCGCCCGTCAACAAGAGATAATGGGCCTTATTTATAAACTTATGCACTATGAGTAAAACACTGTTTACGTCACTTTCTAGCCACATTTTAAATCACGTTGACAGATAAAGAAAACATAGTGTTCAACTAACCAATTCATTTGTGACGTTTATAAGTAAGACCCTATGCATGTAAAGATTCATAAAAATAGTTATACCTAACCAGTTCCTTACTACTGACTGCCTCCGTGGCGCAGTTGTAATGCGTACGCGTTACGATTTAGGCTAACGCTGAGGTCTTGGGTTCGATCCCCGGGTCGGGTAAAGTGGTATTGGGTTTTTCTATTACGAAATGCTCAGTATCTGCCCGGAGTCTGGAATTTGTGCCCGGTATGGCGATAGGCTCGGCCCCTATCACATCGTGGGACGGAGATATGCTTGGCGAAATGTGGGTGTACTGGTTACACCTCTGCCTACCCCTTCGGGGATTACAGGCGTGAGTGCGTATGAACGTATGAATGTATAAGTTCCTTCCTAATTCCTCATAGCAATTAACAAACACTGACATTGCTATACAACCCTTTCAGGCATACATGTTTATTGAAGGTGATAAATTGGCGTAGACAATCAGTGGCCCTTGCCCCTTGCTCATTGCCCTGGGGTAGTCAATAGTCAATGGTCCAATAATCCGGTTCGCAATCACTGCGTCTCCGGCGGTCATTACGCGATATGAATATGTTGCTTGCTGTGTACGATTTTAGGGACTTTGTAAAAAGGCCATTATATAAATGCGTATAGGTATATTAAAAGTAGGAAAATATGGGGTATTTTGTGGCTGTAGAATAAGATATGTTCAAAACCTATCGATAGTAAAACTCGTTATGAATTCTGTATATTTAATAATGTTTTAAATATACAGAATTATAGGTAGATACCTAATTATTATGTTCTTAAAATGTGATAAAAACATACTTATGGGACCCATAACTATTGTTAATTAACTATTTTTTTTTGTTTTTTTTTTATAGTATAGGCCGGCAAACGAGCAAGTGGGTCACCTGATGGTAAGCGATCTCCACCGCCCATGTACGCCCACAATACAAAAGAATTATGGGCGCGTTGCCGACCTTAAAGGAAAGGGAGAATAAGGGATTGGGAAGGGGAGGGGGATTTGGGCCTCCGGATATCTCACTCACCGTACGAAACGCAGCATTTTTATTTAAATATGATTGAAATATGGACATTGAAACAGTATTTCGAAAATATATGTTCTTCTTCTCACAAAAACACTGACTCTCTACATAACACTCATCAAACATTTCCCAAAACATCTAAATGTACAACCTCCAACAACATCCACTCATCCGAGCCAGTAACCGACTGCCTAACCCTTGTTAATGCTAGAAGATATTAAGATACGGCTAATCCGCTCATAACTTAGGATCAAGACAGTTAAACTCGGTTTAGAACCCACTGACCGCTGTCCTGTGTTTAATTTCAACGGGAAATTTCGGCCGTACACTGGAATGATTTCACTAGCCTACTGCCAATTTATCTTTTGCCTTTCATCTCGTCACCATGACCTTTAATACATTTGAATAAAGTCGAAAATCTCTTGGCAATCATTTTTAAAGGTTTTTTATGTTGGTCGAAATGTATCGTAAGATTTTATGAGTCAAACTCTTCATGCAAAGGGCTCCTGTGGGCAGCGTTACTGGTTTTAGACTATTGAAACCGGACCCTAAGGGATGTTGGATGTCCATTTCACAATTATGAATATTGCGTTAATTAAGAATTGTTTATGGTAAGCGGTTTATGTTTAATCAAGGATTAAGAAGTGGTTAGGTTGTTGGGTGGTAAAATTGGCAGGAAACTTGTATTTTGTCTGTTTATTTTTGTACTTACTTACCTATAAATGAATGACTTTCTGTAGTCAGAAACTGGACTGGACTGGACATTTGATTTGGGCCTCTGGAAATCGCACTTACTTTACGAAATGCAACAACAACCATGCGCGTTAGGCTCGCTCCGTATCACATGGGGCGGAAATAAGCTCGGCGAAATGTAGGTATTCTAGTTACACCTCTGCCTACCCCTACAGGGATTACAAGCGTATGTATGTTTAAAAACCGTGCATATTATTTTTAATCTCCATTTACTTTATTAGTAAACATTTGCAATTAAAAAAATTACTATTTCCAAAAATCAAATTCAGTACAAAGCATAACAAACCATAAACGCTTGAGTTATAATGTCGCTCGTTAATTCAAACAATAGGGGACCGGCAGAGACGTATCTAAAATTTAATTGATTGTGTTACATTGTGTTATGACGTTTCATTATAACAAGCGTGTTTTAACAAATCGGTTAATTTTAACTTTGTGCCGTAACTAATGGCTTTAATATTATCATTTGTATTAATTTTAGTTACAGCTGATTTCTGTTTCTTTGCTTTGGTATTTTAATTTTTATATTGTCTCGATATAATTACTAACATATGTTTTTCATTTTTTTATGAGCTTGAATGAAAAGACGAGCAGATCGCTCGCCTAATAGTAAGCGCCACGCCTTCCTTCCACGACACACAGAGAACTTTGAATTACAAAGCACTACATGGCACTGGACTGCGCTCGTCCCCCTAGACATAAAATGTTAGATCTCATAATGTCCATTAATTTTATTGGCTTCAATGTCCTTCAAACCGAAACACAATAGTGCTTACACACTGTTGCTTGGCATCAGAAATAGATAAAGCCGTGGTACCAGCCCAGACGGCCTCGCGTATACGAGGGACCTACCACATCGAATTAAGATGACCTACCACTTAATCATTACTAATCTTATAATGGTTTTTTTTGTTTATTTTATGAATCAAAAGTAAACCTGCAGCATTACTTATTACGTTTCAAATTGTTTTGAATAATCTTGTATTTACTTATCTTTCTATTAATTTTTAATCAACTGCCTCAGTGGCGCATTTGTAATGTATACGCGTTACGATTGAGGCCAACGCTGAGGTCTCGGATTCGATCCCCGGGTCGGGTAGTGGTATTGGGTTTTTCTATTACGAAATGCTCAGTATCAGCCTGGAGTCTGGAATTGTGCCCGGTTTGGCGATAGGCCCACCCCCTATCACATCATGTGACGGAGATACGCTCGGCGAAATGTAGGTTACTAGTTACACCTCTGTAGCCCTTCGGGGATTACAGGCATGAGTGCGTATGTAATTTTTAATTCTGATAAAAAAGAAGGGTTAATAGGTTTAATATAGAATGGTAAATGTGGTTCAAATCAGTCATCGAAGTCACGGTTCCGTACCCATTTCGTAATTTGTAATGACAATCAAATTATGTACTCAAACAATTTGGAAAGTTATTAAAACTCACTTTTAAATTAGTGCGGGCGCTATTAGCTGATAGTGCTGCAGCTGAATCACGACAATAGTAGATTCATACTATATAAATAAATACACCCAACAGTCACACACATAGTCCTGACCCCACACTAGGTAAGCCTGTATCGTGGGTATCAGGAACTACGAGGGACTTGCGGTCCCACAACACCCATACCCGAGACAAATATTAGTGGATCACACAAACATTTGTCTCGGTGCGGGAATCGAACCCACGGCCTCTCGCTTCGCAGCCGGCTACTCGCCCGCTGCGCCACGGAGTCTGTCAATATTAAAATATTTATGTAAGTACTAGTGTATATAATATAATAAATTTATATGTATTTATGTAAGTAATGTTGTATCATAGTCTTCTATATATGTAGATTTATGTATTAGTATCTTGTCTACTTATTTTTTCTTGTTAGTTTTTTCTATTCGACGATTTATATACACCCACATTATCTCGTCTCTGCATCACCCACAGGTAGACTGGTAGAGAATGCCTTTGGCATTAAGTCCGCCTTTATACATGTAATGTATATAAAGTTTAAATAAATAAATAAAATCATCGAATTAAAATCAAAGACTTTAATGTATACTACTAGACAAGCTGCGCGGTACATAGAAATTGTACCAATGAGTTGAGGTAAATTGACCGTAACTCAATATTATCATCTCGCTTACTCTCAACTAGAACCCCTCTTGTCCCTGTGAGTGAGCTATCAAACTGCCGCGTTTTGTAACGCAGTTTTACTTCTAAGCAGCCCGTCTAGTAGTACTTATACATTAAAGTCTTTGATTAAAATACAATAATTGTAAGCCTCCGTGGCGCAGGGGGCGAGTAGCCGGCTGTGAAGCGAGAGACCGCGGGCTCGAATCCCGCAGTGAAATAAAATGTTTTCGTAATCCACAAATATTTGTTTCATGTTTGGTTCCCCAAAGGGGTTGACGTCAGGCAGGTGGTCGTGAAACCACCAAATCTGTCTGTAATATGTGTAAAAAAGCATGTTGCGCCGACCCCACTGCGAGTGGGATAAGAGCAAGTGGAAGAAAATTTAAATCTAATAATAAATCAGTTTTGTATAATGTTTATAAATATTTATTTCAATTTTTATATTAATATTTTTCTTTGTATTTTTAAAATGTCAGTATTATTCATTAGATAATTAAAATATAATCACTTTTTTGACAAAATAACAAAAAATACGCTCTGCCGTGACAGTGAGAATCACTGCCGTGACCAGGATTCGAACCTGGGTTACTACGGCCACAACGTAGGGTCCTAACCACTAGACGATCACGGCTATCAGAGCGATGGCAGTCTTGACGAAATTAATAGTTGTTTTCGACTAAAATATCTGTGTGACGTCAGAACTTTTTTTTGTGGAAAATGTAGAGTATGAATAGAATTCGAAAGTAGATTACTTATATTGTTTTTTTTACATAAAAGAGATTGCTCTTTTTTTTTTTTTTTTTTTTTTTATCTTTTTTTATTTGGGACTTTAGTCACTGTGTGATTGCTCTTTTGATCGTGTTCAATGAAGTGACAGATAATTTTGCATTGAAGAATGGATAATAGGCGTTCGATTCTCTAACGGGACAAAATATTTAATTTTGTGTTTTGTTATAAGTTTTTTCCCAGTATATGGTTAAAGATGATATATTTTCTCAAACAGAAATGTACATTTCACTTAAATGAGAAATTGATTAGTATTGATAAGAGAGTATTGAATTTCTGTCACCCATTGGTCATTGGTCAAGTGATATGACTGATAAGCTTATTGTATTTGTCGGTATGTTCAGTTATACGTACCTACTAAAAATAAAATGAAATATTTTATAGATTTTTATTTTATATTCTCTACCACGCTGCCCTAATATAGGTGTTATATACTTCACACCTTCGAAATTCTTATGGAGAATTGCAAAGTAAGCAGGCTTACTCAGGATGTTCCCTTCGCTATTAAAGCCCACTCCATAATACACAAATCGTGTTCCGTATACATAATAAATAAATATTATAATGATAATCGAAAAGACATAGTTTTTACATAAAAATATTATACTTCCAATTTCCAAGAAAATTCATTACATTAATAGGTACCTTTTCCATACTTAACCATTTAATAGTCAAAATTCAAAATAGCCCACATATTTTATTCACACTATAAGCAATAGAATCACCAATTACTGTGACCACAATAACATGTATGACAAGAGAATGCTTTTTGTTAATGAATGAGCTTGTTTGGATAATTTTCGTTTGGGTAACTTTTACCCCTGTGGCAAGGAAGCATTTAATGTTATTGCTTTGAGATGTGTTTATAAGGAGTAGTATTATGACGTAAGTCGTTAAATTAAACTCGGGAATAATTAAGTAATATTCAGGCTGTAGACAGTTTTGTCTACAGCATGAATGGGCTTGGCTCGTCCGTGTTGTTTACAACTGTCTCACAGGAAACTGGCATAAAGTAGCTTGCTGCTGAGTTTCGTACGGTGAATGAGATATCCGGAAGCCCAAATCCTCTCCCCTTCCCAATCCCTAAGTTATCCCTTTTCTTTAAGGTCGACAACGCGCCCATGATTCTTTTGGTATTGTGCATGGGCGGTGGAGATCACTTACCATCAAGTGACCCGCTGGCTCGTTTGCCGGCCTATGCTATAAATATATAGACAAATATATCAAATCTACTTTAATATACATGATTTGTAGTATTTAGGTTCCAACTCACTCAATTTCAATACTTAATCTTTTTTATTTATTAACGATCAATTAATTAAATTGAATCTAAACAATACGGACCGATGGTCACCATCATTGACTGAAGTGACATACAATAACGAAGCAATTGGTATTTTCCTAACTAGACGATTTTCCGTGTTTGACAATAGACACGCGGCACAAATTGTGTACTAATTTATTATTGAGGGCAAACGCGATTCGACCGAGTAATTGCTTTGATTGTTGTTTTTTTATTCGCTTTGTTCAGGTTTGATTGCTACAGCTTTGTAATACGTGAGTCTCATTTCTACATCAGATTGAGACGTATTTTGGTACCAGTTTACCTCTTTATATTTAGAATATTGGCAATGAGAATTTCCGTTTGAAAAAAAAGTATAAATATGGGCTGAGTTTGAAATTGCAGTTCCCTGTTATCACAACCAGAGATAGAATTATCAACTCTAATATATTTAAAGATCGTCTCTGGTAGAGATCGCTATTCTCTATAAGACCTTCGTTGACGTGTTACACTTATAGGGTTCTTTTATATTGTGCCTTAAAATGGTGTACAATTATCTATTAATCCATCAACTTTTGGGATGGAATCTGGCGGAATCGGAGGTAGGTTAGAAGTATTTTGTGTTGAGCCAGGACTACTTATCCCTTTGCTACGCCCATGCTTTCGAGGATCAACTTCGTTCGGATTGTACTGAATATATTAGCGTCGGATTTAATCATAATAGGGTCTAACATCAAGAGATATATGATCCTTACTGGCTTTCAAAGTGCTAAGAAATTGATAGATATAATTTAAGTACATTTGTAATAAGCATAGATTTCTGTACACGAGATGGGTCTGTTTTTGGCGCTAAAAAAATACCGTGTTGAATAAATGGCACAAAGTTATCTTTATAGTGACATATGAAGCAGCACAATACAAACAAACCGGGCAAAATTTATCAAAAGCAATACCTCCGATCGCAGCGGGAGGCAAAGTTGAGGAGTCAAGAACAGTAATCGGCAAACATTACTTTGCTATCCACAAACCAGATCCACCACCCTATTACCACATCATAAAGATCATTTTACGTTAGCAAGTACATATGTGGATGGATGAAGGTTGGTGAAGGTGTAATGTGGGCATCTATAACGCATTGTGTTTTGATTGCAAACGTCAGAATGGCTTCAGGACGGATGAGCGTTGTATGGCATAGGAAATGGTTATGTCTGGAGTCGTAGTTTTGGAGCTGAGTTTGAATGTCTCCAAATGGCTGGCAGTTACCGCGATGTCTGCTTTATTGTTTTTTGGTATTCAAGCGTGAATATTTCTGAAAAAAGAAATACGGAAAAATTTCGGAAAAGACTACGATTTTGTATAAGATGCAGAAATCGCTAACTGGTATTATTGCAGAAGTAGCTGGTGGTTCAAGTATTACTGCTATTTGAACTCAGGATTATTTTTTATAGCATAGTCCGGTAAATGAGGCACTGGGTCACGTTATGGTAAGTGAACTCCACCGGGCTGTGGAGATCATGATTTAGGGTCATGAACGCCCTTATTGCTTAAATAATCATGGACGCGTTGTCGACCTTAAAGTAAAGGGATAATTAAAGGATTGGAAAGAAAAGGTTTGAAGAGAGGGAGATTTGAAGAAGCCATTAATTCAAATCATATATAATGTCAGCAAACTGTCAATAAAAATGTATATTTAAAATTATCTACTTCACGAGCTATGAGCAATATTTCATCCAGGTTATTGGAAATATAATGACTCTATAAATATCTGATTTTGAATTAAATGCTGACACTAGACAGGGCTGTATTATATTGGCTATATTTGTTACAATTTAGCTTCCAAAATACAAACTACGAAATAAAAATATGTGCGAAACATCTGTGTAAATATATTTAATTTGTACTTACTCTTAGTAGCAAGTACATATTAAAACAGCTGAAAATAATTTATACCTAAGTACCAAACACCTAAAGACACAGACAGCATGAATTTAAAAAAAATATTGCGATAGTACATTTTTTATTATTTCAATGGGCGTGCAGCCGACTGCGAAGCGACTGGCCGTAGGTTCTATTCCCGCACCGAGATAAATATTTGTTTCGGGTCTGGGTGTTGTGAGACCGCAAGAACCTCGTATTTCCTGGGTATCAGGATACAGGTCTGAGCTATGTATGTGACTCTTTAGTGTTGGGTGTATAAATGATTAGATATGTTTTTTTTATTTTTTCGAATAACGATACGGCCGGGTTTCTCGCCTGATGTTAAGCGTCACGCCTGCCCATAAACAGAAGTAACGTCACACTCAACTCTGGATTACAGAACACTGCATTGCACTGAACTGCGCTCGTCATCCCGAGCCACAAGATGTTAAGTCTCATAATGCCCAGTAGTTTCACTGGCTTTAATTTCCTACAAACCAAAACACTACAGCTGCTTGGCAGCAGAAATATACAAAGCGGTGGTACCAACCCAGACGGCTTCTCGCATACGAGGGACCCACCACCTCTTAGGTACAATTATGTCGTGTACTATTTTGTATTTTTTTGTAATTTTATATTCAGAGCTCACCTATGGTTACTTTAACGTTGCTAAATCCATACCTGTCGACAATAAATGCACAGAAAATACACCCCTCAGAGTGCATTCCGTACCAAGTATCATTTTAGATCAAACACGTGATAATGGCCATAAGAGGGCCCCTATTATTTGATACAATAAAAGCGAAGTGCCGACATATTCCGAATTCTACTGCCAAATTACTGCGAATTATTTTGACTTAAGCGACGATACGCAGAACCCGATAATACACCTTAAAGTGTACATAATAAAGATGAATTTCTACCAAATTTAGAAGACCTAGATGAGAGGGTTTGTCTCATCGAGGGCAGCTTCCTATCGCTCAGTGAAAAGCCCAGTAGGTACGCAGATACGGGACTAATGGTGATTGAGAAAAATATAGCAGTGACATACGCAACAATAACTTGCGGTAATACCTTCATGAATATTGAAGATCGGATGATGTGGTTTTATTTGATTACGGACAATGTGTTTGTGACGGCTACCATAAATATTTTGGTGTCTGTTTTATTTTATTTGAGGTATTAATGGTTGACATAACTTCCGAAATCGACTGCCGTTGGGGTGTAAAACCAAGAAAAACGCGACGCAACGACTAAATGGTCTATTAATTAATTTAGTATTATGGAAATGCCTTGTTAGATACTAGTCTAGATGTTTAGAAATTTGTTAACGATCCGAATTATTTATATATTTTATTCTAGAAATTTTCTCGTTACCTGGAAGGCTAGTTTTAAAAAGGATACTGAATTTTAATTAAAAGTACTACTAGCCATTCCTATGCCTCCAAAAATAATCATTTCAATTTTGTTTGAAGAGCATAGATTTTAAGATTTTGATACATACATACATACGCACTCACTCCAGTAATCCCCGAAGGGGTAGACAGAGGTGTAACCAGTACACCCACATTTCGCCGAGCGTATCTCCGTCCCTTGATGTGATAGGGGGCGAGCCCATCGCCATACCGGGCACAAATTCCAGACTCCGGCTGATACTGAGCATTTCGTAATAGTAAAAACCAATATAATTCTTACCGACCCGGGGATGGAACCCGAGACCTCAGCGTCAGCGTACGCATTACAACTACGCCACCGAGGCAGTTTAAGATTTTAAGTGCTAGAAAAAATTGCAAAGTTCTCAAACAATTGCCGATAAGCTTTCTCCTAAATGATATTACCAAAGGGATACAAAAGGAATTTTTTGCTCGAGATGCCATACAATATTAATTACCGTGTTGTTAACGCGTTGCTGATTCCGACGCGACACTTTGTCGCTGCCGAATTTATTCACCCCTTTCTTTGGCTAGTTGACTGAATATTAATATCGCTGGGGTAATCTCTGACGATTAATGTATCGCTTATGAATGTGTGTGATGTTTTGTGTAGTGATATTTTTGTTATTGCCCAAAATATTGTACAGAATTGCTTACGAGAAATAGTAACAAATGTTCCACACGAAAAAAAAAAAAAAATGTTATAGGGTTTTCTACTTGTATAATTATTAAATCAGAGGTGCATTCTAGAGATTTGAAGAGTGAAACAGTTAGAAATGATACGGAGTGAGAAGTTCTATATATTTAGTCTAAATCATATCCAAAAAATACCTGCTGATATTTTTTTTTACCGCTCTACGTTGTATAAACCTGATTGTGATATAACAATGTGCTGTTTTAAATCAAGTAAAAACATCAGCATGACTAATTAATGGTGAAGAACAATACAAAATACTCAAAGTAAATATTACACAACAAATAAGTAGAGCTAATGCAATACATTAATACATATTATTGAATCAGTAACGAAATATCTCGCCACTTGTGTTGTAGTTGGTTCAAATTAATCGTACTGAAATAGGGTATAATTTTTCTAATCCCCAACCGAAATTTGAGGTATCGGTTTTATCTAAAATCTGTCGGCAAACAATACCATGTGTACTGACACATACGCATTGAATAATGATGTTGGATAAATATAGTGTTAAAGAAGAATATTGTAAAGAAAAAATTGAACGATTATAATGAAAGTTATGTAAACCACGTTTGAGAAATGGAATGAGATGAGGTATGTTGGATTTGAACAAAAATACCGAAGTTGTTACAATCATATCAACAAAAAAAAACCAGAATAGATGCTGTAATTCAAATTGAATAATTTAAAGCAAAATCAGAAGGACAATGAAATAAGCTATTTGTAATGCGACTTTGGCATAATAATATTAGTGCTTGTTAACTTCAAACTTATTACAAACGATCTAAGAAATATCACTCCGAGTGATTATATGCCAGGTTGTAATTTTTTTCTGTCTTTCATTAATTTCTTTTTTTCCTTTTTTTCTGTGTTGTGGCTCGCCCCATAATTAAAGTATTATACTGAGCTGGTCTCCTGTTGTCACCGTGAAGGCATGCAACTGTATAGTTTTAATATTGATTTTAAGTTAGTTGAATATTAATTATATTGTGTAACTTAATGCAAAGTTTGTTGCATGTCTTATGATGACAATAAACTTTTCTTTCTTTATAATTGTATCAAGAGGACTGTCCTCATACTCGATATCCTACGTTTCTATCGAGCTTACACCCTCAGTAGCAGGGGTGAATATATTACGGTTTCCAATTCGAAAATTGTCAACCCCAATAACGCGTGAGCCTCGACAATCGAATTTGTCAGTAAATGGAATTACACTGTGATTATTTCCTATTAGCTATATGATAAACATTTGGACGTTGCTGGCTCGAATTTTCATCTAATTTTGGTCTATTAGCTTGTGAACCTGACACCCTACGATAGAAAACGCATCTTCATTTGGCTCTGTAAAATGAATTCAGCTAAGGTTCAAATTAATACATTTCTGACTACTAACAGAAGACCCTACAATAACACAAGAATCATGGATGCCTTGCTGACCTTAAAGGAAAGGATTGGAGATTGGTAATCTCACTCACCGTAGCAAACATACGTTGCGTCAGTGTGCTGACTCATTCACGCTGTAGACAAAAGTGGTAATGAGGCTCTACCATTTATAAACTAGATTAGTAAACTCACAAGTTGCTCCTGTTATTAAGTGGGCACAATTGTTTCTTACAAATTGATTCCTGTCTTAAATATGTCTGTCCATAATAAGCTGTTAGCCTCTCTATGCTTTAGCCATCACTTTAGCCAGTCTAAGATTTAAATTTGTACCGCCGATGGTAAATGTAGAGGGATAGCGTCGATACATCAGACAGCCTTCGTGGCACAATGTGCGAAACGAGAGGCCGCGGGTTCAATCCCCGCACCGAGATAATTGATTATGTGATTCATAAATATGGTTCGGGTTGGTGTTGTGGGATCACAAGATCCACGCAGTTCCTCATACGTAGATTTAAGTGGTAGAGCCACGCTGTAGACAGTTCTGTCTACAGCGTGAATGTGCCGGTTCGTCCGGGGTGTTACCACAGTCTCACAGAAAACCGGCGTAAAGTAGCAGCTTAATGCTGAGTACGTACGCACGTACGGTGAGTGCGATATCCTGAGGCCCAAGTTCCCCTCCCCTTCCCAATCCCTAACTTATCCCTTTCCTTTAAGGTCGGCAACGCGCCCATAATTATTTTAGTAATGTGGGCGTACATGGGTGGTGATCACTTACCATCAGGTCACCCACTTGCTCGTATGCCTATACTATAAAAAAACGTACGATTCAGGTTAACCTAGTCTATGTACGTGACTGTTGGCTTTATTTACTTTAAGTGGAAGTTCTTGGCATTTGCCTGCGAGACCGTTGTCCTTACAGTTTATAGTTCAAATTACCCAGAGCGAGTAATCTAATCATTACGCTGTAGGTAACCTGTTTAACGGCATTCAATCATACAAGTTATCTGAAACTAATTATCAGATATCCAATATCGCAATTATGTGCTGATTGTACTAATTTATGTTTAATTATGTCATTACATGTTATTGAGTTACAGAGTCAAGTTTTCGATGTATAATATTATAGACAATTAATTAATAAATACACCCAACAGTCACACACATAGTCCTGATCCCACACTAGGTAAACCTGTGTCATGGTTATCAGGAACTACGAGGGACTTGCGGTCCCACAACACCCAGACCAGAAACAAATATTTGTGGATTAGACAAACATTTGTCACATACGCTTTTAATCCCCGAAAGGGTAGGCAGAGGTGTAACCAGCACATCCATATTTCGCCGAGCTTATTTCTGTCCCATTATGGGATAGGGGGCGAGCCTTTTGCCATACAAGGCACAATTTCAGACTCCGAGCTGATACTGAGCATTTTGAAATAGAAAAACCCAATATCACTTTTACTTGACCCGGGGATCGAATCCTAGACCTCAGTACAGCAGTCGTACCGCGTACACATTACAATTAAACCGAGGTAGTCAATATATCATGGGACGGAAATAAGCTCTGTTAAATATGGATATAGCACTAGTTGCACTTCTGCCTACATTTTCGTCGCTATAAGCTACTGTATGTACGTATCGGTAACTATGAGGCGAGCGACCTGCTCGTGTCTTCATTCTGTAATATAAAAACCTTACGAAAATATTAAGTGGATATCTAACACTCACGTCACATGCGGGTACATTGTACCCTTCTTGCTTCTAATCGATCAACGTTGCTCTAATTCAACTCATCTGCATATTAATTCGCCTGCGCTAGTTATTAAGCAAGGGTTATTTAATCTATATGGTACAGTTGTAGACATATTTTTTGTTTCTTTTTTTATTAGACGAGATTTGTGTATAGATTTTGTTTCATCATCATCAGCCACAAGACGTCCACTGCTGAACATAGGCCTCCCCTAATGCCTTCCAGGCCGACCTGTTGGAAGCGGCCTGCATCCATCGGCTTCCTACAACCCTTGTCAGGTCGTCGGTCCATCTCTGGTCCTGGTTCGTACTATCATTAAAGGGGGGGTTTTGCCATTACTCGCCACGCTTGGCAGGCGGGTTGGCGAGCGCAGGGCGTAGCTTCTCGCGCTAATGTTGCTGCTCCCCGTCATTAGCCTGTGGTATTTGGAGCTACGCTATTAGTGCGATGGTTATCCCGCCATCAGTCTGCCAGGGCCTCGTCCGTTAACCAGCAGGGTGCACCACGTGCAGGTGAGGTTGACTTGGGTCCTGAAGATGGTGGTAAGACCCCTTACACCCCAGATTTTGTTTGGTCAATGAATATATGCCACAGAGACGAAAGTCTACGAAGATTGATATTATATATTATTTTCTTACTTATCATGTTGCGGTTGTAAGGGTGACCGAAAGATTAACCGCCTTTTCAATTTCAGTTTATTAACCCACTTTAAAGACGGAGGTGGTTCTCAATTCAGTGCTGCGATGTGGTCCTATATAAAATGCCAATTTTACTATAAGAAGCTAGATAATAAATAAACTAACATAACAAGATCATCATTTCATGGGCTCATGGAAGACCAGCGTCGCGACTAGCTCGCGGCTTGTGCTGAATGAGTCCCGTTTGCACCCATATCATGACGTTCGGTACAATGCACGCCATTTTGCCACTATAGCTTATTGTCATGTTTTTGTTATTGTTATTTTTTATATTTTTTGTGTTAGATATAAGATCTTATCTTAATTGTACTCATGTGTGATGGTGTGGTGTGCAATAAATGATTTCTATTTCTAATTTTCTAGTTGTAAATATCAACCCGACTGTACATAAGGTAGGTAGCTAATCCATACAAATTTAGCCATGCGGGCAGCTTATTATGTTTAATAGGCGACATGGTCAAGAGCGATCATATCGTATGCGAAAATAATTATGCTCATAAAGGGTTAACTATTTACTTAAATGTATTAATTTAACAGTTTCCGGTGTTACATAGATCGTATCGTATCGATACTTTGACGATTGCGACAGCCTCCATGGCGCAGTGCAGTAGCCGGCTGCGAAACGTGAAGACGTGGGTTCGATTCCCGCACCGAGACAAATGTTTGTGTGATCCACAAATACTTTGTTTCGTGTCTGGGTGTTGTGGGACTGCAAGTCCTTCGTAGTTTTGATACCCACGATACAGGTTAACCTAGTGTGGGGTTTCGGGACTATGTGTGCGACTTTTGGGTGTTTTTTTACTTTTTACTTTATTTCACAGATTTTTATAAATGCAATTGATGGTTTAATCCAAAAATCTATAGCCCCCAATTTTCGGTTAGTAAACTATGGTATCCAAAACACACCCAGCGTTTAAACATAATATAAAATTCTATGTCAATACTTGCTCTAGCCATCTTGAGATCAATACGACAAATTGGGGAGGATCGGGACTATGTGTGCGGCTGTTGTTTTTTTTTTTATAGTATAGGCCGGCAAACGAGCAAGTGCGTCACCTGATGGTAAGCGATCTCTACCGCCCATGTACGCCCACAATACAAAAGAATGATACAAAACTGTCTACAGCGTGGCTCTACCACTCGTTAGTGGCAGATCCAGGATTTTAGTTGGGCTTGACCCAAAATTAGAATTTAAAAAAATGATAATATACTAGGTATACTATGCCTACTTAAAATACCTACCTAAGAATAAGTAAGGGTAATCGATGAAAATTATATTGTAGGTACTTAGTATTAAGAAAGTAAGGTAATATCAAGATTAATTTGAGATTTACTGCCTCGGTGGCGCAGTTGTGATGCGTACGCGTTACGATTGAGGCTAGCGCTGAGGTCTCGGGTTCGATCCCCGGGTCGGGTAAAGTGGTATTGGGTTTTTCTATAACGAAATGCTCAGTATCGGCCCGGAGTCTGGAATTTGTGCCCGGTATGGCGATGGGCTCGCCCCCTATCACATCGTGGAACGGATATACGCTTGGCGAAATGTGGGTGTACTGGTTACACCTCTGCCTACCCCTTCGGGGATTACGGGCGTGAGTGCGTATGTAATTTGAGATTTGTCAGTGGACCCAAATGCTTTTGAGGTGGGGGGCTTTAGCTCCTTAGCCCCCCTGGATCCGCTAGTGCTGTTGGGTGTATTTATTTAGTTAATAATTATTCATGCAAGTTGACGATGTGATGATAGCTAATACAAATCTATCAGGCGCTTCTAAAACTTTTCTACTAATTTGTTTTCCAACCATGTTACTGTTGTTGTGACCTTGTAGTTTAAAAAAAACATTAACTGCTATTAATAAACAAATCCGAATATATTTTTAATTAGCTTGATTAATGAAACGAGCAGGTCGCTCGCCTGATGGTAAGCGCCACGCCTGTCCATAAACAGGAGCGACACTTTTGAACTTTGAATTACAAAACAATGCATGGTACTGGACTGCGTTCATTACCCTGAAACATGAAGTCTCATAATTCTAAGTAATTGTAAATCAAAAGAACTCCATGTTTGCACACTGCTGCTTGACAATTTCTTGAGAATTCTCCATATGAATGTGGAAGATATGTGAAGATATTTTACAAGATGGTAGGTCCCTCGTTTGCGAGAGACCGGCTGGGTTGGTACCACCGCTTTGTCTATTTCTGCCGCCAAGCAACAGTGTGTAAGCACTGTTGTGTTCCGGTGTGAAGGACATTGAAGCCAGTGTAATTACTGGGCATTATGAGACTTAACACCTTATGTCTCGGGGTGACGAGCGCAGTCCAGTGTCATGCAGTGCTTTATTTAAAGTTCTGTGTGGCGTTGCTTCTGTTTATGAGTGGCGCTTACCATCAGGCGAGCGACGTGCTCGTCTCGTCATTCAATCTAATAAAAAAAAAAAAAATGCAGTGTACCCGGATTATTCTAGCGTGATGGACAAAGGCCTAACCCATATCATTAGTGCAGTGGTGCATATTATTATTTAATACAGGAGTATACTTAAATATTATAAATGTAAATGTAAGTTTGTTTTTTACGCTTTCATGCGAAAACTACTTAACCGATCATCATGAAACTATGTACACATATTCTTGGAGGTATAAGAAGTAACATAGGATTCTTTTGATGAAAAAAATATCTATTTGTTTGTTACGCTTTCACGCCTAAATCACTGAACCGATTTTGATGTAGAGATAGATGGGACCCTGGCTACGGTTATAGGCTACGTTTTATTTCGGAAAAGTCTATTCGCGCGGGCGGAGCTGCGAGCATAAGCTAGTATTATTATATATTTAAGTCTTCTGTTTACGTTGAAGATCGATCCATCAACGAATTTTAATACACAATTGCAATGAAAACGCAATACAAAGCCCCTTAACCCCTCAATTACACCACGATGCGGATTTTGTAAAGTTCACGCCCATCATTCAGAACAAGCGAGCGCGGAATTAAATATGCATAGAAGGGTTATCGTTTGGTCAGATTCGCCACGCTGCCGGTATTAATATCTTGATCCATCACGCGTTGACGGGGAAGATGAATCAGTGCCAGGAAGGGTTAATCGATAGGGTTCTCAAAGTTTTATTATTTTGTAACGTAGTAGATGAATTGATACACAATGTACACGATCTTCTACATTTATTTGGGCAGGATAATATTTTCTGTTGCGTTTCGTGTGGTAAGTGACATATTTTCTGGAGGTACAATGCCCCCTCTTCGTAACCCCCTTCCTTTGGGTCGGTAGCACATCCATAGTTCATCTAATGGTGTGTGTTCGTGGAGGATGGAGATCATTTACTATCACTTGACCAAATTACTCGTTTGCCGGGTTTGCTATAAAAAAAATGCAAATTATGTTCGGACTTCCGCGTAATTAGGCTCTTTATAGACAAATGATTACTTAATTTAATATAAGTAGCTGTTCTTTAAAAGACCATCATCACCGCGCGTTCGTGTTTTTTTAAGATAAACGAAGATCATCCAAGCGCATTAATAGTTAGGAACTCTATATTTAATTTTATGTCTTCCACGCGGAATCTCATTCGTGGAATGTATTTTTATAAAATGTTTTGAATGTAATATTTTTTATATTATTTATTTTATTATTATATTTTTAAACTTTGGCAACCATAACCGCTTAGAGATTTATTCTGCGTCACACACAAAGGGTTAAGTTGTCATTAATTAACGAACGAGATACGCGAACTGGACAAAAGAAGGGGATTTTGTAATGATTATACTAAAACTGTAATACTTACACACGGGAGCCAATTAGTTACTAATCGTAATATAAAATTGATAGCATTTATTATACATATATACATATGCACTCACGCCTGTAATCCCCGAAGGGGTAGGCAGAGGAGTCACCATTAGACCCACATTTCGCCGAGCGTATCTCCGTCCCACGATGTGATAGGGGGCGAGCCTATCGCCATACCGGGCACAAATTTCAGACTCCGGGCTGATACTGAGCATTCCGTAATAGAAAAACCCAATACCACTTTACCCGACCCGGGGATCGAACCCGAGACCTCAGCGTTGGCCCCAATCGTAACGCGTACGAATTACAACTGCGCCACCGAGGCAGTCCAAGCATTTATTATAACCATTTTTATAATTACATTTATACGTTGAGTACTTTTTTTATTAGCTATTTAAATGTCGTTGAAAATAGTTTTGCGTACATAAACACTCACGCCTGTATCCCATATGAATACTATACCATAAGTTAAAATCCTGGCCCAATATGACTTTCCATATCTAAAAAATAAATAAATAAATACACCCAACAGTCACACACATAGTCCTGACCCCACACTAGGTAAACCTGTATCGTGGGTATCAAGAACTACGAGGGACTTGCGGTCCCACAACACCCAGACCCAAGACAAATATTTGTGAATCAGACAAACATTGTCTAAGTGCGGGAATCGAACCCACGGCCTCGCGCTTCACAAACAACTCATAACCTTATTTAACATCTCATACACATTTGACAGCCTCCGTGGTGCAGACCGGCGAGTAGCACCGAGGTTTGAATGTTTGTGGGACCGTAAGTATCTCATAGTTCCTGATACCCACGGGTCAGGGCTATGTGTATGACTATAGCATGTACTATTTATTCTAACGTCAAAGAGGCCAAGGTCGTAAACCAAACTGCCCAAAATAAACAATTGTGGACGGACAGTCGACGGTTTCAGAGGGTTTAAATTTTTTATGTCACAATATGCAATAGTGATCCACCATCCGATGCAGATTAACGGAAATCACGTTTTTTAAATAGCTTAATGTTTTTACAAGAAATAAATGACACCAACTATTGTGTTCCACAGTCAATTATTTCCCTAACCCTACAACTGAGACGTGGATCAAAAGGACCACAATAGTGTGACGGCACGAAATCTAACCCACCCACCCACATAGATCGATGTCGCAACAATGGACTAAGCCGTTTTTTACAAGTTCTCGTTTCGATTTAACAGCAATTAAAAAGTTCCACAAAGCTACGAAAGGGTTAAACTTCATTTGCGCATAATTGGTCTGATGGTATTGTGGGAATGGGATGTTTCTGGGATGGGGTTTAATTTAGTTGCGAATACGAGTTTTTTTTAAATAAATTTACTAGTTAGGTATTGAGAGAGTTAGGTACTTCTTAATTCGAAGTTATGATTGGGTTGGTTCTGTTTATGGCCTGAGTTGACAGGCGAGCAACCTGCTCGTCTCGTCATTAACTATAATAAAAAAAAACATAAAATAAAATCATTTTACTTCGTATTTTTAATGATTAGAAAAAGGAGGTTCTCAACTCGACATGTATTTTTAATGTGTTTCTTCTTTTTCTGGATTCTAGATCCTTAAAGTTATTTGGTCCCATAGAACTTTTATTAAGATCTGATGACTGAATACCAAAGAAAAATTGGAAACTCCATAATGAATATCAACTTTTTCTTTAATTACTAGGGGCGTTGCCCATGTCTTTCCACAAATCATAGAATAAAAAAAACTTAAAATCCGACGAATATGAGACATATCTTACTTTCATCCCCACATTATTCTGCATATATCGGTCTCGACCCCATATCCCCCCAGCGGTTTCGGAGGAGATAGCGCGACAAGCTTTTGGCAGCGGCGGCGGCAGTTACTTTTTAGAATAGAGAGACACCTTATACTCCACCAGATACCCTATTATCGATTATATTTGTCACATCGATTCTATGGACATCACTACCTGTTGTTAATCTATTTACGTTTTTCAAATTTCACGAAGATATCGAAGCACAATAAGAGACTTACGTTAATTGGTTCAACACGTTTCCAAGAGTCGGAAACATTCGCGAGCAAGGGTTAACTCGAAATTCTTTGTAATGAGATAGAAATGAATTTTCTAATTTAATTGTGGGTTTTTAAATGAATTTTGTGAAGATAATTAAATTGGCGGAGTTTTATTGAACTTTTGTATTATGGTCTGGTGACAAAAATGATGTTTGATACTATTTGTACTTATTTAGTAAGGGCCTAGTTCATATTGTACCAGTGAGATTTAACCACCAATTAACGTATAAGAGAGTTATTTTAATGTACAAGGTGGTAGGTACCTCGTTTGCGAGAGGCCGGCTGGGTTGGTACAACCGCTTTGTCTATTTCTGCCAGTGCAGTATGTAAGCAATAGTGTGTAAGCAATGTTGTGTTCCGGTTTGAAGGACATTGAAGCCAGTGAAATTACTGGGCATTATGAGACTTAACACCTTATGTCTCGGGGTGACGAGCGCAGTCCAGTTTAATGCAGTGCTTTGTTATTCAAAGTTCTTTGTGGCGTTGCTTCTATTTATGAGCAGGCGTGGCTTACCATCAGGCGAGCGACCTGCTCATCTCGTCATTCAAGCTAATAAAAAAAACTAGTCTTTTGACTATTTTAATGTATCTTTCTACATATAATATGTCAGACTCTGACTGGTTCGGACTGGCGTTATCCCAGCTTATTGCCAGGATCTTTCCTACTTAGACCGCTCCACTTCACCCGGTTTTCCATATCAGTCTCAACCGTTGGCCATCTTATCTTCATCTAATATGGCAAGTCAGAGCTTTTTGGTTGCTTGGGACGAACCCCTAAAGTGGTACATTCCTACCCTGACATTTACGACAGAGGTACTCTTATGGTTTATTTAAAACATGACAAATACATTGCGAACTTTCTGGAGTTCAATCGCCAGACTAATAGCATGGGATAGTTAATAGTGCTTATTATTAGTACAATAAGCTAAATAATGGGTTAACATTATGTATACGAGTACAGATAAATAAATAATTAAAAACACCCAACAGTCACACATATAGTCCTGACCCCACAGTAAGATACGAGTCTTGTGTCGTGGGTATCAGGAACTACGAGAGACTTACGGTCTCACAACACCCATACCCGAAACAAATATTTGTTGATCAGAGAAATATTTGTCTCGGTGCAGGAATCGAACCCGCCGCCTCACGTTTCACAGTCGGCTACTCGCCCACTATGTCATGGAGGATGTCAAATTCTTACCTAATACCGAAGTGGCTTATAAAGAAAATATTCTGAATTGTTGAAAATAAAATTCAGTATAACATTATACTGGCATATCTAGCAATAAAATTAAATAAACAATAACTGAAATTCGACATTTTTATTTTGTTCTTGTAATAAAACTTTCTTAATTTCAAAGTATAATAAAATATTCCGAAACGGATCTGCATTACCATCCCAAATATTAAAATGGAAAAATATTAAAAAATAAACACTCCTTCGAGCCGGATTTGAACCAGCGACCTATGGATACCAATTGATTTTACCTCTACAGTCCACCGCTCTACCAACTGAGCTATCGAAGGTATATTCGTAACGTCGAAATTACGTACCAACTTTCACACAACAGATTTATTAAACAAGCTGCAATACTATCAAACGGCGCATGCCATATTTTGTATTATTTGATTTAGATTTTTATAGTTCTGTAAATAAGAATGATGTTTGTTTGTAGATAGTGTAGTAATTAGGACGCTTTGGTCAGAGAGTGTTGACCAGGTTACGAAAATACGGTTTGTAGAGCAGGGTGATATACATAATGTAATTTTCAATAACAAGCTATGAATTGGAATTAATTAGTTAATGTAACATCTCATGTCGTTATTCCCCTTTTTTACTGCAAACGGATAAGTGGGTCACCTGGTTGTAAGTGATCTCCACGACCCATACATGTTTTTTTTTGGTTTAGGCAGGTATTTCATGTTAGGAAGCATTTCATTTTAGCTTGCTCGTAGCATAATACAACTCATTGGTCAATTTATTTAAATCTTGGTTACTAAAACATACATTCTATTTATAATTGTTTAATTATCTCATAATTAACCTAAGCTAAAGGGCCCCAGGAGGTCACAGTATGCAAGGAGGAACCGAACGCCAAACGTCTCTATCCCCTAGATATTGATTAACATTATAGTAGCCCCTGGTCATACATAGACTCATACATTCATACATAGACTCACGCCTGTTTCCCATAGGGGTAGGCACAGACAACGGATTTCCACTTGCTACGATCCTTGCATACCTCTTTGGCCTCATGTACTTACGCCCATAATACCCGAAGAATCATGGCCGACCTTAAAGGAAAGGGATAAATAAGAGATTGGTATTTGGACCTTTGGATATCTCATTCACCGTACGAAACGCAGCAAAACCGCTACTTTACGTCGGTTTTCAGTGATACTGTGATAACGACCCGGTCAATTCGGCACATTCGATCAAGGTCGATATTGCCGTGCCCTAATTAAAAAAAGATTTCGTTCATAGTTTGTTTTTTATCTGCACAGATAAAATTGTTTGACTTTTAAGGCGTGATTGACTATCAACATCGAAATAAGATAACAAGAACGATAACTCTCATATGAACCTGGCAAAAAATACGGCTCCACTTACTTACACACGCAAGTGTAAATTCACAGTAACACTCAGATACGCAACAAAAATTAATGGACGTTCAAAATCAACTTTATTTCATAAAAGTTAATGTCTAAATATTAAATTTCTAGATCGAGATACGAAGTTCTGCACCGTATAAAAATTAGACGTATAAGTGTCAACTAGAGATTATTATGCAAACACTTTTATAGCCCAGAGTTGTTGGACAGAGTTTTGGTGGTGTCATTTTTTGCTTGAGTTACGTTTCTTGTCATCTTATTTCGATGATTGCCTAAAATTCACAAAATCACACGCATACAAACTTTGACATTTCTATTAGTAGGATATCATCATCATCATCAGCCACAAGACGTCCACTGCTGAACATAGACCTCCCCTAATGCCTTCCAAGCCGACCTGTTGGAAGCGTCCTGCATCGATCGGCTTCCTGCAACCCTTGTCAGGTCGTCGGCCCATCTTGTCCACGGATTCTTCGCACCCCCTGTATATATTCTTAGTAGGATATACTTCATGGTAAATTGTTTTCAAGTAAAACCATGTCATCAGCACAAATCATCAACAAATGATACTCATTAGAGCGAAGCAGTAAACAAGCTGACGAATGACTCACATCAAGATAACTAAATCAGGCACAATCACAGCGACGGTGCGTCGGAATGCCGCGAATATTTCATCTCGGACGATCCACTAAATCTAAATGGAGATCACTCCGCAATCAACGAATCGTGGGACAAGGATGTAGAAAAAGTGGAAGAGATTGGATTCAAAACATTTTGATACGATTTTTCCGTTCCCAGAGGATGCCTACGAGATACGACACTACATTACAGAGCCTATACCGTCTATGTCTCTGTCAGTTTATGTTTATCTATCGTCTATGGATGAATGGTGTACCACCACATATTGAAGATTTAATCACAATAAATATTGAAGAGTTCTTGCAAACCATCGTGTGAAGGCGACGCTGATCTAGCACTCTCAATTCTCAGATTTGTTGGCTAGTAACAACTGCCTTCATACCAAATTATTGTATGATCCTAATTCAGTCTTTAATACATTTTCATGGAGTAAACTCGTACTTTTTAGTTTTTAAATACCTCCCGAGCAGCACTCCAAATTTATCTATCTGTCTGTTCGTTTGTTTGTCTTTGTACCATCTTTAAAATACCTTTTGAATCGTAATAGATAGCTAGTTCAAATATTAACACAATAACTATAACGGATATCCTAACAGATCGATTTATGTAATTTTAATTAATGTCGGTAATGACACACATACCAATGGTTCTTACGACAATTGAAATTATTGGTACCGAAATAACATAAAATTTAAAAATGTAAATTTAAGTGGAGTAGTACGGAACTCTCGGTGCGCAAGTCCACGTTGATGAACCCGCGGATGGCCCAAATAGAGCTGGCTTAACGTATTAGACATATATATTCTCACCACGGAGGACTCTTGTGAATGGATGATGCCACGGAGAACGGATGAAGTGGAGATGTTTAAGTAGAAAGCTTCCTATAACTACGCCAGGATAGCGCCAAGTAGAAAGAAAGATGGAGCCGGACGTAGAGACGAGGAGTTCTCTCGTCTGATGATAAGCGCTACGTTTGCCCATACAGTAGTAACACCACTCAGAACTTTGGATTACATCGTACTGCATGATACTGCACTCTACACTCATGACCCCAAGACATAAAATTTAAAGTTTCATATTACTCAGTAATTTCAAAGTCTTTCAAACCAAAACACAGCAGCGCTTACACAATGCTGTGTTCCATAAATTACCACCTAATGGATCTCTCGTATGCAAAAGTCGGTCTGAGTAGCTGCTACTGCTATGTCCATTTCTACCACCAAGAAGCAGTATTTTAAGCACTGTGTTGTATTGTTTATGGGACATTGTTGTATTTATAATTTATTTTACACAGCATTATGTCACATCTAGCTAACAAAATATCACAAAACACCCTCAGCCGGATGCTTGACGTTCAGCCAAAGATGGCGGGCGGAAACACGTCGCGCCTACTGTCATGGCGGCCGGAAGTCCTCTGCCATTTGATAAATAGTTGTTCTTCAACAGTTTTTCTCATGCAAATGAGGGGTTGGGATGACGGATGGCGTTTGTCACAATTCGCGGATGGATTTAATTTGGGAGTACGGGGCGGTTAATCTCGTGCTCGGGGATCTGTGCTGATTGCGCGAACTTGGCTGAATGGAGGGTCTGCTTTTGTTTTTCTGGAAAAAAGGTTGACAACAATTTTAAAAATGGAATGTTGAATCTGGCCACTTTGGTTGTTTTGGAGTAAGTTAAAAAGTATACACAATATTATTTCCATTGTTAGAAAAATATTTAATCTCCCACTTATGGAAGCTTTATCAATAAGTTCGGAACTCGCAAAAAGAGGAGTGTTATAGGTTTGACAAATTTGTCTGTCTGTAGGTGTGTGTATGTGTGAATCTGTCTGTGGTATCATACCGAATGAATATTGGGATGATTGAATGCGGTTTTGAAAATCTATTAAAAACGGATTACAGATTTTTAGATAATAGGTACTTCTTACCTTATTTTATTAACAAGCATTTATTAAACATAAGTAAACCATTTCTGTTAAATCTCTAGTCATGGTCACAAATACGCTAATGCACATCTGGCGGCAATTTGTTTACATTTAATAACTACCACACTCTGTACATAAATAGAATGATCTAGACTTGTAGTATATGCAAAATTATAGATAATTTTCTAAGCCCGTGTAATTATCATGTTATTTTAATATAATTTAGACCATACGATGAGGAGGAGGATTCTTATGGGAGCAGCACAAGTGTGAATAGCGATCTTTGTGTTTTATATTAAGATCACTTTTGATGACGATCAAAGATTAACATTAAAATAATATGAACGTATACAGTTGTAAAGATTTAGAACAAGTTAAGAGATAACAGTTTACGTTAGTATGCAATAAGGCGAAACGAATACCATATTATTATGACTTAACACTAGCAGAGGGTTTTTTATGTATACACTAGGATTAAGTCATTTTTAAATATGTAATTATAATTTAGTTTTTTAAGTTATTAATTTTATAGTTTGTTATTATTTTTAAATAAGTAGAGTACTTTTGTTGTTTTGTATTATTAGTAGCTTAAGTTTATGATAAGATAGATAAGATTGATTGTTACGATGTAAGTGCTTTGGTGTAATACTGTGCATTTAAATATAAATGAATAAATAAATAAATATGGACCACCAAAAATATTTAGTAATTAACCTGATAACACAGTCCATGAAAGCACAATATAGATTACTTATTATTAGGTAACACATTTTATCGTTGTTATAAAAGGAGTACATACATTGGCATGTGTTATTAAAAAAAAACCATTTATGACCCAATCAACTCATTGTTAAAGTATGATATCGCTTATAGTATACCACACACCCACAATTCGTAACTCTATAAATTAGTTCAGATTTTTAACTAGCTTTTGCTCGCGGTTCCGCCCGCGTGAACTGCCTTTTCCGGGATAAAAAGTAGTCTATAACCGGAATAAAGAGTAGCCTATAACCGTCTCCAGAGTCCCATTTATCTATGTACCAAAATTCATCAAAATTGGTTTAGCGATTTAGGCATGAAAGGGTAATAAACAAACAAATAAAATCACTTTCGCACTATAATATTAGTTAGGATGTCATAAACTACAAATTTCACATGTACTATGCACGATGACCAACCGCTTTGTTTTTGCACCCGCATATTTCTACAATTCATAATTACTGTCCACCCTTCAGGTGTGGCGCGTGGCTAAATGTCAAGCAGATGTTTGCAATACGGTAAAGTTTGTAGAGCATACCGTTGCAATAATTTAGTTCTTACCGTAGGTTTATAATGGTATGTGAAAAAAGTTGATTTAGTTCGTACAGTTAACGGAATTATTTATTACAGAATACATACGCACTCACGCCCGTAATCCCCGAAGGGGTAGTCAGAGGTGTAACCAGTACACCCACATTTCGCCGAGCGTATCTCCGTCCCATGATGTGATAGGGCGCGAGCCTATCGCCATATCGGACACAATTCCAGACTCTGGGTTGATACTAAGCATTTCATGATAGAAAAACCAAATATCAGTTTACCCGACCCGGGAATCGAACCCGAGACCTCAGCGTCAGTCATTACAACTGCGCCACCGAGGCAGTCTAGTTTATTACAGAAGGTTGGTAATAATATGAGCACGTGGAAAACCTGACATTTTTCATAAGTCGGAAACGAGCAAGTGGGTCACCTGATGGTAAGTAATCTCCACCGCCTATGTATGCCCACAATACCAAAAGAATCAAGGGGGCGTTGCCGATCTTAAAGGAAAGGGATGATTATGGAATTGGGAAGGGAGGGGGGTTTGGGCCTCTGGATATCTCACTGACCGTACAAAACGCAGCAGCATGCTGCTACATTACGTCGGTTTTATGTGACAGTGGTAACGACCCGGACGAGCCGGCCCATTCATGCTGTAGACAAAACTGTCTACAGCGTGGCTCTACCACTCAAAAATACACCCGATAAATCACCATAAACTTAAATAATGTTGAGTTTTGTGTTACATTACAGACAAATTTTCCGGCAATTTAATTGACCCATACGAGAGCCAACAGTGAAAATGTTATTTCGCATCGGTTCTCTGTCATAACGGTTTCACACTGGTCGATTTTAGTTGATCATGATTTGAATGAACAATAACTGTGTGGTTTTTGTTGACCAATTCGATTAAAAGTATATGTCGGTATAGAAATATTATTACAACATACAGTTATATTTTGTAAGGCCTACGTTTTACTTAAATCAAATTGTCTCCCCAGAAGGAAAGACGCCAGGTAGGCCGCCGGTCGTAAAAACAAGCCAAATCTTTTTTTTTTTTTAATTTATTTTAGACTTTGTCGCTTAGCGACTATATCGCCTAATTGGAAAAACAAAAATATACATTCAGTGTTACACAATTAAAGGTACATATAAGGTACATATGAAATAAATTACTTTACTAATCCTAATTCTGCTAGACTATAAATATTCCTAGCTTGTTCAGACAGAGGACAAGCTAAAATACAATTACAGAAACCAACATCAAAGTTTTTTTTTGACCAAAACATAATTTCCTATAATTCTCGTTTCGCACACATTCCTAAAAGCCAAATCTTAACATGTGTTAAAAAGCATGTTGCGCTGACCCCACTACGAATGTTATAATGGCAGGTGGAAGAGAAATAAAAAACATTACTACCTATTTTCTAGGTACAAAAAACATATCGTACATTAATGTACATTGCACGCCAACGGTCAAGAAAAAAAAGCACCGTTGCAAGAAAAAGCGTTATAGGTCAGGAGACACGTGCGATGAGTCACTCCGTGGTATACCGACCGTGAATACACCTGGGCATCTACGGGCAACATTACCGACGACTTCAACTTTATGGTCGAGGTAATAGAGACTATAATGTGGCAGGTGACAACAATGTTAATTATATTATTTATGAATTTGAAACTACACGGTTTTCGTTTATGAATTTTTATTTATTAGGTTTTTTAGTAGTTGGACATGGCTTGTAGCTGAATAAGAACACGAGGGAAAAAATCTATATTAAATACCTTAATGAACGAGTCAGCTTATGATGGTAGAGCCACGCTGTAGACACTTTTGTCTACAGCATGTGTAGGCCAGCTTGTCCGGGTCATTACCACTGTTTCAAAGAAAACCGGCATAAAGTAGCAGCTTGCTGTTGAGTTTTGTATGGTGAGTGAGATATCCGGAAGCCCAAACCACCTCCCCTTCCCAATTCCTTAATTATCCCTTTCCTTTAAGGTCGGCAACGCACCCATGATCCTTTTAGTATTGTGAACGTACATGGGCGGTGGAGATCACTTACCATCAGGTGACCCACTTGCTCGTTTGCCCGACTTAGCTTTTTTTTTAATAGCTAAAAAGCTTTAAAGCTTATAAAACCACGTTATCTGCTTAAAACTCTGATCTAAATAGAAAGAGGTGTATTACTACTAAAGGCCAAAAGAAGTTTAGGCAATTCCTAGGAAATGTTACGACAAAAACAGGTAGGGTCTTCATGATAAACATAGACTTCTTTATAAATATTAATAATAAAGCCATTTATTCCATATCTTCACTTTCATCATACATTGCAGTGTTGTTTCTATTGTTTATGAGATATGGACCCCTGTTTGGGTAAAGGCCTCCTCCATCCATTTTCATGACTCCCTTTCATGACTGACTGACATGACTCCCTGTCCTTGCCTGACTTTATCTATTGAATATTATGTAAAGAGGTGCAACTCGGTTTAAAAGTAAAACTGTCTCTCTGCTCTATGACATTAAGACATTAAGAAAATATGGTTGTGTTTGAAGTACTTACTGCAAATAATAAAACAGAATAAAAATATGTATTAGTGTTTATTTAAAGAACAATTATATTAGAATGAAGTATTGAAGGATTCTCCAACATTATCCAGTCGTTTCTTGCGACGTGTGTTATGTCATCAGCCCACCGTCTTAATTGTCGACTAACATACCTTTTACCCTTTGGTCCTTTCCATCGTGTGGCTTAGCTTTATTCGCTATATAAATAGCTGATCACGCTAAAACCTTTTAATAAAAAGGGGTGACACATAATATTTAGATCAGATAATTAAAAAAACTTCCCATAAATTCACCGGTCACTCAAACAATCCGCCCCCATACGTATGTCCGAGCCATTAACGAAAACGTGCTCCGAATTCAAAACAATGTTATCTCATCTCTCTCGCACCCTACGGAAGCCTAAATAAAATCTTCACGAGGTCACAGCGCCTGATAGAATTCTATTAGCAAAGACGCAAGGACTAAAATAGGTGCTCATACAATTATAAAGACAAAATTATATTTGCGGTTCGTAAAATCTAAACCATACTTAAATTGGTGGCAGTTTTTTGGATTTGAATGGTAGAGTTATGCTTGTAAATGGAAGTCCAGTGAATTTAATGTTCGGTGAAAGAGTCAATACGTTAATTTACATAATAAAAGAAGCATGGAGGATGGACGCGGTCCTTTTATTTCTGCTCGGTGAATATCAATTGCGAATACGAAAAAACTGTCCACTCCATCGAACGAGTTGTGTTTTTTGGAATTTAAAAATGCGTGGAGCTGCTGATGATATGACTAATTAGACCCTTTGTAAGGAAATTACAAAGGGTCTAATTAGTCATATTTGATACTGTGATTTTAAAACGATTATAATGAAACCCTCTAGCCAATCATTATAAACATCGTAAAGAAAACATTGTACAAACAGTAGATTAAAAAAATCAGGAGTATATTTTTTATTCAAAGAGGTAAACGAGTACCTAAATTGGTCATCTAATGGCTAGTCCCCAGAAAGAACAACCAGTTAAACAGAAAATGTAGATAGTAAACTTCCACTCCACTGGAAACCGGAAGAATAACTCCCTTATGAGTGAAATGAAATGAAATGAAATGAAATGAAATGAAATGAAATAGTTTATTAATCATTCATCAATTAAAATAGCGCTTATGACAAGTCAGTACAAAATAAAGAAACTTAATAGTAGAAGTCATATCAACTAATGTATACATAACATACATAGCATAATCAAAATACACTGTGGATCAATCAATTTTACAATATTTTTAGTTAGGAATAGTCCTGAATTGGTTGAGTATCATTATTTTTTCTTTTTTATGGGTCGATATGGACCATAGGCATTACCGAAACAGCACGTGTTTAAAAACTACCACCGTTTCCAAAACGACCCAGCCTGAGAAGACCCGGCGAAACAAACTCAGTGGGCTTACTTTACCACTGGATATTACGTGGCG
The DNA here is from genome assembly GCA_905332985.1 of Mimas tiliae. Lineage (NCBI taxonomy): Eukaryota > Metazoa > Arthropoda > Insecta > Lepidoptera > Sphingidae > Mimas > Mimas tiliae. Next base: position 2,822,647 of record HG995260.1, on the reverse strand, counting down.
CGACCCAGTCCTGAGAAGATCCAGCTAGTCAAACTTAGTGGGCTTGTTTTTGTGTAATTGCTATTTCCTGAATTGGCTGTCTTATACACCTGCCGGTTCAATTTATGTAAACTTGTGAAATAGTTTTGTTTTTTACTAATATCTATTTTGAAGTTTATCAATTGACACACGAAATTATTCATACATTCACACAACTCTACCGACTCTATGCTTCCCAAACATCAATAAAAGGGTAGCGGGGGTCCAGCGACCTTTTGTCCGACACAAATGATCCCAAAATAGTAATCATCGCCTATTGACCGACGCGTTCCCATAGCAAGATACGGGCACTTTGATTTGCGACCGAATTTGAATACTACCATTTTGAATTACACTTAATTAAGCGAGGTAGTGGTTTTGTGGTGCGTTCACCGCTTACAGCCACGACTTTAGGAGACTTATCGTGCCTCGTGTCGTGGTTACGTTATGACTGTGGCGCGGCTGCAAAAGCCCTTTTTATAACATATGCCGGCAAACGAGCAAGTGGGTCACCTGATGGTAAGTGATCTCCACCACCCAAGTACGCCCACAATACCAAAAAAAATAATGGGCGCGTTGCCGACCTTAAAGGAAAAGGATATTTAAGGGATTGGGAAGGGGAGGGGGATATTTCACTCACTGTATGAAACACAGCAGTAAGCTGCTACTTTACCTCGGTTTGCTGTGAGACAGTGGTAACGACCCGGACTGTAAACGAGTGTCTACAGCGTGGCTCTACCACTAATACTATCCATCATAATTTTATTACAAAGTAATCTTTTATGTTGCGTTGTTTTCGTTATCTATGGGTGACAGGTCTTCAGACTTCGATTTAAGTTGCTAATTGCTATAAAATTCAATTGCAACGGACTTAACACACCTATACACTTCAGCAACGACGTAATTACGGCTTCGTTTGAACGAACCTAGACCGCACCGTGTTTGTTTGACCTCTCATTAACCGCGTATATTGGAGGCAATATGGGGCTAATATTACGCCAATTTCGCACTGTCAATGAAATAGATTATAATACAGAGAATTTCACCGGCCACCTTCAATTACACCCTAATGAAATTTACAAGCTTGTTTTGATTAATACTAATACTAGCCCTGTATTATACACGTCCCATTGCTGGCCACGGGCCTCCTCTACTGAATGAGAGAGGTTAGGCATTAGTCCACCACGCTGGCCTAATCCGGGTTGGCAGACTTCACGTACCTTCGAAATTCTAATGAAGAACTTCTCAGGTATGCAGGTTTCCCCACGATGTTACCTTCACCGTTAAAGCAAGCGATAATTAACAATTAATATACACATAACTTAGTAAAGTCAGAGGTGTATGCTCTTGAGGCTGGTTTCGAATCTGCGACTTTAGTCTCGACAGTCCGTACCACTCGCCACTGAGCTATCACTGCTTCACTGCTGCTTCTGTTTTGATTAACTCACGTATAATTTATTATAGGTCTGTTGGCTTTTGTTAAAGATAAAGGTGTCAATCTTCTTCCTCCTTCTCTTATCCCACTCGCAGTGGGGCCGGCGCAACATGTATATTAACACAGTATATTAGGATTCATCTCAGAAGAAAAATATTTTTTATTAACTTTTATGACGAGACGAGTAAGTCTCTTGCCTGATGGTAAGGGCCACGCCTGCACATAAACAGAAGCAATGCCACAAAGAACCTTGAATTACAAAGCACTGCATGACACAGGACTACGCTCCTCACCCCGAGACATAAGATATTAAGTCTCATAAGACCAGTAATTTCACTGGCTTCAATGTCCTTCAAACCAGAATACAACAGTGCTTACACACTGTTGTTTGGCGGCAGAAATAGAAAAAATCTGTCGTCATAATAACGCTATTTTGTGTATGATACTGTTTTGACCATACTTAATTAAGACACAGCCATTAATTCCCTTTAATAGTCCATTACAACAAATACATAATGAGGTATATAGAAATCATTAATAAACCCCAGTGGCCGTTGGTTTTGTGAGTCGTAAACCAGTTTACGAGTGTTGCACTGTGCATTCGTAAAAATATTTCGGAAACGGACACGTGACGTCATTATCCACGCTCTCTGTTTATTGCGGACATCAAATTGCGTTGATATTAAATATACGTACATGTCCTTATTATTAATGTTGGAATCAATAGATTACTGGAAAAATTGAGCATTTAAAGTGGTAGAGTCAGGTTGAAGACAGATTTGTCTACATCATGAATGGGCCGGCTTGACAGGGTTGTACCACCGCCTATCAGGAAACTGACGTAAAATAGCGGCTTGCTACTGCGTTTGAAATATCTGGAAGCCCAAATCCGTCGCTCGTTCCCAATGCTTTAACTATCCTCTTCCTTTAAAGTCGGCAACGCATCCTTTGCTCCAGTGGTCACCTGATGGTAAGTGATCTCAACCTCCCATGTACGCCCAGCACAGGGATAATTAAGGGATTGGGACGGGGAGGGAAATTTGGGCCTCTGGATATCTCACTCACCGTACGAAACGCAGCAGCAAGCTGCTACTTTACGCTGGTTTTCCGTGAGACAGTGGTAACGACCCGGACGAGCCGGCCCATTCACGCTGTAGACAAAAGTGTCTACAGCGTGGCTCTACCACTTACAAGACTCACTTACTTTCACGTGGTACAACTCTACTGATAAACAGAAGCAATGGTGAAACTTGGTCGTGAGGGACACGGCGGGTTGCCCCATATAATACCAAATACATTAAAATCTATGGCATATGAATGCGGACCCTGGAATTAATTAAACCGAGATAACGTCAGACATAAGTATACAGACAGAATAGTATAGTCAGCCTGACCTACTTTGATTAAAAAAATCTTAGTCTTGTGGGACCGCAAGTCCCTCGTAGTTCCTGATACCCACGACACAGGTTTACCTAGTGTGGGGTCAGGACTATGTGTGTGACTGTTGGGTGTATTATTATTATTATTATTATAGACTTTACTATTTGACTCAAATTAAATCAATATCATTTATTTGTAAGCATAACTGCATAGATATTAATGTAATATAAAGACAGCCTCTGTGGCGCAGTAGACGAGTAGTCGGCTGTGAAACGGGTGCGGGTTCGATTCCCGCACTGAGACAAATGTTTGTGTGATTCACAAATAATTGTTTCAGCTCTGGGTGTTGTGGGACCGTAGTCTCTAGGTATCGGGTATCAACCCACGATACGAGGTTTAACATAGTGTGGGTCAGGACTATGTGTGACTGTTGGGTGTATTTATTTATTACTAGTTTTAGCTCGTGGCTCCGCCTGTGTGAAAGGTCTTTTCTGGAAAAAAAGTATTCTTTGTTTTTCTCCAGGACATGGTCTACCTGTATGCCAAATTTCATTCAAAACCGTTTAGCCATTAAAGCGTGATTGACAAACAAACTTTCAAAGTCACGAACTCACAAACACATAAACCCACAAACATAAGTTTATATATATAATAGTGATAATACTATAGTAGGATGTAGGATAGTAGGATTTTGAGTAATTTACACAAAGAACAAGTTCTCTATGCTCGCCACCTGGCATACAAAATTTTCCCTAGCATTTTGTTTCTATCAAATACATCCCCCAAACAATACAATATACGAAGCAATTATGCCGACTGTGCCGTCCATTCAATCAACATAGGGACATAATCATAAACCGGGTGTCCGGGTGTCCGGGCTCGTAAATATGCGTCCGGACGCGGCACCCGGACATCGCGGCCGGACATTTATTGCGCCGAACGTTGATGTTATGACGCAAATCGACGACTGTAATTGATGCTGATCTGCGTGGATTTTTTAATTTCGACTGACACGAGTTGGAGGTATTTTGGGTATTTTTAATTTAGGGATCAGCAAAATGATATCAAAGTTCTAATTTTTATGCTGATCTACATATACAAGGTGGTAGGTCCCTCGTTTGCGAGAGGCCGGCTGGGTTGGAACCATGGCTTTGTCTATTTCTGCCGCCAAGTACAGTGTGTAAGCACTGTTGTGTACCGGTTTGAAGGACATTGAAGGCAGTGAAATTACTGGGCATGAGACTTAACACCTTATGTCTCATGGTGACGAGCGCACTCCAGTGTCATGCAGTGCTTTGTTATTTAAAGTTCTGTGTGGTGTTACTTCTGTTTATGCGCAGGCGTGGCGCTTACCATCAGGCGAGCGACGTGCTCGTCTCGTCATTCAAGTTAATAAAAAAACACACAAGTGGTAGGTCCCTCTTATGTAAGAGGTTGTTTGGGTTGGTATCACCGCTTTGTCTATTCCGCCCAGCAGCATTGACTAAGCATTGTTGTATTTCGGTTTGAAGGACATTGAAGCCAGTGAAATTACTAGGCATTCTACTGGGTAATAAGCCACCTGATAGTAAGTAATCTTTACTGTCCATTAACATCCAAAATACTTGAAGAGTTATGGACACGTTGCCAAAAAAAGGGAATAATCAAAGGACTGAGAAGGGGATTTTGGCCTCCGAACGAAACGCACGTCGGTTTTCTATGATACAATGGTAACCCGATCGAACCGGCCCATTCTTGCTGTAAACAAGATGATGCTGCTTGATGATTTTGTTTTCTTTTCTTTCTTTTTTATACATATATGTTGATATTTGATAAATTTTTATTTGGATCTTTTTGCTCTTTGTTATGAGGTACTTTGTTATACATATGCGGAGACTGTTTGTTAGCAACATTGAATTTTTAGTTATGTTAAACAATATATGTTATTAGTCTGTAAGTCTTCCCAAAATAAAATAAATAAATAAATAAAAATAAAGGAATAAATAAATAAAAATAAAATAAATAAATAAATAAAAATAAAATAAATAAACAAAACTGTCTCTGCTTCTCTGTCTCAAAACTGACTCTGCCATTTTCAAGATGTTTTGTAATTCTAAGTTCTATGTAGTGTATAGTATCTGTTTATAGAGAGGCTTATCATCAGGCGAGCGTCCTACTCGTTCCGGTATTCGCGTTAGTAAAAAAACCTGAAACCAAACCACCAAGACAAACCAAGAGTTACCATTAAAATAAAACTAGTTTATACAGATTTTATCGCGGTTTATTTTATTTTAGCCCCGACGTTTCGAAAACGTTGACTTTTTTTAAAAATTAAATAATAAATGTATAATTTTAAAATGAAGCCAGTGTAACATTAACTTTTCGAGACGACATACACCTCAGTCTCTCCCGTGACCACGAAGCTTGAAAGGCTTTCAAAACGTTGAGACTAAAACAAAATTGAACCGCGATAAAATCCGTATAAACTAGTTTTATTTCAATGTGTAATATTCGCGTAAAGATAAGAAATCACTAGTTACCATTAAGACACCGTTATTCGTGCTAGTAAAAAAAACTGTAAACCAAACCACCAAAGAAGAGTGACCATTAATCAGCCGAAATCATAACCACCAACTCAGCCAGACAATAGTCTGAAATAAAGAATTCCTAGGAATATGAAGCGAAGAGCCGGGCCAATTCTTTAAAATCACCTCCTTTTTGCGCTTTCGCGTAATGTATGCGACGACGAAGAAATACAACTATCGCTTAAACAAATGTGCTAAAAAGACAAACGTTTTGTTGTACCGGCAGCACTACGGGACGTATGATAATATGGTTGCTTTTATATCCTACTATGGGAATCGGTGGCTTTCGAGTTGTTTTCGAGTTCTAAAATCTAACATGATTTTCGATTTCCCATCAGAAAGAAGAAAGAAAGACATTCACTGTCGAAATAGTATTCAACAATATAAAACACAGTAAATAATAAAAAAGGGAAAGTACATGACTGCCGCGGTGGCGCAGTTGTAATGCGTACGCGTTACAATTGAGGCTAACGCTGAGGTCTCGGTTTCGATCCCCGGGTCGGGTAAAGTGGTATTGGGTTTTTCTATTACGAAATTCTCAGTATCAGCCCGGAGTCTGGAATTTGTGCCCGGTATGGTGATAGGCTCGCCCCCTATCACATCGTGGGACGGAGATACGCTCGGCGAAATGTGGATGTACTAGTTACACCTCTGCTTACCCCTTCGGGGATTACAGGCGTGAGTGAGTGCGAAAAAGCTAAGAGTCATCCCGGAGTCTGGAATTTATACCCGGTATGGCGATCGGCTCGCCCCCTATCACATCATGAGACGGAATTACGCTCGGCGAAATGTGGGTGTCCTGGTTGCACCTCTGCCTACCCTTTCGGGGATTACAGGCGTGAATGCGTATGAAAAGTACATGATGCTCCAACAACGGGCCACCTCATTCAGGTACATACTGCAATGCAATCTAAGTAGTACTGAATCGCTGATTTTCAGTAATGGGCCAATGTGACGAACAGACGGCGAGGCATGCATCAACGTAATATTAGCTTGCTCGTTAAACATTTGAGACCGAACAAAAAAAAAACAATATTCAAAGATATACACAAACTAATCATGCAGATCCTACTTAATTCTAACATTCTAAGTTATGGCAAAAACTAATTAGGTACATTTGTCTCGCACGCACAAAGTCGGCTCAAGTTGTTGAGCACGGCGAGATGAAACAATCAGCAAGGTATGTTTAAAATGAATAGTGAATTTACCATTATCACGTTGTCTCATATAAATACGGGTAAATAGCTAGATCGAGCACAGATAATTTCCAGCAAAACGTTTTTAGACTCGAGATACTTTTACATATTATTATTAGAATTTAGACGGTTACAGATCGTTGATCTATAACCAAAGTACAACGCTACCAGATAGTTGATGAGACAAAATCGTTGTAGGAGATTCAAATATATCTTCAAGGCAAAAGTTACATTAAAACATCGAAATACGATAACTAGAACGAAAACCCCATATGAATCTGTCTAAAAATACGGCTCCACTTACTTACACATGCAAAGGTAAAATCACACGTACCATTCATACAAGCATAAAAAATTAATAAACGTTCAAAATCAACTTTATTTCATAAAAGTTGTTGTCTAAATATTAAATTTCTAGATCGAGATACGACATTCTGCACCGCGCAAAAAAGTAGACATATCAAGTGTCAACTAGAGATTATTATGCACATACTGTTGTAGCCCCACCCCCTTGCACAGAGTTTTGGTGGGTTTTTTTTGCTTAAGTACTTCTTGTCATCTTACTTCGATGCATTATAGGCATAAAATAACAGTTTCTACTCTAAACACGAATGTTATTAAAACAAATAGTAGAAGCAACGCCTTAGCATTCGCAGCGAGACCGCTCTCTTGGGAATATTTACAGAATAAACTTTATATATCTCGCTAGTTTATAACACGGAACCCGTTTCACTTGAAACTCCTTCCATTTTGGACAGTGCGAAATTTGAGTAAATATGAAATGTGAGCAAAGGAAGGAGATTAGACATTGTCTGCAAAGTGGACTTAGTCATTGCATCTTTATAATGTAACTCCAACTATGTTAGTTTATAGGATTAAAAAACAAACATTCTATTAGTGGTAGAGCCACGCTGTAGACACTTTTGTCTACAACATGTATGGGCCGGCTCGTCCGGGTCGTTACCACTGTCTCACAGAAAACCGGCGTAAAGTAGCAGCTTGAGATATCCGGAGGCCTAAACCCCCTCCCCTTACCGATTCCTTAATTATCCCTTTCCTTTAAGGTCGGCAACGCAACCCATGATTCTTTTGGTGTTGTGGGCGTGCGTGGGCGGTGGAGATCACTTACCATCGTTTACCTATGCCATAAAAAAAATATCATCTGGAATATAAATGTATAAAGAGCAGTCAAGTTGTGTAAGTACTCTTAATTCACTATACTCCTCTTCTTCCACCTGCCTTTATCCCACTTGCAGTGGGGTCGGGAAAACATGCTTTTTAATACTGAAAGATTTGACAGAATTTATGACCGGTCGCCTGCCTGATGTCAACCTCTCTGGGGAGAAAATACTCAGACCCGAAACATATATTATGGATCACACGCACATTTGTCTCTGTGCGGAAATCGAACCCGCGGCCGCTCGCTCTAGATGAGGATAAATCTATATTCTAAATTGTAAAAAAAATTACTTTGCCATTAATTAACTGTATAAATCGTAAGTCGACTTAACAAAAGTTTAAGTTAACAAGAAATTAATTGCCTTCAAATAGAGATTAAAGGGTTGAATCGCGTATCCGATGTCGGCTAATTAAGGTCTATTTCTGGTTTATAATCATTATAATATGTAGTTATAATTTTTGTTTTAAATATTTTTAAAGTATCAAAAAATCAATGAAATTTCATTTATTTAGAAAGCCAGTATTATACTTATAGGTATGGTAATTTTGTTCATAAATAAGGAGCTTTTGTTGCTCTTAAAACTAAATAAAATAATAATGTAATCTGATTATTTTCGATATAAAAATATATACATGTAACTGATTTTTTTTTTTTTTTTTCGGAATGTAAAATTTCCAAATTACACCACTGAGGAAACAGCTGATATTATATGTAAAAATAGGTCTAAATAATATTCCTTATACAAACTAGATATTAAATAAATAACTAAAAAAAACACGTGTTAGGATAAAAAATTTGAACAAAATAATATTAAAGTTTCGGTTCTTTAATGACTTTTGTTACACAATTCTAGTCGTATTTTACAAAATATACATTCAGTATACACACTACATCATTAATCAAAGATCATGCTAATCCGAAACTAATTAAGACGCACCAGGCCGAAAAGCGACGGGATTTTACTGTGTAAATCCCTATCACAATTATTAGATGCTTCGTGTTGGGTATTAGTTCACCCCTTTATACTTGGCCAATTAATTCAACGTATTAATACTAGCTAACTAGCTGTATGACTACCTCGGTGGCGCAGTTGTAATGCGTACGCGTTACGATTGAGGCCAACGCTGAGGTCTCGGGTTCGATCCCCGGGTCGGGTAAAGTGGTATTGGGTTTTTCTGTTACGAAATGCTCAGTATCAGCCCGGAGTCTGGAATTTGTGCCCGGTATGGTGATAGGCTCGCCCCCTATTACATAAAGGACGGAGATACGCACAGCGAAATGTGGGTGTACTGGTTACACCTCTGCCTACCCCTTCGGGGATTACAGGCGTGAGTGCGTATGTATGTATGTATGTATAAGTTTGCTTATATGGTTACTTCGAACTTACGAGTGATAGCGAATTTTTGAAGTGAAAACTTCTTTAGGCGCGTTGAGCACTTTGTGGGTTGTCAAAAATCATGGAACTTGCGTCATTGTCACCGAACGCTTTCCATGAGCTATATGTATAATAAATAAATGCCAAAGGTATTCTCTACCAGTCAGAGGTATACCTCCGTGCGTTATTAGTATACATTATTAACACTTTACAAACCAAAAATAATAATCTCATTGCTCGATGATACAATTCACAAGTTACTAAGTATTTTTTCTCTTCTATCGACAGTCCCCAAAGACTATCTCGCATGTTTTTTTTTTACAGTTTTATTATAGATATTTAGCTCTTTTGACTTGTAGGTTTGCCGATCACCGGGCTAAGCCATAACCATGCCGAGCACAATTCCAATATAATCATCATATAATAATACTCTGGGCTTATAATAAGCATTACGTGATAGAAAAACCCGATATCACTTTTTTATATCACTTTCCCTTTTTTAATAAAAGTAATACGTTTCATAACTGCATTGACATATAAAAGTGTAATATTTAGCATACTACCACCTATCAAGCATCCAAAATCTAATCAAATCAATCCGAAAACGGCCGCCATCGTCCACTCAACTGACCAGGGGCACTTCAAATCCAATGACATCGCAAGAGGCGAATCACGGCCAAAGGGCTGATACACGCAAAAGGGCCACAAGTGCACCCGAGTGAGATTGGTTTTGACGCTCTGACGCCCCACAGTGGTTGACGGTTGATAATATTGCTTCCAGCTCACAAAAGGACGTGTGAATAGGTTTGTTGGATCATAGATTAGATTAGTAGATGCGATTTTTTTGGCTTATCTCGAATATTGGTTTTGTGTCATTGAAAGAAGAAGAAAGGAATGCAATTTATTAGATCAACTAAATTCTGTTATTATTATACTGCTCATGCCCAGCAGTGGGATTGATAATACAGGGCTATTGTAATTACTTTTTATATTATAATAAATTTCAAAACCAATAATGTGAAAGTTCAGCGATTGTTCATTCGAAATAAAACTTTTGTAATACCTCTGGTTATAAATAAATTTCCAAATATAGTATATTATAATGTAAAACTGCATAGTACTTATTAGATACTCTGTTGTAAAACAACGGACAAGTGTCTCCTGGAAAGATCGAGGGTCAATTTTCCACATTGTAATGTAACAAATAGGTTTGGAATATGATTTGCCAAAAATGAGTACCGTGCCTCATCTGTAGCATGCATTGCATACTCTTTGTTCTAAATCGAAGCTGTAAAAGGTGGAGACAGGACTGACATGGGTGTAAAGCTTTGTGAATCAGTAATGTATGCATAAGTGGGCACGTTTGTTTTGCCGTCCTTACCATTGACATGTCTGTACAATTGAATCTTTCAATGTTTTCTATGGCTTTGATTTTGAAACGGATTTTGGACTGAAATCTTTTTTATTGACTGTCTCGGTGGCGCAGTTGTTGATGTACGCATTACGATTGAGGCTGACGCTGAGTATCAGCCCGGAGTGTGGAATTGTGCTCGGTATGGCGATAGGCTTGCATTATTACATCATGGGACGGAGATTTGCTCGGCGAACAGTACTGGTTACACCTCTGCCTTATTGCTTCGAAGTCAGACGAGTTGACGACCTACCTGATGGTAAGTTTTTTCGCCATTAGACTTGCCAAGACGTGCCAAGGGGCTCAGTCAAGCCTTTGCCTACCGTGGAAATACTTTGTTCTTCTGTTTGAAACTTCGTTTGAAGATAGGCATCTTATAATACTGAGGATATGTCATAACTTCTTAGAGCTGCTGATGGTACTACTTGAACAAAATATTATTCCTAGCTATTGCAACGAGCATGCTTTTAAAAGATTCAATAAATCTCAAAACACTCAATAAATGTCAAGCATTATAAAGAATCAATAGTCCCATTTGAATGCCTTCATGTTTAAGGTTAAATATCCCCCATACAATCTTCAGATTGATTCGGTCCCCTCAATTGTGTGTTGAAAGTGTCGTATTGATCTCAAGGCGGTTAGAGCGGGTATTGACATTGTTAGAATTTTATAACATGTTTAATTGCTGGGTGTGTTTTGGATACTTTTACTAACCGAAAATTAGGAGCTATACATTTTTGGATTGAACCATCGATTTTATTTATGAACGTCTATCAAATAAAGCAAAAAGTAATTAAACACCCAACAGTCACGCACATAGTCCTGATACCCACACTAGGTAAACCTGTATCGTGGGTATCAGGAACAACGATAGACTTGCGGTCCCACAACACTCAGACCCGAACCACATATTTGTGAATCACACAAACATTTGTCTCGGTGCGGGAATTGAACCCACGCCCCTTCGCTTCGTAGCCGGCTACGCGCCCTCTACGTCTCGGAGGCTGTCAATACTTTTTATGAGTTTATTTATCAATGTCACACCTGTCGCTAAACAGTAGCAAAACCACCGAGAGTTTTGAATTAAAATCTACTGCATTGCACTGTACTGCGCTCGTCACCTCGTGAGATCAAATAATTGTGCTGGCTTTAATGTCTTTCAATTTGAACATATCAGTGTTTAAAGCTGACGCTGAGGTCTCGGGTTCGATCCCCGGGTGGGGTGAAAGTGATATTATAAAGTGTTATAAAGTGGTTTTCTATTACGAAATGCTCAATATCAGCCCGAAGTCTGGAATTGTGCCCGGTGTGGCGTTAGGCTCGCTCCCTAGCACATCATGAGATACACTCGGCAAAATGTAGGTGTACTGGTAATACCTCTGCCTACCCCTTCGAGGATTACAGTATGTATGTAGTTATCATTAACTTCACAAAAAGAAATTACCTCACCTGCCATTTTGATTCTTCTCAGCCACGTTCATAAAGGAGAGCAATTGCAAAAGCACTTGACGGTTGCTGAAAAAAAATGTTGTTACCTATTATTTTGTATCCAACAATGTATCATCAGAACAGTCAAGTGAGTGAATCCCGTATGAGAGGAAAACTCAAGTGTCTCTCGACGCGATTTGCATAGTCTAAGATGTAATGCATTAGATGTGAAGAGGCCGTAAGTATGCGGGCGATCTGTCCCCCAAGTGTCTGCAATTTGCATATTATTTTTATAAGTTTCGCCGTTACATTACAAAAGGTGGTTTGGTTGATATGGATGGTTTTAGTATTTTTAATACTGTCGCAAAAATTAGGAACTAGAGTAAAAGAGACATATGAAACTATCTACCATAAAGCGAAGGTGTTATAGTTTTTTTACATTTTGAATTCTACAATGTGTTACAGAAAGGTGTGGTCAAATTTAAGCAACGTATAGTGTACGATATAAGTATTTCACCTCCCCTAGTAACAAATCTGATTTCACTGATAGGACACATAAGTATAAAAAAATATCTTTTTCTTTTATTTTATTTTTTTATAGTATAGGCCGGCAAACGAGCAAGTGGGTCACCTGATGATAAGTGTTCTCCACCGCCCATGTACGTCTACAAAAACCAGAAGAACCATGGGTACGTTGCCGACCTTATAGGATAGCGATAATTAAGGGATTGAGAAGGGGAGGGGGTTTTGGGCCTCTAGATATCTCACTGTACGAAACGCAACAGCAAGCTGCTAAGTCGGTTTTCTGTGAGACAGTGGTGACGACCCAGATGAGACGGCCCATTCATACTGTAGGCAAAACAGCGTGGCTCTACCACTCAAGAAAAAAAAGCATTTTGCGCCGAACCCACTGCTAGTGGGATAAGGGCAAGAAGGAAGGGGTGATGATAGTTTGAAAAATATCGTAAAACTTTACCTCCATCTTTCTAACATGAAATTAAAACACACGAAAATGTTAATAAAACAATTTCCCACATAAGTGTTGAGCTTTTCCGGAAAACCTCTTTGCCTTGTTCCAATAATAACGTTCTTATTTGTGTTTCATTTACAATGTTTGTCTCTCATACTTGAGGAGTGTTTACATTATTTGCGAGATGTTTCTGTTATAATATGCTTTATTTTATTATTTATGTAAGACTTTGCTGTACTTTAGCTACAGCGTCAACTGTGTATTGAAGTTGGTGATAATCAAATAACATTTCGCCTCATTGGTCTAGTGATAGCGTACTTACAGCGAGGTCCTGGGTTCAATACCCAAGTTAGGCAATCACAATTAGTGTTTGAATTTTTGATTATATTGGAACTTGTGCCCAGTATGGCGATGGGCTCGCCTCCTATCACATTATAGTATGGAAATAAGGTAGGCGAAACGTAGGTGCACTAATTGCATCTCTGTGTACCTCTTCGGGTATAAAGGCGCGAGCTTATGGATTATTTGTAAGATTTGAATTAATTGAAATTTCTTGTGAGAAAAAAATATCATTACTAGAAAACACATTTTATTCTGTGTGGTACCCAGATATAAACAGCGCTTTCATAGACGTCTACAATAGTTCATTTGGGTATACATCGTGTCACAAAAACAAAGAGATTTGGGATAGTTGCATCAAATATTGTTAAAAAATACAATAATTTACTTTTTACTAGTCTTAGTGATGAAAAAAGCAGATCGCTCGACTGATGGAAACGCCACGTCTGCCCATAAACCGAAACAACATCACATAGAACCTTGAATAACAAATCATTGCATGGCATTGGACTGCGTTTGTCACCCCGAGGCACAAGATGTTAAGTCTCATAATGACCAGTAATTTCACTGGCTTCAATGTCTTTCAAACCGGAACACAACAGTGCTTACATACTGCTGCTTTGGGGTAGAAAGAGACAAAGCGATGGTACCAACCCAGACGGCCCCATACGAGAGACCTACCACCTTGTAAATAATTCACAAATAGAACATAAAGCTGACCTCATTACAAGACACAAAATAAAACATTGGTTTAGTCAAATAACTTCCAACCCAGAGCTAGGGACACTATTTGGCAATAAATAAAACAAAATAAAAAAGAGTTACGAGCCTAAAGGTACTGGTGTCTCGTTAATTTCCATTGACTTGATGTAATATGGGGTAATGAAGTTGTAATTAGATTTATAAACGGTAATATTGGGGTATTCACATTTTATAGCCGCCATGGCGCAGTGTGTGAGTAGCTGGCTGCGAAGATTCGATTCCCACACCGAGACAAATGTTGGTGTTATCCACAAATAATTGTTTCGGATCTGGGTGTTGTGAGACCGCAAGTCCCTCGTAGTTCCTGATACCCACGATACAGGTTAACCTATTGTGGGGTTAGGACTATGTGTGTGAATATTGGGTGTATTTTTTATAGCCAAAGGTCGGCAATTGAGCAAGCGGGTCACCCACGATACCAGAATAATCATGAATGCATTGCCGAACTTAAAGAAAAAAAAATTTGGAGGGGGTGACGGTAGCAGCATGGATCCCTTTATATTTATCGATCCGTTGCACAACGTTGTAAATAATTTAAATTTTACAACCATAGAAATAAAATATAATTAAATTATACTCCAATTAAAATTATGTCTCTACAAAGCAACAGTAAAACCCTTTCTTTAGTTGACATTTCGATGAAACCAGACTCAGCTGTATTTTTTACGACCTTTGCCTGGTTTATGACGGGCAACAGTATAATTGTACCAAGAAAATATTACAACACAATTTAATTTATGGATTCAAATTTTTGTACAACTGTTCAACTATTACGTAGGCTGATTTTTTTATTTTATGATGTATATTTCAATATAATAATAAATATATAATAATACTAGCCCTGTATTATATACGTCCCACTGCTGGGCACGGGCCTCCTCTACTGAATGAGCGACGTTAGGCCTTAGTCCACCACGCTGGCCTAATGCGGGTTGGCAGACTTTACATACCTTCGAAATTCTTATGAAGAACTTCTCAGGTATTGCAGGTTCCTCACAATGTTTCCTTCACCGTTAAAGCAAGTGATAATTAACAATTAATATAATTAACATATTTTTCAAATTGATTAAATAATTTTGTTGTTAATTTTTTTAATAAATAAATTATATCAACCAGTAAGTAACAATTGGGGAACTAGAAGTTAAAAAATTTGAGAATTTTTCGCACGAGTTTCAATTCTTCACAGACGTCAAATGTCATTCAATTGACGCAATTTAAAAATAGATCCTTTCCGCTACCTACCGTGACAAATTAAGACGTGATTTTAAAACTGTCATGTCAAATTAAACCCTTTGAACACTAGCCCTTTGCCATTATCGTGGGAATAAAGTATTCTTTTTTCGAATACTCTGTGGTTTTTTTATTTTATTTTATATTCACAGATTAAATGCTGAATATTTTAAGCAGATGTGTTTCCATCTTAGTCATCGCATAATGATATTGTTGCGTTTTATGACAGACATTTAGTTTTATGGTCGATTCATCAAAATACTAGTAAAAGTCATTCACGTCATTAACGGGACGAACTCCTTTCATGCGGTGATTATGCAAATTCTTATTGTATATCAGCAAATCAACCGTTACAAATTAATGTTTACTAACATTAGCATATTATCAATAAAAACGCGTGTCACCTTAAAAAAATTAAAGAGTGACGATTTATTTTGCTGATCGATGGGGTACATTTGCACAAATGTATGCAAATACCCCAACTTAATTAATTCATTAGGGTTGGCAAAAAGTCATTTTAGGAATTTTCGATCGTAAACTCTGTCGTAAAATCGATGTTTTATCGCAACTGACTGATTGGGGTAGACATACACACAGCATTTGTGAGTTTCCACGCGACTTGATCCAATACTTCGAATGCAATAATTTTTAATGGTATGTCAAATTAACGTCTATCCTTTTGTGCATCACGAATCGGCAATATGTCGATAGGGTTATCTTAAAATGTTGCGAACCCTTTAAAATTTCACGCCGTCCATTGTGTTAAATCGAATATGTGCATTGTCGCTACACTTTTGTTACTTTTTATTTATTTAATTTTATTTAAGTCTGTTTCATATTGTGGTAAATATAATATTTACAAGCTTACAATATAATGATTCTTATATGTGTATATTCTTAAAATACATACTGGCTTTACGCGTCTTTACTTTTTTCTTATTTAATATTACTTGACTGCCGCGGTGGCGCAATTGTAATGCGTAAGCTATTGTGCTGAAGTCTCAGATTCGATCCCTGAGTCGGGTAAAAGTGACATTGGGTTTTTCTATTGCGAAATGCTTAGTATCAGCCCGAGTCTGGAATTGGTGATAGGATCGCCCTCTATCACATCATGCGAAATGTGGGTGTACTGGTTACACCTATGCTTACCCCTTCGGGAATGACAGGCGTGAGTGCGTATGTATGTATATAATATGAAATTTATCACATAAATAAATATTTTATAAAACAAACATACAAATATCTACATAACTATAATCATGATGTAGAAAACAAAATAGTCAAATGAAACCAGCGAGAAAAACAATAAACGTCTCAGAAGACCGGAAAAGAATTCCGTACAAATACAAAAAGAGGATTACCGTGGAATTATAACGTGACGTCGGTATTTTTACTGAGGGCGTATCTCTGGCTTGATTATCCTCAACATCTTGGGGATCACAATTAAGGGTGGGGTAATGACGGGGGTGTAGTGTCAGAGTGCGGGTACAAGTGGCCTGCTGCGTTTGCGGGTTAAATCCATTTGTGTCTTGACTCTTGTCACATAGGTATAGATACTGGAATTAATATTTGCGCATCTTATGTGTGTGTTATGTAACAAGTGGCCTGCTGCGTTTGCGGGTTAAATCCATTTGTGTCTTGACTCTTGTCACATAGGTATAGATACTGGAATTAATATTTGCGCATCTTATGTGTGTGTTATGTAACAAGTGGCCTGCTGCGTTTGCGGGTTAAATCCATTTATGTCTTGACTCTTGTCACATAGGTATAGATACTGGAATTAATATTTGCGCATCTTATGTATGTGTTATGTAACAAGTGGCCTGCTGCGTTTGCGGGTTAAATCCATTTGTGTCTTGCCTCTTGTCACATATAGGTATAGATACTGGAATTAATATTTGCGCATCTTATGTGTGTGTTATGTAACAAGTGGCCTGCTGCGTTTGCGGGTTAAATCCATTTATGTCTTGACTCTTGTCACATAGGTATAGATACTGGAATTAATATTTGCGCATCTTATGTATGTGTTATGTAACAAGTGGCCTGCTGCGTTTGCGGGTTAAATCCATTTGTGTCTTGACTCTTGTCATATAGGTATAGATACTGGAATTAATATTTGCGCACCTTATGTGTGTGTTATGTAACAAGTGGCCTGCTGCGTTTGCGGGTTAAATCCATTTGTGTCTTGACTCTTGTCACATAGGTATAGATACTGCAATTCATATTTGCACATCTTATGCGTGTTATGTAATTGTATAGAGGTAATGAATGAGTGTGTCACTACTTACTCATTACCCTATATGTATTATGGATCAGTTTTTTGAACTATTTAATCATTTACTATAAGGAACTAGGCACCACTTGCCTGTAACCCCCGAAAGGGTAGGCAGAAGTGTAACCAGTAGACCCACATTTCGCTGAGCGTATCTCAGTCCCATGATAGGGGGCGAGCCTATCGCCATACCGGGCACATATTCCAGACTCCGGGCTGATACTGAGCATTTCGTAATAGAAAAACCCAATATCACTTGGCTTTACGAGTGGTAGAGCCACGTTGTAGACTATTTTATCTACAGTATGAATGGGCCGACTCGTCCGGGTCGTTACCACTGTCTCAGAGAAAACCGGCGTAAAGTAGCAGCTTGCTGCTGCGTTTCGTACGGTGAGTGAGATATCCGGAAGCCCAAATCTCCCTCCCCTTCCCAATCTCTTATTATCCCTTTCCTTTAAGGTCGGCAAGGCGCCCATGATTCTTTTGTATTGTGGGCGTACATGGGCGATGGAGATTGCTTACCATCAGGTGGCCCACTTGCTCGTTTGCCGGCCTATACTATAAAAAAAAAACTTTTACCCGACCCGGGGATCGAACCCGAGACCTCAGCGCCAGCTCAGTCATAACGCATACGTATTACAACTGCGCCACCGAGGCAATCATCATACCTACCACCATCACCATTATTATACCGACTCATAAAAGATAAAAAATATATTTTCCTATCCAAAGGAATATGATTGACGCCTAATTATAATCGGGAAAACTGAACAAAATAGGATAGAAATAAAATATAAATTAATTAGATATTTGTCACTGGAACACATTGACACCCCCCGTTTGATGTGAAAAGATAAGAGGACCCCAAAAATTGGGTGATTTTTTTATCCCGCCAATCAACTTGAGGAAATCGCAATTATGCCAATTGCCCCAACCCTCTGAACAGAATGGATTTTGTTACTTTTTAATTTGTTCTAATTTTATTTTGTAAATAACTCAATATTTTAGGTAATGACAGGTTTGGTTTCCTTTACCGGAGTCTCAAATATTCAGTCTCAAATTTTTTTTTTGTTCTAAATTGTTCTTGTTTATTGTGTTTCGTTATCCTGGACTGCTTCGGTGGCGCAGTTGTAATGCGTACTCGGTACGACTGCTGTGTTGAGGTCTTGGGTTCGATCCCCGGGTCGTAAGTGATATTGGGTTTTTCTATCATTAAATGCTTAGTATCAACCCGGAGTTTGGAATTTGTGCCCCTATCACATCATGGGACGGAGATACGCTCGGCGAAATATTGGTGTACTGGTTGCACCTCTGCCTACCCCTTCAGGGATTACAGGCGTGAGTGCATATTATGAGTGCGTATACTTAAAGTAACACGCATAGTCCTGACCCCACTCCATGTTAACCTGTATCGTGGGTATCAGAAACTACGAGGACTTACGATCCCACAACAATTAGTCCTGAAACAGATTTTTGTAGATCACACAAAAATAGCCTCTGTACGGGAATCAAACCCGCGGCCTCTGGTTTCACAGCCGACTACTCACCCGCTACGCCACGGAGGCTGTCAACTTTTTTTATAGCACTAGGGGCGTTGCCCATGTTTTTCCTCAAAACATATAATAAAAAAAAACTTAAATTCGGACGAATATGAGACATATCTTACTTACTTCACCACATTATTCTGCATCGATTGGTATCGGTCTCGACCCCCAGCGGTTTCGGAGGAGATAGCGTGACAAGCTTTTAGCAGCGGCGGCGCCAGTTACTTTTTTTTAGAATAGAGAGATAGCCCGGCAAACGAGCCAATGGATCACCTGATGGTAAGTGATCTCCACCCCCATGTACGCCCACAATACTATAAGAATCATGAGTACGTTGCCGACCTCAAAGGAAAGGGATAATTAAGGGATTGGGAATGGGCCGAGGGGGACTTGGGCCTCTGGATATCTCACTCACCGTACGAAACGCACCAGTAAGCTGCAACTTTACGCCGGTTTTCTGTGAGACAGTGGAAACAACCCGGACGAGCCGGCCCATTCATGCTGTAGACAAATCTGTCTACAGCGTGGCCCTACCACTCATGATATCATACCAACACTATATTTTGTGCAATAACTTCTGCTCGAAGCTGAAATAAGCGACGAGGTTACCGACCCGACAAATTGCCACGTAACCCTGCAATTAGGAGATAATTTCGTGACAAAACATGCCGTGTGTAACACTTAATTTGTATTGTAGCTGATAATGTAACGCACATATGTTACAAATTGTCAATCAGTTTTGATGATGATAAATTAGTTTTTAAAAATTATCAAGTTTTTGTATTTGGCTAGTAGTCTTCGTCCTAAAAAAAAAAAATACAATTTCACATTAATATCAAATACATTCAATTATCCTTAGGGCATATGCAGCGATAGCTCAGCGGGTAGTAGTGTGGACTGTCGAGATGAAAGTCGCAGGTTCGAAACCAGCTCCAAGAGCATGCACCTCTGACTTTTCTAAGTTACGTATATATTCATTGTTTATTATCGCTTGCTTTAATGGTGAAGGAAACATCGTGAAGAAACCTGCATAGCTGAGAAGTTCTCAATAAAAATTTCGAAGGTGTGTAAAGTTTACCAACCCGCATAAGGCTAGCATGGTGGACTAAGGCCTAACCCCTCTCATTCAGTAGAGGAGCCCGTGCCCAGCAGCGGGGCGTGTATAATACAGGGCTTGTATTCTTAGGGCTGTTTTTTTAATTTTCAAGTAAATTATGCTGTCTTATATTTTATCTTTATTTATAAGATAAAAAAATACAGTCGAATTGAGAACCTCCTCGTTTTTTGAAGTCGGTTAAAAATGTAAGACAATATAAAATTATAACCATGTCAATATATATGGAGAATCGTATGTCAAATTGGTTACTTTTAGCGCCTGATTCACCACCTCTGAGTAAATGCTACTTACCAAATATAATATGACACATTCAAATACAAAAATTACATAATTATAACCCCAGAAAAATGTACTTACTTTCTAAAATAACCCTCTTTATATTATCTGGCGAATATAATTTAAACGGGTATGTTGAAATTGATCCTAAAATTGGTTGCCCTATGCGTTATATGGTAGAAATTTATTCGCAAATTAAAAAAATCACGGCATTAATATTTACATACATACGCACTCACGCCTGTAATCCCCGACGGAATAGGCAAAGGTGTAACCGGTACACACATTTCACCGAGCGTATCACCGTCCCATGATGTGATAGGAGGCGAGCCTTACGCCGTACCGGAGACAATTCCAGACTCCGGGCTGATAGTGAGCATTTCGTAACAGAAAAACCCAATATCACTTTTACCCGAAACCTCAGCGTCAGCCTCAATCTAACGCGTACACATTTTAACTGCGCGACCGAGGCAGTTATATTTATCTGCTTTGTTTGGCATAGTTGCTAATAGACCCACTCGTACTGTGTGTTACAATAATAACCCACTAACTCTACCCACCCATTTCACGGTAGCGACATCGCGATAATCAAATTATAAGGTCCGGCACTACGAGCTTAACCCATTAGATGGAGCACAGGGTGTTTCAATTTGCGACACTCACTCTCAAATTGGATTATGTCATTTGACGGGCTATAGTTATGGGAACAGTGGGGCTACTCTACCAACCAAAAGAATAAAGATTCAGGGTATTCCGAATTTTCTGTACTACCTAAAACCCGGTCAAAGGCGTGGCTGACTCGCGTTCTGTCTCTTAAATGTTTAGGGGTTTAGGGGATTATTAAGTGTAAGTCACCATCATTTTAGGTCTAAAGTCAACCTGACTTGCACTTTTTTTATTTTTATATTGCCTAGATAGGCAGACGAGCAGACGGTCCACCTGATGGTAAGTGGTTACCGCCGCGCATGGACCTCAGCAATGCCAGAGCACAGCCAAGCCGCTGCCTACCACATGGTGCATTCTGCTGATTATCGGACGAGACAATGGCGAATCTTAGTACCCGTTCTTGTCAGATGGTAGTTCGCCCAATGTACCGTCAATACCAAATACTCCATATAATACAAAATTTATGGTACGAGAAGCCAGACCCTATCATTAAGCCGCGTTGGCGCCAGGCTGAAGAAAAGTTATTAATTGTTGTGATATCCGCTACAATATAACATATATTTTCAATATGTCAGTTGGTTACCTATTATGAATTAAAGAAAAATCGTAGGGAGGATACATGAACAGACACATGGGACAGGCTTACTTTTCTGTTGGTTAATCGGGGATGAAACGTTCAAACATCGTCAGCAATCATATACCGATTTTGATATTCTTTCACTAAAAATAATAGAAAAAAATATTTTAACAGAAATAGATAAAAATAATAATGTAATGGCAAATTGATAGAAGGCACCGACTATTACGACGAAATATTTTTCTTATTAGTTTTTATTTTTGTTAAATTTATTTCCTGTCATATTATTTATATTACAATGTAAAGATCAAAATGACAAACAATTGGGCAATCCGCCCAACGACGGCGGATAATAAAATAGGAATGCCAAGTTTATTCTATTTCTACAATTTCATTGACACCCAAATATACTTATTTGCAAGCGTAGGTCGCTTAACATATATAAATATAATTTGTAATTTTAAATCCATTGGGTCGTTCCATTACGGACATAAGCGTAAAAAACGATAAAAGTCAGGCATTCATTAGGAGCACATGTATGAATTAATTCGCGGTGCGTTGTGGAGAAACTGCACAATTTATTGGCAATAAACAATAAGTGCGCGTTTACAACCTCATTGTGATCGGCTATCGTCACTTTTGTGATAGTGATGGGCTTCGTTTTATCGATATGAATGTGTAATTGCATGAGCTATACATAAAACATTTAATAATGTAAATATGTGTTATTGTGACAAAGGCAGGCAAACGTGTAAGTGGGCCACATTACGATAAGCGATCTCCACCACCCATGAACACCCATAATACCAAAAGAGTCATGGACGCGTTGTCGATCTTAAAGAAAACTGATAATTAAGGGATTGGAAAGAAATATTGGATTGGATTTGTAAAGTTAATATAGTAAAATATGCTATTTACTTTACTTTACTTCAGATTAGATTACTTCACACACAGTAAAGTAATCTACGACGATAAACTTATTTTTTGGAAGAAATATCTTATATTGCAAATATCCCACATAAACAACATTTTTTTTTAGAAAGTAATAAAATAATAATAAATACACCCAACAGTCACACACATAGTCCTGACTCTACGCTAGGTTAACCTGTATCGTGGATATCAAGAACTACGAGAAACTTGCGGTCCCACAACACCCAGACCCGAAACAAATATCTATGGATCACACAAACACTTGTTTCGGTGCGGGAATCGAACCCACAGCCTCTCACTTCGCAGCCGGCTACTCGCCCGCTGCGCCATGGAGGCAGTCAAGTAATGTCCGGTTCTTACAATAGAATATTATTAACTACCGCTTTCAGCCTAATTGAGTATTTAAGTAACATCGACATTAAAACCACTATGATTTTACAACGTTTAAATTCCAAGAACACTATCGATCATTTGGACTCACTATTCGCCGCTGAAAAGGACAGAGGCAATAAATATTCGGACAACATAAATATGATGTCCCATCACGAGGGACGAGTGACGTTACACGTGCGTGCTGCGTTATCGTAAAATTTTACGAGGACACATCACTACAAGATCGCCGCGGCCGCGGACGAGCTTCCGTTTGTATATCAATATTATTGGGGTAATATACAATTCACTATATATTTTTGTTGATTGTTTTTTTTTTTTTGTTTACATATTTCTTTTCATTACGAGGACTATATGATGGCCATTGTTGCGGTCTATCGTCTATTTATATATCAATAATCGATTTTCAATTCAAAATAATATTATTCTATTTGGTTTATTTATTACCTCTGCTAGAGCGATGACTCGGAACCAGAGCGAGATAGCATGTTTACGTGCTTTAAACGCGCCGCGCCGCGTGCGCGCCTGGCATTGTCAATACGTCACATCAGTCAGCTGTTCATCACTTTTCAGATGAAAATATTTTTTTTAAATATGTTCATTTTTCTAAGCTACCTGTGTATGGATAATATCTCGCTTCTGTTTTTAATTTAACTATTGTTATTAAGCTGTCTTTAAGTTTATCTTCACGGCCTAGAAAGGGACAAAATCGTTTATTACATACTGTATAATTATGAAATTATTCTATAAGGTCAGTAGGTATCTCTCTATTCTAAAAAAAGTAAGTGGCGTCGCCGCCGCTGCCGCTTCCAAAAGCTTGTCACGCTATCTCCTCCGAAACCGCTGGGGGTATGGGGTCGAGACCGATACCAATCGATGCAGAATAATATAGGGAAGAAAGTAAGATATGTCTCATATTCGTCGGACTTTAATTATTTTTTATTTTATGTTTTGTGGAAAAACATGGGCAACGCCACTAGTATCTAAAATAAATATATATGTACTACAAAACATAAAATTTTCAAAACATGAGTTCTTGGATTCGTCGTAACTCAGGCGCGGACTATACGTAAATTTTAAGTGATAGCGTTATAAAATAGTTTTATTCCATAAGCAAATCTTTCACTGTTTACTGAAACAAAGTTAAAATGAGCTTAGCACAAAAATTTCCTACTCACAAAGTACACAGCTAAAATTTCAAATTCTGATTGCAATTCAAAATGAACTCTATAAAATCAGCTCATTTATTTTTCTTTCATTTCCTTTCACATTTCATATTTTACACGTCTCTACAAATAATAAACTTCCAAAAATATTGAAATGGTGAAAACATTTCGTACGCGGCGAGTGTTTATTTCATTGGGAACAGAACGTCTCCTAAATAATGTGGAGATAACCGAGCGGTATCACTAACAATAACGCTCGTGGAAGCGATAAAAGCGCTAGGTGGAAGCGCTTGTGAGCGTTAGGATAGGGTGGCTTTGGAAATAATACATACATACGAACTCACGCCCTTAATCCCCGAAGGGGTAGGCAGAGGTGTTACCAGTACACCCACATTTCGCCGAGCGTATCTCCGTCCCACAATGTGATAGGGGGCGAGCTTATCGCCATACCGGGCACAAATCCCAGACTCCGGGCTGATACTGAGCATCTTGCAATAGAAAAACCCAACACCACTCTACCCGACTCGGGGATCGAACCTGAGACCTCAGCGTTAGCCTCAATCGTAACGGGTACGCATTACAACTGCGCCACCGAGGCAGTCCTCGAGGCAAGTCGAAGTTTGGAAATAATATGAGAAGTTGTAGCCCAGATTCTCTTTGTTCTACCTTTTTTTTTTTGCCCTTATACCACTCGCACTGTGGCCAGTACAATATGCTTTTTAACAAATGTTATAGAAACAATTGGGTTACATTTTTATGACCGGCCGCCTGCCTGACGTGTAAATGTGTCTTTTCTTTATTTATCTATTTCTGCCGCCAAGCAACAGTGTTTAAGCACTGTTCTGTTTCAGTTCGAAGGACATTGAAACCAGTGAAATTATTGGGCATTATGCCACTTAACAATTTATGTCTCAGGGTGACAAACGCAGGCCAGTGCCATGCAGTACTTTGTAATTTAAAGTTCTGTATGGTGTTGCTTCTGTTTATGGCCCGGAGTAGCGCTTACCATCAGACGAGCGACATGCTCGTTTCGTTATTCAAGCTAATAAAACAAATCTAGTTTTTACTAGACATATCCAAATAGTTTAACGTATACTACTAGACAAGCTGCGCGGTACATAGAAATTGTACCACTAAGTTGCGGTCAATTGACCGTAACTCAATATTACCATCTCGCTTACTCTCAACTAAAACCCACATCGCGCTCCCTATTTTTGAGTTGTTAAACTCCCGCGTTATGTACCGCAATTTTACTTCTAAACAGCCTTTTAGTAGTATACATTAAGTCTTTGGCCATATCCATAATATTCCAACAACATCACGGAAAAGGAAAATCTTCATCGAAACTCTAAGAAAATATTGGATAGAGATTAGGCCATATACTTTTATTGGATTTTTCCACTTTATTTATTTAACGTAGCGGTACGTTTGTTGCGGAAACGTAAAAGAACTTATCAGCCACTAGAAAATAAATCTTTTTGTTTGTTAACACACTTTTTTAGTGGCTCTCTCTTGGAATTGTGCGTTTTCCTCGAGTGTACTTTCCCTGATAACGTCCGCATTCCGCTTAATTTATTGTTGTGGATTACTTTTGAAGAAATGGCATATTATCCATTTTTTGTATTCCATTGTGGTTCAGTTATTGTAATTTATAATATATGATATTGTAATTCGAAATGATCTTATTGTAATATATAATAGATGTACTGTAAAGATCAAAATATTAATAAAAAAAAGGTTTAAGTTAAAAACTTCAAAAAATACTTCAAAACCCCGAATTACGACGCATTTGCTGTATTTCTTTAATGAGTATCGCATTTTCCTTCGTGCTCCAAAATTATATGGGTCGCCCTCTGAGACTTACTGGACTGGAGACTAACGGTAGGCAGCGGCCAGGCTGTGCTCTGGCATTGCTGACGTCCATGGGCGGCGGTAACCACTTACCATCAGATGGGCCGCCCGCTCGTCTGTCTATCTAGGGCCATAGTTCCCAAAGTGGTCCATGTAGGTCCCAGGGGTCCACGGGAGACTCGACGGGGGTCCATAGTTAGATCTAATCTTCACATGTTTTGTCGAGTTTTGGGAATATGGTAGATATTTAGCTGCAGGGGGTCCACCGGAACCAGCTAAATTTTGAAAGTGGAAATAATAAAAAAGACTCGAGTGTTTCGCGTGGCCACGCCACGCTGTTGACAGTTTTGTCTACAGGATGATCCGCTGGTTTTACCAGATTGTTACCACTGTCTCACAGAAGACCGATGTAAAGTAACAGCTTGCTGTTGCGTTTGTACGGTGAGTGAGATATCCGAAGGCCCAAATCCCCTATCGGTGACGCTCTCGTCTATTAATAATACTATTGAATTTCAACTTAACAGCTAGTGGCGCCGTGCATCAGTAACACTACTATGGAATAGTATTCCATAGATTAACACAGTGTGTACTACTAACAAGAAAACATGTAAACTCGGAAGTCTGCCTTTAAACTTCTTACATTATAAATGAAATAACTTGTATATCGCTCTCCGTGGCGCAATCGGCGAGTAGCCGGCTGCGAAGCGAAAGGGACGTGGGTTCGATATTCCCACATCGAGACAAATTGTTCCCACATATAATTTTGTTTCAGGTCTGGATTTGTGCGACCGCAAGCCCCTCGTAGTTCCTGATACTCACGAAACAGGTTAACCTAGTGTGAGGTGGGGACTATGTGTGTCACCGTTGGGTGTATTTTGTATTTGCGCCCACTCCTTATGGCCGTCCAATTACCACAAAATCGTATAACTTTCCCACGATACTTAAAATTTAGCAAACATCACCAAATAAGATTTTGCAACCCTTTACCTATTGGTCAGTAGTGTATTGGTCAGCGTGACAACACGTTAAATCCATTTTCATGCTGTTCATCCGTTTTGCCAAATCCTATTGTAGGAATGACCAGCGGTCAGTAATCCGATTGAAACTATCGTTAGGAGAATTTTGTGAGAATCTTGGTTTTACGTATTTCTCATATCTATTAAGGATTTTGTATTTATTTATTTTAAGTGTTACATACTGAGTCTAAAATAATATTATTGATAAGATATACATGTTTATAATAATTGAGGTGATTGCAACTCTAGAACTATAGTAACCAAAGTATGTATCAATTACAACACACAACACAACTTATTACTTAAACGTCTGTATTCTTACTACAAAGTCCAAGGTGTAAGGTGGAAGGTTCAACCACTACCAAACTATTACCGACAACCAGCAAACACAGCATATATTATTATAATATTCATTTATTTACGCAGACAATTAAGGGTATTAAATAATTGGTGGTTGAATTATTTAACTAAAAACCTGTTGTTTTTTACTGTACTTCATGGAATTCCCGGGAGTCTAAGAATGAAGTACTTGACAAACGTATAGGCGATGTAAAGGAGGAAGATATTTAATTGGGAGCTCACGAGCGGGAAAAAACATTCCTTAATACTCGCCTACGTTGTCATTTAGAAACGGTAATGATTAGAACATGATAGAAGAAGTAAATTAGTTGGCCACTGACGGACAGAACTTGAAATCTGGTGACCCCACATTGATTACATCTTTTTTCTGCCTAGCGTTCTCCTGGCTTACCTAATGTCAGAATCCGCCTTCCCCAATCATGATTTAACAAATGATTTAGTATTATGTGGGGCGACCTGCCGTCTGACCCCCACAACTTGCAACAGGAACCAAGTTTCGCCATCGCCTCGTCTGTTAATCAGCAGAGTGTACCACGTGCAGGTGAGGTTGGCTTTGTGCTTAAGATATTGGTAGTCCACTTACACTCCCCTCACTGATGACACAAATTAAAGAAAAACAATGTGTTAAGTTTTTCAAAGAGAAGAATCACACGAATTTCCGGAATAGGAATTTGTTCCTGATATGACGATAAGTTCACCACTAATCACATCATGGGCCGGAAAACGATTCTACATTAGTTGCATCACTGCCTTTGGGAGTGCGTCAGGTTGTTGTTTTATGAACGCTTATTTATGGAAATTTATATAAAAAGCAAATGTGCGAAGTAAATACTACACATAAACTGTATCCTCCCAGCAAAAGCCGACCAAGATGTTTCACACAAAATAAGAGCCGTGTTTTTTAATAAAACCGCGACAAGTCGGCGCACGGGGCGCGTTTAATCCCTCGACACTCGTAAATGTTTACGAGCGCGACTGGGCGCGGTGTGAACGCGTCCGTATGACGCCTTGTGTCAACGAGACCTTAGGATTGAGTTACAAAGAGAGTGATAGAAAAAAATATGTTTAAAAACTAGTAAAATACGATCTTGTTTTATACAAACGTACACACATAAGCATTGGCAGAGGTGAAACTAGAGCTAGTACATTTCACTAAGATTATCTTTGTCCCATGATGATGATGATGTCATCGTGCCGGTTCCGGCTACGGTGACTACTTCTGCGTCTCAGTCAGTTGAACGTAGATGACATCGAATACAAAAAATAATCATTCATCTAAATTGATCCACAATTGGCGGAGTTATGCGTAAAAATATATATTATATGTACAAACGAATTGAGAACCTTCGTTTTTTGAGCAAGTTAAAAATAACTACCACGCGTAGTGCATCCCAAACCTTAGGTATTCCGTAGATACAGCCCATCTCCAATATCGCCACTTATTGTATTTTGTATTATTTACCCACGTTTACGATCATGTATCGTTCATATTTTTGAGTGAGTCCAAACTACTTAAATTTTTATATCATCCATTTTCTACTTCAATAATGTCCGTGGATTTTATTGGATGTCGTAAAGTTTCTTTATTTTTCTATTTAATTGGATGGAACGGATATATCGCACTAGTTTAAATAGAATTAGAGTTATGGACACGTTTAGTTTTTCATAAATCGTCTAGTAATATTTTGGTGGACTCTTAACTATTTAAGGTTTAAATATTAAGGTGTTGAATTGTAACTTACATTTAGAGCAGTGGCATGATAATAATTCTTAAATATACAACAGTACTACGAACAAAATGAGACCTAATTCTTCCAAAATGTACCAAATTACAGTGCATTTATTTTGAGTTGTTAATTAGAAACCGACTTCGAAATAATAACACTGATTTCAGTGTTGAAATCAGTATTGATGAGAAAAATAACAATTCCTATGGGTCTCTTTAGAGTTGGTGCCTATGTCACTGCAGCTCAGATAAAATTTCAATACCATCCCAATCCGTGGGTGGAGTGAATGGGTATGTGGTACTCACCAGCCTTCCGACCTAGTTCACCGAGTGACCGAGTGAGTGAGTTTGTAATTTGTAATGTACTTAATTTTCTATCAAATGCCCACGGAAAGCGAAACACTGTTTCCATGTTAATTGTTTTTTTGAGCGAAAGTTCTGCCTGTAAATAAATAAGATGAAATCGAAGAAGCATATTCAAAATCTCTCCCTTATAAACATAACTACATTATAAACTGTCAATCGAAACAATTTAATATCTATGCGAAACTTCGAACTTCCTTCATCACACCATTCATCAATTGCACTCGGATTCAATAAACACCAGCTATTAGATTATATGTTTTGACAAACCATTAAGCACTGCTCAATGCACTTTGTGACAGTTGACAATCGACTGCCATTGACATTTTACACTCCACGTCATTTGATGTCAAAAGTGATGTTTAATAGAGTCTTGATATTAATGATAGGGTAAAAGTCCTTCTTGATGCTATTAAATAGTTATATTTAATGTTAATCAATGATAAATAATTGATAGTTTCAATTTGAACTCGATATTACCTTATACTACAAAGCAAAGTATTCTTGTTTATTTTCTTACCCATAGATTTTATTAACACGCTTTGGTAAATACCGCCTTATTAGTATTTATTTATTTATTTTAGGATCGCCAACATGACATACATTTTCACATGCAATGCACCGCATCCCTTACATAGTCTAAATATAAATGTTGCCATAATTACAGGCGACCACGACACGCACTAATGAGAGTACAAAAGAAAAAAATACGTTACAAACAAAGACTTAGAACAACCCAGAGGGACAGCCTGCTTTTGCTGAGCAACCGTGAGGTACTGGATTCAAATTCCAGGTCAGACAATCACAATTTATGTTTGAATTTTCAATACGAATAATAAGATGCCCGGAACTTATACCCAGTAGGTTCGCCCCTATCATATCTTGGGAAGGAAATATGCTCGGCGAAATGTGGGTGCAGCCATCGGTGCAGCGCTAGTTGCACTTTTGCATATCAGGGATAAATGCGTGAGCTTATATATTATTTTGGTACTGGAAGACATTATAAACATGAATTTTCGTATTAATTTGAAAATGATAATGCCCAAAATCAGGCTATATTTACGTCACTCATGCACGTGTTTTAATTATTATTGAACTTATATTAATCGAGTCATCGACCATATGAAAAAAGTTGTTAAGAAAATAACATACGTAGGTACTTAGGTAGATACTTTATTGCAGTAATAAAAAATAATTGAACAATTAAAACTCTGATTAATACAAATAATAGATATTTATTCAAATCAAATATAGTGTATATTCCTAGTATTTTAAAGATGACTAGGGGCTTTGCCCATGTTTTTCCACAAAACATAAATTAAAAAAAAACTTAATGTCCGACGAATCTGAGACATATCTTACTTTCTTCCCCACATTATTCTGCATCGATTAGTATCGGTCTCGACCCCATGCCCCCAGCGTTTTCGGAGGAGATAGCGTGACAAGCTTTTGGCAGCGGCGGCGGCGGCGTCGGCGCCAGTTACTTTTTTTTTAGAATAGAGAGATTCGGTTAAAACAAAAGATGAACGTAACGTTCATACAAAAATGGGCATTCTCCTTTCAATTACTAAACAATTATAATGCATTATGCAGCTAATTACTATTTTTAATATCAGCATCATCTCAATTAAAAAGATGTCCATAGATAATAGGAACAGCCCACATCACGTCAAACGTCATGTAAACGTCACTTTTGTCACATAGTTGAAAGATTACTTGATTAGTTTTAATTACTTTAACCCTTCCGTTTAACTAGGGCGCTTTTAACTTTGTGGTTAATTAAAAACTTTTTGTGTAATATTCCACTTCTTTTAGTATTTTGATTAATATACCGAAGTGATATAAATGTGGAAAAGCAATGAGAAAAATAAATTAATTAGGAATGGCTCGCCCCCTATCACATCATAGGAAAAAAAATTACAGCCTCCGTGGCGTAGCGGGAGAGTAACCGGCTGCGAAGTAAGAGGCCGTGGGTTCGATTCCCGCACCGAGAAAAATGTTTGTGTGATCCACAAAAAAAATTGTTTCGGGTCTGGGTGTTGTGGGACCGCAAGTCCCTCGTAGTTCCTGATACCCACGATACAGGCTTACCTAGTGTGGGATCAGGACTATGTGTGTGACTGTTGGTCGTGTATTTATTTCTTTTTTAAAATACGCTCTGCGAGAGCGTATGTATGTATGTATTTTATTCCAGATAAGCTTAATAGCAGCGAAGCAGTGATAGCTCAGCGGGGAGTGGTATGGACTGTCGAGACGAAAGTCGCAGGTTCGAAACCAGCCCCAAGTGCATACACCTCTGACTTTTCTAAGTTATGTGTATATTAATTGTTAATTATCACTTGCTTTAACGGTGAAGGAAAAACATCGTGAGGAAACCTGCATACCTGAGAAGTTCTTCATAAGAATTTCGAAGGTATGTGAAGTCTGCCAACCCACATTAGGCCAGTGTGGTAGACTAAGGCCTAACCCCTCTCATTCAGTAGAGGAGGCCCGTGCCCAGCAGTGGGACGTATATAATAAAGGGCTAGTAAAAAAAAAAAAAAATAGAGTAGGCGTAATTTGCGATCAATTCAAGGATATTTATAAATGATATGGGGTACCACACTGATTTTAATTCATTAGGACATAAAAACTTTAAACCTATAAATAAAACTGATATTTTAATAAAATACAATACGTGGGCACGTACAATTGCTAATAATGAACAAGTTACAAACTTGCAACAACAAATTAACCCTATAAAATATGCGGTCGCGTTAATTTCAGTACATTTTCCACGAGGGTCGTAGTGACCGCACGTGGTTTGAAGCTTGCGTCTGCAACAATGTCTCGGCCGTGACGACGTCAATTAGTATGGACAGTGAAATTTAATGTATTGGACATTCTTGACCACATGGTAATTATAGAGGAGGGTTAATACGAGTTTCAGTTTAATAAAGATACTCAGTGACATAAATAAATAAGAGTCCATTCTGACTTTATTTTGGATTCGCGAGGAACTTAATTGTTGCCTCTATGCTGAAGTGTAAGCGGGTTATCAATATATTCGGCCCAAAGCCAAGCTTACAAAGTACACTCTACTGATTAACGGACGAGGCAATGGAGAAACTTGGTTCCCGTTGCGGGTTGTGGAGGTCAGACGGCGGGTCGCCTCACGTAATACTAAATACCGTCAAATCTATGCTACCAGGTGGGCCTTGTCATTAAATCTGGATAACGCGAAAGATATTTGCCTGAATACTAAGACGAGCTTGTCGCTCGTCTGACGGTATTTGCCATGTCTGTCTATATAGCAACACCACTCAGAATATAAAATTACTGTGTACTAAATAGCACTGCACTGTGCTCATCATACATAGGTACATACAAACATTGACTTGACTTAGAGTATGGAATTATGTCCGATATGGCGATAGGCTTGCTCCCTATCACATCATGGGACGGAGATACGCTCGGCGAAATGTGGGTGTATTGGTTACAGCACTGCCTACCCCCTTCGGGGATTACAGGCGTGAGTGCGTATGTAATACACATTGAAGTATTATGATATCTCAATGATTTTAACACATTGGTGTAAAAATATCGCCATAGGATTTAATATCATTGCAAGATATAACACAATGCGACACAAAAACATTTCAAATCACTTTCAGTGTCCAAATGTGAAAGTTAACACTAAAATTAGGTGTGACCGAGCCCAATGGACCCGGGCATTCACGGGCAATGTATTTTAAAGGGCACTCACTCGGGTTCAAGTGTAAATGTCGTAAAATTCGTTCCGCCACCGCTAACGAGGGTCAACATTTTCAAAATCCGCCATTTTGTTTTCCACTATTTCTATTTGATATATTTATGTTTCTGCAAATAGCCGTTGAGATGTGGGTGTATAGATTTGTTGGTCGTAAATTATTTATTGTCAGTAAAAAATACGTTGATAAAATAGTGGATATAAAAATATTATAATGTAATATTTTCGTCTTATGTATCTCGGGGAATAGTATTAAGTTGGCACCCATTTAGATCTCACTTTTGTAGTTGAAGTCAACAACCAAGGCATATATCATAATATTAAACTTGGCTCTCATTTCAGATTTATGTTTTTGCTGGGATACTTCTACTTAGGCCGACTTGCACGAAGATCCTAAATCGAGATTGACCACTTTTTTTGCTTAAGTAAAATTTTCATACGATTTGACGTTTTCTAAACAGGTGATCGCCCGAATACTGAATGCCATTACAAACATTTAAGACCAATTTAAACATATTGAGGCCCTCTTAGCTGTCAAAATTGTATAAAAATAAGTATTCTTTAGTCGTCAATAAGTTGAGAAGCATTTCAGTATTCGGGAGTTAGTGGCTAAACTCGATTTAATTTCATGCATATTTCGGCCTTTTTGTATTTAATGCACGCTACAAAAGTATTTTTTTAATCAGAAATAAAACAATAAAGCTAAAAAATATAACTATTTACTTCTAAGTCCGTGCTACTGCAGTTTAATGTTCAATCATTGATAGCACCGACTTAAAACCGGGTAGTTTTATTTTTAGCTTTTTATTTCTTTTTGTCAATTTTAGTTTTGGTCTTATATAGTTATATAAGAAATGTATGTACGTATATATGTATGTAGAAATGTATAGTAATTTAAATGTTTATAGACATTAACGAAGTTCTCTTTATAAGTTATCAGCACCTGAGTTTATAAAGCGTTAATCTTAAAATCAGTCATAAAAAATTGTGGTTTGAAAAAATTAACACAACATTAACATTTAATTGTTATTGAACAAAAGAATAATACCTGAATTAATACTTAATCATCAACACAAAGATAAACATTAAAGACTTAACTGGAAGGGTGTATCCATTAAAAGTATTAATGACTACCGTTCAATAAAAAATATTGTTTAAAATCAAACCAACCGTAGATTTACCGCAAACAATCATCAAGGCAGAATAAACTATCTATCAATCACAAATTATATAACAAGAAAAAATGACAATGATTTTAAAAAAGAACTATAGCTAATGGCCTTACAAAAACTGAAGGGGTTACCGATTCATTCGAATGAATATGTGAGGGGAAAAAAAACATTTTTTACGTAAATCGAATTTGGTAGGATATTACTGGAATTGCATTGACCGAAGGGACAAACAAAATTATTGAGTGTCGGACCGTTAAATGTGTTTATTGGATTACGATCACCGAGTGCTTCCGTTTGTGTATGTTTTTGATGGGTTATTTTACTTTTTATGGGACAATATTGGCAATGAAAAAATATTATACCTAAGAGTTGAATTATATATCCAATAAAAAAAATGTAATGAAGAAGGCAAAATATTTATAATATTTATATCAAAAGTTACTTAATTAACATTCGGTGGAATATTAGAAAAAAAAACTAGCGGTGAAAAATAATGGTAGACGTTCTCAATTCGACGCGTTTACAGACAACTTCGATTTTGACGATTCTTTTTAAATCTATGTTTAAAGTTTCAAAAATTTTAATAAATAATATTTTCCTCTAAGGGTGAAATCTGGGATGAGACTAAAATTCGACATTTATGTACCGGTTTTTATTATTAGTTTAGTGAATACTAATAAATTAAATCTACTCAAACAAAACATTTATCCAAGTTTGTATCGGTACTATCAACGAAAAATAATAAAAATAATAATAAGTAAAAACGAAATATAGCAACGAATCAATTGTTTAATTTTATTTTTATTTGTTTTACGAAATAGTTTTATTTTTGTTATTGGGTGTACATTAACAAATATTCGAATGTTGCATATTTTTTGAAAATGTCTCATGTTTTTTTATCCCAGCTCGGCAAAGTGAATACATACATCTGTATTTTAGACTGTAGGCAATAAGCACCCACGATTTTTATTTTATTCACTAAAAAACCTTTAGCACGCCGTTTTTTATTCACAAAATCATTTACGAACAGAAAGATACGGGGGGAGGCCCACCATTTCAAATCACAGAGGTAACAATTCACCGAATTTAAACCTCGTAAAGTTAAATGGAGTGTGAGTGAGACCCTTAACATGTGTACTCGCGACTGCTAATGGATTTAAAATTTATTACATTGACGCCCACTTTATATTAAAAACCATAATTTATATAAGACACATATACCTTATGTCAAAGGAATAAGGTTGTATTTTAGTAGTAAATCTAAAACTACCATACTTTATAGTAGAATATGGTAGCTTTTTTAAATTACTCAATTTTATTGTGGACACGTGTTGTTTTGATTTGTTATTTGTTAGGTTCACTGACTCTACTTTTTACCCTAGTTGTCATATTAACATTATAATTGGCTCTAGTACTTTTTTAGCTTCATGATGAGACGAGCAGGTCTTTGTCCTGATAGTAAGCGCCACGCCTGCCCATAAACAGAAGCAACGCCACACAGAACTTTGAATTAGAAAGCATTGCGTGGCACTGGACTGTGCTCGTCACTCCGAGACATAAGTTGTTAAGTCCCATAATGCCCAGTAATTTCATACATTTGAATGTCCTTAAAACCGGCACACTACAGTGCTTACACACTGCTGCTTGGCGGCAGAAATAGACAAAGCGGTAGTACCTACACAGACGGCCTCTCCCATACAGGGTTCTAACACCTACTAGTAGTATGAACCCAGTAATTTGCACTAACTTTCATCACAGATTAAAGACCCTTTAAAGGTAAAACAGACAGACAGTTGCCGTAGGCTCTGTTAATAGCGGTCCTTTGGTACCTTTTGGGAAACCTTATAAGCTATACGCACAGCCATCTTCTATATACTGCCTCGCCAAACTATTAGTTTTTTTTTCTAAATAATAATATTATTGTCAATTTTTTTAGGGCTCGCAACATCCAATGTCATTCTTTACACAAGGCAACACGCCTTTGACACAGAAATTTTAAAAAAGTTTCTGAATTTCTCTTTTAATTTAACGCTATTCTAGAACATAGTTCAACAAATCCATAGACTCCTACAATATGTCTACACAGCATAACTATAAGGAAGTTACTCATAAACTTTTACGATATCGCCAATTGACTTCCGAACTGAGCGGAGTGAAGGGTTCTCTGTACATGAATTTATTTACTGCTTGTTTATGGACCTTTGAGTTATTTTGAAGCATATAAGAAGGTTTTGCTCCCGGCTCCACCCGTATTATTCATGTCATATTTCCGAGATAAAAGTAATCTATGTCAACTATATTTATTTATATAGTATTCACTTACATTAACAGTTAAACTAAACATGTAAGCTACTTTATTGGAAATAACAACTAAACAAAAAAATACACAATACATATACAAACAATAAAATAACCTCAGCACCAACCTCACCAAGATAATGCAATATATTATGCAAAAAATCGTTTCCATACGTTGTTTCCTGAAATAAGGACAAACCAACAAACACACCTTGTCATTTATCATATTAATATAGTTAGGCATTAAATCGAGCAGTAATTACAGTAAATAAACTTCTAAATTGTGAGACCAGTTCAATGGATAGATGTGGGGGAGAATGATGTGTGTATGAAATGATTAAAGTGTTGGGTTTCTTTCTAAAATAGACAAAGTCGGAACTAACTAAGTCAATAATATCATGGGTCATTTGAAAATTCGAATACAAGATTAATTATTAATGAATGGAAATCACCACAAAGTCGTTTCTAGCCAACGTGGTAAACCATATCCCAAGTTTCTCTTCTAAATAATTAAGTTGATCATTACAGAATTCTTCAGGTCTTAGAATATCTTGTAAAGACAAAAGAATAAAATCGTTTATTTATCATGTAGGCAATTAAAATAGCGCTTGACAACTTAGACTACTTCTATAGACTTGTCAAGTCAGTACAAAAAATATAAGCAAGATATTTAGGCATCAGCAACCATTTTATCAACTTATTTTATTTTATTTTATTTAGCATACCAACAGAATAATTACATAATAATTAAAACTACATATTGACATTATGAAAATGAGGTACAATGTAATCATACAGATCATAGGCATGCATGGCATTTGTACATAATATGTGTAATTAAATTAAAAGTTACATTAAATTAAATATAAATTAAATTAAAATTAGATATCTACTCAACATGAAATTCTTATTTTATGTAATTAGACATATCATACATAGCGTCATCAATAATATGTTAGGACACTATACAAATTTTCTTCATTCAGTTTCTTTCTTAGTTATTTCTAAACATATAGCTAAAACACAATTCATTATATTTAACCCGTTCAATAGAATGCTGGTACATTTTATACCCGGTAGACAAATACTATAAAATTTCCGATGCTCGTTGCTGGTTCGTTAAAAACCGCATTAGTCCGCATTTATCGATGTCGTTAACGTGAGCTTAAACTGTTTTAGGTTTGCCAAACCAGTGTTTTTTAAATGTTAAATGTTTTTGCGTAGGATTTGCTGCACGTGGAATGTTCTATGATGTAATATATATATATATATATATATATATAGTGAGCAACTATTACTTAAGATACCATCTTTCATTTTAAACCTACATTTTAGCCGGTACAAATTCAATAAGTCATTGAAATAATGTAGATACAATCAAAAACTAGTGGTCGAAAATGAATCACGACCACAGCATGAAATCTGACATTGATAAATATTATGTTGCTATTCTCTATAAATACAGTACCTATATCATAATTATAAGACATGAAAAAAATTGTTAAAAATAACGCAGTTTAAACTTTGAGAACTGTAGAATTTGTCAGAACCGAGTAACGCTTGTACATCAGCATCACAATGGCGGGCTGATGTTAGTTTTGCGGAAGCGAATGTTGTAAATTTTTACAACTCCATGTCGCTTGCAATTACCGCTGCAGGGGAAGGGTTGAATGGGAGATATCGGTAGGAAAAAATCGTATTATTTCTTACCCTGACTTTTGTGCATGGAAATGTTTTAGATTATTTTTATTTGTAATAAGAAGCATCGGTATTTTGATTATACGTGGTTAAAAAAGTTTTATAACATTTAAAATACTTTGAAGGTGGAAGTGGTATGAATTTTGTATTTTTTTTTATATAAATGATTTTGCATTTTAATATGACTACTATTTATTGTCTCATTTTCGCGTGCGTGAATGCCTTTTCTGGGGATAAAAGTAGCCTATGTCCTAATCCAGGTCATGACCATGGTATATATGTGTGCTAAATTTCATCCAAAACTATTCATCCCTTAAGGGGTGATTCACTAACGAACATCCAAATGTACAAACTCACAAACACCCATACTTTCACATTTATACTAGTAGTAGGAACATTTATAATAGAATGTAAAATAGTAGCATTGATATCATGTATGACCGTTGTACCTAGACCCGACTATACACCGACGATCCCTCTGGTATTGTAGGTCCACGGTGTTAGACCCAAGAGGGTCAAAGAAGCTCGTTTACCGTGTGTTTCATATAGCATAAAATATGTATCATGGGCGCGTTGCCGACCTTAAAGAAAAGGGATAATTAAGGGATTGGGAAGGGGAGGGGATTTGGGCCTCCGGATATCTTACTCACCGTAGGAAACGCAGCAGCAAGCTACTTGACGCCAGTTTTCTGTGAGACAGTGGTAACAACCCGGACAATATTCATGCTGAAATTAACAGAAAGAACATAAATATCGACCGATATTTCAATTTAATTACTTACGTACTAACAATACAGTCCCAATACATACAAAGGTAACAAGCACAGGATGTATTCCAAAACTAAGTTCGGTTGAACGCATGGAGCCACAAACAGCCGGAACAGATAAGCCAACGATATTAGAGATAACTTCACTCAGAAATTGACCAGGGCTTCTGTTAGAATTCTAACTGAGATATAGATTTTACGGAAGAGACTCTGTTTTTAATGTTTGAATCTATTTTGGTTTTGAATGTTGGAAACTATTTGAGTTTTAATGTTGGCAACTATTTTGGTTTTTAATGTTGGAATCTATCTTGGTTTTTAATGTCGGAATCTATTTTGGTTTTTAATGTTGGAATCTATCTTGGTTTTTAATGTTGGAATCTATTTTGGTTTTTAATGTTGGAAACTATTATGGTTTTTAATGTTGGAATCTATCTTGGTTTTTAATGTTGGAATCTATTTTGGTTTTTAATGTTGGAAACTATTATGGTTTTTAATGTTGGAATCTATCTTGGTTTTTAATGTTGGAATCTATTTTGGTTTTTAATGTTGGAATCTATCTTGGTTTTTAATGTTGGAATCTATTTTGGTTTTTAATGTTGGAAACTATTATGGTTTTTAATGTTGGAATCTATCTTGGTTTTTAATGTTGGAATCTATTTTGGTTTTTAATGTTGGAAACTATTATGGTTTTTAATGTTGGAATCTATCTTGGTTTTTAATGTCGGAATCTATTTTGGTTTTTAATGTTGGAATCTATCTTGGTTTTTAATGTTGGAATCTATTTTGGTTTTTAATGTTGGAAACTATTATGGTTTTTAATGTTGGAATCTATCTTGGTTTTTAATGTTGGAATCTATTTTGGTTTTTAATGTTGGAAACTATTATGGTTTTTAATGTTGGAATCTATCTTGGTTTTTAATGTCGGAATCTATTTTGGTTTTTAATGTTGGAATCTATCTTGGTTTTTAATGTTGGAATCTATTTTGGTTTTTAATGTTGGAAACTATTATGGTTTTTAATGTTGGAATCTATCTTGGTTTTTCATGTTGGAAACTATTATGTTTTTTATTGTTGGAAACTATTATGGTTTTTAATGTTGGAAACTATTTTGGTTTTTAATGTTGGAAACTATTTAAGTTAAATTACTATCATATATGTATTAATTTTAGTTTATAATGAGCTTTGAAATGAGCAACGTTAGCGTTTCTTGTCCGTTCTTCTCTAGCGAAACAGCATTCTGGCGATAGAGTTAAATTTAACTGAATCTAAATGATGTATAACATCTTATGGATTGAATAAATAATTTGAATTTGAATATAACAACTACGCCCAAATTCGTATCGTTTCTTCCACCCATACATCCCTGTGTAATATTAGCATATACGCGTCAGAGCCGGATTAGTATCTTGCAGATCAACGTCACAGCCCGAGGGCTTCCGTTTGCAGCATTGCGAGGCTTAATAAGGTCTATGCTAAGATAAACGTCAGCTGAATAAATTATTTGGATGTAACCTATTGTATTTCGTTTACATGGATTTTGTTTCTTAAATAAATCAGCGATAGCTCAGTGGAGTGTGGTACGGACTGTCGAGACGAAAGTCGCAAGTTCTAAACCAGTCCCAAGATCACACAGCTTTGACTTTTCTAAGTTACGTGTGTATTCATTGTTAATTATCACTTGCGTTAACGGTGAAGGAAACATCGTCAGGAAACCTGAGAAGTTTTCAATAAGAATTTCAAAGGTATGTGGAGTCTGCCAACCG
Source organism: Mimas tiliae (assembly GCA_905332985.1). Lineage (NCBI taxonomy): Eukaryota > Metazoa > Arthropoda > Insecta > Lepidoptera > Sphingidae > Mimas > Mimas tiliae. The sequence continues at coordinate 2,781,656 of HG995260.1, read as the reverse complement.
GTATTAGGCCAGCGTGGTGGATTAAGGCCTGACTCCCTCTCATTCAGTAGAGGAGAATAAAAGAATGCGACCACAAAATACAGTGTTCTGTGACCTAGAGAGCCTGCGTAACAGGTCATTACACATTCTGAGCAAGTTGTTTTTACATGCCACGAAGAACAATTCTTATTTCCAAATGTTTACACCATTCTCAACATAGCTGAACATTTTCTCACATTTATTTAATGTCAGCGCATCAAAAATATCCCCGAGTAGCACTACGGGCATTGTCGGAGTTACCATTTGCCTTCTACAGGATTCTATGCAGAATGTTACGAATTTTTCTAAAGTGTTTGAATCTTCTATCAACAGATCTAAAAGTTTATCTCTGAACGCTTGGTCCATCGCCGCTTTCCTGTCCGTTTCATTGGTGATTTTGGAAAATGAATCGATTAAATCGATGTTGTTAGTGGTAAAAGCTTTACTGAGTACATCCTGAAAATAAAACGATTTTTATGTAATGCAGTCATACTTTTATCTTTTATTTATGTTAGAAATTATTTACTTTATACTTAGCCCGCAGCTCTTCGAAACCCAACTTATCACTCATTCTTGTAGTTTCACGTGCCTAGCAGAGGGACATGTATGATACAAGGCTAAAAAAATAAATAAAAAGATAATTGACAGAATTATAATTTCATTGTTTAAATGCTTATTTTAGTTACTTCTACATAATATAACACAATATAAACATATAACATAATATAAACTTAATACTATATCGTTTAGTGGGGTCTGTTAGACCCGTCACAGGATTTCTTCATTTAATTAACGATTCACACGTCAAAATTTTGAAGTGTTCTCGAAATATTGGAACGTAATTTCCCACGAATTAGACACGTGTTACGTGGGGACGCCGTTGTCCTCAACAAATATTGTCTTTGATGAGGTGCTTGACTGCTCAAGGGTTGTATGTTTGGTGACAATGGACCTCGTATTGTGATTGTGTCGCGATATTATTGTTAAAATTGAAATTCACGATTGAATGCGTGGAACGCTTCGCATATGATGTATGTTGTTAGTTAAAGCGGTAAAATGCAAAGCCTTTAATGTTTACTACTAAACAAGCTGCGCGGTACATAGAAATTGTACCACTAAGTTGCGGTCAATTGACCGTAACTCAATATTACCATCTCGCTTAATCTCACCTGGAATCCATATAGCACTCCTTGTTTATGAGCTGTCAAACTCCCGCGTTATGTGACGCAATTTTACTTCTAAACAGCCCGTCTAGTAGTATGCCTTAAAGTCTTTGGTAAAATGTAATAAACAAAACATGGGTAGTAGGCAGGAGTAAAATATGATTGTATTCTTATACATCGCGAAGATAACTTTTTTTTTATTGCAGATGCGATACGAGCAGGTGGTTCACCTGATGGTTGATGATCTCCATCTCCTATGAACGCCCAGAACACCAGAAAAATCGTGGACGCTATGCCTATCTTAAAGGAAAGGGAAAATTATTGGATTGGGAAGGGAATGGGGATTTTGACCTCCGAATATCTCACTCACCATATTAAACGCAGCAGCTAGTCAATACTTTACGTTGGTTTCCTGTGAGACAGTGGTAGCGATTCATGCTGTAGACTAAACTGTCAACAGCTTGCCTCTACCACTTTAAATTAAATTTGGTTAGGAATAGTGTGGTTCTTTATTTGTAGAAAGAAAGAATGAAAAATTTTATTAGGGTTCTATTTAACACGATTGCAATCGTCTCCTTTCATCTGTAGAAATGCCTACATCGGTGAAACTGTAAAAATATAAAAGTAAGTTTTATTTCCTACTGTAGTGCAGTGGTGCATGTAGTCGGTGGGTACACCGGTCGCTTCCAAATTTAGGGATAATGGTTAGTCTATTGCTTATTTTATATAAATACTAGCTGTTGCCCGCGGCTCCGCCCGCGTGAATGCCTATTTCCAGGATTAAAGTAGCCTAGTGGGCGCCCCTGGTGAGAAACGCGCTTGACAAAAATACTAATGTCGCTATTAAAAAATAGGGGTTGATCGTAGAGGGCTGAAAATTTTGGGTTGTATGTATTTTTAATGCTGTATCCAAAAAAAAAAATGTCTAAAAAATAAATTTAGGGGTGGACCACCCTTAACATTTAGGGGGATGAAAAATAGATGTTGGCCGATTCTCAGACCTACCCGATATGCACACAAAATTTCATACAAATCGGTCCAGCTGTTTCGGAGGAGTATGGGAACGAACATTGTGACACGAGAATTTTATATATAAGATAATATTTCGCCCCCTATCACAGCAAGGGATGGAAATAAGCTCGACGCAATGTGGGTGCACTAGTTACTCCTCTGCCTACCTCTTTGGGGAATACAGACGTGAATGCGTATGTATTTCTGTAAGTTGTTGTGGTTGAGATTAAATTTCTCACCCCACAAATAAATAATTTATGGAAACTCATACATCTCTTTTCATAATAACCCATGCTTGAAATAACAAAACATCTTGTAATGGTACAAAATACCCCCAAACAAATCCTCACAACAATGCCTAAGCCCCCGTATGAACGGCAAAGATTCTTGTTAACGTCCACTACACAATCTGGACAATACGATACCAATAATCTCGCTCGCTCTCCCTATTAATTATAATTGACATATTCCGTACTTCAGCGGCAATTTGTCGGTGTTTGTTCTGTAGCCACGTGACCGATCGTGTTTGTTTTGATGTCCAGGGGCCTTGCGGACCGACCGTGAGCGGTTGAGGGTTAATACCACTTCTATTGACGGTACTGGAAGATTCTCTTTGGGAATGGAAAGATTACATTATATATGTTAAATTATAAAGTTATAACCTTAGAGTAACTACTTAGAGAAGGTAGATGTCCAAACAACACATACTCACAATCGAAAGCTGAAAATTCGCTCAGTGTGATGTGTTTACTTGCATCATCGCAAACAACAGTGTGTAAGCACTGTTGTGTTCCGGTTTGAAGGACATTGAAGCCAGTGAAATTACTGGATTAATTATGCGACTTAACACCTTATGTCTCGGGGTGACGAGCGTAGTCTAGTGTCATGCAGTGCTTTTATTTAAAGTTCTGTGTGGCGTTGTTTCTGTTTATGAGCAGGCGTGGCGCTTACCATCAGGCGAGCTAATAAGAACTAATAAAAAAAAAGTAGCTGTTTGCAACTTTACGCCGGTGAGTTAGATATCTGGAGGACCAAATCCCCCTCTCCTTCCCAATCCCTTAATCATCCCGTTCTCTTAAGGTCGGCAACGCGCCCATAATTCTTTTGGTATTGTGGGCGTACATAGGCGGTGGAGATCACTTACCATCAGGTGACCAACTTGCTCGTTTGCCGGACTATGCCATAAAAAATAGGAATATTTGTAAAGGATTGTAACAAAAAATTAAACGAGTTCCCACGAGCAATTTACCGACCCCTAATGCGCTAATTTACAAATATGAACTGAAGTTGTGTTAAACGCATTGCCACGCGTTCGCCGCGGGTTATTTTAAACAAAAACTCTTAACAATAACAATTATTTGGAAGTAATGAATAAAACATTGTTCAGCGGGATATGAACGATTTTTTATGGATCCGTAAAGGATTCGAAAAGTTATCAAACCTAATAGAGTGTATATATGAACTTCAATGTTCAACGACGAACAAAAAAATGGGCTATGGTCTTAATCCGCCACGCTGGCCTAATGCGGGTTGACATACTTCACATATCCTCGAAATTCTTATGATGAACTTCTCAGGTAGTTAGTGTAGGTTTAATAAAGAATACATACGTACAAGAGATTTTTGCTTAGGCTAAAGATTGTGAGTTTGTGAATTTGGAGGTCTGTTAGTCAATTATGCCTTAAAATCAGAACCGATGAAATTTGGCACACAGGTAGACCATGACCTGAATTAGGACATAGGCTACTTTTATCCCGGAAATTGCCATTAACGCGGGCGGTGCTGCGAGCAAAAGCTAATATCTTATAATGCATTCAAATTGTACGATTTTTGTTAATCAACAGAGTTGAATCAACAAAAGCTGAATGTTTTTTGTTGACCAATTCGACTGAAAGTCTGTTCAGATGGTTCAAATCACATGCTTCTAACAGTTGATCGACTAAAATCAAATCTTGTACAATAGGCACAGCCACAAAGTACCTTATTAAATACTGTCAGCTATAAAACCTCTTAGTCAAAGCTTATTTACAAAATGTTTCATTCCAAAATTCCCAGCAGCGTATTACAGTTAATTCCATCAGAAAATTGAACATCGTATTACGAATTACAAGTGTAATAAGGTAGCAATTACTGTCTAAACATGTATAATTTACTTATCTCAGCGTTGATGTGGGGTTCGATTTCAAAAATCTTATTGCGTACACGATATTGACCTTTGGCCCGTAAACATCAATCCTTAATTGAACACGTGAAGGTAATGCATAATTATATTATGCAATAATAATATTATAAAGTAGACTTTACCACCAGACATTATTATGGATAAAGAATAAAATCGCTATTTGGTAGGCAATTAAAATAGCGCTTATAACACATAACATCATTAACAATACACTAGACTTAAACTAACCCAGTTTATTTTTAATACATTATATTTTTATTATGAAACAAGTCCAATATTTTTATGAAATTTAAGGGGGTCTGTATGAACCATGGAAGTAACCAAAACGGCAAGTATTTTAAAACTACCACCGGATCCAAAAGACCCAGCCTGAGACGACCCAGCGTTAACAAACTCAGTGGGCTTACTTTACCACTGAACATAACATACAGAACCCCATGATTTTTTAAAAATCATTAAAGCCGTGTTTGCGTATTGATGTTTTGAAATAGTTATTCTATTAGTTATGGGAGAGTTGGTCATGTGGGATGTAACCTGCGGCGACGAGGCTACGTTTGCGTGAATAAATCTATTGAAATTCATGGTAGAAATATGTTTATTTGCAATGGCGAAAGAAACACAAATATATTTCGGGTGTTTACAATTTGGAGAAGATTATTAATGTTTTCTACAATCTAGATGTCGGTTATTAATATATTTATATATGTCTATATGTCTGAAAAATAAACTAGTTGACACATACAATTATTTTTTTAGGATCTTTTTATTTTTAGATTTATTCTTTCAATGTTAATTAAAGAGGTTAGGGAAATTAAGAGCTTTTTTATTTTATTTTATTTATTATATGTCTGTGTATAATTTTTATGTTCACACATAACTCCGCCAAATTTGGACCGATTTGGATGATCTTTTATATTCGATGGGGTTTACTGAGGTGGCGACCATTTTTTTAACAATTCCAAACAATTCCAGTTCCACTTCTAAGTGGGTGAAATCGGAGATACAAACTAAAATACCGTTATGCACCGATTTAGATGACTGTATCACAAAAAAATAATACATTAAAAACTTTTACAAAATATAAAACTGACTCAAAAAAATCCATCATTGACTATTAATTACAGTACCACCGACTCAAAATTGTTTATATTTATTTTTAGCTTTTAATTTTTTTTGTCAGTTTTATTTTTGTTAAAATGTTTTCTAATACTGTATTGCCTTTTAAAAACTATCCAAATCAAATGAATAATATGAATTTAAAAAGGACAAAGTTCACTAAAAAGTCTACATTTGCAGAATTCGCCGTTAAATATTAGTAATACACCAATCATCTAAGTTCCTTGAGAAAAGGTGAGTACGTAATATTCTACGACAATAATAATTATGCTCTAATTTAAATTCAAAATGGATAGTAACAATGAGTAATGGCTGTACTATGGAGGCCGTAAATGATTCGGCCGGAAGCCATGAAACGCCATCGATCTAGGTCTAAATAGGTGCTGTATGAAACCTAAGCAGAATGGATGACTCCAAAATGTTACTACAAAAGCATCTCTCCGTTAATTAGTCAACCTTCGCATGAGATCAACTCAGATATTTAAGTGACAAGTGAATAAATTGTGGCAGTGTACACAATTCGTGGAAAGGAGACAATATGAGTTAAGAATCGACCCAAAAAGTGACAAACTAGATGGCGTAAATGTTATTTTAAAGATACGTTTTTTATAGCATAGGTCAGTAAACGAGCAAGTGGGTCCCCTGATGGTGTGGTCTCCACCACCGGTCTTGGTTTTCTGTAAGACAGTGGTGACGACCGGGACGAGCCGGCCCATTTATGCTGTAGACAATATGCTCAATAATACTCATTATGTTTGGTACAAGGGTAGTAAATGCGTGAAGTATACATACCATACCAGAATTAAAATCTCCTGACAATTATAAATCCATTGATATCAAAAATTCAAAAACAAAAATAATAAAATTATCAACATAGAAATCCCACCCAATCCCACCGCGGGTGACACCCCGTCAAACAAAGCGCGACGAGCGCACGACGGTCACGGCACGTGACCGCCACGTGGACGTAGCGTGATGGGCACCGGAAAATTGATGTGCTGGCTGCTGCTCTTAGAGAAAACAGTGGAGAAGAATTACATAAATATTTTTTGAAGTTTAACAAAAGAGATGTAGTAGTGGTAAGTATGTGAAAATGATAGGAAATGGTCAAGCAAAGCATAATGTAACACACAATCCAGCTAATTCATGGGATTAAAGAAAACACGCTATGATAAGTGGTGTAAACCCATAGAAAAAAGAAAGGAAACTGACTCGAGAACATGCTCAATGATTTTTATTACCATTTATTTATTATGAATAACGAAACGCTCGCCTGATGGTAAGCGCCACGCCCGCCAATAAACAGACTCAACACTACACAGAACTTTGAATTACAAAGCACTGCATGGAACTGGACTGCGTTTGTTACCCGAGACATAAGTTGTTAAGTCTCATACTGGCCAGTAATTTCATTGTCTTCAATATCTTTAAAACCAAAACACAACAGTATTTACACACTGTTGCTTGGTGGTAGTAGCCAAAGCGGTGGTACCAATCTAGACGGCCTGTGGCATACGAAGAACCTACCACCTTCTAAAGGTAGAAAACCTAAAAAAATATAACACAACTCAACAGACGCTCTGTTCCTCTCTACATCTTCCATTTACGTACATTAGATTCGAACTCGATTTAGTCAAAGCCATCGCGAAACAGTAGTCGGGGCATGCGATTGTTTTTATACAATTCACTCTTTCATTCACTCATTTAGCGAATGCGTGCGTGTTTTTTTCTGTTTGATGTGCGACTGACACTTCTGTTATTTTCTTACATGTTTTGTTGTTATCTGTTTTTCTGGTGTCGGAGCGTGTCGTAGTTTTGATTGTCTGTCAAATTTACATTATAATGTGACGGGATTTGCTCGTGAGAATGTTTTTGTTCAATTATTTTATTGTATGGGTTCATCGGAATTGATTTGGTATTAAATGTTTGTACTTTTGTAGTCAATATTTTACACACTATATCTTGGATATCAGATTAAATAATTTTGTGATTATATATAATAATACAGATGGACATTGGGCCTCCAGAAGCTCTCAATTAGTCGTTGGGTCAAGGGCTAGATTTAGAAAGCAGTGTTATTAGATACGCCACGCATTATAAAGAGGTCTCTCATTCCGGGGTCTTAACCACTGGCGGTGTGGGTCATAGGCCTTACCATTGGAAGGTAATAACTACTCTCATTTTTTTTATTGTAATAAAAAAAATGGGAAAAAATCTCTTCAAATAAAGAGTACAGTACAATATAGTTGGAACTATACTATTTTCATTAATATGAGCTGTATTTTATACGTCTCAATGCTGGGCACGGGCATCTACTATTGAGAGACATTAGGCCTTCATAGCCATTCTGGCATAATAATTGGTTAGTAGACTACACATACCTTCGAAGAGCCTATGGGGTGCTGGTTTTCTCAGGATGTTTTCCATCACTGTTTATGCGACCGATATTTGGACGTAGTTACGCAAAAGGCATCCAACAAACATCTAGTTAAAAGGAGTCACTGTTTTTGTTTTTTGCCTAATTAATGAATCCAAACTAATTTTATTTCGTAGTTTTTTCAATAATTAGACATAAAAAATTGCATGTACGACTTTGCAGAAAATTACAGCATTAAAATCATTTCGAATTAATGAATCTAGTAACATAAAATCAGTACTTATCTCCATTTGAAATAGATGTTGTTGGATCCTTTTTGCGTGACTACGTCCAATTGACAATAAATACGTAGCTTCTAAAAATTAAAAGTGTGTGCTCTGGGGGTTGGAATCGATATCACAACTATCTCGGTAGTCTGTTCATCTTCCCCATATCTGTCGATTGTGATTAATAAGTCTATATTTTTAAAAGACTACTATATTTGCCCTAATGCAGTACAAAATCGAGGTTTTGAGCAAACCATTCAATTATCTCGTCTATAATATTTTGCGCGTCCCAAAACGCAATAGCAATAAGTCCAAAATCACGTCGACTTGGATTTTCGCCATATTTCGTACGATATAAAAATTACTTTGTTACACAACATAAAAAAGTGACCTAACTAATGAACCACTCAAACATCAAATCCAATTGCAAAACCATTTGACATTAACAAAACATTCTACCTCATCTCGAAAGTTTTCGCCCGATCTCGCACGATTGTATTCGCTCATTCGTCTAAATTCATTAAACCTCACACGCTTGGTCTGTTTTAAAGCGTGCCACGATTCAATAATTACATACGTTTTAACCGATAGCCACCCTCCTTTGAATATGGGTTTGATTCGTTGACTGTAACGCGATAACAGTACGCTATCATTGGATTTTAAACTCTATTTTCATTTTGTAAGAATTGTTTTTTGTGTGTTTTGGTTTTGTTGACGATTACATGAACACTGCAATTTTCAATTAATTTTAGACTGTCTGTTGCTGAGTTAGAGTAGAGTTCTGTGTGTTCATTATTTTGTTAAGGGTTGATATTGTATAAGAGGAAATTAATGAAATTTTTGTACTTATGAAACGTAACTTTATTTGTATTATTGTCACCACCACTTAAGGGCCACATGTCGCCTAAAGGGCTTTTGATGTTATTGTTCTTTATTTAGACGCATGCGATTTTTTTTTATTTTAACTACTTTGACTAATAGGGTGGATGTAAAGTGTGTTTTTGATATGAAATTGACATTAGCTAATTAGTGTAAGCGATTTGTGGTCAAGGTATATTGTTTCATAAACTAAAAAGCTAGAAATAAATTTAACTAATTTTAACCATTAGATAATGATTGGTAGAAAGTTCAGGCTTATAATTGATTAATTTTATTGTAGCATTTTTTAATCAGTTTTATTTTTCCTAAAGAATTATTATTTTACTATGTTTAGTGAAAGAATCATCATAATCAGTGAGGAAATGTCGAAGTTTTAGTCTTTCATGCCAGATTTCACTCTCGATTTTCTTCTTGAGATTAAAAATCGGAGCACTCTGTGAATAGTTATGTGCATTGTTATACATACAAAAAATACACGCGTAGAATTGAGACCTACAACCATTTTTTTCGTTAGATAAAATATTCTTAAAGTTTCTTAATTAATTAAAATATTTATATGATATCTATTTTAATGTAGGTAAATATTCTTTATTAGGTACTTTTAACACAGAGCAAAATAAATCTAATCTATCTTTTCAAAGGGTATAAAAGTTCAATCTGATTTAATAGCTTTTAAAATTCCGGTAAGGACGGTTCGCAGCATTTGTTTAATGGACACCGACCAAACCGCGAAATGCCCGGACACGGAACAAAACTTAAAATAATTGGTCCGCAATACGCTTCGGCTACTGACACTCGGTGAAGTACACGGATGAAGTAATCTTGATTTTTGTGTATTATTTTATATATTTTTTATGGCATATGCCGGTAAACGAGCAATTGGGTCACCTGATGGTAAGTGATCTCCACCGCTCACAATACCAAAATAATCATGGGTGCGTTGCCGACCTTAAAGGAAAGGGATAATTAAGGGATTGGGAAGGGGAGGGGTTTTGGGCCTCCGGATATCTCACTCACCGTACGAAACGCAGCAGCAAGCTGCTACTTTACGCAGATTTTCTGCGAGACAGTGTTACTCAAGCTAATAAAAAATAGATAAATATTTTTAAGTGAGTTTTTCTTGGATGCAATAGTTATCATTATTAATTTTAGTAGTGCTTACATATTTTATCGGATAAAGAGGACGGTGGACCTGAAACACACGTGTATCCGATTGGATAGCGAGTACCGATTACATGGTAAAAACTCTTTTTATAGCAGCTTATACCAGCTAGTCGTATTCTGTGAATATCCAGTAACTTCAGGTTGCCATAATTCTGGTGAATATTAGTGATAATATGACTGTAAACGGTCGAAATTATATTTGGACTGCACTCTGCTTACCATCAGGTCAAGCAAAGTCACGTTGCCGTGTCAGGGAATGCGAAGTCATATTTAGCCCTACGGTTGAGATTTAGTTGTTTTAAAAACAATATGTATAAATTTTCGAGCTGAAATACGTTTCTAGCTCAAAGTCGAGAGTCTCAATCCATAGTATGCGATATATGTGATGCAAGACGTCCAAAGATTCTTATTTAGTTCAACTCTGGCCGCATTCAGTAGAAGTGAATATTAAGTTAAGCATGGCGCAACCGAATAATACGTTAATCTTTCTTTGAAACAAATTTATCAAATCTCATTACTATATTATTGTCTCATCAATAACAAAAATTTAAACATCAAGTATCAAAACTACAGGATCCTATGATCTCTTCATGAAAGAGTTACGGCAGGCATTCAGTTCGTGTATAAGTCATTAACTAATACAAATAAATTAGATTTACGGCTAAAAATGTGCAATTCGACGCTCGTAATACCTCTCTAGAGACTGATTCATTTCCAATATACGGGCTGAGCTGTTTTGTAGATTGTTGGAGGTTCGTGAAAGAGAGTTTTTGGTGATTGTTGATGAGATAGAATATTTTATAATATTATTTTCAACCGACTTCATTATGCATTAGGCATTATGATACTTAACACCTTATGACGAACGCAATTCAGTGCCGTGTAGTAGTTCATAATTTGAAGTTCTGATTAGTGTTGCTTCTGTTTATGGGTAGGCGTGGGGCTTACCATCAGGCGAGCGACCAGCTCGTCTAGTCTAAAGCTAATGAAAAAAATAAGTTTATTGGATCAACGGGCTTTATCGTCTTACGCTTACGACCTAACAAAATAAGCGTAAAGAAGTTTTTTTTATTGCCTTGAATGATGAGACAAGCAGGTCGCTCGCCTGATGGTAAGCGCTACACCTGCCCATAAACAGAAGCAATACCACACAGAACTTGGAATTACAAATCACTGCATGGTACTGGACTGCGCTCGTCACCCCGAGACATAAGTTGTTAAGTCTCATAATGTCTCAAGAACTATTCATGTTACTAGTAGATGTTAGAATATTAATAACGTAACACAGCGTTTGCGTAAATGTTGCAACACGTGAAGCACTAAAAACTCAAGCTAATTTTCACTGCATTCACATGTAAAACAACAGGGAAAACGTACAAAACGTCAGCCATATCCAATTTATTTAATTTCACCGTACACATGTGGATGTTGGAAATGTGAACAAAATAAATACCAGAGTGGCGTTTAATTAACCGGTTAAAGTTTTAGAAAATGTGCAGACAACTTTCCGTATTCCTTTCAAATACAGAATACGGTTGATATTAAAACGTGTATTCGTTTATTTCAGTTCTTTTACGTACATACGCTCTCACGCCTGTATTCCCCAAATGGGGTAGGCAGAGGTATAACCAGTACACCCACATTTCGCCGAGCGTATCTCAGTACCTTATGTGATAGGGTGCGAGCCTATCGCCATACCGGGCACAACTTCCAGTCTCCGTGCTGATAATGAGCATTTCGTATACCCAATATCACTTTACCCGACCCGGGAATCCAACCCGAGACCTCAGCGTTGGCCTCAATCGTAACGCGTACACATTACAACTGCGCCATATTATTTATTAACTTATTAATCACTCTATGCGCTACATTAACTCGTCCGTACTGCCGTCCATCCTGTGGTCGCATGGCATGAAACCGTAAGGATGCTACGACAGCCCCCGCGACCCCTGGTGGCCCCAATAGGGTAGTTGACTAGATTTTTTTTATTGTTTAAATCAATAAGTTACGTTACTCAAAATCTATTACAGAAAGAATTTTATAAATCGGACCAAAAATAAAAAAGTTAGAAGCCATTCAAATCCTGTAGAAGGGGTAATTGTCAAATGACAGACGACGCAAACTTTGACGTCATTGTGTAAAATGTTCGTTATGGTGCACGCGTGCAAGCGAGATAGTGAGATATCCCTACTACGCACCCACTTTTCCTCATACCAACATTTAAAGTCATAATGCAGGCACATATCTGAACCAATATTGATTGTGTTTTAATAAAAGGGTTTCTTTTGCGTATCATTTTCTGTTGCTTATAAAATAATGTATAAAATTCAATATAGGAAACTACCCTATTAGTCGCCTATTATGACAGGCACGGGATATCGTGGTGGAATTCTAGAAGGCCCCCAATTCACAGGGTGAGAGACGCCGTTCAGTCGTCCACCCGACGGTAGCTTCCTTCGTCTCCTTTGGCGTCGAGCGGCATCGCTCTGCTACCCCACCACTTGTGTAAATAAACAAAAAATGATCAATGACCTTAAAGTTCTTGTTATGACAGGCTATTAAAATGTTTATGATTGACCAACCCTTTTTTATGATGAAGCATAGATTACCAGTGGAAATAGCATTGTTCCTTTTAATTGTGACTACACCACCCTGTGCAGTAACCCATTATATCGCGACTCTAAAATTTTCCGCAATCTAATTACTCTAAGTGCTTTCCTCTAGAAGCTTATGCTGTAAACGTTACGGGTGTGGTACAAAAGTTAAAATAAATATATAGACCGAACTGCAGCTGTGACAAGTATAATCTATATTCTATATTATGCATAGGTACGCGTTACGATCTGATGTCTTGGGTTCGATTCCCGGGGCGGGTAATAGTAATATTGGGTTTTTCTATTACGAATTGCTCAGTATCGGCCAGGAGTCTGCAATTGTGCCCGGTACGGCGATAGGCTCGCCCCGTCACATCGTGGGACGGAGATACGCTCGGCGAAATGTGGGTGTACTGGGTACCTCTGACTACCCCTTCGGGAATTGCAGGCGTCAGTGCGTATATTCTATATCTATATCTCTTTTTTTTCATATTGACCTCCGTGGCGCAGTAGGCGTGTGGTCGGCTATGAAGCGAGAAACTGCGATTTCCGCACCGCAAATGTTTGTGTAATCCACAAATAATTGTTTCGGTTCTGGGTGTTTTCTCACCAAAGTGGTCGACGTCAGGACAGGCGGCCGGTCGTAAAAACAACAAACCAATTATTTCTGTAACATGCTATTCCCGCTTAAAACTCTATAATTTCACCAAAGCGTCACCAAGAGTTGATGAGCCAATGTTCATTGTAACTGCACCCATTCGACCCTAACTGGACAAGGGTCACTTATTAAAGTGATAAAGTAATTATATTAATTGTTTAGCAAATCGCACATAATCTATTCCATAGGGATAAGCCATAAGGAAACAATGGGATCTATTTCAACCGACTTCAAAAAAGGAGGAGGTTCTCAATTCGGAGACGTTTTTGTTTTTTTTAAGTTTAATTTTTTACATTACTTACATAGTGTAGCGCATAGAGTGATTAATATGTTACTATATAATATGGCGCAGTTGTAATGCGTATGCGTTACGATTGAGGCCAACGCTTAGGTCTCGGTTTCGATACCCGGGTCGGGTAAAGTGGTAGGTATTGGGTTTTTCTATTACGAAATGCTCAGAATCAGCCCGGAGTCTGGAATTTGTGCCCGGTATGGCGATAGGGCTCACCCCCTATCACATATGGGACGGAGATACGCTCGGCGAAATGTGCGTGTACTGGTTACACCTTTGCCTACCCCTTCGGGGAATACAGACCTATGTATAATTATAGAGACACCCGAGAGTTAGTCAAATGCCTTGAGTGGTATAGCCACGCTATAGACAGATGTCTACAGCACGAATAGGCCGTCTTGACCGGGTCGTTACCGCTGTCTCAATCAACATTACAACTGCGCCATCGAGTCGTGTCGTGAGGCAAGAATGTCGGCCATTTTCAATATTTAACCTTTAAGAAGAGTAAGAGTATAGAAAAGTTTATATATAACCATAGATACATAATACAAATATAACGCAACGCGTTAGCTAAAAGCAAGTACCCCGTAAGAAAGGCCTACACTTAAAATTATTACGTAAGACTGGTGAATGAATGAATTAATTAAGGAACGAATGAAAACCAGTTTTGTGGACTATTCAATAAAATACTTTTTGAGTGGTAGAGCCACGATCAGAAAACCGGCATAAAGTAGCAGCTTGCTGTTGCATTTCGTACGGAGAGTGAGATATCCGGAGACCCAACCCAAGGGGAGGGCCCTTCCCAATCCCTTAATCATCCCTTTCCCTTAGGGTCGGCAACGCACCCATAATTCTTTTAGTATTATGGGTGTACATGGGCGGTAGAGATCACTTATCATCAGGTGACCCACTTGCTCATTTGCCGGCGTATGATATAAAAAAAAAGAATAAATAAATAAATAAATACACCCAACAGTCACACTCATAGTCCTGACCCCACACTAGGTAAACCTGTATCGTGGGTATCAGGAACTACGAAGGTCTTGCGGTCCCACAACACCCAAACCCGAGACCAATATTTGTGGTTCACACAAACATTTGTCCCGGTGTGGGAATCAAACCCACGGCCTCTCGCTTCGCAGCCGTCTACTCGCCCGCTGCGCCACGGAGCTGTCGAATGAGCGTGTAAATGATATTTTATTTGCAAGAATGTGGTTACATAAATGGTTGAATTGAAGAATCGAATGACACCAAAGAACTGGCACTAATTTACCTTTAATTAAATTATATACTAAATTTACATAATACCAGCCCTGTATTATACACGTCCCTCTGCTGGGCACGGGCCTCCTCTACTGAGTGAGAGGGGTTAGGCTTTAGTCCACCACGCTGGCCTTATGCGGGTTGGCAGACTTCACATACCTTCGATATTCTTATAGACAACTTCTCAAGTATGTTTCCTCACGATGTTTCCTTCAGCGTTAAAGCAAGAGATAATTAACAATGAATAAACATACATACGCACTCACGCCTGTAATCCCCGAAGGGGTAGGCAGAGGTGTAACCAGTACACCCACTTTTGGCCGACCGTATCTCCGTCCCTTATGTGTTAGGGGGTGAACCTATCGTCATACCGGGCACAAATTCCACACTCCGGGCTGATACTGAGCATTTCGTAATAAAAAACCCAATACCACTTTACCCGTACCGGGAATCGAACCCGAGACCTCAGTGTTGGCCTCAATCGTAACGCGTACGCATTACAACTGCGCCACCGAGGCAGTTAATGAATAAACACGTAACTTAGATAAGTCAGAGGTGCATGCTCTTGAGGCTGGTTTCGATAAATATACATACTTTTATACAAATACTGCCAATAATGAAGAGTAAAGTTATCCCCAAACAATTACTCAGAAGGCCAATTCTCGTAATTTTAAATGTTAAAAATATCATTCCGATCTAGACTCAGCGTCAAGAAAGTTGCAAATGAAATTCTCTTAAACCAATAATCAAAGTCAAATGTGAACTTAGATCGTAATGAGATTGAATGTAGAATAAAAGTTGACTGAAGCCAAAACGGTATAATGCTACTGCTAATGCTAGGTGCATTTGACGTTGATTATTGGTTTATGAGAATGCCATTTGCAACTTTCTTGACGCTGAGTCTAGATCGTAATGATATTTTGAACATTTAAAATTACGAGAATTGGCCTCCTGAGCATGAATAATATCATAGAGGCTAATTACGTCGCTGTTATGAGCGCTATTTATTCTGTTAGTCACGCGATGTGGCAAACCTCACTTAATTTTATGCACTTTTGCAAACGTATCATTGTGTGTGGTACCTTATGTATTCAGGTACCATGCAGTGAAATTACTGGACATTATTAAACTTATGTCAATAGTTTTGTATACAAAGTTCTGAGTAGTGTTGCGATTTGCTCGTCTTAAGTTGTATAAAGAACTTTTTACTAATTGATTAAACTTAATACTGCGGTTTTCGCATGAGGTGTGGCAAATTATTACGGTTTTGCAAGTCTTTTGGATTGTTCTACATGAGCATAAAAACTTGCCTACTAAAAGAGACAAACCATATTTACTTAACAGTTTTCAGTATGACCGAGTCATTACCACTACTCACACAAAACCGACGTAAGTTGCGGCTTGCTGCTTCGTTTCATATTATGAGTGAGATTTCCGGAGGCCTAAATCCCCCTCCCCATCCCAATCCCTTAATTATCCCTTTCCTTTAAGGTCGGCAATGCGCCTATGTTTCTTCAGATAATATTAGGCGTACATGGACGATGGAGATCACTAACCACTAAGTGACCGACTTGCTCGTTAGCGAGCCTATACTATAAAAATGTGTATTTGGAGTATAGCACCGGTAGAATATAATAAACTTCGTAATATCAACCCCTCTGCATGACTGTATCAATCCCGGTATACAATTACAGTACACATCAATTGTAAAACAATCAACTAATAAGTTAATGGCATATTGCTCTCAGCCCCATGCCAGATGCGCTACCATTTACGGACCAAAGCGTTTATTATACAGATATTATAAGGTAGATAGATTTAATTCATGATATTTCAGAAATGATACGAGTATAATTCACTGTGTTTATGGAAATAAAAGTCACAGCAAGTAACCGACTTCTGTTACGATTTATTTTGGGAGATTATTGCTAAGGATATTTTTGATAGCGTCAATGGCACAGTGATTGAGTAGCCATCTGTGAAGCGAGGTTGCGGATTGGATTCCCGCACCGAGACAAATATTTTTGTAATCCACAAATATTTGTGTCAAGTCTGGATCTATTATCTCCCCAGAGGAATTGACGTCAGGCAGGCGGCGGTAGTAAAAACTACAAGCCATTATGTAACATATTGTGATATACCTAAAGCATGTTGCGCCGACCCCACTGCGAGTGGGATATGGGCAGGTGGAAGAAGAAAAAAATGTGCTAGATCTCTCGTATTCGAGAAGCTGTCTGGTTTGGTACCACCGTTTTGTCTATTTTTGCCGCCTGATGTATTCCAGTTTGAAGGACATTGAAAGCAGGGAAATTACTGGGCATTATGAGACTTCAAAACTTTCTCTCGGAGTGATGAGCGCAGTCCAGTGGCATGCAGTGCTTTGTAATTCAAAATTATGATTGGTGTTGCCGCTGTTTATGGGCAGGCGCGCTTACCATCAAGCGAGCGACCTGCTCGTCTCGTCATCTAAAGCTAATAAAGCACACACTAATATAGACACGAAAAATAATTTTAAACAAAATATATATTTTTTGTTTTTGTTTTTGGATTCCCGGCCACCTTAAAAAAAGATAGACGGGGTATGCCGGATTTTTACCGGCTAAAAACCCCATGGTTGTCGCCATCTGCACTATGGTTTCGGGACCTCCAACAGAAACACATCGGAACCCCGTCATATTACCCTACTCATCGCGCAGCATCTGTCACAATGACATTTGTCACGTGATGACGTTTAATTTGACACTGACAGTTGGTAATTTCGTCGAGCAATTATTGAATTAAAAATGTATTCGTACAAATAGAATGTTAATGGACATTAAATTGTTTCTTGTTTACTAGAATGTGATTGTAATTTTTTGAAGTAATTATTTGATTAATAGATAGGGCCAATATTTTTATTGCTGGTAATTTGGTTATGTTCTATAATCTAATTGATAATTTAATTATTAAACATAGTAAAACGACAGTTCGGTTTTCTGTGCAATAAAGATAGTGTTGTGGCAAAACTTCAATTAATTCACTCATTGTTTCAGTTAATTATTTAATTACTTAGTTCATATTCTGAAGTCATAATAAGTCGTGATTCGTCGTGCCTAGTGAAATTACTGAATACTATGAGAAATAACATTTTATGATTCAGGGTGATGAGCGCAGTGTAATTTATTTGGACCATAGGTTACTTTTCCGTGCGATGAAATAAGTACAACCTGAGCAAGGTTTTTTCTGAACCAAAGGCACGTAAAACAAACATAATTAGTCGCGGCAGTACAAACGGCACAGATAATATCTGTTCTTCTCTGTTTGCAGATCAAACAATGATCCTTGTACTGCTAACGAGCGTCGGGGCGACGGAATAATATTGTTACAGGAGACTTATGGCTTTATTGGATGTGACTTTGTGAAACATTTCATTGTAAATGTAGCAGATATGTTTTTTTATTATAAGTACAGTTTAATTCGTCGTAATCTGCCTCGGTGGCGCAGTTGTATTAGTTGTATTTTTGTACGCGTTGCGATTGAGTCCAAAGCTGAGGTCTCGGGTTCGATCTCCGGGTCGGTTAAAGTGGTATTGGGTTTTTCTATTACGAAATGCTTAGTATCAGCCCAGAGTGAAATTTGTGCCCGGTATGGCGATAGGCTCGCCCCCTATCACATCGTGGGACGGAGATACGCTCGGCGAAATGTGGGTACTAGTTACACCTCTGCCTACCCCTTCGGGGATTACAGGCGTGAGTGCGTATGTATGTATGTATGTAATTCATCTTACAGCATTAAGCATTACCCACGCTTGATACTTTAACATGTTCTAAAATTTTACCAACGTAATAACTGAGTTTTTTTTCATTCTTTTGATTATTATTGGTGACGATTTTGATGAATCTTTTTTGATTAGAAAATGTTGATCCAGTTGAAGTTGAAAGCTTTTACTAGAGCAGCAATGTTACTTTACGGTTTTTTTTATTATTACTATTAGCTTGCATGACGAGATGAGCAGGTCGCTCGCCTGATGGTAAGCGTCACGCCTGACCATAAACAGAAGTAACGCCACAAAGAACTTTGAATAACAAAGCACTGTGTGACACAGGACTGCGCTCGTCACCCCGAGACATAAGTTGTCAAGTCTCATAATGCCCAGTAATGTCACTGGCCCCAATATCCTTCAAGCCGTAACACAACGGGAAGAGGAGGGAGATTTGGGTATGAAATGCAGTAGCAAGCCGTTACTTTACGTTGTTGATAGTCTGTGCGACAGTGGTAACGACCCGGTCGAGCCGGCCCATTTGTTCTGTAGACAAAAATATCTACAGCGTTGCTCTACCACGCTTAACATGATAAGAGTATTGTACGAATGTTAATACATACGCATTCACGCCTGTAATCCCCGAAGGGGTAGGCAGAGGTGTAACCAGTACACCCACATTTCGCCGAGCGTATCTCCGTCCCTTGATGTGATAGGGGGTGAGCCTATCGCCATACCGGGCACAAATTCCAGACTCCGGGCTGATACATTTCGTAATAGAAAATACCAACATCACTTTTACCCGACCCGGGGAACGAACCCGAGACCTCAGCGACAGCCTCAGTCGTAACTTACATTACAACTGCGCCACCGAGGCAGTCATACAAATGTTAATACAAATTATTTTCAAACTAACTCACTAACAGACAATGTCACTTAGCACCATTTACAAAAAAGATCCAACTTGTCCACAGTCCTTTTGATTTGACTTAACAGATGTGCTGACGTGTCCACGAAAATTAATCCCCACACTTGTACGAGATGTTCCCTCTGGATCACTTGTCACTAGAAACCACTCATGCGCATTGGCTCACTACATATTATTAAAGCGCTTTCATCGCTTTAGGAGGATTTATTGATATACGAGTATTTTGATTTTAGTTCTAAATTCAATTGTGTGTTATTATATCAAAGAAATAAAATGCAAAAGATAACTTCTTAGGATTCAAATGAAACATTCGACATGGAATCTTTTCTCTATTTTGTTTTGTTTTTTATAAGTTCTTTTTCCTAAATTAAAATCAAAATTAATTTTAATGTCTATACAGTTGAAAATGAGACAAAAATCATGGTCCATAATATTATCTCTTTATAAATATCTTCCACCTGCCCTTATCCCAAATACAGCGGGGTCGGTGCGGCGTGACATTATTTTTAATACATGTTACAGAAAGATTTGGCTTGTAATTTTTACGACCGGCCGCCTATCTGACGTCAACCTCTCTAGGGAGAGTTTTAAAATTTATTTTGTTTTTATTAACTTGAGTGACGAATCGAGCAGGTCGCTCGCCTGATGGTAAGCGCCACGCCTGCTCATAAACAAAAGCAACATCACACATAACTTTGAATTAAAAACACTGCATGGAGTTGGACTGCGCTCGTCAAGCCGAGACATAAGATGTTAAGTCTCATAATGACCAGTAATTTCACTGGCTTCAATGTCTATCAAACCAAAACACAACAGTGCTTTCACACTCTTGCTTGTACCACCTTGTAAATTTTTTCTATCTCTTTAAATATTATTAATATAAATAATGGCTTCGATGAAATATAATGCGCTTCAAACCAACACTAAACCAGTAAAGTAGAGTAGTGTAGTAGAGCAATGAACAATTTTCTCGCCTCAAATAATTTCTACAATAGAAATATTGGATTGCAACGAACACTTGTGGCAAGTGTAAATGATTAGCGAGATTGAAATGGGGTGTCGGTTTTTTGGGATCATTTTGTAATGGCCAATTGCTTTTCCTTTAATGGGTTTTAATTTTATATTTGATGAAATAATTTGACATAAAATAAATGGCTTTTAGATATGACGAAACCTTTATCTATGTATTAAAAGGAATAATGTGTGGATGAAATTTTAAACCAGTCTTGCATCGCTTTGTACAAATCTTTATGAATTAAAAAAAGTAAACTATACACGTGGTATTTTGACAATTTAAAGTAAAACAAGTCACATTCTGATTCTCGAAGTATGAGATGTTTTAGTTTCACAGAAAGTTTTCACCAGAAATTCATTCCGGTAAGAGCATAGGTACAATCTAAGCATTGTACGAAATATTCAATGTAACAGATCCTACTTACTATAAATAAGCATACTACTTACTATATTAATAAATAGTAGTAAAGTAAGTAATACTTAAAAATGTTTAAATGTTTGTGAATCTTGATGATTTTCAATTAATTAAGATCAAGATTAATCAATATAGTATCCGTGGCGCAGTGGGCCAGCAGCGTGGTGTGGAGCGAGATGCTGCGGGTTTGAATATCGCAACAGACACAAAATGTTTGGATCCACAAATATTTGTTTCGGGTCGGAGTGTTTTCTCCCCAGAAGAGCTGACGTCAGGCAGGCGGAATGTCATAAAAACTATAAACCAAATCTTTCTATAACACGTGTTAAAGAGCATGTTGTGTCTAAAGATGACTGCGCCCATCCCACTGCGAGTGAGATAAGGGTAGGTGGAAGAAGAAGAAGTTAATTAATCACGCCTTAACGGATGAACGGATTTGGATGAAATTTGGCACACAAGTAGATCACAACCTGGACTAAGACAAAGGTTGCATTTTATTCTGGAAAGACTTCTACGCGGGGGGATCTCGAGCACAAGCTAGTACAAGATATATTTTACAATATCGCATATTGCATTAACCTAATAAAATAAAATAAAAAACATTTTACAAATCGTCAAACCCATTAACCCAAATGGATGCATCATTAACATTAAACAGATATGTTGGTGTTAACTCCTTCGACGCACTCGAACGTCATCGTAAAATCAAATGACGATATTTATTTACAATTTTACGATCATTTTCATACGAATCAATCTACGTATTCACTTCTTATGAGTAATTAAGTCGGAGAATTTGAACGCAGACTTAAGTTAAATGATGCAGCGGATTGTAATATTACATACACCCTCACGCCTGTAATCCCCAAAGCGGTAGGCTGAGGTGTAACCAATACACCCACATTTCGCCGAGCGTATCTCCGTCCCATCAAGTGATAAGGGGCGAGCCTATCGCCATACCGGGCACAATTTAAGACTCCGGGCTGAGCATTTCGTAATAGTAAAACCCAATATCACTTTTACCCGACCAGGGTATCGAACCCGAGACCTCAGCGTCGGTCTCAGTCGTAATACTATGTTTTGAATTGTAAATTCCGAAGCAAATCCTCATACCAAGTTTCCTCAAAACCCACGAAATAGAATTTATATTAAGTCCGGTCAAGCACATATAGGTACATAGAATTTTATATAGATGGTTTTCTTTATATATTTTTTCACTTTTTTGTCTATTACCTCACCCAAGTAGCAACCAACAAAGAGAGATTTTGCAAAGAGATAACTCAATCAGATGAAAGATATGCCTACGCATAAAACATGAACAAACAAACTCCATTTTTTATAATGGATTGTCTCTAATTGTTATTGCCATACCGACCACAAATTCTAACCCGAGGCAATTAATGTCTGATTTATCAAATTAAAAACTCAACACAAATTGCGGTTGCCGGACCTGGGAATTGAACTCAAGACCTCACAATTACTAGCCTTAGTACGCTGCCACTAGACTAATAAGGCGATAGTAGTTCTTAGCTATATTTCTAAAACATCTGATTGTGTTCAGTTAGTTAGAACTTTTTCTAATTAACGCTGTTTTTTTTATCGTTTAGACTAGGTTAATTGTTATTAATTATAAATATATTATGGGAATTAAATAGTACGTTAAATTCAATAATCATATACTTACATTATACACAGCTTCTCGCTTATCGTTAGTCCCTTGCACAATTTCCATACATGCAGTCAAAAGACGACCGCATCGCAAAGTTAACTGGAAGTGATCTCGGATCTTGGGTTATGAGTCAACTGGGTGATCCAAGGAACGACGCTTGGCGACCAAAGAGTAAGATATTGAGTTGAAATTGAATGTCAGTTTGAATGGAGATCTTGAAACAGTGGAGAGTAAGAACATGTGTTACGTATTATAAAATAAAACCTAATCTAAATGTGCCCATCGTACAGTAAGAAATACGACTGCCTGAAACACACTCTTTTTATTTTTACTTAACCTATGCCACTCGGCATTGCGTAATGATTCTAGGAAACATCTATATCGAGTTGGACATTTAGATTTGAATAATAAAAATACACACAAACATAAAAACGAATGTATGTTACTATGTCCAATATCGTATGTTTTAAAACGAAATCTATGTTTTTTGGACCCAAACAACTTTTTACAGTTGTGTTGCTTTCAGGAAGAAAAACGTCTTACGTGTTTTTGGTCTTTACTGAAATAAAATATTATCAATTAAGTTGCAATGGATTAAATTATTGGAAAGACGTCGTTTTAACCTATCTGCAGTAACGTCTCTGCTCTCTTACTCTTTACGTAAAGCAGTGAAGTTATAATTGAATTTCTGTTAAGTGCACCCCGTTGACTGTTAAATTTCGCCGTTGCTTGATCGCGTAAGATATTATCCAGCTCCTTTGTCCAGATACATTGTTGTTCAATTGCAATATTTAATATACCGTATCTGCCTAATGGCTACGTCCAGATTTTTTTAAAAGCGTAAGCCGGCAAACGAGCAAGTGGGTCACCTGATGGTAAGTGATCTCCACCGCCAACGACGCCCACAGTACCAAAAAAATTATGAGTGCGTTGCCGAACTTAAAGGAAAGGGATAATTAAGGGAGGGGGTTTGGGCTGCAACTTTACACCGGTTTTCTTTGAGACAGTGGTAACGACCCGGACGAGCCGGCACAAAAGTGTCTACAGCGTGGCTCTACTACTCAAGTTATGTAATAATAAAAGAATTTAAAAAACTAGCTTTTTATTATAAATCTCCTGCTGGGCACGGGCCTCCTCTACTGAATGAGAAGGGTTAGGCCTTAGTTCACCACGCTTGCCTAGTCCGTGTTGGCAGACTTCACATAGGTACCTTCGAAATTCTTATGGAGAAGTTCTCAGGTATGCATGTTTCCTCACGATGTTTTCATCACGTCACTTAGA
The DNA here is from genome assembly GCA_905332985.1 of Mimas tiliae. Taxonomy (NCBI): domain Eukaryota; kingdom Metazoa; phylum Arthropoda; class Insecta; order Lepidoptera; family Sphingidae; genus Mimas; species Mimas tiliae. Next base: position 2,757,627 of record HG995260.1, on the reverse strand, counting down.
AAAGTCAGAATTGCATGCTTTTGGCGCTGGTTTCGAATTTGCGACTTACGTTTTGAGAGTCCGTACCTCTCCCCGCTGAGCAATCGCTGCTTTGTTAAGTAAGAACATCCTAGAGTTTTAACATTCTGCCTCTCATAAGAATCCAATGAGACTTTTGGTTATAAAGACTCTAATAGGTGATTTTTTTATCCTAACAACAAACGATGTAATTGAACGATAAGTACTTATCACTATATACTTTATCACTATTTATTTTATACTAACTACAGTAATTATATTTGTATTTATTTCATATGTTCAGTACTCTTTATTTTAAAAGTTTTTTTTACATTTTTAAATATCAAATTACTTAAAAAAAAATTAACATTTAAAAATATAATATCACCCTCCAATGGCGAGGCCTAGGATCCAAGCCATCGGTGGTTAGGACCCCAGAGTGAGGAACCTCCTCACAATGCGTGCCGTGTCCAATAACACTGCTTTCTGAATCTGGCTCTTGACCCAACGACCAATTGAGAGCCTCTGGAGGTGTTGATAAAGGCTCTTTGGTATCAACCCATTAGCAGAAACGACTATCGGGACAATCATTGTTGAGTCCACATTCCACATATCAGTAACCTCGTGTGCCAGATCTAAATATTTCGATATTTTATCTTTTTCCGCTTTAACGAGGTTTTCATATGTATTATTAAGATTATTGATTGTACGCGTTTGACTACCTTTTTCTCTTTTCTCCAACCCATGGTTGTCTGTAAGAAATTGTCTTGAGCAATAAGACCGCCAATTGTGCCTATTTATGTTTTTTTTGTTCTTATCTTACTGTGTATGTTCTGGTGTACAATAAAGATTTAAATAAATAAATAAGTTTAGCAAGTGCATTGTACGTGACAATGATTGGGTGCGCCTTGTGATGTGATGGTGGATGGTCACCATCATAGGAGTTCAACTATTATTAAATTGAGTAGTTATCGTTTAAAATCCTTTCAACTTTACCTGGGATATTGGATTTAACGAGCCAGTGAAAGGTATTTTTAGATCACCAGTCTTTAACATTAAGGTAGATATATATAGGGGTATTCAAATTCAAATTATTTATTGAATCCATAAAATGTTATACATCATTTAGATTTAGTCAAATTTTAACTCTACCGCCAGTTCGGAATGCTGTTTCGCTAGAGAAGAACAGACAACAAACTCTAACGTTGCTCTTTTCAAAGTTGATTTACAATATTGATACTACATTAATACAATTTAATTAGAGTTAAAGCAGCTCAGTTTATGCCAAGAGGAACATTATAACAAAATAATGATTATTGACCATGAGATAGATAGAGTATAGATAGTTATATAGATAGAGATATAAATAGATATATAGATAGAAATATAGATAGTTATATAGATAGAGATATAGATAGAGATATAGATAGAGATATAGATAGAGATATAGATAGAAATATAAATAGTTATATTGATAGAGATATAGATAGATATAAGAGAACTTATCTACGACATGGTTCAGTACAAGTTACTGAAACAATTACTTTAAGCAGTGTATCATCCAAGTGTCTACAACTCAGAAACTACCCACCTACATCAAACTAATCCTACACAGCCACTAGATGTCCTTACATTGAGGATTTACATACACATTTGGTAAATCTGATGTGAATGATTTACGATGCACATTGTATCGCATTGATAAGGTTATGTTAATTAGGATTGATGTATTTTTTTTATTAGCTACAATGAAGAGACGAGCAGGTCGCTCGGCTGATGGTAAGCGCCACGCCTGCCCGTAAATAGAAGCGACACCACACATAACTTTGAATTACAAAGCGCTGTATGACACTGGACTGCGTTCGTCCCACCGAGACATAAGGTGTTAAGTCTCATAATGCCCAGTCATTTCACTGACTTCAATGTCCTTCAAACCGAAACATAGCCGTGCTTACACACTACTTTTTAGCGGTATAAATAAACAAAGTGGTAAATAAACAGTATAATAACGTCTTAGTCAGGACTGCAGCAAATAGCTGAATGCGGGATAGATTATTATTAGTACTACATAAAAGCAATTCCTATCAACTATTGTTAAATAATAATAAATAAATACACCCAACAGTCACACACATAGTCCTGACCCCACACTGGGTAAACCTGTATCGTGGGTATCAGGCAGTACGAGGGACATGCGGTCCCACAACATCCAGACCCGAGACATATATTTGTGAATCAGACCATCATTTGTCTAGGTGCGGGAATCGAACCCACGGCCACACGCTTCGCAACCGGCTACTCGCCCGCTGCGCCACGGAGGCTGTCAAATGTGTTATGTATTTAATAATAATAAATTTCTTTCATTCTTATAATAAAACAAAAAGAAAAATCCAACAAATCATAGACTCTGACCAGAGCAAAACGAGATAAGAAACGTTTTTTCTTTATTCACAAAACACTAGCGCATTATTTTTATTGGCATAATCCGTATGATTTATTCGGTATAACTCCATGATTTATTCGGTAAGTTTACGATTATCAATAGGAACAATGGAGACGGTGGTTGTTTGAATAAGTAATGGATTGGGCTATGATTGTATCTTGTTTGGTACTACTTTTGGTCACTATACTTCATTTAATTGTATTAATTGTTAATTATCACTTGCTTTAACGGTGAAGGAAACATCGTGAGGAAACCTGCATACCTGAGAATTTCTTCATAAGAATTTCGAAGGTATGTGAAGTCTACCAACCTGCATTAGGCCAGCGTGGTGGACTAAGGCCTAACCCCTCTCATTCAGTAGAGGAGGCCCGTGCCCAGCAGTGGGACGTATATAATACAGGGCTAGTATTATTATTATTATATACTTCATTTACTGGATGATCCCTTGTATGCATGAGGCCATCTGGGTTGTTACCACTGTTTTGTTTATTTCTAGCGCCAAACAGCAGTGTGAAAGCACTCTTGTGTTTCGGTTTGACGCACAGTAAAGCCAGTGAAATTACTGGGTATTGTGAGACTTAACATCTTATGTCTCGTATGTATGAGCACAGTCCAATGCCATGCAGTGCTTTGTAATTCAAAGTTCTGTGTGATATTGCTTCTGTTTATGGGCAGGCATACCATCAGGCGAGCGACCTGCTCGTTTCGTCACTCAAGTCCTTCATAACACGACTGTGCCTACACACTGCTGCTTGGCGGTAGAAATAGACAAAGCGGTGGTACCAACCTAGACGGCCTCTCGCATACAAAGGACCTGCCACCTTGTGTTTCTAGGGTGCGAGAAAAATTATTAGATATAAATAATATTTATGCTTGGTCGTATAGTCGTATCACCCTAGATTGAAGTAAAGAAACCACATTTTACAAAACAACCTATCCCCCTACCTTCCTATGTCATCAAGCAACATATTCCATAATACTATAGTATATACAGTATTTTAATTAAAGCCATACGTCCATCTTAGGCGAGAGATAAATGTATCTAATTGAAATACCTCTGTACCGCATGTCACACGGGAATTCTTTGCAAGGAAGATTGCGCTTATAAGAATATACAATGTTTTGAAAAGGAATTTATCGTTATTTTGTCTTATTAGTACACACTCACGCCTGTAATCCCCGAAGGGGTAGGCAGAGGTGTAACCAGTATACCATTTGGCGGAGCTTTTCATGCCATGATATGACAGGCGGCGAGCCTATCGCCATACCGGGCACAAATCCAGTGTAAATGAAGCCAGAATATAAGTAGGTAATAGTCTCAATCATAGTGCCTCCACAAGGCGATTAGCTATTCTCAGAACAAATAAACAGTATAAAAGAAAAAAGAAAGTAATGAAGGAACAAATGCATGCACTAACCACGTCGTGTTTAAGGTGAGTCATCGCACTAACGTAGTGATGGTACGATGTCGATAATCTTTTATTTGCATATTACATTTCATTGCATAATATTTTTTATTATTACTTCCTCGGTTGTTTTCTATACTTTTATTGAATATCGTTCGAATACATTCCGCTTTATTGGAGAAATAGAAAATTTTATTTAAAGATAAAATTTCTGCTTTTAATATTTCGAATCTGCTTTATCTTGTCGAATATTAACATTTTCTAATTTTAATTTATAAAAAAACATCTTTTTATCATTTTTGCAATGCTAATAAAACAATATTTCTATCAATTTAATAGTTTCATCAATGTATAAGGCGAAGTATTCATTATCGCTCAGCCCAAACCGTTAAGGATAGAAATTCGAAATTTTGAGAGGATATTTTTTTTATATAGTAGGCATCGTTTATGAGATGATTTCTCGAACTTCCGCATCTAAGGACAGCAAGGGTGTTGCAAAGTTTATATTGGAAATATTTTTTTGGCTTAACACGGGTAAAGCCGCGGGGAAGAGTTCAAAACAATAAAGCAAAGTGTTAAAATGTGTCTTTTCTTTCTTAACTAGTATTGTCATGTTTGGAAAGACACTAATATTTTATTACATTATTACTACTTAATAAATTCAAGCTATAATTTTTCAAATGAAATTCTCGCACTAATTTATACGACTAAACATAGATCATGAGCAGAAAAATTATCGAATCCAAATCTGTAGACACTAGAATAACTAGAAAATTGGCGAAATTTTCCCAAGGGGTTGACAAGTGGTCAACTTGGGGTGACATAAGGCGTGACATAATTGGTGCTTTTAAAAAATTGCATGGTTGTACTCAATACGTATTGTCTGTCATTACTTTGTCAACTGTAGCTGATTTGTGTTAAAATTCTAGGGTTAGACGTATCGTTATCCAATTAAGGAAAGAAATCAATTTTCTTATTAGACTTAAATGGAGAAGGCAATTGGTTGTTTTGTGTTTTAAATTACATACATACACATTCATGCCTGTACTCTGTACTAGGCGGAAGTGTAACCAGTACACCCACATTTCGCTGAGCATATCTCCGTCACATGTTGTGATAGCGGGCGAGCCTATCGCCATATCTGGCACGATTCCAAACTCCGGGTTGATACTAAAAATTTCATCAATTTACCCGACCCTGGGATCGAATTAAAGACCTCAGCACAGCAGTCGTATCGCATACGCATTACAATTACGCCACCGAGGCGTGTTTTACATTGATTGTGTTAATTGTTTTTTTTTCAAATAATAACAAGTTATTTTCAAGGTAGATCTTTTAATACGTAGATTTATGTATTCAGTATCTCATTTATATTATAGTTTTTTTTATAACTTATACACACCTACATTGTCTCGTCTCTGCATCACTCGTAGGTTGACTGTTAGAGAATACCACTGACAACTGACAAGTCCGCCTTTATACATAAATAAATAAATAAATAAATAAACCGACTGCCTTGGTGGCGCAGTTGTAATGTGTACGCGTTACGATTGAGGCCAGCGCTGAGGTCACGGGTTCGATTCCCGGGTCGGGTAAAGTGGTATTGGGTTTTTCTATTACGAAAATGCTCAGTATCAGCCCGAAGTCTGGAATTTGTGCCCGGTATGGCGATAGGCTCGCCCCCTATCACATTAGGGACGGAAATACGCTCAGCGAAATGTGGGTGTACTGGTTACACCTCTGCCTACCCCTTCGGGGATTACAGGCGTGAGTGCGTATGTAAATAAATAAATACACCTAACAGTCACACACATAGTCCTGACCCCACACTAGGTAAACCTGTATCGTGGGTATCAGGAACTACGAGGGACTTGCGGTGCCACAACACCCAGACCAGAAACAAATATTTGTGGATTAGACAAACATTTGTCTCGGTGTGGGAATCGAACCCACGGCCTCTCGCTTCGCAGCCGGCTACACACCCGCTGCGCCACGGAGACTGTCCATACATGTTTTGTATATAACGCTTTAGATAAATACATATTAAATAGCACTTTAAAATAATATTCAGCAAAATCCTTTAAAATTCTTAAAGGTTTATATTTGAGTAGCTTATATAACTTAATAATATTTTAGTTACAAAGCATTACAGAATTGAATATTATTTTACAAACGTGCAAGCAAGTAAGTGAGTCGCCAATATCTTAGGCCCGTAGCCAACCTCACCTGCACGTGGTACACTCTGTTGATTAATAGACGAGGTAATGGCGAAACTTGGATCCCGTTGCGGGTTTTAGGGGTCAGACGACGTGTCGCCCCACACAATACCAAATCCACTATCAAATCATGATTGGAAAGTCGACCTAGGTACAAGAAAGAAAGTACGCAAGCTCAGCGTAGTTAAAACAGAGTAAATTTTACCAAATTCAAATCTTGACATTTTTTTATTGCGTTGGCCGACATACGAGCAAGTGGGTCACCTGATGGTAAGTGATCACCACCGCCCATATACGCCCACAATACCAATGATGGGCATGTTGCCGACCTTAATGGAAAGGGATAATTAAGGGATTGGGAAGGGGAAAGCTGCTACTTTACGTCGGTTTTCTGTGAGACAGTGGTAACGACCCGGACGAGCCGGCTCATTCATGCTGTAGACAAAATTGTCTATAGCGTGGCTCTACCACTCGTTAAAGACTGAATTCATAGTTAAACGACAAGCATTATAAATTACATTACGTAATATAATATTAGTTTTAATATTTATCGATAGGTGTCTGCGAGCGCGACGAGCGTCGGTAAAGGGTGACCGACGTCGTCTCCGCGGTGACGGGGGGGCGTTGCTATGATTTAGGGTTGACAAACTAACTTGTGTATTTTTTTTTATAATTTTTCAAACTTTTTCAACTTAATTAATTGATTATAGGACTGTCCCACATGAGTGCACATATTATGTAATGTACAATCAGCGTCAAGAAAAGTGATAGTTAATATGTTTTTCTAATTTAATTTAATTAAGTTAGGTTATAATTACTGTTAACAATGTAACGATTCGACCATAGAAAACTAAAGTATGATGAAATGTTTTTTGAAAATCTAATTCCATGCGTAATTTAACATACGCACATATATACGCACTCACGCCTGTAATCCCCGAAGGAGTAGGCAAAGGTGTAACCAGTTCACCGAGCGTATCTCCGTTCCATGATGTGATAGGGGGCGAGCCTATCGCCATATCGGGCACAATTCCAGACTCCGAGCTGATACTGAGCATTTCATAATAGAAAAACCAAATATCACTTTTACCCGACCCGGGGATCGAACCCGAGACCTCAGCGTCCGCCTCAGTCGTAACACGTAGGCATTGCAACTGCGCCACCGAGGTAGTCAGTACGTAATTTGGAGTATGGGAAAAAGAAAAGAGAAAAACGTTTCACCCGCGAGACAGCCCTAACGTGGAGGGTGCTGGGGGACCACTAGCACAAGGGTGGCTATTGTCCACGGTTACAGAGCGATATATCAACTGAGAACATCGGGAGGGCATCCATTTCAACGCCTATATTTAGAATCATTTCTAAAGGAGCATACGTGCTAAACTGAGGTCATGTCAATTTTCAGTACCTATATTTTACCCATCATATTAATAGTAATATCGGCTATATATACTATCCCACAGGAATGAGCCTCTTATACGAATTAGAGGGGAAAGGTCTTAGACCACCACGTCCAAATGCGGGTTGGCAGACTTCACACTCATTTGAGATTCAATTGAAAAACTCTTAGGTATGCAACTTTGCTCGGGATTTTTGCCCGACCTAAGAACCGAACTCAGGAGATCACGTTTATCAGCCTAAGTACGCTGCCACCAGATCAATGAGGTATTCCAACCAATCATAATTTTTAACTGTCCTTTGTCAAAAATAACTGCTTATGTGTAAGCTAGCAATACATGTAGTAACTCTAAATTAACTCTTACATAGAGGTCACCGAACCCTTCTCCCTTCCCTAAATTGAACTTTGACATCATGTGAATAACCATATTATCTGATCACCTTTTGCCATGCGTAGTTATATTTTCAATTTCACCTAAATTCAAACTAATTTATTTAGGAAGAATAAACGCAGGTGTTCTGAGATCTTTTCTATTGATAAAATGTATAAGGTTGGTGTGTTTTTGATTTTAGGAGGTATGAATAGTCGTTGTGGTAGGGTAATACAAATTTGAATTTTGGGTTGCTTTCTACACCATAATAGCAAAACTTTAATAATCTGATTTGATAAATAATAATACTATCCCTGTGTTATACAAGTCCCACTGCTGGGCACGGGCCTCCTTTACTGAAGTAGAGGGGTTAGGCCTTATTCCACAACTATGACCTTATGCAGGCTGGAAGACTTTTCATTTTTAGTGGTAGTTACAGCAATAGCATGTAAATTCCAATACAATATCATAATCGCGACGAGTGTACGACGAGTGTTGTCCGTTGAAGAGTTTAATTTTTTACTCCGTCATCTAATCTTAAACAAATTTATATGGGATAGCTAAACTCTATCGAATAAAATTTAGACCATCAAAATCGGTCCACAATTGGCAAATAGATCGATCGGAAATCGATGTACATAAAAAAAAGCAACAAAAAAATACGCACCAAATCCTTTTTCGAAGTCGGTTAAAAACCAACGGTAGATTACAGCACAAAGACCGATCAAATCAGGTAACTATCTCCAAAAATAATTCACATAATACTTACCCTAAAATTCAAAATAATTACCCCTAACAATGAAAATACATATTTTAAAACCCATTAACAGGACAATACAAATCTTGTTTCACAAAACTAGCACATAATTTAAAATGTTGCAAATTATCTTCGAAAAAAACTAGTCTACTGACCCCTTTTCTAGCATAGGGTACATGGACATATGTAAGCCGTATTATATATGGTCAATTATGTCGTACAAACGAACTTTATGATATAGGGCCATTAGAACTATTACACAAGGGACATTTGGATTTAGTTGTCTTGTTTTTAGTCTAATGGAGTAGCATTCATGTTATTTGATCTATAGTTTTTGGGGTTTTCAATGTAAATACATAAAAAGTTGGGAAGAAAGTCATTGAAGTAAAATAATGATTTAGTAAAAGCTGCGATTTGTGTCTTATGAAGCGAAATCTGTTTTACTATTTTACGCTCTGAATTAAAACAAGTATTTTTATATATGTAATATTGAAAATCTATTTATATGTTTATTAAAACAAGTAATATAGAAGAATTATGTTTTTTCAATATTACGCGTAGAAAAATTAACATCAACATCTTTATTAATATTAAAATAAATCATGCATTAAAAAAACCACTCCACACCTTTCAAAGCCGAATTTCACAGCGTCACAAATTGTCACTTCAATATTGTCACTAAGATATCACACGCAACCGAAAAGAGACCGTGTCATATTAATAGGACTTGCTTGAGCACCATAAATTGTCTAGTTTATGACCTAGAATTAATGTCTTGGCTCATTACCGGCCTTTCTTCCGAAGGGTGTTTGTTTATGGGTCACGAAAGAATTATAGGGCTGAAGGGTGCCCGGTTTTTTTGTATGGCCTTTTATACAGTTGAATGTTACAATTAGTTTTGAAGATAAAGGGGTTATGGATTATGATAAGTGAGAAATAGAAGTTGTAAGACACAATGTTTTAAAATCAATTGATGACAATGACGAAGTATTCGTTAGTTATTATAGGTCCGAATGCTGTTTGATCTCTAGATGTTGTGTTATATTTAATAAAATTATGATGATGTTCCTATTCATCATCGGACTCCAAATTAGCAGAAATATATTCTAAATTTTAAAATTGTCACAGTTGATTAGTTGTCTTAGTTTTAATTTACAGCATATTAATATATTTCGAAAAACTATAAACTAATTTCTACACCGTATTTTATAACTGAACAAAATATACAAAGGATGACGAATAAAATAAACACAATTTAACTTACAAAACAATATTATCAGAACGTCCAATCATAATTTACAGACTAAAACCGGTCTTAACAAAGCTCAACCATAGAAAAGAAACATGGTTATTACCTTGTTTAATAAACATTGCAACAAAGTTGATTATTGCCCAAAACCTGTTTGTGAACTATTAAACGATCGCCTTACTCCCCTAAATTTTGAATACGCAAAAAGCAACAAAAGACAGAAGTGCATTTTAATACTCCTGTCTTATAGGTACTTTGAATCCAAATTTTAAATGGACGATAAAAATCTATTCATTATCTATGCGAAAGTTGTTAATTTAGCAAATTTTTATGAAGAGTGAACTTGTTACAGGATTTATGGGTGTGAAATTTTGCAATTTGTTTTGACGAATTTGTCGACTTTCCATCCAGTTTTAGGTGTGAAAAAAACGCATAAAGTATTTATTTCGCAAAAACCTGCCTAGGTTCTGGCAAAGTAAATATTATTTCATACGAAACAGGTCAAAGTCAGTAGAAGTTACATTTTGCACAGTAACTTGTAAGGAGTAATAAAACCACATTTAAGTTTATTTATGATACAGTAACGAATTTGTAGTATTTGTAACAGTTATTATTCCAGCTTGTATTATACTGAAGATTGGGTGATGTTAGGTATAGTGAAAGGTGATCTTACCATCAATGAAATCAATTTTGGCTTTCTCATATGTTGTTGGATCAGACATACAGACAGCCTCCGTGGCGCAGCGGGCGAGTAGCTGGCGAAGCGAGAGGCCGTAGGTTCGATTCCCGCACTGAGACAAATGTTTGTGTGATCCACAAAAATTTGTTTCGGGTCTGGGTGTTGTGGGACCGTAAGTCCCTCGTAGTTCCTGATACCCACGATACAGGTTTACCTAGTGTGGGGTCAGGACTATGTGTGTGACTGTTGGGTGTATTATTATTATTATACACTCATACATTTCTAAAAATTAAATCAAGTCAACTTTAGTACTTAATTTATATTAAATAATTTCTTATGTGTAGCATACTTAATCACTATATTTATCAAAATCTTCAACATTTATGGTTTAAATCAATTTTACACCATGTCAAGATCTTTACAATTTCTATCACGCATCACTTTTCAAACTGTCGCCGATTTATCAGAAGCATTCAAATGATCCAAATAATCTCCCCATTTCTTCCCATCGTCTAAGATATCAAGAACAATACACTATCATTAAACTAAAATGGCCAAATAATGACCATGAATATTGTAAGCTCACAATAGAACCCCAAGGACCCTTAAAGATGGTTCGTATTATTAATTATATGTGACAAAATTGTATGCGAATGTGTTAATAGTTCAGAATGCTCTATTTGATATTAATGAGTTTTGAAGTACGTATAATGATGTAGATGGTGACAATATCACATGGCAACGGACAATTCATAATAGGGTATCATTTTAAAGTGCTCATTATTTAGAAGTTTATAAAGAATAGTATTCATCTTCTCTTAATAAAACTGGGTTATCTGGAAGTCCTTTAGCTGTTTGGGGAATAGTTAACAGTTCTATAGATACTGGAATGACGTTTGTTTTGGAAACTAAATAATGGAGAGGACAGTATTTAGCTGAGGAGAAGTTCGGTTGAATTTTCAGCACTGTTATCTGTTTTTCGTGTGTTCTGGACCACGAAGCTTGCAAATCACTCTTCTAATTAAAAAACCAAGGGATTTAACTAAAGTTCTGTCACAAACAATACTTAATTAGGTATCTACACAAAATAACACAAAATCCAATCCGTTAAATTCAATGCTTATTCACACTACACTATACGACATAAAAAAACAATCAAAACGTTTAACATTATGATTGACATACAATTGTGAGTCATCTTTTAGAAAGACATTAATCCATGGTCCATGACCCGAGGCCATATCCAACCGCGACAAAAGGACCATATAGTTCACAGGCCATAATGTATTCAAAATATTTATTGTACAGCTCCAGATTTTAAACAATGACATTCTGATGAAGATTCCAATCTTTTGAGATCTCACAAAAAATAAATAAAAGGTCCATTGGACTAGTATAGTTTTGTTTGACAATCATTTTTATATGGATCATTAAATATGATAAGATCTGTGATGCAATTATTTTTTGTTGATAGGGTGACACGGTTTCTCACGAGTTCTTTTGTTTGATTTGATGATGAGTTCAAGTGTTTATTGCTTTTGTTAATGTCATTATATTGCACTTCTTATAACTTTAAAATATCAAGTAACCTTGCTGATAATTCAAAAGTCAATTAAATTTGAGTTGATGTTAGTTAAATTATGACCTTCCTTTTATATTTCTTTTTCATCGTATATGACTATCATATCTACAACTACGTTTGGTTTTGGTAACTAGAGTCACGGTATACACAGTTTTTCTACACCAAGAATTTACCGTATCGACCGGAGTGGTACCACGGTCTTACAGAAAATCGACGTTAAATGGCAGTTCCGCTTCGTGTACAAAGTGAAATTGCTAAACGCCCAACAAAATCCCCCTTCCCCAATCCCTATACCTTACAAAACACTCCATTATGGGACTACAATCTACATGGAAGGTGACGATCACTTACCATCAGGTGACCTACTTACTCGTTTGCTTACTTTTTTATATAGCAGAGGTAGGCAAATGTGCACGTAGGTGACCTGATGGTAAGTGATCTACACCGCGTATGAATATTCACAATACCTGAGGATCATTGATGCGCAGCCGACCTTAATGGAAAGGGATAATTAAGGGGTTGGGAAGGGGGATTTGGGCCTCCAGATATCTCACTCAATCTTCAAAACTTACAGATATCTCACAACCGTATTTACTGCTACTGAAAAGACAAGAATATGAAATATTAAATACAGAAACTTTCTAGAATTTTCTGAGACTTTAACGTCACAATATACATTTTAGAATACTCATTTTACCTATCCACAAAAACGCATTTACCTCCACTGCGACTGTAATTTTCGTGTCCAACAAAGCGTACCGGACAATAGTATGGGAGGATGGCAAATTCACATACTTTAGCGTCTTTCTTACATGAAACTATTTGTTTCATCCCCCGGAGGAAGCGCAATAAGGTCCTCTGAAAAGAATATTATTTACGAGCTAAAGAAGAAGGTAATATTGTCATAGACTAAGTTGTGTAGAGATAGAACCACGAAAACTGTTTATATTTTGATGTTTAAGTTTGTTTATTTTTTATTGGCATACTTATTTTTATTTTATTTTATAATACACAATACAGATTACAATTATTGCAAAGATATGAGATAAAATTTTACAGTTATGCGCTAGATTGTAGTCCAAAAAAATATGTGTACATAGAAAAGTTATGTAGAAGAGTGTTAGACGTTACAAATGTTTAGAATTGCATGAAAACAGAATAAGTTACCAATAAAGAAATTGCTAATTGAATGGATTTGTGTTTGAGGCAACGAGACTCGGTGATGATGGTGATGAGTCCGGGCCATCAGGTTTGGGATAGAGGACATCCTTTAGTGTTCTAATGTATGATGCAAATATAGGAGTGAAGATATCGAGTTCTAAGTTAGTACTAGCCAATTCATTAAACTGACGAGCCGTCTGACCAGGGGATTGTAAAATGAAATCTAATTTTTATAAGTCTGCAAAACGAAAAGTTCAATACTGCAAACTACCCTCGTTATTTTCTGTGCCTAAAAATGGGGAGACCAATCCAAGATTGTCTGGAAGAAATTGACATTTGCAATAAGACCTCCCATTATTTCACTCTTACTTTATGATCTTTTTTTATATGCTATCTACTTTATTTGGTGTACAATAAATAATATTCTATCTATCTATATTAATTTTAATGCCAAAATGTATATAAAATGTATACCCTTGTAAATTTTGAAGATAATAATAGTAAATGCATAAATTCATCCCTATCGATTTAATAGTCGAGTCTATTCTATAAAAATCTAGTTAGTTCCTCCATCTTCATTATCCTATATTTAATATTTATAAATGATTAAAACCTTCTCATTCGAGAGCAGAGTAAAATTTAAAAAATATACCTAAAATAAAAAAAAACTAACGAAATCAGCGAATGGTTTAAAATGGAAATTTCCAAAAATCCTTTCTGAGCGGGCGAATAATGACACAAATTATAAATCTGACCAAATTTCATGATCCTAGTTTTAGTAGTTTTTGAGATATCGTGGTTAAGTAGTAAAAGAATGGTATATCTGTAATGGTATATTTCTGCCGCCAAGCAACAGTGTGTAAGCACTGTTGTGTTCCGGTGTGAAGGATATTGAAGCCAGTGTAATTACTGGGCATTACGAGACTTAACACCTTATGTCTCGGGGTGACGAGCGCAGTCCAGTGTCATGCAGTGCTTTATTTAAAGTTCTGTGTGGCGTTGCTTCTGTTTATGAGCAGGCGTGGCGCTTACCATCAGGCGAGCGACCTGCTCGTCTCGTCATTCAATCTAATAAAAAAAAAAAAAAAAAAACGCTTTTATATAATTATATTGATACAATCAATCAAAGACAAGTACACTACGGACCCTAGGTCCATATCGTTGTAATTTTTTAAACTTAGTATTACAGTTCTTGTTAGTGTAGGGTATAATAAATGCCGCAGTGGAAGATTATCATGTTAGTTTTACATACTATGTCTACTAGTCTTATTTACATTGTATTACAATATAAAATATATTACTTATTTGTTATGTCTACATGTCTATCTGTCTGACATCTATGTCTTTTCTTGCTATTCTTTATATATTTTTATTCTTATTTTTCAAAGACTAGTTCGTATCTATTTTACAATTTTATAATCTCTGTAAAGTACGGGTTGTGTAAAAATCTCTACGCTGTATGTTGTTGCAATAAATTCTCTTCGTGCAAAAGATCGCTAATGGTATTTGATATAACATGTGTATAGGACATTTACTACAACCCAAAACGGAGCTGCAGAAATAGCGGTAAGAAATGTCTTTTGTAATAAAGATATGATTTAATGTTGAGTTAGATGCCAGTTTTTTTGCGATGAAATGGTGAACACAATAATTGTGACTGCCTCGATGACGCCGTTGTAATGCCTACACGTTACGATTGAGGTGAACGCTGAGGTCTCGGGTTCGAGCCCCGAGTTGGGTAAAGTGGTGTTGGGTTTTTCTATTACGAAATACTCAGTATCAGCCCGGAGTCTGGAATTTGAGCCCGGTATGGCGATAGGCTCGCCCCCTATCACATAAGGGACGGAGATACGTTCGGCGAAATGTACTGGTTACACCTCTGCCTACCACTTCGGGGATTACAGGCGTGAGTTCGTATGTATGTATGTAATAATTCTGACGATGTTGGGGACTGGAACGGTCTACCGATGAGGATGTTGGTTCAATCCAGTCTTCAGAGCGAACACTTCTGACTTTTAGAATATAATATGTATTTATATAATACCAAACTTTGGTTCGATCCAGTCTACAGAACACGCACTTCTTACATTGGAACATATAACATATAACATCGACAGCCTCCGTGGCGCAGCGGGCGAGTAGCCGGCTGCGAAGCGAGAGGCCGTGGGTTCGATTCCCACACCGAGACAAATGTTTGTGTGATCCACAAATATTTGTTTCTGGTCTGGGTGTTGTGGGACCGCAAGTCCCTCGTAGTTCTTGATACCCGCGATACAGGTTAACCTAGTGTGGGGTCAGGGCTATGCGTGTGACTGTTGGGTGTATTTATTTATTATATGTATTTATATAATACAAAACTTACTTATTATCATGTTTTTTTTTTTTTTTACTGCCTGGATAGGCAGACGTGCAAACGGGCCACCTGATGGTAAGTAGTCACCGCCGCCCATAGACTTCTTCAATGCCAGGGCACAGCAAAGCCGCTGCCTACCGTAGCAAAGCCGTATCTTTTTGAAGATAATATAGAATACACCTAAATATCGAAAATATATTTCTATATGTTTTAAATAATGTGATCATTTATATCTTCGAATATATCTAACTCCAGTTAGATATGAAATTTATTTGCCACTCCAATCTGATGATTTGACTTGACTGATGGTAAAGTCAGAGCTGTATGCTATGGAGGCTGGTTTCGAACCTGCGACATCCGTCTTGAGTCCGTGCACGCCCCGCTAGACTATAACAGCTTTTTACAATTTTAATCATCCAATACCTTCCTGAAAGTGATCCAAAAACAAAGTTTGATAATCAATATCCTATTACGGTAACATAATTGACACAGCGTTAATGCAAATCAGATCATCGGCGAAATTAAATAACGCCCAACTGATTAAAACTAGAGTGCAGGTAGCTGTAAAATCTGATGTCGCAGTTAATGCGCAAAACCACACATTTGGACACATATCCGCGTCGCGGTGCGGCGCCGACGAAAAATTAAATTAACAGTGCTGTACACGTACAAGATGTAGAGTGACGGGATGTGGTAAGGGAAATTATTGTGAGAATATAAAAAAAGGCATAGCAGATTACTTATAAACGTTGCTTAAACATTGATCACTTAAACACTCTTTTGGCTTTCTCTATAAACGTGATCAATAAAGTGGCTAGAAACAGACCAAAAATATAAAAATAAAATAACCTTTAACTAAACTTAGAAACCGACTTCAAAATAAAAACACTGAAAAGTCATAAATAACAAATTCGACCTATAGAATTTGGAGTCGGTGCAATTTTATTTGACCGGTAGTGATACAGGCACCGATTCTAAAGATACCTATATAAATTGTTATTATGACTTTTTATTTTGAAGTGTTTTTATTTTGAAGTCGGTTTCTAAGTTTTATTAAATAAATAAATAATAAAATAGCTGTAACATAATACGAGTACATGCCATCAACAAAAATTTTAAAAAACTATCTTGTTGTTCCCACCAAAATTATGGATTCCTCGTTTATTAAACTAAGTTGACCTCTATCGTTTCCAGAGTCCATGGTCTCTTGGTTTCATGCAATAAACGGTGTACGTGCCCATAAACAGAGTTAACAGGTTCGACGCACTGGTCGACTGCGCTGACATCCACGTTTCATTATTACAATGTTATTTCTCACTAATGTATCATAATCATTACTTTTTTACAAACATAATTTTGTATAAGAACATGGCCCTTCTTTCATCATGAGGCTTCGACAAAACGTTGTATATTTCTATCTATCAGTTTTCATTAAAGTTTTCTGTTGTTTCTTATATGATATGATAAAAATAGTACATTTGATATTATGAACAGCAAGACGGGGCCATTTTTGCGTAGTACTAAAAATATATTAAAGTAAGCAGGGTGTAAAACGTTTTCTTATTTATTTATTTTCTTGACTTTCTCTTCGCTTTGTTATAGATCTAATATATTAATTAATTTGTCTTAGTTTGTCATTTCCGCACTGTTATTCTATTAGAGCATATGTTTAGGAAGACGATCTAGTACATTAAATTATAATATTTAAGTTATATTACTTGTGTGCTAATAAAAAAAACAACCGGAATAAATAAGAAATAAAACTTAACTCTTGAATTGATGTCAATAAAAAAATGTTATGCTTTTTGGTTTGAGTTAACACTAGTTTTTCTTACACATATACAAAAATGAGACAAGTTTCTCTATATAAATAAAGGTTCATAAAATCTAAAACAGACACATAAAAATGTTCCAGTTACTGACCTAGGACAACGCGTCTGGCAGTGAGTCGACGAGTTACAACGCACTGCACTTTTAACTGTACCAGCAATAAAATATCGCAATTTGACTTATGTCGTTAATCCATTGGAGTTTACGCGCAGTAGCCGGAAAATATGGACTTTGTGGGGGTTGTTGGTAGGGTAGGTTTTCAGCTATTTTGTATAATGACTAGGATTTTTATAACTTTATAATAATTATGTTTAGCCATTAGGATATTTAATAATATCTTTAACATGTATTTTATTCCTTCTTGAAATAAAACTCATTTATAAATATTACAATGTTGTATCAGCGCAGACAATTAACAAAAGTTACATTTTAGGAATAAATATTTTTTTAGGCCTACAACAGTTTCATTGACCATATAAAATGAAGATTAACGCTGTAGGGCTGATTACTTTGACACATCGGTATCATCCTGGTTGAGCCGTTCAATCATTCTGTAGATAAATACTGGCAACATCGCGGCTCTAATACTTATAAAAATAACTTGAATGCAATACTCTTTTTTCATATTAACGAATTTCCCATTTTACCCGTAACATGTCTACAATATTGTCACGTCTTGTGAAAAATCATTTCCATTACCATTTGCCTAATTAATAGCGTCTCGACTTTCAACGTCTGTGCGAATTGAGTTCGAGTTACGAGTGGTGAGGTTTTATCTCTATTGCACTTTTGCGGCTACGTTGAGTCAACGTCCGCTGTCTGCGAATTTGTTTATGTTACTAATAACACAGGATTTTTGCGAATAAGTTTAAGTATTTTGGTGTTGTAGAAGATTTAAGTGATGTGTTGCTTTGTATTTTTATTGTGAATTTAATTTGTTATATACGAATGCCTTTTGCATCTTTTTGCACAACTGCTGTTCCATTTTAGTTCTATAGTTTACAACTGAAACTGGTTTTTATACAGAGTATGCTCGAAATCGAGTGAAGTGGAGGCGTCTTAGTAGGAAGGCGGACCCTGGCACAGGTAGAAAGAAAGAGTTTACAGTAAAGAAGAGGCATGCAGTTGTGGGTATCGGAAACTACACTATATTATATAAATAAATGTCGATAATATTAGAAGCCTACCAATAAGATTAAAGTCATATCATGAATTACAAACTCACATTATAGTTTTTGATCAAAAATGATTTTGAAACGAGAACCAATGATAAGAGCCATATGTTTACAAAACTTGGATTTAATATCCCAAGCAATAAAGTGGAGATGGAAAATATTTTCATTACCCTCGCAGGACATAGATAGTTAAAATGTGCCGTTTTCGACTAAACATCGTCGTCGGCTAACTTTTTAATATCGGCCAAGGAAATACATTGTTGCGTTGTGTGCTCAGGTTTATTATCTATTTGGATGCTTTTATTACCTTTGTGTTTTGGTAATGGACTTTATTTAAGGGTGCGGTGACTAAACTAAATCTGGTGGTAAGTTCATTGTAGTCCAATGACGATGGTCATCGGTCAACCAGCGATGAAATCGATGTTCAAATGAAATGATAAATAAATATATATAATAATTTTTTTACTAGCTTTTGCTCACGGCTCCGCGTGAATAGATTTTTCCGAAATACAACGTAGCCTAAAACCGTCTCCATGGTCCCATCTATCTCTACATCATAATTCATCAAAATCGGTTCAGTGATTTAGGCGAGAAAGCGTAACAAATAAATAGATAAAAAAATCTCATAAAAAGTATCCTATGTTACTTCTTATACCTCCAAGAATATGTGTACAAAGTTTCATGATGATCGGTTTTGTAGTTTTCGCGTTTTCACGTTTTCAGCGTAACAAACAAACTTACATTCACATTTATAACATTAGTATGATAACAAGGGATAATTAAGGGATTGGAAAGCGGAGGGGCATTTGGGCCTCCGAATATCTCACTCACCGTAAGATACGTAACAGCAAGCTGCTACTTCACATCGGTTTTCTGTGAGATTGTGGTTTTTTTTTATAGTATAGGCCGGCAAACCAGCAAGTGGGTCACCTGATGGTAAGCGATCTCCACCGCCCATGTACGCCCACAATACAAAAGAATTATGGGCACGTTGCCGACCTTAAAGGAAAGGGATAATAAGGGATTGGAAAGCGGAGGGGCATTTGGGCCTCCAGACATCTCACTCACCGTACGAAACGCAGCAGCAAGCTGCTACTTTACATCGGTTTTCTGTGAGATAATGGTAACAACCCGGTCAAGCTGTCTCATTCATTCTGTAGTCAAAACCGTCTACAGGGCACTCTATCACTTTAATCAAATTATCCATAAAGCATACACATACTTACGCACTCACGCCTGTAATCCCCGAAGGGGTAGGCAGAGGTGTAACCAGTACACCTATATTTTGCCGCGCGTTCTCCGTTCCACAATGTGATAGGGGGCGAGCCTATCACCATACCGGGCACAAATACCAGACTCTGGGCTGATACTGAGCATTTCGTAATAGAAAAACCCAATACCACTTTACCTGACCCGGGGATCGAACCCGAGACCTCAGCGTTAGCCTCAATCGTGCATTACAACTGCGCCACCGAGACAGTAAAGCTATGAAAACATATCTCGGGCTGGATATCGACATCGCGTCCCTTCGGTTCAGACCCGACGCAAGCTCTAAGCTAATCGTAGTGTAATGATTCAACGTGCCATCATATTACGTTAATACGAGAATCGCGTGGATGTTAAAATTACCTTCACTGTCCTCCCTCAATCAGGTACAGCGTGATAGCCACGCCCATACATTAAAAACGCATAAAAAGTCCTCATTAGATATGTGGAATATTCGCCGTGTTTGATCAAATATTCGGTATTGGTGGCAGAGGTTGGCTTTCGAAAGGACTTGACTTGTGATTGAAGAAAAGAAAATGTAATTTTAATTTGTTTGTTAGATATTTTTTATTTGGTTTAATGGTCTAAAAATAAATAAAATCACAATACATGTAAGAATATAAGTAAATAATAAGATATTATTATTTTTGAACCATATTAAATAGTCTACGTGTAACTTACGCTTTTAGTTCCAATAATTCTTGGGGCAAATATTTGGTCAAACATTGGCCTACACATCGCATTAAGTACCATATAAACGCTTATCACACTTTGATTGACTGATATTAAATAAATTGACTCTACGCAAGTCATTTTGTTTATCAAAGCTTTATATCGGTGATTTGTGCGAATAATGGTGTGTATTAAATATGTTTTTTTTTATTAGCTTGAATGACGAGACGAGCAGGTCGCTCGCCTGATGGTAAGCGCCACGCCACGCTCATAAACAGAAGCAACGCCACACAGAACTTTAAATAAAGTACTGCATGACACTGGACTGCGCTCGTCACCCGAGACATAAGGTGTTAAGTCTCATAATGCCCAGTAATTACACTGGCTTCAATGTCTTTCACACCGGAACACAACAGTGCTTACACACTTGCTTGGCTGTTGCTTATTAATATGTTATTTAAAGCAGCGCTAGCTCAGTGGGGAGTAGTACGTACTGCCAAGACGCAAGTCGCAGGTTTGAAACCAGTCCCAAGAACACACACCTCTGACTTTTTTAGGTTATGCAAGTATTCATTGTTAATTATCGTTTGCGTTAACGATGAAGGTAACATCGTCAGGAAACCTGCATACCTGAGATGTTCTTTATAGGGGCTCCGCTAGGAACAAATCTCAACGCAAATAAATTGAGGCTGTAGGAACAAAAGTGGGCTTATTAAGACTTGCAGTTTAGTAAAGTGGGATCCGCAAAATCCAACCAAATCTGCCGCACAATTGATATGTTTTTTAACCGACGAAAACAACAGAGGAGGTTCTCAACTCAACGCGTTTTTAATGTATAACCACGCATAACCGCCACATATGGTCCATATATATCTCGAAAATCGTATTATAATCGAATTTTTATAAATATTTCAAGAACTATTTTTATTACCTTGAATGACGAGACAAGCAGGTCACTCGCTGATGGTAAGCGGCATACATGCACATAAACAGATGCAACACCACACATTTTGAATTACAAAGCACTACATGGCACTGGACTGCGCTCGTCACCCCTATGCATAAGATGTTAAGTCTCAATAATTTCACTGGCTTCAATATCGTCCAAACCGAAATACAAAAGTGCTTACATACTGCTGCTTGGTAGCAGATACAAATCAAGGTCCTTATTAGACCACTAGCTTCTGCTCGCGACTGCGCCCGCTTTAACGGCTTTTTCCGGGATAAAAAGTAGCCTATGTCTTAATACAGGTCTTGGTCTACCTGTGTGCCAAATTTCACCCCAATACGTTCAGCTATAAAGGCGTGATTGACTAACAAACATCCAAATTCACAAACATCCAAACTTTTAAATCTTATGTTTACGCGAATATTACACATTAAAATAAAACTAATTTATACGGATTTTATCGCGGTTAATTTTATTTTAGTCACGACGTTTCGAAAGCTTTTCAGCCTTCGTGGCCACGGGAGAGACTGTAGGTCGTCTCGAAAAGTTAATGTTACATTGCCTACCTTCATTTTAGAATTATACATTTATTTTTTAATTATTTAAAAAGTTCGTTGACACGAGTCCGATCTACGCAGAAAGAACTCACAGTGTCCTGAGAACTGGAGTTGGTCGTCAGAATTAAACAAAATTAAACCGCTATAAAATTCGTATAAAATAGTTTTATTTCAATCCAAACTTTTACATTTAGATATAATAGTAGTAGAATTACAAAGCCTACCACGCCGTCTACAAGTTCATCTGATGATTCATGATCATTCAAATAAAACGAGATACATGGGTTCAATGATCCACGAAGTAAAATAAATGTTTGCATTATAATTTGTAGCTTGACAGAACCACGTTGACCTATTTTACGACACTGACTGCAACTTTTAACATAGTTTTCAATTTTTTTTCATTAAAAAATATGTGGAGAGGATGTGTAATAGTTTTTTTTACTAGCAATGTATTATTATCTGTTTGTTACCCCTGTCACACAGAAAACCGACGTGAAGCTTGCTATTGCGTTTCGTAGGGTGAGTGAGATATCCGGAGGTCCAAATACCCTTCCTCGTCCCAACCCCATAATCATTCCTTTCCGTAGGTCAGCATCGCATACATAATTCTTCTGGTATTGTGGATGTGCATGGGCGGTGGAGGTCACTTATTATCAGGTGACCCACTTGCTCGTATGCCGTTCCCTGCTATAAATAAAATAAGTTTTAACGAAACTTAAAACCCGACTTTCAAAACATAATGCTGAAAAGTCAATAATAACAATTTCTATAGGTCTCTTTAGAGTCGGTGCAGTTTGGCATCTGCACCCGAAATTTTCAATTTTTAGAAGTAAGTACAGCTACTGTTTGTAAATTCTAATACAATTACACAATCGCGATGACTGTGCTATGGAAGGCATTAGGGGAGGCCTATGTTCAGCAGTGGACGTCTTGTGGCTGATGATGATGATAATGATGATGACTGTGCTGTTATCCGTTGAGGAGTTTCATTATTTTACTCCGTACTCCGTCATCAGATCTTAACCAAATTTATATTTTATGTGCTAAATAGCTAAAGTCTAACGAGTGAATTTTTTTCAATAAAATCAAATTAGAAATAGATGTACATTCATAAAAAAAAGAAACTCACCGAATTGCAAACCTCCTCCTTTTTTAAAGTCGGTTAAAAAGTACTTACCATGAAATCTAGTATAGTTACTTTGCCGTAGCAGTATAAAAAACGGCTGATTCTATATAACCCAAACTCTTTCCTCACATTTAATAAAATAACAATGCTTAACAAGCAACTCCATTGCACCTGCAGTGCGTCTACTTCAGGCGTGAATCATTCTATGAATCATCGCATACCGGCTAGCGGTTACGGAACGCCGCGCAACTACATGTGGCCGATGAACTCGATGACTACTATAAGGTACTTTCTTCCGGGACAGTTACAGGAAAAGAGAATTACCATTTTCAGCTCTCGATAAAAAGAGGGGTTATAAGGCGATGTGGTCCTATATAAATTTTGTTAAAATCTGACGACAGAGTACAGAGTAAAATAATTAAAGTCCTCAGCGGATAACAGAACACTCGTCGAAATTGTGTTATTGTATTGGAATTTACATCCTATTGCTGTAACTACGACTAAAAATTACAAATTAAATAATTTTAACAAAACTTAGTAACCGACTTCAAAATAAAAATACTGTAAAGTCAAAAATAACAAATCATATAGGTCTGTTTAGAGTCTATGTCGACTCCGACCTTGAAGTGGTTTCTAAATTTGTTAAAACTTAATAGTTTCAATGACGAGACGAGGAGGCCTTTCGCCTGATGGTAAGCGCCACGCTTGCTCATAAATAGAAGCAACGCCACACAGAACTTTAATTTACAAAGCACTGCATGACACACTTGCACAGCACTGTTGTGTGTGTACATGTGTATTATTGTGTGTGTATGCAGTATCGTAGCACATAAGACCAACTTCAATACCGTGTTTTTTTAAATGTTGGTTAATCGTGATGGTTCTTATCTATTTTTATTTGCCTGAGTGACGAGTTGAGCTGGTCCTTTGCCTGATGGTTTACGACGTAAATTACGACTATCAGCTTGCTGCTGCGTTTCGTACGGTGAGTGCGAGATATCGGGAGGCCTGAATCGGCCTCCCCCTTCCTAATCCCATAATTATCCCTTTCTTTTAAGGTCGGCATCGCGTCTATAATTCTTTTGGTATTATGAACGTTCATGGGCGGTAGATATCGCTTACCACCAATGTACTTTTTGTTTGTCGCCTTCAGCCATCAGCTATAAAAAAGACGTCACTTCTATCGACGAATTTCGAAAACTATTAGCCATTCACGTATATTTTATATAAAACACTCGAAAACTCATTTTTGTGACATTAATTGGATATAGGAATAAGAGATATTTATTAATTACTTACCTCTATTTCTATTCTTGATAATGTCGCCGCCGCGCCGTCGCTGTTGCTTATTTTGTTACATTACTAATTATAAGTATACACTTTTGAACTGCAAGGTCTACTCGAAAACATGAGTTAATTAGATCATTAAACTAATGACACAAGCTGCAGGTCCTTTCGCCACTTAACCTGATTTTAAAATCAGGCTAATAGGCATACAGTTGAGGAGACCTACATTCTGAAGTGTAGTGGGTTTACAGTGTGCACGAATACTAAGACCCGTATTCATAAACAATACTTAAGTGAGCTCTTTATTCAGTTTTTCGTTTTTTATGGTATAGGTCGGCAAACAAGCTAGTGGGTCACCTGATGGTAAGTAATCTCCACCGCCCATGTACGCCCACAATACCAAAAGAATCATGGGTGCGTTGCCGACCTTAAAGGTAAGGGATAATTAAGGGATTGGGAAGGGGAAGGGGAAGGGTTTGGGCCTCCGGATATCTCACTCACCGTACGAAACACAGCAGCAAGCTGCTACTTTACTACACCAATTTTCTGTGAGACATTGGTCCATGGTCATGCTGTAGACAGTTTTGTCTACAGCATGAATGGGCCGGCTTGTCCAGGTCGTTACCACTGTCTTACAGAAAACTGGCGTAAAGTAGTAGCTTGCTGCTGCGTTTCGTACGGTGAGAGAGATATCTAGAGGCCCAAATACTCTCCCCTTCCCATTTCCTTAATTATCCCTTTCCTTTAAGGTCGGCAACGCGCCCATGATTCGTTTGATATTGTGGGCGTACATGGGCGGTGTAGGTCACTTACCATCAGGTGACCCACTGGTTCGTATGCGGGCCTAAGCCATAAATATAAACAAGGTGTAACGTAGTCACTTTGCCAAGCCAGGATTAAAATATAACGTATACAGAAATCGCCACTATGCGATCGCGCTCAAATTTGATTATAAACCTACTATATGAGGTCTCATAGTAACGTTTATGAATACGGCAAGTCTACTATACTAGTTGTATTCTTTATTAGAAAATGCTTTGAAACGACAACTGAAATATTTTATTGAGATGAACAAAATTAAATTACATTTTTACAATACAGATATTTGGGTCTGACGTCGATACTGCTTCATGGTTGCTTCCTGAAAAACAAATATTACATTAAATACCACTTAAATATAATCATGGTCGATGTAATAGGACTTTTAATAACTTGAATGATGAAACGAGCAGGTCGCTCGCCTGATGGTAAGCGCCACTTCTGTCCATAAACAGAAGCAACGCCACACAGAACTTTTAATTACAAAGCACTGCATGACAATGGACTGCGCTCGTAACCCGAAACATAAGTTGTTAAGTCTCATTATACCCAGTAATTTCACTGGCTTCAATGTCCGTCAAACCGGAACACAACAGTGCTTACACACTACTACTTGGCGGCAGATATCGATAAAGCGGTGGTACTAACCCAGACTTCTCACATACGAGGGACCTACCTTTTTAAAATAATGTGTTCAGCTATGGTTTAACAACATACGAAATAAATCCATGGTAACTTAATAAAACACAATAAAAACACCTACATGTACCTATACAATGCTAAAATTAAAGTTATGCGTGAAACTTGATTTTTATTACGAATTGGAACTATTATGGAAATGTTTGGTCCGCTCAGGAGAAAGTCTCATTCGAGAGAAAAATAAGAACATACCTAATCTAATTATGTAACAGGTACGTCACGTACCAAGCTTTCGTATTTTCAAAAAAAAAAACGCAAATCACCGAAGTGTATAACTTTAATCATAGTACTTATTGTTCATGATAACAATTAGCTACAGGAATAGCTTATAATAGTGTCGAAATATTATTAAATACCGGTCCATTTGAAGAATTGAATCAACAAAACAATGAAAATGAAATCTAATCATCGACATAAATCCGAGCCAAATCTCAGGCAACAATCAATTCGCAAATACAATCAGCGAGCCCGACACAGCCGACGGCCAAATTGTCCAACAATCGAACCCAGGACCGTTCTAAACAAACGCGATGTAACTGACGTATGTTTGACCAAAAGAAAAAAATCCACTGGAACCCATTCGGTAAACCTCAAAGCAATGGCATAGACTGACTCACAAACGAATGAAAAACACGTGGCAAATAAAAAAGTACGGTGCAAAATAAGTGACGATTTTCCATTTACAAACATCAGAATACAGGCACACAATAGAATATTAGGTATTAAAGAAACACAAAATAATGCGGACGGCGAAATTTGAACGGCAAATACAGGCTTATTGAAGTCTGTGGGTGGTAGTCAAAGGCGGTACGTCGCCAAACAACGCGACGATTCCATATAATAAACGGAAAGCGGGCGTTGCAAACACCATACAAATATAGGAGCAAAAACTATAAAATATTGAATAGGCAAAGAGCGGCAGTGACCTTTTCGGGCTGGACAAAGGGCCGAGTGAGGGGGAAATGTCCCGCTGAGAGGGAATAAAGGAGGTATAACGTCTTCACCGGTCACCGTTCCAATGTTGTGCTTTGTAAAGATTTTTGTAAGGGCTGCCGCTTGATGATAATATGCAATTTTGTTTTAAATAGGTATATCTGAATGTAATTTATTTTATCGGTTAGTTAATCTATACCTAGTCATCGATCGATGCTTAAAACACAGACTTATGATGACGAAACTTAAAGAAGAAATTTAAGTAGTTAATAAACTTTTAGATTTATCTAATATTTTTAGGTATAATGTTGTTAAAAAGTGATAAAATATAAGTCAGGCCAGATACATAGTCTATGATAACAACGCCATGTGTAAGTAATGAGAATTTTAAATAAAAATACTATAAATGCTACCATTGCCAAAATCCAGGCAATTATGAAAATAAATAAAATTATATACTTTTTTTCTGTTTGCCGTAATGCCGGCTTAATGCCAAGGTCTGCCTTATCATGCTATAGATTTGACGTTATATGGTATTATATGGGGCGACCCGCCGTCTGACCCAACAAACCGCAATGGGAACGAAGTTTCGACATTGCCTCGTCCGTTAATCAGCAGAGGCACCACATGCAGATGAGGTTGGCTTTGTCCCTAAGATGTTGATGGCCCACTAACACTCCAAATAAAGTTATTTACTCTAATTCTAAATAATTAAAACCTATAGAGTGCTCTAATAAAAAAAAAAAACAATCAACAGTCACACCAAGCTAAATATTTTTAATGACAGCCAACCCTGAACTTTAAAAACACAATAACCGATATTTATTACAACTCATTTGCACAGCGGAGTACTTCCTTTTTACAAAGGTAACTTCGACATATTTGTATCCAAGACATAGACAACTGATAGTAGTCAATAAGCATCTTTTTACCGCCACCCTTTGATATTTAACACGTAATTAGTTACAGACACAATTGTGAAGGCAAAAGGATCGATCGCAGACTGTTGCTAATTGCTTCCAATGGAAATTGTAGACGATAAATAAGTTATAGAAAGCGAATTGTGTATGCAAAGTGTTGACATGTTTTGTCCGTTAGAAAGAAGTTTGGAGACATAAAAGATTGTTGTCAAAACGGGAGTATTTTTTTTGACCCGACACAGCAAAACGACTATTTTTCACCTGGTGGTAAGGACAGTATAGTCAAAATATAATGTCGACTGTCGCACGACGTGGTATTTGGGCCTCCGGATATTTTACGCACCCTACGAAACTTAATAGTAAGCTGCTTCTTTACGTCGGTTTTCTGTGAGATTGTGGTAACAACTGGGTCGAGCCGGCCCATTCGTGCTGTAGAAAAAATTGTCTACAACGTGGCTTTACTACTTAAACTTGCATAATATTAATGAAAAAGCCGCGGTGGGCTAGCGGGAAGTGGTACGCGCTACCGAAACGGAAATCGAAGGTAACAAACCCATCTTAAGTACTTATACTGTATACTTTTACAATGTCGCAAATATTTAAGCTCTCAAACGATCAAATATTCATCAAAACGTACTTTATGACGCAACTCTTAGGGTCCATCGAAAGGAGATAGTTGTTGAGACTGTTCTCACAGTTGGTGTAGGCCATGCCAAATCCCAGACCACCACCGATGTACATGGGCCACTTTCTGTAACCTCTCATGAAGAAACCACCCATCATGCTGCCTATTAGGAGGCCTGTCACTGAAAAATAAAAATATTTTTTAGAATAACAGCCTCGGTGTTGCAGCGGGCCTAACCGGCTGTGAAACGATAGGCCGCGGGTTCGTTTACCGCACCGAGAGTTTGTATGGACCACAACTATTGGTTTCGGGTCTGGATGTTGTGGGACCGCAAGTCCCTCGTAGTTCCTGATACCCATGATACAAGTTTACCTAGTGTGGGGTCAGGACTATGTGTGTAACTATTGGGTGTATTTATTTTAATTTATTTTATTCATGCTATCTCTCTATCATAACATATAATCCCAAATTCTGAATAAGAGCAACTAAACTCCACCCCTAAAGGTTTTTAAAACAACATCCAGAATTCTAACTTATGATGCTACGATTTACATCCATGTACATAATAGGACATATAGTGAGGAAATATATAGTTTCCATGATTCATAATATACTTCTACATTATTTCATCCCTGCATCACCCATATATAGACTGATTGAAAGTGCCTCTGGTAGTAAGTAAGCGTTTACATATGACCATAAATTTTAAAGAAATAAGTAGAATAAACTGAAACATCATCATGAGATAGCCTAGATACCTGAGAATTCTCTAAGAATTTCGAAGGTTTGCAAAGTCTTAGCCCCAGGTTAGACCAGCGTGGTGGACTAAGGCCTAACCCCTCCTTAGTAGAGAAGACCGGTGTCCAACATTAGGACTAAAATAATATAATAATAATAATACTAGCCCTGTATTATATACGTCCCACTACTGGGCACGGGCCTCCTCTACTGAATGAAAGGGGTTAGGCCTTTGTTCACCACGCTGGCCTAATGCGTGTTGGCAGACTTCACATAACTTCGATTTTTTTTGGAGAGCTTCTCAGGTATGTAGGTTTCTTCACGATGTTTCCTTCACCGTTAAAGCAAGTGATAATTAACAATGAATACACACATAACTTAGAAAAGTCAGAGGTGTTGAAGCTGCGACTTTCGTCTCGACAGTCCATACCCGCTGAGCTGCGTTAAAATAATGCTGAAGTTATATTTACCTGTTTTCACAGCGAAATCAACGAAGCAAGCAGAGTATCTTTCGTCAAAGTCCCGTTTGTCCGATTTACTCATCTCTCACTACGTCACAAACCGTCTCCTGAGTTGATAATAACACATTGCCGATACTGGAAAACACTTATAATAACAAAGTTTCATAAAAATTAATACGGGCCCCGAAACAAATTTTGCACACTCTTTGACATGTGCGTGACATTTGTCACAGTAATATTTATGCCAGTTAGTTTTGCTTAATCGGAACCAAGAAGTAATACTAAGTTTGTGCATTTTCCGAATTTCAAACTGAACTCTACCTTTTGAGTGGTAGTGATGCTGTAGACAGTTTTGTATATAGCATGAATGAACCGGCTTAACTGGGTTGCTAACAATGTCTTACAGAAAACCAGCGTAAAGTAGCGGCTTATTGCTGCGTTTCGTACGGTGAGTGAGATATCCGGGGGCCTAAATTCCTATCCTCTTCCCAATCTCTTAATTATGCCTTCCTTTTTACGTCGGCAACACGCGCATGGCTCTTTTGGTATTGTGGGCATACATAGGCAGTGAAGATCACTTACCATCTGGTGATCCACTTGCTCGTTTGCCGGACTATGCTATCAAAATAGCCTAGAATAAGTTTCCTGGTATGGCGATTGGTTAATCCCTATAATATCACGGATGGATGAACCATTGATGCTCTAGTTGCACCTTTGCCCGTCCTTCAATTCATGCAGGCGTGATTGTATGTATGTATGTTAAACTGTGTTTACTTCCACATACCTAATCTCGTTTGATTATGTCAGTCAATGTACTAATAATCCGTTTCAGGGTCCGCAGGATAAAGCGGATCCGAGTTAATCCCCGGAACACAATTAATGCGGCCAATTATGATTTCAATCAAACACTAATGCTGATTTGATTCATGCGATTTGAGTAATTGTTTTGGGATCAATGGAGACAGGTGGTAGTCTTGTAATAAGTTCGAGGAATACTATATTATTATGACCAGCTGTAATATTGTCAGTACCTTTAACAAAAACTGCCATTGACTGTTAAGAATCCTATTTCCTATTAATATTATAAATGTTTTAGTTTGCAGGTTTATGAATTTAGTTGTTTGGTAATTAGGCATGCCTTAATGGCTGACGGTTTCTATGTTGGATCGGAAAGGGTCTGTCGGGTGCCACCATTGTGTTCACTGCTGCGAGGATTTGGCCCAACGCCTTCTCGAGGAGTTCTCAGCCTGGGATGAACTCTCTTAGAACAGTGGTCGGTAGAGATCTCTCTTTGCTAACTGCCATGGTTGATAGACGGCGAACATGGCGTTCCTTTTGCAACCGATCCCGCTCGCCGCCAAAAGAGAAGCTGGCGTCGGGCTGAAGACTGACTAGCGCCTCCTACCCTGTGGACTAAGTTGGGATTCAGTCGCACCGAAAAAGGCCACTGTGAGATTTTAAGTATCAATTTTGGTTAGGGCCCCGATCCAACGGTCGTTCGGGTAAGGACAACTGGGCCAGAAGGATGGTGTGTCCGGTATAACTATTTCTCCTCCACCAAGGTTGGGAAGGTATCTGTAAATGGGATTTTCAAAATGGAAAATACAGAAAAAAAATCATGTCATGTCAAAAATCAATCAATGACTCCCGAGATGACGGCGCGGCGGCGCAAAACCCTGTGCTGTCCCAGACGTCGGGGGCATCCTAATCATGAGGGAGCTTCCAATGGTCTGCATGTGTACTGCGTACTGCACCGGCAGCAATCCAGAATCCCTCGAAAACATCCCATGCGCCGAAAGAAGCCATCACGAGTTTTAGTCGTAGAAAAATTGCAGGACTTCGATATAGCAGTCACTTGGATGTGTAATAGGTTGGAAGGCCAGTGAAAGAAAGTTTTTAATGGATGAATTTTCTGCTTGGAAGACAGGTCATTTGACTCAAATGCATTCAAACTCTGGTTAAAACTAGTAACTTAATGGAATCCTGATGGTCATAGACATTGCTGGCTCTGAAAAAGATGGCGAGACGATCTCCATGCATTTGAGCCACAATGCCCTATAGTGGTATTGGATCGCGATAAGTAGAGAGAGAGGAGAGTAAGGTAAAGCAATCCAAACACACGCCTGCTCGGATATATTATAAACTTTGAGGAGATCGCATCTTGCACAAAAGATTTCATAAGGCGCTAAATATACATACATACGCACTCACGCCTGTAATCCAAAGGGGTAGGCAAAGGTGTAACCAGTACACCCACATAACGCCAAGCGTATCTCCGTCCCATTATGTGATAGGGGCGAGTCTATCGCCATAACGGGCACAACTCCAGACTACGGGCTAATACTGAGTATTTAGTAATAGAAAAATCCAATATCACTTTTACCCGACCCGGTGATCGAACCCGAGACCTCAACATCAGTCTCAGTCGAAACGCGTACGCATTACAACTACGCCACCGAGGCAGAAAAACTAGATCATTACTACTTACATGATTTCTTGACAAAAGGAAGTTGTAAATTATTTTTGAGTTTAACGACACTCTGGATGGACAAGAACAAAAAAATTGCCTGATCCAATACCAGTTATAGGAGAGAGATAAAAAAATCCACGGATGCCAAATAATACTTATAATTACTACTTCTAATACTATTAATAATAATATTTACCGACTTATTTTTGTCACCTGGTGGTAAGGGATCTCGACTGCCCATGAACGTCCATAATACTAGAAGAATCACGGACGCGTTGCCCACATTTACGGGAAAGGGATAATTAAGGGATTGAGAAGAGGAGGTTTGATCCTCCCCGTACGAAACGCAGCAGCAAGCCACTAATTTACGTAGGTGTTGTTTGGACAGTGGTAACAATCCGGTCGAGCCGGTCCATTCCTGTTATAGACAAAAATGTCTTTAGCGTGGCTCTACCTCTCACAAGACCAATCGAAGTCAATCTATCACTCTACGGTGGAACTTTTTGAATCTAAATACTTGTTGGTATTTTCCGACCTGGGATTGGAACCCAGTATCTCACCGATTGACTTAAGTAATGAGTTACCAGTACGAGCATTGGCTACAAAGTGTATGTTCATAGCTAGACTCGTATTCTCACTGAACATACAAAAATGAAGCATAACAGAGCTAAAACAGAACAAGACAAAAGATCTTAATTTATTATTAAGACTTTAATCTGTACAGAGGGGTTGGCCTCCCCAGAGAGGTTAAACTTCCCCAGAGGGGTTGACGTCAGACAGACGGTGCTAAAAGCTACAAGCCAAATCTTTCCGTAATATGTGTTAAATCTCATCTTATTTCGATGGTTAAATCATGTTGCGCCGACCCCACTGTAAGTGGGATGAAGGTAGGTGGAAGAACAAGCAGAACAAAACATAGAAGATTTAAATAAGAAAATTTCAGGCACGGACTCAGAATTAAATCAAATGTTTCAACAAAATGGACTCACTAATCCAGTTTGATAAACAGCCAATCGGCAAACACAGCACGTTCAATTTAGAGCAAATCACACATAATTGATCCGGTTTAAACTAGTCTAAACCAGTAATAGACAAAGGATTTGCACTAAACAAGCTGCGAGCCTAATCATTGCGCCCGGGGACGTATTCAGGAGTGTAGGTCACGATGTTGAATTCATACCTTGGAAAAATATCGAATTATGCAAATTCTAAATGTAGAACTGATTTTAGTTACTCGATGATGACTAAGCTTTAATGAAAGTAGTTTTTATAACGTACAAATATAATAAAATGGAAAGTACGCTAAAGCCTAATGGCCTATATTTTAATCAAGATGTATATTTATAAAAAAACATGCCTAAACATATGAGCTGGTAAAGATGTCACAGTCGACTTAAGACTGTACGTTAGTTAGTGCAGATCTTTGTTTAAGGAGGAATAGTCAATTTGTCATATTATCCAAAAAAGGAAATGAAAGGTAGACCAACGTGATTTTAGCGACGATCGACAGAAAATTGTTTCTCATCATGATAATTACTTTACAACTACACCGTATTAAAATACTCTGTTTAAACACAGCTTATTTACTAGATTGATCCAAGACATACATGACGGTCAAAAAGCTCACATCAAATGTCAACACGGGGCCCATACCCCCGATCAATCCGCCCCAGGCGCCAGAGATGCCACCGTCCATAAACCTATCTGCATGTCTTATCAAAGCGGTTTCCGACTAATGAACGGAAATTGACAACCATGATTGGAGCTACGTTCATACTGAAGACGGAATGACATATTGCTGTCGAGTTGTTTTACGATGGGATGAAGAGAATATGTAGTGACCTACGATGTGTAAGCCCTTACAGGAGCGTAGTTGAATGTGCAATGACGTTTCACTGGTAAAGAACATACAAATCATACTAATATTATAAATGTGAATGCAAGTTTGTTTGTTACGCTTTCACGCGAAAACTACTTAACCGATCATCATGAAACTTTATACACATATTCTTGGAGGTATAAGAAGTAACATAGGATACTTTTTATAAAGGAAAAAAAATATCTATTTATTTGTTACGCTTTAGCGCCTAAATCACTGAACCGATTTTGATGAATTTTAATGTAGAGATAGATGGGACCTTGGAGACGGTTATAGGCTACGTTTTATTTCGGAAAAGTCTATTCACGCGGGCGGAGCTGCGAGCAAAAGATAGTAAACTATAAAACTACCGTCACTAGTGTATGTTGGCTGACTTAGCTCGAACCAAGAGGTTCGCAAAATCTTTTGTCGAATCAAAAAGCTGTGGAATAGTTTGCCGGCACATATTTTATTAGATGGTAGATCCCTCACATGCGAGAGACCATCTAGATAGGTACCACCAATTTCTGCCGCCAAACAGCTGTGTGTAACCATTGTTGTGTTTTGGTTTGAAGGACATTGAAGCATGTGCAAATACTGAGAATTATGAGACTTAGAATAGGTTTAGACTTAATAGTTCAATATTTTGTAACCACCACCGCGGAACCAGGGTGTTAGTAAAGTTGTAAGTTAAAGGACATTGAAGCTAGGGAGTTTGCTGGGATTTTAAGGCCTTTCATTTTTATTTTGTCGCTTTATTGATCTAGTGGCACCGTAAAAAGCTGAGAACCGTGAGGTTCTGGATTCATTTTCCAGGTCGGGCAATTTGTGTTTGAGTTCCGATTCCAAAATTCACACATTAATTTCCCGGGATTGGAATTTATGCCCGGTATAACGATAGGTTCTCCCTTATGACAGCATGGGAGGGAAATAAGCTTGGCCAAACATGGGTGCATCACTAGTTATACCTCTGCCTGCTCTTTTGGAGATAAAGGCGTGAGCTTACGTTATCTTTGATTGTCTCGCAGTAACGATATAAAAATAAAACAAATAAAAACAAGTACAGTGCCATGCAGTAATTTTTCATTTAAAGTTCTAAATAGTAATGCATATCTTTAACTTTAGGCAAACGAGCTGCTCTTCTTGTCATTCAGGCGAATAAAAATAAGGGTAGGTTATCAATATTTTGAGTATGATTGTTAATTATTCAATTATCTTTAAATTAATTTAACCTCTGAAAAGAAAATGCTTCCTTTTTAAGGTAACTAATAAACTCCATTAACCAACCGAAGTGATCTTCAAAGCCCTTAATATTTTAAATGGTGTTTATTGCAATATTGATATTAAAACAAGGGGTATAAATATTGTCATTTAGAATTATGCAGATTATATTTTGAATGTGCAATTCTAATGAATGCCTTCAGCTATTTGACAAAGAATATTTAGTACCGTTTGAAGATTCATTGAAAGCTCTAATGCGACAGCCCTTAGGCGATGGTTCAAAGCGTAGACGAATTTGTTTGGGAATTATTTTGTTTACGGATGAAGTTAATGGTAATCTTTTAATGGTAGCTTTATTAATTGAATTAATTATGAGAGGGTTCACGTACTGTATTCGATTCGAATTCGTAAAATGTTGGTCCAAAGTAGCCTAGTCCTATTTGTATAATAGCTTTTTTATCCTGGCTTGGCAAAGTGACTACGCTACACCTGATGGTAAGCGCAGTGTAATCCAAGAATAGTGTCGACCAACGACAGATGATGTACCTATCGTAAGTCGGCAGAAGTATAGCCTCCGTGGTGCAGTGGGCTAGTAGCCGGCGGTGAAGCGAGAGGCTCCGGGTTCGATTCCCAAAATATTTCTTTCAGGTCTGGATGTTTTCTCTCCAGAGGGATTGAC
The DNA here is from genome assembly GCA_905332985.1 of Mimas tiliae. Lineage (NCBI taxonomy): Eukaryota > Metazoa > Arthropoda > Insecta > Lepidoptera > Sphingidae > Mimas > Mimas tiliae. The sequence continues at coordinate 2,721,730 of HG995260.1, read as the reverse complement.
GTCAGGCAGGCGACCGGTTGTAAAAAGTAAAAGTCAAATCTTTCTGTATGTTAAAAAGGATGTCGCGCCGGCCTCACTGCGAGTGGGGTAAAGGCAGGTGGAAGGAGGTCCACCTAAGGAGGTAATATTTTGTCTTTTGCTCACTAGATAAGAATTTTATTTTTCGAAATCGTGAATATCCCCAATTCAGATTTCAATCTTAGATTCGGGCCAAATTCGAATCGGATGTAGCATATTCTTTGACGGGTTCTGTAGATGATTTAAAATAATAATAATAGATCACTAAGAATATACACAGATGCGGGAATCGTTATTAGATGCACTCATAGACGAAGATCAAGAATAAGTAGGAAATTGATGAGACAGTAATATTGAAGAGATTGGTGAAATATGTGCTTATAATATTTACAAGAAAAATAATAATTGAGGAGATTAAAAGTGATTGAAAGTCAAAATAGCCTACTGATTTTAAAAGCTACCAAGCGTATGAAATATACTTCATCATTTTCAAATATTTTAATAACATTCCCTTTGTTTCAACTGCAATTTAAAAATATAGTCACCCCTTTCGTAAACATTAAAACTTTTCTTAAGATGTTAAATCGAGTTTGAAGTTCAAATTAACCGCGCAGTGGGCGGTTTTGCCAAAATCCAATTAATCATTCCATTTTAGTGTTATGTCTTAATTTTAGCTTTGTTGAAATCGCATTTTCGTTGGCGTGGAATTAAATGTACCGTGTGATTGGTACCATATGACAATGGCAACAGAGAAGTCTCGCGACAAGAATAATTGTCGTGAGTGGTAATCTTTTCTCATTAGGGGTTTAAAATATCCAATGGAATCTTGTATATATTGGTTACTTTGGAAATACCTTGGCGGTTGAAATTGGAGTCAATTATCTTACCTTGTGTTATAAGTGCTGCCAGTACTAAATAATAGCACAACGGTTATGACGTCACACTATTATTGTATAACGTTATATTGTCTGTTAATCCATAAGATACTCTGACTTATTTAATTATTCAATTACAAATAATATACACGTTATTTAGAACGATCTAACATGTTCAATAATAAATACAATTACTAATGTGAACTATTTGTGAAAAGGTATAAATAAGGTGGAATAATTATTGTCGGCTGTCAGTCGGTTGATAAACGGAATATAAAGTGTTACTCTGCCCAAATAAATGGAGAAGATCGTGTACATTGTGTTTCAATTCTTCTACTTCGTTACACTTGATTCGTTTTGGTAAGATCGAATAACGCAAAGAATATTGTATATGAAAAATCTTTATCTTAGGTACATCAAATACAATGATACAACAAAAACTCAGTGTCTGACCCCAAAACAAGCGTAGCTGGATGTCAGGGGTTAGTAATTTTCATACAAAATTTCGTGTAGATACGTCTTTATGTGGAGATTTTACTTTCCCAATAAGTGACTAACTATATTATATATTTAATGACAATAATAATAATTATTATACCAAAGAGCCTTGATCAACACCTCCAGAGGCTCTCAATTGGTCGTTGGGTCAAGAGCCAGATTCTGAAAGCAGTGTTATTGGACACGGCACGCATTGTGAGGAGGTCCCTCACTCTGGGGTCCTAACCACCGATGGCTTGGGTCCTAGGCCTCGCCATTGGAGGGTGATACTTTTTATATTTTTAAATGTTTTTTTTTTAAAGTAATTTGATATTTAAAAATGTAAAAAAAAACTTTTAAAATAAAGAGTACTGTACATTATAATAACAATAACTGCATGCAGAGTGTGATCACACACTCACACACATAGTATACTATTTTATTAGGGATCTTCGTAATTCATTTCAAAGAGCCACTCTTGGATTTTTGTTTTCAGCTGTTGATTTCAAAATTGTTTTATTTTTTATTGGAAGGATCAGGAGCTAGTAAAATGAATTTTATTTATACTTTGAATTACAATACCGGTTTTTACTTCTGTCATACCATCACTGCTAAATATAAATCAATATATATACATTTAATCACATCTTTTATTCGCCTAAATAACGAGACAAGCAAGTCGCTCGTCTGATTAAAAGCGTCACGCTTGTCCAAAACCTAAACAGTAGCAACACTATCCGAACTTTGGATCACAAAGCACTGTACTGCGCTCTTCACCTCGTGACATAAGATGTTAAGTTTTATAATGCCTAATAATTTCACTGGCTTCTATATCCTTTAAATCGGAACACAACAGTACTTATATACTATTGCGTGGCAAGAAATAGACAAAGCGTTGTTATCTACCCACAATAACCCAAGGCCTCTTGCATACAAGGAGCCTAACATCTCATACCAAGCTCATAGTAGAAAGCCGATATACAACAATTGATAACAGCTGATTTATTTTTAGACTGCCTCGCGTTACGACTGCGGCTGGCGCTGAGGTCGCGGGTTCGATCCCTGGATCGGCTAAAAGTGATTTTGGGTTTTTCTATAACGAAATGCTCAGTATCAGCCCGGAGTCTGGAATTGTGCCTGGTATGGCTATAGGCTCGCCCCCTATCACATCATGGGATGGAGATACGCTCGGCGAAATGTGGGTGTACTGGTTACAACTCTGCCAACCCCTTCGGGGTTTACAGGCGTGAGTGCGTACGAATTATTTTTAGCAAAGGAAATGAGTGTCCATAACATCAAACCTCTCTCCTCTAATAAAGCTTTTAGCTTACAAATCATACTAAAAGCTGCTTTAAATCCGTGAATTCATTTACTAAATCAAACCAAATCACCCGCGGAGCTAATCAGTGCTCGTAAAATTAAGGCAACTATAAAACCTCGCTGCAACTCGTCGAATCGTAAACTAGATGAGGGAATTCGTAAGCCGCCGTCGAATGTCGAACGATCTGATAAATGTTGCAATTTTCATACAAAATTTCGTGAAGATCCGTCTTTATGTGGAGATTTTGTTTATGGGTTTGTTACAACATAATTTGCGAGGAAAATGTTGGATGGAATTTGCTACTGGGAACCTACAACTAATCATCTATTTTTGCTGCCAAACACCATCTTACGTTCCAGTTTGAAAGGACATTAAAAGTAGTGAAATTACTAGATATTATAAGACTTAACATCTTCACAGGCTGACGGCAGTGCAATGCCATCCATTGTTTTATAATTTCAAGTTCTGGGTATCGTTGCAATTGTTTATGGGCATGTTTATCATAAGGCGATCTGCTGTCTCATCTATGGTATAAAAAAAGGAGTGAAGCTTGGAAATAGTCTTCTAGGATCGACTGAGGATACTTCCTCCCTGCTCCCTGCTGTAAATTAGGTTACTACCTAATTTGATTGGAGTGGGGTCATCAGTTCCAAAGTAGCTCGCTGAATTCACAATCGAGGACATAATAGGGTAGTTGACTAGATTTTTTTTATTATTTAAATCAATAAGTTACGTTACTCAAAATCTATTGCAGAAAGAATTTTATAAATCGGACTAAAAATAAATAAGATAGAAGCCATTGAAATCCTGTAGAAGCGGTAATTGTCAAATGACAGACGATGCAACCTTTGACGTCACTGTGTAAAATGTTCATTATAGTGCACGCGTGCAAGCGAGATAGTGAGATATCCCTACTACGCACCCACTTTTCCTCATACCAACATTTAAAGTCATAACTGCGGGCACATTTCTGAACCAATTATGATTGTGTTTTAATAAAAGGGTTTCTTTTGCGTATCATTTTCTGTTGCTTATAAAATAATGTATAAAATTCAATATAGGAAACTACCCTATTCAAAAGGATTTTTATATTTGTCTTCTTGGCTACACTTATCTCACTCGCAGTGGGGTCGACGCAACCTTGCAACAACAATGCTTTTTCACACATGTTAGAAAGATTTGGCTTGTAGATTTTACGGTCGGCTGCCTGCCTGACGTCAACCCCCCTGGGGAGAAAACTCCCAGACCAAAAACAAATATTTGTGAATCATACAAAAAATTGTCTCGATGCGGGAATCGAATCCGCGGCCTCTCACTTCCTTGTCGGCTACTCCTCCACTGCGCCACGTAGGCTGTATTGGCCTTCTGGTCTGAGAAGTTTTATAGTAAACTATTTTATGCATGTGTAATCCATACATATGACTTTATAAGTCGATAAGACGATTAACTAACTGTACCATAATTATATCTAATTCTGAATTAATATGGAAATAATATTATTTAGCATTTATTGACGCCGATATTAATTTATTTCAAATTATCGTCCTTAACATGCCAGAACAATAGTCTCTTCCATTTTCATCCCATGCAATAAACCCCCTAAGGTTCAATAACATTAAAGTTAGGGATCAAACGATTCATCAGAGACTATAAAGTACTTAAAATTTTACAAGCACTGACATTTGCATGAATTTCATCTAGAGAGAATTTACGACAGTGTGCCATTCTGTACGTACTTTATTGGCGTGTTCATACTGTGTTTTGAGCACTGTGCAATTGTATATAGGATATGAGTAATGGAATACTACATTAAAACAGGTAATGAAGTTAATTATTTTTTATATTTGACGTGTAAAACACCTAATCAAATTATCTGGTAAGAATATTAAAATAAACCACTTTCTGTTCAAAATATACTTCGTAGTATTAGAAATAAGTGCAAAATATACAATAATTTTTTCAAGCAGGCAATATGTTATCATAATATGTCGCTATATCGCGCACTGCCTCGGTGGCGCAGTTGTAATGCGTACGCGTTACGACTGAGACTGACGCTGAGGTCTCGGGTTTGATCCCCGGGTTGGGTAAAAGTATATTGTGATTTTCTATTACGAATTGCTCGCCCTGCCTCCTATCACATCATGGGACGGAGATACGCTCAGCGAAATGTGGGTGTACTTGTTACACCTCTGCTTACCCCTTCGGGGATTACAGGCGTGAGTGCGTATGTATAATAATAATTTAAGGATTTGTTCACAATAACAAGTCAATAAAATCAGATTGCAAAAAAAAACTTCAACGAAGACGCCGTAACTCGTAACCCAGGCACGTCTGCTCCAAAATACTGATTGTGAGATTAAACAGGGCGAAATGCATACGTAGTAAATTTTACGACTATGCAAATGTACCAGGGAATTGGACAGTAAAATCTAAGCCGGCAGTAGGCGTGCTGATTGCCAGATCGACGTTGCATTTTTGTCATATAGCTTGTCAAATACTTCAAAGATATTCTCGGTTGATTGAGGAAAAAATGCAGTATTTATATAATCGATGTTCCAAGATAACAATGTAGATGTTAGTGATTATGTAAATTAAGACAGCAGTTCTCGTAATCTAGAGGATTACATAACATAAGCGCACACCTATATCCCGAAAGGATAAGTAGAGGTCTAGCTAGTACTTCCAGTTCGCCGAACTTATTTCCGTCCCATCATAGGTGGCAAGCCTACCCTCATATCAGTATATGGTACAAATTCAATATCCGGGCAACTCTTATGTAATTTTTTCAACTTTAATTATGTTTATTTATTTATTTATTTGGACATCCAACAGCTTATCTACTACAAAAGAAATTCGTATACATGTTCTGCATTTCTTCGCCAATAGGGTAGTTGACTATATTTTTTTTATTTTTTTAATCAATAAGTTACGATACTCAAAATCTATTGCAGAAAGAATTTTATAAATCGGACCAAAAATAAATAAGTTAAAAGCCATTCAAATCCTGTAGAAGGGGTAATTGTCAAATGACAGACGACGCAACCTTTGACGTCACTGTGTAAAATGTTCATTGTGGTGCACGCGTGCAAGCGAGATAGTGAGATATCCCTACTACGCACCCACTTTCCCTCATACCAACATTTAAAGTGATAACTGCGGGCACATTTCTGAACCAATTTTGATTGTGTTTTAAGAAAAGAGTTTCTTTTGTGTATCATTTTCTGTTGCTTATAAAATAATGTATAAAATTCAATATAGGAAACTAGCCTATTACAGGATATCACTACATACATTGTAATATTAGGTTCAGTCGTGGTGAAAGGAAGCGATGAGAGATTTACAAGGTGGTAGGTCCCTCGTTTGCGAGAGACCGGCTGGGTTGGTACCACCGCTTTGTCTATTTCTGCCGCCAAGCAACAGTGTGTAAACACTGTTGTGTTCCGGTGTGAAGGACATTGAAGCCAGTGTAATTACTGGGCATTATAAGACTTAACACCTTATGTCTCGGGGTGACGAGCGCAGTCCAGTGTCATGCAGTGCTTTATTTAAAGTTCTGTGTGGCGTTGCTTCTGTTTATGAGCAGGCGTGGCGCTTACCATCAGGCGACCGACCTGCTCGTCTCGTCATTCAATCTAATAAAAAAAAAAAAATACTTTTGAAGTTGGAATGTTAATCATATAAAATGATATGACGCTATTGTTAAAATGTGTTTGTATTTAAAAAGTTTGAGTGGAGTCAAAATCATTTAAGCATAATGTTAATTACATAGAGTATCGGTTTAACGAATATAAAAATAGTATTGAAATGTATTGCCAATGTAATTTTTTTTACATACATACGCACTCACGCCTGTAATCCCCGAGGGTGTAGGCAGAGGTGTAACCAGTACACCCACATTTCGCCGAGCGTATCTCCGTCCCACAATGTGATAGGGGGCGAGCCTATCGCCATACCGGGCACAAATTCCAGACTCCGGGCTGATACTGAGCATTTCGTAATAGAAAAACCCAATACCACTTTACCCGACCCGGGGATCGAACCCGAGACCTCAGCGTTGGACTCAATCGTAACGCGTACGCATTACAACTGCGCCACCGAGGCAGTAAAATGTTTTACTATTCTGTCTATTATTAGACTACGTACCTGTAGCCCTAGTACGAGATTTTTGATAGCTGTCATGTATACAGGGGAAATTTATGAAGATAATACGTTTCCGATTCCATCCGCTACGGGCACGGTAGCCCATACATATTTTGGTAAATAAAATTTTACAATACAGCTATCGAAAAACTGGCACCAGAGCCACAGAAGTCATGACGACTGATTAAACTTTAAAAACACTAACCTATTTTTTTATTTTTATTTATTTGTCTTTTACACCTGCCATTATTAATTATGTGGTAACATTGAAAACTAACGTGCTAAATAGTCTATTTTTTTTTCTTATTTACTACTATACCTATTTTTCATTTTTACAGGTTTTCCTATTTGATTATTATTATTTCTTATTATTCATTATTACACTAACCTATTTAACGCTTACTCAATCCAATCTAAGATCTAAAGAATCCATTTACAACCCTTTGATAATAACAACATTGTTCCAAAGCAGCCAGTACTAATAAAACTGATGTAAGATAAACTAGTTCATTCGGCGGGATTAAAAATTTGATCATAAACCGAGCTTAGTGGAGGGATGTTTCGAGATTGACACGAGGTTTACGACGTCGCCTTTGTTGCGGGATTTGCGAGATAATGTCGCACGGTTGATTTTACGAGACGGTAATTTTATGGATCGTAATCAGTGTGCATAGTTTTAAGCCTTGTTCTTAGGGTTAGAAGTTTTAACTTAATAAGGGTTTCATATCAATAATATATATATATATATATATATATATATATATATATATATATATATATACGCACTCACGCCTGTAGTCCCAGAAGGTACGCACAGTAGGAAAGTAGGCAGAGGTTTAACCAGTACACCCACATTTCGCGAGCGTATCTCCGCTCCATGTTGTGATAGGGGGCGAGTCTATCGCCATACCGGGCACAATTCCAGACACCGGGCTGATACTGAGCATTTCGTAATAGAAAACCCAATATTACTTTTACCCGACCCGGAGATCGAACACGAGACCTCAGCGTCAGCCTCAGTCGTAACGCATACGCATTACAACTGCGCCACCAAGGCAGTAGTATTAATAATATAATAAATAATATAAATCCTATATTATGCTGTTTCACTGCTGGGCTCGGTTCTCCTCTATGAATGAGACCTCTAGGGTTAGGTCCTAGTCCATCACGCGGGCCTGATACGGCTTGGGAGAATTAACATACGTTCTAAATCCTTATGGAGGACTTCTCAGATATACAGGTGCCCTTATAAATAAAAAATACATGAGAATTAAATTTCATTATTAACCTAAAAGACGACTTGAAAAAGATGGCGGGTAGCGGGTGGATGCGGGCTGCTCAAGACCGGGATGGTTGGCGCTCACTTGGGGAGGCTTACGTCCAACAGTGGACGACAACAGGCTGAGGCTGAGATATAACCTAAAGCTTTCTTGTAATACTCTGTTTCGTATTGCCAACGATTCTATTACTATAAATGCGAACTTGTTATTGGCTTTCTGTCAGCTATATTATTGCTATTTTTAAGTCTATTGCCTGTAACTTTTTTATGTACTGAATAAATAATATCTACATATTAGTCATAAAATAGTCAGTAGACACCCTGTGATACTTATGGCATAAGTTGTCTTTTGCTTGTGTTTATTTCAATATCATTTTCTAAAATAATACAAAATGCATCCATCTTACATCAACACAGTCGCCCGTAAAACCCAATAACGTAGTACTTCACTAACACCTACAGTCATTGAAGTAGGAAATAGAAAAGTCACAATGGTACCGCCCAGTGGGCAAGCATCGTACAATTACCGGACATATAATAGACGAGATGTCATAAAGCAGTCGTTACGGCTGTGTGAAACGACGACACCTGTGCGTGGGGCGATTAAAAATATAGAGTTAGCAGGGGAACAGAATGTAAAAAGTATTTTGGTGTTTTTGCTGTATAATTTAATGACTTTGATGGCATGTTTCCAAACGTTTCTTTATTTTGGATATAAGAATTGCTTTTGATGAGATCAACTCTCATTGATCTTCGTTTTAGTCTGTTTCTACTAATCGTGATTAACCGGGATTATTTTGATATTGTTATTTACCAAGAAACCTATTTTACAAGCCATTTTTTTATTAAATTCAATTAACACTTGAAAAGATCTCTAAAAAGACGTATCAAAAAATATTGTATAGAATTTAACAGATACCTTAATTAAATCACGTTTTTAACAGGTCAGCTCTAAAAAAAGATTTAAATTCACTCTATGTATTATAAAATAATGAGGCGTCACAAACAAAAAGCACCGGAAACAAGCTCGAAACGTGACGAACGAAATTTCTTAGCGATTTCTCATTTCACCCCTCCGCACAATACCACATTTGATTTGTGTAATCAAATGCGGGCATTCAAATTAATTAGTTCGTTACGCACCTGAGCGTTTACACTTTTGTATTGTGTGAAAAACAGAGTCACGTTTTGTCAGACTGTCCGACGAAATTGGCCCACTGTGCAGTGACATAAAGTCGATTATTGTTGCTCTGATCAATTTAAAGTTTTCGCTTAATTTGGTAAAATGCTTCAAAATATTTAGGGTATTCGAATTTATGATCATTGTTGATTTTGATTAGACTTGATGATACGTTTTGATTTTTAATTGAACATTGACATAGTCCAGGGTAGTCTTTAGGCGTAATTGTTGTTTGAATGGTCAACGAAATGTATAAAAAGGGGTTAGTTTTTAATATTGACTTATTTTTAACTTTGATTTACTAATTGATGGTTTGTTGACAGACAGGCGGTGGATTGTGTTTGCGTGTCCGATGTGTATATCCTATCTAGGTGCAAATTATTTTATTTGTTACTTGTTGACGTCATCATTGATAATTATATGTCTGGGTGTTGGAAATATCATTAGCAGAATAACGTATATGTTCAGTCACACGTTCACACTGCTCAGATATTTCACTAGCTTCAGTGTCCTTCAAAACAGAACACAACAATGCTTACACACTGTATGCTTGACAGCAAAAATAGACTAAGCAGTGGTACACAACCCAGGCAAATTCTCTCTCTCGCATCTACTACCCAGTAAACATAAAATGAAATAATCCTAAAATTCCTTCCTTGATTAAATGAGTAGTTTTGATATGAGATTTTTTTTATTAACTGACCTTTATGTACGCCATAAAATTGCTAAGTAATTGATCACAAACAATTACAGACACGATGTAAATTTTAAAGCTGAATTTAATTTGCAAATAACCACAAAACATTTTTCACCCTAAACATATTCCCACGAAAAAAACTAAATTGATGATTCACTACAATGGGGTCGGTATGATAATCTTAACCGTGTATTATGAATAAGCACGCACTGTATAGGAGAAAGTTGCTCTTTAAATTCGTAGAGCAATGCTCTATTGAGGATATGACATGGCGGTATCACGCCACAGTGAAGGAATCAGGGCATTATGGTCGATTTTTTATTTTTTATTGTATAGGCCGGCAAACGAGCAAGTGGGTCACCTGATGGTAAGTGATCTCCACCGCCCATGTACGCCCACAATACTAAAATAACCATGGGCGCGTTGCCGACCTTAAAGGCAAGGGATAAGTAAGGGATTGGGAAGGGGAGGGAATTTGGTCCTCCGGATATCTCACTCACCGTACGAAACGCAGCAGCAAAATGCTACTTTACGTCGGTTTTCTGTGAGACAGTGTTAACGACCCGGACGCGCCGGCCCATTCATGCTGTAGACAAAATTGTCTACAGCGTGGCTCTACCACTCAGATTTACATAATTTTAGAATTCCAGCACAGCTATAGAATCCAATGCTGTATTGCTACTGAGATGGAGAAATTCAGTTTCTTAGCTGTACTGGTGGTCATTTTTTTAATAGCTAAGGTCGTCAAACGAGCAAGTGGGTCGCCTGATGGTAAGTGATATCTGATGGACCGTACCCAACCTTAAAGGGAAGGGATAATTAAGAGATTGGAAATTGGGTGTTGGGTTCCAGATATCTCACTTACCATACGATCGTATCATCAATATATATCTGCTATTTAAAGTTGATTTTCAGAGTAGTAATAACCCGGTTGATCCAATCCATTCATGCTGTAGATAAAAGTGTCTACAGTGTAGCTCTACCATTTACAAAAAAACAACACCATAATTTTATGTTATTTTCCGGTACATTTCACAACCTGTAATAATAAATGAGTACATCAAAAACATGTAGAACTTGCTAAGTAACGCTATTGCGTTAATTTAATTAATTGTTATCGCTTGCGATATTAATGACGAGCATCAAACGGGGAACAAAAAAGTAGATTTTTATAGATAAAAGAAATAATAAAACACTTCCCTATTGAAGTACGGTTTGTATGCAACGAATTTAATTCAAATACGAAATATTTATTGAATCTAATAATGTCATATATTATTTAAATTAAGTCAAAACTCTAGCGCCAGTCCAGAATGCTGTTCATCATCATCTACTTATTTCTTTATCTAAAGTATAAGTAAAATAAATTTTGAATCAAAGTTTACTTTTCACCAGTTTGATTCTTTATAACATTACTTTGATTAGTACTACAAAAAATAATTTATGCTTCGTGTAGAATCTATTTATTTTAATAATATTGAAACTTACATCTATACTTGTTCTCATTTTTACTCATAAATATCTAGATATTGCGCCATTAATCCATTGTGATAGATTTAATGAATATTAAAAATATGGAATAATCATTGTATTTGAGCAATAGTGAAAAAGTTGCTTGCCCGATTTTGTGCATAATCGAATTATAGCCCTCCAATACTCTCACTAGAAATTAATATTACAACGTTTAAAAAATCTCTGTATAATCTCAGAAATGACAAAAGCGAAAATCCCAAATCATAACAACCTAAAATTATGTCACGATCCGAAAAACGTAGTTCAAATCCCAAATTCGTCGCAGTAAGCCGGCACACAACCCGCATGATTTCGACCACGATGTTTTACCACAGCGGACAGTGTAATATTGGTATTGTTTAGACGATAATGATCACCTGCGCACGAACGTTCGGGATTTTTTTCCGGAGGGAGGCGGCCCGTTATATGCTATATTTGTTCCCACCGGTATTTATGTAGTAATCTTGAAGCGTAGTCCCAACCTATATATAAAAACAATCATCCGTTCTTTATACAACTCAATGATAAGACGTGCAGGTCACTCGCCAAGCCTGCCCATAAACAACGTCACACAGAACTAAGCATTGTATGGCACTGCACTTCGCTAATATTTTTTTTATTCACCAGGTAGACAGACAAAGGTGTGGCCCACCTGATTGGTAAGTGGTTACGCCCTCCACGGACTTCAGCAATGCCAGTGCACAGCCAAGCCGCTACCTACCGTACGAACTGCAACTAGCACATACATAGTCCACCGAGCTTATTTCCGTCTTATTATGTGATAGGGGGCGAGCCTATCTCCATACCGGGCACTAGTTCCAATCCCAGGTAATTCATGTATGGTTTGTCGAATCGAAAACTCAAACACAAATTGTGATTACCTAACCTGGGAATTGAACCCAGGACCTTACTGGTTTTAGCCTTAGTACGCTGCCACTAAACCAATGATGCGAGATAGAAAAAAAGACTGATCTATATTGGCATATTCCTGAAAATTCCAGATAAATCTAAGTAGCTCAGCGTATAACAAAAGCACGTTTAAAAAATCCTCATGATTTCTTATTCCCTTTGTACCAGCCATTATAAATCGATTACACAAGCTGTAATTCACATAAATGGTGTTCAATATTTGAACTCGACAAATTACGGATAAACGCGGTCGAAATTCACTTAATCGAACCCCTTACCCTGGAATATTGAGTTGTGAACGCACGAAACTAATTCTGGCTATCTTGTGTTTATTTTATATTTGACAGATTGTGTTTGACAATACACATGTAATCAAAAACTTTAATGTATACTACTAGACGTGCTGTTTAGAAGTAAAATTGTATCACATAACGCTGGGAGTTTGACAGCTCACAAACAGGGAGCGCGATAGGGGTTTTAGTTGAGAGTAAGCGAGATGGTAATATGGAGTTACGGTCATTTGACCGCAACTTAGTGATACAATTTCTATGTATCGGGTAGCTTGTCTAGTAGTAAACATTAAAGTCTTTGCATGTAATAGTAAAAAGTTGAGATGAAAAATAGTGTCTAGTAATCATAGGTATGATTACTATGATTACTAGATACTATTTTACTTTTATTTTAGATAAATAAAAACTCATTCGTAAATAATGAGTTTTTATTTTTTGTCATCAAAAAGTACTCGACACTGGCCGAATTGTGGAATGGTAACACCATGAAGACCATCAAAACAGGAATTGAATCGATTATAGTAATACTTCAAGGTATTTATTTATTTTTTATTTTTCTCTTTTTTAAATTCATTATTTTTTATGACGTATTAGAGGGAGATATGAGAGCCAATGGTCTTATTAGGGAAGATCATCAAGATTTGTTGAAGTGGTAGAGCCACGATGTAGAAAGTTTTGTCTACAGCACGAATGGGCCGGCTCGACCGGGTCGTTACCACTGTCTGACAGAAAATCGACGTCAAGTAGCGGCTTGCTGCTGCGTTTCGTACGGTGAGTGAGATATCCGGAGGCCCAATCCCCTTCCCTTTCCCAATCCCTTAATTATCCCTTTGCTTTAAGGTCGGCAACGCGCCCACGGTTCTTCTGGTATAGTGGGCGTTTATGGCCGGTGGAGATCTCTTACCATTAGGTGAACGACTTGCTCGTTTGCCTGCGTATACTATAAAAAAACTGGTGTGTCTTCTGTCTACCTGGCTTTATCCCGGATTAATGCCAGAGCCCACCTTGTCATACCATAGATTTGACAGTGGATTTGGTATTATGTAGGGTGACAAGCCGTCTGACCCCCACAAAAAAAAAACAACCCGGAACGGGAACCAACCTCGTCTGTTAATCATTAGAATGTGCCACGTGCAGGTGAGGTTGGCTTTGGGCTTATAAAATACTACTACTTACTAAATACTTGTCTTCAGCAGGCTAACCATTAGTTTCTCACAGTAAAATCGTTAGCGACGACGTAAGATATGTATATGAAAAACTCAGTGGCGCCTCTAGCGGATACGTGAGAAACTAAATTTTGTCATACAAATATTTTACGTCGTTGCGAGCGATTTTACTGAGACAAACTCATGGTTGAGGCACAGATGTGATTCACATATAGTTACTATTAAGTAAATGATGTAGAGTTTGACTCTACTCTCTGATACATTATTTACTTTTTACTTACGACCAATGTTCCAAAATGTTGTTCTCAATATCCTTTGATCAGCCCCCAATTATCCAAAACAACTGAACATAAACACTAAATCGTGGCGCGACATTAACGTAAAAGAAAATCACTATGAAGCACCCCTTAAATAAATACTTTGAGTCAACAATGACATGTCGCCCGGGAACCATTTACAAACTTATGTAATGCGGATAGAGAAATAAAATTTCTTAGAAAGAGACGTCTGCGTTATGAAAGAAACTTTTAATTAGAAGGATTTTTGGGTTATTAATTTCTAAAACAAAGTCTGACTATTTGATGATTGTGATTGCGTGATTTTCTACCTTCAGTATCATTTATTTCAGTTCTATATTATAGTACTAATATTTTCCAGAATTAAATATCTAGACTCATACTTTCATAGTCCGTTAATCTTATAAGCCATAATAATGCTATATGATTTAAATGTATCACATACATCATCTACATCGATTCACAGATTGATCAAGGGAAACAAACTTAATAAACGAAATATCCATTAAATCTTATATCTCAGTTATAATAATATTATTGTGGTTTAATCTCATTTTGTGTCTCTTACACGACCATAAGAACATCATCTGTCTCATAATGATTTTTAAATAACCGCAAATGTAAGTTTGTCGAGTCACATCGCGTAAGGAGGTGTCATTTGCATCAATCCATGTCTGTATTAGGGGATTCCTCGTATTTAAATAAATTGTTGCCAAGATATTTTGTGCTTTGTAATTGGCTGGCGTTTGTTGTTACAGACATTCTTACTTAATGTTTAATTGTTTGCTTTATAAATAGTAAGTACAGTTTTAATGTTGTAACTGTGTTTTAATATTAAAATAGAATAATAATAATTTAGTTTCTAAATTAAATTCAATTTCGAAAATTGTTTGCAACTGTAGAAATGGTAAAACTCTTCTGATTTTTATGAAAAAATATTTTTGGAATATTAATTAATCCGAGTGGTTGTGTCCTGAAAATGTATACAAAACCTTGGTAATACTTCGTCATATCTACTAGGTACTTACCTCGTAATTCATATAAATTTATTTAATTAGCATAGGTCGATAAACAAGTGGGTCACCTGCGCACGCAAAAGTACTACTTCACAGTTCACACACGTTTTCTCGGAGACAGTGTTACCGGTCGAACCGGCCCATTCAAACTGTAGAAAAAATTGTTTATTACGTGTCGTAATTTAAAATTTATGCTACTTGCTAGTGATCACTTACCATACTTACCATCAGGTGATCCACTTGCTCAGTTTTCTCTATTTTATAAAATTATTGTAGTACAAAATACATACGACTTAACTTATCTTAAAGTTATTTCGGTGTATCATAATCGCTTCTTATAAATGCTGAGATATTGTGATGTATTGAGTTCAGATCGGGCAATCACAATTTATGTTTAACTTTTCAAATCCGATAAATCACAATTGAGTTGCTCGGGATTGGAATTTGTGCCCAGTATGGGGATAAGCTCACCTCCTATCACATTATGAGACGCTCGGCGAAACCTCGTTGCAGTAGTTGCACCTCTGCCTACCCGGTCGGGTATACAGGAGTGAGCATAGGTATGTATGGGCATGGGTGTCTTGGGACCGCAAGTCCCTCGTAGTTCCTGATACCCACGATACAGTTTAACCTAGTGTGGGGTCAGGACTATGTGTGTGACTGTTGGGTGTATTTATTATTATTATTTGTTTTAACTGTGTCCAATAACAAACTCCTCCATGTTTTATTGCTTAAAAAGGGGGTACAAAGTTTTCTCTTCACATTAATATATAATGTGACACTGGACACGTACCATATCAAACAAATCCGAGAAATGATGACTCTACATGCATTATTACACATTTGCAAACATTATTGCAGTTTCGTCAAATCCCACGCACCACGGATCATGAAGGTCAGTGTGTCATCGAGACAAAGGACCTTTTTTATAATTATTTGACGAGGATGTGTTGCCACATTTGTGAAAGTTAATTGTTACTTGAGAATTTTATTAAGTTAGAAGGATAATGTAATGTATATCGGTAAAAAATTATGCAATTTTTTACCGTCAAAATGTAACAGCGTATATTTGACGTGGAACTCTGTAATGATGCAGCTTTTGAACACAAATTTGGAATTCCGCGATCGACTACCTCTTTAACAAAAGGCCACTGTCCATAGGGATTGACGTTCTCCCCAGAGGGGTTGTAGTCAAGCAAGCGGCCGGTCGTAAAAACAAGCCGAATCTTCCTGTAACATGTGTTAAAAAGCATGTTGCGTCGAACACAGTGTGAGTGGGATAAAGGCAAGTGGAAGAAGAATATTTAACATAGGACCTCACTAACGTTAACACTTTAAAAAATAATGAATTAAGGTCGAATTTCGACCACTAGGTGAGCACTCGTTCAAATATATTTCTCAAAATACTACTTTACATACATACAAAGACTCACGCCTGTTTCACATAGGGGTAGGCAGAGACAACTGATTTCCACTTGCTACGATCCTTGCATACCTCTTTGGCCTCATTCACTCTCATTAAATTTTTCATACATGCACGTTGGTTTAGGGTGCTCCTGACCTGGCCTTTCTCGAGAATATCTCCAACTTGATCTATGAAAGTTCGCCGAGGCCTTCCCCTCCCAACTGTACACAACTGTATTCACAGCATAACATACTACTTCATACTACTTTAGCCGATATAAATAGAACAAAACAAATGCATGCTGTCAACACAATGGATGTAAAATTTTCTAATAGTTGCTGCCGAGCTCTGGAGTTAATTTTTGATGAATACATCATCATTTCGTCTCTGTCACCGCCATATGGGGAATGCCTGGTTTACAAGACGTTGAATAATGTTCACACTCTAATTATTATGTATTACTTAATGTCTCTCAATTTGGAGACTTAAGTTGTGGCTTATCGCAGATGGAGATTTAAATCATGGATGAGAATTAACCATTTTTAACCAACACAAAAAAAGGTTATCGATTCGTCTGTGTATATTTTTTATGTGAATAGATTTGGATGATTTTGTATTCGATATTGAATATGGGATGGCTGTCCCATTTGAAGAAATAATTCCACCGCAAAGGGGGTTAAATCTTGAATGAAAGACTAAAACACTTTTATGTAATGATTTATGCACTGGTTTAATAAAACATTGAAATATGTATTCTATAAATGATGTCGAAGAATAATTATATCAAGTTTCAAATTTTGATATTTATACAATGTATAACAAACACCATGTTTGATATCAGATTCGATATTCAAACGTAATGAAATAACTCGTATCCGAAAATGAGACTACATAAATAATCATATTTATTTTTTATACTCTTTGAGTGGTAGAGCCACGCTGTAGACAGTTTTGTCTACATCATGATTGGACCGGCTCGTCCGGGTCGTTACCACTGTCTAACAGAAAACTGGCGTAAAGTAGCAGCTTGCTGCTGCGTTTCGAACGGTGAGTGAGATATCCGGAAGCCCAAATACCCCTCCCCTTCCCAATCCCTTAATGATCCCTTTCCTTTAAGACCGGCAATGTGTCCATGATTCTTCTGGCATTAGGTGACCCACTTACTCGTTTACTGGTCTATGCTATAAAAAATTGGTAGTAATAAGACATCCAAATTAAACAGTAATTAATAAACTAATAAACATTTTATTGATCCCAGATTATTAATGATAATAGCGATCGTAAAATCATTCCAATTTTAAAAGGGGTTTTTTATTGGCATAAATGTCTAAAACAATATATTGACTTTACGTAAAAAAATAAAGGAAATTATAACCGGTGTAAACTGTAACACCTGATTTTATAGCGGTAATAAAAATATAAATTGAGCGTGAAACGTAACGCATTAGGTGATGTGTATATGTATCAGAAACGTAACATTTGTTCGTTGCGTGTGCGTGCTTCTATCTGTTACCGATACATAATTTTGAGAGGTGAATAAAATTAAAATAAACTAAGGATACAAGTGCATTTTATTGTCATTAAATGTGTAGCTTGCTTGTTTGTTTAATTTTAAAGTAGAGAATTTTAAATAAATGTTATTTTTTTAAGCTCCTATGGTTTCTTGAACGCTACCAAAATACGAACACGATTTTTTAAAATAGCGCTTAAAGTCTGGGCTAGTATTTGAAACGTTTACTAGGTTATAGTTCTTTCATAAGCGAGAGACTATCTAGGTTGGTACCACCGAAAAAGCTAGTATTTCTTATCTTATGAAGCCTACTAATATTAGAAATAAGATAATTTGTTGTCTTTTTCTCTAACTTGGATCATTATTTTTGCACCTACCTTCTTCTATCTCTGCACCACCTTAGGTTGACTGGCAGAGAATGCCACCGGCATTAAGTCCGCCTTTACATGACTTGTATGAAGTTTAAATAAATAAATTTGAACGTTTGTGAGTTTTTGAATTTGGATGTTTGTTAAACAATCACGCCTTAGCGGCTAAACAGATTTGGATGAAGTTTGGCACACATGTAGATCATGACCTAAATTAGGGCTTAGGTTACATTTTATCTTGGAAAAATATATTCACGCGGACAGAGTCGCAAGCAAAACCTATTTATGAATTAGCATTTCTGCTTAAACAAGTTATGTACACGTGCATTTTTTAGAATTTTATAAAACGTTATGCTAATTTAACCCTTTAACGCAAGTGTTGTTTTTCCATTAGATTTTTTAGTTCGCCCCTGCATCCTCGAAGTACTTGTTCAGAGGGGCGTAACTAGTGCACTCACGGGTAGCTGTATTTTCTTAGGTAAAGCAACTTTTATTGTAGTACTGTAACTTCATTATTATAAACATAACCCCTAAGTGTGAATGAAGTTAAATATAATTTATACGCTCATATATTAGGATTTAATTTTATTGAGTTAATTTGAACACGTCACAGCGGGCAAACATTGTCGATGTGGGACAAGGCTCCTCTATATAGGTTCAACTTTTTGTAAATATGTAAATTATTGATTCAAGTTTCGATATCTGAATAAAGTTAATTCTACCATTTTGAGTTACATAGCTTTAATTGTCCGTCTTTTTTTATAAAAGGTAGGTGTTTTAAAAAACATAAAGTGATACTTTTGAAACAAAAAAAACTTTAGTAATCATCACCAATCATTAATTGTTTTAGTAAGTGTTCATTTTACGACACACAGAAAAATAAAAAAACGAAACTAGCTACCTGACTTCACTTATTGATACTAACAACGTTTTCAACACAAAACTCGACCACACTTTAATTTGTTCTAAATACCAGCATTAGCATTTAAATAAACCTTTTATCTGTGCCTATTCCAGAACGCTTTCCTCACAACAATGTCTCGAGTCACAGTCAATATTGAAATTTACGATGTCCATTGTGCCGAGCGCGTTATATTTTATAACTTTATTGGTCACTCTTTGACAAGCTCCGATTTTTGCGTAAAAACTCATCGGGGGTATAAAAGACCAATCACGCTCACTGTGGGGTCTAATAGGCCGTGCCTAATTGAGGGTTGCGTTTTGTGATTGCTTTATTGATTGGTGTTTGGGTGGCTTCTTTTGCAAATAGTTGAAAATAGTATTTTTTTTACACTTTTTTGATAGTGCTACTTTAAGATGTGAAAGATTGATAAAGTGATTTTGGGACCACCTTGAAATCAGAAGTTTAAAATAGCGCCGATTTTTGTGACTCATACTTTGAATTGTTAATTTAATTTAGGTCTTGTTGTTATATAGTTATAACCCATTAGTCTACAGTCAAGATCAATTATTTTTACTGGGGTGACAGAAAAAAACCCGGAACATTCACCTAGGATAGTAAAACTAGGTATTTTTTTATATTCTAGGTAGTTTAGCCTATATCTTTTGTACATACATACGCACTCACGCCTGTAATCCCCGAAGGGGTAGGCAGAGGTGTAACCAGTACACCCACATTTCGCCGAGCGTATTTCCGTCCCTTATGTGATAGGGGGCGAGCCTATCGCCATACCGGGCACAAATTCCAGACTCCGGGCTGATACTATGCATTTCGTAATAGAAAAACCCAATATCACTTTACCCGACCCGGAGATCGAACCCGAGACCTCAGCGTTGACCTCAATCGTAACGCGTACGCATTACAACTGCACCACCGAGGCAGTCTTTTGTACATAAGAGATATTAATATTGTTATCAGTTTATATTATTTTTAATAAATATGTATTTGTCCTTGGCGCAGTTGGTGAGTCGCCGGCTGCGAAGCGTGAGGCCGTGGGTTCGATTCCCGCACCGAAACAAATGTTTGTGTAGTCAATAAATGTTTGTTTCGGGTCTGGGTGTTGTCAGACCGAGTCCCTCGTGGTTCCCGTTACCTACGATACAGGTAAACCTAGTGTGGGGTCGACTATGTGTGTGACTGTTAGGTGTATTTATTTATATATCTATCTAGGCGTAGTTTTATCTGTATAAAACAATTTGCAATCAATCTTCAAATTATTGAATACGAAAGCGCCTTAATTACTATTCACTGCACCCCACTTTCAAAACGCTCTTTTACAAACTTACAAACCGAATCAAACCTCTAAACAGAATATTAGGTACTTATTTCGCTTCATCACTCCCAACTGGTGATGCATTGGCTCCGGGATTATGAAGACTAATTCGCCAAAAGTGAATTTTGGGGTGCCATCAAAATGCGGAAGAAAAATTGTTCGCGCAATGACTTTGCGATACCTTAATGCATTACTGGTATAATTGAATCAGAGATGGAATTAAGGCGTTGGTGAATCAAAGATAGTAATGCGTAGTGTTATAGGGTACTTGGAGTACACGCTTTGTAGAAGCTTTTTGGTCATAACGAATTTTAACGGTAAGATAAAAGAAAGAAACAATAGCTTAAGAAATAATCTTCAAAGAAAGGCAAATCAAACCTAATAATATTATAAATGCGAAAGCGAGTTTGTTTGTTTGCTTTCACGCCTAAGTCACCTATGAACCGATTTTAATGAATTTTCGTACAGAGGTAGATGGGGCCCTGGAGACTTTTTAACCCGGTTATAGGCTACATTTTATCCCAGAAAAGGCTGTTCACGCGGGCGCAATCGCAAGCAAAAGCTAGTTGTAAATATTGCTAAATGTTGGTAGCGTTGAAACGTAAAAATAATTATTTTTTATACTGGTACAGCAAAAACGACACTGGATCTTATGATAAGTGCAGTACAGTCCAAATATAATATGAACCGTCAAGAGACATTGCGTCTCTCCACGGTCAGCTGAATTATAGCGGCCTGGAGTAACTGGAAATACACTGATTGACCCCGGAACACGCCTCGCTTGAATGAGTCTTTTTTTATGGCAAAGGCCGGCAAACGAACAAGTGGGTCACCTGATGGTAAGTGATCTCCACCGCCCAAGTACGCCCACAATACCAAAAGAGTCATGGGCTGCCGACCTTAAAGGAAAGGGATAATTAAAGAATTGGGAAGGGGAGGGGGTTTGGGCCTCCGGATATCTCACTCACCGTACGAAATGCAGCAGCAAGCTGCTACTTTACGCCGGTTTTCTGTGAGACAGTGGTAATGACCCGGAATCTATATAAACGGTAGGCAGCTGCCTGGCTGTGCTCTGGCATTGCTGAGTTCCATGGGCGGCGGTAACCACTTACCATCAGATGAGCCGCCCACGCGTCTGTCTGGCAATTAAAAAAAAATGATCCCAATATATTTGTTTCAGGAGCTTCAAATCGTGAGTATTGGACATAACTGTATGAGAACTGTGGGAATTGTTTGTGTTTGGGATATTCTCAAAAGTAGGGTAGAATATTTAATATTTACTTTTCCGCTTGCCAAATCCGTGGGTAGTTGCAGAGTCGTATGCCGTCCGAGCCGAGTGGCTCTTCGCCCCGCGCCTCCAGCGTCCTCGTCGCCGTGGTTGGTGCGTCGAGGTATTCCGTCGTGTACTCGATTCGACTCCGGACCTTATTGTGCCGCGACATATTTTTCTGTGTGCTAATTTTCCAAACTCGAGAACGCGAAGTTAACTAGTTGGTTGGTGTTATTGAACGGACTCTCGAAGAAGGAGGAGCGCGGTATATCATCGATCCCAGGCATGAAGCTGCGAGCCCAGGTCAGTGGATTTCGTCGCTTAGCTAACAACACCGCGCAAGTTAAATTGGCTTAGTTTTCAGGAGAGACATAAACTTAATATGTTTTATGAAGATGTGTAACGTAACCAATGAATTGCGCTGTGACAGAACTATTTGAATATCGTTCTTTGTATGGTTAGTTTAAATTTTTGTGTAAATTTATTGGATACGCGTCAAAAACAATTTATCCGATGACAATATCACATGACCAATTTTCGAGTTAAGCGGTGTTGACTGCCTGCTGTTGTAATGCGTACGCGTTACGATTAAGCTAATGAGGCCTCGGGTCGATCTCTGGGTCGGGTAAAGTGGTATTGAGCTTTTTTATTACGAAATGCTCAGTATCAGCCCGGAGTCTGCAATTTGTGCCCGGTATGATACATGATGGATACATACGCACTCACGCCTGTAATCCCCGAAGAGGTAGGCAGAGGTGTAACTAGTACACCCACATTTCGCCGAGCGTATCTCCGTCCCACGATGTGATAGGGGGCGAGCCTATTGCCATACCGGGAACAAATTCAAGACTCCGGGTTGATAGTGAGAATTTCGTTCTAGAAAAACCCAATACCA
This sequence comes from Mimas tiliae, assembly GCA_905332985.1. Taxonomy (NCBI): domain Eukaryota; kingdom Metazoa; phylum Arthropoda; class Insecta; order Lepidoptera; family Sphingidae; genus Mimas; species Mimas tiliae. The sequence continues at coordinate 2,698,872 of HG995260.1, read as the reverse complement.
CTTTACCCGACCCGGGGATCGAACCCGAGACCTCAGCGTTAGCCTCAATTGTAACGCGTACGGATTAAAACTGCGCCACCGAGGCAGTTTTCTCTAAAAGAAAAATATTGGAGATCCTATTTTGCTTACACATATAAACCATAAACAAAATGTAATAAAAATATTCGCTTGTACGTTTCATTTCCTATATCAATCATATCTGATGGCAACACCGTGTGTAGGTATGTGCATCATTTATGACTGCTCACCCCCCGTAAATAAAGTGCCGTCATGATGACTCAAACTATAACATTTGGTATCTATCCATCGGTATTAAGTGGAGATGGAGAGCTGTTAGGTTTAGGGGGTAGTGAGAGATTTATTCTACGAAGATATTTAGTTCAACGTATGTCACCCATGGCTTTGTGGGTGTTCTTATGTGGTGGAGATCACTTACGATTCTCGACCTTCTTTCCTCCTGTCCTCATCCTCCTTGCAGGATATGGAGTCGCTTTTAGTTTTTACGACCGGCCATCTGTCTGATGATCCCCTCTGGGAATAAAACACGGAAGGGATAGGCAGAGGTGCAACTAGTGCTGCACCCACGACTCGCCGAGCTTATTTCCATCCCATGATGTGTACATAGTTTATCGCCATACCGGGCACAAATTCCAAATCCAGGGTAATTCATATGTGTTTTTCGAATCGATAAATCAAACAAACGGTAATTGCCTGACCTGGGAATTTAACCCAGGACCTCATGGTTCTCAGCCTTAGTACACTGCTACCATTCCAATGAGGTGGAAGATCTTTCTTTCTGCCTGGCGTTATCCCGGCTTAATGCCAGGGTCCGGCATCCATTATGATTTGAAGGTGGATTCGGTATTATGTAGGGCGACCCGCCATCTAGCCTCCACAATTCTCACATCTCTAATGAGGTGTTTTATTTTTGGGATAGGTCAGCGAACGAGAAAGTGGGTCACCTAATGGTAAGTGATCTCCATCGCCCATGTACGCTCACAATACCACATCATGGGAGCGTAGCTGACCTTAAAGGAAAGGGATAATTAAGGGATTGGGAAGGGGGGATTTGGGCCTCCGGATATCTCATTTACCGTACGAAACGCAGCAGCAAGCTTACGTCGGGTTTCTGTGAGACAATGGTAACGACTCGGACGGGCCGGCCCATTGACAGAGTAAACAAAAGGTTTTACGGCGTGGTTCTACCACTTTACACTTACCACAAAAAAAAACTTTCTTAAATCTTTAAGCACTGTGTGTGCCTAGAACTTTATTTATCACTCGCCAGTTACAGCGATTTCACTTTTTGAAGTTCAAACATTTTAACCGAACGCAGATTCGTCGAAGGGTGAAATATGGAGGGGTGTACACTATTTGCGGATTTCACGTTACTTTTTGTTGAAAGTCACATTGTAATTCCGGGGTTAAATAGAGCACTTGTCGATTCCGATATTTTTAAGCGGATTAAAATGCGCTTGTAATTTTTAAAATGGATATTTATGCTGAGTGGAACTTAAAATATCAGATTTAAGCAGATGTTTAGCTAGATAACTGGCTGAATAATTATTAGAAACTAAATTGTTTGTTTTTTTTTTTAAGGTTGAGTGACGAAACGAGCAGGTCGCTCGTCTGATGATAAGTGTCACGCCTGCCTATAAACAGAAGCAACACCACACAGAACTTTGAATTACAAAGCAGACATAAGATGTTAAGTCTCATAATACAGTAATTACACTGGCTTCAATGTCCTACAAACCGGAACACAACAGTAAGCAACAAACTGCTGCTTGGCGGCAGAAATAGACAAAGCGGTGGTACCTACCATTCTGCAAAATGTATGTAAGTATATGAGGAAAGGCTTTGTTATAGCTTTATGCGTATATATAGTCTACTTAGACAGCGTTCGTGGCGCAGTGGGCGAGTAGCCGGCTGCGAAGCGAGAGGCCGTGGGTTCGATTCCAGCACCGAGACAAATGTTTGTGTGATCCACAAATCTTGGTTTCGGGTCTGGGTGTTGTGGGACCGAAGTCCCTCGTAGTTCCTGATACCCACGATACAGGTTAACCTAGTGTGGGGTCAGGACTTTGTGTGTGACTGTTGGGTGTAATTATTTATTGTACTTAACAGTGGATCCAGTTAAAATACTATTTTAAAGGTTCTGAAGACATCTACACCTCCACCACCACCACCTGCATAGACGCTGTCTTATACCAATTTTATATTATTTGATCTTTTAAAGATGAAAGCCCTTGAACGCGATATGAATGAAGGTTATAAATCGCATCAGCATTAGATTTAAATAAAGTAGGTATGCATTATGGATTGTTTCAGTAATATTTGCGACATTGTCACGTGAATGTAACCTTGTGGTCAGTCTGTGTAACTGTTGGGTGTATTGTACAGTACTCTTTAAATTAAAAGGTTTTTTATATTTTTAAATATTACATTACCTAAAAAAATAAAACATTTAAACATATAAAAAGTATCACCCTTCAATGGCGAGGCCTAAGACCCAAGCCACCGGCAGTTAGGGCCCCAGTGTGAGCAACCTCCTCACAATGCGTGTCCAATAATACAGCCTTCTGCATCTGACTTCTGACCCAACTACCAATTGAGAGCCTCTGAAGATGTTGGTCGAGACTTTTCGGTATCAACCCATGGACGGAAACGACTATCGAGACAATGATTGTCGAGTCAATATCATGTATTTATTATTATAATGTATTATTATATCTAAATATCAAAATCAAAAATAATATACAAGTCAATATTACTCAACTAACAACCCCAATTTTGGCATTACTCAATGTCAAATCCTAACAGGTGAGCTCATTACAGATTACTTACGGTTATTTGCAACTACCGCCATCTGTTGTGATACGCCTGCTGATTACGATCACTCACTCATACGCTCCTATTGCACAAACCTTGGAAGGGTTGAATTTAAGATATTTTATTTAAAAAAAAAACTGCTTCTAGAAATAATCTGTCAAAACTGAAAATGACCAATGAGTTTTTACGATGGCGCCACTCATCTCGCTATATACAAATATGTATTTGTCAACTAATAATTTCAAATTGTATTTATAAAGTAAGTATAGATTTAGATAGCAGTGTGCAGAAAGCAGTGATAGCTCAACGGGGAGTGGTATGGACTGTCGAGACGAAAGTCGCAGGATAAAAACCAGCCCCAAGTGGATACACCTCTGAATTTTCTAAGTTATGTGTGTATTAATTGTTAATTATCACTTGCTTTAACTGCATTTAACGGTGAAGGAAACATCGTGAGGAAACCTGCATACCTGAGAAGTTCTTCATAAGAATTTCGAAGGTATGTGAAGTCTACCAATCCGCATTAGGTCAGCGTGGTGGACTAAGGCCTGACCCCTCTCATTTAGTAGAGGAGGCCCGTGCCCAACAGTGGGACGTATATAATACAGTGCTAGTATCCTTTATTATATTATATTACGAAGTAAGTATTAATTAATAAAATAAAAAAAAAGTATGGCAGAACGATTCGCGTAATACCATCCAAACTATAAACTTAAACAATGGGTAATTTACAATACAAAACATTAACACCGATGTGCGACAGATTTCCACTTATTACACTTCCGTACAAAATTAACAATAAAAAGGACAAACAGAAAATTACAAAGCATTTGACATCTGACACGGCGTATATTCAAATTAATGCATTATCGATATGAACAAGCGCATTTGGGCGTAAAAAGGGTGTTTTATGACACCTACGATTTGTACACACTATGCGACCGTCTCTATTTTAGTGTCCCAGTGTAGAAATATTGTTATATTGCAATACTGAAATCATTACACACTGAGACAAATGTTTGTGTGATCAACAAAAATTTGTTTCGGGTCTGGGTGTTGTGGGACCGCAAGTCCCTCGTAGTTCCTGATACCCACGATACAGATTTTACCTCGTGTGGGGTCAGGACTATGTGTGTGACTGTTGGGTGTGTATTTATTTGGGTGGGTGTGTATTAGTCTGAGTGGTAGAGCCACACAACCAGCTCTGTCTACAACATGAATGAGCCGGCTCGTCCGGGTCGTTACTACTGTCTCACAGAAAACCGGCGTAAAGTAGCAGCTTGCTGCTGCTTTTCGTACCGTGAGTGAGATATCCGGCGGCCCAAATTCCCCTCCCCTTCCCAATCCCTTATCCCTTATCCCTTATCCCTTTAAGATCGGCAACGCGCCCATGAATATCTTAGTATTGTGGGGTTTATGGGCAGTGATGATCACTTACCTAATGGTAAGTGATAAAAAAATAAATGCCGGCCGGCAATCGAACAATGGTAACCCCATTTGGTGACCCACTTGTTCGATTGCCGGCCTATACTGTAAAAAAAGAACGAATGTATACCTAACCTATACACGTTCAATAATGATCCTTCTGTATTACCATCGATAAAAATAATATTTTTTACATAATTATTTCCATTTTAATGACAACAAATTTAAATAATTTATATTCAAATTAACAGAATTAATTGCGTGATAATATGTAATTACGGTGCATTTTTTTCGCTTTAATATGCTTTTTTTACACTACGAACGCAATCTAGAAAACAATTACAATTTAAACATTCACATTTAGTATCTTAATATTTTTATTTCTCAAACCAGTATCTAAAAAAACTTACCTATGACATTTAACACTAAAATGCGAACGTACACATTTATGACACGTAATTTGCGCGTAAATCAAATTTGAGCGGTGGGCGTGGAGGTGTCTGGCGCATATGTCGAGTTTTATTCTACCTGCTCTACTCTATGTCTAAGTGGTTTTGCGTGTCCGATCTACATGATCATAAAAAAACATTTGTTTGCTTGTTTGATGCTTTTTTCGATATGTTGTAAGAAGAAAGATAAAGAAAGACAATTAAATTTGACATAATTTGACTACGTCTTAAAAAGGAAAAATTCGAGACTTCGGGCTGATACTAAGCATTTCATGATAGAAAAACCCAATATTACTTTTACCCGACCCGGGGATTGAACCCCAGACCTCAGCACAACAATAGTACCGCGTACGCAGTACAACTACGCCAATGTGGCAGTTTTTTAATTTTTTTTTATTGCATATAATCTTATAAAACATAATAGGTATTATGCCTATCCACTATTCGGTAAATAGCCATGTCTGCAACATACGTTGTGTGTATGCAAATTACTTCCATTTTTAAAGATTGAAATCAGTACAAACCTGTGGGGTGACACAGAACCATACTGCTCTAATTATTTGCATGACCTAAATGATATGCTAATTTTATTCAAAAACCTTATGTTAAATGTTTGATTCAGATGTCCAATAAACGCAACGAATTGCATGAATATTATAAAAGGAAAAATAACAAGTTGAATGTTAAATTAACAAATGTTGACTCAGTGTTATTGTTTTTTAATATTCAATAATTGGTGTAGACCACCGTCATCAAATTTGTTTATAATATTATTAGCTTCTTAACTTTTGAATTAACTAAAATAATTAAATGCCACTGGTTATATTAAATAAATCCTACATTTTATTCTAAATAATATAAACATAAGCTGTTTTTGTTTGCAAGTTGAACATATACAATAAGGTCAAACGGAACTGATGTACTAATTTGACGTCTAAACTATCAAGCTTGGTACTTAATATATGTCAAATCAAAGAAAAGCTTATTTTTATTTAGTGATTAATATTTGAAATCAATAATACAATAATAATATACACGTAACTTGATATTAATAATATTCTTATAGAAGTTACACAAAATGCAACATATCGCAGCTTCAATTATTCCATAAGCATAATCTTCTTACGCCAATGTTTATACGTGATATTAACTTGAATTTTATCCGTCTAAATAACCACTTATTAAGTCGGCTTGTATTTTACGCTGGCACGGCCACAAAAACTGTGGCACCCCTCGGTAGTACAGTGTAGCAAACAACGAACACCTGCAAGCTCCCAACCAACTTGGACAATATGTGATAGTTTCACTTGTTTAATAGTCAGCTCGATGAATTAGTGTGCAGAATTTTGTTTGGTCTTTTATGGAAATGGAACATAAAATCTGTTATACTCTTCCATGGCGCAGTGGGCGAGTAGCCGGCAGTGAAGCGAGAGGCCTCGGTTTCGATTCCCGCACTGAGACAAATGTTTGTGTGATCCTAAAATATTTGTTTCGGGTCTGGGTGTTGTAGGACTGCAAGTCCCTCGTAGTTCATGATACCCATGATAAAGGTTAACCTAGTATGGGGTCAGGACTATGTGTGTGACTGTTGGGTGTATTTATTATTATTATTGGTATGGTTTGCTAAACAGTCAACTACTCAACAGTCAACTGACCTACGTTTTTTCCCTGTTCCTATAATATAGGATCTTTTAAACGAAGTGTGAAGAATAGTTCTGGCGACCTACAATAGATACATCATTTTTAGAATTATTGGTCCTCCAGCAATCATACCTACTGATCGCACACTAGTTTTTTTATAAGACATACATACATACGCACTCACGGCTGTAATCAAAGAGGCAGGCAGAGGTGTAACTAGTAAACCCACACTTCGCAGAGCTTACTTCCGTCCCATGATGTGATAGGATGAGCCTATCGTTATACCGGTATTGTGCCCGGGCACAATTCCATACTTCAGATGGTTTACATTTCGTGATAAACAATATTACTTTACTCGACCCGGGGATCGAACCCGAGGCCTCAACACAGCAGCCGTACCGCGTACACATTACAACTGCGCCACTGAGGACCTTTTTTTTTTGGACTCTGGGTCAATCCCGGTGAAGATAAGACATGATTGATAAGACAAGGTGGTAGGTCCCTCGTTTGCGAGAGACCGGCTGGGTTGGTACCACCGCTTTGTCTATTTCTGCCGCCAAGCATCAGTGTGTAAGCACTGTTGTGTTCTGGTGTGAAGGACATTGAAGCCAGTGTAATTACTGGGTATTATGAGACTTAACACCTTATGTCTCGGGGTGACGAGCGCAGTCCAGTGTCATGCAGTGCTTTATTTAAAGTTCTGTATGGCGTTACTTCTGTTTATGAGCAGGCGTGGCGCTTACCATCAGGCGAGCGACCTGCTCGTCTCGTCATGCAATTTAATAAAAAAAAAATTGATTTAAAAAAAAACTGGGTACAGCGTGGCTCTACAATAAAAGCTTTCAAAAACCGCTCAGTGTCATGGCGCACGTTCTATACGTACCCTCCTGTAATCGTAATGAAGAATTATTGTTTCTAACGTCACACTGCAGTGTTTTGTGTAAGGATTTCCTTTCAATAAGTCTCTTCGGTCGTCGGCCAAACACGTTTGTGCAAAAGTTTTTCTAGCTGTATTATTATAACACTTTTTGTGACTGTTTTTATTGAGGCCCTTCCGGATTTATTGATTTGCAGCGGCAAGTTAAGGGTTAAACGTAAAATAAATTGTTATTTTCTTTATTGATATTTAAATATGATTATTAAATATTTATTTTATTGAAATATATATTTTTTTGTCTCAATAACGAAATGAGTAGGTCGCTCGCCTGACAGTAAGCGCAACGCCTGCCCATTAAAATAAACAACACCACACAGAACTTGTGTTACATATACTTGCATGGCATTGCGCTCGTAGTGTATGTGCGCTGTTCAAGGTATAGAATGGTAAGTCTCATAAAGCCCAATAATTTCACTGGATTCAATATCCTTCGAACCGAAACAAAACAGTGCTTATACACAGCTGTTTGGTGGCAAAAATAGAAAAAGCGGTGGTACCAACCCAGACGGTCTCTCATATACGACGGACCTACCAGCCTACCACCTTGTTTAGTTACTTATTCTGATTGAATATTCAATCGGTAATTATTATAAATAAATCATTGTGAGTAAAAAAATTAAGTGGAACGTTGATCAAGTAATGAGTAAAATATAGAAGTAATAAATTTTTTGTCATTTCCGCTCATTATTTTATCAATTTAATGTTCAATAAAAATCGTTTTAATTTTGTGTTGCTGATGATATTGTGGAATTTAATTAGGCACCCTAATAGTCCAATTTTATTAAACAAAAAAGATAAAAAATCTCATAAATACATTATCACAACTCAACTTAATCTGTATTGATATATGAAAAAATGTACTTAAATTACATGGACAAAGTCCGAGCATTATATGTCGTGACTTGTGAATCGCGACCCTCTGAGTGGACTGGGGTATAAATCATCTCTAATACTGTTTTTCTTTAACATATTTTAGCCCCTGTCTCCCCTAGTGTAGTCAACGTTATAATTTGTGTCTTATAAATCCTGAAATGCTTTTGAATTATAACAATTTTTGTTTAATGGTCTGCTATATTCTTTCGTTTTTCCTCTTAAAAGCCTGAAGAGGTCCAGACAGCCAGGTATTGTATGCAGTATATAACTTTAATCATAAAAATCATAATAGTGTAGCTCCTTCAATCATTAAAACAAAATAATAAACCTATTGTCTTGAGTGCAATGATACAACTTCGCCTTAAATCATGGAGATAAATGTTTGCTATTTTTAAGCTATCACAAATCAATAATTATTTTATTTTTTAAACATACGCACTCACGCTTGTAATCCCGAAGGGGTAGGCAGAGGTGTAACCAGTACACCCACATTTCGCCGAGCGTATCTCCGTCCCATGATGTGATAGGGGGCGAGCCTATCGCCATACCGGATATTGTATCCTATTCCTAACTGGATTATCATCATCTCAGTCTGTTGCCGTCCACTGTTGGATGTAAGTCTCTCCAAGTGAGCCAATTGATTATTGAGATTGAATGTAGAATAAAAGTTGACTGAAGCCAAAACGGTATAATGCTACTGCTAATGCTAGGTGCATTTGACGTTGATTATTGGTTTAAGAGAATGCCATTTGCAACTTTCTTGACGCTGAGATTAGATAGGAATGATATTTTGAACATTTAAAATTACGAGAATTGGCCTCCTGAACTAAAATAAATATAAAATTGAAAAGTCTTTAGTTAATAGTTTGATAGGCGTCACATGCTCACGAGGCATGGATCCTATAATTCATTCCTGTGTCGGATTAGAAATGAAGAATCTGCCGTATGCAACCATTGTGTTAATTACCGCGAGGACACGGCCCAATATAAGTGTGTGTTATGTTATTATAAACTCTTGAAGTGTGCCCAGTCTGCAGCTGCGGCGAGAAGTCTTTGCCTGGCGTGGTAGCTGCCATGGTTGACAAACGGAGGTCGTGCACTTCGTGTATGACCTCCTTTTTTGACCGTGTCATTTTGTAGAAAGAGAACGCCGAACGGGATCGAAATCTTGCTTGCTGCCGAAGAAAAAAGAGAAGCCAGTTTGACGATTAAGCAGTGCTTTCTGCCTGTAGACTGGAGGCCTTTTAGAATTCCACCATGGTATCCCCCTGCCTGCCGTAAGAGGTGACTAATTGGGGTCACTAGGTTTTCCGGCTGCGCAGCGGGGGATATGCATGGACGGCAGCATGAAAACATCGCCGCAGACACCGAAATGCTTCATTATTGTGGGGTTATTTATTTTACTCTATGAGTTGGGTATCATTGCCATAGATATTCTAAGATGATAATATTATTACTATACAATTCTACATAATGCTTTCATGCATCTTTTTACAAATCATGAAAATGGCATAGACGTCTTTGATAGAAATACAAAGCTAATTTAAAAACACGACTTCACGTAATTTTTCCATCAAACAGAAAATGAAATTTCACCATACAAAGTTTTGGACAACGCAAAAGAAAGCTAATTGCAAACGCTGATAATCCAGTAGACAAAAACAATAGATCATACATAGAGTCTGTTGATAGAGCCTACGGGTAGGTGGCGTGCATTAGTTAAGTCAACAAGAGTGCAGCCGATGCTTAATCCAACGGAGTAGAGGTATTGCAAACAGAGGTCGTTGCAGAATTTAATAGGCACTCGAAAATGTATTCAGTTTGGAGCTTAGTTTAGGCAATTTTTAACCGACTTCAAATAAGGAGGAGGTTCTCGATTCGACTGTTTTTTTATGTTTGTTACCTCAGAACTTTCGACTGGGTGAATCGATTTATATTTTTTATTTATTTAAGCTTGTGATTCCCGTGTGGTCCTATTTCAATTTGGTTAAAGTTCTGACGATGGAGACCAGAATAAAAATAAAACTCCTCAACGGACAACAGTACACTCGTCGCGATTGTGTTATTGTATTGGAATTTACATGCTATTGCTGTAATTACCACAAAAAAATTTAAAAATAAAATAATATTTATTTACTTTTTGTTATTCGTCTATTCTGTTCTACTTTATTTGCTTACACACATACATAGACTCACGCCTGTTTCCCATAGGGGTAGGCAGAGTCAACTGATTTATTCGCTTGTATGATGATAACAGTAAGCGCTCACACTTGACTCTAAACAGAAGCATGCAGAAACCTATTCAGAACTTTGAATTACAAAATACTGCATAGCACTTTATTGCTGTTGTAACCTGAGATATAAGATGTTCAGTCTCAAAATGCCCAGTATTTATCTGTTCTGAACGCCCTTCATACCGGAACACATCCTACTGTTAGGTGGTAGAAATAAATCCACGACCCAGACTGACACTCGTGTACTACAGACTTACCATTTATACCTTTATACTATATTTTGTTATGCAATCCTTTTTTTTTTATTTATTAGATTGAATGACAAGACGAGCAAGTCGCTCGCCTGATGGTAAGCGCCACGCCTGCTCATAAACAGAAGCAACGCCACACAGAACTTTAAATATAGCACTGCATGACTCTGGACTGCGCTCGTCACCCCGAGACATAAGGTGTTAAGTCTCATAATGCCCAGTAATTACACTGGTTTCAATGTCCTTCACACCGGAACACAACAGTGCTTACACATTGTTGCTTGGCGGCAGAAATGGACAAAGCGGTGGTACCAACCCAGCCGGTCTCTCGCAAACGAGGGACCTACCACCTTGTAAACCTATATTTTTTTGTTTCACACGAGTGGACTTTACTGGGGTTTTCTTTGTCCACGTTTATATTTATTCTTTTTCTCACATGAGCGGTGGTTACTAGGGCTTTTTTGGTCCATTAATGTTATGGTCGTTTATGAATAGAAAAACATTAGTTACTAAATACCTCGAAAACCTCTTGTCTTGCTTAATGACGCATGAAAAAGAAGACGAAGATGAAAAAGAGAAGAAGTTTTTTAATTTTTCACGGTTGTAATTGGTGTGCTGATTGATGTATACAATGATAAAACTGATCAATTGTTAATAAGATATAAAGGAAATAAACCTGCTAATATTACTTAGATGCTATGCTTGTGAATGATACATGTTTGATGCTATAATAGCCGGTTCATATACAAATGTTGGTCAATTAAAGCAAACACAACCTTTTCGATCTAACTCACAGGAGACACAGTGTCGCCTCGTGTGGCATATTTTGTATGCTAAAGCTAGCAGCTTAATGCTAGCTGGAATCGGTAGTAAGGCTAAGTTATGGATGGGGCAGGCTTCAATCGTGCATACTGTGTACCGATGAGTATGTCTGTGAAATACGTACAGTTGGTGCAAATATATTTTGAATAATTTATATGATTTAATTTCATCGCCTTATTGGTCTAGTGGTAGCATACCAAGGCTCTATACCTTAAGATTCTGGGTTCAATTCCCAAGTCAGGCAGTGACAACTTCCTTTTCAAAACTTTCGATTACATATGAATTTCTGACTGCCTCGGTGGCGTAGTTGTAACGCGTACGCGTTACGATTGAGGCTAACGCTGAGGTCTCGGGTTCAATCCTCGGGTCAGGTAAAGTGGTATTGGGTTTTTCTATTACGAAATGCTCAGTATCAGCCCGGAGTCTGGAATTTGTGCCCGATATGGCGATAGGCTCGCCCCCTATCACATCGTGGGACGGAGATACGCTCAGTGAAATGTGGGTGTACTAGTTACACCTCTGCCTACCCCTTCGGGGATTACAGGCGTGAGTGCGTATGTATATGAATTTCATCATCCGTCCATGAATTTTCATTCATAATTTGACTGGGTATGGCAATCGAACCCACGGCCTTTAGTTTCGCAGCAGCTAATCGCCGCTGCACATCGGAGGCTATCATACTGTGGCAATACTTGGCATAAGTCCAGTATTTAACATAGCTTTAATTATTTTACGCCATCTAGATTGTTTGAAACAACCAATACCACTTCTGACCGCACTAGTACAGTTAAGCCAGCATAATGTCCGTTTGCTTACTTTGATATTTGTGCGGGGCTTAGCATGCGTTACGCTCTGCTGGTATTTGGACGTTCGTACCGGCAGTCAAAGGGTTGATTTGAGGCCGTATTACTAGTAAGCTGATTAGCTGGGTCAATTTGTGTACTAAATTGTATCTTGTATCTATTGAGCTGGGTTTTGGTCTATGTTAATTAGTTACTAGATTTTCTTTGCAGTTTCTCCTGCGTATGTTCAGTGATAAAAAGTGTTTTCATATCCTATAATGAAATATGTATTTTATTAATGATTTTATTAATGATTTTATTAATGTCGAAGAGTAATTATATAGAGTTTCAAATTTTGGTTACTATATACATACTGCCTTGGTGGCGCAGTTGTAATACGTCCGTGGTAAGACTGCTGTGTTGAGGTCTCGAGTTGGATTCCAGTGTCGGGTAAAATGATATTGGGTTTTTCTATTACGAAATGGTCAGTATTAATCCAGAGTCTGGAATTGTACCCGGTATGGTGACATGCTGCATCAAATCATAGGACGGAAATAAGTTCGGTGAAATGCTTGAATTGCTTGAAGAAAACATCATGAGGATATGCAGCTATACCTGAGAAGTTCTTCATATTTTTTTAGATTTGATGTGAAGTTTGCCAACCCGCATTAGGCCAGCGTGGTGGCCTAACTCCTCTCATTCAGTACAAAAAATGAATAAAATGGCGTCGTGTAAACATAATAGGTTATGCTTCAAATTGCGTACATACGAGTATACTCTTCCACCTGCCCTTATCCCACTGACAGTGGGGTCGGCGCAATATGCTTTTTATTAACACATGCTACGGAAATATTTGGCTTGTAGTTTTTACGATCAGCCTCTTTTTTGACGTCAACCTCTCTGGGGAGAAAATATCCAGATCCGAAACAAATATTATGCCTCGGTGCGAGAATCGAACCCGTGGCCTCTAGTTTCACACTTCGCTACTCGCCCACTGTGCTACGAAGGCTATCATAATTTGCGTACATACCCTTCTTTCTTTCTACCTGGCATTATCCTGGCTAGTGCCAGGGTCCACCTTCCCACTAAGACGCCTCCACTTCGCCCGATCTTGAGCGTCCTCCTTAGTAAGACCATTGACTCTCATGTGTAGCTAACTGATAAATAGTAATACACCCAACAGTCACACACATAGTCCTGACCCCACATTAGGACAACCCGTATCGTGGGTATTGGGAACTACGAGGGACTTTCGGTCCCACAACACCCAGACCCGAGACCAATATTTGTGGATCACACAAACATTTGTCTTGGTGTGGTGTCTCGATTCGCAATCGGCTACTCGCCTACTGCGCCACGGAGCTGTCAATGACTCCCTTTAATATGTCATTCCAGCCTTCTTTGAGCGTAATTTGCGTACATACACTATCCAACAAAACACAAGACAAACATTTAAATCGGTACCCGATATCCAATCGAGCCACAATTTCCTCAGTAATCATTCGGCACATCAAAACATCATTAGTAAGGGCGTTGGCCCCGTGTCCTATAGTTTAATATAATTGTTTGGTGCGATGCTGCACGGTGTGGCACATCATCTGCCGCGTGGACGCGAAGTCACGCTTCCTACTTATATAGGGTGATGTTTGACCTAAATATATATGACTAGCTTTTGCTCACGGCTCCGTCCTAAAGTTCTTTTCTAAGATAAAAAGAAGCGTGTATCCTAATCATGATCATGGTCTATTTGTCAGCAAAATTTCATCAATTATGAGTAACAAACATCACAATTCACAAACTTACAAACATGCCAACTTTCACATTTTTAATAGTCAGATTATAAGTGATTTATGATTTATTTCGTTCTTGCTTTTATTCTAGTAAAGATTCTATTGTAAAATACACAAGTTACACTCCAAAAGTGTAGGCAGAGGTGTAGTTAGTGTACTCATTGTTCGCCAAACAACTTTTTTTTTCTTTCTTTATTTCTGTCCCCTGATGTTATAGAGGGGAATTAATTCAATAATTAACGAATAATAAGTCAATGCGTATTATTCCTCAACGCTGCGTCAATAATACGAGTAACTGGCGTTCTGGTGATTATTAAGTTTATTAAACAGTAATACCGTAGGTACCATTTAGTATAAAAATAGATCATGCACTGCACGATTGGCGCAGTTGTTATGCGGGCGTGGTACGATTATTATATGGAGGTCTCAGGTTCGATTCCCGGGTCGGCTAAAAGTGATATTGGGTTTTTCTATTACGTAACACTCAGTATTAGCTCGAAGTCTGGATTTGTGACCAATTTGGCGTTTCGGTGAGTCACGTAATAAGTACGTATAGTGAGTTTGGGTTGGTACCACTGCTTTGTCTATTTCTGCCGCCAAGCAACAGTGTGTAAGCACTGTTGTGTTCCGGTGTGAAGGACATTGAAGCCAGTGTAATTACTGGGCATTATGATACTTAACACCTTATGTCTTGGGGTGACGAGCGCAGTCCAGTGCCATGCAGTGCTTTATTTAAAGTTCTGTGTGGCGTTGCTTCTGTTTATGAGCAAGCGTGGCGCTTACCATCAGGCGAGCGACCTGCTCGTCTCATCATTCAATCTAATAAAATAAAAATAAAAACCTCCCGGTCTCAGTGAATATCCAGTAACGTCAGGCCGGCATAATGGCGACAATCGAAAGATGACGCTAGACAATCGCTATTATATTTGGACTACACTGATCTTACCATTAGGTCCAGTCACTTTATTGTGTCAGGATATAAATAAAAATAATGAAATTTGACACACACATAAAAAGCCATATTCACGCTGACAGACCCGCGAGCAAAAGCTAGTATAAGTAATAAAGACAATTAGCTGCTTCAGTGAATTAGTGTACTATTATATAGTACGAATAGTACTAAGCTAATTAGTCATAAAAATTTAAATATTTATAATGAACGTCATAATATCCTGCATTTAAAACAAATTATATATTAGAAATAATAGTTTGAAATGTTTCCTGTAACTATAAAAGAATGACTGAGTACCACAAATTCACTGATATGCAACGTAATGGGGAAAATAATAAAATGTAAACATCCTGTACACGTGCGTTAAATGCGTCGTTTATCATGGAACAGATTAACTGTAGCTACTCGCACTTGTCCTATTTATAAATGGTTTCTTTTTTCATTTTGTACTTCGTCGACTTTGTCATATTCGCCATCTTAGCGACTTCAAAAAATGAGACGGTTCTCAATTTTCTATATATCTTTGCTTTTTTTATGTTTTTTTCGAATGTATTTGTGCTGTTAGCCTATATTGCTTTTACAGCTTCACCTGAAAATAAAGCCAGTGCTTATGGTGCTCTAGCCAGAAATATGTATAGTGAATTTAGTAGCGATTGCACAGAGGCGCCACTTAGAAGGCAGAGTCCTCAGCTTGAGCAATCGGTGGGGAGCATATTTTAGGGCCGTCTCTGCACATCATTGTGCTGAAGGTCAGTTGTAGGAGTTCTTCGGACTCGCAGGCGTATCCTATGTCAGGATTGCGTATTATTATTGCGATTCAGATTGGGCAAGGAAATTGAGGACCAAAATCATTTGATAGAGCTTAGTTGCGATGTGGTCCCATATAAATTTGGTTAAGATCTGTTGACGGAGTCCGGAGTAAAAAAATGAAACTCCTCAACGGATAATAGCACAGACATCGCGATGCTGTTATTGTACTGTAATTTACATACCATAGCAGCCTACCACTAAAAATATAATACACTAACTATTACTAATACTCCATGAGATTCATCAAAATTATTGTGAAAAAATAAATGTGTAAATTCAAATAACATATAATTAAATATCTAAAAACGATATGCCCTGTTGCGCCTGAATTAAAAGGTCAAAACAGTAACGACATATTTTTTTGTTTTTTGAACTCAACATAACCCTCATAGGGTTTAAAATAGGGTCAACAGTAATAAGTGACGTTGAAAAAACATAAACGTTGTTTTTCTTACAAAAAACACCCGGTTAGTATGTTTCCCCTATAATTTCGCAATTTTTTGCCAAAAACCATGAACTCAATGTTTCTATCATATTTATCATTAACTGTCAAAGTATTTTAGTTTTTTATTGATCGTGAGAACATTTCCTGTCGTTTCTGTCGTGTAATGATGACGTCCCATGTTTTATTGGTTTGTCAAATTGTGTATGGCAAAATTTCACAGGGTAAAGTAAACAATTAGTTTAATAGCTACATTTTTAAAGGGAAGTTAAAAAGTTACGGGGACTCTAGGGAGTTACGGGGCTTGTGAGAAAGTTAATATTACGTGCTTTTTTAGTAAATTACACGCATTCAATTGACATGAAAAAACATATTTTTTTAAAATAATTAAAATAAATACACTAAACAGTCACACACATAGTCCTGACTCCGCATTAGGTTAACCTGTATCGCGGATATCAGGAACTACCAGGGACTTGCGGTCCCACAACACTCAGACTTGAAACAAATATTTGTGGGTCATACAAACATTTGTCTCGGTGCGGGAATCGAACCCACGGCCTCTCGATTTGCAGCTGGCTAAACACCCGTTTTTTAAGTGTAGAATAATTTAGTCAAAACAATATAAACTGCTCTATTCCTTGATTAAGTAAAGTACTTTTTACATACATTTCGTAATCCATCATAAATCATCATCATTCATGTCTACGCCATCTTTCCTGGATTACAGAACGATACTCAGCATATACGCTCTCATATCTCTTACCGGATGTTCCCTTGTAAAAGAAAGCATCAAAAATTAACGATGAAAGCATAATATAAAAGTTTTTTTTTTTTTTTTATAGTACCGGCCGGCAAACGAGCAAGTGGGTCACCTGATGGTAAGCGATCTCCACCGCCCATGTACGCCCACAATACAAAAGAATTATGGGCGCGTTGCCGACCTTAAAGGAAAGGGATAATAAGGGATTGGGAAGGGGATGGGGATTTGGGCCTCCGGATATCTCACTCACCGTACGAAATGCAGCAGCAAGCTGCTACTTTACGCCGGTTTTCTGTGAGACAGTGGTAACGACCCGGACGAGCCGGCCCATTCATGCTGTAGACAAAATTGTCTACAGCGTGGCTCTACCACTCGTGAAGCTACCTAAATCCATCGAAATAAGATGACAAGAAACGTAACTCAAGCAAAAAAATTACCCCACGAAAACTTTGTGCAAGGGGCGTGGCTATAAAAGTCTGTGCATAATAATATCTAGTTGACACTTGATACGTCGAATTTTTTGCGGGGTAAAAAATATTTTTATGCGCGATAGAAATTTAATATTATTTAACATTAACTTTTATGTAATAAAGTTGATTTTGAATGGTCAATAATTTTTGTTACGCGTATGAGTTTTTACGTGTGATTTTACCATTGCATGTGTAAGTAACTGGAGCCGTATTTTTTGGCAGATTCATATGCAAATTATCGGTCTAGTTATTTTATTTCGATTACTAAAATAGAAAAAACAAAACATAACCTTTCCAGATTAAAAAATGACCAATTTGTGTTCGATAGACTCGCCCCTATCACATCATGCGACGGAAATAAGCTCGGCGAAATGCGGGTGTACTATTTACCTCTGCCTACCCTTCCCTTCGGGGAGTACAGGCGTGAGTATGTATTTAAATAGTATTTTAAGTAGTATTTCATCACAAACATACAAAAACAAAACACACAAATTTCATATTCAGAAATGAATAATTAAAACATAATACATCTAGAATAAACTCATCAGTTGTCATCAGCAAGCGCTGACGTGATTAAATTTGGGCGCGAATCACAATATTCATAACACTGGGTATTCAGTAGACCTTAATTTGGATGCAAAACTGATAATTAACGCATTAACATCCAAACAACGTTAACAAAAGGTGTACTCGGCTTTGGATTGGGTTAACATTAAAGTGTGTGCTTCATGGTAGGGTGTTCGGATGATGAGGGTGCGAGTTTTGGATAGATTTTTTATTTTTGGATAGTCCCAAATATTTTTAGAAATGGTCCAACTTGGTTCCAATTGTAGGGGTCAGATGGCGAATCGCCTTTTTATATTTGAATGACGAGTCGAGGCGGTTAAGCAGAAATATGTATAATGTACTTAGTGGCGATTAAGGACAGAGGCGCCTTATAGAAAGCTCAGACCTCAGCTTGAGCAATCGCTGGGGAGTATAGTTTAGGGCCGTCTCTGCACATCATTGTGCCGACGGTCAGTTGTGGGAGTTCTTCGGACTCGCAGGCGTGTCCTATGTCGGGGAGCAAGTAGCTTACCTGATAAAAGTATATTCACTTACATCGGGAGAGAAAATTAAGGGTATTCCATACCTCATGAATCGTTGATACATACGATGAATGATTTTTAAGTTGTTAGATCTCCACTAATTTCTGGCCCCAGAAAATATAAGAGAAAATATTATTTCACGTCAGTTTCCTTAAGTTCTGTCAAGTCACCGTCGCCCAATCTTTGTGTTTATATAATTGTCAATTTTAAGGTTATCTCTTTAAATTAAGGTATTTTAACTTGTTTAGGCTTGGGTATAAACTTAGGTGCACCTTCTAGAAGGACGAATCTCGGATTTAGACAACTGACACGAAGTGTCCGGTTTCTATTGCGTTTCATACGTGGAGTGAGATTTCCGGAGGCCCAAATAACCTCGCAAGCTCTTCTTCTTTAAATGATATCGATGATTCTTCTAGTATTGTGGGTGTATATGCCTTTAGACCATTTATCATCAGGTGACTCACTTGCTCGTTTGCTGGCATATATTATAGAGAACGTCCCTATTCCAGTAAATTATCCACGCTAATACATTACAAAAATTACAACAAAATCAAGTTAGAAGGAGCAATGCACTATCAAAACGCGAACGGCCTATACCGTCCCACTCGCAATGTGCCCTGAAGTGCCCTGATTACCCTATTTATTCTATTAAGACAGTAATTGTTAGCCGAATGAGTTGCGTAGACTGCGCTCCGCCATTAGCTGTATTGTTCCTTTGTTCCAACAGAATATGTTTTATTAGTGCTGGCAAGTTATGTTATGTAAAGGATTTTGGTTGGAAATGTGTTTTGACAGCTTGAAATTTGGTAGCTATACAGTTGGTAGTTACAGCTACAGTTTGAGGCCGTCTGGGTTGGTACCACCGCTTTGCCTATTTCTGCCGCTAAGCAGTTTGTAAGCACTGTTGTGTTTCAATTTGAAGGACATTGGAGCCAGTGAAATTACTGGGATTATGAGACTTAACATCTTATGTCTCGGGATGACGAGCGCAGTACAGAGCCATGCAGTGTACTGTAATAGAGATTTCTGAGTGACGTTGCTTCTGTTTATGGGCACGCGTGACGTTTAACAACAAACGAGCGACCTGCTCGTCTCGTCATTCAAGCAAATAAAAAAACGCTAAAATTCTGGAATTTTTCCATAGTCTTTTTTTTCATTAAACATAATAACAATTGCATTATAAATAGTTCCCTCCAATAGTAGAACTACGCTGAGGCAGTTTTGCCTACAGTATGGATGGGCCGGCTCGACCGGTTTGTTACAACTGTTTCACAGAAAACTGACGTAGCAGCTTGATGCTTTTCGTACGATGAGTGAGATATCTTGAGGCCCAAATACACCCTTCCTGCACAATATGTCAATTTTCCCTTCCTTTTATCGGAAACATGTCCATGATTATTTTGGTATTGTGGGTTTTCATGAGCAGTGGATATCACTTACCATGGGGTGACCCACTTACTCGTCTGCCAACCTATGCTATAAAAGAAAATGTTTTAATAAACGGGTTAATTTCAATGACTGATTAGAAGTAAAATTGTGTCACATAACGCGGGAGTTTGACAGCTCACAAACAGGGAGCGCGATGGGGGTTCTAGTTGAGAGTAAGTGAGATGGATATTGAGTTACGGTCAATTGACCGCAACTTAGTGGTACCGCGCAGCTTGTCTAGTAGTTATACATTAAAGTCTTTGGTTAATTCTCGTGAGCTTTGTTGTTTTGTATGATAAAATAACCACAGAAAATCATAAAAAATTCTGTTTTTGACATCTTAATTCTTTCTTTCTACCTGGCGTTATCCCGGCCATTGCCAGGGTCCGCCTTCCCACTAAGACGCCTCCACTTCGCCCGATCTTGAGCATCCTCTGTAGTAAGACCATTGGCTCTCATATCTGCCTCTAATACGTCAAGCCAGCGTTTTTTGAGCCGCCCGCGGGATCGTACTCCTGGTACGTTCTGGCACAGGCACTTGCGACCGACGTACTCCTGTGGTTTCCTCAAAACGTGACCAAACCACCTTAAGCGACTTTCCTGGAGTTTATCAGCCACGTCGCGGACACCCAGGCTGCTGTTTTTGACATCTTAATACTAATTTCAATCAGCATATTTTGTATATTAAATGAATTAAGAAATAAATACAATAACATGCGTATACCCTTTAGAAACCGCAAAATGTAACAAAGGTGAAACTTAACAATCAGTGACAATGTATGTCAAAATACTTGAAACCAAATAACACACTTTCTTCAAATTAGTCACACTTTAATACGTTAATCGCAATTACGACCCACTTCATATTGTGATGTCACGTAAGAATATTTTTTTACACTGGCAACTTTGTGGCGGTTTATTTTCCTTGCAACTTTTTAGGGCACAGAAAAAAGTTATAAAATATATTTTTTGTTTGCAATAGCCGTTTAACCATGTCAAAGTATCAAGGGTTGAAAGGGCTCGGTAGAAGAATGACAGACATTTTTTGCAACCCTACCATAGATAATAAAAAACTAAAAAGGCAAAGGAAACAACAAAGCCGCGTTTACAAATTTTTATGTGCCAAATTTTAAACTTTATTATTTAATAAACTGATGGAGGTTTTTTAAAGGGGGCTCTAAAGATATTCATTAGGTGCAATAAAAAGGTAATGTCCCATTGTGATGGATCGATGAATTTTTCTGAGATGATTTTGCGTATTTTTATTTACGATCGCTGTTTGATTTTACGATACTTTTTAATGCTAATACGTTATTTCGTGAGAACTGTTACCACCAGGTGTCTGAAAGTATTGTTCTTCAAATATAACTTTTTTTATAGCAAATATCGACAAGCCATCAACCTGATGGTAAGTGAGCTCCATCGCACATCAACGCCTAAAACACCAGAAGAATCATGCGCCACACACTACAGGTACCCCCTTACCAGTCTTTTTCTTTCTGCCTGGCGTTATCCCGGCTTAATGCCAGGGTCCGCCTTCTCGTACCATGGATTTGAGAGTATTTGGTATTATTTGGGGTGACCCACGACCTAATCCTCACAACCCAAAACGGGTTTTTTTTAATTTTATTAGCTTGAATGACAAGACGAGCAGGTCGCTCGCCTGATGGTAAGTGCCACGCCTGCTCATTAACAGAAGCAACGCCACACAGAACTTTAAATAACAATGCACTTCATGACACTCGACTGCGCTCGCCACCGCGAGACATAAGAGGTTAAGTCTCATAATGCCCAGTAATTTCACTGGCTTCAATGTCCTTCAAGCCGGAACACAACAGTGCTTACACACTGAGGGACCTCCCACTTTGTACCGGTGTGGGAATGATGTTTTATCATTGGCTCGTCCATTAACCAGCACAGTCTAACGTGCAGGTTGGCTTTAGTAGTAAGATGTGGGTGTCCCACTTACCCTCCCAATGTTCATTATTTTGTCTCCCGCTTTGCTATGGAGGTAAGAGGACAATTATTATTTCCAACTCCTCCCTAACTTTCTATTTGATTAATTTCGTTGCGGGATAAAGACACGATTTGCATTCCCAGAGACTCGCCGAGCTTCATTGCTCGGTGTCGAAATATGCGTGCCACTGTCGATCCTGGTTTACAGGAGTTACAGTGGCGGGTGTGGGCGGGATAGTCTCGTTACACTCCCAATAGTAATATTTTTAGGGTGGGACGTCAGCACCAGCCCGTGTTGTTTTTTTTAAATTGCATCTCAATCCTTCGACATAATTTCGATGAAGTTATGTTTTTCGCAAACAATCACTGTTTACCTAAGGAATAATAATAATCATAGTACGAAGCTTTTATAAACTTTAAATGTCAAAAAACTTAACTTTCTCTCAGATTAGTCATTTTGGACATTAAATAACTAGAAGCAATATTTATAGTTTTCGTTGTTTTTATTCGGTATATCCATTGTGATTATTTGCGCAAAATCATTTTTATCCATATTAATCGAAGGACATACGCACTCACGCCTGTAATCCCCGAAGGGGTAGGCAGAGTTGTAACCAGTACACCCACATTTTGCCGAGCGTATCTCCGTCCCACAATGTGATAGGAGGCGAGCCTATCGCCATACCGAGCACAAATTCCAGACTCCGGGCTGATACTGAGCATTTCGTAATAGAAAAACCCAATACCACTTTACCCGACCCGGGAATCGAACTCGAGACCTCAGCGTTAGCTTAATCGTAACGCGTACGCATTACAACTGCGCCACCGAGGCATTTAACACAAGTATGAAGAAGATAACCCATAGATACAAAACGCCCTCAAAAATGGCGTATCCGTTACCCCATAACTTTTACTATTTAATAATACGTTTGCGTCATATTATTCAAATTAGGACATACATTAACAATTTGTGCTATACTTTTAGTTCATCAGAATCACACCCGCAGCGTTCATCAAAAATAATTTAACTGTGTCATTTAACCGTTTAATAACAAACTATGGTTAAGCCGGAACATAACTGCACATAAAGTTGAAGTTTATCTATTTTAACCGATTTGTTTTTTAACTAATTTATGAGGCTTGGACACGAAATGCAACGCCCATGCCAGAGATGTAGTTTTATCTAGAAACGATTAGAATAATTTATTATAGGAAGAAATATATTCAATAGGTAATTGGCTTTACAAGCATGAAATATGATTTCCTCGGGTTGGATAAAAGTGACATTGGGTATTTCTATCACGAAATGCTTAGTATCAGTCCGGAGTCTGAAATTAGTCTTGGTCTGAAATCGCCGTGGCGATAGGCTCGCCCCCATCAGATCAAATAAGCTCGGAGTGTACTGGTTACACCTCTGCCTACCACTTCGGGGATAACATGCGTATATATGATTAAAAATACATTACTAATAAAAAATGTATCATAGTTTTTATTTATTATACAACGCTCTGTATATGGCTTTAAATACACCCTAATCAATGTCATATATCATCCAGTAACACTATATCTGTAACACAAAAGCAAGATTTACCCCTAAGCGGGTCGAAAAATGAGATTTTAACTATGGTTATTACATGTAAATTAATTAATAACATCTCTTGTAAATGTGTTTAACAGAACATTAGCCGTGTTGGTTTGATTGATAGATCTAACACAGGATGCAACCCGGATAGGTTACTTTAACAACAAAGTACAATACAAATTAAAGTCATGCTCTTCGGCAAGCTTCGTTTTTATGAATTTGCAAATGGTTTTCGGCCTTCTACGTCTGGTCAGCCATTGCGGAGAAAAATAGGTTATAATTAGCTAATGTTGTGCTTACAGTTTTGTATTGACCTATTCTTTGCTTTTTTCTTTTTTTATTAGCTTTAAATGACGATATGAGCACGCTCGCCTGATGATAAGCGCCACGCCTGCCCATAAACAGAAGCAACACCCCAGAGAACTTCGAATTATGAAGTACTAAAAGACACCGAACTGCGCTCGTCACCCTGAGACATGAGATTTTATGTCTCATTATGCCCAGTAATTTATATTGAACCGATAAAAAGAAGAGGAGGTTCTCAATTCGATGTCTTTTTATTTGTATGTATAATCACGCATAACTCTGCTAAATATGGACCGCCCTAAACTGAAATCGGGGATGAAAGATTCAAACTTCGTCATTTATGCACTGATTTTGATAATTCTATCACTAAACATGGTAAAATAAAAACTTTTTTATAAAAATAAAACCGACCCAAAGAGGTTTGCAAGGATCATAGCAAATGGAAATACGTTGTTTCTATCTACTCTTATGGGAAACAGGCATGAGTCTATGTATGTTATTGTATGTATGTAAAGAAGACTCAAAAAACTAAAAAGATAAAATAAATAAATAATAAATACACCCAACAGTCACACACATAGTCCTGACCCCACACTAGGTAAACCTGTATCGCGGGTATCAGGAACTACGAGGGACTTGCGGTCCCACAACACCCAGACCCGAGACCAATATTTGTGGTTCACACAAACATTTGTCCTGGTGTGGGAATCGAACCCACGGCCTCTCGCTTCGCAGCCGTCTACTCGCCCACTGCGCCACGGAAAATATAAATAATTTTGAATCTGTGTGTTCTACCCTTCGAAATAAGATAACTAGAACGATAATCCTCATATGAATCTGCCAAAAAATACGGTTCCACTTACACATGCAAAGGTAAAATCACACGTAACACTCATACACACATCAAGAAATAATTAACGTTTAAAATTAACTTTATTTCATAAAAGTTAATGTCTGCAGCGCGCAAAAATTAGACGTATCAAGTGTCAACTAGAGATCATGCATCAATTTGTGTGAATTGATGAATGAACAAGCCGCACAGACTTTAATAGCCCCGCCCCCTTTTACAGAGTTTTGGAGTAAGTTTTTGGTTGAGTTACATTTCGATATGTAACATACATATGTATAACATATAAAAAAATACAGACTTCGAAATCAGTTGAAAAGTCAAAACGAAATATCAAAGTAAATAGTAAATCAATCTTTATCCTTAAATAAACCACTTTTTAATGGTTGGATTTTCTTTCCTCGCATATTTCAATCAGAATTATACACTTAGCAGCAAAAACATTGTAATTTTTTTTCTATAAAACCACGTTCCCATGTTTTGCGACGAGAGACAAACCATTATTCTAAGAATAGTATAGATTGTTCCATTAATTCCTATAGGATCCTTTCACTGATTGGAAGAGTCTGTGCCACAAAAGGTATTCTACTAACAATTTGCTGTCATTATACGTCGAAATACAAAAGACTCTGGAACGGGGCGTTGCTTTGAAAAGAGTTGCATATTTTATTAAGGCGCATAGTTCATGCTAATTATTTTAATTTAACTAGGTGGTAGGTCTCTATGTGAGAGACCGTCTGGGTTGGTACCACTGTTTAGTATTTTTGCCGCCAAGCAGTGTGCTAGCACTGTTGTGTTTTGGTTTGAAGGACATTGAATTTACTGGTCAATATGAGACTTAGATAGCAGTGATAGCTCAGCGAGGAGTGGTATGGACTGTCGAGACGAAAGTCGCAGGTTCGAAACCAGCCCAAGTGCATACACCTCTAACTTTTCTAAGTTATGTGTATATTAATTGTTAATTATCACTTGCTTTAACGGTGAAGGAAAAACATCGTGAGGAAACCTGCATACCTGAGAAGTTCTTCATAAGAATTTCGAAGGTATGTGAAGTCTGCCAACCCACATTAGGTCAGTGTGGTAGACTAAGGCCTAACCCCTCTCATTCAGTAGAGGAGGCTCGTACCCAGCAGTGGGACGTATATAATACAGGGCTGGTATTATTATGAGACTTAACAACTTATATCTCTCAGTGATGGACACAGTCCAGTGCAGTGCTTTGTAATGCAAATTCCTGTATGGTGTTGTGTCTGTTTATGCCCATGAGGCGTGGCATACCTTTCTATCTACCTAGCGTTATCCCGGCTTAACACCAGGGTACACTTTCTCACGCCGTAGATTTGACGGTATTATAGTATTATGTGTGACGAAGCGCTGTCTGACCCCCACAACCCGCAATGGGAACCAAGTTTCGGGATAAGCTCGACGAAATGTGGGTGTACTGGTTACACCTCTGCCTACCCCTTCGAGAATTACAAGCTTGAGTGCGAATGTATTTAATAAATAATAATAACTAGCCCGGTATTATATACGTCCCACTTCTGGGTACGGGCCTCCTCTACTGAATGAGAGGGGTTAGGCCTTAGTCCACCACACTGGCCTAATGCGGGTTGGCAGACTTCACATATCTTCGAAATTCTTATGAAGAACTTCTAAGGTATGCAGGTTTCCTCACGATGATTCCTTCACCGTTAAAGCAAGTGATAATTAACAAATAATACACACATAACTTAGATTAGAGTCAGAGGTGTATTTACTTGGGGCTGGTTTCATACCTGCGACTTTCGTCTTGACAGTCCATACCACTCCCCGCTGAGCTATCACTGCTTGTTTATGTATTGTATTTAATACTAATTATTATTTCTAAGTATATTTTTTGAGAGTGATATGCGCCTTAACATCTCAATCGCAATTACCAACTAGTACGTATAACTGCCACAATTACACCGGCTATTTCTTTCATACAATCCACACAAAACGATATAAATAGAATGAAATCCTTATAAACGTCTCTTTTACGAGTTTTATTGTAAAATGCAAGATTATGTATGTTTTTAATCGGTTGGTGTGGTCTTAAGTGTACTCTACATTCGGCTTTTGGATAGACAGTGACTTATATTATTACAAATAGTAAATCATGTAGATCATTCGAATCTGAGAATCGATCGATTACAATTATGATAAAATACTAATTCATTATAATACATAATTGGTTAAAAAAAATGGTTTAGTGACGAAACTAGCAGGTCGCTTGCCAGATGATAAACGAAATGCCTGCCCATAAACAGAAGCAACACCACACAGAACTTTGAATTACGAAGCAGTGCATGGCATTAAACTGCGCTCTTCACCCTGAGACATAAGATGTTAAGTCTCATAATGCTTAGTAATAATAAATAAATAAACTTGTTAAATACCTACCAGCCACATGTGTACACAGAGTGAATAAAAAATCGAGTTTTTTTATATATCATAGGCAGGCAAAGGAGCAAGTGGGTCAGGTTGGTATAAGCCCAAAATATCAGAAGGCGCCTTGCCAACCTTAAAGAAGAGGGATAATTAAGGGATTGATAAGGGCAGGAGGATTGGGATATCCGAATATCTCACTCACCGTACGTAACGCAGCAAGCTGCTACTTTACGTCAATTTTCTATGAGACAGTGGTAACAACCCGGTCGAACCGGGCCATTCATGCTGTAGACAAAACTGTCTAGAGAATAGAGTGCGGGAATCGAACCCACGACCTCTGGCTTCGCAGCCGCTTACTCGCCCACTACGCCACAGAGGCTGTCAATCACTTTACCCGACCCGGAAATCGAACCAAAGAACTCAGCACCGCAGTCGCACCGTGCACACATTACAACTGCACCACCGTGGCAGTCAACATAAATTACTATAATAGAATATTAATAACGGAGCTATGAGAAAGTGTCAGAAGAACGTAAGTAGTAAGTAAGTCTAGAGTGGTAGAGCCACGCTGTAGACACTTGTGTCTTCAGCACAAATGGGTCGGCTCGTCCGGGTCGTTACCACTGTCTCACAAAAAACCGGCGTAAAGTAGCAGCTTGCTGCTGCGTTTCGTACGGTGAGTGAGTTATCCGGAGGCCCAAAACCCCTTCCCTTCCCAATTCCTTAATTATCCCTTTCCTTTTAGGTCGGCAACGCACCCATAGTTCTTTTAGTATTGTGAGCGTACATGGGCGGTGGAGACCACTTACGATCAGGTGATCCACTTGCTCGTTAGCCGGCCTATGCTATAAAAAAAATATATCAGAAATCTTCAATGTCGCGAAAAGTGACGTATATTGCAAGGATGATGTCCACAAAACGTGACACGGTAAACAATAAGGTTACATTCACGTGACATTGGCGCAAATATTACTGTAACAATCCATAATGCATGCTTTATTTAAATCTAATGCTGATGCGATTTTATAACCTTCATTCATATCGCGTTCAAGGGCCTTCATCTTTAAAAGATCAAATAATTCAAAATAGGTATAAGACAGCGTCTATGCTCATTTAGATTTATTTATTTATTTATTTTATTTATTTATTTGTATTTGTATCGCCAACGCAACGTACATTAATTGAGTACAATATTAGGTATCTTACAATAGTAGTCTTAAGCTATGATGTTGTAGATGTCTTCAGAAACTTTACAGTAGTGTTTATACTGGACCCGCTGTTAAATACAATAAATAAATACACCCAACAGTCACACACATAGTCCTGACCCTACACTAGGTAAACCTGTATCGTGGGTATCAGGAAATACGAGGGGTTTGCAGTCCCACAACACCAAGATACTAAACAAATATTTGCGGATCATGCAAATATTTGTATCGGTGCGGGAATCGAACTCACGGCTTCTCGCTTCGTAGTCTGCTACTCGCCCACTGCGCCACGGGGCTGTCAGAAGTCCAAACATAATATTGACCGTCAATATACGTTGCGTTCTTCGACGGCGGGCAGAATTATGCTGGCCTAAAGTTGGTAGGTCCCTTGTATGCGAGAGGCCGTCTGGGTTGGTACCACCAATTTGTCTATTTCTGTCGTCAAACAACAGTGTGTAAGCTCTGTTGTGTTTTGATTGAAGCTAGTGAAATTACTGGGCATTATGAGACTTAACATCTTATGTCTCGAGATGACGAGCGCAGTTCAGTGCCGTGTAGTGTTTTGTAATCTAGAGTTCTTTGTCACGTTGCTTCTGTTTATGGGCAGGCGTGATGCTTAACATCAGACGAGTGACCTGAGGGGCTAGCACGGAAAACTATCGAAATCGTAATGTAAAGGTATCGAGGGCTCGATAGATAATTCCTTAAATATCAATGGTCTATATTCCATATATATTAGTTTCTTTTACGTACGATAGAGGCGCTGTACTAAAATCTCATAGAAATTGTTGTCGATGACAGCTCGAATAACTTTTCGCATGTTTCCGTGCTAGCCCCTCAGCTCATGAGTGCGTATGAATATACTGTATACTAATGAGAAAGAGACTTAACACCGTTGCTGATATTCAATTAATATTCAATACGGTTGCCCGCCCAGATGATTTTAAATATTGACACTTATTTAGTGCATCTCTGATTACAAATGTAGTTATAAATAGTATTCTAATGAACCATTTACATACAAGAAATTTTATTGGTTGATATGTAAATTGCGTCTTGAAACTGTGTTGTTAACCGACTTTTTGACTGATTTGATTTTTTTTATAGTATTGGCCGGCAAACGAGCACTTGGGTCACCTGATGGTAAGTGATCTCCACCCCCCCTGTACGCCCACAATACAAAAAAATTATGGGCGTGTCGCAACCGTGAAGGAAAGGGATAATTAAGGAATGGGGAAGGGGAGGGGGATTTGGGCCTCCTGATATCTCACTCACCGTACGAAACGCAGCAAGCAAGCTGTTACTTTACTTTTCTTTGTGAGTGGTAGAGCCACGCTTTAGACAATTTCGTCTACACTGTAGGATTTAGCTTTAATTTCGTGAAGATCTGATGACAGATTACGTAGTAAAAAAAACGATAACAGCACATTCGTTGCGATTGTGTTATTGTATTGGAATTTACATGCGTTAGTTGTGCCAACCACTAAAAACAATAAAAATTACCGACTTCAAAAAGTAACGTAGAAAAGTAAAATAATACAATATCAGTTGACCTGCAGCGGCGCCGGTAACTCCAAAAATACGTATAGTATTTTCTTAGGTTTACACGAATATTACACATTGAAATAAAACTAGATTTATCATAGATATCATCATTTTATCGCGGTTTAATTTTTATTTTAGGCCCGACGTTTCGACAGCTCAGTCTCTCCAGTGACCACGAAGGCTGAAAAGCTTACGAAACGTCGGGACTAAAATAAAAATTAAACCGCGATAAAATCCGTATAAACTAGTTTTATTTCAATACGTCTAGTAATTGTTATTTTTGACTTTCAGTGTTATCTTTTGAGGTCTGTTTTCGATTTAAAATAAATGAATTATCATCATCAGCCTGAATTCGTCCACTGATGGACATAGGGCTTTCCAAGTTGGCGCCACCCTTGACGGTCCTCCGCCTTCCTCATCCAGCCGCTTCCCGCCACGTCTATTAGGTCTTTGGTACAGCGGGCTCGAGGTCTGCGATCCACACTAATATGGATAGACGTGTGAAAAATAAATGAATACATAGGTACAATGCGTGTAAAATAACTTAGTGCCATCAAGTGAGCGACCTGCTCATATCGTCATTTAGGCTAGTAACTAACTCTCGCCTACCAGACCATTATTAGTAAACTAGATAAATAAATAAACAAAAGCAAACCAAACTCAAATTTGGTTACCCAATCCGGAGGATTGAACCCATCACCAGTTTCGTAGTCCAAGTACATTGCCACAAAACATACGAGCAAATATTAATAAACAAAAAATACCATTAAAAGCTTAACTCCCAAAGCTATTATACAATAACTCAACAACACTCAGAATATTGAAGATATAAATTAAATAGCATTTATGGTGTCTCCACGCCATAAAAAGCCAATATCACACGATTACACTACAATGAAAAGGGAGTTTTCAGGAAATTAACCGATAAAATGAATAATAATGAACAAAGTGTATTTCCTTCACATGGTTATATTTGAAGTTGGTCGTAAAACGTAATGGAATTGTTTCGACTATACTGTTTTGTTATGCATAATCGTGACTCGTCGCTTATTTTCTCTACTGTAGTCACGAATCTCACGCCCGTTTTCACTGACTTACTTATGTTCAACTTTAAATGACTCCTAACGCTTAACACATATTAAAGCGGTGAGATAATGTGACATAAATTGGCTGACATCTTTTAAACAGGTAAACATAAATATGCGTAAAAAATACGCTTTCTATCTCTAAAAGTGTAAATAAACACTTTTTACAAGGTGGTAGGTCTCTCGTATGCGAGCCGTCTGGGTTGGTACCACCGCATTGTCCATTTCTGCCGCCAAGCACCAGTGTGTAAGCTGCGGTTTGTAGGACATTGTAGCCAGTGAAATTGCTGGGAATTTTGAGACTTAAAATCTTAAGTCTCGGGGTGACGAGCGCAGTCCAATGCCATGCTTTGTAACTCTGTGTAGTGTTGTTTCTGTTATCGGCAGGCGTGGCGCTTACCATCAGGCGAGCGACGTGCTCGTTTCGTCACTCAAGCTAACAAATAAAATAAGAACATAGTCATGTAAAAGTAATTATTTGAAGTAGAATTAGTTATGACGTGGAGTCATAATCTCTGACGCTCTCTGACGTGTTTAATCGCGTCTGCGTCGTCAAATGTGGACGTTTTGTGGAAATGGCCGCGAATCCGCTTATCTTAAACCCGGCACGGAAGTGAAGCGAGGCTATAAAACAAGCGTTTTTTAAATGTATACCGTTTATATTACTTAACCGTTTTATCTAGATACATTTGAAACTGGAAATGCGTACTGGGGATATTTCACTATCTCGCTCACACGTGTGCACCATTATGGCTATATTGCATGGTTACGTCAAGGTTTCCATCGTCTGTTATTTGACAAGTTCGTCTTCCATCATATTATTTGAATGGCTCAAAACGGAATTATTATTTACTACTAAATTTTCTTTTAAGAATCCTCTATATCCTACTAGGTACTATAAATGTGAAAGTTTGTATATTTGTGCGTTTGTGAATTTGGATGTTTGTTAGCCAATCACGCCTTAACAGCTGAACGGTTTTGGGTGAAATTTAGCACACAGGTAGACCATTACCTGGATTAGGATATTTTTTATTTCGGAAAAGGCCGTTCACAGGAGCGGTCCCCCATCAAAAGCTAGTGGTATTATAAAAAATATCATAACTTCCACGATAAGCATAAAATCTCCATGAAAACCGCTTATAAACCCGCGTATTTCATAGCCATACAAGAAGTCTTCTGCATTATTAAACCTTGGCTTTTAATGTAAGTAAATTAATGAAGTCGCAAAAGTTGTGTCATACAAAGTAGACTAGGATGTATGGCCATTACCGTTGTACTCTAATGTATGCAAAGCTTTATATGAGTTTTGGCTTCTGCTGATGAATGCAAAGGTTTAACTTAGTAGTGGAGTGGTTTAACTTAGTACTCCCGGAGGGAGGCGGAGCGGTTTTGTTGGGTTCACCGGTCTTACGACCCAGCGTTAAGCCGCCCGGGAGAGATGGTAAACATCCAGGCGACCGCTGGGCCGAGTCCCTAACACTATATACACCCTATACCGGCATACCATCTAAAAACCCCGCGGTGACCATCTTCGGCGCATTAGGAACGGCCCCGGGTTCCCGAGGCGAGAAGCGCCCGGCTTCAGCCGGAACCGTCCCTGCGCGGTGCCGCCTTGCAGCCCGTCTCATAATATGGGGGGTCTCAGAAGCCCCCGCCACCGAGACTGTATATTAACCCTGCGTCACAATGTTCGAGTAAGACTTAACCACCAATTAACTTAAAACGTGGTTGTTACCACTGTCTTACAGAAAACTAACATGAAGAAGCAGCCCAACAAAAGAAGGGTATTATAAATTTGACCCCTTTGGGAGTGTGCGCGTGTGCATGCTTGTATGCGTGTGCGTGCTTGCGTGCGTGCATGTGTGTGTTTTTATCCGATACCGACTTAAAAGCTGGTTTAATTAGGAAGGTTATCTATGTTTGAATAAAATCAGTTCATCCGATTAAAAGCTACAGATGTTTTTCTGACGTCGTAGTTCCTTTAAACGGTTATGTTACTATACAGACCGGACTGTCTTGGTAACGCAGTTGTAATGCGTAAGTGGTACTGTCCTAAGGTCTTAGGTACGGGTTCGATCTCCTGGTAAAAATTATATTATTGAGTGTTTCTATTTCGAAATGCCCCGGAGTCTGGAATTGTGTCCGGTATAGCGATGGGCCCCTTATTACATCAAGGGACGGAAATAAGCTCGGCGAAATGTGGCTGAACGTGTTACACCTCTGCCTACCGCTTCAGGGATTACAGGCTTGAATGCGTATGTATGTACTCACATACATTAACTACCAATAAGTCTTTCATAAAAAAACAAAAGGGTCGTTAGTAATAAAACAATGAATTACGAAATTTTATCATACTAAATTAACTTTTTAATGCCCAAGTACTCCAATTTTACTACTTCGACAGCACCTTGGTATGTCAGAATCTTCACCCTACGACAAAATTAACTTTGCCATCCAAAAACTGCTCTACCAACATCAACTCTGTGAGAAATCGATTTTCATGACTGCAAACGTAAATTTGTCCTATAGACTGCTTCCTATCTGTTTAGAGTCCAATTTAAAAGTCATAAAATAGAATCAACTTGTTCAAAATTAGGAAATTTAGGTGTAAATAAATGTGGATTTTGATCACTTCCGGGCGTTTTATGTGATATTTATGGTCTTCTGTTTTATTGCTTAGTTGGCACCTTTTAGAAATGTATTTAATATAATACGAACGTTTTTCTTTGCATTACATAATCAAATATGAAGCTGGTTGTGATAGGTCCCTCGCATAGGAGAGACCGTCTGAGTGGGTATATAATAAAATCTTCAATACTGCTTAATCAATAAAAGATGTTATTTATTAAATCTTACAACTGCAATTGTTACACCAGTGCAATAAAATAATTAGCCACTAACTCCCACATATAATTTCCTTTAGTTATCATACAGTAATTAACTACAAACTTTTCCACATTTTATTACATCCGAGCCCTTTTTTGCGTTCCCGCCAATTATTCCATCTCCTTCTTTCCCTCGCGTATCTTAAAAGGCACAAGCACAATACTGGTGCTGCCATATTTTCTTTTCATGAAACAATTAATTTATTGGTATTTGTATAAAATCATGACAGGTACCACCGCTTTATCTATTTCAAGTATCTACCGTCAACCGGTATTGTGTAATCACGGTTGTGTTCTGGTTTGAAGGACATTGAAGCTAATGAAACTACTGGGCATTATGAGGCTTAACATCCAATGTTTCGGGGTGTCGAGCGCTGTCCAGTGCCAAGCAGTATTTCACTTGCAATCAGGTGACCCCTTGCTCGTTTTCCGGCCTTTGCTATGAAAAGAGGTGCAACTGGTACAGCTTGTAAATATTATTCCCCTCCAATTATGTGATATGATAGTGGGCGCGCTTATCGCCATGCCAGGCACAAAATCACGGAAAAATCTAATATAAAATGTCCAACCGGAGAATTAAACTTCGAATATTGTTGGTTTTATGGCTAC
The DNA here is from genome assembly GCA_905332985.1 of Mimas tiliae. Taxonomy (NCBI): domain Eukaryota; kingdom Metazoa; phylum Arthropoda; class Insecta; order Lepidoptera; family Sphingidae; genus Mimas; species Mimas tiliae. The sequence goes on along the minus strand of HG995260.1, from coordinate 2,664,451 downwards.
AGTAAGTGCACCTATGAAGAAAACACATAATCTGTTTTATTCGCTGTAAAAGCTAGACAACAAAAAAAAAATATATTTAGATGGAAATCTATTAACTTCTTAGAAACTGACAAACAAACTAAATATTATTCATGGATTCAAAAGTAACTTTAGTACATATTTAATATAAAAAACCGACCATTGTTAGACAGATTGCGCCGCGGCAACGGTCAAAGACTCGTGACTCATGGCGGCGCCTTTGCTCTCTTTGCATAGAGAATTTACTTTTTACTGTACATGTTATTGTTATTAAAGGTGTTAAAGTTTGATTTAATAAGACAGTGAGAAATGGATTATGGATTAATTGTAGAAGATTATTTTGATTAACTTTGCTAAGTAATTTTTACATTACTAGGGGCATTGCCCATGTTTTTCCACAAAACATAAAATAAATAACTAAGTCCGACGAATATGTGACATATCTTACTTTCTTCCCCACATTATTCTGCATCGATTGGTATCGGTCTCGACCCCAGCGGTTTCGAAGGAGATAGTGTGACAAGCTTTTGGCAGCGGCGGCGGCGGCGCCAGTTACTTTTTTTTAGAATAGAGAGAAAATATTTTGACATTCTAAGTTTGACACGAATAATAATCGCTTCATTGGTGCCATTGTGTTATTTATTTTATTAAACTAATAAATAAATACACCCAACAGTCACATACATAGTCCTGACCCGACATTAGATAAACTGTATCGTGGGTATCAGGAAATACGACGTACCTACTTGCGGTCCCACAGCACCCAGACCCGAGAACAATATTTCTGGATCGCGCAAACATTTGTCTCGGTGTTAGAATCGAACCCACGGCCTCTCGCTTCACAGCCACGGAGGCTGTCTGTTGGACTGAATGTTTATATTATGAAACGGGTATATAAAATAATAAAGTATAAATCACAAGGTGAAGGGTCTCTCGTATGCGATAGGCCGTCTGAGTTGTTACCACCGCTCTGTCTATTTCCGCCGCCAAGCAACAGTGTGCAAGCACTGCTGTGTTCCGGTTTGAAGGACATTAAAATCAATGAAATTACTGGGCATTATGAGACATAACAACTTATGTCTCGGGGTGTCGAGCGCAGTCCAGTACCATGCACTGTTCTGTAATCCAGAGTTCTATGTGACGTTGCTTCTATTTATGGGCAGGCTAGGCGTGACGCTTAACGTCAGTCAAGCGACCTGCTCGTCTCGTCATTCAAGCAAATAAAAAAAACCTCTTTACACAATGCATATACAAAGAGACTACCCATAATACAGTAATTGTACATATCCCTTATAGGTATTATATGCTCCAAAGAACTCAATATGAATGTTTAACCTCTTATAAAATTAGTAGTGCAAATTCACAGGCGCTGCGCCACCTGTTCAGACGTCTGTAATAACATCCAGAATAACCTGGGACCTGCTAATTTGTTATAACAAGGGAACAAGGAATGTTCTGGAACGCTTTGAGTTTGCTCAGGTTCTTGAGTGTTAATGTTTGAATTAACGAAGAATTAATGACAGCCTCCGTGGCGCAGCGGGCGAGTAGCCGGTTGCGAAGGCCGTTGGTTCGATTCCCGCACCTTGATAAATATTCGCCTCGGGTCTGGGTGTTGTGGGACCGCAAGTCCCTCGTATTTCTTGATACCCACGATACAGGTTTACCTAGAGTGGAGTCAGAGCTATGTGTGTGACTGTTAAAAAAAATGGGATAGAATATTGTTGTGTAACAAAATTTGAGATTATGAGTGTAGAGGTCGTGCAGTACTGTTTATTGGAGCTCTGACGTAAGAGTTCGTGATTCAATCCAAGGCAGGGTTTCCGTACTGAATATATTTATATTAGGCCACAAGAGTACGTATATACAGCAGAGTACTTAGATGGTAGTTGTAACAAATTAGTGGACGTAGTTAACAAACAAAACCAAACAGCGTATGTATTTTTATTTGCTTGAATGACGAGACGAGCAGGTCGTTCGCTTGATGTTAAGCATCACGCCTGCCCATTAAATCCATTTCCTTTATGGTCGGCAACGCACCCATGAGTATGCCATTGGTATTGTGGGCTACATGAGCGGAGGAGATCACTTACCATCAGATGACCCACTCGCTTGTTTGCCAACCTATGCTTTAAAAAAAAACTATTTTGGTACGTTTTTTACAAGGTGGTAGGTCCCTCGTATGCGAGAGGCCGGCTGGGTTGGTACCACCACTTTGTCTATTTCTGCCGCCAAGCAACAGTGTGTTGCTGTTCTGTGTGGTGTTGCTTCTGTTTATGAGCAGGCTTGGCGCTTAACATCAGGCGAGCGACCTGCTCGTCTTGTCATTCAAGCTAATAAAAAAAAAACGTAAATCCAAAAACTTTATAATTGGCCATTGGTCTGGATTCCTCACTAAGGTTTTATATTATTCTTGTGGCTTGGGCAGTGCTTCATATTTCAAACTTTAAATTGGTATTTATGGGCAGGCGTAACGCTAACCATCAGACGAGTGACCTGCTCGTCTCATAATTAACGCTAATAACAGATAATATATCGTAAAGAATAAATAGCCATAAACACGAGCATAAACGGTACAGCCTTCTAGTTTTTATTTCAATAAGTGCAATATTAATTTATACCATTAGAAGGTCTCGTTTATGACGTAGAAAGCGAACTATTTATTATTCAAGGAAACAAAGGACAAAGGTGTTAATTTCAACCGGGAGAAAGGAATAAACTTGAATTAGAGATGGTGCCACTGTGGCACTTAAATACGCGGCAAGTTGTGTACACACCGCCTTGTGAAACGGCGAATGACGATTATAAAAAAATGCGGGACAGTGTTTAGGGACTGCCGATAGAAGTGAAAACTAAATAACTTGTGTATCGTCGAGCTATTAGATTATTATTTTTGGTTTGTAAAGAAGTGTTAATGACCATATACGCACTCACGCCTGTAATCCTCGAAGGGGTAGGCAGAGGTGTAACCAGAACACCCATATTTCGCCGAGCATATCTCCGTCCCTTATGTGATAGGGGGCGAGCTTATCGCCATACCGGGCACAAATTTCCAGACTCCAGGCTGATACTGAGTATTTCGTAATAGAAAAACCCAATACCACATTACCCGACCCGGGGATCGAACCCTAGACCTCAGCGTTGGCCTCAATCGTAACGCGTACGCATTACAACTGCGCCACCGAGGCAGTTAATGACCAATTTAAACTTTAATCCTTGAACATAAACATTGTATGTATAAGAGGCATGCCGCGCCGTGCGCTACATATATGGATATTGGATATATATGTAGAGAGATATAATCTTTGTATATATACAACGTGTTACAGAAAGGTGTGGTCATATTTTAGGGTCATTACACACTCCTTATACTAAGTACCTATGTACCGGATCATTTCAAACCAAGACATCCTAAAATTTCACGTTAATTTTAATCACTCGTTTATTAAGATCGATAAGATTGATGACATCACTATTAATTATAATGAATGACACTCACTTTTTAATAAACTTGAATAAGATTGACGTAATTCTACGGACATACGTACGTAACTTGTAATTTAAACACAAAATACCTGAAAGAGACTGTTTGCTGAAGACGATATAGGTACCATCCTCTGAAGTATTATAAAGATTTAATTGTCGGATCATCCATCTATGAATTTCGCTTAATACAGTCGACGAGCGTCTTATAAGCTATTATCAGTTGCACGAACACAAAATACCAATACATAATACTTGTTTTTAGTCAAATACAACATATTTTTTGAACTCGTAATCATACTTCATAAAATCAGAAATTGCCAAACTGACTGCGTCAAATAAATATTGATATTTGACAATTGTTTAATGTTTTTTTAATTATAAAATAATTAAATAAAAGGAGGTCTATAGTATAATTGTTTATCATTTAGTGTTGTCCAAAGTTGAAAGTCGATATCGACATGTTACTCATTCGATAAAAAAGAAAATTCAATAATTATTGTCCAAGCAATGCAATCGGATTTGGTACTATGGGAGATAAAATACTAATACTGTACACTATACATTGCTTAAATTTGCCCGCCCCTTTCTATAACACGTTGTATAATGTATACTAATAATGCACGGAGGTATATCTATGTACATATATACACAGTATACTTAAAGCGGCGTAAAGTAGTAGCTTGCTGCTGCGTTTCGTACGGTGAGTGAGATATCCGGAGGCCCAAACCCCCTCCCCTTCCCAATCCCTTAATTATCCCTTTCCATTTAGATCGGCAACGCACCCATAATTCGTTTAGTATTGTGGGTGTACATGGGCGGTGGAGATCACTTACCATCAGGTGACCCACTTGCTCGATTGCCGCCTTAGCTATAAAAAAAAAAACGATGACGCGAGTTCCATGATACAGATTATACTATACTTCAGAAAATTACTACGGTGGACCCGCGGTCCGGCCCCTGTCTAATCCGGCGCCTTGTAATCCGACATGTCTATTATTGATATTATTTTTTTTAAATCTTCGCTGATGTTGATAATGCATGATTGAACAGGTTACAACTTGTACGCACTTGTTTTTTTTTTGTTTAATTTGTCGGATTACAAGGTACTCTTTAGTAAAAAAAATCCGGACTATAGGGGGTCTTAGGCAGTACTCTATGTGTCTGTAGTCTTCCACGTAGTCTTCCATCCCATAGCGTACAGCAAGCATACTCATTAACACTTAGCGACTCACAGACGCCCGGAGCGGCAATTGTTTATGTTTATTGCATGCTTATTGTTTGTACTCGGCAAACAAGTTTGTTTCATCACTTTGTGCAAGTGTAATTTGCAATAAACAAGGTAATAACAAGTTATTACGACGCTCGAGAAACGTAAAAGTGCATGGACTTTTGGGACAATGCCTTCTGGAGAGTGGTTTCGATTCTGTTTTATTTTAATTAAAACTGTTACATTCAATTCGGCTTCTATTTCTAGTGGCTGTACACGTAGACTTTGTGAGGTCCTCGGTTCTATCCCCAAGTTAGTCTACTTTGTTTTTATTTTATGGAAGAATGTACTGGGCAAATTTACTTAATTGTGATGATTACAAAGAGGTAGGTCCCTCATATATACTGGCAATGTTTTGTTTCGGTTTGCATGACATTGAAGCCAGTAGAATTACTGAGTACCTATTATGAGACTTATCTTATGTGGGCATGACCAATCCAATACCATGCAGTGTACGAAATGCAACAGCTACTGCATCTCGTCTTATTTTAGTTTTATATTTTTTTTTCTTTGATTTAAAGGATCTCGAATCAAAAAACTTGGATGTACTTCAATAATTTAAGAGTTATTTTCTATATCACTGCAGCGTCAAATGAGTCATTGCATTGCACTATAGGTGATTTATTTACAATAGAATTAACACAATCAAATTTTAGTAAGTAGAACACATTTTCCAGTACATACGTATATATCCAAACTTGTGGTTAATGACGTTAGGATTTTGGCGGCCATTTTAAAAGCCACAAATCGCATTCAATTCTCGGTAATATGTTCGTAAGGAAGTGTTTATATTGGTGTTAATTGTACATAAATTCGGTATCGTAGCAATGGATTAAATAGCTAATAGCAACTATTAAAAATGTGGTATTTTGTGAATTTTGATGTTTGTTAGTCAATCACGCGTCAACGACTGAATGATTTTGGATGAAACTTGGCACAAAGGTTAGGTTAAAGGATACTTTTTATTCCGGAAAAGGTCTAATTCTTTTAATTTCTTAATTCTAATTCAGGTCATAGCTACCTGTGTCCCAAATTTCATGATGGACGATGGACTCACAAACATCCAAATTGAAAAAGTCAAAAAATCGAAAATTTCCCATTTTTATTAATGGTAGGAAGTAGGATTTAAATTGTCATTATTACAATGGCTTGTTTCCAGTTGTATCTAGTTCTAAAAAGAAGTCATATTTTTCTTATAATTTTCATCAGTTTATTTACCAGTAGTCATGGATAGATGGCGCTGTTCACAATAAATGTGTTATAGTATTTAAAAATCTTATTAATGTAGTCCGTATGTAGTGATTTTGGAGTAATTAATAACGTACTTATTATAGTATAAAATAAGTTTAATTAGACAGATAAACATAATAAAAAGTTATTAAAGTAATATTTATAAGCAACAGTTCTGAATCGCGCTAGTGATATTTTCAATGTGTTATGAATATATACAGAGTGTAGTGGAGTACAAGCGTACTTGCTTCGGCAGTACATATACTAAAATTGGAACGATACAGAGAAGATTAGCATGGCCCCTGCGCAAGGATGACACGCAAAATCGTGAAGCGTTCCACATTTTTTGAAGATATTCAATTTACCACTGAGATACTGCTCGAGGCCTGCGACGCCTGCGGTAGCGTATTATTCTATGGTAGATTCTCTAAACGTCAGTGATATTTTTATGGCATAATAGCTCTTAATAATGAATTAAGTCTCAAATTTGAGGGCAGGTTGAGTGTCCATAAGGTTGAATTCTGCTTGTCGAAGTCGTTTACCGGTAAACTCCCAGAACAGAGTGATGCCCGTGTTCAAGAACGCTGAAGTGAGCTTTTGTTTTTGTTTGGCGCCAAAATACACCAATCACGTGTTCAGAAATCGACACTTAGCACTTAGGTGTCTAAAGTGGTTTTAGACACCTAAGTGCTAAGTGTTTTTTTTAAGTTTTTTAGGTTATTAAGTGGTAATTTAGTATGAACACACCTTAAATGTACGGTATCGATAAACGATCTTTGTGTGTGACGAATCCCTTCGGCGAGACGTTATTATTTTCAAATTAAGGTCGACCTTACTGTCTGTATGTAAATTACGTTGTGATTAAAACTTTGCTCAATAAAATGTTTGCAGTTATATTGATTTCATTAAGTTTTTGCTTCGGCTTGTAATTTGTTTGAAGGTTGCGAAATACATCAGTCAATACACTCACAGAAACCCGGCGTAAATTAGCACGTAGCACGTTTCGTACGGTGAGTGAGATATCCGGAGGCCCAAATCCCCCTCCCCTACCCAATTCCTTCATTATCCCTTTATCCTTTAAGGTCGGCAACGCGCCCATGATTCTTTTGATATTGTGGGCGTACATAGGCGGTGGAGATCACTTACCATCAGGTGATCCACTTGCTCGTTTCCGACCTATGCCATAAAGAAAAGTCAGAGGTATATGCACTTGGGGCTGGTTTCGAACCTGCGACTTTCGTCTCAACAGTCCATACCACTCACCGCTGAGTTATCACTGCTGTACTACGGCGTAATGATTTATGATTTATTTGTTATGTCCTGACAATATAATTTGCGTTAGGTAAAACATGAGTCTTGTAAATTGTAAAAAATCAGATTAATTATTATGTAAGACAATGGTGTTTTAAAGTATATTCATTATATTTACATACATACATAAGCCTTTATCTCCGAAGGGGTAAGCAGAGGTGCAACTAGAGTTATACCCACTTTTTGCCGAGTTCATTGCTGTCCCATGAAGTGATAGGGGGCGAGCTTGTCGCCATACCGGACAATTGATGAGTGATATTTCAAACTGAAAAGTCAAAACACAAATTTTGATTGTCCGACCTTGGAAATGAATCCTGTCAGTTGTCACTAGACCATGGCGGTGGTTATGGTATATGGACCTAGTTATTAGTAGTAGCTGGACCATTCGTGTTGTAGAAATCTGTCTACAGCATGGCTCTACCACTCTCAATTTGGACCTTGCACATTCTTTATAGGGCAACTAGTTGTTGCTACTTCACGTCAATTTTCTGTAAGACAATGGCCCGAGCCGGCCAATTTATGCTGTAGAAAAAACTATCTACGCTACCGCCGTTGAAAGGACATTCAATTTTGGAAAGAAACAAAAACTATTTCAATATTTGTAACCAAAGATTTTAATGTATACTACTAGACGGGCTGTTTAGAAGTAAAATTGCGTCACATAACGCGGGAATTTGACAGCTCACAAACAAGCAATGCGATAGGGGTTCTAGTTGAGAGTAAGCGAGATATTAATATTGAGTTACGGTCAATTGACCGCAACTTTGCGGTACAATTTCTATGTACCGCGCACCTTTTCTAGTAGTATACGTTAGTCTTTGTTTATAACACGTTATCCACTAGATGGTGACCATTGCTGGCTGATTGATTACAGTGACTGCACAGTTTCGCGTTTTTGCCTTTTCACCTTTTTAGGGACCGTCTGCGATACATTATCCACACTACATCAGTTATATATGTACCAGAGGAATATTGTGTCACGACAAACTTGTAAGAGGATATCTTGAGTGGTAGAGCCACGCTATAGACAGTTTTGTCTAAAGCATGAATGGGCCGGCTCGTCCGGGTCGTCACCACTGTCTCACAGAAAACAGGCATAAGTAGCAGCTTTCTGCTGTGTTTCGTACGGTGAGTAAGATATCCGGAGGCCCAAAGGCCCCTCCCCTTCCCAATCCCTTAATTATACCTTTCCTTTAAGGTTGGCAACGCACCCATGTGGCTGCGTTGCGTACGGTGAGTAAGATGATCGTAGGTTCAAATCCCCTTCCCCTTTCCTATTTCTTTCCTTGAAGGTCAGCAATGCGCCCATAATTCTTTTGGTATTGTGGTTGTACGTGGACGGTGGAGATCCCCTACCATCAGGTGACCCGCTTGCTTATTTGCCAGCCTATGCTAAAAAAAAGGTTATTTTACTAAATGGTTGAACTACGCTGAATCCTTATTCCTTGCCTTATAGTTTAGTAATGCACTCATATTTTATCTCGTTTTGATGTTCATGGATGGTAGAGATGACCTACCATCAATCCTAACTTGCTTGTTTGCCGGCATTCTGATGCTACAATAAAAATATTTAGACTTAATTAACTTATTGTGGGTAAAAAACAGCGATAACTCAGCGGGAGTGGTACCGTCGAGATGAGAGTCGCAGATTCGTGTTCTTAATTACGTGTGTATTAATTATTAACTATCGCTTACTTTAACGGTGAAGGAAACATCGTGAGGAAACCACCATACCTGAGAAGTTCTCTATAAGAATTTGGAAGGTATGTGAAGTCTGCCAACCCGCATTAGGCCAGTGTGGTGGACTAAGGCCAACCGCCTCTCGTTCAGTAGAAGAGGCCCGTGTCCAGCAGTAGGACGTGTATAATACAGGGCTAGTATTACTCACTTGTTCGTTTACTGGTCTCTTACTCTGAAAAAACCTATAAACAATGTAGTAACTAATTATAATAACATTCGTAAACAAATTTTACGCAAAACATCAACTCACATGCAAAATAATTGCCTAAAAATATTGTTATTCAATATCGATTATATTCTCATTCATACCTAAATAACCCTTCACTACTTCAAAGTATACTTTTTTATCAAATCGCTGTACAAAACGTCGAGCGGGGCCCGAACCTAATCCCTTTTGTTTGGAAGACACCTGCAGCAACACTGGGTGCTTCAAAATGCGCAGACAGAAAAAAGTACCAAGTCCAGAAAATATTAAAGCATTTTGGACTCTATCCTTTGAACGATAGAGTCGATATGATGGACGAGTTTTTTTTATGTATCACTCTCGCGATTTTGATAGAAAAAAAGTTGCAATAAGCTGTGAGTCATCTGTCATGATATTTTGCATTGTGTAAGAGCATATAATATAGAGGTCAATGGCAAACAAAAATAAACTGATGACAAATCAGATACATATTTATATTACGCTTAGAAAAATGCTTATTCAAAGAATAAAAACATTTATAAGTCTTGATGGAGTTTTATGAGTTATATGACAGCCTCCGTAGCGCATTAGGCGAGTAGCCGATTGTGAAACCAGAGGCTGTGGGTTCGATTCCCGCACCGACACATTTTTTTGTGTGATCCACAAATATTTGTTTCGGGTCTGGGTGTTTTCTCCCCAGAAGAGTTGATGTCAGGCAGGCGGCCGGTCGTAAAAACTACAAGCCAAACCTTTTTGTAACATGTGTTAAAAAGCATGCTGCGACGACACCACTGCAAGTGGGATATGGGCAGGAAGGATAGAGTTTTATCCGACAGTAAGTCTGACGGTAAATTATATCCAGCGCCCTTGAACATCCATATTGATATTAAACAATCATGGATCTGTTGCCGATCTTTAACCCGATTGTCCTGGCAGTTTAATTGCCCTGGCAGTTAACCGGTAAACTAATTTGACAAGCAGAATTCAACCTTATTGACACTCAAACTGTCCTTCAAATTTGAGCCTTAACGCATTGTTAATAAGAGCTATTATGCCATCAAAATATCACTGATGTTAAGAAAATCTACCATAGAATAATATCCTGCCGCAGGCCTCGCAGGCCTCGATCGGTTAAGAAAGATAATGATCATTGTGAAGGGGTTAATTTTATCGATTACCAGAACTACCACACACCTTTTAAAACGCAAACCACTGTATGTCGATTTAGTGTGAAATAGTGTTGCCATCCCGGTCGAATTTACCCAATATCTCCTGTAGGTACATTATTTTAGCTCGGTAAAGTGACTACGCTTCATCTTTTTAAGGAAGTAACGTCACATAGAACTTTATACAATTCACTGCATGGCATTGGACTGTGTTCGTCAGCCCGAGACATAAGTTGTTAAGTCTCATAATGCTGAGTAATTTAACCAGCTTCAACCTCCTTTTAACCGAAATACAACAGTGCTTACACTGCTGCTTAGTGGCAGATAGACAAAGCGGTGGTACCAAACGTCTCTCGCATACGAGTGACTTTTTTTTTATAGTATAGGCCGGCATACCAGCAAGTGGGTCACCTGATGGTAAGCGATGTCCACCGCCCATGTACGCCCACAATACAAAGGAATTATGGGCGTGTTGCCGACCTTAAAGGAAAGGGATAATAAAGAGATTTGGAAGGGGAGGGAGATTTGGGTCTCCAGATATCTCACTCACCGTACGAAACGCAGCAGTAAGCTGCTTTACGCCAGTTTTCTGTGAGACATTGGTAACGACCCGGACGAGCCGGCCCAATCATGCTGTAGACAAAACTGTCTTCGACTATGCACCTCAGTATCCAAAATCAAGATTTTACACCATAGAAGGTCTATTTGCATTGCCAAGATAAAAATACGAGTACCGCTATTTATCTTCTTGACGTGGAACTAAAAAACAACCAATCAGAGCCTTCGTAACTTTTTTTATTGTACCAACCACACCCTCCGCAATTAAACCTGAATATTGCATCACGTGAGTCATCTGAATTTTTCGACGCAGTAAAAAATCAAAACATTACTGACCCGAGCAACTTGAGGCAAAAAGGATTTACGGGTATTCGTATTGGGAAGATGCAGATGGGTTCCTGTTTTATCTTAAATTTGTTAACCGACTTGAAAAAGATTGTTTTATATTATTTTTTATGTTTTACGTACCTTGTTTGATATGGAATATTTTATTGTTATTGGCTGATTTAGCTTCCGTACGTCACTTGTAGGTGGCTACTGAAAATCAGAGCTGTGTTATGGTTTGTGCCGCAACACAGCATCATGCTGAGTTAGCAACCTAGTTGTCACGGTGCAGGCGTGCAGCATTATTATTTATTTTACTTTTAATTCATTTATTTATATTTCTTAATGTTTTGTTTTGTTGCATGCTTATCACTGGTGACAATAAACCATTTTTCTTTCTTATTTTTGCAAACCGTTTTGTTTGTAGTATGGGTTGGTTTGGCTTCCGGACGTCATTCTAGGAGGCCAGAGAAAAACCAGCGCTGTGTTGTGGCTCGCCCTATAACCACAGTATTATACTGAGCTGGTCTCCTGTTGTCACCGTGAAGGCATAACTGTATAGTTTTAATATTCATTTTAAGTCAGTTGAATATTAATTATATTGTGTACTGCATTATGTTTGTTGCATGTCTTATGATGACAATAAACTTTTCTTTCTTTCAAATAAGGAGGAGGTTCTCAATTCGGCGCGTTTTTTTAATTCATTTTTTCGCTTTTTTTATGTTTGTACATCGATTTCTCCGCCAATAGTGGACCGATTTTGTTGGAATAAAATTCACTCAATAGAGTTTAGCTGCGATGTGGTCCCATATAAATTTGGTTAAGATCTGATGACGGAGTACGGAGAAAAAAAATTAAACTTCTCAACGGTCAACGACAACTCTTCACGATTGTGTTTTTGTATTGGAATTTACATGCTATTGCTTGAAGTCGGTTTCTAAGTTTTGTTAAACGTTATGATTATTATAGTACTAACTGTTGCCCAGGGCTTCATCCACGTGAATGTATTTTTCTGGAATAAAAGTATCTTATGTTCTAATTCACGTCATGGTCTACTTGTGTGTTAAATTTTATACTAATCCATTCAGTAGTTAATGGATAATTTTATATTTAGACCATTTAAATTAAACAATTTACCTAACCTGTAATGTTATATTTTTTTTAATATGAAACATACATACATACGCACTCACGCATGTATGCTCTGAAGGTGTAGGAGGAGGCGAGCTATCGCCATACCGGGCACAAATTCCAGACTCCCGGCTGATACTTAGATTTTCGTAATTGAAAAACCCAATATCACTTTTACCCGACCCGGAGATCGACCCCGAAACCTCAGCGTCAGCCTCAGTCGTAACGCGTACGCATTACAACTGCGCCACCAAGGCAGTCTTTTAAAACAAAGAGCTTGTTTTACAATGTTTATTAGGTAACTAGCATTTACCCGCGGCTGAATGAAACATGTAGACGTTTATTACTGACTAGCTGTTGCCCGCGGCTCCGCCCGCGTGAAAATAAAACGTAGCCTATAACCGTCTCCAGGGTCCATCTCTACGTCAAATTTCATCACAATCGGTTCAGTGATTAGGCCGTGAAAGCGTAACAAACAAACAGATTTTTTTTTCATAAAAATATCCTATGTTACTTCTTATACCTCCAAAAATATGTGTACAAAGTTTCATGATGATCGGTTAAGTAGTTTTCGCGTGAAAGCGTAACAAACAAACTTACATTCACATTTATAATATTAGTATGGTAATTCACGGAGTCAAAACACACGAGACGATGCGGTACGTACCTCACACATAAAGAATGCGAAGAGTTTCCTGTCTACTCAGTTTTTTGCCCAACTAATGCGCTCCGGTGTTTATTTTCGTACAATCTAGAAAAGTAAGTTTTTCTTTGTAAGCAATTTTATGTGAACCTGCTTTAATTTTTCCTGTTTGTGATTATTGTATTTCGGGGAAAATGGTTTTAAGCACTTTAATACTACGAAGTTAGATTGTAAACGATTTTAATACTTGTAGTAATTAAATCTTTTAACAAAAACTAAAATCAAATATAAAAGCTAAAAATAAAACTAAACAACACTTTTGACTCGCTGCTATTATAGTTTAATGGTCAATGACTTATATCACGTACGCAAAAGTGTGGATTAGTTTTTTATACTTTTTTCTTTTATTGTTGGTTTTAGTTTTTGTTAAAAAGTTTTTATTTTACTATGTTTTACGTGAAAGAATCATCAAAATTGTTCACCAATTGTTGAAGTTTTTTTTTTATTAGCTTGAATATCGAGACGAGCAGGTCGCTCGCCTGATGGTAAGCGCCACGCCTGCTCATAATCAGAAGCAACGTCACACAGAACTTTGTTTGATTAACAAAGCACTGCATGACACTGGACTGCGCTCCCCACCCCGAGACATAAGGTGTTAAGTCTCATAATGCCCAGTAATTACACTGGCTTCAATGTCCTTCAAACCGGAATACTTGCTTGCGGAACTGTTGCTTGGCGGCAGAAAAAGACAAAGCGGTGGTACCAACCCAGCCGGCCTCTCGCAAACGAGGTACCTACCACCTTGTTAGTCTTTCATCCCCGAATTTTTATGTAATTGCATAGGCCGGCAAACAAGTCAGTGGCTCACCTGATGGTAAGTGATCTCTGCCCATGTACACCTAAAATACCAGAACAAATATGGGCACGTTGTCGACCTTAAAGGAAATGTATAATTAAAAGATAGGAAAGAGAGGCGATTAAGGCCTCTAGATAGCTTACTCACAGTACGAAACGCAGCAGCAAGCCGCTACTTTATGTCGGATTTCCGTGATACAGTGATAACGACCCGGACGAGCCGGCCCATTCATGCTGTACACAAAACTGTCTAAAGCGTGACTCTACAACTCATGAAGATAAATTTTATGTAAAAAGCAAAGCAACGCACGCCCGAAGGCTCGTGCTATTCATCCTTATTCCAGCAGTATATCATAGCGATGATACGCAGAAACACATGCTCTGTCCCTAGTATTGACCTAAAAACAAATAGGCCAATAGCAACACCTTGGTATAGTAAAACTGTATTATGAGTTGAGACTCGAGATCAATGCATTATTTATTTTCTACGCACATTTAAACACGCGGTGCAGCAATGAAATATAAAAGAATTGCTACCACGCGCTGTTTCACCCGCATGCATATTACTGCTCCACTCCACATACAAAGTTCAACACCCCTTTTACCCCCTGAAAATGAAAATTTACAATAATATTTTTTAGCATATTACATTAACTAGCATTTGACCAAATTTCCGACTGGGACAGCAAGGCTAAAAAAAATAAAAAAAAAGTGTCGGAAGATGGTGGGGAATTATATTACTGGATCCATAAATTATGTAGGTACTAATACTAATACTAGCCCTGTATTATACATGTCCCACTGCTAGGCACGGGCCTCCTCTACTGAATGAGAGGGGTTAGGCCGTAGTCCACCACGCTGGCCTAATGCGGATTGGTAGACTTCACATACCTTCGAAATTCTTATGGAGAACTTCTTAGGTATGTAGGTTTTCTCACGATGTTTCCTTCACCGTTAAAGCAAGTGATAATTAACAATTAATATACACATAACTTAGAAAAGTCAGAGGTGTATGCTCTTGGGGCTGGTTTCGAACCTGCGGCTTTTGTCTCCACAATCCATACCACCTGAGCTATCACTGCAATTATGTAGGTATTAGTACATAATACTGTAACAGTTTTGATTGATTAGTAATAATTAATTCTTGAATCAAATGATAATGAATAATTAAATATTCAGAGGCACTTTCAGGCGACTTAATACCTACCCTATAATCTATACCTTACGGCAGTCCAAAATTGTAACCAAGGTAAACTTTTTTTTATTTCCTTAATTTCCATTATCTCCCAAATTATTCTGTTAACGAAATTATACATCTAGAATTGGAAAAACAAATCTCCAGAATTATTTTTCTCACCTCCCATAGCCATCTGAGAATTTTGACTCATTTTAATCACTTCCCATATTTCTTCTTGTGGGAAAGGATAGTCATAGTTCTAACATTTACATATTAAGTCATTTTATCATTTGCAATTGAATCTATTTCTATCTTCCTCTCTCTTATAATATTTGATATACCTATCCCGATTTAGATAGAATTTGAATTAAATATCAATGAAACAAATTGAACACTGTTTACAAATCAAATTGACCGTGCAATATTCAAATGAGATGGTACCGTTCATTACAATGTGTGAGAATCAATATTTGCAAAATTATTTGCATAACTTTTAGGGTTGTTAGGGATAACCGACCACTTATCTCACCTGCTTGAGATTATATCTAATAATGTGAATGTTTGTAAGATTGCTTTGAAGAATGAGTATTAAAATAATATATATACCTATTTCAATCAACACATCCATTATTTTAAATATACGATTTCCATTATTTTGTTTTATTGTGGGATCGCAAGTGCCTGGCAGTTCCTGATGACCACGGACAGGCCAGCCAGGACTATGTGTGTGAATGTTGGGTGTATTTATTTTTTATTTTTGTTGAACAATTTCACTAACTTTTATTCCTTAGGCCGACTTGCATGATGATCTTACATCGAGATTTACTACTAGACTTATTTACTTATGTCAAATGTTCATACGATTTGACGTCTCCTACACTGGTTTAGTGGGTTAAATTCGATTTAGAATTGACGTGCAAGTAGGCCGTAATCATCTTTAGGAGATATTTTACTTCGACGCTGGTTTTAATTTGAAAACGAAATAATATAATGAATAAAGTGATTAGCTAGGAAACTTTGACCTGATGTTGCCACAAAGTCATCTGGGGCTTTGAACTCCTCGATAATTTATAGCAGACTAGCTGTCCCGTGCGGTTTCACCAGCAACATATAATTGATAGTTAAAACCAGATAACAGCGCCACCTACCGGGTCCAATTGTGAATCTAAACCATCCAGGGCGCCACCCAAACGCATACAAAAAAAATCATTCAAATCGGTCCAGCCGTTTAGGAGGAGTTCAGTGACATACATGCGTACAGTAGAATTATATATATATAAAGAAGATATATGGTGTTTGAACTCATCAAATAAGTTTTAATGAACAGTTGGCACACAGATGGGGATCAGGGGCTGATCATGGAGTAGAAATGTGCCTACGTGTGTACAGGAACTCAGAGTTATTATAATAATGTTTTTTTTTCGGTTACATTGTATAATATTAAAAAAATACACTGACTATAGTAAGAAAAAAACTATGACAAAAAGGATCAATAAAAATATGCAAAGAAGCCACAACAGACTTCTTATTTAAATAATTCAAGTGTGACAAATGGTGGACATTAAAATAATGGAAATCTTTACCCCTGAACAAACATCTAATTGAGTGTGAGAATGCAGCGAAAACGCAAAGTATGTATAATATATGCAAATATTAAACGATTATCGACATATTCAAATCAGTTGGATTAACAAGTATCAGACAAGTGTGTGAATTGTACGACGAAGGATTTCTCAAAATTATTTTGCTAAATCTGTTTATTTTGGGGTTGTTAATAGATTTTTTATTGAAATTATTGAGTTGTTATGTGAGATTGTAAACCTGTTGCAAAAAAATAATAAACGGACCTGCAAAGTTTTTATTAGAAAAAATATGGGAATATTTATTTATTTACATACAATCATAAGCCCTCACGCGTGTAATCCCCGAAGGGGTAGGCAGGGGTTGTAACCAGTACACCCACATTTCACCGAGCGAATCTCCATCCCATGATGTGATAGGGGGCGAGCCTATCGCCATACCGGGCACAATTCCAGACTCCGGGCTGATACTGAGCATTTCGTAATAGAAAAACCCAATATAACTATTACCCGACCCGGGGATAGAACCCGAGATCTCAGCGTCAGCCTCAGTCGTAACGCGTACGCATTACAACTGCGCCACCGAGGCATTTAATTTTTATAAATGGAATAGAGAATCCGAAAAATATATACAACCACTGGCAGTATTAAATAGCTAAGCCATTTGAAAACAAAGAAGCTAGTTAAATAGCAAGTAATAAAAAGCACAAATAGTTTCTATGCTATAACTTGCTTGCTCACCATAACAGCACACCCAAATGTATAAAACCAATACAATATTAATGATAAGCCATTTAATTACTACCACAACAGAAAGGCGGTTCGCTCCAGTAATTTTAACGTATCAATTTAATTAAACTTTTCAGTTTTCAACGGTATTTCCAGTAGTTTTTCGCGCGGCCACGCCAGAGCCGGTAATGACCGCCGCTTCATAGATGCAATTAATCATTGGATACTGCACAAAGCTGCTGGTTCAACTTTTGTAGGGCTGCTGGCTGGGTCGAAGTTTATGCGGGAATGTTTATCGCAAATTTTTATAGATTATAAGAAAGCGTTCGATACCTTGGATCATGACATTCTGTTACAGGCGATGGATGAGTGTGGAATACGAGGTCCCATGAACGAATGGTTCAGGAACTACTTATCTAATAGGAAAATATGCACAATAATAGCAGGAGTGACTGGCGAAGATATGGTCGTGGATCTCGGAGTGCCGACTGGATCAGTATTTGGACCAGTGGGATATGTGATGCATGTTAACAGCGTATCAAACGTTGTAAAAAAGTGTCGAGTGTATATGTATGCAGATGATATGTGTCTCGTTTATGCTTCAAAGGATATAGTGGAGGCACAAAGGTATGTACAAGAAGATTTCGAAAGTATAACTAAGTGGGCACACGACAACGGAATTATATTGAATCTGGCAAAAACTAAATGCATGCACATACACTCGCCATATAACCAACGAGTTAAAACTATTAGTAAAGAAAATCTAGAGATAATAGGGCATTCATATGAATGCCTACATACCAATAAAATTAACTGCAGTTGCATTAGCTTAGAGTATGTCAATACATTTAAATATCTAGGTTTAATTATAGATCGTAATTTCAACTGGAAAACGCACGTAAATGATATTTGTAATAGACTAAGGAGTATTTTAGGTAAATTCTATCAATTAAACGAAGTACTAAATAAACATACGTTGCGTACTGTATACTATGCACTTGCCGACTCACTGATAAGCTACGGACTTACTGTATATGGGCGAACGTTTATAACGTATTTAAAAAATATTAAAAATTTACAAATAAGATTGATTAAATTCCTAGTTAGCAAAAAAGTTAAGGATAACTGTCATAAAGATTATGATAAACTATTTCCCATTTGTAAAATATTACCAGTAGATAGGAAATTTAAATATTTAATAAGTTTGGAACACTATGATAGTAACGACTGTAAAGTAACTGTAAAAAATAAATATAATACAATAAGTGTAAGATGTAAAAAACTGGTACAACCGAAGGTAACCAATTATTATGGACAACGATTGTCCAAATTTTTGGTACCTAAGATATTTAATAAAACAGAATTATTAAGAAAAAGCCCTAAGTTTAGTAAAAGTATGTTAAAATCTAAATTAAGGGATGTATTTCTCGATGATGTATAATAGTCAACGTCTGTCTTTGATAATTTTGTATTCTTGTCTCATAGTTTATTTAAAAAGTAACTTTTACTTGGAGAGTGTCAAAAAAAGAGCTAATCAAGGTATATATTTGTTTGTTGTAAAGTGATAAAAATTGTAAACATACGATGAATAACGAGCGCGTCTCGCCATCAAACTTTACAGTTTAGCGAGTATATTAAGTAAGAAATGTATTGTAACAGATTACATAATAAATAAAAAAAAAAAAAAAAAAAAATAATATTTGAACCCAGATCAGTGTAGTGTAAATGGGCCAATATCCACCTGCACGTGGTATACTCTGCTAATTAACGGACGAGGCAATGGCGAAACTTGCTTCCCGTTGTGGTTTCTGGGGGTCAGACGGCAGGTCGCCCCATATAATAGCAAATCTACCGTCAAATCATGATGGGAAGGCGGATCCTGGCATTAACGCGGGATAACGCCAGGTAGAAAGAAAGATTTGAACCAGAATCAGTATTTATGTGCTCAAAATCTGGTACTATGACTACAAAGTTTCAGCAGTCTTCGTCTATTCTGAAAGTATGAACATGTGATGATGGTGACGCAATAGGCCTGTTTTATTTTGTTTTTGTATGGCACGGCAAAGTGGCACTGGACCTGATGATAATTACAGTACAGTCCAAATATAATGTCAAGAGACATAGCGTCCCTTGACTGTCACCAGAATTAAGCATGAAGATACATTTGAAAGTCACGTTCTGACATCCCGGGAGGTATATTAAAATTTTATTTGTTTACTCGAAAATGTGGTGAAAAAGGCGCTATTGTCATATGCATAAATATTCATAGGGATTGGTTATCGAGTGAATTTTGAGGCACCAATGAAAATAGTAATTAGAAAATAGTGGGCATACATTAAAAAGATAATATGAGTATTATTATACTGCATACACCGCCTTCCAACAACCCTAAAGCCATCAAACAATAATGTAACATCATGGCACCTTAGTACAATGGGCGGCGTCAATGGAGGCGCGAATTAATAGCTGTAGTGAGCAGTTAATGAATATTGCAGCCAAATGCAACCTGACTGATGTACAACGCTTTGCTCTAATCATATTGGCTGGTGTGGTATACTCGAGCATAGAATATTTTAAATGACGTTGTCTAATGGTTGATATATGCAGATACTATGCAGTTCCAAAAATTCACAAACCTAGCCGTTAAAACTCCCAACATCAATTAAAAAAAGGTCGGTAATTTCCAAATAATTCAACAGATTTTCTTTAGACATAGCTATAAAATAAAATCCACCATGATTATACCAGCAGTCATATAGAAACCGCAATTAACTGGATCCATTTGTGTAGTCAGCACTTAAATGAATACATACGCCCTCACGCCTGTAATCCCCGAAGGCGTAGGCAGAGGTGTAACTAGTATACCCACATTTCGCCGAGCGTATCTCTGTACCACGATGTGATAAGGGGCGAGCCTATCACCATACCGGGCACAAATTCCAGACTCCGGGCTGATACTGAGCATTTCATAATAGAAAACCCAATACCACTTTACCCGACACGGGGATTGAATCGGAGACCTCAGTGTTAGCTTAATCGTAATGCGTACGCATTACAACTGCGCCACCAAGGCAGTCTGTAAATGAATAGTGCAACCCTGACTTATCAACAAATCATATTGACTGGTGTGTTATATCTTGGAGGCTCGATTGTATATCCTAGATGTAGTTAACAGGCACGTGACCTGCCGTTTTATTTTTTGAATGTCGACGCACTAGCCCGCGAAATTCAATGTAATTTTGATTTTTTGAAAATTGCATCTCGTTCCTTCGATTAAACATGGATAATAATGAAAATGCAAATAATCACAATGGTATATAATAACAATGAAAACTATAAATATTGCTTCTAAAGTTATGTAATGTACAAAATCAATAATCTGAAAGGAAATTCAGTTATTTGATATTTAAATTACTTTACATTCAATGAGACAAGAAACGAATTATATCACCTATTAATTACTGAGGAGTTGGAAGCAGTAGGCAACTTTGTTACAGCATGTAACACTCTTTTTTTGTGGTGGTATTTTTTTTTATAATATAGTCCGGCAAACGAGCTCGTGGGTAATTGGTACATCTGATGGTAAGTGATCATCACCGCCTATGTACGTCCACAATACTAAAATAATCATGGGCGCGTTGCTGACCTTAAGGGAAAGGGATAAGTAAGGGATTGGGAAGGGGAGGGGAATTTGGGCCTCCGGATACCTCACTCACCGTACGAAACGCAGCACCAAGCTACTACTTTACGCCGGTTTTCTCTGAGAGATTGTTAACGATCCGGACGAGCCGGCTCATTCATGCTGTAGATAGAACTGTTTACAGCGTGGCTCTACCACTCAGCCAATATTACATATGTCACCTTCTAAATCTTAAAATTATCCTTCATTAAAAACTGCGACTAATTCTTTTAGACGCACGACAGTGTATCCGCCAAGTCCGAGGATATATTTCTCAACACTTCTGTGCCTCAACTGTACATGCAAACTCTCTATTGTTTGTGAAACTACCCGCTATTGTTACATTTGCGTGTCACCGCTGTCTGAGGCTAAGGAATATAATACTCATTTACCAACGCCTGTAGAGATTAGGCGGGGCACCTAGATATGAATCAAAATGGCTAGGGTTAAAACGAAAAGGCAAACTAAATAATATGACAGACATAACGTGGCAAAGATTTTCTGGCGAATTTTATTTACCTGTGCAGAAATGTTCTAGAAAATATTACTATGTACTGCTTGTGATTTAAGAATTGGTAGTACATAGCAAAGTGTGATTGTGACCTGTGTCACACAATCACCGCGCAGGATGATGAGAACCGATAGGTAGCGAGTTCGATTTCTGTACCAATATGAACGTTTCTGTGATCCAGATTTTGCTTGAATGGATGCTAGTTTAAATTGATATAAAGTATTTAATAATCAGGATACAGCTTATTTGCAATATGCAAACAAAACTTAAAATAAAACATATTTACTTTGAGGATATTAATTCACTCACACATAATTACAATACAAATATACAAGATTTATGTTGTGGTTATTGACTATACGGGACCAGCATATCTACCATATCATACCCGGAGGCCTAAAACCCCTTTCTTCTCAATCGCTTCAGCAGTTAAGGTATAGGAAAGAGATAACCCTTCCCTTTAAATCGATAACGCGTCCACAATTCTTTATTAAACGCGGTAAAGATCACATTCCATCCGGTAACTCACTTGTTTGTTTATATGCTGTAAAGAATCACACTAAACTCTGAATCTTCGTGAATGACCCATAATTAGTTTTCATAGAAACATCTCAGAAATATTATTACATACACACTCACGCCTGTAATCCCCGAAGGGGTAGGCATTTCGCCGAGCGTATTTCCGTCCCACGATGTGATAGGGGCCGAGCCTATCGCCATACCGCGCACAAATTCCAGACTCCGGGCTGATACCGAGCATTTCGTAATAGAAAATCCCAATACTACTTTACCCGACCCGGGGATCGAACCCGAGACCTCAGCGTTAGCCTCAATCGTAACGCGTACGTATTACAACTGCGCCACCGAGGCAGAAATATTATTGTTATAGAAAGTAGTAAACTATTTATCAAAACTCAAGCGCACAAGCCCGATTTTACGTGAGCAAGCTCAAAATACAATTAACCATGTAAAGGATGACAATACCGTTGCACAGTGGGTCGCTGCACGTACCGATGCGGACAAAAAAACTCCAAATCATCCGAACACCTGCGATTTACAATGCGCCCATCGTTCATCGATTAGTAACGTGTCTGATTTTTGGAAAATAACTGTCAATGAAATTTACACTGTAAAAATGGGTGTCTAAGGTGTATATTCGTTTAAAAACGAAGGGTACAAAACAAACGATCACATTTTTGGTTTGTCAGTATCGATGCATCGAAAAAGGGTTAAATATGCACGTCGTGCATTATTAGCTTCGGTTTTAATTTTGTAGGTAATGAAATATATATGAAAATGATAATGATAAAAAAAAAAAAATTAAAACATGTATATGGAAATGATTATATTAGTTTTGTACCCGCTGTTTAGTATTAAAATCCATTGGACATACGAACATGGTTTTGTTAGCGAACTGTGTGTCTGTAACTATTACCTAAACTATGGTTGGGTCAAATAAAACAAAACGATATAGTAGTAGTCGTTTGAGTGGTAGAGCCACGCTTTATAAAATTTTTTCTACAGCTTGAATGGGCCGGCTCGCCCGAGTCGTTACCACTTCGTCACAGAAAACCGACGTAAAGTAGCAGCTTGCTGAGTTGTATACTATATGGATCTTGTGGAAACTAGGAAGAACTTCCGTGCTTTTCGCCGTTTTTGCCATACCTATTATTGGAATCAAGTTTAACAGCTCGCGTGATAGGACCCACTTAATGACATCCGTGGTGCTTTACATCTGGCTTATCCAGTTGTAAATGTCCTTGTGCCTGAGGTTAATGCCTCCTTAGTTCATTATTTTGTCTACCGCTTTGCTATGGAGGGAAGTGGATAATTATTATTTCCAACTCCTCCTTAATTTTCTATTTGATTAATTTCGTTGCGGGACACAGACAATTTAGCATTTCCAAAGACTCGCCGAGCTTCACTGCTCGGTGTCAACAAAAATGCGTGCCACTGTCGATCCTGGTGCACAGGAGTTACTGTGGCGGGTGTGTGGGCGGGATAGTCTCGTGCTGCGTTTCGCACGATGAGGGAGGTATCCAGAGGCCCAAATCCCCTCTTCTTCCTATTCCCTTTCCTTTAAGGTCGGCAACGCGCCCATAATTCTGTTGGTATTGTGGGCGATCTCCATCACTTACCATCAGGTGACCCACTTGCTCGTTTTCCGGCCTATGCTATAAAAAAAGTAATCTGAAAATTACATTTCCTTTAGCTTTAGCTTAAGTTAGTGGTAGAGCCACGATGTAGACAGACAGTGTCTGCTGTCTGTGTCTTTACACAACTGTTTTACACAAAACCAACGTAAATTAGTACTAACACGATTTGTGATTGTGTGATCTGGGATTTTAACTCCGGACCTCACCGACCTCTCAGCCTAAGTACAATGCCCCTAGAAGTCTCTTTCTTTCTGTCTGACGTTATCTAGACTTAATGCCAGAATCCATAAATTTGATGGTATTTTTTTTATATAGAAATTTTGGAAATATTGTGCATCTTCATGCCGACGCGACGGGCTAATAATTGTAATTATTTTTTAATGTTGGAAACTATTTTGGTTAAATTACTATCATATCTCTATTACTTTTCGTTTATATTAATACTGTTTTCTTCGATGTACGCAAAATAAAGAAACACAATATTATATGGAGCGACCCACCTTCTGACCGCCACAATTCGCAATGGGAACAAAATTTCTCCAGTCCGTTAATCAATAGACTGCACCAAGTGCAGGTGAGGTTGGTGACGGGTCTTTATTCATACATTAATTTCTATATAATTGCTTGATTGAGCTGCTCTAATTCAAATTAAATATTGTAAAACCTTATGCTCTAATAATTGTAAACTAGTTTTGAAAAGAGCAACGCTGGAGTTTCTTGTCCGTTCTTCTCGAGCGAAACAGCATTCCGAACTAGCGGTAGAATTTTGACGGAATCTAAATAATGTAGAACATTTTATGGTTTCAATAAATATTTTGAATTTGAATTTGAATTTGAGTTGGCATTGCGGCTAGATGTTGGTCGCTCACTCACACAATGAGACAAAAATGCTTTACTTTACTATTCCGCCTTTGTTTTTCTCTATAATTACACAAATGTACAACGTAATAATTGCTTAACACATTTCCCATACCCTTTATATTGCAGCGATGAGTTTCCATAATTTTTCCACAATAATTACCATTGCCCGCATGTCGAGTGAATGACTCACGCTGAGGCCTCTCGTAATACAAAAGAATTTTATATCGCGATACTGTGAATATGAAATAGCACCAGTGTTGTGATGAAACAGTTTGCATTTTATACTAGAATTTTTTGAGCTTAGAATATGTAAAGGTAATTATTAACCGACTTCAAAAAGGAGCAAGTTCTCAATTCGGAGCGTTTTTTTTTTATTTTTGTTTTTTTTTTTAATGTATGTACATTTCTCCGCCAATTGCAACTGATTTTGTTGAAAAAAAATTCACTTCATAGAGTTTAGCTGCGTTGTGGTCCCATATAGATTTGGTTAAGATCTGATGACGGAGTACAGAGAAAAAAAAAACTCCTCAATGGACAACAGTACACTCTATTGTATCAGTATTGGAATGAAGCTATTGCTTGAAGTCGGTTTCTAAGTTTTGTTAAACGTTATATTATTTTATTATTTGTTTTATAGCATAGGCTGGCAAACGAGCAAGTGGGTCACCTGATGGTAAGTGATCTCCACCGCTCTTAAACATTCTCAATACCAGAAGAATCATGGATATGGTACCAACCTCAAAAGTAAAGGGTGGTTAAGGGATTGGGAAGAGGAAGGGGATTTGGGTCAATAAAACATAGGGTACCTACTACTACTAGGAAACCAAGTACTTATTAGCATACTTGTATCCTAATAAAATAATATTTTTCTAGTTATTATCCATTTTACCCAGCTGTGAAGCGTGAGGCCGTGGGTTCGATTCCCACACCGAGACAAATGTTTGTCTAATCCACAAATATTTGTTTCGGGTCTGGGTGTTGTGGGACCACAAGTCCCTCGTAGTTTCCGATACCCACGATACAGGTTAACCTAGTGTGGGGTCGAGACTATGTGTGTGACTGTTGGGTGTATTTATTATTATTATTATTTTAAATTTCAGCCTATCCAAGGACTCTCCTATATTTAAAAAAAAAATCGTAGTCCTTATCAAAATTTATGTAACTTAGCAGTTTTAAAACTGTAATACATTATTTGTCACTCTAAGCGTTAGACTATCTATTATTTCCACTAAAAGCCATGGATTTATCACACAAATGGCTCATTATTTATTTACAATAATTACTTCGCTTCCTAGTTTCTACAATTTGCATATATTATCTATCCATTAGCTAAATGTAAGTTAGTGATACAATAAAAAATGACATTGTGGTTTTAAAACAATGACGTGCATGCCGATAATAAATCAAGATAACTATGTTTTAAGATTTTTTATTTTTATTTTATTAGCTTGAGTGACGAAACGAGCAGGTCGCTCGCCTGATTGTAAGTGCCATGCCTGCCAACAGAAGAAACACCACACAGAACTTTGAAATACAACTGCATGGCATTGGACTGCGCTCGTCACCCCGAGACATAATATATTTAGTCTGATAATACCCAATAATTTCACTGGCTTCAATGTCCTTTAAACATAACACTGCTTACACACTTCTGCTGACAGCAGAAATAGACAAAGCGGTGGTACCAAGCCAGACGGCCTTTCGCATACTACCTACCACCTTGGGTAGTGTTGGTGGATAGGGATTTTTTAGTCTTAAGTCAATCAATGTTATTAAGTGCCTCGCTTTTAGACGTACTTAATCCATCACTTCACTTCTTCTACCTGGCGTTAGCCTGGCTTCATCAGGCTAGTAATTATAAAACCAATATTAAATAAATTACACTTTTCTTTTCAAAGATTTTAATCGCTCTTTTCGTCCATAACATTTCACTTGAAATATCACCAGATGATATACGATACGATGATTCAGAAAGTCAATAAACTTTGAAAACAAAGAGCTGCCCTTATCGAGTTTTACAACGATTAACAAACTATTGACATGCACATAAAGCCTACTATTATGGTTATACGTGGCTTTATTAAAATAAATTTCATGCGCTTTTTATCTATTATTGTTTGGTGTGATGCATATTCTATGGCGGAATTTGTTATAGCATTTTGCTGCTCTGCTACAGCTATTTCCTTTCTGCCTGGAGTTATATCGACCTAATGAAAGTGTACGTTTCTCATTATGGTTTGACGGTGGATTTGGTATTATGTCGCGCCCCACATAGACGGGTCGCCACCCGTCGTCTGACCCGACAACCCACGACGGGAACCATTTTTTTTTGTTTTTATAGCATATGTGAACAAGCAAGTGTATCACCTGATGGTAAGTGATCTCCACCACGCATGTACGCCCACCATACAAAAAATATTGGCGTGTTGCCGACCACAAAAAAAGGGATAATTAAGAGATTGGGAAGGGGTGGGAATTTCGGGCTCCGGATTTCTCACTCACCGTACGAAACGCAGTAGCGAGCTGCTATTACGTCGGTTTTCTGTGAGACAGTGGTAACGACCCGAACGAGCCGGCCAATTCATGCTGTAGACATAAGTCTCTATCTACATCGTGGCTCTACCACTCATAAAGTAAGTTTCGCCATTGCCTCGTCCGTTAATCAGCAGATTGAGAATGTACCACGTGTTGGTTGGCTTTGGACCTAAGATGTTGATTGCCCCTTACACTCAATTACACTTGCTTTGTCACAGGTTCTAAAATATGTATAAGGTCATACCTGTATACACAACACACACACCCACACACACATACTTACATAAACAAAACTTTACTCATCTAGGTTTATGTCTTTCTTATAAATTGATTAAAAAAAAACTACGGTTGCTTGTAATTTTGTTTATATCCTGAGGTAGGGGCTGTTAACTGCGACATAGTTAGATTGATAACTAATGCAGCTAGCAGCTTAAAATTGTACCATAAGATTTATAACGTTTTCTGTACCAATAAAGATTATTATGTATTCTCAAAGGTGTAGGCAGATGTACCCAGACCACGGTTCGCCAAACTTATTTCCATCCTATGTCGCGAGTTTTTTTTATAGCGTAGGCCGGCAAAGGAGCCAGTGGGTCACCTAATGATAAGGGATTGCCACCGTCCATATACACTCATCATACCAGAAGAATCACGGACGCGTTGCCGACCTTAAAGAAAAGGGATAATTAACAGATTGGGAAGGGGTGTGGATTTTGGCCTCCGGATATCTCAATCACCGTACGAAACGCAGTAGCGAGCTGCTAAATCCGCTACTTCACATCGGTTTTCTGTGAGACAGTGATAACAAGCTTTTCTTATATAGCTTTTCATACAAGCCCCATTCTTACATACATACGAACTCACGCCTGTAATCCTGGAAGGGGTAGGCAGAGGTGTAACCAGTACACCCACATTTCACCGAGCGTATCTCCGTCCTACGATGTGATAGGGGGAGAGCCTATCGTCATACCAGGCACAAATTCCAGACTCCGGGCTGATGCTGAGCATTTCGTAATAGAAAAATCCAATACCACTTTAGCCGACCCGGGGATCGAACCCGAGACCTCAGCGTTGGCCTCAATTGTAACGCGTGCGCATTACAACTGCACCACCGAGGCCTATTCTTGTTGTAGAAAAATCTGTCTGCAGCATAGCTCTACCAATTTCAAAGGGTTTTAAGGCTAGGTTATAATTCTTATTTCTTTATCGCTGAAGCTTGTTGGTTACACCGAACAAACCTGACTCTTATCTTAACCAAACAGTAGGTTCACATCGACTCATTTGTAAACGCTACATGTCTTTCGTCATCGTTATCGAGCGTCTTTTGTTCTTTTATAATTTTACGATCAATATTAGTGAAGAGGTTTTTACGAAATTTTTAGTTACTCGATTTTATTATAGTGTCAATAGCATACCTAACTATATCACCGTGATTTATTTATATAACTTATGGGTGATGTAGTTCAATCTTATTGATCTTTAACCGATGTCATTTAAAATATATAGGAATTATATTACTTAATGACCAAAGTAATCACAGTAGTCCAAACCTCTAGATTGATATTTTCTTAATGATGAGAAAGTATTGAAAAAGATTGAAATGCAAATGTGCAAATGGGTCACGTGACGGTAAGTGATCTCCACCGCCTATGAACATCCATAATATCAGAAGAATCATGGGTACATTTTAAAAGTAAGGGGTGTTTAGATTTTCTGGAATGCCATTCACCGTGCAAAATGCACTAGCTTCAGCTTGGGCCACTTCACGTAGGTTTCCTATGTAATAGCGGTACTACTCCAGTCAAGTTGACAAATTTACGCTATGGACAGAACTGTCTACAGCGTGTCTCTACTTCTTAAAATATAAAACTACAACTAGCTTCTTTCTTGCGGCTAAGCCCACGTGTAAGAGTTGGTTGGGCGGAAAGTTATTCAGAAGCAATACGCTGGACGCTATTCACCACACATAGACCGTACTAGATGGTAGGTCCCTCGTATGCGGGAGGCCGTCTAGGTAGGTCCCACCGCTTTGTTTATTTCTGCCGCCAGGCAGCAGTGTGTAAGCACTGTTGTGTTCCGGTTTGAAGGACATTGAAGCCAGTGAAATTAATTGACATTATGAGACTTAACAACTTATGTCTCGGGGTGACGAGCGCATCCCAGTGTCATGCATTACTTCGTAATTCAAAGTTCTGTGTGGCGTAGCTTCTGTTTAAGGGGAGGTGTTGTGCTTACCATCAGGCGAGTGACCTGCTCGTCTCGCCATCTTAGTAAGGTAATAAAAAATAGTCAGCTATGCATGACCATCATCATGCTGTAACCATAACCTCACGCCTGTAGCCCGAAAAGGGTAGGCAGAGGTGCAACTAGTACAGCAGTTACTGTTCGTCAAGATTATTTTCATCCCATGATATAATAGAAGGCGAGCTTATCGCCATACCAAGCACAAATTCCAATTCCCTGGCAGTTATTGTGTAATTTTTGGAAACGTAATTCAACTGCCTCGACTGACTGCCTCGGTGGCGCAGTTGTAATGCGTACGCGTTACGATTGAGGCTAACGCTGAGGTCTCGGGTTCGATACCCGGGTCGGGTAAAGTGGTATTGGTATGGCGATAGGCTCGCCCCCTATCACATAAGGGTCGGAAATACGCTCGGCGAAATGTGGGTGTACTGGTTACACCTCTGCCTACCCCTTCGGGGATTACAGGCGTGAGTGCGTAATTCAAACACAATTTGTAATTGCCCCACCTGGGATTTGAACTCAACACCACACGATTTCTAAGCCTAAGGCAGACTACCTCTACACAAATGATAGAGTAGATGAACCCGAATAATAATGATTCAATGTTGCTCTTTAACCCTCGCATCTCTGAAACAGTTTCACTAAACAAAAAAACTCAATTCAAAACGTTTTCTCATCATAAAAAGAGCAACGAACAGTCAATTTACGATTTCAATGATTTATATACAATAAACTGGCAACACTTTTGTCCATTGACGTTAAATCGTTAAATATGGCAATAATGTAAACGTCACGTCTCTTTAGAATAGGACATTGTGTGATCTATTAGGTCATATTTTTAAAATTTTATAATCTATCGTTGTAATTTTTATGACTGCAACTATGTAATGAAATAGTTATGAAGAAGAACCATAAAGATTTAGGGTTCCGTATGTATTTTTTTTTATTAGCTTGAATAACCAGACGAGCAGGTCGCTCTCCTGATGGTAAGCGCCACGCCTGCTGATAAACAGA
This sequence comes from Mimas tiliae, assembly GCA_905332985.1. Lineage (NCBI taxonomy): Eukaryota > Metazoa > Arthropoda > Insecta > Lepidoptera > Sphingidae > Mimas > Mimas tiliae. The sequence goes on along the minus strand of HG995260.1, from coordinate 2,634,055 downwards.
AGCAGCGCCATACAGAACTTTAAAAAACAAAGCACTGCATGACACTGGACTGCGCTCGTCACCCCGAGACATAAGGTGTTAAGTCTCATAATGCCCAGTAATTACACTGGCTTCAATGTCCTTCACATCGGAACACAACAGTGCTTAGACACAGTTGTTTGGCGGCAGAAATAGACAAAGCGGTGGTACCAAACCAGCCGGCCTCTCGCATACGAGGGACCTACCACCTATTTCCGTATTGGTTTTAGCCAGTCGTAAACCGCTGCTGCGATCAAGCGCCGGTTTTTTTTAGTGCACGCTGTAGACAGATTTGTCTACAGCATGAATAGGCCGGCTCTTCCGGGTTGTTACCACTGTCTCACAGACAACCAGCGTAAATAAGCAGCTAGCTGCTGCGTTTCGTACGGTGAGTGAGATATCCGGAGGCCCAAATTCCTCTCCCTTCCCAATCCCTTACTTATCCCTTTCCTTTAAGGCCGGCAACGCGCCTATGGTTTAGTATTATAGGCGTACATGAGCGATAGAGATCACTTAGGTACTATCAGTTGACCCACTTTCTCGTTTACCGGCTTATACTATAAAAAAGCTAGGTTGCCCGCCTGATAGTAAACACCACGCCTGCCCTAAAATAGAAGCAACAATACCCAAATTTTTAATGAACTGAATGGAACTGCAACTCGAGACATTAGATGTTAAGTATCATAATGCCCAGTAATTTTACTAGTTTCCTATCCTTCGAAGAGGAGCAATTTAGAGTATAATATACCAAAAAAGGTACAAATATAGTTTTTTTAACCGACTTCAAAAAAGGAGGAGGATCTCAATTCGGCGCGTTTTTTGCTTTTGTATGTATGTATGTAGGTAGGTATTTATTCTACATCGATTTCTCCGCCAATTGTGGACCGATACTGTTGGAAACAAATTCATTCGATAGAGTTTAGCTGCGATGTGGTTATAAGATGTGATGACGAAGTAAGGTTTAAAAAAAATAATCTCCTCAGCGGATAACAGTACACTCATTGTGATTGTGTTATTTTATTGAAATTTACACGCTAATGTTGTAACTAACACAAAAAAAAAACACTGTAAAGTCGATAATAACAATTTCTTTACGTTTTTCTGGAGTCGGTGCAATTTTATTTGACCAGCAGCAACACAGGCACTGACTCTAAAAAGCTGTAGAAATTGTTGTTATTGAATTTTCAGTGTCTTTATATTGAAGTCAGTTTCTAACTTATTTTTTGCTATTTAAAAATGTACCTAATATTTATTTTATACATTTATTATTTATCTACATGTACCTAACCACTGTTATATTTTCGTATAGATAAACCCTTTTGGCTAATAAAACGAGCGTTTACCTACTAGTTATTGATGACTCACTTTTTTATTCAAGTTGATTATAAATTGAATTGAATATGCTTCATACTGGCCATAAATACTTATTATAATAATATCTGTGTCAATAGATATAATAAGTATCTATGTAAAATCCATGCTATCAAAAGTCATCCGGAGGGTAAGCAGAGGTGTAATTAGTGTACCCACATTTCGCCGAGCTTATTTCCGTCCCATGGCGAGCCTATCCTCATACCCGGTACAATTTAACACTCCGATCTGATACTGAGGATTTCGTGATAGAAAACCTAATACCACTTTTACCCGACCCGGGGAACAAACCCGAGATCTCAGCACAGCAGTCGTATCGCGTACGCATTACAACTGCGCTATCGAGGCAGTTAAAAATGATTTCTGAGTAATCAATACCAAGTTGAAGTTATTACAATATTGGTTAACACGAAAGCCCAAATTGATGTTAATATTTGAAGTGTTTATTTTTTAACTATTCCTTTGTCGTGAGAGTGTTGTATCGAGCTATGAGTCATCTGCGCCTGCGCGCCTAATGTACAGGCTGATGTAACATTAATTTTATGTGAATGTGACTTCTAAAAATCTGTATTGAAAATAAATTTGTCAGTATCTACGATTCAAATTAATTTTTTGAGCAGATTTTTAATCTGATATTTTAAATAAAATATTTTCAAGAATAAAACCTAGTTGAAACATGTATTATATTTTATTTATTTAACTTTATATACAAACTAATAAAGGAGGACCTAATGCCAGAGGCATTCTCTACCAGTCAATCCTATAATAGCGAATTATTTAAATTCTAAAACTTACAGCTGACCATTTTACATTTAGATATTTGTAAAGGATTCTTTTAGCTAATTTACTCAATTAGTTACATAAACAACACAACTCATAAAAATAGTAAAAAATTCTTCAATATAATATCGTGCTTGATTATAAAATCACCTAACCAAGATGGCTATTACCCATTGTTGTTCCAGGCAGTGTAATCTTCGACGTGTGTTGTTGGAGCCAGTACGTTTCGTCTAGACTGTAGACAAAGCACTAACTCTGTGTCAACCTTTAGACTATTGTGTTTGGCGACAGCCCATAACGAGTGGCGCGCTGATTGCTTGCTTTTTTTGTTGACCTTTAGTTTATTACTTAATACATCATCAATAGCGATTGAGTGCATACTATTATGTACTATTACGACTAATTACTTATTGTATTGTAATGTAATGAGTGAAAAACATATTTGATTGTGATTTGACGAAAATTGTAATCACGTTTTTACAAAAGGTAGGATATTATTATTATATAAATAGCCATTTACAAAACATAGGTAATATGAGTAGTAGGCGTAGGTATTTTTTCGGATGGTATTTTTTTTTTAAATCCAATTTTCCAAGTCTGGCAATAATTAATAATATATGTTGGCATTAAGGTGTAATTTTATTACACAACTCAATGACGAGGAACAGGTCGCTGCCCTGATTGTAAGAGTCACATCTGACCATAAACAATAATAACACCACTTAGAACTTTCAATTACAAAACACTGCATGACATTGCACTACGTTCATTATTCCGAGATACATTGCTTACGCAGTGAAGTTTGGCGGCAGAAATAAACAAAACAGTGGAACTATCCAGGCGGCTTTTCGCATAAGATGGACCTACCACCTAGTAGATCTACTACATCATTAATATATGTAAATAATCCTTGATTAAAATCATAGTATTCCAAATGTTAAATCTAACATCAATTATGAAGATCTATTCTCCAAACACCCTATAGTTTATCTGATGCAAGAGATAAGGTGCGTACACATTGGCCTTTTTTCCGTGCTCGGTGCCTACTCGTACCACCGTTCTACTTCTGCTGTGAGTCACCGTCGTCGCGCCGCCCAGACGGGAAGTGTAGAGGCGCGCTTAGAATTTATAATTTTAGTTTTGTAATTTATTTTAAAAGCACGTTTATGGTTTTTGAACTTATACATAAATCTTTTATTTTTGCGATAATACTTTTTAGAAATTTAGCTTTTTTTATTAACTATCAAATATATATTTTATCGGTCACTATCGAAAAAGAGCTATGTTGGTAATACAATTCAAATGAGTTTTTTTAGTCTTAAAAATGGTATGTAATGTTATATTTATCCTTATTAATTATCTCTAAATTTTTTCTTTATCGTCAAATGCTGCTAAAATATGTTTTTTCCCTAAAATAAAAGATGTAATACAATGCCATATTCAATTAAAATAGGTTATCCAGCTGCTTAGAATGCTTAGATACTGTATTTCTGGTCAATCGCTTAATGTTTTATAACTGAGGCTGGAAAACTAGCAAGTGGGTCATCTGATGATAAGTGATATCCACCACCCATGATTCACGATACCGGACCAAATATGTCCGCATCGCTGACTTTAAAGGAAATAAATTGGGAAGGGGATTTGAACCTCCGGAAATCTAACATACCGTACGAAATGCAACAGCAAGCTACAGTATCTACCCCGATTGAGCCAGCCCATTCATATCCAAAATACATTTAATCGATTATTAAAAACAGCAAAAACAAACTACTCTATAGTTTTCTTATTCTTCCGCTCTGTTGACCAAACCCGAAACGATGTCTTCAACCATTTTTTAGTCTATTTAACGCCGAAAATATTTATCTCCTAAACGTTTCAAATTATAATTAGGAACTTTTGACTCGTTCGAACCGACCAATTTGGTATTGCTGTTCACAAAATCAAAATATTAGAGTTTATGTATGAGATGACAGTTTTTCTGGCGGCAAATTGACTTTGTCTATGGTCTAATACGACAAAATGACCAGTATTAATCTGAAAATGTCACTTATTGTATGCAGATGATTGCTTTGTATTGTTAGATCTTCTTAATCATATCTATGCGATAGTTGGGGTCTGGCAACGGCTGATGAATTGACTTTAATTGTGTATAGTTTTTATTGTGACGTCATGGTCCAGTGGTACTGTACTGGAGGTCCAGGCCCTTTTTTGTGAGAAATCTATTGCTGTAAAGGATTCTTAAATAAAGCTTCGTAAGTATGTATGTTTATATTAATTTGTACAAAGATGGCGACCGAAGTCAATAAGCGATCTCAATCTGTAACTCTAGTTCTATCAAACTAGATGACATGTAGGTGTGGCGTTTAAACTTTATTCTTATTGATTCATTTGTGGGATCAATCTTTAAATGAAAATAGTTTATTAAAATTCAGCGTTGTGCAATGACATTCTTTCGTGTAGCTTGTATGGCTAGTTTGCATCAAACTATAATCAATAAAGAGCAATATGTTTTTTATATTTTAGACACAATATTTATTCCGGCTAGCGTGGTACTAAGACCTCATTCATAGAGACCTCCTATCTATCTCCTATATATTGCCCTAGTACAGGCTGAGAGATAAAAAAAATGTGAGGTGTTGAATAAAAAATCCCAGATCCATAAATTACAATTTCAGTCGCAAATATTATGTACCCGTGATTAGAATTTGCGCCCGATATGGCGACAAATTCAAATTCAAATTATTTATTGAATCCATAAAATGTTATACATAATTTAGATTCAGTCAAATTTTAACTCTACCGCCAGTTCGGAATGCTGTTTTGCTAGAGAAGAACAGACATGAAACTCTAACGTTGCTCTTTTCAAAACTGATTTACAATATTGATACTACATTAGTACAATTTAATTAGAGTTAAAGCAGCTCAGTTTATGCCAAGAGGAACATTATAACAAAATAATGATTATTGACCATGACTCCCATGACCACGATGAATAAATTAGGACCATAAAGTAAAAAAAAAAACAATAAATAACAGTTTGAGCAGACCAGTCCACACAAGCAGCACCCGTTCACGAGTATGACGCATGTGCCAGCCATCGGCCTCCTCATCCGACAGGTTTGCCACTTATCATATCATGAGACGGAAATGTGCTTTGCAAACTTTGGAAGTGCAAAATAGTTACATCTGTGCCTACCCCTTCGAGGATAAAGTATGGTTACTTATGTTGATTTAAACTATTACTCAAAAAATAAAACTGTTTATCATCTTTGTTTTTTTTTGAGTTTTTGATTCGAAAAATCACACATGTATTGCCCGGTGGTAGGCTCTCTCCTATCACATCATAGGACGGCAATAAATTCAGTGAAACATGGGTGCAGTACTAGTTGCGCCATCGTTGCATCTATGCGTACCTCTTCGAGGATAAAGGTGTCAACTTATGATTATGTTTCTCAAAAAAGGACTAATATTTTTTTTATGTGAGAGGGGGCAAACGGCCAAGAGGTTCACCTGATGGTAAGTGATCACCACCGCCCATTAACACCGTCAATATCAGAAAAATTATCGGTGCGTTGCCGAAAAATTTCATGAACGAAGTTGTCCTGCCTTAATGATAATCAAGCCAGTATTTAACTGTACCCTTTATATCCGACAAACTCAATAGAACTCTAAAACATCGAAACAACTCCAATTCCATTCTGGATCGAACTACGATCCAGAAGCCCCAGTATCCATTAGAGACGGGTCAACCTGCAAATTTAATCAACTGGGAGAAACTTCAGAGCCACGTGGCTCGTACGTTGATTAGTTCTGCTTAGTTTTGCTGATGGCTATCGGGTTTTGCAGTGTCTGTATAATGTACTAGTTTATGCAATTGATGTATTTGAATTGTAGAATTTCAATTGATTATTTTTATTACTAAATGTTTGCATATTAATTCCTGACCATAAGAGGGGTGTTATAAAAATATTCTAGCTGTCGGAGTAGAGTGTATGAGTAGGTGTTCTAGTGCCCTAATAGGCCGATTTTAATGTTTATATTTTTATTTGAGAGCAGTGATTAGCTATACATACATACAAAGGCACTCACGCCTGTACTCCCCGAAGGGGTAGGCAAAGTTGTAACTAGTACAACCACTTATCGCCAAGCTTATTTCCGTTACATTAAGTTATAGGGGGCGAGCCTATCGCAATCGACACAATTCCAGATTCCGGGTTGATATTAAGTAGTTCATTATAGAAAAACCCAATGTCACTTTACCCGACCCGGGGACCGAACCCGAGACCTCACCTTCAGCACAGCAGTCGTACCTACCGCGCACGCATTACAACTGCGCCACCGAACAGAGGCCGTGTTTAGCTATATTGGAAGAAATGTTTACTGTTGAAGCGAGCGATCTACAATAAAGAATTCACATAACTTTGAAAAGGTCAAAGTTGCATACCCTCGGGCGGCTCTACCACTCAGAAGAGGGCTGGTTTCGAACCTATGGCTTTCACCTCAGTTCGTATCACTACCTAATAGGGTATAGATACTATTAAACATCTTCCACCTGTTCTCATTTTACTCTAATATAGGGTATATGCAATACACTTTTTCAAACATGTTGCAGAATAGATTTGGCTTTATTTTTTATTTTATGGAACAGAAATAATATCAGCTCTTTACATAATATATTGTTTAAATTTAGAATAATAAATTAGTCAGCCAATAACAAATATTCTATATTCTATAACAGTCTATACAAGCGGAATAATAAGGAACAAATCAAAAATTGTAGTTTCCAACAAGCCAAGATGAGACGCTGCTTAAAACCTTAATCTTAGGTTTTACAATCGGCCGCCTGCCTGACGTATTAGATTTTTTGAGTGGTAAAGCCACGTTGTAGATACTTTTGTCTACAACATGTATGGGCCGGCTCGTCCGGGTCATTACCACTGTCTCACAGAAAACCGGCGTAAAGTACCAGCTTGCTGCTGCGTTTCGTACGGTAAGTGAGATATCCGGAGGCCCAAACCCCTTCCCCTTCTCAATTCCTTAATTATCCCTTTTCTTTAAGGTCGGCAACGCACTAATGACTATTTTGGTATTGTAAGCGTACATGGGCGGTGGAGATCACTTACCATCTTGACCACCATCTTGACCCACTTGCTCGATTGGCGGCCTATGCCATAAAAAAAATTGTCCTTACACGATCGCCTCTTTCAGGGCAACCTGCGGATACATCATAAGGGCGTAGCCCTCTGGATGTAGTGCTCCACGCGATCCGTATCAGATCAGCCGTTCATCAGCGGATCAGTCGTTGGGGTTGATTGATGATTCTCACTGAGGGTGAGAGTCAGTTTCGCCGGATCTTCTCAGGCTGGGTCGTTTTGGATCCGGTGGTAGTTTTAAATACGTGCCATTTCGGTAATGCGTATGGTCCATATCGACCCATAAAAAATAAGAAATAATAATAAAACTTAACGATTCTGGACTATTCCATAATAAAAATATTGTAAAATTTATAGTTGCCCAGTGTATGTTATGTATACATTAGTTGATATGATTTCTATTAAGTTTCTTTATTTTGTACTGACGTGTCATAAGCGCTATTTTAATTGCCTACATGATTAATAAAACTATTTCATTTCATTTGAAAAAAAAAATATGATCGGTGCCGCCTGCCTGACGTCTCTGGTGGACTATTAAGTAAACTATGTATTATATTGCAAAATAACATGCCAATTATCTAAATAATGGGGGATTTTTCTTACAATAAATTTGCGATATCAGCAAAAATATTAACTTAACATAATTTTATATAATCTAATTTATAATTATACAGAATATTTTTTATATAGTATGATAGCTAATAATTTATGATTCTAACGACATAAGTTTTATAAATATCTAATTACAACTTTAAAAAAAAAAACTTTAAGCACTGACGAGGCCCACGCGTGGGACCGGTAGCATGTGACAGATGCGCATATGTCAGCAAAACGTTGCGACAGACTAGGGGTAAAAAAATCACTCTTCAAAGCTTTTTAAGTACGAATTCTCCACATATATTCTACGAGTAAAACTCCACAAAGGGGCAATAAATTAATTTCACTAAACGATAAAAGGACACGAACAAAACAATTTAATATAAAATATTTCGCGTAATCAACACAAAATTAGATCTCGCAGAGAAAATAATTAAAACTTTGACCGCTGTCGTTTGTACGGAAATTTTGTGGCTTTTACATGACGTATTCAAAGGGTAATTAATTTTGTACAAAATATTTAATATTATTAATGATTTAATTTGAAGGGTTTGCGTTTGTGACTACTGTTTGTAAATTATAGTGGTAAAAGTGAGGTTTCAATTTGTTTTATGTAGTATTTGCCAAATTTCAATAAGTGGTAGAGCCACTATGTAAATTGTTACACGTTTACACTGTTTACAAGGTGGTAGGTCCCTCGTGTGCGACTGGCCTTCTGGGCTGCGACCACCGCTTTGTTTATTTCTGCCGCCAATCGACAGTATGTAAGGTGCTACTATTGTGTTCCGTATATCTCACTTCCCGTACGAAACGCAGCAGCAAGCTGCTAATTTACGTAGGTTTTCTGTGAGACAGTGGTAACGACCCGGACGAGCCGGCCTATTCATGCTGTAGACAAAATTGTTTACAGCATGGCTCTACCACTCGTCAGAATATCAAAAAATTAAAAGAAAACGTGACATATTGTGTTAAATGCCCTTTGTATGCATAGCATGAGTCTCTCTTCAAACATATCATGCCGTACAAACAGTCCATTATTGATGTTAAGTGATCATTTACTAAGTAGGGTTTGGACATATGCTGCAATATTATTATCTTTTCACCGAAGACAGAAAATGGAGGAGGTTCTCAATTCGATTCGTTTTTTTTGTATGTATACGCATAATTTTATGCTATATATGGACCGATTTGGATGGTTATTTTTCTTTCCTAAGTTAGTCCTACTTTAATTCCAAAAATAAATTCAATCCATAAGGGGTTGTAATCGGGGATGAAATATTAATGCCAGGGTCCGCCTTTTCCGTCATGATTTGATGGTGGATTTGGTATTATGTGGGGCGACCCACAGTCTGACCACCACAACCCGCAACGGAAACTTATTTCGCCATGCCTCGTCCGTTAATCAGCAGAGGTGTACCACGTGTAGGTGAGGTTGTCTTTGAGTCTAAGATGATGGTGCTCCACTTACACTCCTTTATTACGAGTATTACTAATAAAAAAAGATAAAGCGTATTCAAGTAGTGTCTACAACCAAATATTTTTCCTATTCTAAAATTATTTTAATAAAAAGAGGAAAAGAGTATATAGAGAAGTATTTTAAGAAATATTTTTGGTTCTTGTTATTGAAAGTTTACGCTGACCCAAAATCCGTGTGAAAAAAGTATTGCGAGGAATCTGCATATCTGAGTATTCTCCATGACAATTTAGTTTTTTTTTATTATGACGTAACGAGGAGATCGCTCGCCTAATGGTAAGCGCAATACCTACTTATAAACAGAAGCAACACCACACAGAATTTTGAATTACAAACACTGTATGACATTGGACTGCGTTTCTCACCTTTGTCACCCCAAGACAACTTATGTCTTGGGGTGACAAAGGTGTAATGCCTAGTAATTTACTAGCTTCAATGTCCTTCAAAGCAAAACACAATACTGTATACACTGCTGTTTGGCGGCAGAAATAGACAATTCGGTGGTACCAAGCCATACGGCCTCTCGCATATGAGGGACCACCTAGTAAAATTATGTAACTACTCGTACAAGCCTGCTTTAGGCCAGTTACCCCCATGACTAATGCCTCCCCTTTATAGAGCGTGTTGTTAGGGATGTTTTTTAATTTCCCTATGAAATTCGCTACCCAATTCTACTTCGCATCTTATAACTTATATGTTAAAATAAGTAAAAGTCATCGTACATTATATAAACAAACAGCATCTCAAATTATGAATTATTCAACCATGATTCACCAAAAAAAATACTATAAAATGCAAGAAACTATCTGTCTGTTAATATAAAACAATTCAGGCACGTGGATACGAAGATCAAGTCCACGAGTGAGTCACTGTTACATCAGCCTGGTATCCACACGGCAACAGGCGAAAGTGTGCCGATGACTCAGTGGAACAGGTTGTAAGGCTGGATTTAGTCAAAATATTTTGTTTATGAACTGTGGTGTGACTGGTGAATTAACGCCTGGTTACTAAAAGGCTGATCAATGTTAAATTAACTAATCAAATGTCAAATCTCATGTAAAGTCGAAATTCAATTGCTAGAAGTGTGATCAACACTTTTGATTTGACACACATGTTAGCTAACATAACATTCAAATTAATATGAAAAATGTATGTTAAACGGTACTAATGAGACATCAAATAGTATAAATTTTTTCAGTAATCAACGTTTCAGCAACTCGAATTTAATGATGTCAAAATCAAAGTTCTATTAGTTGAATGTTGATTTGATCAGCCTTTCAGAAACCGGGTGTTACTCTGTTGTTTTGTTAACAAAACTCCTTTTTTTAAGTATAACATATATTATTAGTAGAGAATTCAATGAGCAAGTGTCCCTAAGTTTACGGAGGTAATGTTGAGAAGGATATACAAGAGACAGTATATTTGTCCCTTAGAAAGTGTCGGCAACGCGTCTATGATTCTTCTAGTATTGTAGACGTTCATGGGCGGTGGAGATCAGGTACCATCAGGTGACATACTTGCTCGTCTGCCAGCTTATGCTATACAAAATGAACCATCTGATGGTAATTCATCTCCACAGATTAGTAGTGGATGTGTTGCCAACCTAAAGGTAAAATAATGACGATTGGAAAGGGGGAGTTTTGGGAAATTCTCTGTCACCGTTCGAAATGCGGTAGCAAGCTCCCAATATAGGTAAGTAGGTTTACTGTCCAGTCCAGACAAAACTGTCTACAGCGTGACTTTACTATTTCTGCCATCAAGCAATAGTGAGTACCGAAATATCGTTGTGTTTCCGTTTCAAGGATTAAAGCCAGTAATACTACTGGACAATATGAGACATCTTAAGTCTCGGGGTGACGAGCGCAGTCCAATGCCATGCAGTGCTTTGTTATTCAGAGTTATCGGCAGGCGTAGCGCTTACCATCAGGCGAGCGACCTGCTCGTTTCGTCATTCGGGCAAATAAAGGTTTGCGGATAAACCTGAAGTCCTAACAGGTCATAGCCTAAATTCTGTTACCAATAATTATAAAACTGTCGCCCCCATCGACTTGCCGTCAGCATGGCATACAAACAAATGTAGTATCCATGAGTCATCCGCAGCAATGTCAAATGATTCAGGTCGTCGTTGATGATGGCTCTCGGGCAGATATTTCATCATCTCACCAATGGCAAGGCTCGGTTACCTTGGGCGTGGTTTGTGTTTCTATGACTAGTGCTTGTTGAAAATTTCAAATAAATACCAGACGTTTCTAAGAATAGATTCAGCTTTTATTGGTTTGCATTTTCATTAACCTTATAGGTACACATCATCTTAGACTTATTTCTAACAAAATTTGTATTATGTGTCATTAGGTAAATGGAATTATCTCATATGACCTTATGAATATATCACACTTAGATATATTCTTATGGACTCATACACTTGAGAGGCAGATTTGCAACTAGTGCACTTACACTTCGAGGAGCTTATTTCCGTCCGATAGTTTGATAGGGGACGAGCCTATCGCCACACCTGTCCCAAATTCAAGTCACGGCCAACTTATGTCATTTTTCGAATTGAAAACTCAAACATGATAGCGACTACAGTATTCACGGTGAAAACTCTCCATAGTATCTCTTTCCGGGATTAAGCAGTAACAGTAACAGTTCGGCATAATTCTGCCGACCGTTGAGACACAAAAATTCTTGACGGTCGCCATTACATTTGGACTGAACTGTAATTAGCATCAGGCCCAGTGTATTCGCTTTACCGTGCCAGGATAAAAAAACACAATTCCTAACCTAGGATTTAAACCCAGAATCTTACGTTTTACCACTCTAGTACGCTAGCACTAGACCAATAAGTCAATACATCCAATTCCCAAATATAAACCAATGTAATAAGGGCATTATCTGAATAATCCAGTAGAAATAGTCTTAAACATAATCCATTTCTGCTCCATACAAATGGAAAATGACGAAGTACATTTTTTTATAGTATAGTCCGGTAAACGAGCAAGTGTGTCGTTTTATTGTAAGTCATCTCCACAACCCATGTACGCCCACAATACTAAAATAGTCATGGGCGCGTTGGCGATCTTAAAGGAAAGTGATAAGTAAGGGATTTGGGGGGTATTTGCTATAGCTGCTACTTTACGTAAGTTTTCTGTGAGACAGTGGTAACGACCAGGACGAGCCGGCCCAATCATGTTGTAGACAAAACTGTCTAAAGCGTGGCTCTACCACTTATGCCCATAAAGATATACCTTTATTCAAATTTCGTCCCGCGCGAAACAGTTTCCTATAGACTATTTTACGTATTATCTACTTCATACCAATAATCTTGTAATAAACATATTTTTGATGACGTAAATATTTTTTTTTTTTTTATCCTGGCTCGGCAAAGTGACTACGCTACACCTGATGAAAAAAATAAATATAAATAAATAAATAAATAAATAATAAATAAATAAATAAAAAAAAAATATTGACAAATGCCGGGTATTACTAATAAACTATGTAACTACCATAAAAATAATTAACAGTAAAGTAACAGTTGCTGAAAAGCTGCATTGTGCTCTAGCATTAAGGCTGCTACGCTTTGAGGAAATTTGCTCTGGAAATACGATCAGGCGTTATGGTAAAAATGCTATATTTTCTTATTAACTGTTTCGTTATGGTGATTTCATTGAAATAGTTATACGGTTATGGTCATATATACACTATTAAGTTCTTTATACATACATACATAGATTCACGCCTGTTTCCTATAGGGGTAGGCAGAAACAACGGATTTACACTTGCTACGATCCTTGCACACATTTGCATTATGCCCACCTTTATACGACATTGTATAGAAGTATAATTACATAACATACATAGGCACTCACGCCTGTAATTCCCGAAGGGGTAGGCAGAGGTGTAACCAGTACCCCCACATTTCGCCGAGCGTATCTCCGTCCCACAATGTCATAGGGGGCGAGCCTATCGCCATACCGGGCACAAATTCCAGACTCTGGGTTGATACTGAGCATTTCGTAATAGAAAAACCCAATACCACTTTACCCGACCCGGGGATCGAACCCGAGACCTCAGCGTTGGCCTCAATCGTAACGCGCATTACAACTGCACCACCGAGGCAGAAGTATAATTATAAAAAAATATATTGAAGGGATACATAATACAGTCAAATCATTTCAAAGGCAATGGAGAATTGACCAAAGTAGAACACATAATCTGACATGACATGACATGACATGACATGAGATGATGATGACATCATGTCACTTATATTGAAATAGCATCGTGGAGTATTTATAAACGGCCTTGTATAAACTACACTGTTTATGCCAATTTAAATACATTAGGATGATGATTTCGACGAGTAAAATGCAACATGCAGTGTAATAATAGACTATTATACTGATTTATAGTTCTCCACTAACATGAAATTAAGTCATCTTGAATTAATATTGTAAATACTAGTTTGCGTCGTTGCCATCGCAGTGGATATTGATTATAGATGGTGTTTTTCCAGGATGAAAATATTACATACTCTATGAATTATTACGCTATGCAACATAGCCGTTTATTTCGCTAGTGTGAAACCAAGAAATTGTAGTATTCAAACGTAAATCAATTTAGGACGAATAATGGTCGGATGGTAGCCAAACGAAGCAATAATATGATTATTTTATTTCTGGATTGACTGTTAGAAATACAAAAGTTTCAGAAACTGCTTATATACGCAAGATAAATCAAATCATTTTTTATCGCCAGTAAAAAATGAGGTTCTCAATTCCACGTCTATTCGAGTAACATACAACAGTAAGTTACTCTAGTATGATATTGACGCCAATTTTATAGATTTTCATGGAAACTAATTTACCCTAATGGTGCCTCTAAATAAATTTTCTTAAAATATGATGCCTTAACATGAAGGAAAACTATAACTCCTTATATAATATCAATGAATACATTCGAAGTTAGTTTTTAAGCTTAATCAAACTTATGAATAATTTCGCATTGCCTTTGATTGTAGCAATTTAACAAATCGTTCGAATCAAATATTTTAATGTAAATTGGCTTGTACGTCCAGCATTTGTAATGAGTATTTAACAAAGGCGTATTTCAGATTTCCATAAAATTTGCCACCCAAATAAAATTTGGTACATTCAAAGACCATCTAGATTATATCTGACAGCACAATGGCAGTCTGTATTATAATATTACACCTTTACAATGTCCATTTAAAAACCATAAAATCCTTTCGTATCCTAATTACGATTTTTATTCGACGTTCACGGCGCGTAACGCGTGTTGTGTATGTCAAAATTTCACTAATGATTCCCTTAATAACCATGATATTATTGCTATTCCTTAAACTGTATTTAATACTTATTATAATACATTTAAAGTTGAAAATCTGTTTGAAGTTAGTTTGGATACTGCTAGCAGTTTTGTGAAACACAAATATACAGGCTAAAGAAACTACCACTGTTAATCGCACATCACGAAATGTAAATATTTTCTCGGTATTCGAACTTCCATGTTCTTTGAAGCGTTGTTTTTATAATTTACGATAATTTTGACGTGTATTTCTGTGTATCATGTATACATCGCTGTATATATTCAATCAGGAATTCGACAACGTCCGTTTTAATTTCTCACTGTATAGACAACCGTTTATACATTTCATGGAAATTAGTTCGATACGTTGATGAACAGAGGGGTCGAAGCTTGGTTGGAATGACGGCATGAGTGATTTATGTAAGCAGAGAATTGCGTGAAACTAAATTACGTGATGGAGAAGGAATTCAGAAAACAAATATGCATCATTTAAGTTAATCTTTTTACTCTTTAATCGACAAGATAGTTGTGCGAAATTTAACTAAATATAATTGATTCTAAATAACTAATGAAATGCACAAAATAATAGAGGAAAATTAAGCAGTGCTACAAAGCTAAATCCTTCGTCGGACTATTACAATCCTAAAATAAGGATGTATTTTAGCTTTGGGTATTGATATTCAAAAGTAATAAACATGTACAGCTATATCGCCTTTAGTAAATCATTCTAGCTCTACCAAGTTTAACCTAACTACTGCATTGTTACATTTATATTTTTTCATAATTCCTTTTTAATATGATCTCATCAAATGCGTTTAATTATTTCACATCGACCTTCTTATTAGTATGTGCGAATGTTAAAAAAGTGAAAGTTTGTATACTACATGATTCATATTGAGTGACTGAGTTCATAACAATTTGCTTCTTGAGCTATGCAACCTTTTGACCGCTACTCTGATACAGTGATGTGATACTGATTAAATCACAAATAATATTATAATATTCCAAAAATAAATAATATTATATGCAAAGAGTGCTTGTAAAATCAAGTTTCAAACATTTTAGAGGAAAAGCAAGTATGGGAAAAATGTATCTACAAAATCCTGTAAAATAGTATCCTGGATGTTATGATGATCTCTACAAAACTATAAGGAACTTAAATAAGCAAGAAATCTATTTGTATGAGTAGCTATAATGTTACTTTTATGTTGAAAATATTTTTACTTCTCTAAAATTTATTCTATTATTAATAATAATCTTTACAACATGGCTTGACGCAAGGTCTGTAGCTACCCTCGGAACACAAATACGCCCGTACTTTCTTTGCTAATGGACAATCCAGTCTCCCACAGGGTCCATGCACGTCTCTCTTATTCACAAATGATCCATGCTCATACTTCCCTTGGATGACCTCTCCATGTATAAACTGATGCTGGCTTCCTCTATAGTCCATACGTTTTGGACAGTTAGTACCACCGCAAGGACCCTTAGGGAAACCCATTGCAAGAATTGCCAATTCACTGTCAGTAAATGGAGCAGTAAAATCTTCATATATTGTAGGTTCTTCAACAGCCCGAACAGGTTCTCTAGTAATATCAGGAGCTCCAAAGAAATAAGCAACTGGTGGTACGGCGTCTATTGTAGTACCATCCCAATGTCTGACAACCTCAACGTCTTTTAATTTCAAGTCATCAGAGAGGTACTTACGACCTGGTAACCTCTCCATTTCTGGCAAACTCACGAAGTAACTCACCACTCTGTTACCCATACAAGTCAAACGAAGGAAAAATTCTATTTCGCCCGAAGGCTTCAAATCTTCTTCGCATTGCAGTGGTCGGGTCAGTTCGACCGTGTTTGTGATCATTTCTTGTTTTGACGTGTCTCTGTACTCAGCTTGGTCCATATTAACAGGGTTGAGTTCAGCAGCTCTTTGGAGGCTCTCGAAAAATGACTCGTGCCATTCGACTACGCAAAATCCCACGCAATTCATTTCTTGATCCCTGTTCCAAACTGTGATGTAAATAGGCGTCTTACGTAAGACTTCTTCTAGTTTTGAAGGTCTTGAAAGGAACATTACAGAATTTCCAACACCAAAATAAGGAGGTTGAGGCAAAGGTTCTGATGGTAGTACAATCTTCTTCGGAACTACCTTACCTTTTTTTGGTTTAGATTTTTTAGCTTTACCTTTTGCTGGGGGTGGAGGAGGCTCAGGCGCAATAAAGTTGTCATGTGCCACGTAAAAATCAAATACGGGCAGACAATTCATTTGCAATGTACACGTTTGCATAAATTTCATTTCTTCTTCGGAAGGCATCGGTGGTTCTTTGCCTTTTTTACCTTTCTTCTTTTCTTTACCACCTTTGCCACCTTTTTTACCTTTGGCAGCAGCCTCAGCAGCAGCTAGAGCTTCGGCTTCCCTTTTTCTCGCCTCTTCCTCCTGTTTAAGTTCAAACTCATCTTTCTCTGGTGGTTCTATCTTGAGAATAATCTTTTTGACAAACACTTCTATCATAAATATCTGCTCCATCACTGAAACTAAAATATTACTTATAATATAGCAGTACTATTAATTGATGTCTATGTTTTACATAAAAACATCTAGAGCGGTAGAGCCACGCTGTAGACGGTTTTGTCTACAGTCTCTACAGCATAAGTGGGCTCGATCGGGTCGTTACGACTGTCTCACAGAAAACCGACTTAAAGTAGCTGTTAGCTGTGTTTCGTATGGTGAATGAGATATCCGGAGGCTCAACTTTTCTTCCCTTGGTTGACAACGCGCTCATAATTCTTCTGTTAATATGGGCGTACATGGGCAGTGGAGATCACTTACCATCAGGTGACCCATTTTCCCGTTTGTCGGCCTATACTATAAAAATACAGCACAATGTCCAATGCTGATTTGAATACAATTATAAAATCGATATAATTATAAAAATAAACATTGTAAATGATTATTTTGATATGTTACTGTTTAAAATGTTTTCAAGGATTTTTTTATAGCGGAGGACAGGTCAAGTGGGTCACTTGATGGTAAGTGATCTCCACCGGCCATAAACTTTCCCAACACCAGAATAATCATATAAGACGCATTGCCTTAACAGCACTGCCCTGAACCATAAATACATAATGCTTTTCTAATGTGTCTATGCCTTAACATACAAAGTAATGGAAAAAATATATTTCAAATCACAAGGTGGTAGGCTCCTCGTATGCGAGGCCATCTGGGTTGGTACCACCGCTTGGTCTATTTCTGCCGCCAAGGACTAGTGTGTAAGCACTGTTGTATTCCGGTTTGAAGGACATTGAAGCTAGTGAAATTACTGGGCATTATGAGACTTAACATCTTATGTCTCTTGGTCACGTGCGCAGTCCAACGCCATGCAGTGTTTTGTAATTCAAAGTTCTGTGTGGTGCTGCTTCCGTTTATGGACAGGCGTTGCACTAACTTTCAGGCGAGCGAGCTGCTCGTTTCGTCACTTAAGCTAATAATAAAAAAACAATTTAACAACAAATAACTGCTTTGTAACTAAATACTTTGAATTAGGGACTTACCCATAAGCATTTTAATTAGTAATTAACCTAATTAGTGTTTGTCTCTTTAAAACTCAAATCATGATGACATGAGAAACTATTATAATTAAAACAATGATTAATAAGTTGACAGGCATAACATCCTTAACATATTTCGTTGTGCACACAAATCTCCGCTCCACTAAACCAATTTGAATGTGCTTTTCAGTGATACATACATACATACGCACTCACGCCTGTAAACCCCGAAGGGGTAGGCAGAGGTGTAACCAGTACACCCACATTTCGCCGAGCGTATCTCCGTCCCTTATGTGATAGGGGGCGAGCCTATCGCCATACTGGAAACAAATTCCAGACTCCGGGCTGATACTGAGCATTTCGTAATAGAAAAACCCAATACCACTTTACCCGGCCCGGGGATCGACCCGAGACCTCAGCGTTGACCTCAATCGTAACGCGTACGCATTACAACTGCGCCTCCGAGGCAGTCAGTGATGCCTCGGTTGTGCCAGTTTTCAGTGATATTTGAGATAAGCTTGGGCTAACATATAAGGTAATTTTTATGCCGATCATGGGTTCGATTCTTGAACTGTGGAAAATAATTTACTTAATCTACTTTATTACTCTGTAAAAAAGCAGTGATAGCTCAGCGGGGAGTGGTATGGACTGTCAAGACGAAAGTCGCAGGTTCGAAACCAGCCTCAAGAGCATACACCTCTGACTTTTCTAAGTTACGTGTGTATTAATTGTTAATTATCACTTGCTTTAACGGTGAAGGAATCATCGTGAGGAAACCTGCATACCTGAGAAGTTCTTCATAAGAATTTCGAAGGTATGTGAAGTCTTCCAACCCGCATTGGGCCAGCGTGGTAGACTAAGGCCTAACCCCTCTCATTCAGTACAGGAGACCCGTGCCCAGCAGTGGGACGTATATAATACAGGGCTAGTTATTACTTTATTACTCACCCTGAGTCAATGGCCTCTCTTGTACCTCACAATTCGACCATATAACAATTGCTTCCGAGAAGTATTTGTAGAGTACATATTCCGGTTAATTTTTAACTGTTAACTCCTAAACATGATTAAATTTTGATGAATCACATATAATTTACATTAATTAAACCATTGCGATTTTATGATGTCTGTCAAAATTGTTTATGCTTTAATTTTTTAATTTCTTTGGTGTTACTCATACTTTTTAGATACAAAATTATGAGTTAATTCCATATTCATATTATATTCATTATTCAAAAAGTGTTAGATGTGTACTTGAAAGGATAGGCTGAGGTGCAACTATTATATCACGGTTCGCAAAATTTATTTTCGGTGCATGATTAATATAAAATAATAGTGTTAAATGTGTGTACCTATCGAAAAAGCCCAACCGGTGTCACATCATGGGACGGAAATAAGCTTGGCGAATAGTGGGTGTACTAGTTGCTCCTCTGCCTACCCCTTCGCGGATACAGGTGTGAGCTTATAATATAATGTGTATGTTTTACTGATACTGTAAATTCTATAATGCTCTGTGAATAAACGATCAGATTATTAATAAAAAACTTAAAAAAAAACGTTAATAAAGCTAAATATAAAATTAAACAATTTCAAGTCGGTGGTATGTCATAATCAATGATTGATACCACTGATTCAAACGTATTTAGTTTTATAATTGAGTCAGAATATTTTTTGTAAAAGGTTGTTTTTTTGAGTGGTAGAGCAACGCTGCGGATAGTTTTGTCAACAGCATGAATGGGCCGGCTCGTCCGGTTCGTTACCACTGTCCCACAGAAAACTGTCGTAAAGTAGCAGCTTGCTGCTGCGTTTCGTACGGTATGTGAGATATCCAGAGGCCCAAATCCCCTTCCCTGTCCCAATCCCTTAATCCCTTTCCTATCAGGTCGGCAACTCGCCCATGATTGTTCTAATATTGTGGGCCTACATGGGCGGCCTATGCATTAATAAAAAAACAATTTATTAGAAAGAAAAAAGAAACATAAAAATCGGCATATTTTAACTGGCGCAGTTTTAGTCTTTTAGCCCTGATTTCGCTCTTTAGCGCTGGAATTATTTCTTCAAATTTAAATAGGACCACCGTCATATAAGACACTGTGAATATAAAAAAAATATTATACAAATCGGTCCACATGTGACTGAGTTACGTGTGAACATACATACTTACTTACTACTACTATTATAAATGTGAAAGTTTGGATGTTTGTGAATTTGGATGTTTGTTAGTCTATCACGCCGTAACGGCTGAATGGTTTTTGATGAAATTTGGCACACACGTATACCGTGACCTGGAGGCCAATTCTCGTAATTTTAAATGTTCAAAATATAATTCGACATTCGGCATTTGACGTTGATTGTTGGTTTAAGAGAATGCCATTGCAACTTTCTTGACGCTGAGACTAGATCGGAATTAATTTTGAACATTTAAAATTACGAGAATTGGCATCATGTATTAGGTCCTAGGCTACTTTTTATCCCGGAAAAGGCGTCACGCTGGCGGAGCCGCGAGCAAAAGATAGTATTCGTTTATATACATATAAATATATATAAACGAATTGAGAACATTTATTTTATGTGTCGGTTAAGAAATAAATATCGATGCAAGATGCTCTATGTTTCATTGTAGTTCATTATATATCACATTTCATATTACCAAACGTACCAACAACAAACTGCTAAAACACTTAGAAAACAATAACCGAGCATAATCAGCTATCTACCAGATAAAAAGAAACAAAGCCACGTTGTAGAGTTCATGTGCTGGGGTCACGTTTACGCACGCGGCGAACGTAGCGGGGCTGCGGGGGACGGCGCGGGGGGAGGGTGCGCCCGCGCAGGACAAGTCTGTTTACTTCGGACTCAATTCCACTGGATTGGTAATTGATTTTAGATAACATTTTGGTCTGTTGGTTATAATATTTTACTAAAAAAATAACTATATAATATAGGTAAAAATAACATTTTCGATTTAAAATTATTTTGACTTCATTTTAACTGCATAGCAGTACTGCATATTATAAAACATATAAAAATGTATATGTTTTATAAAAAAAAAATACGAATCCAGCCATACCAGAAATGTCCATCCACTTTTCAATCATATTTATTTTATTTGTTGCAGGTAGTTAACAGGTCTTACAAAACATACTAATTTAATGGGTGGATATTTGTTTATAACTCTGATACGAGGCTGGCGATGATAGGTACGAATGTATAATGAAAAAAAAAACTATAAGGCGCTCATAGCCAATTGCACTCACTAAGCGGTAATCGATTACAGATTTATGCAACCCTTGGCGCGGTCAGTCTATGGATGGGTGATCGCTTTGTGGTATTTTTACCAAGCGTCTCTCTGATTCGGAGAGTACGTAAAAAGTCGGTCCCGGCTGAAAAATTTGACACTTGGTTGGCCACTAACCATTTAATATACAATAGAATAGTCTAAAAATGATAACTTTCCAGTGTCAATATGAGAGAGATTTTACTCATTTTTCAATAGTTTTAGATGACGAGACGAGCTGTTCGCTCGCCTGATGGTAAGCGTCACGCATAAACAGAAGCAGCCACCAATGAAAATTTCGAATTATGAAGTACTGCATGGCACTTTTCTGCGCTCATCACCCTGATACATAAGGTGTTAAGTCTCATAATGCCCAGTAATTTCAATGGTTTCAATGTCCTTCAAACCGAAATACAGTCGTGCTTACACACTGCTGCTTGGCGGCAGAAATAGACAAAGTGGTGGTGACCTACCCAGACGGCCTTTCGCACATGAGTGTTATTGTTATTTTTTTCTTCAATTAGACACAACCGTGAATAGTGACAGTGAATAGTTGACACATTTTTAAAATAGGCTTTATTTTGTTAATGGGGCTTTTCTAGACCGTTTTTTTTATTTTATCGTATTTTTCTGAGACTTATAAAACAACAAAACTTTAATTCAAGTTTTTCATGAACATACGAAAACGCCGTCGGCCATGTTGGCCTATAGATTATCTGTGCAATAACGACACATATTAGTAAATAAACACGCAAAATAACCTATGCGAGCTAGATATCGACTGAAACTCAAATTTATTTTTGCGAAGATCACTTTGATGTAAGTACTTACCTACATAATATCTTATTATGCGAATGGCATTTAGTTGTTTACATAGTGACTGACGTCACGATCATGGCGGTAGCATTTTCGAAGATTTCAAATAAAGATAAAAAAATATATTTTGTAATTTGAATTTTAAAGACATTTTCTACTTTAATGTATTGAAATTGATATATTTGGGTTCCATAAACCAAATACTGTATGGAATAAACAATCATTTATAAAATTTTGGTATTATTCAACTAGTCTATTAATAAGTCCCTCGTAGGTCCTGATGAGAAGTCTAGTCTTTCCAATTCTGCTTTATGGAGCAGAGACGTGGACTCTCAGAATACAGGACCGCCGAAAAATAGATGCGCTGGAGATGTGGTGCTGGAGGCGACTATTGCGAATACCCTGGACTGCACATCGTACAAACGTCTCCATACTCAAAGAGCTCAAGATCAAAGAAAGATTATCGTCGACTGTGCAAATACGAATTCTCAAATATTTCGGCCATGTCATCCGTAACCAAGAGTCTATGGAGCGTTTAATTGTCCTGGGTTCTGTAGAAGGGAAACGATCCCGTGGCCGATGTCCAACGCGCTGGACAGATCTCATCAAAGCTGCCACACAAAGTTCCATTGTGGAATGCTCGCGCGACGCAACCAACCGATGTCGATGGAGACGCATCGCCAAGGCTTCTGTAACGAAGGACTAATTACCTACTAATAACCCAACATCGATCATCATAAACCACGACCACTCTGTCAAGAGTGCACGACTAAAGAAGAAGGTCCTGATACCCACGATACAGGTTAACCTAGTGTGTGGTCAGGATTATATGTGTGACTGTTGGGTGTATTATTATTACTTAATGTATGTGTATGTATAAACTATCCAGTCTTTACAAACCTTGGGAGCGCACAAGCATCGTCTATCCCTCTCGCACATCAATATTTAAATTTAGAATCGCGTATAAGCTAACGATTTGCAGCGCACATTGGACGTGATGCGGGCGCTGCATTATTCAGAATAAATCTAGCCTTCATATACTTGTGATTGCTGGCCAGTAACTTTCACGCATGACTTTATTTCCCCAAACCTCTAAAGTAGGGGTACAAGTAGATAATGGAAGGACTGGTGATTCGAAAGGTAGACTCTAATAATAATATATATATATAATAATACTAGCCCTGTATTATACATGTTCCACTGCTGGGCACGGGCCTCCTCTACTGAATGAGAGATGTTAGGCCTTAGTCCACCACGCTGGCCTAATGCGGCTTGGTAGACTTCACATACCTTCGAAATTCTTATGAAGAAATTCTCAGGTATACAGGTTTCCTCACGATGTTTCCTTCACCGTTAAAGCAAGTGATAATTAACAATTAATACACACATAACTTCAGAGAAAAGTCAGAGGTGTATGCACTTGGGGCTGGTTTCGAACCTGCGACTTTCGTCTCAACAGTCCATATCACTCCCCACTGAGCTATCACTGCTAATAATAATAATCATCATAATATTTTTTTATATGCAACTCTATAACACTACAAGCAGGTCACTCGCTGATGGTAAACGTCATATCTGCCTTCAAATATAAGCAATATCACTCATACTTTGAATTGCAAACCACAATTTCGAGACAATCCTCGTTCTTCCGCCTGCCTTTATCCCACTCCCAGTGGGACGCAACATTTTTTAACACATGTTACAGAAAGATTTGGCTTGTAGTTTTTACGACCGGCCGCCTCTATGACTTCAATGTACGAAATGCAACATCAATCTGTTACTTTAGGTCGGTTTTCTTTGAGACAGTGGTAGCAGCCCGGTTGAGCCGATCTATTTATGCTGTAAAACTGGCTATAGCATGACTACGGGACCTAATATACATTGCAGTCCAAATATAATGTCGACCTTCAAGAAACATTACGTATCTCGATGGTCAGCAGAAGTATAGACATTATAATATTATACGCATTCACGCCTTTAATCCCCGAAGGGGTAGGCAGAGATGGGTAACCAGTAAACCCACATTTCGTCAAGTTTATCTCTATCCCATGATGTAATAGGGGGGCGAGCCTATCGCCATACCGGGCACAATTCCAGACTCCGGGCTGATACTGAGTAATTCGTAATAGAAAAATCCAATATCACTTTTACCCGACCCGGGGATCGAACCCGAGACCTCACATACCTTCATACCTTCGAAATTTTTATGGAGAACTTCTCAAGTATGCTGTAAGCACAGACATTAATATGTTCAATTGATTACAATTCTTTGTAATATTAATTCGTACCCAGACCACATCTCGATGACCATATATAATTTTGACCCACATTATTCAAGCTTGGCTTCCTGTTTCTCACACCGTGTGTGGACTTTTTAAATATTCGGTCGCGTGCGATTATTGTTTGCCTTGTTTGATCTTTTTAAAGTTTATTTGTATGCTGTTCATGGCTTATAGGATAGAATAGGTTAGTATTAAAAAAATCTGCCAATTGCGCATCAAACTCTTGAGGTTACTGTACCGTCCCACTTTATTATTGCCTTTGGTTCTTTAACCGACTTCAAAAGGAGGAGGTTCTCAATTCGGCGCGTTTTTTATGTATGTACATAGATTTCTCCGCCAATTGTGGACCGATTTTGTTGGACAAAATTTTACTCGATAGAGTTTAGCTGCGATTTGGTCCCAAATTTGGTTATGATCTGATGACGGAGTACGGAGTAAAAAAATAAAACTCCTCAGCGGACAACAGTACACTTGTCGCGATTGTATTGGAATTGACATGCTATTGCTGTAACTGCCATTAAAAATTGAAGTCGGTTTTAAATAGTGTTTTTTTACGTTTACGCGAATATTACACATTGAAATAAAACTAGTTTATACGGAATTTATCGCGGTTTAATTTTTATTTTTTATTCCCGACGTTTCGAAAGATTTTCAGCCTTCGTGGTCACGGGAGAGACTGAGGTGTAGGTCGTCTCGAAAAGTTAATGTTACATTGGCTACCTTCATTTTAAAATTGTACATTATTTTTTTTTATTAAAAAGAAAACTGTATTACTACTTACTACTTATTCCAAGATACAATAACATTGAAATATTTCCGTTATTTCAAACATTTTTAATGAATAAATTTTAACATTATAACAAGAATACGGCAACCTCCGTGGCGCACTCAGCGAATATATGGCTATAAATCGAGAGACTGCAAATTCTATTCTAGCATCAACAAGCTTTAATATTTTTAAGTTTTGTTAAACGTTAAGTTATTTTATGACTTAGTAGCTTTTGCTCGCGGTTTCGCTCGCGTGAACAGCTACTTCCAGTATAAAAAAGCCTACATCTTATTCCAAGTCACGGTCTACCTGTGTGCTAAATTTTATCCAAAACTGTTGAACCGTTAAGGCGTGATTTACTGACAAACATCCATACAAACAAACTCAGAAATATCCAAACTTTCACATTATTATTAGTACATACATACTCATCACGCTTGTGATCCCTGAAGGGGTAGGCACAGGTGTAACCAGTACGCCCACATTTCGCCAAGTGTATCTTCGTCCCATGATGTGATAGGGGGCTAGCCTATCGCCATACCGGGCACAAATTCCAGACTTCGGGCTGAGCTTTTCGTAATAGAAAAACCCAATATCACTTTTACCCGATCCGGGGATCGAACCCGGAGACCTCAGCGTCAAGCCTCAGTCGTAACGCGTACGCATTACAACTGCGCTACCGAGGCATTTATTAGTAGGAAGTAGGATTAGTGTATCTGCAATAATAAGAAATGTTCAGTGAAATTTTCAACCCACCGCCTATGATGGTTCAAAATATAGATATCTTTAAAGATAAGGCAGATAGAAGACAAATAGACGGCGTAGGCTTAGTTAATATCATTCATCTCATTATTTTGTGTCTTACTGTTCCTCTTGACATAAACTGAGCTGCTTTAACACAAATTAAATTGTATTAATGTAGTATCAATATTGTAAATCAGTTTTGAAAAGAGCAACGTTAGAATATCTTGTCTGTTCTTCTCTAGCGAAACAACATTCCGAACTGGCGGTAGAGGTAAAATTTGACTGAATCTAAATGATGCAGAACATTTTATGGATTCAATAAATAATTTGAATAGCCTAGGTAATTAACTACTAGGTGATAAATCCCGCGTATGCAAGAGACCGTCTGCTTTAAAAGATAAAATCAGGATAAACAATTGCCCGCTGGAAACGAATCCGCGGCCTCTCTTTTCACAGCCGGCCAGTCGCCCACTGAACCTGTCAATAAAATTACACTCAATATAACATCAAACCTACATTAAACTGAAACAAAACTCATCTCACTAGTCACTACACGCCAAACGAGTAAACCTCAAAAACTCAAAAACAGATCGTCCAAAACACACGTAATTATTAAAAAAAGAACTAATAAAAAAGGCTATAAAATTTTCCGTTTGCGCGCGGGGGGTGATGCAGGCCGCGGGGCGCGGGGCGGGGGTCGTTAGCCCACAAAACCGGTAGCGTGCGCGCATCGTACAGCTGCGCCTGTGGTGTGTAAAGACTGGGGTATATAGGCGTTGAAAATTATGCGTTTTTGTACTTATAGTTTGAACTTCATAATGAAATTGCTGAATGTGTTATGATGAGGCTTATAGTAAAGCGTCTAGGTCGCGATTAGAGTATAACTATATCATTATTTTGACTCTTCAATTATGCGTAGATTTTCTCATAATTACATGTTTGGATTTTAAATGCTGTATTTTCTTTACGTTCCACATGACCAAATTTTTTACCTAAAGATAAAAAATATATATTATTCTGAAGATAATTAACAGCAAATATGTAGAAATAAAACGAAAAAAATAACAATAGGTGAATAAAGCAGACATTGCTGCATTGGAAAACATTTGAAAAGTCAGAATTATAAAGTACATGTATTCAAGGTAAACGTGATAAACATCGTGCATTTCTAACAAAGAGAATGTGTCATAGCTTCATATGGATCTAATACGATATATATTTAATAACATAAGATCTAGTTGTGATGATAAAAACGCTAATTGGGAGTTATTGAGGCAAGAAATTAAAACAATATTTCTGAAAATCTTGATTCCCGGAGGCCCAATTACCCCTCCCCTTCCCAATCCCTTACTTATCCCTTTCTTTTAAGGTCGGCAACGCGCCCATGACTATTTTACTATTATGGGTATTATGGGCGTACATGAGCGGTGGAGATCACTTACCATCAGATGACCCACTTGTTCGTTTACCGGCCTATAGTATAAAAAAATAGTGGATAATTTATTTATTGACTGCGTATTTTTTACTATACATACTTAATATAAAAAGTTGATTCATTATGCACTTGTAGTGGCGTACGTGCAAGATTCACTTAACCCAGTACCTAATAATTGTACTTGTGCGTATGTAAGGAGAATAATATAAGTCAGCTCACTATATACATTACAAGTACACTAGCCTATGTATATACGTGCTATAGATATTATTATCCTTGTGCGTATTTACCGTGAACATTAGTATTTTTGAGTAGTTAAACGCTTCTTCTTCTTCCACCTGCCCTTATCCCACTTCAAGTGGGGTCGGTGCAACATGATTTTAACACATGCTACAGATAGATTTGGGTTGTTGTTTTTATGACCGTCCACCTGCCTGACGTCAACCCGTCTGAGGAAAAACACCTTCACCCGAAACAAACACGTATGGGGCGAATTGGAAAGTCGCCGGAGATACTTAATTCAATTCAAATAAGGAAATTGGAATATTTTGGCCACAGAATGAGAAATAACAAGTATGAACTCCTTCAACTAATTATTCAGGGGATAATAAAGGGCAGGAGGAGGCCCTGTCGTAGGAGGATATCGTGGCTTAAAATCTTCGCCAATGGTTCAACATGAGCACAAGATCATTGCTCCGAGCAGCAGCTTCCAAAATTAAGATAGCCTATATGATCGCCAACCTTCAATATCAGATGGCACTTAAAGAAGAAAACCACGTATCATCTTAATCATGAATTGACAGAAACAAAAGTCGCAAATAAGCTATCCATAAGCGTTAATAAATAGGCACAACTATGAACAGCCCTTTACCACATCACAAGCACACATAGTACAGTGGCGTACGTGCAACACGCGCTATACTCAGTAATTACGTTGTACTTGTGCATAATACATATACTGACAATTGACGTATTGTGCGACGATTATGTGTCGCCTGCCTTATTTTAGGCTTATGTTTGTAATGTGTTAAGCTATTTTCTTCTTCTTCGTCGGTCCCTCAGTGCTGAGGATCGCGACCACATATGTGCCTCCAAGCTAAGCGGTCATAAGATGTCTGGACCGATTGGTATATGCTGCCACCGACAGCCCTTTTCACGGCATCTGACCATCTAGATGGCGCTCTTCCCCTGGGGCGTTTCTCTTCTATTTGGCCCAATATTAAGACTCTTTCCAAGCTATGTCTGGGAGACCGCACAATGTGTCCGAAAAAACTAAGCACCCGTTCCTGACAGATAGCTGACAGCCTCTTTGTGATGTTGAGCTCTTTCAGTATGGAGTCATTGCTCCTCATGGCGGTCCACGGTACACGTAGTAGTTTTCGCAATTTGAGATAGCTACTTCAGTTTAGCTACTAGAGAGAGTACAATATGTTGTGGCCCAAATAACGTTTGCTTGACGTATTAGAGGAAGACATGAGAGCCAATGGTCTTATTACAGATGATGCTCAAGATTGAATGAAGTGCAGGCGTCTTAGTAAGAAGGCAGACCCTGGCATTAGCCGGGATAACGCCTTATAGAAAGAATAAGAGTTTATACTGTGTTTATGTGCAATTGTACTATAGATCGGTTCTTTTATGCCCATACATACATACGCACTCACGCCTGTAATCCCTGAAGGGGTAGACAGAGGTGTAACTAGTACACCCACATTTCGCCGAGCGATCTCCGTCCCACGATGTGATAGGGGCGAGCCTATCGCCATATCGGGCACAAATTCCAGATTCTCAAATCCAAATCTCTCAAATCTCAAATCTCAAATTCCAGTATCAACTGAGCATTTCGTAATAGAAAAACCCAATACCACTTTACCCGACCCGAGGATCGAACCCGAGACCTCAGTGTTGGCCTCAACCGTAACGCGTACGCATTACAAGTGCGCCACCGAGGCAGTCTGTGGATATATCCTAACAAATGATTTTGCAATCAATAAGTATGAATTATTAAAAGAAACTTTTTAAGTAGAATTGATGACTTCAGGGAAATAAAGTGTGGGAAGTTTGAAGTTGGCTCATATTGATTGATCGTCTATTAAGGAACTTTAAAATTCTTCACTTATTAGCAGTATTAAAAGTTTCTAAATGTATTTTGTAAATAGGATTTCGACATAATCATAACTTAGGTATCCTTAAGTACAAAGCAGGTCAAATATGATGCAATAAACGACGAGGATTTTCCAAAAAGTCTTATTTTATTTTTTAACACACTGTCTGTGACTAAATAAATAAATAACACCCAACAACAATATTTGTGTTAGTGCGGGGATCGAACCCGTGACCTCACGTTTCACAGTCGGCTATTCACCCACTGCGCCACGGAGGCTAACATACCTGCCCATAAACAATAGCAAACCCAAACAAAACTTAGAATTACAAAGTACTGTACGGGAACTGCATGGTGCTCATTAACCCAGTGCATATCTAGGATTGATGAGCATTTCATTAGGTCTTAAGTGTCAGAATGCGCATTCTTTAATCTGAATTTAATCATCATGATTTGACCGTGGATTTGGTATTATGCGGGGGTCCAACCCCACAACCAGCACGGGAGCCAAGTTTCGCCATTGCCTCGTTAATCAACAGAGTGTACCACGTGCAGGTGAGATTGGCTTTGATCCTAAGATGTTTGTAGTCCACTTACACTCCAAACATTATCTAAAATCAAAATTGTTTATTGAATCCTCCGTGGCACAGCGGGCGAGTAGCCGGTTGCGAAGCGTGAGGTTCGATTCCCGCACCTAGACAAATGTTTGTCTGATTCACAAATATTTGTCTCGGGACTGAGTGTTGTGGGACCGCAAGTCCCTCGTAGTTCCTGATACCCACTATACAGGTTTACCTAGTGTGGGGTCAGGACCATGTGTGACTGTTGGGTGAATTATTATTAATAATGCGTAAAATATTACGTAGATTCCGTAAATTTTTTAATCAACTGCCAGTTTGAAATGCAGTTTTTCTAGGGAAGAACTGGCAACAAACTCCAGTGTTACTCTTTTCACAACTGGTTTTTGATGAAATGCTCATATATATTGTAATATTAACAAATTTGTTTGAATATTGCCACAAGTTTATTAAGTGAACACAGCCATAAATCCGTGCGTCATATACGTTCGCCCACAGGTGGCATTGTTTTGACAGTACCGTCCAGGCCTGCAGTTCAATTAAAACTAGCAACAATAAACAGCGACGGCTCATTTACATGCCGGCAGTTGGTTTCACTTAACGATTGTTTAGTGTAAGTTAGGAGAGTTTGGGGGATTTTATGGCGTTTTTTTATATGTAGCCAGGACTACGATCCCGAGGACGGTCCAAAAAACGCTGGCTTGACGTATTAGAGAGAGATATGAGAGCCAACGGTCTTACTACAGAGGATGCTCAAGATCGGGCGAACTGGAGGCGTCTTAGTGGGAAGGCGGACCTTGGCAATAGCCGGCATAATGCCAGGTAGAAAGAAAGAAAGATAAATAATGAGTTTAATTTATCCACCAACATTTAAGGCCCAAAGCCAACCTGACCTGCACGTGGTACACTCTGCTGATTAACGGACAAGGCAATGGCGATACTTGGTTCCCATTATGAGATATGGGGGTCAGACGGCAGGTCGCTATACATAATACCAAATCTACAGTCAAATTATGATGGAGTAAGGTAGATCCTGGCATTAAGCCGAGATAACACCAGGTAGAAAGACATACCATAGGCCTTTAAACGAGCAAGTGGTAGGTCCCTCGTATGCGAGATGCCGGCTGGGTTGGTACCACCGCATTGTCTATTTCTGCCGCCAAGCAATAGCTGTGAGCACTGTTGTGTTCCGGTTTGAAGGGCATTGAAGCCAGTGAAATTACTGGGCATTATGAGACTATGAGAATTATACTGGGCATTACTGGGCATTATAACACCTTATGTGTCTGGATGACGAGCGCAGTCCAGTGTCATGCAGTAATTTGTTATTTAAAGTTCTGTGTCGCGTTGCTTTCGTTTATGAGCAGGCGAGCGACCTGCTCGTCTCGTCATTCAACTTAAAAAAAAAAAAAAAAAGTGGGACATCTGATTGTAAGTGCTATCCACCACCCATATGCACCCACAATACCAGAAGAATAATTGTGTCCCTCGGCCGTCAGCAGTATTATGCCGATCTGAAGTTACTGGATACACACTGGCTGACCCCGGAAAGCGTCTCGCTGAAACGAGCCACTATGGTTTTTTAGTGGACAAATCTAGAAGAGAGGCATACACGTAGACCATAAATTACATTCGACAAGACGCTGGTGGACAGAGCTGTGACCAAAAGCTAGTTTCTTACAGCATGTACCACAACTGTAGGATTACACCCAGAATTTATAGGGCATGATTGAAAATATTGTCTGTTAGTCAGGTTTATGTGTTTTCATACATTACGTTGACGTATGAAGATACCCATTTATGTACGTTATAAATCGTAAATAATGCGCATAATGGGTTTTTAGTTAAAATAACTTAACGTTTAGTACTTCAGTAATAAATGTTTGCGTAAATCTGTACAGTAAACTGTAATGGTGAATTCTATTAAATTAAATCGTATTCCATTTTGAACTTCATTTTTGCTATTTTTTTATCGTGACAGGGAAAATACTACCTCATACAGTCAGTGGCAGGCTAAGTCGATCGGGGGCCCTGGACGTCAACTCTGATAAGGTAAGAGGGTAAGTTCTATTTGGGGTCCCAAGTGAGTATTTTTTGTACACAGACTTATATAAGACCGGGAGCTCAGGGGGATCCCCCCCCTAGCCTTAGTCCGCTACTGAGTGCAGTCAAAATATAATGGCGCTGATTAAGGAATTGGAAAGGAGATTTGGGACTACGGATATTTAACTCACCGTACGAAACGCAACAGCAAGCTGCAACTATACTTCGGTTTTCTGAGAGACAGCCAACAGAGAGCTCAGCCCTTTCATGCTGTAGACAAAACTGTATACAGCATGGCATTACCAATAACTATGACCAACCTATCAAAACATTGATCATTGCTGAAGGTCGTGTCTAGCCTGAAGTAGTGATCACCCCATGCACTATACTCTTCCATGTGGTCCTGTCTTCGGCGGTCTTAATTGCTTTAGATATCGGCAGGCCAGTGATCGTCTTTATTATGTCTGACCAACGGATAGGTGAACGACCACGAGGTCTTTTTCCATTGACATGGCCGACAATCAAAACACTAGTTTACTATAACAACACCTTAGAACAAAGGCGGACTAAACAAACAGATGAAAGGACATGGGTCCCACAGAGCCATCTAATTG
This sequence comes from Mimas tiliae, assembly GCA_905332985.1. Classification (NCBI taxonomy): domain Eukaryota; kingdom Metazoa; phylum Arthropoda; class Insecta; order Lepidoptera; family Sphingidae; genus Mimas; species Mimas tiliae. The sequence goes on along the minus strand of HG995260.1, from coordinate 2,601,129 downwards.
ACAATCCAATGTTGTCGTCCAACAGTCTCTCGATTTGTATAAACATTCGCTTAAACTAAATATTATTTTGGTACTGTCGTGGACAATGGTTGGACGAGATAATTAGTTTATAGTTAGGTTTTAGTTTGTTTTAGTAAGGAAAGTAATGTAGTCCAATATGTATTTTTTTTTTAAAACGAATACTAAAAGTAAAAACATGAAAAAAGCAAAAAGTCTACATTACATTTTTCGACGTAAGGAATAATCTATCTATGTTTAATAATAAAACTAATTAAAAAGTATGTAATTTTACCTTATAGACCTAAGACACCTTACAAATTCGCTAGTTTTAAGTCCACATTGTTTTACTTATGCAACGCCGACACCCAACAACCAAGTGATGTTGTTTTCCAGTATTTTCTGTTGAGAAAAGCAGAATCGATACAGTAAACCGTAGTTGATATCGTGCATAGTTGTTATAATATGTATTGTACTTACTTATCTATAAGCATAAATAAGTAAAATAAGTACATAACTGGATGGACTGAAGGGTTATAATAATACTCTACGCTAATCGAGAACAATTGTCTAACAAAAAGGAATGTAAATTACTTAGTGATATCTTAGGTTTACGCGAATATTACACATTGAAATAAAACTAGTTTATACGGAGAGACTGGTCTCACGAAGGCTCAAAAGCTTTCGAAACGTCGGGACTAAAATAACAATTAAACCGCGATAAAATACCAAAACTAGTTTTATTTCAATGTTAATTACTCCTGATGTAATTTCAATTCTATCATAAAACATCTTCATTATCAAAGTAACAAAACCATTTGTTGGCGACTGTCCCGTCGCTCAACCGTTTAATCAATAGGAAAAACACTCAAAGCTCCCTTTTGCATATGCAAACACTCTGCCACTGGCATTATCTATGAAAACATAAAACGTTATCGGAAATATTATCTTATACTTTACAGTTAGAGTTCAAAGTACAATAGCACTGGACTTGAAAGAAAAAATTAGCGCAGAGAACAAGTGCATAAAAATTCATTTTTAATACACCTTCATGTAAAACAATCCTCTATTTTAGTATTATTAGAAATAATATTCTATATATCGATGCCTGCCTCGGTAGCGCAGTTATAATGCATACGCGTTACGATTGAGGTCAACGCTGAGGTCTCGGGTTCGATCCCCGGGTCGGGTAAACTGGTATTGGGTTTTTCTATTACGAAATGCTCAGTATCAGCCCGGAGTCTGGAATTTGTGCCCGGTATGGCGATAGGCTCGCCCCCTTTCACATAAGGGACGGAAATACGCTCGGCGAAATGTGGGTGTACTGGTTACACCTATGCCTACCCCTTCAGGGATTACTGGCGTGAGTGCGTATGTAATATTCTATATCGAATTACTAGTGACCAACCTAGTGTCAGAGTTTTCAAGCCGCCCGAAGGCTTTTCGTCTCGATTTAATGACTGCTGTTGATTGATTAATTATTGCCCGGACCGACTTTTTAGGTTCCCTCGGAAGCAGAGACGCTTAGTTGAAATACCACTAAGCGGTCACCCATCCATAGAATGACGCGACAAGGGTTGCTTAACTCCCTAATTGTTTACCGACTAACAAGTGTAAATAGCTGGCTATGAGCGCCTTAAAAAACAATAAAAACGGCAGTTTACAATCGAATGGAGAAAGTGATTTAAGGATGGGTGGAAAAATTTAATAAAACCCGACAATTCTCATTAAGCCCTCAAAAGATTAGTAAACTTCTTGATTACTTTATGCCGCCAAACAAGTTATAAAGTAAAGGTGATAAGTTTGAAGTGGTAGAGTCACGATGTTATACTTCTCAGTTCTCTTCCATTCCCATAAAGTCGGTTAGGCATCTATAATTCTACTGGTACTTCGGATGTGATCCCTTGGCATTAGGTGACTCGTTACTCGATTGCTGACCTCGGTAATAAAAAGAGGTGCATCTCCACACTTAAAATCGAAAGGAATCGAGTAATTTATCAATTTTTTATTTAAGTAGCATAGTCTACAATATAAATTCTAAATGTTTATAATAAAGCAGTTTTTATTTGTTGAACTTAACCACTTCGCAGACATACGCTTCATCCGTTTTAGTTGGCACAGAACTAATTGGTTATGCAAAATTTGAGTGGCCATCCAAGTCACCGGCAGAATTATGAAGATCTCTGCAAACATGCTGTCTCCGAGCGGAAAATAATTGGGCTTCGGAACGAGACCACTCCGCTTGAGCATGAGAATTTAATATTTGACAATGGTGTTTTAATTCTAAGTAATGGTAATGAACTAAATGTGTAGGATTTTATTGCACGTGATGATAATTTTTGTATTGTTTTCAATTTAATAACCATCGTTGATTTTGATGACGATGTTTCAAATTTTGTTAAAAGTATTTTGATAACAATAATACATAACTGAAGTAATGGCATCGACGTCAACTTCAGTCTAGTTAAGATGGCTAATGAGAGATGAGATAGATACCTAGGTAATAATAGAAATACTAACTTACAATACAAAAAATACCTAGTCGCTGATTCCAAAATACGATTGGTGAACATAATATGGTAATACCTGCCAAAGTGGCTGATTGAAGCTAGTGATGTTCGGAGCTAGCCGATGGACGATCATTTAGGCAGGTCAGCATAATTCTGGCGACCGTCGAGAGATTACATCTTTCGGCATCTACGAGGAATAACACTAGAAGAATCATGCGATGCCGATAAGAAAGGCCTGGGGATTAGGAAGGGGTGATTTAGTTTTGAGCCTTCGTAAATCTTTATTACCGTACGAAACAAGTGGTAACTTTACGTCAGTTTTCTGTGGGATGGTGGTACCCCGGTCAACCAGGTTAAATGTAGACAGTTTTGTCTACAGCGTGACTCTAGCTCTTCTAGAATAACTACACTAGTGAAAAATAATACAAATTATATCCACTTACTTATTTCTGACACATCGTACCATCAAATTATGTTGTTATTGTTTTTCTATAAACTAAAATACATATTCGTAAAGATTTCGTGACAAAAGCTAATTATACTAACAAAGGATTTGAAGAAGTTGCGTGTGGGTTTCAAGTTAATTTTTAATATCAAGTTCAAATATACGTTCCTTGATTACAATCAGGTCTGTGCAATAGATTTTCTTGTTCGTGACTAAGTAAAAAGTCACATTATGACCTTCATCGAATTTAATTATGATATCTTTTCTATTTCTTCCACTTTAGCGTTGGTTTTCAACTGTAGACAATGGATGCGAGAATAAACATGGCCAATTTCTATCCCAAAAAAGATTAATAAAAATCTTTCTTTATTGGTTTGAAGATTAGTTCAAGCCCTATTTGGATAGCGACAGTTTATCTTACGACATAATCGAGAATATCACAGAAAACCATAATTAACGAGGTCGCGTTATATAATTCTTTTTTCAAACTATATGATGAGGCCTCGTAAGCAAAATAATTTTGTAGTTTCTTAATAGCATAAGTGATGGTAAGTGATATCCACCGCCCATGAAAACTCAATACTGAAAGAATCGTGGACGTTGCTGAATTTAAAGGAAAGGGATAATTAAGGCATTGGGAAGGGAAAGACTTAGGCCTCCGGATATCTCACTGACCGTATGAAACGCAGCATCAAGCCACTACTTTACGTCGATTTTCTGTGAGGCAGTGGTTATAATCTGTGACAGCCTCCGAGGCGTCGTGGGCGAGTAGCCGCGGGTTCGCTTTCAGCACTGAGACAAATGTTGAGTGATGCACAAATATTTACTTGGGGTTTGGATGTTTTCTCCCCATAGGGGTTGACGTCAGGCAGGCGACCGGTCGTTAAAACTACAAGCCAAGTCTTTCTGTAACATGTGTTATAAAGCATGTTGTGCCGACCCCATTGCGAGTGGGATAAAGGCAGGTGGAAGAAGAAGAAAAGTGATCATAATCCGTGGGTACGGCACGGTTGCAACTCTGCCCACTGTTCTACGGATAAAGGCGAGAAGGTTACGTACATATAAATAAAAAAGAACACAATGCTGCCAACTTAACCACAGCAAATGGATCAAAATATCCACAGAAAAAAATGATCAAAATTAAAATTTCAAATACCGTCACGACACATCAATTCTGACATCAATGTCGGTCATTTTTTCCTTTTTTACTGTTAAAAATCCCATAGAGATATAAAAATAAATGAGGCTTCGCAAACATTGGGGCGAGGACAATAGTTAGGTCATTACGTACGGTCATTTGGACCGCGGCTTCGATGGTTCGAGGGGGTCGAAATAAATAACCTGAGCGTTTGAGGGTTAACTCGTAAATTGTTGTGATTTTTACAATTCTGATGTGTACAATGTCTGTGGTTTGTTGTACAGACTTTTGTTTATAAAAATGTTGTAAATAAGGGTTAAAAGAGCTCGGCGATAAATTTTTCACGATGCTACTAGTTTAAGTAAGAATATTTATAATATAATTATTATTAATCTAAAACATTAAAACATTTCTTTCTTTGCCTCCGAGGCGCAGTTGTAATGCGTACGCCGTACAAATGTTGTGCTGAGGTCTCAGGTTCGATCCCGGGGCAGGTAAAGAGATATTGGGTTTTTCTATCATAAAATGCTCAGTATCAACCCGGAGTCTGGAATTGTGCCCGGTATAGCGATCAGCCCGCCCCCTATCACATAATGGGACGGAAATAAGTTCGGTGTATTGTGTACTAGTGCGTATGTATATAATTTCTTTCTTTCTGTTTGGCATTATGCCAGCTGAATGGCAGAGTCCGCCTTCCCATGATGATTTCATGGTGAATTTGGTAGTTTGGTTGGTTGGACGATCCACCGTCTGACCCCAACAATACGCAGCATGAACCAAGCTTCAGCATTACCTTGTCTGTTAACTAGCAGTTTGTATCATATGCAGGTGAGGTTGGCTATAAAAATATAAAACAATTTTAAACAATATATTTTTTCGAAACAGCGATAGCTTAGTGGGGAGTGGTACGGACTTTTGAGATGAAATTCGCAGGTTCGAAACCAGTCCCAAGAGCACACACCTCTGACTTTTCTAAGTTATGTGTGTATTAATTGTTGATTGAAGTTTTCCATAAGAATTTCAAAGGTATGTGAAGTCTGCCAACCCGCATTAGGCCAGCGTGGTGGACTAAAGCCTAAACCATCTCATTCAGAAGAGGAGGCCCGTGCCCAGCAGTGGAACATGTATAGTACAGGTTTAGGAAAAAAAATATCATTTCTGTTTTATGTAATACTCATGTTATCTTAATTATCTAAATGTTAACACCTGGTGTCTTCACATAATTCATTTAAAATAATATTGAGTAACATTACTTCGGATGTTTAATTCATCCCCCAAACATCCCTTCCGTTTCCCGCGTCCAATATTCTCCAAATTATTTGCAAGGAAAAATACGCCACAAAAATTACAATTCCCATAACATTAATTTTAACGATTAAACCCGAAACATTCGACGCCATTTTAGGAATGGGGGACGATAAAAAGCCTATTCAGATACAAGTGTCATAAATATACGAAAAATTTCACTTTCAAGCAGTAAATGTTGGTTGTAATACTTTGAAAGAATTGCAACAGGGTTGCGAGATAGAAAAAAGAAAGTGAGGAATTGTGAACGAGGGATTTAAAAGGATAAACATCGGCAAGAGTTATGGAAAAGATGAGCGGCTAGATTTTTGTTTTATTTTTGCTGTTGAGGGACAGCACTCGAAAAATGTAATTCCACAAGTCCAATATTTTATTTTTGTATTCAAATTTAAGAATCATCAAAATCCGTTCACACAGTCGGAAGTTCTGAGGTAACAAACATAAAAAATACAGACGAATTGAGAACCTCCTCCTTGTTTTTGAAGTCGTTTAAAAATAGTAAGTGTCAGCCCTAAATATATTATATCAAATTGAAAGCTAAAATGAATTTTTCGGAGAAATTATTAGCGTCTGCATGTTTTTAAGGTGTTTTGAGTACGTGTCAAGTGAAATTAATTATTGGTGATATAAATTACTTGAATTTATTTTATAGAGCACTTTTACATTACATTACATTTTACATCTGCTATGGTTTTAACTGACCTTATATAATGCAAAATGCATTACGTAACGCGTTCCATTTCACTTAGACCCTGTAATTGTAGTAAAACTTTGTTTTTGACTATATTATTTATTAAAGATCTCAATTCGATTCGAAGTTTTAAGCCCGAATACTGCAACTCAAGCATTTAAGATCATATTAAACATGTTAAGACCCCTCCTATCTATCAAACTTTTATAAATTAAGTAGCACTTAGAGAATTCAGGCGTTAGTCTTTCATCCCCGACTTCACCGATTATATATATATATATTATAATATACAATTTTGAAGCCAGTTTTATTACTGGGCATTATGAGACTCACCATCTTAGGTCTCGGGGTGACGAGCGCAGTCCAATGCCATGCAGTGCTTTGTAATTTAAAGTTCTGTGTGGTGTTACTTCTGTTCATGGGCAGGCGTGGCGCTAACCATCAGGCGAGCGACCTGCTTGTTTCGTCACTCAAGTGAATAAAAAAAATGTATGTTCACGCATAACTCCGCCAAAGGTGGACTGATTTTGTTAATTCTTTTCGTATTTGGAGGGGTTTAATTTGGTGGTGGTTCCATTTAGATTTGAAGAAAAAATTCTAAGGGGATTAAATCGGGGATGAAAGACTAACACTTCCATATTTAGACACCGATTATGATGATTCTTTCACTAAAAATAGTGAAAAATAAAACTTTGTCTCTATTCTAAAAAAAAGTAACTCCTCCGAAAACGCTGGGGGTATGGGGTCGAGACCTATACCAATCGATGCAGAATGATGTGGGGAAGAAAGTAAGATAAGTCTCATATTCGTCGGATTTAAGTTCTTTTTTATTTTATGTTTTGTGGAAAAACATAAGCAACGCCCTAGTTTATCAAAAAATAAATCTGACACAAAAATAAACAATGCTAAACAAACATTTTGAGTCGGTGGTATCAATCATTGACAATTAAACTGCAATAGCACCGACTCAAAATTGTTGTTAACTTTTATTTTTAGCTTTCTAGTATTTTGAGTAGTTTTTTTTTTTTGGTAAAAATATATGCATACTCCTACATCTTTGGAGTTATTAAGATCCTTTAAACATGTTGAGGCCATCTTAGCTGCCATAACTGTATGAAAATAAGTAACTGTTAGCTATCAGACAGTTGAGTAGCGTTTCAGTAAATTTTTTTTTTTTTTTTTTACTAGCCTTGTATTAAATACGTCCCACTGCTGGGCACGGGCCTCCTCTACTGAATGAGAGGGGTTTAGGCCTTAGTCCACCACGCTGGCCTAATGCGGGTTGGCAGACTTCACATACCTTCGAAATTCTAATGAAGAACGTCTCTGGTATGCAGGTTTCCTCACGATGTTTCCTTCACCGTTAAGCAAGTGATAATTAACAATTAATACACACGTAACTTAGAAAAGTCAGAGGTGTATGCACTTAGGGCTGGTTTTGAACCTGCGACTTTCGTCTCGACAGTCAATACCACTCCCCGTTGAGCTATCACTGCTTTTTTAATTAAATTTAAATATAATATGGCAAAATACAAAACTATCACCCTAATAATTAAGAAGAAGCGTACCTATAAGAAATATGATAAATCTTAAATTGGCTATTTAATGCTATATAGGTAATGTGACGTATATTGTTTCTTTTATGCCGTAATTATAGGACAAACTTATTTAAAACTGCTTGACTTATTTTTTCACTTATTTCCAAATAAACCATTTAAATTCGGCACAACAACAATTAAATGATAAGTGGAAACAAGAAGTACCTATTCGTTAACTAATGTACTAGGTAATTACACAAAACAGGTAATACGATTAATGTTTGTATTTCTTTTAACTGGGTGACTCACGGCTTACCAGTACGATAGTAATCTGAAAGCGTAAAAACTAAACAAAAAGTGTAATAAACCAAAAAAATATGAAAACGCGGATATGGCGCGTGTCGTGAAAAACTTCATGCAAACAATTACTATAAAAACCAACTTATTTTACCATTCAAAAAATATTTAATGAACCTAGTTTCTAGGCTTATAAGATCGGATTTGCTTTAATAAATTATAATCTATATAGTATGTGTTTATGCTTCGGTGGTAAGCATTAAAGGCGTTTTTATTGGATACGATGATCGTGGGAAAATATCTGAGGTAACTGTACCGGAGAAAACAGCGGTACGCCATTGTATGCTCAAAGGATCTGATAAGCAAACAAAGTAAGTAAAAATATGCAAAAATATTAATGAATTAATCTCTCTTCTCTTCCACCTACCCTTATCCCACTCGCAGTGGGGTCGGCGTAACATGCTTTTTAACACATATTACAAAGATTTGTCTTGTCGTTTTTACGACCGGCCGCCTGCCTGACGTCAACCCCTTTGGGGCATTAATAAATTAAGCTATAGATTACTAATGCTAATTATTTATTTAATGTCTTGCCGACCTTAAAAGAGAGAGTTGATTAAGAGATTGGGACCGGAAGGAGATTTGGGCCTCCGGATATCTCACTCACCATACGAAACGCAACAGTAAGACTATTTCACGTCGGTTCTGTAGACAAACATGTCTACAGCGTAGCTCTACCATACAGTTGGAGGTCTTATCACTCAAGTAAATTTCTTACAAATAGCCATAAGATGAAGATATAGAAAAAGAAAGAAAGGGCTTTTTTTTGTGATTTTGAGAAATGACTTTTCTTGTATCGTGGGTATCATAAATTATGAGAGACTTTCGGTCTCACAACACCCCGACTCGAAACAAATATTTGCGGATTAGAAAAATGTTTGTCTTGGTGCGGGGATCGAACCCGCGGTCTCACATTTCAAAGTCGGCTACTCGCCCACTGCGCTATGAAGGCTGTCAACTTAATATGTATAGATGGACAAAACTAAATGTGAAATGGCAGAAAATGGAACTACAGACAGTGTTAGCAACTTAGTGGAATTATTCATAGATTTGGTGAGTTGGACCCTACGCTAGTGTGTAAATCTAATACACGTACCTACTTAATTCTCCTGGATCAATTTAGATGGAATATAGATACTTTATAAAAGCTTGTATAGGAATAATGCAACATTTTAATAATTTTTGCCTAAATAATTAAAAAAATTACAACGATACGGTTCAAACTTACAACACTTTACAACAAGACACCGTCGCGTGCGCAACATCGCACAATACCGCAATCCATATACTAAATCACATAAGCGAAATTAGCTCTTATAAACATGACTTTAGAATTCAAAAGACTTAAATACCAATCACCGACCAACCACAATAAAATTGTTTTTCTTCAATTCTTTTTTCTCTAGGTCATGTTGAAACTTGTTGAGTATTAAATACAGTGTAACCTAGGTCGTTTACACTGTAACTGTACTAGTCATTAATCATCTGCCTAACTTAGCTCTCAGGCATTAAATATGGAGAAATGGAACACTAATTAACGTACTTGTGAGATGTTGTTTAAAATATATAGTGTAAAGTTTAGTATTTTTCTAAAATTATACATATATACGCATTAAGGCCTGTAATCCCCAAAGGGGTAGGTAGAGGTGTAACCAGTAGGTATACCCACATTTCTCCCAGCGTATCTCCGTCCCATGTTGTGAGCCTATCACCATACTGGGCACAATTCCACTCCGGGCTGATACTAAGCATTTCGTAATGGAAAAACCCAATATCACTTTAATCCGCCTCGGGCACCGAACCTGAGACCTCAGTCTCAACCTCAGTCGTAACGCGTACGCATTACTAATGCGCCACCGAAGCAGCCAGTTTTCTAAAATTAATAAAGATAGAATAGTATATTCGAAAGTGGTAGAGCCACGCTGGAGCCAATTTTTCCTGCAGCATGAATGAGCTAACTCAACTGGGTTAGTACCACTGACTCACGGAAAACTGACGTAAAGAAGGGTTTTCCTGTTGCATCGCAAAATTTCCTGATACCGCTCAGTCTGTTTCTCCGCCATGCAACAGTGTGTATATTTTATTGTCTTCTGATTTGAAATAAGTTAGCATTATGAGACTTTGCAATTTATGACTCGGGGTGACGAGTGAACTCCAGTGTCATATTGTTATTTGTAATTATTTTTTTGTTCTATCTGTTTACGGATAGGTGTGACATTTACCATCAGGCGAGTAACCTGCTCGTCTTGTCGTAGGCTAATAACAACAGGAATAATTAAAGATACGAAATAAATCAAACTGTAGTTTAGAAGAACAATAATAGTACAATAATAAATTAGTAAACAATCAACTGCGACGATGACAATTGTATCTCAAACGGTCGAGGTTTAAAGGAGGCCAGCTGTTTGGTCTAAGCGCGATAATTTACGAGTAAAAACCGACTCAAAGTTGCCACTCCCATAATGACAAAGATTCGTTTGCATTCACGCGTACAAAGATTTTATATTAAACTTATGGCTGAGAAAATAAGGAAATATAAATTTTAACCGGTCATCTGATGACCAAAATATTAAATTCTCTATAAAAACTATTTTTCAGGTTCTTTTGATCCCATATATTTCAAACAATTCTGAGGCCTAACTCCCTCTTATTTGGTAGAGGAGGCTCCTGTCCAGCAGTAGTTCGAAAATAATACAGGGCTAGTAAAAAAAGAAACTGGTGGATGTCGTCTCTCCAGAGGGGTTGACGTCAGGTAGACAGCCGGTCGTAAAAACTACAAACCAAATCTTTCTGTAACATGTGTTAAAAAGCATGTTGCCCAAGGCAGGTGGAAGAAGAAGAAGAAAACTGGTGAATGTCGTAATGATCCGGTCAATCATGCTATTTCCTTGATCAATTGAAAAAAGACATCACATTTTCAAATGTCAAACTTTTCATATTAAAAGACCTCTAAAGTGTAACAATAACGATATTAGATAAATCAGATAGCAAAATAAAAAAGTCGTCCAGTCTATAGAAAACACATTTTTCTTAAAATTCATTCAATTCAATCACCTTACTTTCCTCAAAGGTTGGAAACGAGTTAATTTTTCTGGTTTTGTTGATGCTTAAAAGCAGTGGACATCAATTCTTATCAAGTGACTAATTTGGTCTTTTGCCAGCCTCCTGCTATCCAAAAAGGAAAGAGATCTGGGAAGATCTAGCTATGATCCTACAAAGGTGTTATTAATCCAGAAGTCACCACAAACATTCGTCCACGAACCGAACAAACGCGACGCGAGTGTATCACAGCATTTATAAAAGCCCTTCGCTTCGTGATCGCAACATAATAGCTCGTTATAATTACACTGTCAAGGCTAGTGCTTGTTTACTGCCTATTGTCTTTGTCTCCATTTGAATTTCATGTTATGATCGCTCAATTTGTACACCTTAACCCAATTAAGGGGAGAGTGGACTACGGTTGGAGCCTTTTAACACTATTCAGACCTTGGAACAGCTAGTTAGAGAGGGGTGTAGTTATGTTGATAATACTAAATGTTGCGTGGAATGAATTGATACTAATATGGAATGATGCCAAGAGCAAGTATGTGGTACCGATAGTGATATGAGTAATACACAGTTTTCTATAGTATTTTTGGTTTCTTTGCGCGGTTCGTGTGTGAGAGGCTGTCTAGGTTGGTTGGTTGCCAAGCAGCAGTATGTAAACACTGTTGTGTTTCGGTTTGAAGAACATTGGAACCAGTAAAATTACTGGACATTATAAATAAATATAAACGAAATATAAATAAATACACCCAACAGTCACACACATAGTCCCGACCCCACACTAGGTTAACCTGTATCGTGGGTATCGGGAACTACGAGGGACTTGCGGTCCCACAACACCCAGACCCGAAACAAATATTTGTGGATTAGACAAACATTTGTCTCGGTGTGGGTATCGAACCCACGGCCTCACGCTTCGCAGCCGGCTACTCGCCCACTGCGCCACGGAGACTGAACACTTATCATCTTATATTTCGGGGTAACGAACGTGGTCCAGTGCTATGCAGTGCTTTGCAATTCAAAGTTTTGTGTGGTGTTGTGTCTGCTTACGCATGTGGCGATTACCATCCGCGACCCGCTCGTTTCATCATTCAAGCTAATCAAAAAATGTAATTATAATATCGAACGTAGAGCGTAGATCCTCGACCAACATCTTCAGAGGCTCTCAATTGGTCGTTGGGTCAAGAGCCAGATGCAGAAAGCGGTGTTATTGGACACGGCACACATTGTGAGGCGGAATTAGACATAGCAGTGGTACCTACCCAGACGGCCTCTCGCATATGCCCTACCACCAAGTAAATGTTAGGTACTCTCCTATCAGCACCGATATTCAAGCAGTAGGAGTCGCGAGCAACAGCTGACGTCATTATAAACCCTTTCTTTAAGCCTAGCGTTATTCCGGTCTAATGCAAAGATCCGTCTTCTCATACCATAGTTTTTACGGTATTTGGTATTGTACGGGGCGACCTGTCGTCTGACCATAATACGCAACGGGAACCAAGATTCGCCACTGCCTCGTCCGTTAATCAGTGTACCACGTGCAGGTGAGGTTGGCTTTGGGCCTAAGATGTTGGTGGCCAACTTACACTCCCATCATTATAAACCTTATAGCCCTGAAATATAAACAAAGTCCTAATGCCTATCGAAGACAATAAATTAAACCATCAAAAGCGAACTGAACTGAAACATTCAAATTAAAATTAATTCTGTCGTAAACATCGTACATTCCGGGATGCCTCTGTCTTCTCTCCCGAGGGACTCCTGGATGTTTGCCGCGTATAAATTCTAATGGCGTTTAAATCAATCGGGGGTTAACCGGATGTAAACATTCCTGGATAGTTATTAGACAATAAATAGTCGTAGTATTTTATGGAAGTCTATTCTCAAAGGAATCTATTCTCTAGTTCCCTTCAAAGTCAAAGTACGGCATGATTAATAGATGATAAATTGCGAAAAGAAACTAATTTAATCATTAAATAGCACCGACGTTAATAATTAGAAAAACGTCTGTAAATGGCTGAAGAAACTTTCTTCGTGCATAGTTATGAACCATTTCGAATAGACCAGCTTTCAAACAAAAAACCGCATTTAAATCCTTCCATTCCATAGACACGTAGGTACAGATACAGCCGCAGACAGACAAAGGGACCAAACTTATAAAACCCCTCTTTTTGTTACGGGTTTAAAAATATACCTTAAAATTGCAAATATTATTATGTATGTATGTGGAATATATATGTATGTATTTATGTATACAATATTTATTGTATGAGTACAATATTTATCTAAATATAAAAGATTAAAATTATAAATATATAATTTTAATCTTAGACGGTATTATATGTTTTCTTTTATGTATGTATTATACACTGCCCTCTCTTACTTCTTCTCTTATCTCCATCCTATGGTTGCCTGTAAGAGATTGCCCTGAGCGATAAGGCCGCCAATTGTACTATTATTTGTATTGTTTTTTTTTTCTTTACATGTACTTTAAGTGTTGTACAATAAAGAATTATAAATAAATATTATATTAAGTGGTAGAGCCATGCTGTAGACAGTTTTGTCTACAACATGAATGGGTGGGATCGATGGGGTTGTCTTCACTATCTTCGGTATAGAAAACCAACGTAAAGTAGCCGTTTTGCTCATGCGTTTCGCACGTGATCATGATCAGTGCTGTACTGCAGTTCACGCCACAGCACAGAAATATGCTATGTGATCACCCACCTGCCATGGTCCCGACATGCAACTGCGTAATAATTAGTTAATTAAGTTTTGTTTTTATATTTGTTGTGTACCTATGTATCGTGAGATATCCAGATACCAGAAATCCCCTACACTACCCATTCTCTCAATTATCCCTTTTCTTTAAGGTCGTTAATGTGTCTATGATTTTTCTGGTGTTATTGGCTGTGGATATCACTCACCATCAGGTCAGCCACTTTCTCGTTTGCAAATATATCCCAAAAAATCATTCTCTCTGTATGGTGTTATCCCGGCTTAATACCAGGAACCGCCTTCTCATCATGATTTGATAGTAGATTTGGTATTCTAGGTGGTGATCCCCGCAACCCGCAACCAAGTTTCGTCTTTGCCTTTACGCTAATCAAAAGAGTCACGTGCATTAAGATTGGCTTTATGCTTAATGTATTGGTAGCTCACTTACATTCCAATTTCACCAGATTAATCCACCCATCTATCCTAATTCAAATATCCAATTATAAAGTAAAAATGTGGGGCAGTTGGTACGGAAACCTCGATGAGCGATGTTTGACTTCTGAAAATCGTTCGTGATCAGCGTCTAATGTGGCAGTCTGACGCGAGCTTAATGATGCCGTCCATTACCATATAAGGTGTCTCTATTGAAATTAATAACCATTAGCTGGTGTCTAGTTACTCGTAAAACAAAAAATCTGTACCGAAAAAAATACGAACGTCACACAATTTACTTAAGACTGACAAAATGTCAATGATCTTTGTCACCCTCGATGATTTTACTCATTACACTAATCTGGGAGTCGCATAATAAAACGTCTTTAACTACCAATAAAATATTTAAAACCGTCAAGATCCACGTAGTAGACAGATCTGAGGTGGGACGGATTTTAAGAATAAAGTGGGTCCCGTTGCCTCCTGGATTAACTTTTGTACCAAATATAAATACCAACCCTGTGTTACAAACGCTGGCCTAATGCGGGTTGGCAGAATTTACATACCCTCGAAATTCTTATGGATTCCTCACGTTGTTTTCTTCAGAGATAAAGCAAGCGACAAATTAGAGGAGCATACCCTTGGGGCTGATTTTGAACCAGCGACTTACGACTCGGCAATCCCAGTACCCGTACTTTGTGCATTAACAGTTTGAGTTATACATACTATTGTGTTATAAATTGACCCCCAGATTTTTCTTCACAATACGTCTCCAACCCAAAGTTTTTAGTCGCCAACATCCAGTACAAGTTGAACTTTGTCAACCCTAAAAAACGGAAAGATTTCGTTAGCGCTGAAGATATCTACGAGGGCGCGAGAGACCAATACAACTGGCTGAATAATATGTTGGTTTTATAGTACTATTTTAAATATGGTGTCTTAAATAACGCTGGCTTTACAATTTATGGTGACCGTAATTTTTTTTGGCTCAAGACAATGGTTTTAATTATTCCGGGTGATAACTGAACTTCCAATAAAGTATTTTAGTGCTCTCTCAAATTTTCAGGTATTATTCAAACGACTTGACGTAAAAAGTTAATGGCTTAATAAAAACTTTATGTTTGTTTACATAAGTTGAATAATGCTACGTAATCTTTTAGATATAATGATTTGACATACGTTGTAAAAATATTAACAACTTTTAATTTTAATAGGAATAATATGCATACATGTTACGTGCCTCTGTCATATCTATTTTTACACCTTCTGATAAAATAAGGTAAGCAAAATTATTTCTACTATTTTGAAAGATCATCGTATATAGTGTCATACCGATAACTAGTAACAATCTGTAGGAAACTGATCGATCGAAAAAATATCCTAAATGGATGCCCAAGACTTTTGTTTCCAGCTGAGCCCTACTATTCGTAGCTGGCTTGCTTAACATTTCAGCAGATTACCAAAAAAGAGCAGACTTACAGCAGTAAGATACTTTACTTAATCTAAGAAAATTATCTTAAGCAAACATATGCATAGTTAAGTCACTTATAATACCAAAAGAGATATCTCACACAAACGTGCATATTTCAGTACCTCAGCACTAAAATCTTTACTAATACTTAAACTGTTGTAAAAACACATAAAAACATCTTAAAATAAAGCACGTCGTACATTATACGTGAAACACAAACGCAATAAACAATGGCCAAAGAAGCCAGTGTAATTGTCGGATTTAAACATCGTTAGAGCGGTTTAGGGTTGACTTATTGAATCACTACGCATTATTTGTTGGTCTTTGACTGGCCAAATAGCTTATGACGGCTTGAGTGTTAATTCTTTTTTCAATTTTTATAATCGCATTTGGACATAAAACTAAACCTGTATTAGATTTTATAATAAAATCATTATGAATAAACGCAGTTTAAAATGCGAATTTGTTTCAATTTAATTAAATGATTAGCTTATGATTCTATTTTTCGGCAATACATTCTACACAATAAAGATAATTTATATCTTTTTACGGTGTTTTTCTAGAAATTGAATATTTTTTGTGTTTTAATAGTAGCACCAACAATATTGATTAAATTTATGGCCTACTTTGATTTAGACATTTATATGAACTCATGCCTATAATCCCCGAAGGGGTAGACAGAGGTGTAACCAGTAAACCCACATTTCCATCCCATGATATGAATATGGGTCGACCCTATCGCCAAACCGGGCACAATTCTATACTCCGTGCTGATACTAAACATTCCATGATAGAAAAACCTAATACCCGACCCGGGTATCGAACCCGAGACCATAGCACAGTAGTCGTACCCATTACAACTGCGCCACCGAGGCAGGATAAAAAATGTATCGGTTAAAATACAGTCCTTAATTGATGTGATACCTGCATGGGAAATATTATTCTTGTCACCAAATCACGGGTCATTAGATTAACGATGTCATTTTAATAGACTAGCTCATGCAATACCAATATTATGCATATAGGTGAAATAATAAGATGCGGTAGGGGCTAGCCTTTTTATAGTACACTAGCAAAGGAATATGGTAGATAGATCGGTTCATTCTTGCATTCTTTTTTTCTTGAAAGAGGAGGCAACCGTGTCACCCGATGATAGTTATCACCGCCGCCCTATCAATTTTCCCAGAGATTGCTTAAGCTGAGGTATGAGCCTTCTAAAAGGCGCCTCTGTGCTTAATCGTGACTATATACATTATACATATTTCTGGCTAGAACGCCATAAGCGCCGGCTTTGTTATCAGGTGAACCTGTAAAAGCAATATAAGCTAACAGCACAAATACATTCGAAAAAATAAACCAGAGAAAATTTTGGTGCGAAGCCGGCCTTTGAGAAAAGAGTACACTTTTTTGAAGGTTCCACTAGAATGCCGAATGGATCAGAAAACTTCGCGCAAATCGGAACGTTGAGAAACGCCAGCCATCCAGATGATGGGTGTGGAATCTTAACTTGTAGCGCGAAAAGAAGTACCTACTATTGAACAGAGCGATAGTTCAGCGGGGAGTGGTATGGTCTGTCGAGACGAAAGTAGCAGGTTCAATAGCCCCAAAAACATACCTCTGATTTACTAAGTTACGTGTATATTAATTAATAATTATTATTGCTTGCTTTAATGTAATGGTGAAGAAAAAATCGCTAGGAAACCTGAGAATTTCGAAGGTATGTGAAGTCTGCCAACCCGCATTAAGCCACCAAGGTGCACTAAGGCCTAACTCCCCTCATTCAATAGAAGAGGCCCGTGCCCAGCAGTTGGATGTGTATAATATATGTATAATGTGGGGTCCAGCTGAAAATCAGTGCTGTGTCTCAACAGCGTAATCTGAGCTGGACCCCTACTACCGCATATATTTTAGCAAATTTATGCTTTATAAATGTACTAGCTTTTGCTCGCGGCTCCGCCCGTGTAAATAGACTTTTCCGAAATAAAACGTAGCCTAAAACCGTCTCCAGGGTCCCATCTATCTCTACATCAAAATTCATCAAAATCCGTTCAGTGATTTAGGCGTGAAAGCGTAACAATAAAAATAGTTTTTTTTTCATAAAAAGTATCCTATGTTACTTCTTATACCTCCAAGAATATGTGTACAAAGATTCATGATGATCGGTGAAGTAGTTTTCGCGTGAAAGCGTAACAAACAAACTTAAATTCACATTTATAATATTAGTATGATGTTTTATCATCTTGTTTTGTTGTGTTATATGTATGTATATGTGTAGAAAAAATTAATGGTTTAATACAGAGCTACAACTAATAAGAACACACCCACTTCGAATAATATTTCCACAAATAAATGTCTGAATGATCGTTGACCTCCCATCATAGTATATCACGGTTGAAATAACATTTTGGTAAATTTTAATCAGCAAAAAATCGTGTTCTCTGCCAACGGATGTTTGTCAAATCCTCACCATATTTGGCGCTTCTTAATATTTCGAGACATAACCGAGTGTTAATTTTTATTTTGTTTCAACTACGTGTAAAGGTCAATATCCTAATTATTATTGAAGTATCGGTGTCTGATGTAGATTTTATGAAACAATTATTATTAATAATATGAAGTGTGAAACTTTGTTGTACATTATAAGAAAACGGACTTGCTCATATATTGCGTTTAACAATCTTTTTGTTTAGTGCTATACGGGCCCAATGCCAGGGTCTCGTATCATATCATAATTTTATTAGCTTAAATGACGAGACGAGCAGATCGCTCGCCTAATGGTAAGCGCGACGCCTGCCCATAAACAGAAGCAACGCCACACATTATTTGAAATTACAAAGCTGCATGGCATTGGACTGCGCTCGTCACCCCGAGGCATATGTTGTTAATTTTCTTTCTGTATCATGAGTTAAAGATCATGTTGCGCCAACTCCACTGCGAGTGGGATGAAAGCAGGTGGAAGAAGAATAAAGTTATATATCTATGTATCTATGATTACTAAAGATTAGCTCACGCATGTATCCCATGAGAGCTAGACAAAGTGGCCTAGCACTTTAGGGATACAGGTATAGCTAGACACTAGACTGATATATTTAGTTGACACTAGTACACCCACGGTTCACGAAGCGTATTGGCGTCCCATTAGTTGATTAATGATGAATAGGTGATTATAAAATCATATTTTTCTAATAGGACGAGTTATATATTAATAAATATCGGACCGCCTCGGTGGTGCAGTTGTAATGCCTACGCGTTACGACTGGGGCTGACGCTGAGGGCTCCAGTTCGTTCCCCGGTTCGGGTAAAAGTGATGTTGGGTTTTTCTATTACGAAATGCTTGGTATCAGCCCAGAGTCTGCAATTGTGCCCGGTAAGGCAATAAGCTCGCCCTCTATCACATCATGGGATGGGGATACGCTCGACGAATTGTGGGTGTACTAGTTACACCTCTGCCTACCCCTTCGGGGATTACAGGCGTAAAAAAAATATTAAAGAAATTATTATTATTAATAATTATACTATCCTGTAATACACGTTTCACTGCTGGGCATGGTCCATACTGAATGAGATGGGATAGGCCTGGCCACGCTGGCCTAATGTAGGTTGGCAGACATCACATACCTTCTAAATTCTTATGGAGAACTTATCATGTATTCAAGATTCCTCACGATGTTTTCTTCAATGTTAAAGCAAGCGAAATACACACGTAACTTAGAAAAGTCAGAGGTGTATGCTCTTGGGACAGTTTTCGAACCTGCGACTTTTGCCTCGACTGTCTGTACCACTCCACGCTCAGCTATAACTGCTCAAGTTCTTTACCTGTTCCAAAGACTTTAATGTATACTACTAGACGGGTTGTTGAGAAGTAAAAATTGCGTCACATAACGCAGGAGTTAAACAGCTTATAGGCAGGGAGCGCGATAGGGATTCTAGTGGAGAGTAAGCGAGATGGTAATATTGAGTTACGGTCATTGGTCCGCAACTTTTTCACAAGGTAGGCCCCTCGTATGCGAGAGGCCGGCTGGGTTAGTACCACCGCTTTCTCTATTTCTGCTGTGAAGCAGTAGTGTTTAAGCACTGCTATATTTCGGTTTGAAGGACGTTGACGCCAGTGAAATTACTGGTAATTATGAGGACTTAACATCTTATGTCTTAGGGTGACAAGCACAGTTTAGTACCATTCAGTGCTTTGTAATTGATAGTTCTGTGTGGTGTTGCCAGTGTCTATTTCTGCCGCCAACTAACAGTGTGTGTGTTGTGTTCCCCTGAGTACCCTCTAGACGGTACTATTACTATTATGAAGCTAACATTATACAATTTTGAAGCCAGTGAAATTACTGGGCATTATCAGACTTATCACCTTATGTCTCGGGGTGACGAGCGCAGTCCAGAGTCATGCAGTGTTTTGTTATTTAAAGTTCTGTGTGGCGTTGCTTCTGTTTATGAGCAGGCGTGGCGCTCACCATCAGGCGAGTGACCTGCTCGTCTCGTCATTGAAGCTAATAAAAAAAAACTTAGTGGCACAATTCTTATGTACCGCGCAGCTTGTCTAGTAGTAAGTCTTTGACCCATTGTATTTAACCCATCAAAATTAACAAACATCATTACGGAATAAAGATGAAACTTTATAATTTTGTAACCGGTTATAATAACAGATTGTCGTTTAATACTCCATAGGCTAATGAGCGCCATTTGGGTACATTAGGTAAATGTTACGTCATATCCTGTCTCTTAGTTTGTGTATTTATGAGTCATTGGCATTAGTTTTACTCGTATTTTTTATAGCGGCCGGTAAATGAACAAGTGGGTCACCTGGTAGTAAGTAATATCCACGGCCCTTAAACATGCCCTAAAGAATTATGGACGCGTTACTGACCTTAATTAAGGGATTAGTTAAGGGAGGAGGGATTTAGACCTCCGGATATAATATTACTCTATACGAAACGCAACAGAAAGTTACTTGACATCGTTTTTCTCTGTGACAGTGGTAAGAACTTGATTCAGCCGACCTATTCATATATTTAACACAATCATCAAGTTCTATTGGAATATATTATAATAATTGATAAAGCCACGCTGTAGACAATCTTGTCTACAACATAAATGGTCCGGCTAGACCGGGTCATAACCACTGTCTCACAGAAAACTGGCGTAAAGTAACAGCTTGCCCAAAAATTTCCTCGCTCACCAATTTCCTATTCCTTGTCTTAAATATATACAGTTGTAACAAAACCCTGCTGGCCCTTTTAGGTCGTGAAGATAGTTATATAGAAAGCATAATAAAAATTGTATACTTAAAAAAACAGAAGCCAGATATTATCCTTACACAGGTAGCTTAGAAAAATGAACATAATAAAAATCAAATATTTTTTCATCTGAAAACCGATGAACAGATGACTGGTGTTACGTATTGACGAAACCGGGTGCACACGCGGCGCGGCGCGTTTGGTGTACGTAGACGCCGCAATTTGCTATCTCGCTCTGGCTCCGAGACTTCGCTCTTGCAGAGTTAATCAATCGAAATACGATTTATAAACAATAAAATAATTAAAGTATAAGAAATATATATAATTATTTTTGTAGTCTTATTTTCGTATGTGAGTTATTTCATTACGTTTGAATATCGATTCTGATGTCGCGGTTAAAACGCCCAACAGGGTTTTTGTTACATATTGTATAGTATGTACTCAGTATTCCTCGTAATATTATGGGTGTTCATAGTACCATCAGGTGACCCACCTGCTCGTTTGCCGGCCTATACCATAAAAAAAGTCTATCAAAATTATCCTTAGTCTGCACATTCACAATATAAGTGTAGCTAAAGCTGACAAAATTTGAACTATGAAAGTGATTTTTTTGCACTTTATCGATGTCTGTGTTTATTTTTGGGCAATTTTGGTAGTTCGATAATGAATTTCGCCGATGTAATTGTTTTCGGAGCAAACTTCATCAAAATTGCTTACTTTAGGTACCAACAAATGAATTTGTGTATTTTTTTAAAACTTCTACGGTAATATGAAATTTTCATGCAGAGTACAGGTAGCCAAAGAAATATATGATTAATTTTAAGAATTGTTTTTAGAATATATAAAAATATACTCCATACTCCCAAAATGATTGACATAGTCACGATAATTATATCATTAATTCAGTACTTAGATTATTATGATTAATGAAGTACCCATTTTCTTCATTTGAACCCTTCAACTAAGTAAAAATTTTAAATCAGTCAAGTTTTACAAACTGCATTATTTTCTACGGAACAATCTCATGGAAAACCCACGTAAAGTCGCTTGCTGGTGCGTTTTCTACGATGAGTGAGATTGCCGGAGGCCCAAATAGTTCCACTGTTTCCTATTCCTCATTCCATTCCTCCAAGGTCGGTAATGAATCCATGATTCTTCTGGTGTTTTGGATTTTTATAGGCGGTAGAGATAACGTAACATAGATGACTCACGTGCTCGTTTGCCGACTTCTGCAAAAAAGTTTTTTTGAAATATTATTAGTTTACTTCCTTTAAACCAATAAAAGTAGGCACGTTACTAAAAAAAACAGCCAATCAACCAAAAAGTTCGAACCTGGCCACAACAAAGAGAATTTCGCATTTGACATCGAATTTTGTAGCGTGAATAATTGTTATTCTACGCCACCCTTCTTTTGCGTAACAGGTAGAAACTTTTCACCAATCAACTCTACATTCTCGCCAATCAAAAACTCACCTTATTTCGCCGTAATACAAGCGACGTTATCAGTAACATTATCGTGGTTCCGAGACTCTACCCTACTTTCGAGAGTGAAAAAATTTAAACTTTTGTGTTTGGTACACGTGTTTGGGTTAGTTTTTTTGCTTGTGTAGCGTACGCAAGTTGTAAGGCAAGTGGAGGATTTGGGACACCTGTTGCACAGTTGCATTTTTTCATACTCTACTTTGATGGATTGGTAGATTTAAATGCACTTTAACGTGCTTTTTTGTTAGCTCCTTTACACGGATGAAGCAATGGTCTTTAATATTGCTGAATTTCGGGTATATTGGCAAAGCTACAAGCTTCGATAATCTTCGCGTATTTTGGAAATAAAAACACGTGATTATGGTCTAATACAGATCAGTTACATTACATGGTTTACTAACTAGCTGTCACTCGCGGTTTCACCCGCGTACATATTACTGCCCCAAATCCGTTTTTCATAAAAAGTTCAAACCCCTTTTGTCCCCTTAAAATTTAAAGCTCTTTATTGACCGTTAAAGTTTGATAGCACTGACTCGGAATTGGTTATATTTTAGGTGTTTTTTAAAGAATCAATTACGATTTAGGATCACTCTCTATGTCATTGATAACCCGACCAACAGTGGATGATTAGTTGCACCTCTACCTACGCCTTTAAGGTACAGGCCTGAGATTATATATGAATGGAAATAATTAATTTATACAAAACATTTGAGTTTTCACAAAACGGTTTGAGAATATATTCTAAATCGAACCATTAAATTCTTCACCACCTTCCATTTTACACTTAATTTACATCGAACCCACATCCACACGAAATGGATCAACAAAAACTACTAATCCTACAACACAATAAGGGTCTCAGCTGTGTAAACATCACGCCAAGACTTTCGACCAAAGGGTCACAAAAAAACTACCAACATTTAGAAAAACATTAGTGCAGTGTGATGAAATTGTTTTAGACAAAAATAAAACTAATTCTAAAAAATTAAAGAGCTAAGAATACAATTTTGCATGTGTGTACAGTTTAATTAACTAATGATTGTAAATACCCCCTTAAGGTAAATATGTTTTTTTAAGTAGGTTTAAAGTTTAAAAGATTTTTTTTACAAATTTAAAATCATCATCAATCAATCATCATAATAATAGGATCACTCTGGCCAAAAGTCATGCGTCGTCACACAAAATCAAAACAAATACACGCGTCGAATTGACAACCTCCGTTTTTTACTTGGTTAAAAATAAATAATTTTGTTACAAATACTGCAAACTTCATAATAGTTAAATTGTTTATACAACTGAACTCTATAATCATGCGTGAACACACAAACTTTGCCAAACAAACCACATCTCTAAAATCCTCATTTGACCAATTAACCCGTATACATAAACTCGATTCCAGACAAATATCCATTTAGGACGTGAATAGACGTCGAGCCGTCAAACGTAAACAAACACTAAAACCTAGATCCTACGATAACACCTAAATGTCGTTAGATCAACCTAGATACAATTTAACAGCGTCCACGCTGATTCCTTTGTTTTGAATCTAGTATTTGATTGTAATAAATTGTGAACTGTAACTTTGTACACAACTTTGTAAAATTATTCGACATACATTTTGGAAATTTGGAATTGTATTTTATGTAACCTAGAGGACTATTATTAATTTTAGTTGATTTGTTTTAGGAACGAGAGAAACAAAATGCTGTATTATATATGAAGATGTTTTCAAAGCCTTCGCCTATGATATTGGCCATCATTAAGTTTTATATGCGTATAAATTCATAAATGTATTTTTTTATAACTTAGGCCGGCAAACGAATAAGTGGGTTATCTGAGGGTAAGTGATCGCCACTGCCATTGTACGCCCAAAATACCAGAAAAGTCATGGGTGCGTTGCCGACTTTAAAAGAAAGGGATAATTAAAGATTTGGGAAGGGGAGGGGATTTGGACCTCCGGATATATCTCTCACTGTGCGAAACGGAGCAGTAAGCTCGTTTACGTTGGTTCTCTGTGAGACAGTGGCAACGGCCCGGTCGAGCCGGCCCATTCATGCTGTAGAAATCTATCCACAGCGTGACTCAACCACTTGATAACTTCAAAATTACTGCATAAAAACACCTCGTTAGCAGGGGTTATTATAAAATTAAAGACTACATAGTTAGGGTGTTGCTAGCGCATTATGACGTTTTTAAGTGCTCTGTAGGGCCTATGAAAATAGAGTATTTTGATTTTTGCTCTACCACTCAAGCCTACAACGTGGCTCTACCATGTGTTCTCGATGAGAGTTGCATATTCGGTGTGCCCACAGTTTGCCGGGCTTATGTCCGACACAACTGACTACAGCGGGGCATACCACTTTCTTCTAATTCCATCTGCTCTTATCCCACTCGCAGTGGGGTCTGTAACATGCTCTAACACATGTTACAGAAAATTTGGCTTTTAGTTTTTACGACCGGCTGCCTGCCTGACGTCAACCACTCAGGGGTACCATTTTAATAATATAAAATTAAACTTTTCATCGCTTTCTCGCACCGTATAATTCATTACATAAACAAAGACATCACATATTTTCACATTACATTTGATTACAAAACCCTGATATTACAAAGTAAGGTTAAATAAAATCCGTTTATAACCCATTACCTAGCCTCCATATTACGAAATTCGTCTATTGCAATAACAATAACTTAGTTTATCTCTTTGCTAATGGCCGAGCTCTTATCATTTAATGGTTTTACAAGTTTATCTTTTTTTTTCACAAACTAACCGAGCTCGGGAGTCAAGTTTTTATATTTGAGGTATCATTTTGCGTAGTTTCTCGGGTTTGTGTAGGGTGAAAGGTACCATTTTAGTTATGATACAAATAAAAATAATATGTGTGTTTTAATAATAATACGTATTATATACGTCCCACTGCTGGGCACAGGCCTCCTCTACTGAATGAGAGGGGTTAGACCTTAGTCCACCACGCTGGCCTAATGCGGGTTGGCAGACTTCACACACCTTCGAATTTCTTATGAAGAACATCTCAGGTATGCAGGTTACGATGTTTCTTTCACCGTTAAAGCAAGTGATAATTAACAATTAATACACACATAACTTAGAAAAATCAGAGGTGTATGCACTTGGAGCTGGTTTCAAACCTGCAACTTTCATCTCGACAGTCCATACTACTCCCCGCTGAGCTATTACTGTGTTTTAATATAAACTGATTTTGATATAAATTGATTATTATTAAAAATATCAGAAATGTCATATTGATTTTTCAAGCTGATAACTGAAACTAAATTTAAATTTAAAATTAAATTTAGGACCTCTTTGAACCCAATCACATCCCTGTATTAGCAGTAAATACTAGCCAAATAAAGCAAGCCAACAGCAAAAGTGAGAATATTTTGCATAAAATAATGTTTGTAGATAAAAATACTTTCTGTTGCCCAAAGGTTTATTAAAGAGAACACATGAGTAAAAATAGCACTAATAAAACGCTGGATTTACCAGGTAAACGAACTTGGCAAAGACCTTACTATAGGTACATAACGGGACAACTTAAAGGACAAAAAATAAACCATTGCAAAATGTCAATTTGCGGTCAGAGAACTGTTTGACCGTAATTCACATAGTAGAGTATTGTGACTAAATATTTCGAATTATTTTCATCAAATTAATTTTACTGTTTAGATAAAGAAAATATTGTGGTGTGGTGTATATGTACCTATTGTTGGAAAGCCTTTATATTTTCCTTATAATTTGTCATTGAATTCCTTGAATCACATTTCGAGGACCAACCAGGATACATTCATTTACCGAGTATCAACAGGCATTTGATACCTGTGACCTAGTTATTGATTGTCATCGTTTTTGGATTGAATTGAGCTTCTCATTGTATTTATTCATGTTTTATTGGATTCCACTATATTTGTCATTACAGTCATTACATACACGACAAAGTAACTACACTGTAGCTGATGTAGGTACTGCATGTAACGCTACTCACCGCACCGGTGATGATGTGATATGGGGCGAGCCTTTCGCCATACCGGGGCATTTCTCTAAAAAGTGAGGTTTTTGTATAATTTATATGGCTTATATTTTTTTTTAAAGTTTGCACTATTTATCTTATTCATATCAAAGTTATATCACATAAAAACATATTGATAGTGAAGGCCCATAAATTGACTCATTGGTTGAAAAGATATACCGTATTGAAAATTTTGATTACCAGCTAAATGAGATGGCACCAGATAAATGAGAAATAGAGCACATATAAATGAGTAAATTTAATAAAAAATAATTATAGGGCGATTTTTTATGCGTATTCTTAGTTTTAATTAATTAATCACATTTTCATTAATATAACAGTCTTTGTTTTTATTTAACATTATTTGAAAATCTGCATGTAGTAAGGTTTCACAAACGTAAACTCTATCCAATAAAATATTACGCTCGTTAATTAATTGTAATTTGAAATTAAATGGTCTTATTTATTTATTTCTAACAATAAGGCATCAGGACAAAAATAATATATTTAAATGTAACATTTTTAACTAATCTTTATATTTACCTAATAATTATGATCACAGTTTAATAGGAACAATCAACTCGAGGTACCTAGATAGTAATTTGGTAAAAATATGTCAAAACTTAACATATCAGTTATCCTTATAGTCCAGTTATAACTTTAATAATCCAATTAAAAAACACTTAGATCCTCAACATCAGATTCATCTCCCCAAAATGGTATATTTATTAAATTCTCCAACATGTCATCATTACTTGACTTGCCAAGTCCCGTTCATATATCTGTACCTACATTCTCCTTCCCAGATTTTTTTCTGTTTGCCTTCTTCTATTTTTAATGAATTATGTATCAAAGTATTTTAACTGGATTTTTTCTCGATTCTATGCCCTTTTGGGACACACATCCTTTCTGCTTTCAGAATATTAGTCCAGTTATGTTTTCCTCATAAGCTTATCTCTTTTGTAGATTCTCCTAATGGTACAACATCATACGTATTATTAGAAGGCAGTGTATAAAAATCTAGATGTTTTGCATGTGGACATAAAATAGCTTCTTCAGGACATGAATCTTCGCAACAGCTTAACCTTTAAGCAGCAATTACATCTGAGTCAAATGTCCACACGATTTGATGCATTTTCATGCGACCAGGGAAGCCACTGATCTTTTGTGGTAATAATAAATCTTTTTCATATACGTCGTATTCTGTTACTATCCTTATAGCTACGCTACGGACGGTCTGAAAAACAGCATTCATAAAATCGTCAATGCCAGTGATATCCATCCCACGAGCCACTGCATGGTCAGCAGCTTGTTTTATCGTAGCTCCAACTCCGTCAGGCGCCCCCTTGCTGTAACCTGATTCGCTATAGTTCCATGTAACTGTGCGCAAAGATTTAATGTACTGATATAGTGATGAAATTACATGAAAAATCCCTTTATTCTGGTATTGACTTGACGGAGAACCAAATACAAAATATACACTGAAGATTTGAACAGATTGTTTCTGCTATATATTCTAGAATGGGGACAATATGGGACCAGACTGCTGAATATCGTGTCTTGTACAATTGCTAACGGTACAAAATGATTGATGTTTAAGTTCATCCTCATTAGCCTCTCTATAATAAATTACTGCAGTGTGTAAGGTAACTTGTTTGCGGCTACCCCCGAAATGGTATGAGTGTATCTCTTCTAAATATTTCACGGCATAATTTTCACTAAAGTCCACATGCACGATACAGTGCTCTTGGGGAAGTCAGTGATACACCAAACAGTCAAATACATAACCCTGATTGTATATATACTAAGATATCGAGTCTTATGTCGTAGGTCATGACCATGACAGTCAGTCTTATGTCAGGACCTACCTTTCAGTTTCACAACACCCAGACCCGTAACACATGTTTGTGGATCAAACTAACATTTATCTGGGTGGAGGAATCGAACCCACGGCCTCTCATTTCACAATCAGCTACTCGCACCCTGCGTCAAGTGTTCGTAATCTCTTAATGTTGGTTAATATCAAATTTATCTGGCTCCTGCCTTATTTATCTGGCGTAAATTAGCCAGAGAAAACCAGAAAAATTAGTCCCAGAGAAATGAGATTTACTTGTTAAAATTCATTTATTTTAGAATTACAACAAATGTCAGGAGCAATAAATATAGTACAGCATTTTAGGACTTGTTTCTTATTTGGTGTTTTGATTTCAGTAATATCTAATACATGTTAGTTCATTAAAATACGACCATAAAAATCAGACCACAGACTGTACAAAATCCAGAATCGATGATATTATCGTGATAATTTCGCTAGCTAAGTGACTTACAGACGTCCTTACTTCACAGTAGCACGGCGGAAACTTACAGCTAATACATGATGAATCGAGTCAGCCATTACGTATCGAGGATTAATGTAGGTACTTAGCGAAAGCATGAGCCATAGAAATGATGCTTATGCGTTGGGACATTTTTTAAACTTATGTAAAAACGATTGTTTGTTATGTAATAAACTATTTTAAGTGGAAAATTACAGGTATATTATTGAAGTACTGTTACACAGTGATTGACTAAAAAAAATGATTGTATATGTAATTTAAAAATAGTTAAAATTGCTAAGTTTTGGCATTGGGACGCGCCATATTAATTAGATTTTGCATGTTTATAATTTTTTTACAAAAATAATATGACACTTAGCGCAAAATTATACATAGGCCATAATAGAAAACTAATATAAGAGCACCATTTTATATAAATATAATTAAAAATGACTAATAAACATATGTTCTCTAACGAAAAACCTGCTTAATTCGCAGTTCAGAGAATTGCCCACCGGGCACAATTCCAGACTCCGGGCTGATACTGAGCATTTCGGAATAGAAATACCCAATATCACTTTTACCCTTTTAAGAGTGGTAGAGCCACGCTGTAGACACTTTTGTCTACAGCATGTATGGGTCGGCTCGTCCGGGTCATTACCACTGTCTCACAGAAAACCGGCGTAAAGTAGCAGCTTGCTACGTTCCGTGAGGTGAGTGAGATATCCAGAGGCCCAAACCCCCTCCCCTTCCCAATCCCTTAATTATCCCTTTCCTTTAAGGCCGGCAACGCACCCATGATTCTTTTGGTATTATGGGCGTACATGGGCGATGGAGATCACTTACCATCAAGTGACCCACTTGCTCGTTTGCGGGCCTATGCTATAAAAAAATAAAAAATAAAATACCCGACCTGAGGGTTGAACCTGAGACCTCAGCACTGTAGTCGTACCGCGTACGCATTACAACTGTGCTACCGAGGCAATCAGTGATCTTTTTTCAGTCAGGAACAAATATTAATCAGGTACACTCCCACTAGCAGATTATTATCAATCCGGAATAAAGTTTATAGTTTATGTGTCACTATCGAGCCCCTTTACCCTATCCTTATCGACAGTACACAACATGTCCAAACCCGAACCAGAAATAAGGGTCATGTTTACATTTTTTGTCCTCCTCAGCTGGGTTTTTTGCTTAAAAAGTAAAAAATAGAGTAGCGGCGAGTTTTGTGGACGTGTCTAGACGTTTATTTTGTTTTTCACTTTTGAACTCGTAGGATAATCGTGATATTGTGTTAGTTTGTAAATAAATTTAAGATTCTTTGTGTTATGGTTTTGTCGTCAGATGTTATTAAGATTTTAGTTTTCTTTATTTTACCCAAACTGTCTTTCTTTCTACCCATATATAGTGATAGGAACTACACGTCATACATTGCATTGGTGCCATGTCAGATGAAGCTGGGTATCAATCCTAGATCTAATTTCAATTTGTCGTCTCTAAAACTGTTTACAATCCATTTTTGAGTGGTAGAGCCACAGTTATATCTACAACTCGAATTAGCTCAACCGTTACCACTGTTACAGAAAACCGACGTAAAATAGTGGTTTGGTGCTGCGTTTGGTATGGTGAGATATCTGTAGGGCAAAATCCCCTTCCCTTTCACAACCTCTTAATTATGTCTTCTGGTATAGTGATCGTACATGGGCGGTGGAGATGACTTACCTACTTGCTCATTTGCTGGAGTATGCTATAAAAATTAATTAAGTTTTTTTTTATTGCCCTAGATAGACAGAGGAGCGGGCGGCCCACCTGATGGTAAGTGGTTACCGCCACCCATGGTCCTCAGCAATGCCATAGCACAGCCAGGCCGCTGCCTACCGTTGAAGACTCTTTTTAAGCCTCGCTTAAAGAAGGACAGGTCATAGCGCTCGGGAAACATCCATGCAGGGAGTTCATTCCAGAGGTAGCATACTTAAGTGCTACTGTAATGTCTTAGCGTCTTTGTATTTTTTTTTATGTCTTCATTTTTCTATTAGCTTAAGGTAGTCTGACATGTGATATTATCTTTAAGTATCTATGCATATCTTTAATTAATGTAAACGCAAGATTCTCATCCTGTAAATAATGATACTATAGCTTAAGTTTTGTGTTTGCAATGTTGATGTGCTGAATAAATAAATAAATACAAAATCCAAATATATACAAAGGCTTAACTGTGCCACTGACCAGCCCCATTCATCTTCTAGATGTCTTTCCAGGAATTAAGGAAGTTTTATCCTGTTATTTCTGCTGCAAACGGACGGTTTATTACTGATCAACACTATACCTTTCCCTTTCTCAGACACATCCTTAACTTCTACAGTTCCCATAGCTTTCACTCTCAGACCCATCGTTCTGTGACGAGTTGGTTTTAATATACCATTATGCACAAGCGTAGATAATAGAGCGAAATAACAGGTGTAATATGGCAAAGCCAATCTCGCGTCATAACTTCGAATTTATATGGTAAATACTTATATAGAGTTTAGTGATGTATGACAAGAGAATTTAGGTGTGATTTTAAGATTTCTGAATGACACGATGCTCCATAGCATGTCATCGGTTAGAAATGTCCATATATTTATTGATTTATTATTTCACATGTTTAGGAACCTACCTGACTGCAAATTTTAAAGATTCATGAATATTAAAACACAAATTGCTTGAAGAGGTTTGTCTACAGCATGACTGGGCTGGCTCGTCCGGGTCGTTACCACTGTCTCACAGATTAACGGCGTAAAGTAGAAGCTTGCTGCTACTTTCCCTACGGTGAGTAAGATATCTGGAGGCCCAACTACCCTCCCCTTCCTAACCCCTTACTTATCCCTTTCCTTTACGGTCTGCAATATTATTACATACATAATTATATTATTATTTTTGTATTGTGGGCATAATAGGGCGTGATAGGTGGAGATCACTTACCATCAGGTGACTCACTTGCTCGTTTCGCGGCCTATGCTTTAAAAAAAGAAGTACTTTTTGAAGCGAAGAGGACTCCAACTTTGAAGGCTATGGCTACTAAGATATGGAAACCCTTTTCCGTATTATAGCACGTCATAGACATTACAGAGAATCTGAATGTAATTTTTTAAGTAGTGAAGCGTTTTTTTATTAGCTTGAATGACAAAACGAGGAAGTTGATCGCCTGATGGTAAGCACAATGCCTGCCCATAAACAGAAACAACACCACACATAACTTTGTACATCTATAATTTACTTAATTATTAATGTATTCATTAAGAAAAAAAGAATCAATTTGTGATTGATACATTTGCCCATTCAGCGGATCTAACACAACTCCGAGTCTAAGCAAATCCGACCCAGATGGTCTCACGTATTTGACGGTATTCATCCCTAGAACCATACAACATACTTCCGTATCATCAACTCTATATAAATCCTACATGTCTACTAATCCCACATCAGCCAGATTCCAATTTATTAACGCCCACGGACAAGTCTCGTGCGCGCGACACTTTCCATCACTTTTTGCTACTGTTTTTTTAAGGCTTTAACGTGTGAATTAAAAACATGTGGTTCTACGGGATTTGGTTATTATTTTGTCTGTTGGGATATATTGTTTTGGAATTGTATTTTTCCTACTTTTGATTCTCACGCGAGAGAGAAAACTATCCACGACAAATACTCGTATCTCATGTAAAAGTGTTAAGGTTTGATAAAATCACGTCATGTAAGGGTTCGTAGATAAAATACCAAAGGTAGGTAGAAAATACTATTTTTTCTACATTATCTCGTGTTGCTTAAACCCCCTTAACTCTATGGTTTTATGCGAATTTTGCTTTAAATTAGGCTATTCTTACAATCTAAGACTTTTCAAAAGGCATTATAGGTAGTGATACATTTTTTTATATTATTTTAATGTCTATCTAAGATTAGAGTACTATACAAAATGCAACAATCTTATGAAAGGAGCTTCCAAAAACAGTTAATATCTGTTCAGCTATTTATTCGTAAAAAATTAATAAACAGATACATGAATTACTTTAGCATTTATAATATTATGTAGTATAGATATGGATTTTCACTAAAACCGCGACAACTTTTTAATATCACTATATTTGACCAAAACATCGTAAAATATTGCAATAAATTTCAGTGTCCGATATATTTAATAAAAAACACTAGGGTGGTATATTGAAAAGCTCTCTGTTCGATTGCCACCCTCCACGGCACGTAATCCAGCACGGTGTGTAATAGTTTTTAATCTCTGCCGACCCCAAAGGCTCATTCAAAAGTTTGTAATATTGGAAACTATTTGTTTTACAGTAGTTGCAAATGTATGTATAGCATCATACGAGACAAAATTGAACTGAAGTTACGTGGATATGAAAACCTGGTCTGAATCCAGATTGTACATGGATAGTATAGCGCAAAGCTGATATTAATTTACAAGGTGGTAAGTCCCTCGTATGCGAGAGGCCTTCTGGGTTGTTTTCACCGCTTTGTCTATTTCTGCCGCCAAGCAGCATTGTGATTTTATTTCCGGGAATTTTCCGGGATAAGAGTAGCCTTTGTCCTAATCCAGGCCATGGTCTACCTATGTGCTAAAATTCACCCAAAACCGTTCAGCTGGTAAAGCGTAATTGACTAACAAACATCCAAATTCACAAACTCCCAAACATCCAACCTTTCACATTTATAATAGTAGGATTTAAATTTTATTAGCTTTATTAATGAATCGAGACACTCACTCCCTTGATGATGCACCTGCCCATAGTCACACACAACAACACACAGAATTTTGAGATACAAAGCACTACATTTTAATATTTACTATTTACCAAATTAAAGCAAATCCACCAACGTAGTACTCGGCGAGCTAGTTTTTTAGTCCTACCAAAGACCAGAACCAACTATGGAAAAAATGCTTACGTTTGAAGGAGCGCAACTGTAAAATAAAATACCCTAATAAAAAATGTACACTCATTTTTTACATTTAAGATTCAGCTAGCTAGATATCTAATAGCAGATACATCTCTCTTAACCAATATAAATGGGTAATATAACAGCTGTTTGTGATTGACAACTCGTTAATATAATTAAGTTTAGTATTGTTCTCAAGGAAGTGACATTGTCTTATTGAGAATAAATTTCTTTAAACCTTAAACCTTTACATTGCACTGAGGAAACTGACTAGTTAATTGACTAGTATCCCAATTACCAATGCAAATAGTATGCACACATCGATCTTGTTTACATATAATAAATCGTATAGGTAATTAATTAAACGCCAATAACTCACACACAGTTTCGCCACATTCGCACTTGCGGACACAATTAATTTTAATTGCAATACATTTGTCTGGTTGTAATTCACTCACTGTACACCTGATATCCCGAATGGTGTTAGACGTAGTGTAGATATGTTTTTTGGTAGGATAGACCGGCAAACGAGCAAGTGGGTCACCTAATGGTAAGTAATCTCCACCGCTCATGTACGCCCACAATACCAGAAGAATTAAGGGCGCGGTGCCGACCTTAAACGAAATGGATAATTAAGGGATTGGGAAGGGGAGGGGGAATTGGGCCTGCGGATACCTCACTCACCATATGAAACGCAACAGCAAGCTGCTACTTTACGTCGGTTTTCTGTGAGGTCTCAACAGTGGTAACGATCCGCATGAGCCGGTCTATTCATGCTGTAGATAACACTGTCTACACCGTGGCTCTACCACTTGGTCAATTTATCTAGTACCATTAGTTATTTCTCGCAGCTTCACCTGAGTGCCAAATTTCATCCAAATATATTCAGCCGTTAAGGTATGATTGGTAAATATCCAAATTCACAAACAAACATTCGTGCATCAGGTTTACAACCATAAGGTGCTCAAATATACTACCGACACTATCAAGCATATTGGAGGAAGATAATCATGAGTGTGACATGTACAACAAATAACACCATCAAAATACATTTACATACGCACTCACCCCTGGAATCCCCGAAGGGGTAGGTAGAGTTGTAACCAATACACCCACATTTCGCTGAGCGTATCTCCGTCTCACTATGTGATAGGAGGCGAGCCTATCGCCATACCGGGCACAAATTCCAGACTCCGCGCTGATACTGAGCATTTCGTAATAGAAAATCCCAATACCACTACCCGACCCGGGGATCGAACCCGAGACCTCAGCGCAGCGGGCAGCGAGTAGCCGGCTGCGAACCGAGAGGCCGTAGGTTCGATTCCCGCACTGAGACAAATGTTTGTGTGATCCACAAAAATTTGTTTCGGGTCTGGGTGTTGTGGGACCGCAAGTCCCTTGTAGTTCCTAATACCCACGATACAGGTTTACCTAGTGTGGGGTCAGGACTATGTGTGTGACTGTTGGGTGTATTATTTATTTATTATTAAATAGTAGTTTTTATTGCGTTTAATTTCATACGAATTATAATCATTTATTACCAGCTGATATAAGATTTATGGGCATAAAGACCTTAAAATGGTTCAATGTTAACTCCATTAGCTGGTAATTAAAAAACTTGATTCCAGTAGCCATTTAGTTCAATAACACCTTTTGTTATGCAATGAATGGCCACTACGGATATTATAGGAAGATCTTGTTTATACCAAGTTATGGATTATAAAAGAAGCAGTGACTGCTTCTGTGGCGCAGTTGTAATGCGTACGCGTTATGACTGAGGTGTCGGGTTCGATCCCTGGATCGTGTAATAGTGATATTGGGTTTTTCTATTACGAAATGCTCAGTATCCGCCCGAAGTCTGTAATTCTGTCCAGTATGGCGATAAGCTCCCCCAGATTACATCATGGGGTGGAGATAAGCTCGGTGAAATGTGGTTGTACTGGTTACACCTCTTCCTAACCCTTCGGGGATTACAGGCGTGAGTGTGTTTGTAAAAGAAGCAGTTGTGGGTTTCACCTAGGTGGTAGGTCCCTCATTTACGTCTGGGTATGTACTACCGCTTTGTCTATTTCTGCTGACAAACAGTTATAGTTAAGCACTTATGAGGCAGGCGTGGCGCTTATCATTATACGAGCGACCTGCTCGTTTCGTTACTCAAGCAAATTAAAAAAAAGGTACGGCATGCCACTGCACTATATGGATAATACTACATTCGAAGAAATACATCGCTATTTAAATTACATTATCCCAAGCAAAAACGATGTAAAAATAAATAAACATTAATATGTAATGCAGTAATGGAAAATACGCGTAAATTTAACGCTGAGTGTGAAGCCACTATCATCAACATTAAAAAGGCTTTCGAGTAATTTAATTTATTTAATACAGATCATGTTACTGTATTTTTATGTTGGAATAATTTTGAATCAAATTGGGATGTTTCATTTAGTTCAAAGTTTAACAGGAAACTTTAGAAACTATCCTCCTATATCCTTCCTAATCCTTTAATCATCCCTTTCCTTTAAGGTCGGCAACGCACCCATGATTATTTTAGTATTGTGGGCGTACATGGGCGGTGGAGATCACTTACCATCAGGGACCCACTTGCTCTTTTATCAGCCTATGATATAAAAAAAACTATCGCTTTTATGTGTCCGTAGATAATTTTAAAAAGAGGTGTTTGACTCCTTTATCAGTCTGTGTTTCTATCAATAGCATCATCGCCTAAATGAATAGACCGACTTGAATACGTTTTTGTTTGTTTGAAAGGTGGTATAATCAAAATGGTTTTAAGCTATTTTTTCTACCTCTTAATTTATTCATAGCATAGGCCGGCAAATTAACAAGTGGTTCAGCTGATGGTAAGTGATCTCTACCGCCCATGTACGTCCACGAAAGTAAAATAATCATGAGTGCGTTGCTGACCTTAAAGGAAAGAGATAATTAGGGGATTGGCAAGGGGAGGAGAATTTAATTTTAATTATTTAATTTAATTTAAGGGAATTTTAATTTCAACACCATTACAGTTGAAAATCCCAAATAATCAGCAAAATCATCGGAATAGTAATCCCTGAGTTTCATACGTTGATTAGGTAAAAAATAATGATAGATATAATGGTTACTTTATTCCACGCTTATACCTTACACTTGAGTCACATAATTCGTATAATACGGAATATAAGCTACAGAAGCCGTCGGGCGAGCCGTGAAATCGCACGGTAGCTGTCACGCCAGATTACAATTTTGTACATGACTTAAATCGAGACTTTCGACGACGGTGTGGAGAATTCGAAACGAGCATTCGAATTCGTTTATTTTTCGAAAAGTAATCTTTGCAGCGAATTTGGTTTGGATGTAAATATATGGTTTGTATATTATTTAAATAAGTTTATTGGGGATATTGTTAGTATTAGATATGGAAAATTATACACTTAGAAGAACTACTTATAGAAACGAAGCACACGAAATTTAAGTCGTTCAATCGGAGCCATATATGGCTTCAAACTACGATCACCATACTAATACCTACTCACCATATTATGTTCATGATCCTGACTTATAAATCAATGTATGAAACACATTTTGCTCATCTACAAATTACCAAATTATTAGGAAAATAAATTTTAACTGACATTTCTTTTGCGTTTAAGCATCTACCTTCTGTAAGTAGTTCTAAGCTTGAATATAAAATTAGGATCCGTATGTTTGCGGCCGCAAATCTCGGAAGTAAGTGATGGATTGACTTCAAATCTATATACAGCATTTTAACAGAAGAGTGTTTGTATATGCTTTTTGTTCTAGAGTTTCAACGGAAGCGGAAAATTCTATGCGTTTTGGATTAAATTATAGTTTGTCATAGTTACGTTGTTTACATAAATCGACTTCAAAATAAAAACACTGAAAAGTCAAAAATAAAAATTTCTATGGGTCTCGTTAAAGTCGGTGCCTATATCGCAAATAAAATTACACCGACTCCACCTCCTCCTCCGTATCTCCGTGGCACAGTGGGCGAGTGGCCGGCATCGATCGTCGTTTATGTGATCAACAAATATGTCTTTTGGGTCGGGGTGTTTTCAGAGCAGTGGACTTGAGGCAGGCGGCCGATCGTAAAAACTACAAGCCAAATCTTTCTGTACACTGGGAGTGAGATAAGGGCAGGTGGAAAACATATTAATAACATTCACTTCATAAAGTTCCATTTTCATAAAGTAATATTCAATAGCTGTAGCATCTAGCTGCCAATAAACGTATTGTGTCCCCTCATCGGTACTCAATTTACTTGTATATACAGCTAGCGCCATCTATCGTTTACGATGTACACTACGAATTCTAATATTACCAAATTGCCATGTAGTAGAGATTTTCTTTATCAATAAATAATACATACGCACTCACGCCTGTAATCCCCGAAGGGGTAGGCAGAGTTGTAACCAGTACACCCACATTTCGCCGAGCGTATCTCCGTCCCATGATGTGATAGGGGGCGAGCCTATCGCCATACCGGGCACAAATTCCAGACTCCGGGCTGATGCTGATCATTTCGTAATAGAAAAACCCAATTCCACTTTACCCGACCTGGGGATCGAACCCGAGACCTCAGCGTTAGCTTAATCTTAACGCGTACGCATTACCACTGCGCCACCGAGGCAGCGAGAGGCACCTATAAATAATTTTACTAATATTAGAAGTTTGGATATTTTTGAGTTTGTGAATTTGGATGCCTGTTAGTCAAGCACGCCTTAAAGGCTAAATCCACGCCTACTCGTCCGCTGCGCCATGGTTCATTTCTTCATGTAGAAGAGTCAAAAAGAATTAAAATCCAAACATACAGCCTTACACAAGGTGGTAGGTCCCTCGTATGCGAGAGGCCGGCTGGGTTGGTACCACCACTTTGTCTATTTCTGCCGTCAAGCAACAGTGTGTAAGTACTGTTGTGTTCCGGTTTGAAGGACGTTGAAGCGCTCGGGGTGACGAAGTGACGAGCGCAGTCCAGTGTCATGCAGTGCTTTGTTATTTAAATTTCTGTGTGGCGTTGCTTCTGTTTATGAGCAGGCGTGGCGCTTACCATCAGGCGAGCGACCGGCTCGTCTCTTCAAGCTAATAAAAATAAATACAGCCCTCATAACAGTACCCTTGAATTAGATAACACAATACAAAAAAATCTCATCATTACATCGCTTAGTCATCGTACGTCGACCTACTTTGAGATCAGTGTCATCGGAACAACGTGTAAACATGTTTAAAAAGAATATCTCGTATCGGTCCAGGCGTCTTCGAGTAATCGGGGAACATACATTAAAAAAAGGTTCCGACGAATTGAGAACCTTTTCCTTGTTTTGAAGTCGATTTAAAAAGGTACAAAGGTAAAAGGTTTTACACCTTTGGTTTTTGGATAAAGTCGTCTTGGAAGTTAGAGAGTTCTTGAAGCTATAGCTCCAAGAACTCTCTTACTTCCGAAGATATTGATATTTTCACGGTAGGCAGCGGCTTGTGCCCCTGGCATAGCTGATGTCTATGGGCGACTGTAACCATTTACCATCAGGTGGGCCGTCCGCTCGTCTGCCTTCGTAGGCAACTAATTTTGGCATCACTCCTTGGTGGCGCAGTTGTGCGTAAGCGGTTCGACTACTACGCTGAGGTCTCGGGTTCGATCCCCGGGTCAGGTAAAAGTGATATTAGATTTTTCTATTGTGCCCGGTATAGCCCGATATTACATTATGACAGAAATAAGCTCGGTAAAATGTGACTGTACTGGTCATACCTTTTCCTATCCCTTGGGGTATACAGGTATAAGTGCGTATGTATGTATGTAATAAAATAAAATGTAATATATCTTGATTATGCTGACGCCTGCTATTTAGACCTTACCCAAGTTCAATTTGACAAACTTGAGCGCCTCCAAAATGTTTGTATACGATTTATATTTGGCTTACGCAAATATGAACACATGTCTGAATTCCGTTCTAAGCTCAAGTGGCTCCCTATTCGCCTTCGCCGGAATAGTCACATTCTTTTCCTTCTTTATAATGTTTTATTTAATCCGACATCATAATTTTAACTTCCTTTATTGCTCACATTCTCGCATTTTAAGGTCATCAGAAAATTTGACTCTTAAAACTCCTCTACACTGCACTACTTTCTTTGAGAAATCATTTACCATCCAGGCAGTTCGCCTGTGGAACTCTCTACCAATATTCATACGACAAGCTCCATCATTGAGTGTCTTTAAATCACGAGTGAAAACTTTTTACTTGTCTACGCTAGATTAATGTATTTACATATATTTATTAAGTAGTTTATATTATTTTTATGTATTATATTAATGTTATATATGATTTATATTTAAGTATATTATATTTATATTTCTATACAACATATATTATAAGTTTCTGTCATGACACTACACCCCCACATTGTTGTAACCCTAAACTGCAAATCCATATCAATATTTAGGTTGTCTGGTAGAGATCGCTTTTAGCGATAAGACCGCCATTTCTAACATAATTTAGTTGTAAGGTTCATAGTGTTTAATTTTTATTTTTGGTGTACAATAAAGAGTTATCTATCTATCTATCTATCTATCTAATATTTGCTAATCGCATCATTGGCCTAGTGCATATTTCTGTTCAGTAACCTGTTACTTAGAAAAGTCAGAGATGTGTGCTCTTGGGGCTGGTTTCGAACCTGCGACGTTCGTCTCGACAGTCCATACCAATCCCCGCTGAGCTACTTTTTAACATATGCTATTTTTGCAAATAAAACTACACTTACTACTCGTTACGCATCAAAAACATTGAATAAAAAAGTGTCATAAGTGCTAATTAACGGAGGTCTTGTATTGAAGGGGTTTCTTAGAATGAATGAATTACTAGGAACCACAAGACGGCCAGTCTGACGAGGTTATATTTACACGTAATTAGTAATGCGATCACGAGCGTTTCATCTAGTATGATTGTACATTCAATATTTGCAAACATGATGTATGTACCTGTGTTTGCTTTCCTAACTAATTGATAGACTATATTTAGCTTTGCTCTCACTTTTTACCCTAAGATGAGAGATGGTATAAGCTTGATCCCGGTGTGTATCTTTTTGTGTCCTCGTAGCGTTTAAATTTTTGAATGGTAAAACCTCGCTATAAACAGTTTGTCTACAGCACGAATGGGCCGGCTCTACCGGTTACCGCTATCTCACAGAAAACCGACGTAAAGTAGCGGCTGACTGCTGCGTTTTGTACGGTGATTGAGATATCCAGAGGCTGAAATACCCTCCCCTTCCCAACATCTTTATTATCCTTTAAGGTCGGCAACGCACCCAGGATTCTTCTGATATTGTTGGCGTACATGGGTGGTGATCACTTACCATAGGTGACCGACTTGCTGGTTTGGTTTATGTTATAAAAAAACGAATCGAGTATGGACCGATTTTAATGCAGGTTTTTGTTTGATAGCTAGTTAAATCAGGATGGTTCTTAGATATATAAGCTTTGCTTAGCCAAAAGTTACAGATATTTTTCAAATTAACATGGGGACTTTTTGATAATTAAAGGCTGGCTTAAGTTAAATAGTTATCAGCTAAAATAAGAATTCAGTAAAAAAAATTAGACAACAACAACAACAAATGTAGAATTATTATCGGAACTACTCTATGATAATTTAAAAATGTCGTGGATTTGCTAATTGAAATGTGAACTGTTTATTTTATTAGTCTACTAAGGAAGGCGAGCTGATGATAATGGTTGCCATCGCCCCTTAGACATCAGCATTGCCAGGGGCATATACAAGCTACTGCCTACGTAAAAATACTCTTTTGAGCCTCGTTTGATGAAGGACATGTCGTAACGCTGAGAAGATACCAGAGGGAAGTTCATTCTAGAGCCTGAGAGTGTGTGGGAGAAATTACATCTGGAAAAGCACTGTACTGGAGGTAGGTGGTTCCACGTGGAAAGTATAAACTTTCCTGCTCTTGTGAGTTTTAGAAACACAGTTTAATTTCCAAAAATATACATTCATGGTATTGTGGATGTTTATGGGCCAGTATATTTACACTTACTACCAGATGACCCACTTTCTCGTTTGCTGACTTCTGTAAAAAAGTCCTTTTGCCAATCAATTTGGTATATTTGTCATAGACACATATTTCAATGATAAATAATATCGGATGATGTGTTCGAGATTAACCAGTATCAGATTGAATAATGTTTTGAAGTTGACTCTGCAAATTTTAATCAGTAACTTTACTGAAGTCAGGTCCGTCTGTCCTCTTAATTGAGTGGTAAGTGTATTCTATAAACCGCTACACAAAGGTGTAAAATAAAGACAATAAAAAATTTGGTGGCTCTCCATACGTGTAACTAGGGATTATTTTTCCCTTGCACTTATGTTCCATGTTTATACATGTGTGGAACATATAATCATTCAATTAGTCCTTAAAAATGATAAAAAGGTTGCTAAATGACTTTTTTATATAAAGTAATATAACATAAAGGGTATTTCTAACAAAAAATATTTTTTTACTAGGAGTACGTCGGTCGCAAGTGCCTGTGCCAGAACGTTCCAGGATTTCAATCTCGCAGAAACGCTAACTTGACGTATTAGTGAGAGATATGGAAGCTAATAATTAGCAATTATTGTTTCACTTTTACGCCCGCAATACCAAAAGGATCATAGGTGCGTTGCCGACCTTAAAGGAAAGGGATAAATAAGGGATTGGGACGGGGCAGGGGATTTGGGTCTCCGGATATCTCACCCATCGAACGAAACGCAGCAGCAAGCTGCTACATTACGTCGGTTTTCTGTGAGACAGTGGTAACGACCCGGACGAACCGGCCCATTCATGCTGTAGACAAAACTGTTTACAGCATGGCTCTACCACTCGAAAATGGAATCTACTATGGAGGATGTTAAAGACCGGGCGAAAAAGAAGCATCTTAGTAGGAAAACGGATCCTGGCAATAAGCTGGGATAACGCCCGGCAAAAAAAAAAAACACAAAGTATTATAATTGTATTGCATGCATAATTGTTGCGACTAACCGATGCCAATTTTTTGCCTGAACAAACACAGGACGGGAAGCTAGTTTGATAAAATTAAAATATTTGCCTTTTTATTAATTCTAATGAGTCAGGAGGTCCTTGGTGATCATGACTAAGTGCGGTTTGGAAATCATCCGTTGATCATTTTAGTGAGCTTTCGGTGTTTGGTGTGGGCAGTGGTGTGTTTGTAAAGATTTAGAAAATCATTAGAGCGCAAAAATGAAATGTGAGTTTTTTTCTAATTATAAGACCAGTCAGTCTCTCAGATTTATGGCAAATTCCTTATATTTAACATTTTTGTAATTTGCTATGTTCTAGATAAATGTGGATAGCTATCTAGGTTTCAGCTAAATATGTAAGTTTGATGTTTTGGATTTTACTATTGTACTAATTAAATTGAAAACGTAGCAACGTTGTAAAAAAAGTGTGTCATACTTAACCTGTATTTTTCATACTAAAACCTGAAAAACATGAAAATTTTCTTCTTTTCTGCAAAATTGCAAACAAGTTTTTTTTCTCTTCGTGATGATACTGTGATTTTTTTGCATTTTTTTTATG
The DNA here is from genome assembly GCA_905332985.1 of Mimas tiliae. Lineage (NCBI taxonomy): Eukaryota > Metazoa > Arthropoda > Insecta > Lepidoptera > Sphingidae > Mimas > Mimas tiliae. Next base: position 2,557,903 of record HG995260.1, on the reverse strand, counting down.
ACGAGTTGAAATCAAAATAAGTGTATTAGGGCTGTTATGGTGGTATTATTCAATATATTTTTTATTTACTAAATCACAATATTTTTTGTAACACCATATATTTTTCGAACGGTGTTGCTACTTACTATTATAACGAAATGTTATTTTAAATTATGACATCCTATTTACAAATTTAATGTCGAGGTATTTTTAACATCAAATGTTTTAAGGTTGGGGTAATAAAAACACTACAAAAAATAGAAGACGGCAACATTGCGTAAAAGAAAACGGTTTTTACTTTTTATGGGCCTTTTATATCTGTAAGTGACTATCAATTTTACTGCGATTGAGTCAATCAAAACAATGGTTTCCACTCCTAAACGCCAATAAACCCAAAAACACCTCGGATTGCACAAACAAAACGCATGCAGCGAAACCGCGACCATAAAACCGTTTTATATACGAACGCGATACTACCATTACTGGATTACTTAGAACGTAACACACGCGCTCCTGTCACGGCATCGTATAACCAGATCTAAACCGTATTTATAACAGCATCGCAAACGTCTTTCTGAACAAAGAGTCGTTAAATGGCAGACCGCGAAACACACTTCTGTATTACTGCACCGGAGAGCCGGTGATCGAGTGAACGGGGCCCGTTTAGCAACCCCGTGAGCCACAATACACGGTTCTTACGTCACCTCACCCCATACCTTTCGACCAATCGGAACGCTTCGTGCACTTTGGCGCGCTTTCTCGTTACCAAATTCTAAGTCAACAAAACATTTACGCTCTCACTCGCTATAGGGCGCGCATCAGGACATCCGAACGAGAGAGACTCACTCTCTCGATAGCTGTTGTAATATGATGTAACCAATTTGGAACGAGACGGGTTGATATAGTTTTGGGGTGAGGGAAAGGGATAGGAGATCCGGTGTCAACGCTGATTGTAGCGGTGGAGTGCGAAGGGAACGTGCTACCGTGCGTTCTACTATTTATAATCAAATCGTGCGCGCTAGTGTGCGTGTGTATTCACGTTATGCACCGCACTACTACACGGAGAGGGGTCGAGCGAGGCAATGATGTGCACGAAGTATTATCCCTTATTACACGATTTGCTTCCGCGCTGGACGCACGTGCACTGAGCCGACCTGTTTACCCGGGCTGTTGCGCGAACCGAGTTTGTTTACATGCAGCGATAATGCATAGTGCGTTAGTTGGTGCGATTGTGTCATCGACCGTGCGCGCTCCGACGCTGTGACGAGTGAATCACGACCGCTCGTACAAATTGTTCGCGTAAAAACTTTGTGAACAAGCACTTTGTGATCTCCATTAGCCAAATTGTGCGAAAGACACCGGTGTTCGGTGTACGAGTGAACTATTGTGAAAAAGACTCTGATTTTTTCTATAAACTTTCTAATATCAAGATATTTCGTGAAAAATTAAGATTGAAAGATTTTTTTTGATTTGAGAGGGCAACACCAATAAAACCGAAGAGAGGTCGTATCATAAAAGAATCATTGCATTTATGCATACAAAATTCATTGTAAATCCGAGATTCCATCGTAGAAGACAAAAATGGCAATAGCATTCAACTTACCGAGCGAGCGAGAGGCGACCGACGAAAACTTCTCTCGGTTGAACCGCCTGTTGGCTGAGCTATACGAGGTGTTGTGCCACATCCTGGTCTCACGCCAACCTGGCCCAGAGGTCCAGGAGAGCAGGCGAGGTGAGTGCCCTCGGTCTAACCCACCACCTTACCACTTAAGATGCAATTCGACCTACATCGTGAACCTTGTGATGGTTGTTGCAATCATTAAAGTGTCATTGGCATCGTCACTCTTCAACACTATCAGATAAAGTGAAGATCGTAGATAAGTATTGTTGGCTGATGCTGCATAGCACATCTGGACTATTGTTACTTATTTTTAAGTCCATCAATTTTTTCTTGTATATTTTTTGTATAATCTGTGAGAGATGTTGTGTCAAACTGCACTTAAATTGATAATGGTGGTTGATCGGATCTAAATTAGGGGACTTTTTCCTCAAATTTAGAAATGTTGAGAGTAAATCCCCGGATTTAGATCCGTTCGTGCATTTCTAACAATTTATGCTTTTATATTAAGATGGATTTTGCTTTCATTTGAGTGAAGTTCGACAAAACGCCTCGTTAATTAAGTGGTCGGATAAATCTTAAATATGTCGCATTTAAAAATATTTTGCTCTAGTAATATTTTTTGATGAATTTTGTCATAAAGCTTCTGCCTATTTTTAACCGATACAGTAAGTACCAGTGCATAAATCATGTCCAATGTACAAGAATATGTTATCATATAGTTTTTGTAGTATTGTTAAGTTTTTAGTTACATTTTTTCATTTGATCTCGTATTTAGTTTTTTCGGTAAACATAATATGGTTAGTTTAATTTATTAATTTTAATTTCGTCATGTAATTTCATACTATTTTTATTATAATCAACTTTCAAATATGGATCTCAAATATTTTAGATTATTTTTAGTTTTAGATTTTTTTAAGTGCATTTATTGGTTCCATAAGATTTGATCAAAAACCAAATATTAGTTAAATATCGATTGAAAAAATACACAATAAAATCGGTGATACTTTCCAAAATTGCTGTTAAGTATCGACCTCTGTTCCATTATATTGTAAACGATTTTTTTAGTTTTTATAGCATTAGTATAAAATTTATTTTGTTACATTTATAAATTTTGTTCCAAAATATGTTATGTTTAGAAAATAAAATAAAAAAATCAAAAAAATATTTGTATATAAATTTAATATAATGCTGGTGTAGATTTATGGATTTGTAAATATTGCATTTAACTGTTTGTGTTCTCTTTTCGGAATAAGAAACTGATTATAATTTACGGTAATAATTTCTTAGATTAGCAAAGCATGTAATCTATTTCATAGTCTGGATTGTGTTTAAGGAATTCTATGTCCCTGACATTTTATTGAAAAATCGTGAAATAAATATTATTTTATAAAACAAAACTTTATTTCAATTTTCGTACACCCAATAATGGAACAAAGAAGAATATAACTAAGACTAAATAATTAAACATATAAAATGATTTTTTCACTAAATGGTTACCACAAAACTGACTCTGCTCCATTTTTAGATTAGAATATTATTTCAAAAAACAAAATAAAATTCAAGCTAATGCATGCGATATCTATAAATACGTGCTATAGATTTAAAGTCTAAAAGTACTTGTACTTACGCAGCTTAACCGACATAAATATTACGTTAACACTTTTAAAAAAATACTATTGCACTTGGCCAATATTGAATCGAAACGAACAATTTTTATTTGAAACGTTGTCGGTTTTTTTTTTATAGTATAGGCCGGCAAACGAGCAAGTGGGTCACCTGATGGGAAGCGATCTCCACCGCCCATGTACGCCCACAATACAAAAGAATTATAGGCGCGTTGCCGACCTTAAAGGAAAGGGATAATAAGGGATTGGGAAGGGGAGGGGGATTTGGGCCTCCGGATATCTCACTTACCGTACGAAACGCAGCAGCAAGCTGCTACTTTACGCCGGTTTTCTGTGAGAAATGTATAAACATTTGAAGTTGTCGGTAAAATCTTAAACTGTAGCTTAGTAATATTTTTTGAATTAAACTTTAAATGTATAAAATTCCGAACTTAGACTTAACATACCTTGTCTATTTTTATCTTCGATATTTAATGGGTCGTTAATATTCTAAGGTTAACTCGCCAATCGAAAATACCATGTGCTTACAAAACGTCCGGACCCAACATTGTACATGTTTGAACATGTTTATTGTAAGGAAATATCATATTCCTACCTAGTAGTCCGCGACACTATCGGCGATGAGGCGTAGTGATTTTAAAAGTGTTGTAATATTCGATATATTTTTTTTATAAATGACGTATCAGTTTGGGTCAATTTTTATACAATAATATTGTGAAATTATTTAAATCATTAGTTAAATGAGTTTAATCGAAGTAAGACGTGGCAGTGATATTTAGGTTACAAACACGTGATGCACAATCTAAAAAATGGCACAATCATACAAAAACAAACAGAACCATAAAAATCACGAGTCAATGTAGAGACGTAGAAAAATAAATTCTAAATCATCCAAAAAGACTATACGAAGAATACCGAAGGTATATCCGTAATCACAGTTTAAAAATTTCAAGTATCCACTAAATTGAAAATGGAAGTTCAAAATCATTCGATAAAACCCGGTCTACAATATTAAGCAAAAACACAAAGAAAGGGACACCCGACGTGAACTAGTTCAGAGAGCACGCGGCCGGCAAACTTGGCACGCTCTACACCGCGGACGCTGTCACGAGTTTACTCGGCGTAAGTTACGAACTTTGTATCAGTTTTAAACTCGCGACAGACTGACAGACAGACAGACTACGACGATGTTTCATGTTTTTACTTTCCCATTGACTTTGAAACTGAGATATCATAGAACTGCATTTAATACTTCGCAATTAAACGCGTGCCTGAATGTTTTTTGACTATCTTGTCCAAAAAGGTAAATCACAGAAAAAGGTAAAGTGTAAATTGAAGTACAATGGAAAAGCACCGATAAACTAATTTGTATGGTGGTAATAATTTTCTATTGTAAAAAAATAATCGTAAAATATAATTTCATGACAGAATCAACTAACCAAGACTAAAACTAGTAATAGAACTTATACACAACTGAAAGATGTTTTATACACTTACTAGATTTTCAAACCGTTTTGTGAATTAGACTTAACAAGAATAAGTTTAATAAGAATATTTTTGCATCTGAAACAATACAATTTTTCTTAGAAATAAACTAATACCTACTTTTAGGTTAACTTAAAAGAGATCATAGGATATTAAGGTTATATTCCTGAGGGCCAATTCTCGTAATTTTAAGTGTTCAAAATATCATTCCGATCTAATCTCAGCGACAAGAAAGTTGCAAATGGTATTCTGCTAAACCAATATTCAAGAACTTAGAACGCAATGATATCGAAAGTAGAATACAAGTTGACTGAACCAAAACGGCATTCTGGTAACAATTTTGACACTTAACTATCTTCTTATTCTTTTAATTGTGTTTGGCTCCACCGTAGATTGGTGATTTCGCCAGTGTCCATTGTGAGACACTTAACTATATAAAATGCATTTCGTCTACAGACAAACGTCAAAATATTGAGAACGAAATGTGACTGAAGGTGTAGCAGTGTTGCCAAGTGCACTGTAATTACAGCAGATCTGCCGTATTTTCATGCCATCTACTGGACACGGTATTTTTATAAATACCTTATATGGAGACACAGTATTTTTTACAGTCAAAATTTCGTATTATTATTGTATACTACTAGACAGGTTATTTAGAAGTAAAACTGCGTCACATAACGCGGGAGTTTGTCACAATCAGGGAGCGTAATAGGGGTTCTAGTTGAGAGTGAGCGAGATAATATTGAGTTACGGTCAATTGACTGCAACTTAGTAATACAACTAATTTACTATACTACAATTTATTATACTACAATTTCTATGTACCGCGCAGCTTGTCTAGTAGTATACATAAAACTCTTTGATTAAACACATCATCATCATCGCAGCCATCCATTTCTGCAGCGATCGATATATACAAATAAAATGTTAAGTTAGTTTAGGATATAAAGTTTAAAATAAATTTTTATTTTATTTAATAATTTAATTATTTCCTTTTTTGTATGACATTTTATTGCACTGTAAAATAGACTGTATTTTTTCCCATCAAGCACTGTATTTTTGACGCAAATGCCGTATTTTAATGTGGACAACACGGTATTTTAAAAAATCTGACTTGGCAACACTGAGGTGAAGTGACTGTGAGTTAACTGCAGACACATTCAGTTAACTTTATTCTCTTTTACTGCAAGCAACTTAAAGTAGTCAAAATTGTGCGACTTTGTGTGCTCGTTATTTCAGTAAAGTATTAGAAATGAGTTTACAGCCTATGTTACTCAGTGATAATGTAGCTTTCTAACGGCCAAATTATTTTTGAAATCGGCCCAGTAGTTTTTAAGTTTATTTGTTACATACAAAAATACAAAAAAAACTTTCCTCTCTAGAATATTAGTGTAGATTAAATTATGAGAGCAATCGCACTGTCAAAATTCCCGCCAAAACTCTCGCACAATTTTTATTTAGTATAGATATGTCCTCAGCAGTGTTGCAAAATAAAAAAACCGCAATTCGGTAGAATTTCAAATTTCAATAAAATAATCGCGATTGTGGTTATTTCCGGAAAGGACTGCCTGAGTGGTGCTGTTGTGCCGTTTTCCTTCAGTTATGCCATGGAATAGATAAATTAATGAAATAAATAAAATACATGGAATTAGTCAAATCAATTAATTAAAAAATCATAACCTCCAGTTACGTCATTTTTTAATCACTGAAATTAGTCATATTGTGGGTATTTTATTGTGAGTTGGTAACATTGATTTTGTCGCTTAGGTCATTTTTAATTTCTAGAATTTAGTCTATGGCAGCTGATACGTAAAATTCGGTAAAATACTTGTCATTGGCGAAATGCATAATAATGCGAAGCCATATTTTCAACAAAAGAAAGACATTGAAAGTTGATCGAATTGACAGTTTATATGCAATTTAACTGAGATGATATCGAATTTTTAAAGGAGCAGAATGCCATATTTTTAATTAATTCAAAATGTAATCTCAGTTCGGTTAAAATTCATTCGCAGTGTCAGTTAAAATAGCAGAATTGGCCCTCTGGTCCCTGTACTAGGCAATGCCTGTATCGTAGGTGACCAGTTTACAAACCATGTTACAGTGAAATATCATGTTAATATATTCCGCGAACTATAACGTGGTTTTTCAATTTCTTATAGGTATATTATTTGTCTAAACAACTGGCATTATTGGAAATTTATTTTTCTGGAAATTTAATTTATAAAAATCATGTAAACACGTCATTTAATTAGTAACTAGGTCACTAAGAACAAAAATCTATCAGTGATTCAAAAATAGCCACTGATCTGAGAAGAAGTAGTAAGAAACCCAGCCGTAGTTGAAGAAGTTGTAGAATGACAGCTCCGTGGCGCAGCGGGCGAGTAGTCGGCTGCGAAGCGAGACGCCGTGGGTTCGATTCCCACACCGAAACAAATGTTTGTGTGAACCTCAAATATTGGTCTCGGGTCTGGGTGTTGTGGGACCGCAAGCCCCTCGTAGTTCCTGATACCCACGACACAGGTTTACCTAGTGTGGGGTCAGGACTATGTGTGTGACTGTTGGGTGTATTATTATTATATTATTTATTTATTATAGTTATTTTAAGAGAAGGCTGTGAAAAGCTAAACGTGGAACCAGCATATTTGTTGCAATAAAAATTACAGAAGGCGCTGTTATTCGTCATAGGATGATTGTGAGAAAGTCAGTGACTACGGTGATTTTGGAACTATACCTCACCACAGTAATTTCAATGGTAAATATTAAAGATGTTAAATAAAAAAAAATGAATTTTGCTTTAAATATTTTAAGTTTGTTTTAGTAAGTATTCGCTTTAAGCATAAACCTTGTACTAAAGCAAGCCAATGGCAATGGACTCGTTACATACGTATCAGAGTTCGAAAGCGAAAATCGATGCAATTGCATTGAAATTGAAATAGCAAATCGAAAATTACAACTTTATAGTAATAACATGTGATATGTTGTAGATTTCAATATGGCTAAATATATTAATACAAACATTTATGTTATTTCTTGAGATATTGAAATAGTGTTTTTAGATCATAATATAATTAGGAGTTAGGACTGAATAAACTTTATCTACTAAATAACGCATTAAACAGCTATTTTAAGAAGTACCAATTTACCATACGCTTCCGGTATTATGACTGGATGCAAAGAGCCAAAGATCGAGCTCAATGGTGTGCATTAGGAGAGGCCTATGTCCAGCAGTGGACAAATATAGGCTGATGATGATGATGATGAAGGGTTATTGCAAATTTGATGATTATAGACTTCTATGTTTAAATAATAAATTATAATTTAAGAAGTACGTATTGTACTAGGGGTATGATCCCACTGACGGCACAAAAAACTTGGCGTTCAATATTGTTAACTTAGTTGAAATAAACTTCTCTACAATCTTCGAACTTCACTCTTTAAAATCCAAAAAGCAAAATCTATCTTTTGTCTGTGTGGTCTTTTTTACCACTATTGTCTATTTAAAGGATCATCGAAGGTAAGTGTATGTCACGGTACTCGAACAACTTTTGTCACAACTCAAGTGTGAAGAGACGATTCAATGGTGAATTTTTATTTTATTTCTCTAAAACAAAATATTGTCGCCTATTGTGGAATTGATTGCTTTTTCAGATTGTTCCTTTTCGTCTATTCGTAATTGAGGTTTTAATTGAACGATGTTTTCTGTTGTTTTTCAAGGTATGTCAATTATTTGTAGAAAAAGAAGTCATAAAATAACCAGATCTTTTAAATCTTAAATGGCACATAACCAAATCTTTAAAATAATTATGTATTGGTAAGTATTCCACGTGCCCCTATCCCACGCAGAGTAGGGCCGGCGTAACATGCTTTATCACACAAGTTACAGAAAGATTTGGCTTGAAGTATTTTACAACCCAGCCGCTTGCCTGACATCTCATCTTTGGGGAAAAAAACCCAGATCCCACACAAATATTTGTGGATCACACAAAAATTCTCGGTGCGAGAATCGAGCCCGCGGCCTCTCGCTTCACAGCCGGCTACTCGCCCACTGCGCCACGGAGGCTGTTTTTTTTTTACTAGCCCTGTATTATATTATACATGTCCCACTGCTGGGCACGGGCCTCCTCTACTGAATGAGAGGGGTTAGGCCTTAGTCCACCGCGCTGGCCTAATGCGAGTTGGCAAACTTCACATACCTTCGAAATTCTTATGAAAACTTTTCAGGTATGCAGGTTTCCTCACGATGTTTCCTTCACCGTATACGCAAATAATAATTAACAATTAATACACACATAACTTAGAAAAGTCAGAGGTGTGTGCTCTTGGGACTGGATTCGAATCTGCGACTTTCGTCTCGACAGTCTGTACCAATCCCCACTGAGCTATCGCTGCTTACTGTATATTAGTAAATAATAAATATAATTGTTAAAAAATTTAGAATAAATAATTATTATTTATTTACACTTCATATACATGTTTAAAGGCGGACTTAATGCTATAAGCATTCTCTCCCAGTCAACCTTAGGGTGATATAGAGATGTACATGGCAGGTGCAAAGATGACGAAGAAAACGAAACAGGAAAAAAATTATATGAATATAAATAAACATATATCAGCATACATAATATCCCTAATAAATAATAATAATAATAATACATAATAATAAATACACCCAACAGTCACACACATAGTCCTGACCCCACACTAGGTTAAACCTGTATCGTGGGTATCAAGAACTACGAGGGACTTGCGGTCCCACAACACCCAGACCCGAGACAAATATTTGTGGATCAGACAAACATTTGTCAAGGTGCGGGAATCGAACCCACGGCCTCACGCTTCGCAACCGGCTACTCGCCCGCTGCGCCACGGAGGCTGTCAATACAAGAACAACAATACAGTCTATCTGTCTGTTAATTTGTTTGCGCATGACGTAAACGCGGCTGAACGGATTTCGATGTAGATTTCATTATTATGTTAGGCAAAACTTCAGTATATTCTTATTTAACATATAAGTTTTATGCATCTTACCGCCTGCTCCCATGAATCATAGCGTGATATTCATATAAATCTTCCGGAAAAAATTGTCTTAATAATAGTGAAATACATACACACATACGCACTCACGCCTGTAATCTCCGAAGGGGTAGGCAGAGATGTAACCAGTACACCCACATTTCGCCGAGCGTATCTCCGTCCCTTATGTGATAGGGGGCGAGCCTATCGCCATACCGGACACAAATTTCCAGACTCTGGGCTGATAGGTACTGAGTATTTCGTAATAGAAAAACCCAATACCACTTTACCCAACCCGGGGATCGAATCCAAGACCTCAGCGTTGGCCTCAATCGTAACGCGTGCGCATTACAAGTGTGCCACCGAGGCAGATAGAAAATATTATTTTAGAATAAACCACATTAGATCCCCGCATCCCGAAATATCTTATAAGAAAAGAAAAATGTATTCCACAACTAACCCGACCCCAAAGCCAACATCACTGCCATTTAAAAACACCTAAAAATAACCTTGAAGTCTCATAAAAATAAAGAGAAATAAACAAAAATCTACAGATCCCGTCTTGGCTGGGAGGGTACAAAAAACCATGCACCTGTTATATACACCTGTGGCATACATTAATGTCTGTCTGTTCGTTTTGTAAGAGTACCGTTGGGGTTATAGGAGGGTGATTTTGGAAGAAGCTTAGAATTTTTTTCTTAGAGACTGTGATATATGTATGAATCCGTGGCGCAGTGGGCGAGTAACCGCTATGAAACGAAAGGGCGCAGGTTCGATTTCTGCACCGAGACAAATGTTTGTATGATCCACAAATATTTGCTTCGGGCCTGGATGATTTCTCCCCAGAGAGGTTGACGTCAGGCAAGCGGCCGGTCATAGATATTGCAAGACATCTTTCTGCAACATGTATTAAAAAGCATGTTGCCCCGACCCTACTGCGAGTGGGATAAGGACAAGTAGACGAAGAAAAGAGACTGAGATACAACCTGTAGACTTGACGCCGGAGGCCCAAGTCCCCCAACTCCTTCCCAATTTCCAATCCTTTCCTTTAAGGTTGACAATACATTCATGATGCTTTTATATTGTGGACATCCATGGGTGGTGGAGATGACTTATCATCAAGTGGCCCACTTGCTCGATTGTTAACTTATGCTAACAAAAGCTCAATCAGAGTTATGTGAATAAATTATTTTATATTTATGGCTCAGTCAGTTGGCCTCTGTTTCAAATAGGTTACACTAGCACTCACTTGGATGTGAACAGAGTAACGCTGGTGAGTTGAGCATATCCATCCATCCAACCTCGGAGTTGGAAGTATCCTTAAGATGGATTTGGATAGCCTGATCCAAGTTGAACAAGGGACACTGGCGACGGTCCAAGGGGACGGGAACGCTGGCTTGACGTAGTAGAGGGAGACATGAGGTCGCACTACAGAAGATGCTCAAGATCGGGTGAAGTGAAGGCGTTTTAATAAATAAATAAATACACCCAACAGTCACATTAGGTAAACCTGTATCGAGAGTATCAGGAACTACGAGGAACTGCGATCCCACAACACCCAGACCCGAGACAAATATTTGTGAATCAGACAAACATTTGTCTAGGTGCGGGAATCGAACCCACGACCTCAAGCTTCGCAACCGGCTACTCGCCCACTGCGCCACGGAGGCTGTCCTGAGACTGTTTTAGTAGGAAGTCGGACCCCGGCATTAGACAGGATAACGCTAGGTAAAAAGAAAGAAAGATAATCATGTAGATTCATCGCAAGCACAAATTCTCATCTTGATTTACATTTAACCCTTTCTAAAAAGTAAATTATTTTCCAAGCAATAACACACGACCACAACGGTAACATTATGTTAATTTCTGTATGAATATTCACTTGTTTGTGTTACGTGAGTTTATTGTAAACAATTTGGGTAAATTATTCGGTCAGGTGAATATGTATGTAATGTTTTGCATCTCGTCACCGGAGAAATGGCCTCTTCTAAATGTATATTTACTGCCTCGGTGGCGCAGTTGTAATGCGTACGCGTTACGATTGAGGCCAACGCTGAGGTCTCGGGTTCGATCCCCGGGTCTGGTAAAGTGGTATTGGGTTTTTCTATTACGAAATGCTCAGTATCAGCCCGGAGTCTAATACACGGTATGGAGATAGGCTCGTTCCCTATCATATAAGGGACGGAGATACGCTCGGCGAAATGTGGGTGTACAGGTTACATCTCTGCATACACCTTAGGGGATTACAGGCGTGAGTGCGTATATATATGTTTTGCATCTCTTTCGTGTTAATATTTTGCTATGTTATGTTTATTCGTTAAGATTAATGAATAGGATTATCATGTTTATAGTTTAAGCAAGTTAACAAGTGGGTTATCTTTTTAATAGCAGACTTTAGTAAAGGCCTCTGTGGAGCAGTAGGCGAGTAGCTAGTTGTGAAGCGAGAGGCAGCGTGTTCGATTCTCGCACGGAGACAAATGTTTGTGTCATCCACAAATATTTGTTTTGGGTCTGGGTGTTTTCTCCAGGTAGGCGGTTTTTCGTAAAACTACTAGCGAAATCTTTCTGTGACATGTGTTAAAGGCATGTTGCGCCCACTAAGGGCAGGGCAGGGCATGATGAGGGAAGGTGGAAGAAGAAAAGTTAGTACAAGATCGTACATTCGATCGTACGATCGTCGATCGTAAGAGTGAAATATCCGGAGGCCCAAATCCCCGTCCCCTTCCCAATCCCTAAATTATCCCTTTCCTTTAAGGTCGGCAGCGCGCCCATGACTCTTTGGGTATTGTGGGCGTACATAGGCGTTGGAGATCACTTACCATCAGGTGAACCACTTGCTTGTCTATGCTATAAAAAAAACCTCATAATACCCAGTAATTTCAATGACTTCAATCAATGTCCTTTGAATCCAAACACAACGATGCTTATACAATACTGCTTGGCGACAGAAACAGACAAAGTGGTGGTACCAACCCAGACGGTCTCGCATACAATGGACCTACCATCTTGTGTCTTGTATTTACACACTCACGCCTGTAATCCCCGAAGGGGTAGGCAGAGGTGTAACCAGTACACCCACATTTCGCCGAGCGTATCTCCGTCCCATAATGTGATAGGGGGCGGCCTATCGCCATACCGAGCACAAATTCCAGACTCCGGGCTGATACTGAGCATTTCGTAATAGAAAAACCCAATACCACTACCCGACCCGGGGATGGAACCCGAGACCTCAACGTTAGCTTAATCGTAACGCGTACGCATTACAACTGCGCCACCGAGGCAGTCGGTGTCTTGTATTTATATTTAAAAACACGTGCAACAAATTTAAAAAGCAATTTCATGGTACATAAGCTCCATAAGGGGAATTGGCCTATTGTAATGATATAATAAAAGCGATGTTTACAAGGTACTTGACCTTAGAGGTCAACTTTGCTCTCAGAATAGTCAAGATTTTGTTATGGTAATTATTTTTATCCAAATTGCACTGTTTATTTTTGAAATTCTTTGAAATGTAAGGACTGGTTTTAAAAACCCTTGAGTCTTTAACTCAAATATATGAGATTGCCAAAACTCATTTTTTTATAGCAGATGTCATGCAAGTGGTAATAGTATACGGTAGAGCCACATTGTAGTTTTATCTTCAGCATGAATACGCACTCACACCTGTAATGCCCGAAGGGGTAGGCGGAGGTGTAACTAGAAGGTATACTCACTTTTTGCCGAGCGTATCTCCGTCCCTTGATGTGATAGGGACGAGCCTATCGCCATACCGGCGATATTATATACCAGAGCCATTATCGCCATAAAGTCCGGGCTAAAGACTCCGGGCTATACTGAGCATTTCGTAATAGAAAAACCCAATATCACTTTTACTGGACCCGGGGATCGAACCCGAGACCTATGCGTCAGCCTCAGTCGTAACGCGTACGCATTACAATTGTGCTACCGAGGCAGTAAAAAAACAATTATTACTGGACCTAAAGATTGAATCCAAGAAACCACGATGAATAGGCAAACTTTCTTACTTTATTCTATCAGAAACTACTTATACAAAATCGTAGTATAACAATTCGCAAACACATATCCCACTTGCGTATTGGGAATCAAATCCAAAACTTCTCGTTTGAATGTCAACTGTCCAAAAATCGTCAATGACAAATAAAACAAAGCGGATAGTAGCGTTAGTAACTCTTGTCTCAACAAGTTTCAACAGGCATAAGTACCTGGAAAGCCTCAAGATTTTTTTGTTGTTAAGGGCAGGTTTTAATAGTTGACCCTCTTTATCTCATTATCTATATATTGTTTCCTTGGTTTAAGATGTGACCAAAGTTTTGATTCTTATTTTGATGATGGATTAAAATTATGAAGTTAATTATAGTCTACTACTAACAGCCGCGATCTGTGATTCCGCGATAAATGTTTCTAGTATACTTTGTATGGGATAATTAATCTATCCCGCGTTATATTTTTCTAATTGGGTAAATTGATACTATTATATTTATAGCTAAAAGTGTAGATTTAGGAATTAATAGAGTGATCAAAAATATTATAACTAACTACTCTAAAATATTTCGACGCGTACGAGGTCTCGCTTAAATATAAAGAGACTTCGTTTTCTTTTTATCCAAACTACCTGTGTGCTGAATTTCATTTCGTTAAGCCGTTAAGGCAGGATTGAATAACAAACATCCAAACTTTTACGTATCTATCTAATATTAGGAAGGAAGATATAAACACCCGGACTGTGACAACTTGATATACTACTAACGCCATCTATGATTGAATAATGAATCTTGTTTGGAGCGACTTCTTGGTTTGAATATATTATTTAATTGCAAGCACAATGTAACATTATTGCCTGTCTTTTTTTTCCACCTGTCCTTACCCCACTCACAGTGGGCTCGATGCGAGATGCTTTTTTGACACATGTTACAGAAAGATTTTACTACTGGCCCCCTGCCTGACGTCAACTCCTTTGGGGAGAATAACATTATAGCATGTAATTCTCTAAATTGAAAATAATTATGAATGACTGCCTCGGTGGCGCAGTTGTAATGCGTACGTGTTACGACTGAGGCTGACGCTGAGGTCTCGGATTCGATCCCCGGGTCGAGTAAAAGTGATATTGGGTTTTTCTATTACGAAAACCTCAGTATCAACCCGGAGTCTGGAATTTGTGCCCGAAATGGCGATAGGGTCGCCCCCTATCACATCATCATGTGGGTGTACTGGTTACACCTCTGCCTACCCCTTCGGGGATTACAGGCGTGAGTGCGCATGAAAATAATTATGGCTAGCAACACAAACAGCACAGAGATATATTTCTTCACTATTTTTTTCCAATGAAAAACAGTAAATACCCAATTTCATATTCAACATGAATTTACAACGAGAATGATTTTATAGCATTTTAATAGTATTTTTGGGTAATTTAAAGCATGTCCGTATCAAATTTTATAGGCGCTTCAGGTAATTATATCTAAAATTTGAATTTTCAAGACATTTATGATTGGACATAATTGGAATTTACGTTTGAAATAGAAACAAATTATTTATTAACTACTTTTACGTTAGTAGGTGATAATTCCACTGTTGTGGAAGAGTTGCGAGTTGTCGAGTTGCCGGCTCGACCGGGTCGTTACCACTGTCTCACAGAAAACCGACGTAAAGTAACAACTTGCTGCAGCGTTTCGTACGTTGAGTGAGATATTCTGAGGCTCAAATCCCCTCCCCTTCCCATTCCCTTAATTATACCTTTCCTTTAAGGTTGGCAATGCGCCCATTATTGTTGGTATTGTGGGTGTACATGGGCTGTGGAGATCACTAACCTTCAGGTGTCCCACTTGCTCGTTTGCCGGCCTATGCTATAAAAAAAATACTTAGGTCAAAGCTAATATTCTTTACTTTTGTAAAATATGATTATCGATTTCCAAGTATGGACCAATTTTTATGATTTTTTCGATAGAGCTGCTCCGAATACATTGACTACAAGCGAGAATTTAACATAATTAAAATCATTAATAAGTAACATTGTGTTAAGTTATAAGACAGCCTCTGTGGCGTAGTAGGCGATGGCTGTAAAACGAGAGGCTGCGGGTTCGATTCCCGCACCTAGACAAATGTTTGTCTGATACACAAATATTTGTCTCGGGTCTGGGTGTTGTGGGACCGCAAGTCCCTCGTAGTTCTTTACCCACGATACAGGTTTATCTAGTGTCGGGTCAGGACTATGTGTGTGACTGTTGGGTGTATTTATTTATTATTTATTTATAGCGATTATTTATGTAGTTTATTTTCCTCGAAAATAAAAAATACTGAAGTAATTAATATTATTTTTAATTATTTAAGTATTTATAATGACACACCAAAAGTTTGTAGGCATACATACGCACATACGCACTCACGCCTGTAATCCCCGAAGGGGTAGGCAGAGGTGTAACCAGTACACCCACATTTCGCCGAGCGTATCTCCGTCCCACAATGTGATAGGGGGCGAGCCTATCGCCATACCGGGCACACATTCCAGACTCCGGGCTGATACTGAGCATTTCGTAATAGAAAAACCCAATACAACTTTACCCGACCCGGGGATCGAACCCGAGACCTCAGCGTTAGCCTCAATCGTAACGCATACGCATTACAACTGCGCCACCGAGGCAGTCAAGCTTGTTGTTTGTAGGCATACTTATAAAATATTGTTCATTGATTCTATGATATAGATTAGCCTACGCACCAATAATATACCAATTAGGTGTGAGACAGCATAATTTAGAATATTATAATAATAACGTAAAAAACAGTTTGTACCGAAAGAAAATACCAACTTTTTAGTTTTCTTTCGTTGGTTTCATTTTTTGTTAAAAAGTTATTATTTCACTATTTTAATGAAGGAATTATCAAAATCGGTGTATAAATGACGGAGTTTGAATCTTTCATCCCCGATTTCATCCCTTAAAATTAAAATGGGTCCAACTTTGAGCTATGATCTTTCGAATGAAAAAAGAATCATCCAAATCGATTAACATTTGGCGGAGATATGCGTGGTTATACATACAAAAAAATATATACGCGTCGAATTGAGAACCTTCTCTGGTTTCGTCGGTTTATTTTATTTTGTTTCAGTCAATATTTTGCAAGGTTTCTTATTTTTATATCAAATACATATTCTAATATGCATACGCTCACGCCTGTACCAATATACCGATAAGGTCACCCCCGATCCCATCATGGGACGGAAATAAGTTCGGCCAACCTTGTGGGAACTGTTATACTTTTTCCTACGACTTCATTAATAGAGTTGTGTGCTTATTATGTATGTAAAAAATGTGTAATAATTAGTTCATGACCATTTAAGCAACCGAAATTTCTAAAAAAGGAGTTTTAGTTCCTGTCTTAGCAGCATTTTGATTTATTAGTCTCTACCCATTAAAAAATCTTCACAAAGGCGTAAATCTTTTATTTCAAAGCCCTGTTGGATGTAATCAAAAACCAGTCTTTAAATTCTGATGCAATAAATTCGTACTTTTTTGCTTTTGTTGTGTTTTGATTTTATGATGATATTGTTAAGTTTGTATTTCGGTTCATTGTCTTTAGGTTTTTGATGAAATGGATCTTTTGCATGGTCATTATATTTACATAATTTTAAATGAGGGAACAGTTATAACATTAATATGTAATATGAAGATCTCATATTGTCCCTCTATTGGACACCAGGCTAGCCTAATGCCGATTGGTAGACCTTTTGAAACGTTACTTTCGATATTCTACTCAGGATAGTATAAAATCTCTCAGTAATGAAGGCTTCCACAAGGCGTTTCTTCAGAGTGGCAAAAATATTGTTATTAATGTATATGACCGTAGTTACCTTGTACTAAATTTAATATGATTTGTAATAATTAATATTATATATCAATGGAACAATAACTGGACTGCCTCGGTGGCGCAGTTGTAATGCGTACGCGTTACGATTGAGGCTTACGCTGAGGGTTCGATCCCCGGGTCGAGTAACGTGGTATTGGGTTTTTCTATTACGAAATGCTCAGTATCAGCCCGGAGTCTGGAGTTTGTGCCCGATATGGCGATAGGCTAGCCGCCTTTCACACCGTGGGACGGAGATACGCTCGGCGAAATGTGAGTGTACTGGTTACACCTCTGCCTACCCCTTCGGGGATTACAGGCGTGAGTGCGTATGTATGTATGGAAAAATAACAATGTGTACTAAATAACTTCGTTTTATTCATTGCTTCGTGGAGAATTTCCACAACTTGTAATTTATTTCCATCTAGATTACTGACTGAGCCTCTAACCGCTTGGTCCGGCTGATACTAAAGTCTAAAATTATCATTTACACCAAAATAATCATCTGCTACTTCATTCGTTATAAAATCGTTTTAACAAATATAATATTAGTCATTGCAGGTCTCAGGAACGAATTTAGTTTATATTTGGACTATTTTGCTACAATTTACTAAACCAGGAAAAAGATTTATCGTGGCTCAGTTAAACATAAGCGTTGATAAGACTTGATTGGTTACTAATCTCGGAATAATCTGTGATCACCACACATTGTTTTTATAAGGCAACAATTAGCATAAATCATTTAGAAGTTCTAGTAATACAACAGTTATTTGTCTAATACTTCTTCGGTTCGTTTCGACCTAGCCTAGTGAACTATAGCCTAAAAACGTATAATATAATTTTCAGGTGATCTGATCCCTCAAAGACAGATCTAGGAACATGTTTATTCTGGGAATCTGGAATCCTGGATGCGGGATTCTCAAAAACTGTCCCCTATCTTAAATTATTGTTTTAAATATATCCTGGAATGGGTCCTTTATCAAGAAATCCGCAACAAAGAGCTTTGATCAAAATATATTCCGAGAAATAACACAATAGCGCCTTTTTCCTGTTGGCCCTCTGGGAAAAAACACAATATTTCAATATATAATAGGTATTTGCGGTTAATTCTATTGCGGCGCATCAACTAATAAGCAAATATGTATCATTAATAAAATCAAATACTTGTGGGTGTGTTTACTACGTCGTATATTGGAATAAAACTATTTAATTATTAAGAGTAAAACATTCTGGATTCATTTTATTTTAGGTATAAATATGTCTTCTGGAAGGTGAATCCTGTTTTTAGTTTCCAAATAACGTTATAAAGCCAGATTTTTCTATCGTGATGATTAAGGAGATGTGTTATAAAATTATTCTTTCAGTCCGATTCCCATATCTCCATTCCTTTCGTTATAGCGAGGCAGCGCTTCCACGATTCCTCTGGCATTGTGGTTTATGGGCCATAGTAATTACCATCAGCTGTAACTTTTTTCGTATTTGTTGACATTTTGATAGAAATGAAACTGCTATTCAGGTTGAGATCAAATCATTTCAATAGCACCATCTGTCACACAATTTGTAGAGTGTAACAACTATAAGTTCGTGAGGTGAGTGTCGTCAGACGCTCATTGGTCAATTTAGGGTCAATTTCCAAATTTGAAAGTTTATTCTATAGATTTTAAATTTGTTCATTTGCCACCGTCGTCGCCGTCGCGCACATATATTTGTTGCACTACACTTATTTAATCTGAATCTTTCACTTTATATGCAGAATTTAATTGTTTTTTTTTTTGTTTTCAGGTAAGATGATTTTATTTCTTTGAAGTTTCTCTCTAAAGTGGAAATGGTGAGTGATTGTTTATTGGAGTATCTTATTTAAAATATAATAAAACGTAAAGTATTATAAATAAGCTTTATTGCTATATATAGATTTCCAAGACATCGCTTATTTCCAACATAACGACGATCTAAATATAGTTAACCTAATAATATATCATCTTCATAATGACAGCGTATTTTCGCTTGTAATAATAATGAAAAATACATTTAAAAAAACATGAGAATACCTAGATATCGAAGCAACAGAATATGATAAAATTTACAACATTGCCTACGTCGTTAATAAGATGCAAAGACAAACAAAAAGTTAATCTTCAGTTAAGAACTAAAAAGGCAATTTTCTTAAACATAATCCATGAACTGTTAAATCACAATAAAAGTTAGTAGCGATCGGGGTAAAACCATAAATCATACAACCAACACCCAACTTGCACCAATAGACAATTCTGATTCCACTTGACAAGTTTAAATTTACTATCGAAATATTAGATACGCTGAAATTAAAATACGATTCTGCATTAAAATAAGGTTCAAAATCCAAAGAAAACATCAATACAAGAGTAAATTTAAGTTGGTGATGAAACAAAATAAGAAAGGTTGGCTAGAAAAGCTATAGAAAGGTTCATAAACGTTATGCTTCATTTAGCAAATGTATATCGAATTCATCTGGTATGAAGAGTGAACGCTTTGGTTATGTTTTTATTTAAGATTGTACTTTAATGTGATGTATTCTGAGAGTTAAGTGCCTGATGGTTTTCATGGGTTTTATTATTTTATATTGTACCGAGACAATATCCTATATAGATAAAATATATCCTTAATCGCTTAGGGTATTTTAACTGTTTTGCTTTATTAAAAACATAAAGTATACTTAGTAGAAATATTTGGACACAATGGATTGTCGAAAATTCCTAAACTTTTTCAGGCTTCAAAATGATCAAATTAGGTACATTCTTGTCAATAATATCTTCTAGAATAACCGTCCTTTCAACAAAATTGGAACTTCCTTTAGTGTCATATGAACAATACTTAAAAGCAGCATGTAGAATATTATTTATCTTACTACTTACTCTAATTACTTTGGTATTCAATATCTAACTTAGTATCACCTGGGTGAACTAAGCTGTACGCTAGACTAAATTTACCAAGAAATATATTATTCTATGCTAAGATTATAGAGTCCACAAAAAATGGGCTTGAGTCTACAAAAAATATTGGTTATAAATAACAATTGATTTCGGCAAACAAACAAGAGAAAACCAAACAGAAGACTAAAATAAATTATCTTTATTTCTTGACTTTGTAACTCTTTATTGACTGTAATATACTTTACCTATTTGTCCATCGTCACACCATTAAAACACCTATTTTATACCAGCTTATCGCGTCGCTCTTATTCATAATGGAAGTTACATTAACAAATAGTCACGAAGTTTTGTGACATACAAATTACGGTAAAATGATACGGTAGTGGGCTTCGTCGTTATTTTAGTCATATCATATGTAAATATGGCAAACATAGTGTGTAATAGAGATCCATAAAGCTTTGAATTGAATTAATGGATCTTTCAAAATATTTATTTTCAGAACTGAAATGGTACTTAAATTTATGTATTCATATTATTCTCCTTCTTCTTGCTGAACCTAGTCCCATTTACTTGGGGTCGGGCTTCCTTGTCTACATTTTCTGTTTCATTTTTGTACTACGTTCTTTTACATGAGCTACTTTTAGTTCTTAAAGCATCAATTACTGTATTCATATTATGATGCTTTAATTTTTCTTTATTATTTAATAATATATTAAAAACAAATATTTAAGTTGATTCTACCATTTAAATCACTTTATCTACATACATTTTCAACCTATCTATGAAATAAATAGTAATCCTTAGTAAAATTAGTCTTTATTTTGTGATAATATAAGAAGCTCTTGCATATTTATTTGTCAAGGAATCCACAAGTATTATTATAATATTATCTTTTAAGAGCGTAGTCACTTTTGTTCAACAAGCGCATCTACGATAAAAATGTTACTGCATAAAAATTTCATCTCATAACTCTGGTGCCGCCATAACCGTCGACGTTATGGCAGATTAACAACTAAAAGCGATGGTAATTATTCATCGGTTAGTTACAACACGTGTCCATGAGGCAGCACGTGGCTGCACTTGAAATGTTTTAAAAGTTCTGTAGGCCTAGTACCAGTTACAAACACGTTCACAGTTTTCGATTTCGTATAAAAATTCTACCGTCGAAGTGTCAAACTAGTAATTCATACGGTAATAAAGGAAAGACTCGCTTGAAAACAAATTTCATATTTTTAATTTTAATTCATCATAATTCCCATTAGTGGCTACTAATATGTGACGTATGGAGAGAAAACGAAAATTTTCATCGTTTTGGAATACTACTAAAACTTGTACTAGGCCTACTGTATGTAAAATGTAGAGTCTTGGTCGGGTCCTTGGGTTGCCAGCATGTTTAATGAACTGTAAAGGCACGTTTTGAGGGACTCGATCGAGACAGAGAGACCGCGACGCATGTCGTGAGTCAGGCGATAGCGACACATTCGCTTTGTATGAAAATAATAATTATTACATAGATACATACGCACTCACGCCTGTAATCCCCGAAGGGTTAGGTAGAGGTGTAACCAGTATACCCAGATTTCGCCGAGTGTATCTCCGTCCCTTGGTGTGATAGGGGGCGAACCCATAGCCATATCGGGCACAATTCCAAACTCCGGGCTGGTACTGACCATTTCGTAATAGAAAAACTCAATATAACTTTTACTCGATCCGGGGATCGAACCCGAGACCTCAGCGTCAGCCTCAGTCGTAACGCGTACGCATTACAACTGCGCCACCGAGGCAATCCTAATTATTGTTTTATTAAACTTTACAAAATAACTCAAATGCAATAATACGGTTTTTTTTCCGAATAGTTACAGACGTCTCTATGATTATATAAACTCTATAACTAATTCGTAAACTAATTTATAGATTTCGTATTGATAATACTCTGTTTCGACTACCGGTTATGGAACAGACTTTCTCTATGGCGCTACAATCAGTTTTAATTCTAACAAAAAAATTGAGACACACCGTCGCAGCGGCAGAGCAACAATATTAAGCTCTTGGATCGAGGTTTTAACGTCACGTAACGTAACAAACACGTCAAGATGAAAAATAAGAAATTAATATGCAAAATACAGTACATCCAATCAATAGAGGCGTTGAACGTTTTCATACGTGTTTCATTATTTATTAACATATTTAATTGAAATAAAACTAGTGAATACGGATTTTATCGCGGATTATTTTTAACTTTAGTCTCGACGTATAAACTAGTTTTATTTCAATGTGTAATATTCGCGTAAACATAAGAAATCACTGTATTCATAGACGTCAACTTTGGTGACGTTATTTCTCCCCAGTGGGGTTGATGTCAGGCAGGCGGCCGGTCGTAAAAACTACAAGCCAAATCTTTCTGTAACATGTGTTAAAAGCATGGCCGACCCCACTGCAAGTGAGATAAGGGAAGGTGGCAGAAGTAGATCTTTGGTGACGTTATTTAGAAATGTATACAAACTCATGATAGTCTTTGAAAATTGCAATCTTATAACAATTTCACATTTATGAAAAAAATACATTTATTTATTTACTTACTTTAGATACACCAACAACATACATATTCTAGAATTTGTATACTAGACAATACATGAGGTCTTATAGCCGATATATACGCCCATTACACGTATACACAGCATGCATGCACGTATACACAGTATAAAAAATAACGATTATAAAACATAAAATATAAACTAAATTAAAAGGACGGGCCCTATCCCCGAAGATGATTCAACAATTTACAATTATATTTAAAATTTACAATTTTAAACATGATGCACCCACGACATTAAAGTTTTATTTATTTAGTTACATATCATTTACTACCGGTATACCAATAGGGTAGTTGACTAGATGTTTTTATTATTTAAATCAATAAGTTACGATACTCAAAATCTATTGCAGAGAGAATTTTATAAATTGGACCAAAAATAAATAAGTTGGAAGCCATTCAAATCCTGTAGAAGGGGTAATTGTCAAATGACAGACGACGCAAACTTTGACGTCACTGTGTAAAATGTTCATTATGGTGCACGCGTGCAAGCGAGATAGTGAGGTATCCCTACTACGCACCCACTTTTCCTCATACCAACATTTAAAGTCATAACTGCGGGCACATTTATGAACCAATTTTGATTGTGTTTAATAAAAGGGTTTCTTTTGCGTATCATTTTCTGTTGCTTATAAAATAATGTATAAGATTCAATATAGGAAACTATCCTATTACAATAATCGATGACATTTTTTTTTAAATAATTTAACGTTTTTACTACAAAGAATTTTGAAAGCACACTACCTACGTCTCCATTTGCACCACACGATTACTTTATTGAGAGACTGCATGGTTTTTAAACTGTGATAAAGTCATTGTACCACACGCGACATGCGCCTGCGCAGCGTCATCGTGACTGAGAGCAATAATGATCGTGATGGATGTTGGATGTAGAATAAGAAATAATTTTTATATTCGTTTAATGGAGGCTGGATTGACGTGCCGTTGTAAAGATCTATCAACGTGTAAATAATCTATGATTAGGTCCGCAATAAAGTGTATTAGTATTTTTATAATGTTCTATTTCTAGTATGTATCCTTTGCACCTACTTTATTAATCTCTGTATCACCTAAAGGTCGCCAGGTAGAGAATGCCTCAGGAATTATGTCCACCTTTATACGAAATTGTATAGAAGTATAAATAATAATAATAATAAAGTGCTCCAATGCAAGAATAATGCATTACAACTGCCTTGGTGGCGCAGTTGTAATGCGTACGCGTTACGATTGAGGCTGACGCTGAGGTCTCGGGTTTGATCCCCGGGTCGGCTACAAGTGGTATTGGATTTTTCTATTACGAAATGCTCAGTATCAGTCCGGAGTCTGGAATTTGTGCCCTGTATGGCGATAGGCTCGCCCCCTATCAGATCGTGGGACGGAGATATGCTCGGCGAAATGTGGGTGTATTAGTTACACTTCTGCCTAACCCCTTCGGGGATTACAGGCGTTAGTGTGCATACATGTATGTATTCAAGAATAATGAAATTGCGTTAGATTGGTTTGTTTATAAATATAATAAATGTAATCTTAAAGCTACTGTGGGTACGAGCTATATGTGAAAATAAAGGAAGCATTTGATATGTACGTTTTTCTATGAATTTTTTTTGGTAACTTTAGAAACGAAACGACCATGCGCTTGCCTGATGGTAAGCGCCACGTCTGCCCATAAACAGAAGCAATACCACACATAACTTATAATTACAAAGCACTGCATGGAATTAGACTACGCTCGTCACCCCGAGACATAAGATGTTAAGTCTCATAATGCCCAATAATTTAACTGGTTTCAATGTTGCTTGGCGGCAGATAGACAAATCGATGATACCAACCCAGTAGGCCTCTCGCATACGAGAGGCCTAACGCATTGTGTATTTATTGGTTGTAAATTTATTAAAATGAACCTCCACCCAAACGCAAAAACTTCAATGACGCATCTTTCTTTTTTTGAAATATGTATGGGCTTTTTTTTAAGAAAAAATCCCTACGGTGTTTGAGATCATTTGCGGTTGATGCTGTTGCAATAACTAGTAGTAATTTAACCATTTTTTTACTGACCGACTTAAAAAAAGCAGGAGGTTCTCAATTCGGCGCGTTGTTTTCTTTTTGCTTTTTTATGTATGTACATCGATTTCTCCGCCAATTGTGGACCGATTTTGTAGAAAAAAGAAAATCATTCAATAGAGTTTAGCTGCGATGTAGTCCCATATAAATTTAGTTAAGATCTGATGATGGGGTACGGAGAAAAAAAATAAAACTCCTCAACGGACAAAAGTACACTCGTCGCAATTGTGTTATTGTACATACATACGCACTCACGCCTGTAATCCCCGAAAGGGTAGGCAGAGGTGTACCCAGTACACCCACATTTTCGCCGAGCGTATCTCCGTCCCACGATCTGATAGGGGGCGAGCCTATCGCCATACAGGGCACAAATTCCAGACTCCGGGCTGATAATGAGCATTTCGTAATAGAAAACCCAATACCACTTTACCCGACCCGGGATCGAACCCGAGACCTCAGCGTTAGCCTCAATCGTAACGCGTACGCATTACAACTGCGCCACCGAGGCAGTCGAGAGTTGTGTTATTGTATTGGAATTTACATGCTATTGCTGTACATTGAAGTCGGTTTCTAAGTTTTGTTAAACGTTATATTATAAAAATAAGCTCGTCATTTGCTAGCCGATCTCATCGCCCGTACATATGAAGTGGCGTGACGTACAAACATGACGCGATGATTGCCCTATTCGTTGTTAATCGTTATTAAAATCATTTCTATGACCATTATACACTCAACCCATTCTTATAATAGCTACCGGTGCTTATCGATGGGAAAAGAAATTAATAGTCAGATTTGAACTACCAGAGCATTATGTAGATCTTAAAATAATAGAACCCAATTAAGCTTTGTAGAGATAATTTTAAGATATTTAAATGATAATTTTTTAAACAAAATATTTAGGAAGAACTGACGGGCTCGCACGAATAACTTGCGAGAACTTATTCGTATCAAAAAAATATTTGAACCTTCATACAAATGCTAGCGTTCTCGATTCGATACTTATTCCTAAGTTGTTCGTGCTCGCCCCCCTGAGTTTTTTTTTAAAGCATATGCCGGCAAACGAGCCAGTGGGTTACCTGATGGTAAGTGATCTCCACCGCACATGTACGCCCATAATACCAAAAGATTCATTTGCGCATTGCCGACCTTAAAGGAAAGGGATTGGGAAGGGGAGGGGATTTGGGCCTCCGGATATCTCACTCAACGTACGAAACGCAGCAGCAAGCTTCTACTTTACGTTGGTTTTCTGTGAGACAGTGGTAACGACCCGCACGAGCCGGCCCGGCCCATTCATGCTGTAGACAAAACTCTACCATTCAACAATATAATGTTAATTCCTTTTTGTTGTTATTGCGTAAACTTTATTGGATCAATATCATAATAAAATATTGTGGCTTAATTAAATTAGGAATTTCGTATAATTATTTCAGCTGAATTATTGACGAAATTGTTGGTTATTATGAAATACATCATATGTCTCGGGTTGATAATCATAATGAAGCACCATGCAGTACTTTATAATTTAAAGTGCTGATACGGTACAATTGCTGTGCTGAGGTCTCGAGTTCGATCCCCGGGTCGGGTAAAAGTGAAATTGGGTTTTTCTGTAACAAAAACGCTTAGTATCAGACTGGAATTGTACCTGGAATGGTGATAGAGTCGCCCCTAATCATATCATGGGACGGAAATGAGCTCACCTCTGCCAAGCCCTTTGGGGATTATAGGCATGAGTGTGATATATGTTCGAATGCAAAAGTCAAAATTTATTAGCAGAAAGATGTCTCCTACGTTCAAAAATAGTTGTCTTATATGTTTATTGGTGATTAAATCTTCCTCAAAATTGTGAAATACACCCTTCGTCTTTCATATCATACATACATACGCACTCACGCCTGTAATCCGCGAAGGGGTAGACAGAGGTGTGTATGTACTGGACATACACATTTCGCCGAGCGTATCTCCAACAATTACAGACTCCGGGCTGATACTAAGCTGTTATCCGACCCGGGGATCAAACCCGAGACATCAGCGTCAGCCTCAGTCCTAACGTACGTGTTACAACTGCGCCACCGAGGCAGTCATACTTACATACATAAAAGCTAATATTTTGAATAGGTCTCATGTAAAATCATAAACACTAAAGTTAGAGATAAGAGAAAAGCTAAATCGTCAAGCACAAAGTACCGTCAGGCTCAACAACTTAACTACTCTCATAAAGTTAGTACCGTCGGCACAAAGAGATGACCGGGCGTGTGTTTCACCGACGCGTAATTCTACTACTTTTATAATCGAAATAAGATAACTAGAACGATAACTCTCATATGAATCTGCCTAAAAATACGGCTCTACTTACTTACTACACATGCAAAGGTAAAATCACACGTAACACTCATACACGCAACAAAAAATATTGAACGTTCAAAATCTACTTTGTTTCATAAAAGTTAATGTCTAAATATTAAATTTCTAGATCGAGATACGACATTCTGTACCGCGCAAAAAATTTGACGTATCTACTAGAGATTTTTATGCACATACTTTTATAGCCCCCCCTTGAGTTTCGGTGGGGTCATTTTTTGCTTGAGTTACGTTTCTTGTCATCTTATTTCGATGACTATTATAAAATTGAAAGATTGGATATTCGTGAGTTTGTAAATTTGGATGTTTGTTAGTCAGCTACGTCAACAGCTGAACGGTTTTAGGTGAAATTTAGCACTCAGATATACCATGATCTGGATTAGGACATAGGCTACTTTTTATCCTGGACCTAATATCATGGATCAATTTGCACTTAAACCCTAATTCATACATACATACATACGCACTCACGCCTGTAATCCCCGAAGGGGTAGGCAGAGGTGTAACTAGTACACCCACATTTCGCCGAGCGTATCTCCGTCCCACGATGTGATAGGGGGCGAGCCTATCGCCATACCGGGCACAAATTCCAGACTCCGGGCTGATACTGAGAATTTCGAAATAGAAAAACCCAATACCACTTTACCCGACCTGGGAATCGAACCCGAGACCTCAGAGTTAGCCTCAATTGTAACGCATACGCATTACAACTGCGCCACCGAGGCAGTGTAATTCAGCATACATGCCATTTAAGGTTTTGTCATTTTTAAGTCACGGTAAAATGACACAGTGCACAACACCAGCTCATATTAACGTAAAAAGTACGTATGACAGCCGCTTTTCGGTGCACAATTCACAGTTGCCAGGCTTACCTATCTCATTTGAAATCGCAATAGTAGTTACTATTGGAATGGCAGTTGCCAAGATATTTATAAAAGGCAATGTGTGGCGGAGTCGTGTGGTGAGAAGGAATAAAAATCCCACGTGAGGCGTTTGGGAGAGTTTTTATTTAAAACAACAAGGATTTACAAGCAACCAAGATCAGCGCAACGTTCAAAAGGGCGAATGTGGCGATATGACCCCACTAAAACACAGGATTCACTAGTGTCCCGCGAGACTTTTTCAATTAGGATGAGATCTGCATCTGCGCTACATGAACTTTGGTGGGGTATTCCTAAACTTAACACGGTAATGCATTGGAGGTCATTTAAACATTTAAAATCTTCACACTGAGATGTAGGAATATGTACAACGCCATCTAACGCCGTATGAAGTAAACATGTGCTCATGCATGTTTACATAAGTGACTTCCAAGGCGTTTAACAGTTGGTCTAGGACACTAGTGTTAATAAATACCTAAGTTAAGTACATTATATATAACATAACTGTTACAGATGTTGATTTTGATTATTACTTTACGGTGTAATAAACGGCCGTCTAAATGCCCACACATCAACACGAATGCAACAAAGAACTAAGTAAGCGTTTAAAGTCTGATTTACTGCTGTAAGTACACTTAGAATACAGCAATATCTCATTACTAAGTTTATGACCCACACTTTTGTAGGAATAATTAAAATAATATTTCGGTAGAGGTACAATACATTGTAGAGCCAGTAGGTGGCATGTGGTCTTGTATGACGAACTTCATCTGTGTAGTAACCTATCTATTTCTACCGCCAAGCAGTTGTGTGTAAGAACTTTTGTGTTCCAGTTTGGAGGACATTGAGTTGACATTGGAATACGCTCGTCATCTCGTGATATAGGATTTAAGTCTCATAATGCCCAGTAATTTCGTTGACCTCTATGCCCTTTAAAGCGAAACACCACAGTATTTACATGTTGCTGCTTTACTGCAGAAATAGACAAAGCGGTGGTACCAATCCATATGAGGGGCCTACCACTTAGTTTAAATGTGACATGCATACGCTCTCACGCCTGTAATCCCCGAAGGGGTAGGCAGAGGTGTAACCACTACACCCACTTTTCGTCGTCCCTTGATGTGATAGGGGGCGAGTCTATCGCCATACCGGGCACAAATTCCAGACTCCGGACTGATACTGAGCATTTCGTAATAGAAAAACCCAATATCACTTTTACCCTACCCGAGGATGGGACGCGAGACCTCAGCGTCAGCCTCAGTAGTAACGCGTACGCATTACAATTGAGCCACCGAGGCAGTCAATTATATAAGTAACATCTCATTTTGGTATGATGTAGGCAGTGAGTGCAGTGTCATGCAGCTGACTAATTCCAGACTCTGAGTGATTTTGCTACTGTTTATGGGTAGGCGTGACAGGTACCACCGGGCAAGTGTCCCGCTTGTTTTTTTTTTATTGCATAGGCTGGCATAAAGTAAGTGGATCACCTGAAGGTAAATTATTTCCACCGGCCCTGTACGACCATCATACCAGAAGAATCATGGGGACATTGCCGACCTTAAAGAAAAGGGATAATCAAGGGATTGATCAATCAAGGGGGACAGCAACGTACAAACACAGCACCAAGCCGTTACTTTACGTCGGTTTTCTGTTCAACCGTGGTAATGACCCGGCCCATTTGTGCTGAGACAAAACTGTCAACACCGTGGATCTACCACTCAAAGGATTCGTCTCTATTTTTTCTCATAACATGTACCGAAAACACAACTGCATTTTGGTACAGCGCGAGTGCATTTTGAAACATCCTTTATCCCTTCGAGCATACAGGCCTAAACTTATGTTATATGTTACTGAAGTTGTTGACATATAAAATATACAGTATACCGTTTATACATAAGTAATCATGGACGGCTGCGTCGCACGAGCTCGTCACATCAATAAATACTAGTATATTATATTACAACTTGCGTTTCAACTCGGCGCGTGCGCTGATCAAATCTACTGCCTCTATAAACTTGTAGGGATGTGGATTTGGAAAATAACAGTTTTATCGATTGAATGTATCGATATATAGTGTTCTTGGATATACTAAAAAGGGAAGACAGTAAACTAAAATAATACATCTATATTTATGAACATATTACAAAATCGGTTGTGACCTAATTATGCTGCGGAGCGTGATAATTCTCTGGCTATTGGTTGGTTATTGATTAGTTACTTATCTTATAGTTAATATATTAGTTAGCATTAAATAACAAAAATATGTTGTAAACTATACTTAAAAGTAACCTCTATGACGAGACAACGTACTCAACGTCGTTTCGAGGCAGATAATCTTCTACGGTCTAATTTTGCAATGTCAGAGAAATCCTTAATAAATAATTAATCTCAAGAAACAAAAACCCTCCGAGGAAACTGCTGGCCTACGACATTGTTACCTGAAAAATGTAGGCCGTAATTTATATACTTAACTGAATAAATTAAAAAATATTTTTTAGTTCAAAACATTTTTTTAACAATAAACTAACTATCGATACTTCCACAGTCCCATCACTAACTCACCGAGCGGTTCTGCGGTGTAAGTAGAATATAATATTTTGCGGTCGTACAATGGTCAGAAATACGAGACCGATGAAAGTTTATCTAATAATATCAGTAGTGCAGTTCGATGTGTCGATCAATCAATATTTTGTAACTGGTAGTGTCGCTTTAATTGCTATAAGGTACTTTGTGCTTTAGGTTAAGTGTTCAGTCATAGATCATTGGTGATAGAATAGATGCCGTATGTGTAGAACATCGCGTGCGATATTTTCTGCAACTATTTTTACAATAATTAACAAAAAATAAAACCAAACAGATAAAACTAAACAATTTTGAGTGAAGGCTAAATAAATAAAATTATTATTAATGTTATTTTAGTGAAAGAATCATTAAAATTGGTGTATAAATATTGAAGTTTTAGTTTCTTCTTCCGTTAGTCTTTGGATTACCCTTAGGTCATCCCCGTAGGATTAACATTTGTTGGGGTTATGCGTGAACAATCCTACAAAAAACTATACAGACAAATTGAAAATCTTCCTCCGTTTTTATTTCATCGGATAAGAATTTGCATGCTTGGTTTCCATATGCGTTGTAATTCCTATAAGATCTTTAATACAACCCATGGTCTGTGGGCTCAATAAGGCTTTATTGTATTTTTATTTGACCTCATCTGTTAGTATGTGTGTATCAAATATTTAGGTGCTGGATACCACAACTTTAATGTATACTACTAGACAAGCTGCACGGTACATAGAAATTGTACCACTAAGTTGCGGTCAATTGACCGTAACTAAATATTACCATCTCGCTTACTCTCATCTATAACCCGTATCGCGCTCCCTGTTTTTGAGCTGTCAAACTCCCGCGATATATGACGCAATTTTATTTCTAAGCAGCCCGTCTAGTAGTATAGATTAAAGTTTTTGACTGGATATAATTGAAAATAGTATACTTAGTTATGTTGTTTTAATGGTCACCACTCTAATGTGGCTGAACCTCTCTCTGTTTACAACATCCTTGATGATAATTATCAAATGAAAAGGTATAATGTGTAAATAATAGTAAATGACGTCATAATATATACAAAAAGTTATTAAATATTTACTGATTTTGTAATAACACTGTTTTTTTGAGTGGTAGAGCCACACTGTAGACACTTGTCTACAGCATGTATGGGCCGGCTCGTCCGGGTCATTACCACTGTCTCACAGAAAATCGACGTAAAGTAGCAGCTTGCTGCTGTGTTTCGTATGGTGAGAGATATCCGGAGGCCCAAACCCCCTCCCCTTCACAATTCCTTAATTATCCCTTTCCTTTAAGGTTAGCAACGCACCCATGATTCTTTTGGTATTGTGGGCGTACATGGGCGGTGGAGACCACTTACCATCAGGTGACCCACTTGCTCGTTTGCCGGTATATACTATAAAAAAACACTAACTTTCAAACAACAATAAAATCTAAAATCGATCTAATTGTTTAGGTAATACGATGCCACAGATACACACAAGGGTACACAACCACTGACAGAAGGGTTAAACCTATAACATCCCTATTTTTTGCCAAGGGTAAAAAATAGATTCGAATTCAGAATCTACATTCTGAATTCGAATCTATATTTATCTCTAAAAGTATTAATTAATTGTGTACATTGTAAATATTATAAAAGGTTTTATCATGGCGCTACTGCTCGTTTCCTGTGATAAGTTGCATTTCAATTAACGTTTTGTATTTAATTTTTAATTAAGGTTCAGACAGTGAGATTTCACCACGCGTTTAAAATACAGTGAATAGTTTACATTAATTTTTTCTTCGACATGCCCTTATTCCACTCGCAGTGAAGTCGGCATAACATGCTTTAAACATTTATGACACAGAAAGATTTGGAAAGATTTGGATTGTAGTTTTACGACCGGCCGCCTGCCTGACGTCAACTCCTTCCTTCCTTCCATCTGCTCTAATTCCACTCGCATTAGGATCAGCGCAACATGCTTTTTTACACTTGTTACAAAATGATTTGGCTTGTAGTTTTTACGACCGGCCGCCTGCCTGACGTCATCCCCTTCCTTCCTTCTATCTGCTCTAATTCCACTCGTATTAGGATCAGCGCAACATGCATTTTTACATTTGTTACAAAATGATTGGGATTGTAGCTTTTACGACCGGCCGCCTGCCTGACGTCAACCCCTCTGGGGCAAAAATACTCAGACCCGAAACATATATCAATCATTATCAAACTCCGTTATATTTAGAACCGTACATGAATAACAATCACTTCATTATTCAGTTTATTATTTATAAAATAAACATTAAACTTGGCCTTAACTGTAATGTAACGCAATTACCCTTTATCAGTGACATGCGTAGTACTCGTACAGTACGTATGTACGTAAACATTGACTATATATGAGCTATATATATTAATTTTAAATACGCATTCATCCGCATTCACGCCTGTAATCCCCGAAGGGGTAGGCAGAGGTGTAACCAGTACACCCACATTTTGCCAAGCGTATCTCCGTCCCATGATGTGATAGGGGGCGAGTCTATCGCCATACCGGACATAATTCTAGACTCCGGGCTGATACTGAGCATTGCGTAATAGAAAAACCCAATATCACTTTATTCGATTGAACCCGAGACCTCAGCAGTGTCTCAGGGTGACGAAAGCCGTCCAATTCCATGCAATACTTTGTAATTCAAAGCTATACGTGGTGTTGCTTTTGTTTATAGGCAGGAGTTGCGCTTACCATCAGGCGCGCGACCTGCTTGTTGCATCACTTAAAAAAAAAACAGGAATACAAAAAATACACGCTCAAATTTTGTGCACGTTCCTTAGGTATGGTGTTTTTCTCCCGATGTTTTATTTCACAGTTTAATAATAAAATATATTTTAGCATTGTGTAACAATATCCATAAATACGTCATTACATTGTCATGTAATAAATACCTACTCAGTCATTGAAATAATTACAAGTATATTATGTAAACATAGTTGTGTTAACAATAATATTACAACGACAATAAATGCAAACAGTTAAAATAAAATTACTTATAACTTAATTATAGGTCAATCAATTTGCGTTTTAGCATTTAATATTCACAACATAGTAATAATATACCAAAAGAATCATGGGTGCGTTGCCGACCTTAAAGGAAAGGGATAACTAAGGCATTGGGAAGGGGAAGGGATTTGGACTTCCGGATATCTCACTCACCGTACGAAGCGTAGCAGCAAGCTACTATACGCCAGTTTTCTGTGAGACAGTGCTAACAACCCGGAAGAGCCAGCACATTCATGCTGTAAACAAAACTGTCTACACTCTCTCTCACTCTCTCTCACTCTGTCTCTGTCACAAACTGTCTGCCTCGGTGGCGCAGTTGTAATGCGTACGCGTTACGATTGAGGTCAACGCTGAGGTCTCGGGTTCGATCCCCGGGTCGGGTAAAGTGGTATTTTGTGGGTTTTTCTATTACGAAATGCTCAGTATCAGCCCGGAGTCTGGAATTTGTGCTTGGTATGGCGATAGGCTCGCCCCCTATCACATAAGGGACGGAAATACGCTCGGCGAAATGTGGGTGTACTGGTTACACCTCTGCCTACCCCTTCGGGGATTACAGGCGTGAGTGCGTATGTATGTAATATGATTAAAATAAAATTTGAAGTTCTAAGTAAATATACGCTCTGCATTGAGTACGTTGATAATCCACTTACATGTCGAAATATCTAATGCACATGATTCACTGTGGGAACCGGACTGCAATGCTTATCATTGTATGCCTACTGTGTGTTTTTATGCAATTTTATGTCATTTGAAAGCCTCCGTGGCGCAGCGGGTGAGTAGCCAACTGCGAAGCGACAGGCCGTTCGATTCCCGCACTGAGACAAATGTTTGTGTGATCCACAAAAAATAGTTTCGGGCCTGGGTGTCATGGTAGTAAGTCACTCGTAGTTCCTGATACCCACGATACAGGTTTGTTTGGGCACAGGACTATGTGTGTGAGTGTTGGGTGTATTTATTTATTCAATTTACATACATACATACGCACTCACGCCAATACTCCCCAAAGGGGTAGGCCTGTTCCTACTAAGACGCCTCTATTCGTCATATTTGAGCATCATCCGTAGTGAGACCATGTATCCCCCCAGATTAATAAAAACCCTGCATTGGGGGATATTATTAGTGGCTAAGCTGGCCGGGTCGTTACCACTGTTTCACAGAAAACCGACTTAAAGTGGCAGCTTGTTGCTGCGTTTCGTACGGTGAGTGAGATATCCGGAGCCCCAAATTCCCCCCCCCTTCCCAATCCCTTAATTATCTGTTTCCTTTAAGGGCGGCAACACGCCCATGACTCTTTTTGGTATTGCGGGCGTACATGGGCGGTGGAGATCACTTACCATCAGGTGACCCACTTGCTCGTTTGCCGGCCTATGCAATAAAAAAGACACTTTTTTCTACAAGATGAATGGCGCGGCTCCACCGGGTTGTTACCACAGTCTCACAGAAAACCTATGTGAAGTAGCAGTTAATAAATTTCCAGTTTCTCTGCTTTGTGTCTGAGTCCAAAATTGTTACAATGCCAATCTTCAGTGTAACCTAAAAACCTAGCGTAAGTACGAGCAAACAGAATATAAACATGATTCCGAGTTGTCAGTAAACCTAAGAAATAGCCCGTTACAGCGCTAGCTACTGTCTATTATAAACATACAAGGCGTGAGCTTAGAGCGGGTTATAACCCAATTGTTCAAAACTCCAGACATCAATACAGAGATCACCATACTCAAACAGGGGGGCAAGCACGAACAACTTACAAATAAGTATTCGAATCGAGATAGCATTTGTATGATGGTTCAAACAATTTTTTGACTTTCTCGCAGGTTATTCGTGCTAGCCCCTCTGACTTTCTTCAAACATGGCCAAGATAGTTCTTCGATTAAAATAGGTTTTAAGACAGAAAGCCACATTAAATCGATCCATTAGATATTCTTCTTCTTCCTCAACCTGCCCTTATCCTACTCACAGTGGGATCAACGCGACATGATTTTTTAAACTTATGTTACAGAAAGATTTGGCTTTTAGTTTTTACGACCGGCTGCCTGCCTGACGTCAATTCCTCTGGGGCAAAAATACTCAGACCCGAAACATATATCAATCATTATCAAACTCCGTTATATTTAGAACCGTACGTGAATAACAATCACTTCATTATTTAGTTTTCCCGAACTGGTGTATTGAGAAATAATCAAGAATTATTTTTCCCAGATTCTACCTTCAGCTTCTTCTAGAGGTAATAAACGGGTAAAGCGGTATCGGAACCGCGACTTCGGTTTCGATGGTCTGTTCAACTCCCGCTAGGTTGATGCCACTATTCGAATTGTGAATGTCGATATAAGTATGCCCTAATCAGCACAGTTCATAAGCCCATCACTTGTTCAACCTACAAAGCTATACTATCACGTAGTGCATTATACTCGAGTACACGTATGAACTTTTGCGAGGTACGGCAGAAGCGGTTTAGAACCGGTCCGGTGAATACTGCACGTTGCCTCCGAGACCACAGAGAGGTGTGGAGTCGACTTTACCATTTTATGTGGTACTAGCTTTAGCTCGCGGCTCGCGAATCCGCCTGTGTGAGCGTACTACTATCGTTGAAAATTTATTTTTATTCAATAAAAATTATGGATAATGTACTTATTTATTGGTACATAGGAATACTTGGAATCAGATGAGTGGCTTACTCATCTTCAAACAAAATCATTAACTTACAAACTTTACCTTTTAGTCTAAGGTTACGTTTGGGGGTCGAGTAGAATGGAAGGATATTATTTATTTATTTCACAGAACGTGATGTTCGAGGTTTTATTCTGAATGTTTAGCCAATTCAAGATCAGAATCCTTTATGAATTTTACGATTTGCATTAACTAGGGTTTACGGCTCCTGCTCTATGAGGAACAGACCAATATATTAACTAGTATAAGTCCAGTTTCCATCTTCGTCATTCCTAGAGAGTGATTTCTCTTTAGTAATTCTTCGCGAAAAGGATTATCCTACTATCTTACTACTATTATAAATGTAAAAGTTTCGATGTTTGTGAGTATTTGAATTTGGAAGTTTGTTACTCAATCACGCTTTCACGAGTTTTGGATGAAATTTGGCACACAGGTAGACTATGACCTGTATTAAACCATAGGTTGCCTTTTATTCTGGAAAAAGCCGCGAAACGCTGGCGAAGCCGCGAGCAAAAGCTAGTTGTTTATAAATTAACTAAGACGATCGACTCCATAGCTTCCTCTGTCCTAGAGGCAAGATTTTGCCGTGAAGCGTCTTTATTACTCGGCGTCCCTAGATAAAATCTGTGGCTCACGCGCACTAACTATAATCACTTATTATAAGTACATTGGGGCTATTACGTTTCCTGGTTTAAACGAAACCTACTTCTTTACTTTGTCTTGTTCATCGGATTTGTGTGTGATTGAAAATGTTTGGGTGTATTTTGTTCTTTTGTAAATTTTGTTTACAATATCTAAATCGGAATAAACAAAATAAAAATATTAGAGTGTAAGTGGGTCAACCAACATCTTAGGCCTAAAGCCAACCTCACCTGCATGTGGTACCCTCTGCTGATTAGGCAATGGCGAAACTTCGTTCCCGTTGCGGGTTGTGGAGGCCAGACGGCGGGTGGCCCCATATAATACTAAATACCATCAATTTTATGGCACAAGAAGGCGAACCGTGGCATTAAGACGGGATAGCGCCAGAAAGAAAAAAGATTGATCAATAATATTGTTTAAATATAATTTCTCATCTAGTTAATGATCCAACATCGTTATTAAATTTAATAGATCTCTTGTGTTTAGAATTTTCTTTTAATGATCGTAGAATCCAGGTAGGCAAGTTGATGTCGAATGCAAATTCAAAAGTTAGGATGGCCCTAAAATAACCAGTCCTAAAAATATACTCAAATAAAATTATGCCTTCCAATGTGGTTTAGTATTAATATGGTTTTGCCAAGTTTATAGACGTAATACCAATCAAAATATTTACAAATAGTTATACTTTAATAGCGAACACCATAAGGAGACGTAAAACCAGTGATATCTAAAAACCACAGGCTTTCGACACAGAGTACAAACATTATAATTCTAATCTCCAATACATAAATTATAGGGCAGTCGTTAAATATCAGTACCGAGCGATTGCAGTGACATAAAGCTGTTTTACATCTGCCACTTTATTTGTATCATCTATGACATCGGTGGTACCTTTAATATCTTCATAATAAAGTCTATTTTCGCATTTTGCTATAGTATTTGGAATTTTGTCGATGAATTCTACGCCTTGCGCAATATTAACGCCAGCCTGATGTACTATTTTGTATATATTTAGTGTATGTGTAATTGAAATTGTCTTTTACATGTTTTTGTTCTAATTACGTATTGGTTTATGTTTGATGTTCCTTTGTTTTGTGAAAATGTTTGTTGTGGTTATTATATAGGTCATTAATAATTTTGGTTGTGATTCATCGAATTCATTTGTGTTATTCCGTATTACTTTAATGAGGTCATATTAAACAAATTTATAATTATTATTTCATGTAGTACAATAAAATTGAGTATTATATAGTATATTTGAGTGACAGATCCACGCAGTAGACACTTTTGTCTACAGCACGAATGGACTGGTTTGTCCAGGTTGTTACCACTATCTCACAGAAATCGACGTAAAGTAGCAGCTTGCTGCATTGCATTAAAAAAAGAAAAGCATTCCCTATTTGTGTTCTTAGAACCCAATAATAATTTATAATGGAATATAAATATCTCAATTGAGTCAAAATAAACAACGTTAAACTACAAAATAGGATAAAAAATTACAATTTCAGTCAAACTTACACGAAGAGTTTAAAGAAAGATGTTTCAATTTTAAACTTCCTTCGGTTTTATTTGTTTGGGCGATAAACTGGATTGTATATTGAAAACCAATTGGATTGAAAGGTATTTGTTTATGTGGCGGCTAACTTTAAATGAACCCTTAAGGGGCGGCAATTCTCTTTGAGGCAAGTACTTAAACATTAACTGTTTGAAATAGTTATTTACAAAATAATCTCATTCGAAAATCGGTGATATCAATCGACCGTCCATATGTACGGGCTAAAGGAAATATACAGCTTCCAATAGTGGACACTTATTTACCGACTGTAAGATGATTAAAATTTCATAGGAAACCATTCAGGTTAATATTGGATCTAGTTAAGACAAATCTTAAATTTCGTCATATTTGCCATAATTTGCATGATTACAATAATATTATTTGCATAACATATGACTCCTTAAGAAACGATATAGGGAGAATTGATGTCAGACAAGCAACGCATTGTAAAACCAATAAACCAAAACATTCCAACAATATGAACTTTACTGAACTCTGTTTTGGATATTGGATGATGATGAAATCTTGATTGATTAGGGGTTAGTGACCAGTGAAAACTTACAGTGATGAATTTAATTTTAAAAGTGTTTCAAGGTTGTTTTAAACCAAATTCTTATATTTAGTTGCTATATATTTGTGCAAAACCAATACCTTAATAGGTGATCCTGTAGAAAATATCTCCATTCTCATTGACCTTCAATACATTATCGAAAATACTTGTCGCAGAAAACTGTAGAAAGATGTATAGAAGGTGATAAAGATACTTATTCTGCAAGCAGTGGAACAATGAACGCTACGCAAAACAATCTAATTGACATGGCCATTTATGTGCAAACTAATTTAAATAACACTGTAACTTCATGGTATAAATAGCAATCCCTAATTATAAAATCTGAACTGGTCATCTTTCAAACTCGCCCTAGATTTGTAAGCATGCGTTTAGCATTTTGAACGATCTTTCCGCGCTAGCCTTGGGCTATGTTTCTAAATGTACCCTCATTACCCTAATGCAAATGTTTTCCATCAAATTAGTTGATGGATTTCCTTCAGCTTGTTTAACTGTACTGGTGATTAGTGTGTGAGTTAAGACGCATTCTGATTTTTGTATTTCTAATAGTTTACCATCTATAGTATTTTTTGCTGGAAGTGCAGAGTTTATACCTACTGTTTAAATATCTTTAACATTTTCTTTCAAAAAAGTATCACAAAAATAAAAAGAAACAAAATTTTACCCACTAAATCAAAATGGAAATATATTGTTAAAGAGATAATCAGATAGACGTGTCATGGGTGATGGCTTATATCGCCTATACGTTTACTATACGCTGTACTAATACGCTTGACAATTTCGCTTTGCAAAAATAATTTCTCAGACGGTTTTTTACGTCCACAAAACACTTACAATTCTCTTGCTGTCCACACAGTTTAAGAGACTAACAGGTGCAGAACATTTCGCAAAACCACTAATCTCGTGGTTGACATCATGCGTAGGAAAGGCGTCAATTTGAGTCGTATTTAGCACGCCAATAACAATAATTTATAACTAGTTTAGTCCAGTTATTTGCTCGACAGATTCGATAGCTTTTAAGCGTTTGGTTTAAGTGGCATTTTATTTGCTGAACGTATAAATAAATAATAAATACACCCAACAGTCACACACATAGTCCTGACCCCACACTAGGTAAATCTGTATCGTGGGTACCAAGAACTACGAGGGCATTGCGGTCCCACAACACCCAGACCAGAGACAAATATTTGTGAATCAGACAAACATTTGTCTAGGTGCGGGAATCTAACCCACGGCCTCACGCTTCGCAACCGGCTACTCGACCGCTGCGCCACGGAGGCTGTCAATTGACTTTATTTGGAAAATTATATTATACTAGGGGCTTTGCCCATGTTTTTTTTTAGAATAGAGAGATTAACTTATAGCTCACTTCATATGAGATGATTATCATCCCATTAGGGGAATAAGGGTTTATACGTAATCACGCGTCAAAATTGAAATTTCAATGTGGTTTCAACCAAATTAATGTAAGTAGCTATGAACAACTTGGTAGTGTAAATCATATTTCAATTATTAAAAAATTCACGTTTGTAAATCTTTCAATCGATTTACTTAAAAGTTAATGTTATGATGCTACTGTTTCCTTTTACTGGGACATTCACGTATGTCAATAAACACAGTATGGCATAAATACATTTTTACACCAGGCAAAATTGTTAAAGCAAGCATTACCAACATTTTGATTAGTCCAAAAACTATGAGGATCAAATGCAGGAACCACATCGGAATATCATACTAGCCTCAAATTACAACGGAAGAAATGAAAAAGCTTTAACCTTAACGCAAAAATACGCTGGATCATCCTTAACAAAACTGCAGATAAGGTATCATGACCCTATACCAAATATTGTTTATGTCTATGCAGTTTAATACATAACCAGGTTTCGAATCCGCAACCTGTACCGACCAGTCCACCCACACGCCCGTGGGCGTGCCACCTTGCGAATAAACTCGTTCCAACACAAACAAATCCTTTATCCAGCTCAGGTTAACGCGGGACTTGTTTCTTTGTATGCTTTTGTATTGATAGTTATGGTCCAGACAAGTAAAGTATAGAAGGTGAAAATCATCATTGACGGTGTAGGCTTATTATTTTATAATATACACCGTATGCATGCATATTATATACATGCGTATGTATGTATGTATGTACATATACTATTTGTACATACGCACTCACGCTTGTAATCCCCGAAGGGGTAGGCAGAGGTGTAACCAGTACACCCACATTTCACCGAGCGTATCTCCGCCCCACGATGAGATAGGGGGCGAGCCTATCGCCATACCGGGCACAAATTCCAGACTCCGGGCTGATACTGAGCATTTCGTAATAGAAAAACCCAATACCACTTTACCCGACCCGGGGATCGAACCCGAGACCTCAGCGGTAGCCTCAATCGTAACGCGTACGCATTACAACTGCGCCACCGAGGCAGTCTTTTTCATCGTTTGTGTGATCCATTTTTTTTTTTATTCGATCTGGGCGTTTACTCCCCAGAGGGGTTGGCGTCAGGCAGGCGGCCGGTCATCAAAACTACAAGCCCAATATTTGCGCTGCGCTCGTCACCCCGAGACATAAAATGATAAGTCTCATAATTTCCAGTAGTTTAACTGGCTTCAACGCGCTTCGAACTGCAATACCGTGGCGCTTACATAATGCTCAGATGGACACATACAAAAGACCTAGCAAAATAAAAAAAATACAAGTATGGGTTAAAATGAAGACAACAAAATAATGATAAGCAAAATTTTGCAAGTGCAGATTGGTAATTAAATAAAATAATTTAAATTTATCAATATTTTTTTTATCAAATGACTTACATTTCAACTGCATCATTTAAATTATACTTATAGAGTAGAATAGTCAATTTGCAGAAAAATGAATCACAATTGCGCGTACTTGACCCAGTTGCACGTTCACGCACGATGCACACGAGTTGCACAAGGAAGCAGAACATCTTGAATAATTAGAATTATGATTTAATAACTACTTGTATGATCCAGTGGACAAAGAACAATCATGAATTTGATATTAATTCATAATTTATTGAATACCGTGAAGGTTGATTGGGAATGAAATGATTACGGATTTCATTCGTTTTTTATGGTAGGATTGAAGCTTACAGTAGTTTTTTTTATCTTGGCCTACTAATGGCCTTTCTACGAGTCCCAAGTTTGAGCCGTTTTAAACTCGGAAACCTATTCATTGATCCTAAATACGATATTGAAAGATCCAGACGACTTGTTTGCAGCATAAGGTCAAGACTATCTAGTTGAGGACCCTGTCGATTGACTTAGCTTTATACTAAAAAACCGTGTTAAAATCAATAATTTGTTTAGGCCCTACGATATGCTAGAGTCTAGACTGATAGACAGTGTGGGCAAGCATACAACTGCTCTCTTTTTAACCAACTTCAAAAAAGGAGGAGCTTCTCAAACGGCGCGTATATATTTTTTATTGCTTTTTTATGTACGTCGATTTCTCCGCCAAATATAAACCAATTTTGTTGAAAATTCATTCGATAGAGTTTAGCTGCGATGTGGTCCCTTATAAATTTGGTTAAGATCTGATGACGTAGTACGGAGTAAAAAAAAGTAACTCCCCAATGAATAGCAGTACACTCATCATGATTGTATCATTGTATTGCAATTAGCATGCCATTGCTGTAACAACCATAAAAATAATTAAAAATAAAATAAGCTTTAACAAAACTTAGAAACCGACTTTATAATAATAATACTGAAAAGTACAGTACTCTTTATTTTAAAAGGTTTTTTTACATTTTTAAATATCACATTACCTAAAAAAAAAAAAAACATTTAAAAAAAAAAAAGTATCACCCTCCAATGGCGAGACCTAAGACTCAAGCCACCGGCGGTTAGGGTCCCAGTGTGAGGAACCTCCTCACAATGCGTGCCGTGTCCAATAATACAGCCTTCTGCATCGGACTTTTGACCCAACTAACAATTGAGAGCCTCTGAAGATGTTGGTCGAGACTCTTCGGTATTAACCCATGGACGGAAACGAAAAAGACAACTAACTAATTATTTCTATAAATCTTTTTGGAGTCGATACAAAGTTATTTGACCGGCATCGACTCTAAAGAATCCACGGTACACAATTCGCGAATTATTAAATACCACTCACGATTTCACAATCCAACGCTCAAGCTAACCTCAAAAACTTTTCACACCAGATTCCAAACACCGTTCGAAAGCTAGGCACGTAGGTGGACGGTGTAGGGCTAGAACTAGGCTCTGTTTACGAATAACAATGTGCACCGTTAGATCGTGACAAGGTGCCGTGTTAAAGAGGCTGACTGGAATACATCCACGTTTAATCAGGGAGTAGCTGGGAACTGACTGGGACATCATACGAATGTAGTAATGTTAAATTAATGCAATATCGTGATGGTATTTGCATGGTTTTGATTGGATTCAGATCAGATGTATGATATACTTGACCTATTTTTTATAAGCTTCAATGACGAGCCGAGCAGGACGCTTGCCTGATGGTAAACGCTTGCGCATAAACAAAAGCAACATGACACAAAACTTTGAATTAAAAAGCAGTGCATGACATTGGATTGCGCTCGTCACCTCAAGATATAAGATGTTAGCCCAGGCTAACCCTGGCTTCAATGTCCTTCAGACCGAAACACAACAGTGCTTATACACTGTTGCTTGGCGGCATAAATAGACAAAGCGGTGGTACCAACTCAGACAGCATCTCGCATACTAGGCACCTAGTCACAGGTGTATTTATAAAAAAAAGTATTTATATATTAGAGATAAACAATATGTTAATTGAAGACAAGATTTTTTTTACATAAAAAATGGCCAAATTCTAGCTTAATTCTCAAAACATGGACTCACGAACTGAGATCAAGGGCCTGAAATGCTTTCCAAAAACAAAATCAAAGACAATAGTATCAAAGAAACCGGTCACTAAGGAGTCAAAGACCGTCACGCTCAAGTAGTGATGAACTTGTACGAAGAAAGGCGGAGATTACTCAGATGGAAACAGAATGGATCGGATAAAAACATTCAAAGGGTGGAGCGAAATCAAATCCGTGTGGGAGTTGAAGACTTTTTCAATATGGTCTAGATCTTGCATTATAATATTCTACTGCTGGGCATGGGCCCCGTCTACTGAATGCGAAGGGTTAGGCCTTA
Organism: Mimas tiliae; assembly: GCA_905332985.1. Taxonomy (NCBI): domain Eukaryota; kingdom Metazoa; phylum Arthropoda; class Insecta; order Lepidoptera; family Sphingidae; genus Mimas; species Mimas tiliae. The sequence goes on along the minus strand of HG995260.1, from coordinate 2,513,308 downwards.
CTCCACCACGATTGTCTAATGCGGGTTAGTAGAATTTTCATACATAGAAACTCTTATGGAGAACTACTCAGGTATTCAAGTTTCGATATTTCCTTTATCGTTAAAGTAAGCGATAATTGTCAATGAATGCACAAACAACTTAGAAAAGTCAGAGGCACTTAGGGCTAATTTCGAACTTGCGAGTTTCGTCTCGACAGTCCATACCACTCCCCGCTGAGCTATCGCTGCTCATTCGTCTACTATTTCGTGAATTATAAAAGCATCAAAAGCTAACAATGGAACCTTTCACGTACTTCTATGTTCCCAGAGCGCGTTATAATTAAATAATAAAAATTAAACGATTTAATTGCCAATAACTCAATCACTGAACAATGATTGTAATGAACTCGCACGCAATTTATCTGTCGAAAATACACGTCATCATATACTAGAGAGATCAAATCATCTACCTAATTGAAGTCATTACTGGTGTTGCCACATCGAAAAAAAATTATGTTTTTTACTATACAGTAATTATTGTGATTTGTGTTAGTCTGGATATCTAATAAGAAATATGGATAACAGTGACAGAGCCTGGGCTGGCTCGACTGGTGTGGTACCACTGTCTCACACAAAACTGGCGTGAGCGTTGCGTTTCGTACAGTGAGTTTCTGAAGACCCAAATCTCCCCTCCCCTTCCAAATTCACGTACCTTTCCTTTAAGATCGGCAATGCATCTATAATTCTTCTGGTAGTGTATATTTCATAAGTGATTATGGACAGTGGAGAGCACTCAACATCAAGTGACCCACTAGCCCGTTTGCCGGCCCTTGTTATAAAAAATCTTATTGATAATAATAATGACAAATTACACCTAAATCCATATTTTGGTCACATTTTACTAACTGGGCCTTAGATGCTCAAAGAAGGATGGAAATAAAATAACGATGATTTTCGTACGTAAAATCACAATTATTATTATTTTTTGTATGCCAATTCCGATGCCTATTACAACAAAGATAAAAGAATTTAATGTTTCATTTAATACGCCAGGGTTTTATTTATAAATAAGTACTTATTAATTATTTTTTACAAATATGATAAATATACTTTTAAAAAGAAAACTAGTGTTTTTTCATGCAACTTGAACGCTCGTGCGCCGTCCTTTTCCATACGATTTTCTACTTTGAAGCTGGTACCACTAGTCATTAATGTACTGAATGCATGTGAGTGAGTATCATTATATCAAATTGATAAATAATTGTGATGCATTTTATGTACAGTCGTCGACTCTTTTGAGTTTTAAAAAACAATTTTCACCACAATTATCTTGTGATTTTCGATTTTTTTATCTTGATGTTTATGTAGTAGAATACAGTCAAGGCTAGAGCTAAGTTCAAATTATGCAACACAATGTGTCTTAATTGTTCAGTTTTTTTTTGTTGTTGTTGTCATTTGCTTTCCTTAGTTTGTGACCAGTTTTTCTACAGCATGACTGGGCTGATTCGACCAGTTTGTTACCACTGTCCACAGAAAATCGACATGAAGTAGCAGCTTGCTATTGCATTTCGTACGGTGAGTGAGATATAGATATAGATAGGGCCAAATCCCCTGTCCTTCCCAATCCGTTAATTATCCCTTTCCTTTAATATCGACAAGGCGTCCACGATTCTTTACGTATTGTGATCGGTTAGGCGGTGGAGATCACATGGAGATCAGGTGACCCATTTGCCCGTTTACCGGCCGCTACTATAACATATTCATATATATATAATATGAATATAATCCTATCCCAAATCCCCATGTTCCATGCTATTTACCAACAATTGATTAATTGCTGGTTTAATTAATAACTCAAACTAAAATACTAAGCAAGTGCATTTAGTTTTGTGTGCGATATTACTTCTGTCTTATTGCCTATTGTTGCAACGTAGAATATTGCAGAGTCTAGCAATTAGGCGGCATAATACAATAATACTAATACACGATAATTTACAATATTAGTGTTTGATTATGTAAAATAATAAATAAATAATAAATACACCCAACAGTCACACACATAGTCCTGACCCCACACTAGGTTAAACCTGTATCGTGGGTATCAAGAACTACGAGGGACTTGCGGTCCCACAACACCCAGACCCAAGACAAATATTTGTGGATCAGACAAACATTTGTCAAGGTGCGGGAATCGAACCCACGGCCTCACACTTCGCAACCGGCTACTCGCCCGCTGCGCCACGGCGGAATATAAATATAATGTTATTATATTTCTATATTTTTCGCCATATTACAATGCACCGGTTCAAAACTAAAGCGGGAAGCAAACAGTCGCTATATTTTTTCATAAGCTTGTGCTTTCTCAATGATATGATAGCGTAAACGTCCTCTTAATAAAAAACAGATTTATACATACATAGACTCACGTTTGTTCCCCATAGGGGTAGGCAGAGACAACGGATAGATTTATCCTGTGAATATTTTTTTTGCAATGGACGTATGCTGTTAGTCTTTTATATCTTCTAACAATATAGTTGATAATAAAGGCATTCTATGTAGAAAAATGTAATATTTGGCTGTGACAAGTTTAAAACACCTTCTATTTCTAGAAACATTTTAAGTTGAAAAATCAATAGTAGATAGGATTGTTAAGTCGAATATTTTTTTTTGTATACACCGTAAACAACCAAATGTAATCAACACTTATATCAACTTGCTTTGGATCCAAGATGTTGGTAGCTAATTTACTCTCCAAAATTGCTTTCTCCAATACTAAAACATGGAGGATTTGGTCCTCTAATAGTTTTGTAATATTTATATTTGTTCGCATGAATCTTTGACTATTCAAATAGAATGATCATACCAATATTATTCAAACCTGATCGTGGTATATTGAAGGGCACACAATTTTTCAATCTGGTGACCACGACGCGACGGTGCACTGCAGCGGTCGAATCGTGTAAAAAACCGACAAGCCCTGATTTGATAATGACGCCTTTGTCATTAGGTATAGGCAAAAACTGGCGATGGTTGACTCTGCTAGGGTTGCTGCGTTCCTTTATTTTTCTTGTTTTATTTCTGACTGCCTCGGTGGCGCAGTTGTAATGCGTACGCGTTACGATCGACGATCAACGTTCGATTCCCGGGTCGAGTAAAAGTAATATTGTGTTTGGATAATGAAATGCTCAGCATCAGCCCGGAGTCTGGAATTTGTGCCCGTTATGGCGATAGGCTCGCCCCGTATCACATCGTAGGACAGATACGCTCGGCGAAATGTGGGTGTACACCTCTGCCTACCCCTCCGGGGATTACAGGCGTGAGTGCGTATTAAAAGCCATATTATCTTTAAAAGCATAGAGCAGAAGCTTGTTCAGCGCCTACTTTGATATAATGGATTGTTATGGACGCAAATGATGTTGTATATAATAAACAATTAATTTTAACAAAAAGTAAACTATCACCTACTTGCTTAATTTTATATTTATATTTAATACTTATGGAATGAATAATTACTGACTAAGTACGAATAAAATGAAAATTAAAAATCTTTATTTAAATAAAGTAAGTAAACCAGAGGCAATATATCTATTGTTCAAAAAGCTTTGTAATATTAGTATGCAGAGGCTAGTTTTGTATACTTGAACGATTCCGATGAAATAGTACAATTCAAACAGCTTAAAATAGGGACTACTTCAGAGTGTATTACCAATGTCTAAACATCAAATAAATATTAACTACTATAACATACTTCCAGTATCATCAATAATCTATAGTCATATAATTAATATCCCCCCTTTAGAATAACTACTTACAGAAGGTAGATATCAAAACAAAACATATTTACAATCGTAAACTGAAAATTCGCTAAGTATGTGTTTACTCGCACAAAACGCAAAAGAAATGTCAGCAGATAAAATGTATTTTCCAAAAAAATTGGTAATTTGTAGATGGGCAAAATGTGTTTCTTACATTGATTTATAAGTGAGAATCATAAACATAATATGGTAAGTAGGTATTAGCATGGTGATCGTAGTTTGGAGCCGTATATGGCTCCAATTGACAGCCTCCGTGGCCAACGGGCGAGTAGCCGGTTGCGAAGCGTGAGGCCGTGGGTTCGATTACCGCACCTTGACAAATGTTTGTCTGATCCAAAAATATTTGTCTCAGGTCTGGGTGTTGTGGGACCGCAAGTTCCTCGTAGTTATTGATACCCACGATACAGGTTTACCTATTGTGGGGTCAGGAATATGTGTATGACTGTTGGGTGTATTTATTTATTAATTGAACGGCTTAAATTTCATGCGTGTTTCTATAACGAGTTACTCTAAGATCCCTCCACTTCCTTTATTAATTACTTCATTTGCAAACTCATCTGTCAATTCACCAAACTTCACAAAATCTATCAATTAAATACTCAAATGTTCGCCAGCCCTACTCGGGAGCAAGATTTGAGTTCAGAAGTCAGTCACGCGCTGACAGCACACCGATATCGAACGTGCGCAGCACTTTATCTTATATATTTATTATAAACACTATTACGGTAGCCGCAGAATCGATAGAGGCCAAATTGTTTAAGGGCTCTAACAAACAATCGAATTTAAATCGAATAATCGGGTTGTGGTTGAGGGTACATACGCCCTTGAAAATCGATTTACTAAAAATCATATTGGAAATATGAACATTAAGCAGTAGTCAGGTTTATACATTTATCGTCAAGATTGTTATACCCCAATAATGTCAGTATAATGTCACTTCGTCTAATAATAATGGGGATTAGCAAGAGCAAAGATTTTTGTAACCTAGTTCAATAATAGGATGGTTAAATTGCTATGGGAGTGATTTCCAAAACCGAAGCTGATGAAAAAAACGTTGATCCTTATAGATAGCAAAAGCCAAGTTGATTTAATTTTTAACGATTATTTAGAATCCCTAAGGTGTGAAGTACAATATTATTATGTGCATTGTCATTCTCAAGACAGATAAGGGAGGGCCGTTAGTATTTTTAACCACCATTGCAATAATTAATTTATATATATATTAGTTATATTCTTTTCAAATAAAAATAAACTGAACTAAAGTCAATTGTCGATCCAGTTTCGATCGTGTGCCGGAACCCTAACAATAACTCATTGTAATAGTTTACCATTTGTTTTGAGAGTTCCAAGTCATACTATTTCGATTTCAATCGGAAAATTATTGAGTTTGCTTTTGGTTTTATGTACGTACTCAATTACGAATGGACAGATTATAAATAGAAACGTGAATGGTTTGAGCGCCATAAGATGAAGGTATTGGTTCATATACCGTTAAAGGACAAGATTTAATACTTACATACGCTCTCAAGCCCGTAATCCCCGAAGGGGTAGGCAGAGGTGTAACCAGTACACCCACATTTCGTCGAGCTTACTTCCTTCCCTTAAGGTGATAGGGAGCGTGCCTATCGCCATACCGGGTAACAATTCCAGACTCCGGGCTAATACTGAGCATTTCGAAATAGAAAAATCCAATATCTCTTTTACCCGACCCGGGTACCGAACCCGTGACCTCAGCAAAGCAGTAGTAACGCATACGCAATACAACTCCGACATCGAGGCAGTAGATTAATAGTTAGTTCTCTTTCATTCCATTTTTTTTTATGAAAATTCCATTGAAAATGCCAAGAAGACGTTTTCCATCAGTCTAATTATCCTTTGTAGCTTAATGAATTCTTAGTGTGAGTTTCTTTCTATTCCGATCTGCAGATATTATAGTTTTGATATTATACTGTAGCTTAGTATCTTTCAATCTCTTTATCGTATTCGCATCTTGATCATCGCTATCTCCTACGCAGTTGATTAATGTGTCTATTTCTGTATCCAATAATTCTTCTTTTCGCCGTACAAGAGCGACGCCCCGTTAACTGGTGTCAAGTTCCAAAGGCTACCATCAAAGGAACCGTCTGTTGTGCCTGCAACATTGGCGTGCCTTGAGAAGTGGGCTTTCAGCGGTTTTTGCTATACTTATTCCTGGATTAAGTTGGACAACTTAGATATTTTAAGTGTTATGATTTCTTTTGATTTACAGGGTATCGTTATTTTCGGGCTTCCTTACACCAATCACATCTGACACTGCACCACTTGTGAATGTTACTTTTTGATAATATTTCTAATATCTTATACATTGAACACGTCCTTTGGTTTGATCATAATTACTTTACGGGAACCGTTGATAACACCCATAAAATTCCTCGGGCGTTATGGATATCCTTGAACGGTGGTGATCATTTACTATCACGTGGTCAGCTGATGTAAAATTAATCTGCTTACCTGTTAGCTTCTGGTATAAAAATCATCCGTGGAGATGTCACTTCATCAACCATTGATGAAAACTTATTATTCAAAAAAGCAGGTCTCTTATTCAAAATTATAATAAGGACTAAATTTCAAATTGACGATCAAAATATAGAATGCTCGCTTATTTCTCCCTTGCGCCACACATTATCTAAAGCATAGAGTGTAAACGTTCAATTTGTCGGTAATTAAGTATAAGAAACGGCAGGTTTGTTCTCTGCCCGCGCCGCTACAGATCATATCGGGTAATGCGATACACAAAAAGGGGAAAGTGTTTATAAAATAAATTGTTATGATGTAGCTATGTTAATTGCCACTGATGTGTTATTTAAAATGATAGATGACTGGAATGAAGTTGGTAATGGAATTGATATGAAACTTAAAGCTTACGTTATTATGATAATAAATAGAATTAAAGTAACATTAATCAAAATATTCAAATTAATTCCTCATTGGTCTAGTATTAGCAAATGTAGGCTAAGAAAGCATTAAGGCTTAAATCCGAGAGCAACGATTTGAGGTCAAAGTTCAAAGGCAACAGTTAATCATCTAATACTTTATGGTATGTACTCAGTTTTTTCTTTTCGTACGGAAGTAGTAGTAAGACGTAATTAGTAGTAAGGAGTAAGAAGATGATAATCTATCATAAGTTAGAAACATCGAAATAAGATTACTAGAAGGCTAACTCTCATATGAATCTGCCAAAAATACGGCTCCACTTACGTACACATGCAACAAAAATTAATGAACGTTCAAAATCAACTTTATTTCATAAAAGTTGATGTCTAAATATTAAACTAGATCGAGATACGACGTTCTGCACCGCGCAAAAAAATTAAACGTATTAAGTGTCAACTAGTGATCATGAATCCATTTTTATGAATTTATGAACGAGCTGCACAGATTTTTATAGCCCCGCCTCCTTGCACATAGTTTTGGTGGGGAATTTTTTTTCTTGAGTTACGTTTCTTGTCACCTTATTTCGATGGTTAGAAAGGAGACTTAAATTCCACCTGACCTTTCACGCAAATGGACTTAGACAAAATCTAGCTAAACAAATATTTCCATAACAAACAAAGCCATAAGTTTCAATAATCCGATATAATCGACCATAGCTAATGGCTCACGTAGTATTAAAGCTGTCCTTTATTGAAAGCCCTTGACCTGGCTTTAGCTTGATAATGGTTGGAACACCTGCGAGGTGATTACATTGTCATAAGTATCAAATGGCCTAGGCTATCTAGACTTGAAGCTAATTTGAAATTGTGAATTTTGATATTCATTAATTTGCAAGTGAAATTGTACTAACGGTATTATGTAGAGTACATTATCTATAAAATATAATTTAACTATTTTTGTTTACTGTAGTTAACTTAAATATAAATATTAAAATAAGCAACAAAACAACACGTAGAGTATTTTTTTTATTACATTGAGTGACCTGGTTACTCGCCTTATGGTAAGCGCCTCGCCTGCGCATAAACAGAAGCAACAAAATACAGAACTTTGAATTAAAAAGCACTACAACGCATTGGACTGCACTCATCACCCCGAAACATAAGTCTCATAATGCCCAATAATTTCACTGGCTTCAATGTTTACACACTGCTGCTTGGCGACAGTAATAGACAAAGCAGTAGTACCAATCAAGACGACCTCTCACATACCTAACTACCACCTTGTAATTGTAAATTAAAACTGATGTACTTGGTTACCTACGCTTTGTCTTTATCTAAGAAAATGCATTTTGTCTTTATGGAGACAATAAATCATTTCACAGTAGCGAAAAGGTAAGCCAGCCTCTTCTAAAACACAAAGGTAGTGTTAATATTCTTTTCTTCACTCAAAAATTAACAAAAACTGCTTGTCGTAATTTAAGCGGTAAACTAAATTAAATGTGTATGTAGTATTATGTATATGGTAGTATTATACATTTATCACCTTTATCATCAAGTAAAGCCAACTCTACTACCAGTCTATAAAGCATTAAACACACGAACCTCCGATTTATCATTAATAGAGTCAACACCGCATCATCACAGTTGTGAAAGTGTTGGCATATCACGTCGATCCACACAATGGTGTACTGCTAGTGCTGGCATTTGTATAATAATAGGAGCTAAAGGGCATTAGCAAGTCTGTCGTTGGTGTTGTTTAAGATTAGATAAATTTTGTACTGGAAAGATTTTTTAAGAATAAGTTTCATATAGATTAAATAGCATATAATTTATCCTGACATGGCAAAGTAGCTACATTACATCATCATTATCATCATGCATCTACATTTGTCCACTGCTGGATATAGGCCGCTCTTAATGCATCTCTCTTATTGCATACTATTGACTACACTGCATCTGATGGTAATTACAGTGCAATCTAATTATATACATATTTTTTTATTAGCTTGAGTGACGAAACAAGCACGTCACTTGCTTGATAGTATGCGCCACGCCTGACCATAAACAGAAGCAGCACCACACAGAGCTTTGAATTACTAAGCACGGCATGTCATTGTACTACGCTCGTCACCTTATAATATGCTAATTCTCATGTTATATCCCAGTAATTTCACTGGCTTCAATGTCCTTCAAACCGGAATACAATAGTGCTAACACACTGCTGTATGGCGGCAGAATTATTCTGGTCTGCAGTTATTGGATAATATGCCTTCAATAATATATAGGGCCTTATCATTGAAAGAAATATATATGCAAAAAACTTATAGAGAATAATTTGTCAATTATGCTAAAAATAGTGCAACAGCAATAGAAAACATCAAGGGTAAGAAGATGCAGATGAAGCTGATAAGTCATCCTTCCTAATTTCCATATTAAAAAACACTATCGAAAATATTACGAGAAAATAAGGAGCAAATAAAAAAACGATAGCTATGTATCTGAGCAATAATGTCCCATCAAAGGTCACTCTTATTGATTGTCTATAAATAGCAATACAATCTTTTTGAAAGTTTGTTATGGATCTGGGTTGCTTTCATGTGTGTTTTATAAAAGAACCTCACCTTAACAATTTTTTTCTAAAAAACAAACAATGCAGACATCAAAGTGCACCCCACACGGTGTTGTTTCCATAAAAAAATTAAAACATCACAGTGCATGCTACTGTGGATAGAGGTTCAGTATAATTATGAATTTGGTCATTTATCTAGATTGAAAAGTAAAAAATTGTAGTCGTTGTTTTAATGAATTCCGATAATTGTAAAAATTAAGATGGAAGTATTCACGGTGTTTTCTCTCACATTCTATGATATTAAAGATGCTTTACACTATGGTGAGTCACAACTGACTAATTAATAAGCTTTTGGTGACAGGACGCAAGGAGCTGTTAAAATTCTTGGTTCCGGAAATATATTTAAAGAGCCGAGGCAGCTGGAGACAATGGCAGAAAAAGAAAAAGGAGGTAGAGGTTTGGTTTATCATCGGCGAAACCAAAGCACACCACTCGCTCGGCCATCGAGAATGAGAGATTGTCGAACATTGAAAAGGAGTGTACTTGAGATTACCAAATGGTCAGCAGCCAGTAAACCGTTCCAAGAACCGCTGGAGTGATGGAGTAGAAAAACACTTACACCGGCTTCACGCAACTGGCTGGTGAGAGACGATGCAGGAAAGGGAGTAATGGCAACTTCTTGTATCGGAGGCCAAAACCCACTTTGGGTCGTTGTGCTATTATAGTTATTTAGTCATGGAATACCCCTCGTTTATGTAAAATTTAAACGGAACCCCAACTAAGGATATGTTTACAGTATCAGTGACGAGCCAACATTAATGCCATATTTATTTACATTGAAAATAACGTGGCACGTGTTAGCTCCGTGTGTCGTTAAAATTTGTCAGAATCCATCCATCTGGTGCGGTCGTGCTCCGAGCTTTAAATACCGATGTATATAAAATAATGTTTGTGACAGTTTTGGTGAAAAATATCGTAAAATAATTATAGACGATATAAAATGTGAAAATTTAAATTTAATTAAAGTATAAAAATTATGTAAAATGAACTTCGAGGTCAACTACTATTAGACTTTAGGAGCTTCGTATTTAGCAGCGATAGCATATTAGGGAGTGGTATGAACTGCTGAGGCAGAGTCGTAAGGCGTAGATTCAAAATCAGTCCCAAGAGCATACACTAAGACTTTTCTAAGTTACGTGTAATTATTTATTTATAACCTCTGTTACAGAATGAGTGACGTCTAAAATAATTTTATGATCTTGTTATACCTAGTCTATCTTTTCCTGTACGTATGCTTTAATTGAAGCCTGAATCATAGCACTTGTCAACACATGTGAATAAAATATATATAGAACATAACTTGTCTCAAATGTTTTCTACAATTAAAATGATTTCATTTTTTATTTTTCCCTCAGAATGTTCTGCGATAAATCTAACTCGGCACGTGCGCATATTAACACACACACTCACAAAAACACAGCACTTAGGCCGCAGTCATACTAGAAAAACGCTTTTAGATTGCAAATTGGCGATATATCTATTCAGAGTGAATCAGTCATTTTATTGAGTGGTAGAGCCCCGCTGTAGACAGTTTTGTCTACAGCATGAAAGTTCGGCTCGTCCGGTTCGTTGCCACTGTCTTACAGAAAACCGACAACCGGTTAAGTAGCAGCTTGCTGTTGCGTTTCATTGTGTGAGTGAGATTTCATGAAGCCCAAACCCCCTCCCCTTCCAAATCCCATTATCCTCGTTAGCCAGCCTGTGCTATACAAAATTCTCAAGTAAACTAGTAGTACAGCTCCTTACTAGAAATCTTAAACTTATTCATAGATTTAATAATTCATCTTTTTTTATAGTTTCACATTGGTAAACGAATATCTCTTGATAGAATAGTTAGTGCATCTATCGCTCTATTCTGGCTCATTATTTATTCTAATAACAGTCACTAAGCATAACTCATCAAACTTCGCTTGAGCGCTTTAATCAAAACAGTAGGCTAATTCAAGGCTAGCAGCAGCAATCTATGGCCTGGTGCGACAACGGCCTTAGGTGGCCATGCAAACAAATGAAAAACGATCGTTCCTCAGATTACTATAGATTGCAACGCTGCAACGTAGACAGATAATGTTTATGGTTAGTTGTTGCGGTACTCAAAGTGCAATAATATAGGTTGATTTAAAGGAGCGAATTGGTTGAGAAGTGTGAAGTTGCAAAAATAATTCTACTTTCATAATTCTGCCGATCTGCGATAGATTCAGTGTCTATCGTTGATCGACAGTATTCATGGATGGCGCTACACTTACCATCGCTAACTCATAATCATCATATCATCATCGCTACACTTAAAATCATCATTAACTCTCTTTATTAACTATCTTTGGTCACCAGAAAGAGGAGACCCAATCATTTGATTGGGTCTCCTCTAAAATAGTACGAGGATCTCAATCACCTTAATTTTAATAATTTAATATACAGTAACAAGTAAGTTACAAGGTGTAGGTCTCTTGTATGTGAGAGGCCGTTGGGGTTGGTACCACCAGTTGTTTATTTCATCCGCCAAGCAGCAGTGTGTAAGCACTGTTGTGTTCCGGGTTGAAGGACATTGAAGCCAGAGAAATTACTGAACATTATGAGACCTAACATCTTATGTCTTGGGGTGACGAGCGCAGTTCAATGTCATGCAGTGCATTGTAATTCAAAATTCTGTGTGGTGTTGCTTCTGTTTATGGACAGGCGTGGTGCTTAACATCAGGCGAGCGACCTGCTCGTTTTGTCACTCAAGCTAATAAAAAAAGTAACCCGATAGAAAATAATTACCTTGAGGCACCATGAACATCCACAGCTCTAGAGGAATCGATTTGTGTAAAAGAATAGAGATTGTGGGAGTTTTTAGTTCGGTTCGCCGGCAATGAAACTGATCATACTAAAAGCAACAAAAAGCTGCTACTTTTCAACAGTTTCCTATGTGACAACCCCGGTCGTGCCGACTCATTCGTTCCTTTGTAGACACTAGGGGCTTTGCCCATGTTTTTCCACAAAACATAAAATAAAAAAAAAAACTTAAAGTCCGACGAATATGAGACATATCTTACTTTCTGCATCGATTGGTATCGGTCTCGACCCTATACCCCCAGCGGTTTCAGAGGAGATAGCGTGACAAGCTTTTGCCAGGGGCGGCGGCGGCGGCGCCAGTTACTTTTTTAGAATAGAGAGAAAACTGCCTGCAGTAGCTCAATATTGTCATCAGCGAATATTTCAAGTAAAATTATAATCTAAGCTATGTCATCAAACATGGCCTAAAGTTTAAGAACCAATGCAAAATAAATTTACTAATCGTTGTATAAATTTTGCTACGACCAGAGTTAGCCTTGTACCGAAGCGACTGCGCAGTACTCAATTAATGTAATTTATTTTTGTTTACTACAAATATACTGTGTACTTTATGAACCTTCATTTTATACGCGATTTTAGTATTTAAAAAGTTGAAGTACGTTCCCGAGTTTATTCTGAAATAATCTTTGTGCCCCTCTGCCTCGGTGGCGCAGTTGTAATGCGTACTCTTTACGACTGCTGTGCTGAGGTCTCGGGTTCAATCCCCGGGTCGGGTCAATGTGATATTACATACTCACTCACGCCTGTAATACCCGAAGGGGTAGGCAGAGGGTTAACCAGTATACCCACATTTCGCCGAGCGTATCTGCGTGCCATAAATGTGATATTGGGTGTTTCTATCATGTAAATGCTTAGTATCAGCGCAGTATCATGCCCGGAGTCTGGATTTGTGCCCCGTCTGGCGATGGACTCATAAATAAAATATGATCACATCATAGTACGGAAATAACCTCGGCGAAATGTGGGTGTGCTGGTTACATCACTGCCTACCCTTCGGGGATTACAGGAGTGAGTGCGTATGTAATCTTTGCCATTTTAAAAATACATATAAATAGGGTATTAAGAAATACTACAATACTATGATGAAAATATGATCCATTTCATTTCATTAGAAACAAAATTTTACTAAATCTAAACCTTATTCGATTAACCAGACCGAAGTCACTTTTCTAAAAAAACAATAAATACTCTAAGAACATGAGGACGCACCAATTACCATCATGATAGTAGGAAAATTATAACGTTGGTGCAGCTACCGCGTTCTGTCCTTTTTTAATGGTATAATTTAAAGTGGTTAGAAAAGGATAAAGATACGAAATGATACGTTGCTGTGCTGATCTCATGGTACGTGGAAATGAACGTCGCTGATTTCTTTTTAAATATTTATGTGTTCAAGTAAGTAAGTTAAAATTATTGGAAGTGCCCTATTTTTATATTAATTGTGTGCTTGAATGTCACATTCTACATAAAACACTTTTTAACGAAAAGAAAACCAGCTCAAAAAACTAATAACTACTAAAAAGTTATTAAAACTATTTATTTTTTCTATTTTGAGCCGCTGCTATATTGCACCATAATATCTAAGTGTTGGTAGCTAGCACAGACTTAAAATTGGTATTTTTATTTTTAAATTTTACCTTTATGGAGTCGGTTTTATTATTCTTAAAAAGTTCTTATATTTATTTTTAGGTAAATTATCATCAATGTCGGTGCATTAATGACGAAGTTTTAGCCTGTCATCCCTTTTTTCAGTTTCATGAAATTTCAATGGGATCAACTTTGAGTTATAAACAGTCGACATAATCACCAAAATAGGAACACTGTGTGTATATTTATGTAAACCCCTTAGTTTTTTAACCGACTTCAAAAAAGAAGGATTATCAATCTCTAATATTCGGATATTTTCGAAAAGCTCATGAAATTCCATAAGTTTATAAATTTATGGTCAAACAACATGATATCTTATAAAATTGTAATTAGCCCAACCTTTATAAGGCTATTTAGAATTATAATTAGTGGGTTTGTGATTGCGTTATATTTGGACAGCGTTGCCGACAATTAGGAATTTATAGTTCATATTGTCAGCAGTAATTATTGTCAGTACAAATTGAATGCTACTAAAATGGTAGTTTAGTAGATAAGCCGGATTTCAGATTCATTGAAAAGTCAACCTTATCTGTCTTTGTATATGAGTCAAAGGATATATTTGAATTTATGTGTTTTATAAATTATAGAAAACATTCAAAACTTGAACTGTGACATGCACAGTATGACATAAAAATTGCAAATATTCAGATACTCGTGTGCATTACTGAAATAAATCAAAATATGTTTGAAAGTAAATTAATATATGAACTTCTTCATCACACAACTGTCACTATTAAAAATTTGTAGATAACATACATACACACACAGTTCAGACAATCTTTGATGGCATTAGACCATACATCAGGGTATATTATTATCTTATCTGAACATGTAATCATAGAAAAAAATACACAAATACCCAAGACACCCAGGAATTAACACAAAACTAAACTTAGCGATTCCATTATAAACGTCAATCACATGTCACTGACAAATTCTAAACATGGGAATTTTAAAACTGTTCTAAACTAAAATACTTGCATTTTGACCCGAAATTAAAACTTTCGAAATCAATGTACATGTCACACCAGAATTTGTAAATCATGTCTGTCTTTTTTGTTAGTTTAGGGTGAGGAATCCGTAAATAGATAGGTGGCGACTATTGACATTTTAATTGGTTTCTAATTTTGTTGTAGTGAAGATTTTGTAGAAAACAAAACTTGAATTAGATAAAAAAAAATGTAATGAGAGAAAATCGAACTCCATGAGAGTTTTTCAATGAATCACAAAATATATTTGTAAGTTTAGTAAGTATTTCTAATTATTAAGCTGTTTATGGAAATGAACAACCATTCTGAATAGTTGTGAAGAAGAAACAATTTAACAATTTACAATAAAAACTAGCAGAAAGGATTTAGTTAGTTAATAAATATATTTTGATTAAATCCTTCCCCTAACATAAAATAATGATCAATTATACGTCAATCATACCTACAATCAAAAATATAATCTCATCTAACCAATAACAATAACAATGTTGTTAGAATTCTTTTTAAAATAAATGCAATACAATATTAACTAGGTACAACAATTAATTCGAAAGCACTACATCAACAGCAATCATTATTAGTGTCATTTATTAACCCCACACAAAAGATACTTGAAAAACAAAACATTTCTATGACAAATTGTTTTATATTTTGAACACCAAAAATAGTACAATAAGCCACAAAGCCACTTAATCTTTCCAAAAATTTCGACACAAGTAAATTAATATTAATGGAGTAAAAAAACACCCCAATTTGGGGCGACTAAGCTATATGTGAATTGACAAAAAGCTTCTTAAAACTTGCTAGGGTGATCGATGTTTCTTTTTTATCTTTGACAAAAGACACGTCAACATTGGGACGGTCAATAAATTTCTGGATAATTATCTAAGTATTTGAGGTAAAGACTCAGTGTTAAATTTATTGGTGAAATGTAATACCGTGATGAATGGGTGTTGATTTGTGATAGATCTTTTGTAGTTTAAGGTGTAAATTATAGTAAAGAGGGAGAAAACAATTTAAAAAAATGTCGTTATTTTCCCTACCCCTTATTCCACTCTCAGAATGAGTATTATTTTACTTGAAAAGAGTACTTTAACCAGCGGTGATGAGATTTTGTTTTGACTCTTTAATATACCAAGGCAAGGTAAAAATCCCATTAAAGATTATAAAGATAAAGACAATGTAGATATTAGAATTAAAGCATGTCACCTTTCTATCCATTTCGCCGTTTGAACAACTTATGCCGCAGTACCCATTAGATAATAATTATAGTAGGTAACCCATAAAATTAAATATAAAATCTTTGTGATATATTTTGTGAACGACATTATTTAAAGTCCTAGATTTTTTCACTCGACTACACTGATCTAATATTTCATAAAAAAATTAGCTATTATTGCAAATATTATGTGTTCTTTTGAGTATCTTTGATTACGTCTGGAACTTGTTCGAACGAAATTCAACTAGTCAACGGAAACCACAAAAGTTTATCTAACAACTAACAAACTTGGAAATAAAGACATTAAACATTCTAAACACATTTTATCATACCATTTACGTAGTGCAGTTACCAATTTAAGATATTAATGAGTACTTAAAAGAGCGAGCCCCTAGACTGCGGGGCTTAGCCGCCAATCTTTACTCGTATACTTGTCAATTTAACTCGATGACAGTAACATAAAAACTTACGAGCTAAGTTAGCCCAGATACACACTGAGAATTTGAATAAGAATCATTATAAGTCTTCACTTGAGATCCAGTGAAACACTTGATAACGTTTAACTTATAATTTATATCACATTTTACTAATAACTAGATTTTGCTCGCGGCTTCGCCAGCGTGCCTTTTCCGGGACAAAAAGTAGCCTATATACTAATCCCAGTCATGCCTATGTGCCAAATTTCATTCAAAACCGTTCAGCCGTTAAGGCGTGATTGACTAAAAAATATCCAAATTCACAAACTTACACATCCAAATTCCAAACTTTCACATTTATAATAGTAGTAGGATAGAATTTCAATCGCCAGAAATAGAAGAATTTATTCATCTATCAATGTGGACATTAGTACACTATAAAATTTACTACTTACATCTTTAAGTTCTTTGATTAACTTTGATAAACCATTTTGTAATAATCAACACCGCTATTTTGCAAAGATCTTCGAGGGATAGAAGCGGTCCAAATTGTTCTAAAATTATTTCTTGTTCCATCCAAATAGAGATATTCCTTTTAATATTCCATTAACTAAAGATCATAAAGTTTATAACTGATTAAAGAATAATCGCTCTGAGTCGAGATTATAATCACTTTTTTAATTGATAACCCAGACAGTAAGGTCACCGTATGCATATATTCTTAAAATAGATTATTTTGCATCGTTTAATGCTTAATTGCAATATTTTCATCAACGTTGTAGTCTGATGTTTTAATTTGCTGAGGTACTGGTTTGTAATTTGATCAGATCATTTCAATTGTTTATCATCACTTTGGTACTACGTTATTCTTTATCTATTAACAGAAATTTATAAGTAAGAGTTCAGATAAAATAGTTTGATTTTAAAGCAGCTTGACTACCTACTTAACTTTAAAACAATAGTAAATTCAAGTGACAGCAACCAATGTCATAATATAATTCTACTTAACATTGGTAATATGCATAAAATTAGTGACGTTTTCTTTACGAATGTTTTATTTAAATTATTGGATATTCAACACTCAAGAATTTCGGTCTTACGCTGGACATAAACTGAAATTTTATCAGGTTACTGAGTACACAATGTTGGAGAAATCCCAAGTTTTATATAAACCCTCGCAAGCAGCGCTTTGATAAATATGTTATCGCTTAAGCTATTGAGAGACTATGTGCATCCAGCCTTAAATCTAAATGGCCAATAATGCCAACATAAGAAGCGGACTTTGTCCCGTATGCTAAGAAATAAATGGAGTGTAGCGAAGATGGCTCGAAGATTCATTAATATTTTTATGTCACTTGTTCAGTGCATATTGAATTGGCAATTTATAAAATGTTTGGACCACAGGCGGAGACTTTAGGAATATTGTTCTTATAAAAAGCCGTTTTTAATTCTGATTAATATCCTACGCAAATGTAAATATAATAATTATCAATTTACTTTAAAATTACGTTCGATTACCAATACTGTTTTTATAATAGCTTCATAGTAAATTGTCCTATAAAAACATTTACAAATAATTAATTATTTTAGTCATTATATATTTTACGTGTAGTTTTGCACGATGTTTAATTACGATTCAATTAATTCTATTTTGATTTAAAAAAATCTAAACTTTACTATTCCAATAGGAAGGACATTAAAACACGTCGCAGTCATATCTTAAAAACTCTTCCTACCGATAATGATCAAACATTAAATTTTATAACACGGCTTTCCACAATGAGCGACGTGATGAAGTTCAATTTCAGTAAAGTCGTTTTTAATGAAGTGCGTAACTTCAGGATGTATAAATATGAAGTTAATCTTTTCGGATTGGGTGATACTTTTTAAGATAATTGAGAGTTTAGCTTTATGACTTTTCGGTTTAGTCGTGTGTATTGATGTATTCATTAAATGAAAAAATAAATTATAATTTGATTGAATCTAACAAAATGTTGTTGTTTTTACAAATGGTTTAAAATCAAAGAGCTCAATGAAGAACCAACAAGAAACTAGAACACTCAAGGTTACTTTGAAAAACTTACCTTTCAATTGCTAAAATAAAGGCTATGAATGCTCTAAACGCCATAAGCCATACGCCTATCTTGGAGTCACATAATTATTCTGTACTGCAACCTCATGGGAAGAAGTCCAGTAGCAATACTTATCTATTACGCGATGTAATGTTGTTACAATAAACATAACGTTATTTTCGGCGACATGGGAACACGTATCCACTCGTAAGTACTTGGAGCTCCTCGACCAGTTCTTACACCACTCGACTTATTATTAGTTTAATTGTATTACGATTGATTTATTTTTGGGAGCGTGGGAATGATGCTGGTTCCGATGCTCTAGTAATCCACAGTTTGGTTAGGTGCCTACTATTCGTATAGGCATTACAGTTAAAGCTTGGCTTGTAACACCTCATCAATCTAGATCTGAAAATATTTTAAGAATAATGACTAGGCAGTCATAATGTTTATAACAAAATACTTATAGAGACATACTTACCAAAAATGTGAATTAACAAATGTCCATAGCTTATTTAGCATTATTTAAGACACTCAAAATTGAAGCTGCTACCTTTGTTTTTTGCTTATAGCAAGAACTGTTTCATTCTTAATGTCCTCAACTGATTTAAGACAGTTGCATCTATCAAAGTCATCAACCACATTTAAAACTAGCATCTATTCAAACGCTGTTAAGTCTTTAAATTCCATATCCTTCTCCGGTAACAAGATGCCCATTTCTGTCTACAGTCGCCATGCAGTCTGGTGACACATAGAGCAGCTGGTGGCATGATCTGTCTCCAAGGTATTCCGTAACACACCTTATATGATGCGCCTGTCGCTTCGATTTATTGCAACAATTATTCCTAAATAAGCAAATGGACAATCCAGTTATGACAAAGGAACTGAATTTATGTCGATTGTGGTAAATTAATTAATTAATCGACTGCCTCGGTGGCCTAGTGGTATGAGCTACGAATGCCGCGTTGGATCTCGGGTTCGATCCCAGAATTTACAGAGCAGCAAATGAACTAAATGAAATTTAATTAATATTTTAACAGTAGGTACACTAGAATATTTAGCTTATCACCTGATATTAAGCATCTACTGCAATTCCTAAGAGTATACAAAACTTATAAAGAATCTTTAAAATAATTGTCCAAGTTGCTAATGCTTCGATTATGTTGAATATTATGAATCGTGAAAGTCAAATCAATATAATTCATTATACTTAGGAGTGCTGAAAGCCAAAACTACAGTAAAAACAGAACCGTAAGATAATTATGAGTATTTATAAGTAACATCTAGTGCGTTTGCAGATCTTAACAAGTATGACGTCATCGCAAACAAAGGATCCGATCTCGGTGCCAGACTGTCTGAGTTGTGGAATTTTGCGTAACAAATGAGTAGTGTTTCCTTACTTATTGTAGCACTAACAAAGCTGTCATTAGTTAAGCCGTATTTGAATTACAATATCGAAAAATCTTAAACCAGTACAGTTTAGTACCAGTACAGTCTTAGTCTTTAACACTCCAGGGGTTGACGTCAAGCAGGCGGCCGGTCGTAAAAACTAAAAGTCTAAATCTGTAACATGTGTTAAAGCATAATGCGCCGATCCCACTGCGAGTAGGATAAGGGCAGGTGGAAGAGGGGCTTCAATAAATTTCCAATTAGTTCCAAAACATGGCACCGTCAATTTATAATTATTGCACTCAACATATTCACAGACTCACACACTTTAGTCCAGCTTTTTCCACTAGATGTCGCTACATTTAAGTTGCTACTTAAAGCTCCAATAACCCTTTTGTTGGACACCGCGATTTCATTAAATATACGTTTAATTGCAATAATTTTAAATTAACTGCGTTGAAAAATTCAAGCAATCATTATAGAGAAACAAATCTAAATATATAATTAGATCGCATTATTATACTATAAGATGCAATAATATACCTTATTCGACATATATACAACTTGAATCACTCTGTAGTAGGTATATACATCACATTAACACATATAAACTTCACACAAAGTAATGCCAAGGACACATAATATATCGAAGTAAATGATTTTCCAGTTACCATTTTCAGTAAAAACATGTTCCGATGTATGCTATTTGTATGGACTCACACATATTTACCGGCAAAGATATTACGCGTCACCCACGCTGCATTCCAATTCCAACTCTACTAGCAAACGTTAGAGTTGACGTATGAATGGAGATGATTGGATTTACGTTTTTTATGATTTAGCAATGATGTGTAGGGCTATTGCAATCAAGGTCTACAAGACTTGCAAGTTGAATGTCAAAGTATTGTTTACGTTTTTGTTTAAAGTTGCGTTTGTTATTATGATATTGGCGATACGCGGTTTTACTAACTTTTAATTCTAAGATACTTTGTTTTTTTTTTCAACACCCAACAGTCACAAATGTAGTCTTGACCCCACACTAGGTTAACCTGTATCGTGAGTATCAAGAACTACAAGGGACTTGCGGTCCCACAACACCCAGACCCGAAAAAAATATTGTTGCCTCGGTGCGGGAATGTAACCCACGGCCTCTTGCTTCGCAACCGGCTACTCGCCCACTGCGCCACGGAGGCTGTCATTAGCACTTTAGTTTTCTTCAGCTAAGTATTGCTAAGTTCTGCCAAATATTTAAAGATCTTGAACCAAAGAGCTTCTGCCAATTGTAAAAGGATTATGAACATCGAGTTCACGGGTGTTGATGGCTCCATTTACGGAATAAAGATTCGGTGACCCGTCGAGTATCGTAATGTATTATTTGTGTAGGGATTGTAAAATTAACGGAACCTGCGCCGGCCTGCAACGTATGGCGTGACTTAGAGTTGGTGGCGTGGCGATTTGAAATATTACACTTGCATTTACGCATTTTAGCTCAGTGAGGAGTGGTATGGACTATCGAGACGAAAGTCGCTGGTTCGGAACCAGCCCCGCGAGCATACACCTCGGACTTTTAGTTACGTTACGTTACGTGTGTATTAATTGGTAATTATCACTTGCTGTAACGGTGAAGGAAACATCGTGAGGAAACCAGCATACCTGAGAAGTTCTGCATAAGAATTCCGAAGGTATGTGAAGTCTGCCAACCCGCATTAGGCCAGCGTGGTGCACTAAGGCCTAACCCCTCTCATTCAGTAAAGGAGGCCCGTGCCCAGCAGTGGGACGTACCTATATAATACAGGGCTAGTATTATTTATTTACAGGCGTGAGTGCGTATGTATGTATTGTTAGGGTATTCCCTTTTTATTGGTGAATTGAGGGTGTCTGAGAAAACAATGTTGGGTACATTGGAATAATAACTGTGCGGTACAGTAGTAGAAGGGTGGACAAATCGTATAAAAGAGGTCGCCGCCATAACTGGAGGCCATTTGCCAGCTGTCAGTGCCTACGGCTCAGTCGTAATCAAGTTCTTAGTGATCAGTGCTCAGTCAATAGTCCAAGAGTTTATTACGCGGTAGCTCTGCCGGTTTACTATTCGGCTCTAGTTCGGCCTTAGTAATAATTAAATAGAGCGTGGTCTCTAGTAAAGCATCCTGACATAGGGTTGTGGTCTGTAAAGCAGTAACATTGTAAAAGTGACGATAAACCATTTGTAGATTGATGACCGTCGTTTTTAAAATAACGCTCATCTTGTGTTAAATATAAAAGTATTTATTTACATGCACTCACGCCTGTAATCCCCGAAGGGGTAGGCATTGGTGTAACCAGTATACCCACATTTCGCCGAGCGTATGTCTGTCCCATGATATGCTAGGAGGCGAGCCTATCGCAATACCGGACACGATTCCAGACTTCAGGATGAATCTGAGCAGTTCATAGTAGAAAAACCCAATATCACTTTTAGCCCACCCGGGATCGATCCCGAGAATTGTGAGACGGAAATGTAGGTGTATCTACTGGCAACACCACTGCCTACCCCTTAGGGAATACAGGTGTGGGTATTAATAGTATACCAAAAATAATACTATACCAAAAATATACAACAGATAATATGAGTGAGTGTGATTTGTGGAGTGGTAGAGCCACGCTGTAGTCAGTTTTGTCTACAGCACAAATGGGCCGGCTCGACCGGATCATTACCACTGTCTCACAGAAAACCTACGTAAAGTAACGGCTTGCTGCTGCGTTTCGTACGGTGAGTGAGATATCCGGAGGCCCAAATCCCCTTCCCCTTCCTAACTCCTTAATTTTCCGTTTTCTTTAAGGTCGGCAACGTACCCATGATTATTCTGGTATTGTGGGCGTACATGGGCGGTGGAGATCACTTACCATCAGGTGATCCACACGTTCTCGTTTGCTCGTTTGCCGTCCTGTGCTATAAAAAAAATATTTCCAGAGTTTATCGCTAGACGCTTATTAAATGTATCAAACTCGTTCTCGAAACAGGTTTCAATATTTGCATCCTTTACATTTGTTTACAGTATATTTTTAACCATATCTTGCTGAATTATAGTTTTTAAATTACTTCTTGATTGTCTTTTACGACCGGTATCATCTTTTTTGCGAAATTGCAAGAAAAAGGGGAATATTATAAATGAGTTCGAACAATTATTGCAAAATTTTATTGTGCCCTCTTTTTATTCAAAACAATCGTTATGGGTTCGTTGAAATGTTTTTTATGTGAAATGCTCAGGTTTTTAGCTAAATTTTGTTCATATCGTCGCCTTGTAATGACCCATTTTACGTTATCCGTAATTTTAGGATGATTCCCACGCTGGGACTTTGAGTGTTTGAGTCTTGAAATCTTAAATGTTTGTTCAGTTTATCAAATATGTGTATCTTCTACACTTTATAATATCACTTCGCAGGGCGGGGGTTCAAATTCTGGCTAAAATTCTACTATTAGGACTGGCTAACTATATTGATTAAAATCTAGAATCTCTCTCATTTATGCATTCAGAGCTGATTATTTTCCAAATATTTTTAATGTGTTATCTGAAATTCCTCTTGGCAATTTCTGATTCTAAGCTGTCTTACACTCTATATCCAATCTTATCTATGTAATGCAAAGACTTTTATGTATACTACTAGACGGGCTGTTTAGAAGTAAAATTGCGTCACAAAACGCAGAAGTTTGACAGCTCACAGACAAAGAGCGCGATAGGGGTTCTAGTTGAGTAAGTAAGATGGGAGTATTGAGTTACGGTCAATTGACCGCAACTTAGTGGTACAATTTCTATGTACCGCGCAGCTTGTCTAGTAGTATACATTAAAGTCTTTGATCTAATTTCATTAAATTCCGCCCATAATGTTACTTTATATACCAAATGAGTCACCTGAAAATTAGCCATCGCCACCCATGAATATCCACAATACCAGAAGAATCGTGGACCTATTGCCAACCGAGTGAAGATTGGGAAGAATAGGATGATTTCGTGGCTCAGAAAATCTCACTTACCATATGAAACGAAATAGCTGACTGCCACTTTACGTCGGTTTTCTGAGACAATGGTTATAAGCCAGTCGAACCAGCACATATAATAATGTGCTGTGAACAAAGACTTTAATGTGTACTACTAGACAAGCTACGCGGTACATAGAAATTGTACCACGAAGTTGTGCTCAATTGTCCGTAACTCAATATTGCCATCTCGCTTACTCTCAATTAGAACCCCTATTGCGCTCCCTGTCTGTTGAACTGTCAAACTCTCGCGTTATGTGACAAAATTTTTCTTCTAAACAGACCGTCTAGTAGTATACATTAGTATTGGGCTGTGAAATCAAAATAACCAATTTTGATTAAATGTTATTTATTTATTTATTTTTTTAAGGACCTCCAACAAAAGATACACGATATATTATTATATTATAACATTTTCAGTTATAGCAGTGTGACGTGTTCCTTCAATTAATTATAGGAGACCACAGCATTCATAGTTAAAATATTTATACTTACAATGACAGTTAAAGTATTATTATAAGTATTATTATTGTCATTAGCATTATATAGTACTAATGGAATTGATTACAGCAAATAAAAATAAAGACAACACAACTTAAAAAGGGAAATTATGAACAATAGACAACAATTAACACAATGAAGACATAGTAATTAGGCACATATTTTCAAGACTTGTTTCTTATACCTAGAAGTGTTCGAGATGTCCAGATCATGTGTATTATTATTGCTATATAATGGTCATATGGTATGAAGCTCAGACTCAAAATTCATTACTTTTAACTTTTTTTTTTATGCCCGTTTTATTTCTGTGGACCAACTAATTAAAATAAGATTACTCTGAGAAAAGTTAAGCGTGGTTATACATACAAAGAAATTATATACGGGTCGATTAAAAACCTCGTCTTTCGTCGTTTATTATTTTATTTATTTTATTTTATTTTATTTTATTTAGCATACCAACAGAATAATTACATAATAATTAAAATTACATATTGACATTATGAAAATGAGGTACAATGTAATCATACAGATCATAGGCATGCATGGCATAATGTATATAATGTATATAGCGTGTTTCTACCAAGCACTAATTATAAATTACTCAAATGTATACTTGATACCTCGAACTATAGTGATTTCTTAGGTTTACGCGAATATTACACATTGAAATAAAACTAGTTAAATACGGATTTTATCACGGTTTAATTTTAATTTTAGTCCCGACGTTTCGAAAGCTTTCAGCCTTCGTGGTCACGGGAGAGAAAATAAAAATTAAACCGCGATAAAATCTGCATAAACTAGTTTAATTTCACCTAGAACTATTTTTTAACCGACTTCAAAAAAGGAGGAGAGTCTCAATTCGGTGCGTTTTATTAAATAATTTTTTGCTTTTTTTATGTATTTACATCGATTTCTCCGCCAATTGTGGACCGATTTTTATGGAAAAAAAATCACTTGATAGAGTTTAGCTGCGATGTGGTCCCATATAAGTTTGGTTAAGATCTGATGACGAAGTACGGAGAAAAAAAAACTCCTCGACGGACAACAGTACACTCGTCGTGATTGTGTTATTGTATTGGAATTTACATGCTATTGCTTGAAGTCGGTTTCTAAGTTTTGTTGAATGTTATATTATTTAAAATTAGCTTAAATCTATCTATAAATGTTAATTCACAAGAAGGCAATAATGATAATAAAGGCCATAGTGGTGATCACTTACCATCAGGTGAACCTCTAGCCCGTTTGCCCCTTCTCTCATAAAAAAGGCGGACCCTGGGATTAAGTCGGGATAACGCCAGGCAGAAAGAAAAGCTTTTCATGATGAGAAGGACAGGTCGGTCGTCTGATGGTAAGTATCATATCTCCCATAAACAAAAGCAACACCAATTAGAACTTCGAATTATGAAGTATTGTATAGGACTCGACAACGCTCGCCACATAAGGTTTAAAGTGTCATAACGCCCAGTAATTTTATCTACTTAAATTTTCTTTAAACCGGAATACAACAATGCTGCTTGGCGGAAAAATAGACAAAGCGGTAGTATCTAGATGCCATTTTTTTGTTTTTATTATTAGCTTGAATGACGAGACGAGCAGGTCGCTCGTCTGATGCTAAGCGCCACGCCTGCTCATAAATAGAAGCAACGCCACACAGAACTTTAAATAACAAAGCACTGCATGACACTGGACTGCGCTCGTCACCCCGAGACATAAGGTGTTAAGTCTCATAATGCTCCGTAATTATACTGGTTTCAATGTCCTTCACACCGGAACACAACAGTGCTTACACACTCTTACTTGCGGCATAAATAGACAAAACGGTGGTACCAACCCAGCCGGCCTCTCGCATACGAGGGACCTACCACCATGTAAACTCTTCCATACGAGGGACCTAATATGCTTTATGAAGCCTTGATCAAAGAAGCACTTCATCAATGCGCACACACGCATCGAGTTCGCGAGGCCAATGTCCGATTGTATTCTACATGTTTACAATTATTATAAAAAGAACCGTTGCAACAAGACCTTTGGTTTTATTGTGTACAGTCTATAAAGGAGGTCTTTAAAACTGGTGATAATATTTATTGTTTAACTGCAGTCAAGTTTGTTTATAATGTTTACGTTTTTTAATAAAACATACATATACATACATACGCACTCAAGCCTATAATCCCCGAAGGGGTAGGCAGAGGTGTACCCATTACACCCACATTTCGCCGAGTGTATCTCTATTCTATGATGTAATAGGGGGCAAGCCTATCACCATACCGAGCACACAAACTCCGAGCTGATACTGAGCATTTATTAGGCAATAGAAAAACCCAATATCACTTTTACCCGCCCCACGAATCGAACCCGAGACGTCAGCACAATCGTACCGCGTATGAATTCCAACTGCGCCACCGAATCCTCCTTTTTTATGGCATATTATATGGCAAACGAGCAAGTGGGTCACCTGATGGTAATTGATCGCCACCGCCCATGTACGCCCACAATACCAAAAGAATCATGGGTGCGTTGCCGACCTTAACGGAAAGGGATAATTAAGGGATTGGGAAGGAGAGGGGGTTTGGGCCTCCGGATATCTCACTCACCGTACGAAACGCAGCAGCAAGCTGCTACTTTACTCCGGTTTTCTGTGACAGTGGTAATGACCCGGACAAGCCGGCCCATACATGCTGTAGACAAGTATCTACAGCGTGGCTCTACCACTCATCGAACCTCCTCCTCAACAAATAACGGTAAATGAAATTTACCTGCGTTGAAAATATATTTATACTAACTTTTGCTCGCGACTCCGCCCGCGTGAATAGACTTTTCCGAAATAAAACGTAGCCTATATATAACCGTCTCCAGGATCCCATCTATCTCTACAACAAAATTCATCAAAATCGGTTCAGTGATTTAGGCGTGAAAGCGTGACAAACAAGTAAATAATGTTTTTTTCATAAAAGGTATCCTATGTTACTTCTTATACCTCCAAGAATATGTGTACAAAGTTTCATGATGATCGGTTAAGTAGTTTTCACGTGAAAGCGTAACAAACAAACTTACATTCACATTTATAATATTAGTATGATGATAACAACTTTACCACAGGTGCCACAATATCCGGATAATTTATTCTATGTACGTGTATTTTTGTGCGTTACCCAGTATTCCACGTAAGCATGCCCTTAAACAGAACAGAGTCCGTGAGCGAAATTCATACGATTATCTGCCATGAGTAGAATATCGATATCATGTATGTATTTCAATATCAAAGTATAATTTGACTGGTAGAGCCACGCTGTAGACACTTTTGACTACAGCATGTATGGGCCGGCTCGTCCGGGTCATTTGTCTCACAGAAAACCAGCGTAAAGTAGCAACTTTCTGCTGCGTTTCGTACGGTGAGTGAGATATCCGGAGCCCAAATCCCCCTATCCTTCCCAATCCCTTTCCTTTAAGGTCGGCAAAGCAACCATGGTTCTTTTGGTATTGTGGGCGTACATGGGCGGTGGCGATCACTTACCATCAGGTGACCCACTTGCTCGTTTGCCGGCTTATGCATTAAAAAAACTTAGAACTTAGATATTTCTACACTCCTTCTTCCACCTGCCCCTATCCTACTCGCAGTAGTGTTAGCGCAGCATCTTTATCAACCCATGATCCAGAAGGTTGTGATTGTAGTTTTTACAACCAGCTAGTTGATTTCATCCCTTTGGGTTATCTTTTTACGCAAAAAAAATAAAATAGAAGATTATCTTTGCCTTGAATGTTTTTATAGGCCATATACATAGGCCGGCAAATGAGCAAGTGGGTCATCTGATGGTAAGTGATCTCCACCGCCCATGGACGCTCACAATACCAAAAGAATTATGGCCGCGTTGACGACCTTAAAGGAAAGGTATAAGTAAGGGCTTGGTAAGGGTAGGGGGATTTGGGCTTCGGAATATCTTACTCACCGTATGAAACGCAGCAGCAAGCTGCTACTTTACGTCGGTTTTGTGAGACAGTGCTAACGACCCGGGCAAGCCGGCCAATTCATGCTGTAGGCAGAAGGGTCTACAGCGTGGCTTTACCACCCAAAAAATGTTTTTCGCACATTGCTTGTAATTCGTTTTACCTAATAAGAATAGTTATTTCACAAATTCCAAACTCGATATCAAATATTGTTATTTACACTATGAATAAACAACAATCTATCAAAAGTTTTGTTATTCAACAAAACACAGGTGTAACTGAAGCAGACTGTTATTAAACCTTCAGTGCAGCTCAGAACGTAAACACTGGAACATGGACGAAAATAAACAAAAATTTGCATTTACTAGACACTGACGGAGCAATACAAGCAAATTCAAGAACTAAATTGTATTATAATAATATTACTGTGTAATACATAAGATACGGTATAATTAAGGACTTCCTTTTAGGGACAATTTCTTGTTTCACCAATTGTACAAATATGATTAATGTCAAAGTTTAGATGTTTATTAATCAGTCACGCTTTAATTCTGAACATATTTGGATTTTTGGCACACATGTAGAGCAAGAATTAAATTGGAACATTGATTGCTTTATGTATATAAGTTCCCGAAATAGAAACGTCCATTGGAGGTTAAACTATGAAATCTTTTCATACCGGCTTTCCAAGCTTTAGCTAATTGATAGTTACCGCCTTGTCTATAATTTTTATAATTTTTTTGTAGCAAACAGACTCAATAAAAGATTTCCACCAATTCAACTCACTCAAGCGAACTGCAAAATTGTCGATGTTCGAATCGAATGTTCTAACAATTACAAGTTCAGTACTTATTCCCGACTCCTTTTATTTTGTTCTGATTTGCACAATAAGTAAATTCATTTTTAAATAAAGTCCACATTTACAGTTCTATTTTTTTACCTTTATTATGTCAGCTTATACCACCTTCCGTACATAATCGGAAAGCAAGTTTACACGTCTGATAAACACGTGGAAATACGTTTGTTTACGTTTTTACTACGTTGGCGTAGGTCATGTGCATCTCGAGGCGAGATTTTTTCCACCAGCTTTTTTAACGTCTGCTCAATGTCTATATCTGTACTCGTTAAACTTGAATGTATTTTTGGTTATTATTTTGTTCTATTAACGTTTGTTAGATTGTTTAGAACTTGTGTTAACTGAAATAATCATTCTGAATTCATGGTTTTAGTTTTGTGTTTTACGTTTGCTTCATTTTTGTTCTTAATTATAGCTTTTATTGCATTAACGTTTGGGTAATTATTATTAAATGCTTTCAATAATACATTTCTTTTATTTTTTATCAAGTCTCCTTCATAATTTTTTATATCTGCTCTTTACTCACATACGTGTTAAAATTGCTCATTTATCGATTAAATTGATCACAAATTGCTGGCTACCGTTGTTATTTTTCGTTTACATAAATCATAGTGTGGTTTAAAATAATCATGATACGCGATTTAGTTTGTTTTACTAATATAATTTTAAAATGTTTTAATTTTAGTTTATTTATATTCATTGCGTTTTACAGACTCCTAAGTTGTCACAGCCACTGAATGATAAGATCACACCTTTATCCTCTAAGGGGTAGACAAAGGTGCAACTAGTGCTGCTACAACGGTTCGCCGACCGTATTTCCGTCTAATTATGTGATGAGGGCGAGCTTATCGCCATATCAAGCACAAATTCATACCTCCACTAATTCCTTCAACCTCTTTCTTATCCTCAAAGATTAACCAGGCGTCCGGACTCCTCTTGTTTTGTGTGTATTCAAGGGCATTGGCGATTACTCACTCCCAGCTGACTCACTTACTCGATTGCTATTAGTATTTTTTTCCACGCTAAAACGTCTCCCTTAAACCAAACGCCACGACACCACACTGCACTCAAGTCGGACGACTCGCAACTTATTTACGATTTGTTTTTGTAATTTTAAACCTCTTGAAAACCGGGACACGCGTATTGTGGTATACGTATGTGCGATTTTAATCGTGGAGTGAAATTATACCTTTGTAACGGGTTATACAGGTTTAATGTAAGGCAGTAGGGAGTGATGGTTATGTTTACAAAATTAATACAGCATTATAATTTTGAAATTTATCAAGTCTACATAATATAGTTGATGAAGTTTTGGCAATGGAAATTTTCGCAACTGGTCCTCAAAAGCCACTTTAGGTGATTTCATGGGGAAATATACGCATAATAATAATAAATTTACTGCCTCGGTGGCGCAGTTGTAATGTGTACGCGTTACGATTGAGGCTAACGCAGAGGTCTCGGGTTCGATCCCCGGGTCGGGTAAAGTGGTATTGGGTTTTTCTATTACGAAATGCTCAGTATCAGCCCGGAGTCTGGAATTTGTGCCCGGTATGGCGATAGGCTCGCCCCCTATCACATCGTGGGACGGAGATACGCTCGGCGAAATGTGGGTGTACTGGCTACACCTCTGCCTACCCCTTTGGGGATTACAGGCGTGAGTGCGTATGTAATAAGAAATTTACTACGTTCTTAAACTAAAATAATTTTACACGCTGAACCATGTTGCCTTCGAAATCTAATAAACATGACCCAACGAAAAGAGATTGAAGTAGAAATGCCGTAGGTTGCTGGACCAAGATTTCACTCGCTTTCGATATTTACAGTTCATAATTAATAATTAACACTTCGCTTTATTGAAATGTGGATAACGTTGTGAATTACACATTTATTAATTTAGCTGTAATATTGTACAAATAATACATGTGTGTAATTGTTTGTTTTCCCTGAATAAATAAATAAAAAAAAATAAAAAAATATTAAAATAAATTTAAAATAGGCAAGGCCATATAGAATACATGAAGTTTCAGTCCCAAATAAAGAGAAACGTTTATCAGCTCTTTGATATCATACTAATATTATAAATATGAATGTAAGTTTGTTTGTTACGCTTTCACGAAAAAAACTACTTAACCGATCATAATGAAACTTTGTACACATATTCTTGGACATATAAGAAGTAACATAGGATACTTTTTATGAAAAAAAAACTATTTGTTTGTTACGCTTTCACACCTAAATCACTGAACCGATTTTGATGAATTTTGATGCAGAGATATATAGGAGCCTGGAGACGGATAAAGGCTACGTTTTATTTTGGAAAAGTCTATTCACGCGGGCGCGATCAAAAGCTAGTATTGTAATAAATAATAGATCGGATTATTAAAATAGGTCTCCAATAAAGAAAACACCTCTATCAAGACGCTTCTATTCTTCTAAGCTAATAAGTCCAAGCAAGCTAAATATTAACCTTGTAGTTAGAGTGCATTGTATTAAAAAGTTGCGACGCTACCAAGTGCAGTTTAGTGACCCTGCATCGGTCGGTGAGCGCAGCGCATCCCGACTTTTAATGCGACCTTTTCAATATTGTTCCTTATAGATCCCAGTACGACTTTTAAATGTAGTTTTGAAGTTGGATGACTGATGGTTTCTAGATTAGCAATTATTATTGTAATGGAATTATTTTGGGTGAAAAGATTTTTCACGCAAGGTCTGACTTCAAGAACGTTGCTTAGTAATTCAACAAAATAAAAGAAGATCTATCTATCAAGGATAAGTTTTTTTTATTTGCTTGTATGATAAGTTGAGCAGGTCGCTTGCCTGGTGTTAAGCGTCACGCTTGCCTATAAACAGAATCAACAAAAAACTCTGTATTACATGGCACTCAATTGCGCTCGTCATCCCGAGACATAAGATGTTATCTCATAAGTCTCATAATGCCCAATAATTTCACTGGCTTCAATATACTTCAAACCAAAACACAACAGTGCTTCCACACTGCTGCTTGGCGGCAGAAATAGACAAAGCGGTGGTACCAACCCAGCCGGCCTCGCATACGAGGGATCTACCACCTAGTAGTAGTTCATCATAATTCATAAACCTGTATCCATGGAATGGTAGGCAGAGGTGCAATTAGTACACCCACGGTTCATAAAGCTTATTCTCGTCATATGATGTGACAGGTGGCGAGCTTATCGCCATATCGTACACAAAGTCTAATCTCGGAAAAACTCAAACAAAATATTATTGTCCGACCATGGATGACCTAATCAAAAATCCGAGGCATCACCAGTTTCTCAACTTATGTATGCTGGTACTATCCCAAGGAGATAACTAAGAATAGTTAAGGCATAAACTATTATTTCTCATACTGTGCTTATTGAATCAACTTACTCGAAAAAAGATAGTTTTTACACCAAAGAGTTTAATGTATACTACTAGACGGGCTGTTTAGAAGAAAAATTGCGTCATATATAATAATAATAATACATCCAACAGTCACACACATAGTCCTAACCCCACATTAGGTAAACCTGTGTCGTGGGTATCAGGAACTACGAGGGACTTGCGGTCCCACAACACTCAGACACGAGACCAATATTTGTGGTTCACACAAACATTTGTCTCGGTGTGGGAATCGAACCCACAGCCTCTCGCTTCGCAGCCGACTACTCGCCCGCTGCACCACGGAGCTGTCGCTGTCGGATATATCGCGGGAGTTTGACAACTCACAAACAGGGAGCGTGGGGTTCTAGTTGAGAGTAAACGAGATGGTAATATTGAGTTACGATCAATTGACAGCAACTTAGTGGTACAATTTCTATGTACCGCGCAGCTTGTCTAACTACACACTAAATGTTTACATATTCGTTTACCTTAAAAAACTTAACAATACAATTTTACCCATCATCGTTCCCCTTAGTATCGAGTGAAACGTATTCTTATTCAAATAAGATACGGCAAAAAATTCAAATCGTTTTAGAAAGTAATCAATTAGAGTTAAGATTTCGGATGTCAACGTGTAACTAGTTGGCACCCGGTTTTTTAATTTGTGGTGTCGTTATTCTGGCTCATATATTTTGAATTTTATATTATAAATAGATATAACTTCTTTGAAAGCTAACAAAGGGTGAATGAAGATACTTAATAATAATAATAATACTAGCCCTGTATTATACACGTCCCACTGCTGGGCACGGGCCTCCTGTACTGAATGAGAGGGGTTAGGCCTTAGTCCACCACGCTGGCCTAATGCGGGTTGGCAGACTTCACATACCTTCGAAATTCTTATGAAGAACTTCTTAGGTATGCAGGTTTCTTACGATGTTTCCTTCACCGTTAAAGCAAGTAATAATTAACAATTAATACACACATAACTTATAAAAAAACATTCAAATCGGTCCAGCCGTTTAGGAGGAGTGCAGTCACATACACACGTACAGTAGAATTATATATATAAAGATATACGGACTCAGTATCAGTACACCCACATTTCGTCGAGCTTATTTCCGTCCCATGATGTGTTAGGGGCAATTCTATCGCCATACCATACTATTCCAGACTCCGGACTGATACTGAGCATTTCTTAGGTAATAGAAAAACCTAATATCACTTTTACCCGATCCGGGGATCGAATCCGAGACGTGAAATGATCACCAAAGTCCTTTTTAGGACCGAGGGGCATTTTTTATAAAACATAATTTATCATCCTCACTATTATTTAAGTACCACGTTCGTAATATATTCTTAATGTTAGAAAAACCTCATTTCGTATTCAGTAGCGGGGTCGATTTTTTCAATAACACTTAGTAGATTTATTTTATAGTTAACACTTGACATGTTTAATTTTTTGTTTTGGTTAAAATAAAAATAAAAATAAAATACACCCAACAGTCACACACATAGTCCTGACCCCACACTAGGGAATCCTGTATCGTGGGTATCAAGAACTACGAGGGACTTGCGGTCCCACAACACCCAGACCCAAGACAAATATTTGTGAATCAGACAAACATTTGTCTAGGTGCGGGAATCGAACCCACGGCCTCACGCTTCGCAACCGGCTACTCGCCCGCTGCGCCACGGAGGCTATCAAATGTGGGAAAAGTATATGTTTTTAACTCTGCTTAAACGCTATGCTGCTGTTAGCAAATATAATGATCATACTAATATTATAAATGTGAATGTAAGTTTGTTTGTTACGCTTTACTACTACTACTTAACCGATCATCATGAAACTTTGTACACATATTATTGGAGGTATAAGAAGTAACATAGTATACTTTTTATGAAAAAATATCTATTTGTCACGCTTTCACGCCTAAATCACCGAAACGATTTTGATGAATTTTGAAGTAGAGATAGATGGGACCCTGGAGACGGTTAAGGCTACTTTTTATTTCGGAAAAGTCTATTCACGCGGCCGGAGCCGCGAGCAAACGCTAGTTATCATGTAGCGTTCAAATTTTATCAAAGAATTTAAATAGGTCTATGAACACTGTGAAACAATGAATTCATGAGCAGCGTAATAAGTAGTATTTTCATATTCATTCTTGGGCCACACCACTTCCTATCACAGGAGACCATAGCTCATCTAAGTTTGTATTTTAAGAAATGTGCAATACTTATTCGATATCATCTGTCAACCATTAGTAATATTTGTAGTCTTTTTAAGAGAATATATATCATTTTATGGTTTTATAGTTTAGTACCCGAAGAGAGCCAAAAGAACCCTATTAGTTAGCTTATACCTCTTTTTTGACGTACCATTATATGTGGATAAATACAACAATTATTCATATCATAATCGTTAAAATAATCTCTTAAATTATTTTTTTAATAGAGAAATGTAACGCTAGTAAAAAATCAGCTGAGGCTCGGTCAACTAACTGACGCCGTTATGCGCGAACGGCGCGCGCGTAATAAAATGAATAGGTAGATTTATTTCGCTATTTTTAGTAGTATTTTAGTTTTTTAGTAGTATCATGCCAGTAATCACCAGTACTACCACTTGTCTCAATTTTTGGAAGTGTTTCCCTTTTACCCAAAATGTTATTATGGATATCATAACTTATAATAAAACATTAAACTTCTGGGTATGGTACCCTCGGTGTGCCACTCCGATTCGCACTTGACTGTTTTATAGTCACCTGATTTTCGATGCACGATCTTCAGCCCAAATACAACAGAAGGTATCTTCTTACCTCCCCCTCGCCTTCGTCTTGTTTTGCTAAAACTCGATTCCGTCGAATTGAAAACAAAACGAGCTAACATTGAGCATAATAAATCAGGTCTCACGTCAAAACTGAAAACACATTTGCGTCCGCTCCCCGCGACTCTACCATTTTGTTACTGACTTGTTAACTGTGTTGTTACTTGACAAGTTTAGATTACTCGCTTTGGGATGTATTGTTGGTTAGCTGTAACGGCAAGTCTTACTATAGTATAAAATGTACTTATAACCTTTCTATTGTGAGAAAACTCCTGTAGTTTTTGTTCTAAAAGTGCGTCATTAAGCGTCATTGCGTTGTTAAGACAATGATGAAATTTAAAGGCAGTGAGTAAGCACTGTTATGGTTCGATTTGGAATTGAAGCCAGTAAAATTGCTGCTGCATTTCGTTCGATGAGTAAGATATTTGGAGGCCCAAAACCCTACCCCTTCCCAATCCCATAGTTGTCCTTTTCTTTGAAAGTCGACAAAGCGCCCGTGTTCCTTTTGGTATTGTGGGCGTAAATGGGCGGTGGAGATCACTTACCATCAGGTGACCTACTTGCTCGTTTACCGGCTTGATATATAGATATTTTCTGTGAGTTTTCGAGAGACTGTCTCGGTGGTGCAGTTGTAATGCGTACGCGTTACGATTGAGGCTAACGCTGAGGTCTCGGGTTCGATCCCGGGTCGGGTAAATTGGTATTGGGTTTTTCTATTACGAAATGCTCAGTATCAGCCCGGAGTCTGGAATTTGTGCCCGGTATGGCGATAGGCTCGCCCCCTATCACATTGTGGGACGGAGATACGCTCGGCGAAAAGTGGGTGTACTGGTTACACCTCTGTCTATCGCTTTAGGGATCACAGGTGTGAGTGTGTATGTAGTGTTTTTTATACAAAAAACATAAACCACAAGCGACGCGTTTTAACCAGCAAACTAATACTAAGTATCTTTCTCGGTGCACGGTCGTCCGTTCTATTCCTGGAGGGAACAATAAACTAACAACTGGTTATTAAGGGATGTTTGTTTGTCATATTCCTACCTAATGTCATTCTACTTTTACACGACTTTGAACTTGATATCGGTGGGATTTTTGTTTGTTTTTACAGTAATATCAGCTGCAAATGGATCGCCTTCTTGGTCTACGGAAGCGTAATCAAAGAATATAACTATAGCGTAATAAAGACTGACTGGAGAGTCGAAAGATTTTCTTTTTTTTTTATACGCACGCACTCACGCCTTTAATCCCCGAAGGGGTAGGCAGAGGTGTAACTAGTACACCCACATTTCGCCGAGCGTGTCTCCGTCCCATGATGTGATAGGGGGCGAGCCTATCGCCATACCGGGCACAAATTCCAGACTCCGGGCTGATACTGAGCATTTCGTAATAGAAAAACCCAATACCTATTTACCAGACCCGGGGATCGAACCCGAAACCTCAGCGTTAGCTTAATCGTAACGCGTACGCATTACAACTGCGTCACCGAGGCAGTTGAGGAAGTAGTTTTTTTTTATATAGCAGAAGCCGGCAAATGAGCTATTGGATCACCTGGTGGTAAGTGATCTGCACCGCCCATGAACATCCACAATACCTGAAGAATTACAGACGCTTTGCTGACCTTAAAAGAAAGGGATCATTAAGGAATAGAGAAGAAGAAAGAGATTTGGGCCTCCAAATATCTTCTAACTTACCGTATAAAACGTAACAGCAAGCTACTTCTCCACGGCAGTTTTAAGACAGTGGTAGAACCCAGCAGAGCCATTCATGCCGTAGACAAACCTGTCTACAGCGCGGCTCTGCAACTGAAAGTTTGATTAGGCAAATTTATTTTTCAAATATGACTTGACTTCGATTAGAACTTCTCAGGGGAGCGTCGATGTAAGGCATCGCGGTCGTAAAATCAAAACCTTTTTTTGCTGCATGTATAAAGAAGATGTTTTGCCTATATTAGAGCTGGATTATAGTGGGCGAGTGATGAACATGTATGTATGTAAAAATATGTCTCGGGGTGACGAGCGCAGTCCAGTTTCATACAGTGCTTTATTTAAAGTTCTGTGTGGCGTTGCTTCTGTTTATGAGCAGGCGTGGCGCTTACCATCAGGCGAGCGACCTGCTCGACTCGTCATTCAATCTAATAAAAATAAATAAAAAAGAACAGCGGTGAACTACTAACATGGTTAATAAAAATGATCGTTAATGATATACATTAAGGTGCAATCATACTAATATTATAAATATGAATGTAAGTTTGTTTGTTACGCTTTCACGCGAAAACTACTTAACCGATCATCATGAAACTTTGTACACATATTCTTGGAGGTATAAGAAGTAACATAGGATAGTTTTTATGACAAAAAAATATATATTTGTTTGTTACGCTTTCACGCCTAAATCACTGAACCGATTTTGATGAATTTTGATGTAGAGATAGGTAGATGGGCCCTGGAGACGATTATAGGCTACGTTTTATTTCTGAAAAGTCTATTCACGTGGGCGGAGCCGCGAGCAAAAGCTAGTAAATAATATATTTTAGAAATAGTTTCAATAAGCCTTTGTAAATTAGTGCAAAAAGGATCATCATACATCAGGATATATCAAGGCGTATATTTTTTTAAAACAAGATTACTTTTTGGATTAAAATACTTAATACTTAAAAAAGCAGAACCAAGGCGTAGCAAAGGGGATTAATTGGACGATTTTTATAATGACACTAATATTATAAAGAAGAAAGGTTTGTATTTTTGTATGTAACGAATAAACTTAAAAACTACTGGACCGATTTCAAAAATTATTTTGCCGTTAGAAAGCTACATTATCACTGAGTAACATAGGCTACATTTTATCCCGGAAAATGGCGTTCACGCGGGCAAAGGCTAGTTGATAATAAACACAGAATTTAAGACTGCATTTTGCATCCATATCCATAGATTTAAACTAACTTGACATCAATATTTTTTACGAACCACCGATCAAATACCTAAATAAAATCAAAACAAAGCATCTTTTTGAGCCATAAAAGATGTTTTTATTTGAACAAACTAATAAAAGACAGATTCGAGACGAAAAGAACCATAATAGCCTACATTTTGGGATCGCAGTCACTTACGATATTACCCTTTACTGACCTTTAGCGGCAAAAAATAGGACTGCTTTTGAGAGTCAATCAGGACGTATATTTCGGCATATGGCTTACCTAAAGATTTTGTTTTATTTCATCACTAGCTTTTGCTCGCGGCTCTGCTCGCATGAACGTCTTTTTCCGGGATAAAATGTAGCCTGTGTCCTAATCCCGGTCATGGTCTACCTGTGTGCCAAATTTCATTCAAAACCGTTCAGCCGTTGAAGCGTGATTGAATAACAAACATTTATGATAGTAGTAGGATGAATTGATAAAGATTTTGTCTTTAAATAATGTGACGATATAACATTATATTGTAACAGTACTGACCCAAAATTGTTTGTTTTTTTAGCTTTTTAGTTTTTTTATCGGTTTAATTTTTGGTAGAAAGTTTTTTTAACATCTACATATACTACTACTATCGAAGACTTTAATGTACCTATACTACTAGACGGGCTGTTTAAAAGTAAAATTGTGTCATATATCGCGTTTGACAGCTCACAAATAGGGAGCGCGATAGGGGTTCTAGTTGAGAGTAAGCGAGATGGTAATATTGAGTTACGGTCAATTGACCGCAACTTAGTAGTACAATTTCTATGTACCGAGCAGCTTGTCTAGCAGTATACATTAAAGTCTTTGACTAATATTATAAATGTGAAAGTATGGATGTTGGTGAGTTTGTGAATTTCGATGTTTGTTAGTTAATCACGCCTTAACGGCAAAATAGTTTTGGACGAAATTTAGCACATAGATAGACCATGACCAGGATTAGGACATTGGCTATTTTTTATCCTGGAAAAGGCCCTTCACGCGGGCGGAGCCGCCAGCAAAAGCTCCTCCTCTTATATCGTTCCCTCATTGTTGAAGATCGTAACTCCGTGCAAGGATACTAGCAATGGCTTTTCTCCATCTTCGGTTTGATGGATTGTGACGTTGACTGGTTTCTCCAGCTGTTCTGACACCTGGTCAGAGCAAAAGCTAGTTATAGTATAATAATTATTCCACCAGAAATCATACATTATAATGTTCATAGGTGAACATTGAATATTGTCCACGTTTTTCGTGGTAATTATAAAAAGAAGGAGCTGATATTCATATAATTCGATAGGTAATTTGCATAGATGTGCACAAAATAAAAACCGTGCGTTTATGTTATAGTTGATGTATGAAAAATCAAGTTAACACACGCAAACTACCAATTAAATGAAAGAGATTTGGTCGCTTTTATGGCTGTATGATTTAACATCCCTTTGCCTCCTCAATACGAGAAAATATGTACAAAAAAATTACAAACAAACAAATACATAGGTAGCATTGTTCACTAATTTTTTGAATATTTACCACAGGCGATATTACAAAAAAAGTAACTAAAAATACGCCCATGTTCATGGATTTTCAAAATATACCCTAATCTGCAAAACTGGGGCAGATGGCTTTAACCAATACAATATGTATTTTCGCTTAAAAAATGCCCTTCAATTTACTTGTACAGTGGATTCATAACAATAGGATTAGCGCACAGGTGTTCCGCTTTCATTATTATCACAATGCATTAGTTTACGTATTATACTAAAAAACCTATCCATACCACGAATCAAATCCGTACACGACAATGATTGCTTTACTTTGAAATATAACACATCCACAATTATCGTTTATTTCATACAATAAAATACCGTTATCCAATAAACACAGAGTGGAAAATTGCATGCATAAATTGGTGTACATATGACGTTTTGTCACGAGATCATCAAGAGGTCGTTGGTACTTGGGGGAAACTAAAGCACAGGTGTCCAGCGTTCGGTCGGTTACAGAAGGATGGCGTTATTAAAGTTGCAGTATGAGAGAAAAGGACGCAACCAAAATAAACTTGGGATGTCTTTTTTTTCTGTTCGCTCTCCCTCGCCTATGTTCGTGACGGACCTTTTTTTTCGTTTTGCTGCCCGAGCTATGGCCTTTTTGGATTATTTTGTTGCTTTTAGCTATATTTTGAACTAACTCACCAATTAAAGTTATTAGTTTCGTTTTTTTTGGGTATACCGATTCCACGCCTTTGCAATATGCGCAGGATTTTCGGACCCCAAATTGTCGGTCCGGATATTCGGTCACAATTTCGGAGGCCATTAATTTTGGCGTTGAAATAAGAAAAAAACATACTGGATCTATTTTCGTTTTATTTCTGATTCATTAGTCGAGATGGAGTATGATTCATTCAGACGTACAATGACACTAAATATACCTATCCTAGCTAAGCTTAAAATTAAAGGTCTGGATGTTATCAGATGGCAAGAAAAGATAAAAGTGGTAGAGCCGTATCTACACCATGAATAAGCCGGTTCTACTGGAGTAGTACCACTACCTTACAGATGTCTGACTTGAATCGGAAGTTTTCCTTTATTTTTCGAACTGTTAGTCGCATTCTAGGGTCAGCCAGTGTAACTTCAGAACTTCAATGTCTCTTGATGGTTGGCATTATACTTGGATTGCATTGTACTTAATATCAGGTCCAGTGTAGTCACTGTGCCGTGCTAGAATAAAAAAAGTTGAAATTTCCGGAGTCCTAAATCACCTCCCTTTACCTAATATTCAATCCCTTCCTTAAAGATTGGCAACGTATGATTCTCCTAGTATTGTAGATGCTTTTAGATGATGCCGGTGGGAGATCATTAACCTTCAGGCGACCTACTCGTCCATTTGCCAAACTCAACTATAAAAAACAGAGGGTTTTGGCTGCTGTTTAGATGCCATATAAAGACAATGAACGCTAATCTTGGAACGGGTACTTAGATTATAGTAAGCATGATAATGATGGCCTCCACGACATATCTGTTGATAGCGAATCATACAGATTTGGATATAGTTTTAGTTTTTTTACTAACTATTATCAAATACACACATGATACAGTATAACCCTTCTTGACAGGAACAAAGTCTTTTTCAAACCGTGTTGCAATATCAACTAGTACGACCAGTTACTTTAAAAGACGCTATACCAATTGCAACTGATGAAAGTTTTTCATCTTTAGTCGACTTAGTTTTTACACTTGTATTAACTACACTCAGTATAGCATCTAATATTATATTAGGTTGACCCATGGTAGTAGCAGTTGTATATTTTAACTTAGTGTAATCAACAAATATTTGTTTCTGGGTCTGGGTATTGTGGGACCGCAAGTCCCTCGTAGTTCCTGAAACCCAGGTCAACCTAGTGTGGGGTCAGGACTATGTTTGTGACTGTGAGGTGTA
The DNA here is from genome assembly GCA_905332985.1 of Mimas tiliae. NCBI lineage: Eukaryota > Metazoa > Arthropoda > Insecta > Lepidoptera > Sphingidae > Mimas > Mimas tiliae. The sequence continues at coordinate 2,471,520 of HG995260.1, read as the reverse complement.
TTTATTTATTTATTTTACATGACACATTTTACAATTTATCGGAATAAGGTTAAGATATTTTGAGTTCGGTACTTATTCTAAAAACAACCCCAAGCTAATTTGATCTTCTAATGGTGTCTTTGTAAATCTTATCTCCAATATTGGTGTTAAAATAATGAACATCGCATTATCTATTATTGTTTGCGGATGAAACAGAATTACACCACCCTCATAAACCATTGGCGTGAAATCGCATAGGATTAGATCCCTTTATTCCAAGATTTGTTTTAATAAGGTCCATGGATATTAAATAGATACTTACTTGTCATAATTTTATATGAACTTGTACAAGCAGATTAATGAGTATGAATTCGGACCTTGAGTTAAGAATACTTACTTCCTGTGGCTTTTGTACTCTGAAAAGCATGTAAAGCCGTGGGCTTCAATATTATGTTATGCATTATTAACTGACTATTGGAAAAAGGATGAGATAATCAATTGATCTCTACGTCTTTCTTAAGTATGTTCACACACAACTACTGACATAATGCACTGCATGCAATGATTTGGGTGATGATATTTTGTTTGAAACAGTTTTTTCTATGGCGTTCCCTTATAAATTTGCTAAGATCTGATGAGAATGAGGAAAAATGACAGTCTCCTTAACGGTAACAGTGACAGTGACGGTAACAGTTAACCCACCGCGATTTGGATTTAAAGTAACTTTTTGTTTTTTATTACTTATAATTTATATGACAAATAGAATCTTATGAGTCAAAGAATCGTAATGAACCTCTCCTTGGTAATCAGATATATCTCTGCTCGACTTAATAAAATCTGATTATTTCCTGTGTCTATAGTAGTTTTCATTCTCTCAACTGCTATAGCTTCTTCAATATTGGTTACGAACCCACAGTTCCCTGGAAATTGTAGTAGTTCATGGGCAGTGGTGACTTACCATCAGATGACCTACTTGCTAGTTAATTGTGGATCTTATCCTACAAGAAAGGTAAGTGTACAACACAAAATCACAAATCATTTGAACACATTTCAATGTTACATCACCTCATTATTTCTAACACGAACTTGGCTTTCAAAAACCTCAGATAATTCAAACAATGGTTTCCATCTAATTCGTATAGTGTAATAACACAGACTTGTACGACCAAGTTGCACACATACACAGTGAGGTGTCGACACACGCACACTGAGGCAGCGCGTAAAGCCAGTAGTTGACCAGTTTATACGTAACTGAACGGTAATAATCTTGATATTGTTGGGTACGGACAGCAGATGGTTAGGTTTTTGTTTATTATTAATGTCATAAAATATAGGACACGTTAAAAAAATTAATAATCTAGTCATTCAACGATAGTAGCTTTTCTTTGCTAATTGAATCAACGTTGCGATGGAATGAGATGTAGTTTGCGGTTTCGATTTTTTTTATAATCTAATTATATCAGTGTTACGATTTCACTATTTGTTGTTATTTTGCTATTCACCTAAACGAGTAATTGGCTTGTCTAATGGTAGGCACCGCGAATGCTTATAAATAGTATTAACACCATTAAGTCACAAAGTACTGTATGACATTGTATTGCACCCCATAACCCGAACTACAAGATGTTAAGTCTCATAATTCTAATTACCTAATTGTTTAAAGAGATGACTAAATAAATGATGACTTTATAAATTTAGGTCCCGTTTTCTTTACATTTTGCTAGAGGAGAATGGGCAAGAAACTCCAGCGTTAATCTTTTCAAAACTAGTTTACAATTATTATTATTTAGAGCATAAATGTTTTGCAATGTTTAATAGGAAGAACATAAAGGCACTAAATATTAGGTGTTTCAAGCGAAGTGTGAGAAAATAACTAGGACTCCAATTATTACTACGATTTTCGATGCATCCTTATTTTGGTTACCATTTACTTTGCACTGTACTGTAGTCACCGGTATATTTACATTGTTGAAAAACAAAACAAAAAACACTAATTCATTACCCTAGATCTTGCACAAACGATCGTCACAAATAAAATCATAAAAGGCCTTCGAATAAAACCAGTGACTACTCATGACTTTATAAAATAATTTTGCATTTTCTTCAACCCACGTAAAATAAAAATAAAAAGACAAGACAAGTTATTCTGCGGACGGTACACGATGAACCTCCGCTCGTTGGCCCAAACACATGGTAGGTACAAGAGAGAAAGAAAAATAATAAACCCTTTAATTTATGCCACGATAGTACTTGCATCTTGAAAATAAAATATCTTTTTTTTTCTATCCGAACCTTTTCGGGTCACTGGCCTTTAGTGATGGGCGTTTATCGATACTTTTTGTTGTGGTCGATATTCGCGTTACTTTTGTTTTCTTTTTTATTGTGAACTGCATGTCTGTGATGATTTTTCAAATGCAAACCACTGCGTAGGAGAGTTTTTTTTGTGCACTTTTTCAATTATCAAATTAACTAATGTCGTGGAAACTGTCAATAAGACTAACGCCCGAATACTAAATCGCTACTCGACGGCCGACTGTCTAACGGCTAATTATTTTAATACAATTTAGACAGGAGTGGACAATTTTGTCTACAGCATGAATGGGCCGGCTCGTCCGGGTTATTACCACTGTCTCACAGAAAACCGGTGTAAAGTAGCAGCTTGCTGCTGCGTTTCATACGGTGAGTGAGATATCCGGAGGCCCAAATTCCCCACCCCTTCCCAATTCCTTACTTATCCCTTTCCTTTAAAGTCGGCAACGCGCCCATGATTATTTTAGTATTGTGGGCGTACATGGGCGGTGGAGATCACTTACCATCAAGTGACCCGCTCGCTCGTTTGCCGGCCTATACTATAAAAATAAAAAATAAAACAAAAGGGAGGCACGTAATATGATTAACACGACCTTAAATATCAGAGTAGAGTTTCAGTTGTCGGGCGTTATATAGTTAATACGGTAGGAGAAATTGAAAATATACTCTAGTACTTTATTATACCGGAGATGCTTTTAGAATTTCATTATAGTAGCTGCTGGGGGCGTACTTGATACATACTATTTGAACCCGACTACATAGCGATCTTCGTAGAAATGGTGCAAAACCCATCATAGTGGCTCTTTCCAGCGAGTTTTACTGCTTTACACTTTGATGCACTACGGCAAAAAGGTAAATTTCTTTAGATTCGATTAATTATTTTGTTTGATGTTGGCATCACATTTTAAAGTTTATTATCAGCCAGACAATATATGGATGACTGCGACGCATTACTTTTATTTACAGATCGTAATATAAGCAATAAGCCCATACTTCTCGTGCCGTAATAAAACTGCATGATTATTGCTCGGGCAATTAGTTTTAAATGAAGACGTTGGAGTGATTCTTTAATTATTAAATGTATCAAGCTTGAGCATCTGTTATATTTTTTATCTTTGTGTTCTGCGAGTAGTAATTACGTTTGGTCGACTTTTTTCTTTAAAAATATTATTGATCTTCAACAAATCTAAGTGCGCAACTTACCTTTAATGGTCGATACTACTTCTTTAATGCTTTTTATAGTATGAAATGACTTTTTGGTCTTAATTTGTAAACTTGTATTGATAATAGACCCAGGATAGATAGGTAAATATTATTGACTTTAACAAAGTTCTTAGTGAATAGAGAGGTTCTTAATAGTATTCATATACTGGTATATAATTATCTGATACAAAAAATGATATGTTTCTTATCATCATCGTATATGTCTAAAGTTGCATTGATTCCTGTCATGATCATTCTGCATTCCTACATTTATCGTATTGACACAATTCGTAAATCTATTACTAGGCTTTTTCTGAATCTTGTGTCAATTCTTTTAATATAATTTACATTAATTTCAATAAGTAAACAAAACTACAGCGTAATAGAACACAATATTACACATTCTTATCTAAAACAGTTTAAATAAAATTACATTAAAGGTCGTTAAAATCTATCCACGAAATATCGATAAAACAAATAAAATTTATAGCACATCACTATCTTACAGCACAGTAGCAGGCCCAACGCCTACACGACAACCGGAGACGACACAAATCACTGCATAGACTCTCGCTTTTGAATTTTATAACTGTCGTAAAACGAAACCGCATCGGACGAACACCGCCAATTCGTATTAAAATATCGACGCCGAAAAATAGGGTTCTTATTGATTGTTTCTTACCGATAAACCGTAGCTCCCTGAATTGATTTGTGTATACGGGCCGAAAATATTTTTGTGTTAAAATTTCGGGATTTTATCGATAATTGCGGTAGACCGCACTTGTTTTTTGACATACGGGTTTAGGGCTTATATGGTCGGTAATGGCAATTCGGGCTGAATCCATAAATCATTAGGTATTGGACCACGTTACGCAGAATAAAATACTGTTATCCCAGTATCCTTTTAGCTGTGAGAGGAAGTGCTAAGAGTTTACACACATTTTGCTAAAAGCAAATAAAATTTCTCGAATGGATGCCACGTACGGGCAAGTGCAACAGAGGACGTCCAACTACAAGATGGACCGACGACCTGACAAGGATTGCAGAAAGCCGATGGATGCAGGCCGCTTCCAACAGGTCGGCCTGGAAGGCATTAGGGGAGGCCTATGTTCAGCAGTGGACGTCTTGTGGCTGATGATGATGATGAAATAAAATTTTAAGGGACGAGTCAGTAGCTATAATGATCATACATTTTATCGAACCACTAATTTGAAAAAGGTTTATCTGGGAACCAGAATCTTACAGTTATCAACAGTTGATAACTGTAAGATTAAGTTACTAAAGCAAGCTTGTGAAGGAAGACAATCCAACTTATGTGACGATATTTAAGAATCAGTTCTGTATTTAGATATCATGAAAGAAATGAAAAGTATAAATCACAGACAATATGACTTACAATCATTTGTAGTGTTATAAGTGCGGGCAGTACTAAATATTAACACAACGGTTATGACGTCACACTATTATTGTATAACGTTATATTGTCTTTTAATCCATAAGATACTCTGACTTATTTAATTATTCAATTATAAATAATATACACGTTATTTAGAACGATCTAACATGTTCAATAATAAATACAATTACTAATGTGAACTATTTGTGAAAAGGTATAAATAAGGCAGAATAATTATTGTTGGCAGTCAGTCGGTTGCTAAACGGAAGATAAAGTGTTACTCTGCCCAAATAAATGGAGAAGGTCGTGTACATTGTGTTTCAATCGTTCTACTTCGTTACAGTAGACACAAGCCCAAGAAACAAATCAATAGAAAAAAGTAAGGCGGGAGGCACTACTAATATTTAATATCAAGCAGTAGCACGTCGTACGAATAAATCTTGCTTTGCCATGCATTTAACATATAATTAACCTTGGTACGAGCCGTTATTCCTAGCTAGATAGAAAGAACGAAAGAGATAATTAGATAATTATATAAACGCACTCACGCCTGTAATCCCCGAAGGGGTAGGCAGAGGCGTAACCAGTACACCCACATTTCGCCAAGCGTATCTCCGTCCCTTATGTGATAGGGGGCGAGCCTATCGCCATACCGGGCACAAATTCCAGACTCTGGGCTGATAGGTACTGAGCATTTTGTAATAGAAAAAAACCCAATACCACTTTACCCGACCCGGGGATTGAACACGAGACCTCAGCGTTGGCCTCAATCGTAACGCGTACGCATTACAATTGCGCCACCGAGGCAGTCAGATAATTATATATCAGATGTAAATAAGAAAATGTATGATGATGGTACCCAGTCATCGAAATAAGATGTCAAGAAACGTAACTCAAGCAAACAAATTACTCCACCAAAACTCTGTGCAATGGGGCAGGGCTATAAAACTCTGTGCAATCTTTAGTTAACACTTGATACGTCTAATTTTTTGCGCGGTGCAGAACGTCCTATCTCAATCTAGAAATCTAATATTTAGACATTAACTTTTAATTAATGTAATTTTTGTTACCTTTGCATGTGTAAGTAAGTGGAGCCATATTTTTGGCAGATTCATATGAGAGTTATTGTCCTAGTTATTTCATTCCGATGAGATAACCAGACAAAACGGGTCGTCAAAATTATCTCGTGTTGCATATGCTAAGCTATGGTTACTCTAATGATCATTATGATGACATATTGTCCAATACTTCAAAAACGTCTTCTATTTCTTAAAAACAAATCACGTCCGAGAACGCGGCGACGTTTTATAGAAAAGAAAACCAACAAAGCAACAGATTTACAGGCATACATCATAAAACAACAATAGTCATTACCATATGAAAGACAAGCAAGACAAGCGTAGTACAGTAGCATCGACGGTTTTACTTATTTCTGTGAAATTTATACACAGACGGACGGTTTCGATAATCAATCTTACTATTCTAATGTTAAGGGATCGGAAAGGGGAGGGGATTTGGTTCTCCGGATATCTCACTCACCGTACGAAACGTAGCAGCAAGCTGCTACTTTACGTCGGTTTCTGTGAGACAGTGGTAACGATCCGGACGAGCCGGCCCATTCATGCTATAGACAAAACTATCTACAGCGTGGCTTTAACACCCAAAAAATTCCAGTGTTATAACTTGGTAACTCTCTGCCTGCCGCCATCCCGGCTCAATGCCAGGGTCTTCCCTCTCGTACCATAAGATTTGATGATATTTGCCATTACATGGGGGCGATCTGCCGTCGTATACCCACAACACGCAACGGGAACCAAGTTTAATAAGCAGAGTGTACCACACGCCGGTGAGGTTGGCTTTGAGTCTAAGATATTTATTAGTGGCCTACTTACACTATGGCAACAAAGCTTGCTTATCACTTTATCTTATGCTATAAAAATATTACTTATACCAAGCGTAGGACAATAATAGTTTGGTACCAGGAATTTTACTGCCTTCAATGTCCTGCCTAGAGGGGTTGCCATCAGCATGCTGCCAGTTGTAAAACCTACAAGCCAAATCCTTCTGTAAAATGTGTTAAAAGCATGTTGCGCAGACCCCACAGCGAGTGGGATAAGGGCAGGTGAAAGAACAATGGCCTTCAAACCGACATTGAACTGCGCTCATTACTCTAAGACATAAGGTGTTAAGTCTCATAACGTCCAGTGGAATTCCACTGGCTTCAATGTCAAACCGGAACACAACAATGTTTACACACTGCTGCTTGGAGAAATAGACAAAGCGATGACCTACCCAGGCGGCTTCTTGCTTACGAGAGACCTACCACCTTGTAAAGAAGCGTGGCGCTTACCATCAGTCGAGTGACATGCCCGTTTCGCCACTCTAACTAATAACATTAAAAATGATAGGATATACCAGCCGCTCGTCTGCTCGCCCCACAAAAAGCCATACTAGAAAACTAATTACCATTCAGAGGCGCACACATTCATGATAATTAATAAGTTTGAGGCTCGATCATTACCATACAATGGACGGGCTCGTCTGGACTCAGTGCGTATTCTGTGCTGTGCTTAGATTATTTTGCATAAGATGACAGTATTTATTACACGAAACACACGAGGGCTCGATGTGGAATCAATATGCGATCGATGTTGTGTAAATAATTTTGTTATTTTGTTGATGCTTACTTCTTTATATCAAGATAGTAATAGATAGGCCACGGTTTAAAAGGATGATGCTTAATTCTTTTAAATATCAAGATCGTAGAGGTATTAAAAGCCTGCGAAAAGTGGTACAGCCACACTGTCGAGCTAGTTTTGTCTTCAACACAAATGGGCAGGCTTGATCGGATTATAACCACTGTCTCACAGAAAACCGACTTAAAGTAGCGGCGTGAAACATCCGGAGGCCCAAGTCTCCTTGGTATTTATTACACGAAACACACGAGGGTTCGATGTGGAATCAATATGCGATCGATGTATGTGTTCTTTTGTTGATGCTTACTTCTTTATATCAAGATCGTAAAGGATTTAAAAGCCTGCGAAAAGTGGTAGAGACACGTTGTAGACAGTTTTGTCTACAGCATGAATGGGCTGGCTCAACCGGTATTTTTTCCACTGTCTCACAGAAAGCCGACTTAAAGTAGCGCTTGCTGGTGCGTTTGGTACTGTGAGTGAGACATCTGGAAGCCCAAATCTTCCTGTCTTTTCCATTCCTTAATCATCCCTTTCCTTTAAGGTCGGCAACGCGTCCATGATTCTGCAGGTATTGTTGATATGGGCGATGGAGATCACTTACCATTAGGTGACCTATTTGCTCGTTTCCCGGCCTCAGCTATAAAAAATCTTTACCCAACTCCGTTTGACAAAAAAGAGGGGCGTTATACGTTTGAATATTATATCTAAATGTGTGTGTGCTTGTGTGTCTGACAAAGTTTTATCGCAATCAAATAAATGGTATAAGAACGCATACGAGGAAAACAAAGAAAAACTTACATTACGGGACAAGGTATTGATTTGGCACCACGGTTCTCAACAACTTAACGTGCTGTCACTCCTTTTTTAAAAAGATCTCTCAATTGTTATTGAGCCGCTTATTGCGAGTTGCACTCACTACTCGGTAAACGATTAGCGATTTAAGCAACCCTTGGCACCGTCAGTCTATAGATGGGTGACCGCTTCGTGGTATTTCAACTGAGTGTGTCCGTACTTCGGAGGGCATTTAAAAAGTCGGCCCCGCTGTTATCGACTGACAGCAATTGTTAAACCAAGTTGGAAGCCTTCGGGCGGCTTGAAAACTCTAACACTAGTTTGGCCACTAACATTCGATATAGAACACATACATACATACATACGCACTCACGCCTGCAATCCCCGAAGGGGTAGGCAGAGGTGTAACCAGTACACCCACATTTCGCCGAGTGTATCTCCGTCCCACGATGTGATAGGGGGCGAGCCTATCGCCATATCGGGCACAAATTTCAGACTCCGGGCTGATACTGAGCATTTCGTACCTATTAGAAAAACCCAATACCACTTTACCCGACCCAGGGATCGAACCCGAGACCTCAGCGTTAGCCTCAATCGTAACACGTACGCATTACAACTGCGCCACCGAGGCAGTCATATAGAACACAATAGATTATTAACCTATATGGTATTTTTCAAACATTTGAATCTCAGAGCAACTATTATCTTTGATTTACAACTAAGGTATCAATAGCACCTCAAATATTATTTTATACATTACCGAATGATTTATATTACTATTAATGAACTTTTTGTACATTCCTAGCAATTTACGAGTCCTTTATAACCCTTCTGTAGAGGTACCACCATTAACACGTCAAAGTATAATTACGTTTATAGAAATATTATACTCCATTAAAATAATGTTTTGTTTTGTACTCGTATTCATAGCTCAAGTTTTGTAATACCATATTTTTATGTTATTATTTGATATACATTATGATATACTTTTTGATTAAAAATAATCAAATTGTTTTTTTTTATTAGCACTAATGACGAGACGAGCAGGCCGCTCGTATCGATGGTAAGCATCACAGGCCATAAAAAGAAGCAATACAAATCAGAACTTCGAATAATGATGTACTGCATGGCACTGGACTGCGCTCGTCACCACGAGACTTGAGATTTTAAGTCTCATAATATGCAGTAATTCCACTGGCTTCAATGGCTCTCTAACCTGTCGCGTATGAAGGACCTACCAGCTAGCAGTAGTAAGGTCTTGATTGATCTTGAAGTTGGCTTGTCGTAAAATACTGGGCCATTGTGCGTGAAGTTTGTCAGCTTGGAATCTAGCCAGCCTAACTCCGACCAGAAGTGCAGGATCTTCCTGTTGTCTCCACAGGCTTCTCGGAGTGACCTCGGTGTGTTGAGGATTTCCGCCCGTTGTGTAGCTATACCTTCACATTCCAGGATGATGTGTGTAGCTGTGTCATCGCCCGACAGGCACCCCCTACATAGGGGGATGTCGGTCATACCTAGAACATATTATAAATGTTTTTTGAGTGGTAGAGCCATGCTGTAGGCAGTTTTGTCTACAGCACGAATGGGCTGGCTCGACCGGGTCGTTACCATTGTCTCACAGAAAACCGATGTAAAGTAGCGGGTTGCTGCAGCGTTTCCTACGGTGAGTGAGATATCCGGAGGTCCAAATCCCCTTCCCTCTCCCAATTAATTTTCCCTTTCCTTTAAGGTCGGCAACGCACTCCTGACTCTTCTGGTATAGTGGGCGTACATAGGCGGTGGAGATAACTTACCATTAGGCGACCCACATAATGGTGTGCCGGCCTATGCTATAAAAAAGTAGGCAATGTTCTCTCCAACCTCCGACTGTATCGTACGTATCTAGAAATTTTATATTTGTTAACTTGATGAACAATTCGGTAAGATTAAATCTATTATCACTATTAAACTATTATAAAGTTAGTAGATTAATTTCTTCTGAAGTCATTAAGCATATCTATAAAGCGATGGTCTGATAGCACCGTTGTCTTTATTATATCACTGTAATGGGAGCATTGATTACGTTTAATAATAGACAATTGTATAACTGTTTTGTCTGTGGTCATTGGGAACTTAAATCGAGGATTTATTATGGTTAGACTATTATGGAATTGGAACTGATGTGTTTTGTAAGTGAGTGTAATACATTAATTAGTTCATTTAAGTTATTTCGTTAAATTGGCTTTTACAATAATAGGGTAGTTTCCTATATTGAATTTTATACATTATTTTATAAGCAACAGATAATGATACGTAAAAGAAACCCTTTTATTAAAACACAATCAAAATTGGTTCAGAAATGTGCCCGCAGTTATGACTCTAAATGTTGGTATGAGGAATAGTGGGTGCGTAGTAAGGATATCTCACTATCTCGCTTGCACGCATGCACCGTATTGAACATTTTACACAGTGACGTCAAAGTTTGCATCGTCTGCCATTTGACAATTACCCCTTCTACATGATTTGAATGGCTTCTAACTTATTTATATTTAGTCCGATTTGTAAAATAGATTTTGAGTAACGTAACTTATTGATTTAAATAATAAAAAAAAACTAGTCAACTATCATATTACCCCATTGGTAGTGTGATAGCGACTGAAAATATCTGTCTCGAGTACAATTCCAGGTTACGTAATCATAAATAAATATTTTTAATTATTAAATAAATCATATTATATGATAAATAAATAAATAAATACACCTAACAGTCACACACATAGTCCTGATTCCACACTAGGTTAACCTGTATCGTGAGTATCAGGAATTACGAGGGACTTGGTCCCACAACACGCACACCCGAAACAAACATTTGTGGATCACATAAACATTTGTCTCGGTGCGGGAATCGAACCCACGGCCTCTCGCTGGCTGTTCACCCACTACGCCACCGAGGCTGGTAAAAGAATATCATGTTGATCGCCATTGGAATTATTGACGATACGACTGTTGGCAAAATATTAAGTGGTAAATCAAATTTTATATGTTTCTGCCTGAAGTTATCCCGATTTGATACCTGGATCCGCCTTAATGCGGGGATCCGCTTTGTCATAATGATTTGACGGTGGATTTGGTGGGCTAAACTACCGTCTGACCCACACAACCCGCTACCGGAACCATGTTTCGCCATTGCCTCGTCCGTTAATCAGCATTCACCACGTGCAGGTGGCGTTGGCTTTGAACCTAATATACTGGTGGCATACTTACACTCCAAGTTGTTAAGTCTCATAATGGCCAGTCATTTCACTGGCTTCAATGTCCTTCAAACCGAAACACTACAGTGTTTAGACACTGTTGCTTGGCAGCAGAAATAGATAAAGCGGTGGTACCAACCCGAACACCCTCCCACATGGATCTACCACCTAGTAATATAATAATAATAATAATAATACTAGCCCTGTATTATATACGTCCCACTGCTGGGCACGGGCCTCCTCTACTGAATGAGAGGGGTTAGGCCTTAGTCCACCACGCTGGCCTAATGCGGGTTGGCAGACTTCACATACCTTCGAAATTCTTATGAACTTCTCAGATATGTAGGTTTCCTCACGATGTTACCTTCACCGTTAAAGCAAGTGATAATTAACAATGAATAAACACATAACTAAGAAAAGTCAGAGGTGCACTTGGGGCTGGTTTCGAACCTTCAATTTTCGTCTTGACAGTCAATACCACTCCGCGCTGAGCTATCACTAACTCACTACCACCTAGTAGTAATGGAAAACAGCTTACCGTATAATGGTCAATTATAATTGTTAACACAACTGCCATTTGCCGAGTGGGTTAACTGTAAGGGAACCAGTCTACGACTAATAACTGTGATTTAGCTGTGCACTTGACCGGCTGGGCTTAGCAACCCTAAGCCGCTTTACTGTTCAGCGAATTGTGAAGAGGTTTGAATCTTGCGTGATTATTGTTGTAAATAGAGAAGACAGAATCTATTCTAATCTATCTATATCACATTTCGCCGAGCGTATCTCCGTCCCATGATGTGATAGGGGGCATTCCAGACTCCAGGCTAATACTGAGCATTTCGTAATAGAAAAACCCAATATCACTTCGACCCGGGGATCGAACCCGAGACCACAGCGTCAGCCTCAGTCGTAACGCGTACGCATTACAACTGCGCCTCCGAGGCAGTCCAACCAGTTTTTTCCTAAGAATACCCCAAAACGCGACAAATCCTGAGAAAAGTTAAACGAATCAATGATAATCGTCGAGCAATGATTCTTAGTATTTTGTGTCGACTCATCGAACTGTCCAGTTGGAATAATCCTGGTTCACTGTGACCGGACTATGACAAAACGTTACCCACGACCCTCAGTACTATGGGAATTTTCGGAACAACGAAATATCCAGTTTTTTTAATTGTTCATTCAATTAAAAATAAGAAGTGATGGTTTTTTTGTAGCATAGGCCGACAAACGAGCAAGTGGGTCACCTATTGATTTGGGGGTTTGGGCCTCCGGATATCTCACTCAACGTACGAAACGCAGCAGCAAGCTGCTACTTTACGCCGGTTTTTTCTGAGACAGCGGTAACGACCCGGACGAGCCGGCCTATTCATGCTGTAGACAAAATTGCCTCTACGACTCCAAAAAATTGGCCACATATTGGCTATGCTCCGATCTAGCAGTCACTCTGTGAACTAGGTCGGAAGGTTGGTGAGTCCGACATTACCATCCCTCCCGCTGGATGGGAGGGTATCCGTAAGATGGATTTCCCTCGCGCCAAAAAAAGGGGCACAGCCAAGCCGCTGCCTACAGCTGGAAGAATACTATTTTTAAGCCTTTAAGTACTCATATTCGTATAAAACAACGTTGTGTTTGCATTAACGTAAACACTAAATTACCGCGACCCAACATTATGGTTTCCAAGAAAAATACTATACGAAGTACCGCAATACGAGATTATGAAATCCTAGAACTGGCGCAATTACTTGATAAAAGTGTTTCGCTCAAAGTATAGCTAGGTTTTTTTTCTTTTATTGTGTAGAGACTTAAGACAGTAGCCGTAGTCCGAGTCTTTTATAGCATAGGCCGGCAAACAAGCAAGTGCGTCACCTGATGGTAAGTGATCTTCACCATCGTTATATACCAGAAGAATCATGGACGCGTTGCTGACCTTAAAGGAAAGGGATAATTAAGGACGCTTGGTGGCGCAGTTGTAATGCGTACGCGTTACGATTAAGTCTAACGCTGAGGTCTCGGGTTCGATCCCCGGGTCAGGTAAATTGGTATTGGGTTTTTCTATTACGAAATGCTCAGTATCAGCCCGGAGTCTGGAAATTGAGCCCGGTATGGCGATAGGCTCGCCCCCTATCACATTGTGGGACGGAGATATGCTCGGCGAAATGTGGGTGTACTGGTTACACCTCTGCCTACCCCTTCGGGAATTACAGGCGTGAGTGCGTATGTATGTATAATTAAGGAGTTGCGAAGGCGACGGAGATTTGGGACTCCAGATATCTCACTCAGCGTACGAAACGCAGCAGCAAACCGATACTTTACTCGGGTATTCTCTGAGACCGTGGTAACGACCCGGACGAGCTGGACCATTCATGCTGTAGACAAAACTGTCAACCGCGTGGCTCTACCACTTTTTAAATCTTTTCGATAATTGTCACGTCATTCGTATATGAGTATTTATGCGTGAAGCTAATAAGTTTTTAATAGAATCCACTAGAGTCGCTATATCGATTTGCTGATATATCTTCCTAAATACAAATGACGTGATTTACAAGGTGGTAGGTCCCTCGTTTGCGAGAGGCCGGCTGGGTTGGAACCACCGCTCTGTTTATTTCTGCCGCCAAGCAACAGTGTGTAAGCACTGTTGTGTTCCGGTTTGAAGGACATTGAAGCCAGTGGAAGTACTGGGCATTATGAGATCTAACACCTCATGTCTCGGGTTGACGAGCGCAGTCCAGTGTCATACAGTGCTTTGTTATTTAAAGTTCTGTGTGGCGTTGCTTCTGTTTATGAGCAGGCGTGGCGCTTACCATCAGGCGAGCGATCTGCTCGTCTCGTCATTCAAACTAATTTAAAAAAAAAAAAAAAGAACTTGAATAACCGGCAAAGACTTAAAATTTACGCGATGAATTATTGTTGAATGCATTAATCAAATTGTAAAAGTCGACTCTCAAACTCGTCCCTCGTATGCAAGAGGCCGTCTGGGTTGGTATCTCTTTGTCTATTTCTGCCGCCAAACAGCTGTGAGTAAGCACTGTTGTGTGGCGGTTAGTGAAATTACTGGCATTATGTTATGTCTCGGGGTGACGAGCGCAGTCCAATGCCATGCAGTACTTTGTAGTTCAAAGTTTTGTGTGTTGTTGCTTTATGGGCAGGCGTGGCGCTTACCACCAGGCAAGGGACCTATTCGTTTCGTCACTCAAGCTTATAAAAAAAAAAAAAAAAATGTTATTGATTCGGTTTTTAATTTTAGTTAAATGTTATCACTATGATCATATTCATATCTAGCGAATAGACACAGACAGGCACCGGACACGTTCTCGATGTAAATTAACATTAGAGTTATAGAGTTTTTTTGAGATATAAGTTCACTACGAAGACTGATTCTACGATAAACCTCTATAAATATTGCAGCAGAACGTAATTCCCGTTACTTATAAACGTTAATCAAATTGATTTATTCATTTATTTATTTATTTAAATCAAAACGGTTTACACCAATTACATTATAGGTAAGGTACTAATTCTGACATCAAAATCTCTAAACTCAACAATCCAAAAGTGGGTTTGTTATTTTGACTACTCATTTTCCGCCGAACATGTAATAATGTGGTGGGTGGATGCGGGCTGCTCAAGACCGGGATGGTTGAAGCTCACTTGGGGAGGCTTACGTCCAACAGTGGACGACAACAGGCTGAGATATATATGTAATAATGTTATGCATACATAAGCCTATATCACAAAAAGGGTAAGCTATAGGTGCAATTAATGCTACACCTACGTTTTACACAGCTTAATTCCTTACCATGACATGATAGTTGGCGAACCTACAGAATCGGACAGAACCTCTATCTTCACAATACTATGGTTAGCATAGCCCTTTAGTAACAGGTATTTCCGGATCCTAGGTGCCTGTGTATATAACACAGCTCTATTTTATATAGTAGAGAACACCTGTGTTACGCTTTCTGCTGTGGATAAAACATAAAACAAAACAAAACAAAACGCCAGCTCGCGTATCTCTTAGCGGCGTAGAATACTGTGGATATAGCGGAATGTATATTGGAAGAATGAAATGTGTATATTATGCATACTTTTCTGCCGCCAAGGAGCAGTGTGCAAGCATTGTTGTGTTCCGGTTTGAAGGACATTGAAGCCAGTGAAATTACTGTATTATGAGACTTAACGTCTTATGTCTCGGGGTGACGAGCGCAGTCCAATGTCACAGTGCTTTGTAATTCAAAGTTCTGTGTGGTGATGCTTCTGTTTATGGGCAGGTGTGGCGATTACCGTCAGGCGAGCGACTGACTCGTTTCGTCACTCAATCTAATAAAAAAAAATAGTTATATATATTTTTAAAGCAGAGGCTGATAAACGAGTAACTGGATCTTCATCAACGATGAACATTTACATTACCAGAAGAATCATGAGTGTGACCGACCTTCAATGAATAGGAATTGGCGGGAGGTTTCGGGCCTCCGGAAAATCCACCGTAAAAAACGAAACGAAACGTACCAGCAAGCTGTCACTTTACGCGGCTTTTTGTGAGACAGTGACACTAACCCGGTCGAGTAGATCCATTCATGATGTAGACAGTGTCTACATGCGTACGCGTTACGACTGACGCTGACGCTGAGGTCTCGGATTCGATCCCCGGGTCGGATAAAAGTGATATTGGGTTTTTCTATTACGAAAAGCTCAGTATCAGCCCGGTCTCTGAAATTTGTGCCCGGTATGGCGATAGGCTCACCCCCTATCACAACAGGACGGAGATACGCTCGGCGAAATGTGGGTGTACTGGTTACACCTCTGCCTACCCCTTCGGGGATTACAGATGTGAGTACATATGTATGAATGTATTATAAATGTGACATATTGGATGTTTGTGAATTTTGATATTTGTTAGTCAATCACACCGTAACAGGTGAATGGTATGAGATGGAATTTTTTATCCTGGAAAAGGCACTTCACGCGGGCAGAACTCCGGGCAAAAGCTAGTATTAAATAGGTACATAGACAGAATTTCCATCACAGCTTCCTGGTTTTGATTTTGCACTATATCTAAGATCTCAATAACTGATAACCAATGTAGGTAATTTAGAGTCTGCAATTTTGTCAGTACAAGTAAAATTCTTCATAATCAAATTTGGGAGAATAAAAATGACTAGCTGTTTTCTAGCAGTTGAAACTCATCGTGTATAATGTGGGCTTTAAATATGGGCACACATTTACTAAATTATGATAAACGACTCTTAAAAATATATATTGTATAAAAAATACAGTATAATGAACACGAATACGTGTCAAAACCTGACCAGCCTCAAAATACAAAAAAGCTCATTCTTATGTTAAAAGTCCTTTAAACAAATATATTCAAGTAATATCCACCACAGCTCACGGTCGCACTTTAGAGAGGGGCAGTAATACACCCTTCTCGCTCTAACGGCGGCCGGTCGCTGCACGTGTGTCACGGAAACTGGTTCTCACCCGTCGGGACCAAGATTTTATTAATTTGTGTATTTCTTATATGTATATCACCTACGGGCGACTTCTGTTCGCCTGGTACTCAGATCAACGATATTGTTGATAACAAATTGGTTTCTGCTTTGTTCTGTCGTTTTTGATTTATATTGCTTATTTTTCGTTTTGTCTAATAGTTTTGAATGTCATTTTTTGTTGATAGTGTTGTATACAAAGAATAAATTGCCGAGGGCGTGAAATAATTAGGAACTTGAGCAAAAAGAATAACAATATTTGAATTTCTTAACAATCATTCTGCTAGTAGTAAGCTTAGCTTTTTAAAGGTTTTTGCTAGTTTTTCATACGCACTCACGCCTGTAACCCCCGAAGCGGTGGGAGATTTAGCTAGTACATTCATATTTCGCAGAGCTAATTTCCATCCCGAGATGTGATAGGAAGCTAGCCTATCGCCATACCAGACACATTTCCAGACTCCGGGACTATATTGAACATTTCGAAATAGAATAGTCAATACCACCTTAACTTAATAGATTGACTCTTTAATCTGTATTATTCAGATCTCAAATAAGAAGCTAATACAAATTAAAAAATAAAACCACTTGGTGCAGTATATTAATTTCTTAGTGCACAAAAGCTGTCAGAACCTGGCCCGCGGCTCGCATCCACTCATCACGTGGAGGTCTTTTTTAATCAACTTAATCGCTTTCGGTGAAACGATTAGATACTTTTTGGATGTTTTACACATTTTGTGTTTCTATCGGAGGATGTCGATGTGAATCATTCCCATGGTAAAAATTTACAAAATTGCTACGTTATGAGAATTTGTTTAAACTGTTTGGATCTAAATTAAGTAATTTGTGTTTTTTGTGTAACCATACATACATACATAGATTCACGCCTGTTTCCCATAGGGGTAGGTAGAGACAACGGATTTCCACTTGCTACGATCCTTGCATACCTCTTTGGCCTCATCCACTCTCATTAAGTTTTTCATACATGCACGTCGGTTTAGGGTACTCCTGACCTGGCCTTTCTCTAGAATATCTCCAACTTGATCTATGAAAGTTTTGTGTAACCGCTAAACCAATTGTACTGTATGCGCAATATAACTTGGCCGGGATGAGGTTAGTCACTTCACCTGCCTATATTATGCCTCCAGTCACACTGAAAACTATAGCAGTAACGTCATCGATAACTGACTTCATATAGTTACGTCAGATAGGTGAAGTTATTTAGTTCTCATTGTACTTAGTAATCCAGTCCGTAGAAGATATAGATGTAATATAATTGAAAATATGCTTTAAGGGCCATTTGAAAAAATTGTGAGATAGTGGATTCGATTTTCAGATTGTCATATTCTCTGTATGGTGTTTAACATTGATAAATGTCATGTTGTCATCAAAAATCATGTTGACTGTGGCAAATAAATATTTTTTAACCGACTTCAAACCAGGAGGTGGTTCTCAATTGCGCGCGTTTTTTATTTTTTTTATTTATGCCCATCGATTTCTCCGCTAACTGTGGACCAATTTTGTTGTTTTTTTACCGACTTAAAAAAAGGAGGAGGGTCTCAATTCGGCGCTTTTTTTTGTTTATTTTATGTATGTACAACATCGATTTGTCCGCGAAATGTGAACCGATTTTATTGGAAAAAAAATTATTCGATAGAATTTAGCTGCGATGTAGTCCCATATAAATTTGGCTAGGATCTCACGACGGAATACGGAGTAATAAAATAAAACCAAGGGACGACAGTACCTACACTCGTCGCTACTGGTTATTGTATTAGAATTTACATGCTATTGCAGTAACTACCACTAAAAATTGAAAAATAAAATAAGTTTGAACATCTACCAACCTTGAAACCGACTTCAATTATTTTAAGTCTCTTTAGAGTTGGTGCTTATGTCGCTGAAGGTCAAATAAAATTTTACTGTCTCCAAAGTGACTTAAAGAAATGGTTATTTTTGACTTTTCAGTGTTTTTATTTTGAAGTCGGTTTCTAGACTTTGTTAAAACTTATTTTATTATTTCATCTTTCTAAATTGATCAATTTAGTATTGTAGAGTTTGTCTTACATATCTTTGTCTACTATTTTAGTTTATTTTTATTTTTCTTTAATTCTATCATGTCCCAGTTTTAACAAACCGAGTAACGTTACACAATGATCATTTAACTACAGGTTAAGTTTGTGGTCTTCCCAAACCGACCTTACACCGTTAAATGTTATAAATTTATTTTCTCTCGCACATTTGTTGACCGCAAACATAGCTAGCTATACGAGTATAAAATAGTTGAAATGACTTTTTTTTTATTGCATAGGCCGGCAAACGAGCAAGTGGGTCACCTGATGGTAAGTGATCTCCACCGCCCATGTACGCCCACATTGCCAAAAGAGTCATGGGCGCGTTGCCGACCTTAAGGAAAGGGATAATTAAGGGATTGGGAGGGGGAGGGGGATTTGGGACTCCGTATATCTCACTCACCGTACGAAACGCAGCAGCAAGCTGCTACTAGACAGTGGTAACGACCCGGACGGGCCGGCCCATTCATGCTGTAGACAAAATTGTCTACAGCGTGACTACCACTCGTAAAATTATTGTTATTAGCTGTAGATGACGAGACGCATAGCTGAAATAAATGCATAGCTTGTATTTATTCAAATCGACAGTCTTCGTGGCGCAGTGGGCGAGTAGCCGGCTGCGAAGCGAGAGGCCATGGGTTCGATTCCCGCATCGAATGTTTGTGTGATACACAAGTATATGTTTCGAGGCTGGGTGTTTTCTCCTCAGAGGGGTTGACGTCAGGCAGGCGGCCGGTCTTAAAAACTACATGCCAAATCTTTCTGTAATATGAGTTAAAAAGAATCCATCGACTCCACTGCGAGTGGGATCAGGGCAGGTGTAAGAAGAAGAAGGATTCTTTAACGTATTAGTTCTTTGTAGCACAACATTTTGAAACCTTGATAAAAAACCTTATATATTTGGACGTGTGGCGCATTTGTAATGCGTACGCGTTACGACTAACGCTGACGCTGAGGTCTCGGGTTCGATCCCCGGGTCGGGTAAAAGTGATATTGGGTTTTTCTATTACGAAAAAGCTCAGTATCAGCCCGGAGTCTGAAATTTGGACCCGATATGGCGGTAGGCTCGCCCCTATCGCATCATGGAACGGAAATACGCTCGGCGAAATGTGAGTGTACTGGTAACACCTCTGCATACCCCTTCGGGGATTACAGGCGTGAGTGCGTATGTATTTGGACGTCACTGTAAATGCCACCAAGTCCAGTTTAATCACTTTACAGTGGCAGGATAAAAAAACAAAACATTTTATCGATACAAATTAATGTGGTTTTCAAACACCTAATTCAAGAATCAGAACAAAAATAATGCAATATGTAACCTAAATCTGATGTAAATTAGAGTTACTTAAATATATCCAAAGACATTAATGCGCATCAGAATTAGCTTGAAACCCGTTTATATGAATAAAATAAACACACGAGCTTTAAAATAAAAACCTCCCAAAATAGAAAACAAACCCACACGTACGTAAAATAAAAGTAAATCATTTGATTTATAACATTCAACGCTTTACCATTGTGTTGAAACTGAAAGTAATATAGTGTTAGAAGTTACGTGAGATGAGTATTATTTTATTAATACCAAACGACAATAATCACTTCAACTCATAGTGTATTTATTGGCTACATTTACAATATCACTGCTTTACAGAGACCACAACCCCAGGTCAAGATTCTCTAGAGACCGTTCTCTAATTATAACTAAGACAACTAGGACCGAATAGTAAACCAGCATAGCTACCGCGTAATGGACACTTGGACTATCGAATGAGCACTGATCTTAGTGAACTGACTGACCGCGGGCAAAAGACCTCCGACAACCTCTGTTATACCATTTAAATACCCTTCCACAACTATATCGCACCATTATTATTTCAGTGTACCCAACGTTGCTTTCTCAGGCACTCTTAATACACCAATAAAAAGAGAATACTCTAACAATAGATATAACAATATCTGATTATATTATCTTAAGAAGTAGTTTCTTTAAAAAACTACGTTAATTTTTACCTCTAAATACTGTTTCTTAAAGCAGCGGTCGGAAAACAAACATGGGTCACTTCATGGTAAGTGATTTCCACCGTCCTTGGACGCCCACAATAACAGAAGTCATGGAGGCATTGCCGGCTTTAAAGGTGAATTACGTGATGATGAAGGGAAGAGGGAATTTGGGCCTCCAGATATCTGGCTCACCGTATGAAATGCAACACCATATAATCCCTGAAGGGGTAGGCAGAGGTGTTATCAGTACACCCGCATTTTGCCCAGCTTATTTCCGTCCCATGTGATAGGCTTGCCTGTCGCCATACCGGGCACAATTCCAGACTCTGAGCCGATACTAAGAATTTCGTAATATAAAACCCAATACCAATTTTACCTGACCCGAGGAACGAACCCATGACATCAGGACAGCAGTCGTACCGCATACGCATTACAATTATTGTGCCACCGAGGCTAAATATTTATAATTATATAAATACTAACTGCATTATTTTCTTCTCTTCCACAGAACGCCCGCATTCAGACTCAGAAATCCTGACCCGTCCTTCGACCTCCCAACCCTGCCGACTCTCTGCATCATCACCCCCTCTCACCTTGAGCTTCGACACCGACCTCGAGGATGACGTCTTCGCGCCTCGCACCGATAGAAACGACATATTCTCCACGAGGAACGTGGATATCTTCGGCTACGGCGGTAACAGGACCCCAGCCGGAGTGCTCTTGAGTCCTCGAAGGGAGCGGTCGTTCACCTTCTCCTCTAGTAGTGAGAAGCATTGGAGAGATAAAGGAGGGACGGATGTCGCTGATGGAGTCGCTGATACTGATGAAGTAAGTGGACCTTTTTTTTATGGCATAGGCCGGCAAACGAGCAAGTGGGTCACCTGATGGTAAGTGATCGCCATCGCCCATGTACACCCACAATACCAAAATAATCATGGGTGCGTTGCCAACCTTCAAGGAAAGGGATAATTAAGGGATTGGGATGGGGAGGTATTAGATAGGCTTACTAGGTGGTAGGTCTCTCGTATGCTAGAGGCCGTCTTGGTTGATACCACCGCTTTGTCTATTTCTGCCGCCAAGCAGCACTGTTGTGTTTCAGTTTGAAGGACATTGAAGCCAGTGAAATTACTGGGCATTATGAGACTTAACATCTTATGTCTCAGTGTGATGAGCGCCATACAGTGCCATACAGTGCCATACAGTGTTCTGTAATCCAGAGTTCGGTGTGACGCTTACATCAGGCGAGCGACCTTTTCGTCATTAAAGCAAATAAAAAATAAAAAAGGCACTACGATAACACAAGCATCACACACACCTACGATAGACTAAGGGGTCAGACTTACAATACCCCTCAATTATTATTTCCAACTCCTCACTAACCTTCTATTTGATTCATTTCGTTGCGGGATAAAGACACATTTGCATTCCTAGAGACTCGCCGAGCTTCATTGCTCGGTGTCGAAATATGCGTGCCACTGTCGATCCTGGCTTACAGGATCTTTTTTGTCGCAAGGTAAAAAGCAGGTGAGTATTAGACCCACTCTGATGACAGTTTTGTCTACAGCATGAATGGGCCAGTTCGTTACCACCGTCTCACAGAAAACCGACGTAGCTTGCAGTAGGCCCAAATCCCCTCCCCTTCCCAATCCCTCAATGATCCCTTTCCTTAAAGGTCAGCAACGCGCCCATGATTCTTCTGGTATTGTGGTCGTAGATGTGCGGTGGAGATCACTTGCCATCAAGTGACTCACTTGCTCGTTTGTCGGCCTATGCCATATTAAAAAAAACGCATGATCCTCACAACCATTACCCGATCAATACACACAGCGGTTAGAAGATACAACAAAACTTGCGGTCGCGAATGTATTGCGTAATAAATAGTAGTAAGATAGTAGTATGTTTTTATTAAAATCGACGTACGCACGTGCGCTCTTTGTGTTGCGTGAATCATCAACTGATGGAGTAAAAAATATAAAGATGCTCATAACAGAATGTTATGGCAATAACTGTTTATGGATTGATGTCTGATTTTAGTCAGTTTTTTTGTAGTAGAGTTCAGAAAACGAGCAATAGGGTAGTTTCCTATATTTAATTTTATACATTATTTTATAAGCAATAGAAAATGATACGCAAAAAAACAGTTTTATTAACAAAATCAAAATTGGTTCAGAAATGTGCCCGTAGTTGACTTAAAATTTTGGTATGAGGAAAAGTGGGTGCGTAGTAGGGATATCTCACTATCTCGCTTGCACGCGTGCCACAATGAACATTTTACACAGTGACGTTAAAGTTTGCGTCGTCTGTCATTTGACAATTACCCCTTCTACAGGATTTGAATGGTTAAGTTAGAACTTATATATTTTTGGTCCGATTAATAACATTCTTTCTACAACAGATTTTGAGTAACATAACTTATTGATTTAAATAATAAAAATAATCTAGTCAACTACCCTATTGAGGCACTTGATGGTAAGTGATGCCATCGCCCGTAAACAGACATAATAGCAGAATGATAGTAGATGCGTTGTTATTTGACAGCCGTAGTGGCGCAGCGGGCGAGTAGCCAGTTGCGGAGCGTGAGGTCGTGGGTTCGATTCCTGCACCTAGACAAATGGTTGTCTGATTCACAAATATTTTTCTCGTGTCTGGGTGTTGTGGAACCGCAAGTCCCTCGTAGTTCCTGATACCCACCTTACAGGTTAACCTAGTATGGGGTCAGGACTATGTGTGTCACTGATGGGTGTATTTATTTATTTGTCACCCTCGAATGAGGATTTGGAAGTGGAGGTTTGGACCTCCAGTAATCTCACCCACTGCTTATTTTTATTTGTTTTCTTTTTCATTGTTATAAGCCATGTATAAATGCAGACAAGTACAGTTAAGTTGTAGGTAAGTACTTTCAGTGTTTAAGCTGAATTTCATAGCTTCAGGCATACATCCCTTAGAGTTGGGCAGCGTCTACTAATTTCCAATTATATTTTACCCAACTTTGACATATTATGTACCCAATTATATATTAATGCCACGCACTTACCTCTTTCGCTTCATAATATTTATCCACTTTGTTTATTTAAAACCTTAACATATCACAAGGACATTACAAAAAGGATACCTATGATTAATGATTACTTATTTTAGTAAATTAGTTTAAGGTTCATACACACCACTTATTAATTAAGTTAAAAAACACATAGTATACATTTACAAAATTAAACTACATTATTTTATGTAATAAAAGTGCCTAGCAAACACTCAAGATACATTCCTACAACATTGCTATTGAAAACGATCAGGCGCTACACAAACATTTGATTGTTATGTCGAAACATCACTTTGTTAATGCACGCAATAAAATAAAAAGTTGCTGACTGAAACGAAATTAAATCTTACCGATAGATATACCGGTTTACGCTCAAATAAATTTTTGTACGAGTGTGTTTCTTTGTGACTACTGAATTGGACGGCGTTGGCTTTTGTACAATATTAGACATTTTTATTTATGTTTTGTTAATAAAATGTGAAACCGTTGTATCTAACTTTTGCAAAATATCTACGTATTTTGTATACAAAACTACAGATAATGCTTGTTTATTTTTAGAGTTTCCTTGATCTTGCAAGGCAATAAGTAAAATGGATGATAAATTCTTAATTTTAGGTATCATTATTGTCAGTTTATGACATATTTCTGTATATTACGTCAGAAGAATAGCAAGTATTTTAGTTTATACTTATTTATGTACTTGAAATATCAAAACGAATATGCCTATTTATTTTATGATCAGAACAAAACATACGTACTTAAAATGTGAATTAAATGTTGTATTTTACAAGTTCTGCGACCCAATTATGTCAAAATAAAATACAATCCACTTACGTGCGCGGACGGTTTACAACATTACGCAATATTCATCGGACTACACATTTGGTCAAAACTGGCACATCTTGGATCAAACGTTTGTTTCGGATCGACCTAATAAGTTTTATTTTTTTATTATTGTTGTCACTAATATTTTGATGATCGCAGGTGTTCAGGAAGTCAATTATTGATTTATTTTTGTTTATTATGAGAAAAGAGTGTAGAGTTGAATTAGCTTAGCGGGAGTAGTACGGTCTGCCAAGAAGGAAGTCGCAGGTTCGGAACCCAGCCATCAGTGTTCGTACGTCTGACTTTTTAAATTTATGTGTATTGTATTAATTATTTATTAGATATATGGATTTTCCATTTTTTGACATAGCTCTGACTTAAAAGCGTGTTTATTTTTATAGTATAGGCTGGCAAACGAGCAAGTGGGTCACCTACAAATAACCAATTTTTTTGGAAAATACATTTGCTGACATTTCTTTTGCGTTTGTTTACTTGCAACGTCACGCACACTTACCGATTTTTCAGTTTATGATTGTATGCATTGTTTGGACATCTACCTTCTGTAAGTTGTTATTCCAAGATAAATACAGAAATACCCTTGTACTTCTAATTTAGATAAAAGATATATATTATTTCGAATTTATTGGAAGTTCAAATAGTGTTGTCTTTGGTTTCTAAATTAATTATGTCTTTTCTACGATCTATCTTTTTTCCTAAAAATTACAACATAACATAGCCTCACACCTTTATCTCTGAAGGGGTAGGCAGAGCTGTGACCATGCACCCATGTTTTGCCGAGATTATAAATTCGGTAATATTTTATATTAATAATTCTAATATGCTATATTCAAATTCAAATGATTTATTGAATCCATGAAAAGTTATAAATCATTTAGATTCAGTAACATTTCAACTCTACCGCCAGTTCGGAATGCTGTTTCGCTAGAGAAGAACGGGAAGAAACTCTAACGTTGCTCTTTTCAAAACTGATTTACAATATTTGCACTACATTTATTTTGAATTTGATCATATTTTTTGAGTGGTAGAGCCGAGCAGACACTTGTCTACAGCATGTACGGGCCGGCTCGTCCGGGTCATTACCACGATCTCACAGAAAACCGGCGTAATTCCCAATGCATGATCCCCATGATTCAGTTATTAACATCACTCAATGGTACCTGATTGATTATTACCATGGCAGTATTAATATTGAGTCCTTATATGTAAACTGCAAATAAATAGAACGAACAGTCATGAATCAATCAATGTCTATTCTGTTTTATTTTCATTTAAAGACATCAGTGAGTTGCATATTGCAACATTATCGACCCTTGTGTTGACTGGCAGACTTCCAAAACAATATTATACGTGAATAAATTACTAACACGTTTTTGTTTAAAGAAACGGTGCGTATTTTCTATTTATAGAATGTCCTTTATATTTTTATTTGTTGTTATGAAGTATTGTTGGACATCTAATATAGTTGATTGGTAGAGCCACGTTTTAGACAGTGTGTCTACAGCATGAATGGGCCGGCTGGACCGGGTTGCTCATTGAATTGTTGTTGTCTTCGAATTCGTATAAAATTAATATTGTCAACGTGTCAAACTAGTAATTCATACTGTAAATAAGGAAAAAATCGCCCGAAAACTAATAATATGATATAAAATTAACTATATTCCTTCCTTCCTTCCACCAGCATATCCTACTCGCAGTGGAGTTGGTGCAACATATTTTTTAACATATGTTACGGAAAGATTTGGCTTGTAAAGA
Organism: Mimas tiliae; assembly: GCA_905332985.1. Classification (NCBI taxonomy): domain Eukaryota; kingdom Metazoa; phylum Arthropoda; class Insecta; order Lepidoptera; family Sphingidae; genus Mimas; species Mimas tiliae. Next base: position 2,444,717 of record HG995260.1, on the reverse strand, counting down.
CGTAAAGACTTACGACCGGCTACCTGCCTGACGTCAACCCCTCTGGGGAGAAGAGAAATAACTATATTATAAATTTTAAATCATCATAGTTCCCACTATCGGCTACTGCAACTGCTACTCGATGTATGGAGAGAAACGGAAACTGTCATCGTTCTAAAAAATGACAAAACTTGTACTAGGCCTGCTTGTTGTTGCATTTCGTATGGTGAGTGAGATATCTGAAGGCTCAAATCCCCATCCCTTTTCCAATCCCTTCATTATAATCCCTTCCTTTTAGGTCCGCAATGCGTCCATGATTCTTCAAGTACTGTGGAGATCACTTACCATTATATGACTCCCTTGCTCGTTTGCCAGACTCTTCTACAAAACAAAAAAAAAATACAAACGACATGGAACTGTTATGTAACTGTTTAGGCTTTAAATGATTTTATTAACAAAAATCACTAGAGGTTTTCTAAAAACAATTTAATAAGCCGTCTCCACATCTCTCAAGCAACTGCCACTTAACTTCAAGATATAAACTGATTTTAGTATTTAGTAGAAAATTAATTGGCCCACAAAACACGAGGGAGCGGATTTACGTGGCAACGGGACATAGCTATAACTAGAACGTTTGAATTGATGTCAACATAAAAGTTCATAGGCGTCAGTAATGAATTGGATGTGGGTGATGAATTTTGAACTTCGAAGCATTTTTTTATAGTATACATACATACATACGCACTCAGGCCTGCAATCCCCGAAGGGGTAGGCAGAGGTGCAACCAGTATACCCACATTTCGCCGAGCGTATCTCCGTCCTGATGTGATAGGGGGCGAACCTATCGCCATACCGGGCACAATTTCAGACTCCGGGCTGATACTGAGCATTTCGTAATAGAAAAACCCAATATCACTTTTACCCGATCGAACCCGAGACCTCAGCGTCAGCCTTGCTACAAGCCAAATTTTTCCTGAGTTATAAGCATGTTGCACCGACCCCACTGCGAGTGGGATAAGGGCAGATGGAAGAAGAAGAAGTTATAGTGTATCCTTATCCAAAATATATGTTAATAAAAAGATTTTTTTTATAGCATATGCCAGCAAACGAGCACATGGGTCACCTGATGGTAAGTGATCTCCACCGCCCATGTACGCCCATAATACCAAAATAATTATGGGTGCGTTGCCGACCTTAAAAGAAAACGATAATTAAGGATTGGGAAGGAGAGGGGGTTTTGGCCTCCGGATATCTCACTATAATACACCCAATAATACACCCAACAGTCGCACACATAGTCCTGACCCCACACTAGGTAAACCTGTATCGTGGGTATCACGAGGGACTTGCGGTCCCACAACACCCAGGCACGAAACAAATATTTTTGGATCACACAAACATTTGTCTCGGTGCGGGAATCGAACCCACGGCCTCTCGCTTCGCAGCCGGCTACTCGCCTGCTGCGCCACGGAGGCTGTCAAACTCTCACTCACTGTACGAAACAAAGCAGCAAGCTGCTACTTTACGCCGGTTTTCTGTGAGACAGTGGTAACGACCCGGACGAGCCGGCCCATTTGTGCTGTAGACACAAGTGTCTGAAGTACTTTCTGAGGAAATTTTGTATACTGTGTTGCATTAAAAATTTATGTAATTTCTAACAATGAATTTTCCGAGTATATAATTAGTTTTATCATGTTTAAATTAAATTAAATTGTCGTCACAGTATTTTTGAATGACGAGACGGGCAGGTCGCTCTCCTGATGGTAAGCGCCACGCCTGGTCATAATCAGAAGCAACACCACTTCCGAACAAATAATATTAGGTAAAGTTTAATGTTTAATAGCAGTGATAGCTCAGCGGGGAGTGGTATGGACTGTCGAGACGAAAGTCGCAGGTTCGAAACCAGCCCCAAGTGCATACACCTCTGACTTTTCTAAGTTATGTGTATATTAATTGTTAATTATCACTTGCTTTAACGGTGAAGGAAAAACATCGTGAGGAAACCTGCATACCTGAGAAGTTCTTCATAAGAATTTCGAAGGTGTGTGAAGTCTGCCAACCCACATTAGGCCAGTGTGGTAGACTAAGGCCTAACCCCTCTCATTCAGTAGAGGAGGTCCGTGCCCAGCAGTGGGACGTATATTATAAAGGGCTAGTAACAAAAAAAAAAAAAAAAGTTTAATGACAGTGAAGGAGGCCAAAGTGGTATGCAAGGATCGTAGCAAGTGGAAATCCGGTGTCTCTGCCTACCCCTATGGTACCAATAAGCTCTTTAACTCATTAATTTGGTAAATACTCACAAATCCTTAGTTATTTTAACCTAATGAAACCTGTTGATAAACACACTGCCTCTAACCACCGATAAAATTAAGCATCACTCAACAAATCCCTTATAATGAGAACAATTAAGTAGGTATCGTTTAATATAAATTGACGCGCACTTGCATTCAATTTTGAACCTTATCGCCTGTAAAATTGAGTGCAGCGAGGTTTTAATTCACAGTTCAGCAGATGAGACTATACTTCGTTTAAGCTAACGTCGACCTTGCGTATAGAGCGTGCACGTGTGTCTGTAGGCAATAAACTGCAAAACACCAACTGCAATAACATCGTTACTTCACACATTCAGCTGAAAGTTAAGTATCTGCAGTATGAGAATGCAGTGAATTGGCATAGTGGCGTAAGACTTCTAATAGAAAGGTGAAAGGATTTACAGAAATAAATACTTAAACAACGTGTTACAGAAAGGGGTGGTCAAATTTAACAACATAAAAGAAAAATACACCCAACAGTCATACACATAGTCCTGACCCCACACTAGGTTAACCTGTATCATGGGTATCAAGAACTAAGAGGGACTTGCGGTCCCACAACACCCAGACACGAAACAAATATTTGTGCGTTACACAAACATTTGTCTCGGTGCGGGATTCGAACCCACGGCATCGCGCTTCGCAACCAACTACTCGCACACTTTCACCCCCCGTAATATAAAATCCGATTGCATTGTGAGGATATAAAAAAAATACTTTCTTTTTTTATCGAATGGGTACCTAATATCTGTAATAGTGTTGTCCAAAGTTGTAAGTCGGTATCGAATGTCGATATCGACTTGCAACTTTGGACAACACTAAATGATACACTACATGGTCACTAGGCGCGCAGAGGTAATGCAAATAATTTATAGTGATGTAATTGATCTGATCGATCAAATAAACGAGTGATTGTAACGTGAAATTTTAGGATGTCTAGATTCTGAAAAGATCTGGTACATTAATATTAAACACTCCTTGCCCTATGCCCTCCTATCGGTATAGGGTAGGCAGAGGTGTGATCAGTACACCCACGTTTCGCCAAGCATATTTCCGTCCCAGGGTGTGATAAGTCTATCGCCATACCGATTTTTTTTTATTGCCTAGATAGACAGACGAGCAGGCGGCCCACCTGATGGTAAGTGGTTACCGCCGCCCATGGACCTCAGCAATGCCAGAGCACAGCCATGCCGCTGCCTACCGTTACAATTCTAGACTCCGAGCTGATACTGTGCATTTCGAAATAGAAAAACCCACTATTACTTTTACCCGATCGAACCCGAGACCTCAGCGTCAGCCTTGCTACAAGCCAAATTTTTCCTGAGTTATAAGCATGTTGCACCGACCCCACTGCGAGTGGGATAAGGGCAGATGGAAGAAGAAGAAGTTATAGTGTATCCTTATCCAAAATATATGTTAATAAAAAGATTTTTTTTATAGCATATGCCAGCAAACGAGCACATGGGTCACCTGATGGTAAGTGATCTCCACCGCCCATGTACGCCCATAATACCAAAATAATTATGGGTGCGTTGCCGACCTTAAAAGAAAACGATAATTAAGGATTGGGAAGGAGAGGGGGTTTTGGCCTCCGGATATCTCACTATAATACACCCAATAATACACCCAACAGTCGCACACATAGTCCTGACCCCACACTAGGTAAACCTGTATCGTGGGTATCACGAGGGACTTGCGGTCCCACAACACCCAGGCACGAAACAAATATTTTTGGATCACACAAACATTTGTCTCGGTGCGGGAATCGAACCCACGGCCTCTCGCTTCGCAGCCGGCTACTCGCCTGCTGCGCCACGGAGGCTGTCAAACTCTCACTCACTGTACGAAACAAAGCAGCAAGCTGCTACTTTACGCCGGTTTTCTGTGAGACAGTGGTAACGACCCGGACGAGCCGGCCCATTTGTGCTGTAGACACAAGTGTCTGAAGTACTTTCTGAGGAAATTTTGTATACTGTGTTGCATTAAAAATTTATGTAATTTCTAACAATGAATTTTCCGAGTATATAATTAGTTTTATCATGTTTAAATTAAATTAAATTGTCGTCACAGTATTTTTGAATGACGAGACGGGCAGGTCGCTCTCCTGATGGTAAGCGCCACGCCTGGTCATAATCAGAAGCAACACCACTTCCGAACAAATAATATTAGGTAAAGTTTAATGTTTAATAGCAGTGATAGCTCAGCGGGGAGTGGTATGGACTGTCGAGACGAAAGTCGCAGGTTCGAAACCAGCCCCAAGTGCATACACCTCTGACTTTTCTAAGTTATGTGTATATTAATTGTTAATTATCACTTGCTTTAACGGTGAAGGAAAAACATCGTGAGGAAACCTGCATACCTGAGAAGTTCTTCATAAGAATTTCGAAGGTGTGTGAAGTCTGCCAACCCACATTAGGCCAGTGTGGTAGACTAAGGCCTAACCCCTCTCATTCAGTAGAGGAGGTCCGTGCCCAGCAGTGGGACGTATATTATAAAGGGCTAGTAACAAAAAAAAAAAAAAAAGTTTAATGACAGTGAAGGAGGCCAAAGTGGTATGCAAGGATCGTAGCAAGTGGAAATCCGGTGTCTCTGCCTACCCCTATGGTACCAATAAGCTCTTTAACTCATTAATTTGGTAAATACTCACAAATCCTTAGTTATTTTAACCTAATGAAACCTGTTGATAAACACACTGCCTCTAACCACCGATAAAATTAAGCATCACTCAACAAATCCCTTATAATGAGAACAATTAAGTAGGTATCGTTTAATATAAATTGACGCGCACTTGCATTCAATTTTGAACCTTATCGCCTGTAAAATTGAGTGCAGCGAGGTTTTAATTCACAGTTCAGCAGATGAGACTATACTTCGTTTAAGCTAACGTCGACCTTGCGTATAGAGCGTGCACGTGTGTCTGTAGGCAATAAACTGCAAAACACCAACTGCAATAACATCGTTACTTCACACATTCAGCTGAAAGTTAAGTATCTGCAGTATGAGAATGCAGTGAATTGGCATAGTGGCGTAAGACTTCTAATAGAAAGGTGAAAGGATTTACAGAAATAAATACTTAAACAACGTGTTACAGAAAGGGGTGGTCAAATTTAACAACATAAAAGAAAAATACACCCAACAGTCATACACATAGTCCTGACCCCACACTAGGTTAACCTGTATCATGGGTATCAAGAACTAAGAGGGACTTGCGGTCCCACAACACCCAGACACGAAACAAATATTTGTGCGTTACACAAACATTTGTCTCGGTGCGGGATTCGAACCCACGGCATCGCGCTTCGCAACCAACTACTCGCACACTTTCACCCCCCGTAATATAAAATCCGATTGCATTGTGAGGATATAAAAAAAATACTTTCTTTTTTTATCGAATGGGTACCTAATATCTGTAATAGTGTTGTCCAAAGTTGTAAGTCGGTATCGAATGTCGATATCGACTTGCAACTTTGGACAACACTAAATGATACACTACATGGTCACTAGGCGCGCAGAGGTAATGCAAATAATTTATAGTGATGTAATTGATCTGATCGATCAAATAAACGAGTGATTGTAACGTGAAATTTTAGGATGTCTAGATTCTGAAAAGATCTGGTACATTAATATTAAACACTCCTTGCCCTATGCCCTCCTATCGGTATAGGGTAGGCAGAGGTGTGATCAGTACACCCACGTTTCGCCAAGCATATTTCCGTCCCAGGGTGTGATAAGTCTATCGCCATACCGATTTTTTTTTATTGCCTAGATAGACAGACGAGCAGGCGGCCCACCTGATGGTAAGTGGTTACCGCCGCCCATGGACCTCAGCAATGCCAGAGCACAGCCATGCCGCTGCCTACCGTTACAATTCTAGACTCCGAGCTGATACTGTGCATTTCGAAATAGAAAAACCCACTATTACTTTTACCCGACCTGGGTATCGAACCCCAGACCTCAGCACAGCAGTCGTACCGCGTACGCATACCAACTGCGCCACCGAGGCAGTCAGAATAAATAAATAAATAATTACCTACTAATAATATTATTTCGTACTAGGTTTTCATCGCGGCTTCGCCTCCCTGAATGTCTTTTTCTCGGATAAAATGTCACCTTTACCCTAATCCACGTTAGGGTATCCCTGTATGCCAAATTTCATTTTTTTTTTATACGTAATAGGCTCGCGTTTGGCCACTGTCACACCTGATGGTAAGCGATGATGTGGCCTAAGATGAAGCACGCTTGCCTAGCAAAAAACGATTCACTCACGACTTGAAGACACCCAGATTATATTTATCGGGGAACAAAGACTCTGGCAACTTGTTCCACAATAGGGTAGTTTCCTATATTGAATTTTATACATTATTTTATAAGCAACAGAAATTGGTACGCAATAGAAACCCTTTTATTAAAATACAATCAAAATCGGTTCAGAAATGTGCCCGCAGTTACGACTTTAAATGTTGGTATGAGCAAAAGTGGGTGCGTAGTAGGGATATCTCACTATCTCGCTTGCACGCGTGCACTTTAATGAACATTTTACACAGTGACGTCAAAGTTTGCGTCGTTTGTCATTTGACAATTACCCCTTCTACAGGATTTGAATGGCTTCTAACTTATTTATTCTTGGTCCGATTTATAAAATTCTTTCTGCAATAGATTTTGAGTAACGTAACTCGTTGATTTAAATATTAAAAAAAAATTAGTCAACTACCCTATTTGGCAGTCTGTATGATGAAGGTGGAGGCAAAGCGTTTGGTGCGCGTTTTGGGAACGTCTACCATAAATGAATCCATCTAGATCTGTTCAGCCTTTAAGGGCCTCTTACGATAAAAATACTCAAAAACCCGCAAACAGTTAACATTCAACGCCGATACGGTACAATGTGATAATATAAAAAGTAAATACAATATTCTACAGTTCACGCTATTCTGGTGCGTACTGATTCACAGCGGGAGAGCAACGTACATACATACATAGGACCTATATACATCATGGAATAATACGCAATAACGGTATGAAACCTTGTCGCACCAGCGTTTCAATATGTAAAGCTTGTTCCATACGTAGTTTTAATGCTGATTATATATTATTTTGTAGATAAATAAATAAAGACACGCAACAGTCAAATATAGACGATAGACATATAGACAGCTTAATAAAAATAGTTAAATTAAAGGAATAATAAACAGAAGGGAGATATTATCCTTACACTTTCATATTTACAAAGTGTTATTCACATCTGAATTTCTGTGTGTATTGACAATGCCGGCGGCGCGGCACGTTTGATGTACGTGGACTCCACAATATGCTATCTCGCTCTGGCTCCAAGTAATCGCTCTTGCAGAGATAATCAACGAAATACGGTTTACAAACAATAAATTAATTCAAGATAAAAAAATAAATATGATTATTTTTATAGTCCAATTTTCGTATGCAAGTTTTTTTATTACGATTTTATATCGATCCTGATATCACAGTTAAAACGCCCAACAGGGATTTTGGTACATATTATAATAATAATAATAAGTACAGTTTAATCTCAATTTGCAAGCCCACTTTCTATTAGCAATAAACTTAACACAACGCCTACAGTCAATTTACTAACATTGAAATTAAAGATGGCATCATACAAAGACGTTGTGTGAAAGTAGAACGTCATTATGATAACGTAATCGTATAAAGAGAATGAGTATTATTTTTTTTACCGGCAATAGAGCTAGTGCATGATGGTAAGTGGTCGCGACCGGCCATGAATATCCACAATATATTTTCTTGAGTGGGAGAGCCACGCTGTAGACACTTTTGTCTACAGCATGAATGGGCCGGCTCGTCCGGGTCATTACCACTGTCTCATAGAAAATCGGTGTAAAGTAGCAGCTCGCTGCTGCGTTTCGTACGGTGAGTGAGATATCCGGAGGCCAAAACCCCGTCCCCTTCCTATTTCCTTAATTATCCCTTTCCTTTAAGGTCGGCAACGCACCCATGATTCTTTTGGTATTATGGACGTACCCCACACTAGGTTAACCTGTATCGTGGGTAACAGGAACTATGAAGGACTTGCGGTCCCACAACACCCAGACCCGAAACAAATATTTGTGGATCACACAAACATTTGTTCCGGTGCGGGAATCGAACCCATGGCCTCTCACTGCGCAGCCGGCTGTCATATTTCTAAACTAGACCACGTGCCAGAATGTTTATCCCATAATATAATTTATTATTGAGTTTAAAAATATGAGCTTCAATATAACACAGTTCATACAAACTGAGTACGATAAAGTTGTAAGTGTTTATTAGTCATTATGAAGCGCGGACAAAGCGTGGTTATGTCTCTATCAGTTCATAAACGTCGTAACAGCCAGTGTAGAGTTACATTGAATACAATTACGACGTTTACCATCGGTTATACGTGGAATAAACAATAATGATAAATGACACGCGATGTGTAGAGTACCTATATTACATACATACGCACTCACGCCTGTAATCCCCGAAGGGGTAGGCAGAGGTGTTACCAGTACACCCACATTTCCCCGAGCGTATCTCCGTCCCACGATGTGATAGGGGGCGAGCCTATCGCCATACCGGGCACAAATTCCAGACTCCGGGCTGATACTGAGCATTTCGTAATAGAAAAACCCAATAACAGTTTACCTGACCCGGGGATCGAACCCGAGACCTCAGCGTTGGCCTCAATCGTACCGCGTACGTATTACAACTGCGCCACCGAGGCAGTCCCTACTAGTCCCAGTACCTATATTACTCCGTTCGTATAACTCTACCTAGAGTGAAGTAGATAATACTAAAGTAATAATGGCTCTACCTGTCTGTACATTTGAGTCAGTTTGACTATACTTATAGTGAAACCAGAGAGAGTGGTAGAGCCATGCTGTAAACAGTTTTGTCTACAGCATGAATGGACAGGCTTGACCGGGTCGTTACCACTGTCTCATAGAATACCAACGTAAAGTAGCGGCTTACTGCTGCGTTTCGTACGGTAAGTGGGATATCTGGAGGCCCAAATCTTCCCTCCTATTCCCAATCCCTTAATTATACCTTTCCTTGGCGGCAACGTGACCATGATTCATAGTATAATGGGCGTACATGGGTTATGAAGTTCACTTGCCAACAGGTGATCCACTTGCCCGTTGGCCGACTTAAGCTAAGTCCACCAACTGTTAGTTGAGGTTCTTTCTGTCCCATAGTGTGATGGTGGGAGCCTATCACACGTGTGTATTTTGTTTGAAATGAAAACTCTAACATATATTATAGTAATCGACTTGGAATTTGAACTCAGGATCTCACGATTTCTCAGTCTTAATTATGCTGCAATTAGACCGATGAAGCGGTGAAGTGTTCCTTGATTGAATACAGAAACGTTTAAAAGTTGCAGGTTTGGTTCCCGTTTTGCGACTAAATTCAAGCATACCGTCATGGAATCAAGGCAATTATTGTTTATTTCTTTTAAAACTAAATGAGAGCTTGATGTGCTTTAAGAAAGAAAAGAATCAGGGTCAGTTCCCATTTTGGGACTAACTTTAACCATAGAACAAGCATTTGTGGTATTTATGCCCACAAAATAACAGCATTAAGTAACAAAAACATATCCCGCTTGCAGTTTTTTCCTCCATCAGACTCTCAAGAACATAGAATTTGAACAAATTTTCTTTTAAGAGTATCACGAGAAAATGTCAAACACAAAAGGCTCGCTTTCAAATCCATAAACATTAGGCAGCAAACACTCGCAAATATTAGAAGCGTACGAAATTACAGCGTGCCTTATATCTTTTGTGTTTTGTCATCCGTCAAAATGTATTTTCGCATTTGAGTATCGCTAGAGGGTTTAGGAAGCAGCAGGGAAGGATTTGGGAGTTTTGTGGGGGGAATATTGTTAGGACGTATTCATAAACTTACGTGTAAGAACATTCCTCTATATAATCCATTGAGTAACTTTATGAAATATAAAACATTGAAGTATATAAAAGTGGAACAAAGTAACCAAATAGTTTATGAACAATTACTGAACCTATGACTTCAGTATGGCAAACATGAAATGATGCATAAAGTGAATAAAAACACATTTTTTACTCACAGCCATCGCTCGCTTTAATCTATAAAGGATTAAAATGTATGTTTTAAACTGAAATTTAAAGTAATTTAAATAATATCACTATTTCAAGCTCACTATTTCAATATCACCGCTTTTGTAATATTACGTGGTACAATGTTCCCTACAACTGTGACTAAGTCCGATCCTGCTTCAAGCAAAGAGGCTTTTTGTTACCGGTGTCCGGGACTCTCAGGAGTTTTTTTCTATTTGCTCCCGTTCCTTCTTTTTCGCTTCACCGGTATTAATATTCATAAGTAAATTGCGGGGATAATCCTGAAGGACGTTTGACGAAAAAGATTTTAATTTACTATATACGTGTAATAGAGTCCGGGTTAGGGGTGGCAAGAAAGGTTTGGTGTTGCGATTTTCTTCATCCTATATTTTGTAATATAATTGGAAGAATATTACATCCATACTTTTTTTTCTCCTGGTGGTATGCCAGCCCTATGCTAGGGTCTACCTTCTCATACTAGAGATGTGACGGTATTTGGTATTTATTATAAAGGGTGACCCGCCGTCTGATCCCCATAACCCGCAGCGTAAACCAAGTTTCTTCATTGCCTCGTCCTTCATCAATACCATTGCCACTTTTCAAGTGGTAGAGATACGCTGTAGATAATTTTGCCTTCAGCCATAATAAACTGGTTTTACCGGATTGTTACCACTGTCTCACAGAACTGAGTGATGTCAAGTAACAGATTGCTGTTACGTTTCGTATTGTAAGTCAGATAATATCCGGAAGCTGAAATCCCCTTCCAAATCTCTCAATTATCCCTTCTCTTTAAGGACAGTAACGCGTCCGTGATTCTTCTGGTATTTTGGGCGATCATGGCCGGTGATGATACACTTACCATTAAAAAACCCCCTTGCTAGTTTGATGTTCTTGTATAAAAAAATATTAGACATGTATAAAAAATATTTAAAACGTAAGCATTTTCAGTATTCCTGTGCACAATATTTAAAACTTGATGATGTACACACTTAAGTATTCCCTTTCCCCGCAAAAGGTAAGTATACGAGATTAAAAAGATAACCACGAGCATAGTGAATACCCACTTGTTTGATGCAATCAGCCGAGACGCGACCGACGACGGAACGTCGCGAAAATGCTCGAAAAAGGTAAAGTAAGATATGCAGAAAAGATAAAAAATGAAGGTATCCGACGCGTCTCGTTTTTAATTCCGCGGTGATGCTTTTAGAAATTGATACTTGGTGGATTTTCTGTTTTTTTGTATGAGGGTTTCCGATCCATTAGTTTTGATAGATGGAGCCAAGAGTCACAGGCTCAAATCGCCCCTTTACATAGTATGTATAATTTGCATTTTTTATTCCAATTCAATATAGTAGAATCAAATTGGTTCGTAGTTTTTGCTAGTCATGATTTTTCTGTGATGTTAACAAAAGTATTTATGTGTGAATTTCGACAAAAAAAGATTTTTTTTGTATGGCAGAATATTAAATATTAAGAAATTGAAATTTATAATCTTGTACAGTACTCTTTATTTTAAAAGGTTTTTTTTACATTTTTAAATATTACTTTAAAAAAATAAAACATTTAAAAATATAAAAAGTATCACCCTCCAATGGCGAGGCCTAAGATCCAAGCCACCGGTGGTTAGGACCCCAGAGTGAAGAACCTCCTCACAATGCGTGCCGTGTCCAATAATACTGCCTTCTGAATCTGGCTCTTGACCCAACGACCAATTGAGAGCCTCTGGAGGTGTTGATCGAGGCTCTTTGGTATCAACCCATAATCTTTATTATTATAAATTAAAAATATTAATAATAATTTCGAAGAACATTTTGCGCTCCTCCTTTACATCGTGCACAAGTATTCTGGTGTTTAGAACATAAAAAATAAAAGTTTAAAAAATGCACAAAGCCACTCGACGGACCCGATGCTTTGGCGTTGCACCTTGAAGTGCTCAAGGAAGTCGCGCCAGACGCTTTCCACGAAAAACCTAAGGGAAACGAATCGAAAATAGAGTAGAAAAAATCGAGACATCTCCAGAAGCGAGGTCCTCGCTTTACGGATTTGTCTGTGTGTTACATCGAAGCGAACAGTACTTGCTACGACGTTTGTTTAGATCTTACATATTCGTACAAATAGTACACTGTGGTTTTAATTATTTCATAATACGGTAGGCAGCGGCTTTGCTGTGCCCTGGCATTGCAGAAGTCTATGGGCGGCGGTGACTACTTACCATCAGATGGCCCGTTTGCTCGTCTGCCTATCCAGGCAGTAAAAAAAAAAAAAAAAAAAAAACCTCACTTTGTGAGATGTGTTCACTGACCACTAGCTTTACTTATCCCAGCGTGACTCTCTGGATTTATACAGGTGAGACCTGAGTACGTTACGATGGAGTTTTCAACATATGAGTTGTGGGCGCTTCTTTCTTTTTTCCTGGCGAAATTCTGGCTTTTTTTAATAAGCCTGAATGGTCAAACGAGCAGGTTGCTCGCCTGATTGAAAGCGCTATGACTTCCCCTAAACATAACTGCCAACAATGGCTTCAATATCCTGCAAACCGAAATACAACATTACACTATTGTCTGGCAGCAGAAATACAACTTAGTCAATTTCACATGCAAAAGTATGCATGCCAATAAAAATAGGACGACGCCTGACACATCACTGGTATATAATCCAAAATCCCATATTTACAAACCGCCCACGTAAACGGCCTTTTCCAGGATAAATAATTCTTAAGAAACGCGCACAAAAGGCTATGCTTCCTATGCTACCTTCATCATACGGATTTGGAAGATGTGGACCAAGTTGCCGGAGTCTTCCTGATAAATATAATCAGAAGGCCAATTCTCGTAATTTTAAATGTTCAAAATATCATTCCGATCTAGTCTCAGCGTCAAGAAAGTTGCAAATGGCATTCTCTTAAACCAAATAATCAACGTCAAATGCACCTAGCATTAGCAGTAGCATTATACCACTTTAGATTCAGTCAACTATTATTCTATATTCAATCTCATTACGATCTACGAGTATGTTCACAGACGTTGATTATTATTTACTATTAAAATAATGCCATTTGCAACTTTCTTGACGCTGAGACTAGATCGGAATGATATTTTGAACATTTAAAATTACGAGAATTGGCGTCCTGGGTGTCTTCAAATCGCGATTGAATCGACTTTTGCTAACAAGCGTGCTCCATCTTAGGCCGCATCATCGCTCCCCATCAGGTGAGATGGTGGTTAAGCCTATAAAGAATAAAACAAGAAATAAAATTAGCCTATGTCTTAATCCATGTCAGAATCTACTGGTGTGACATTTTTTTCAATAACCATTCCGTCACTAAGGCGTGATTAACTAATAAACATCGTAATTCACAAACTCTCATACATCCAAAATTTTACATGTAGTAGGAAGTAAAATATCATATCAACATTTTTAATAAAGAAAGAAATGTATTTATTACGGTATCTCACACTAATACCTAAGACTAATACATCGCTTAGCTACAATACCTACTGTAAATTTTTAGATACAAAAAGAGGAAAATTTACAGCACAATTTACAATGACAAAAGGTTAACGGGTATAATAGGCAAATAATGCCTATTAATCAGTTATGTGAGGCCGTAAATGGTCCCATCTCAGCTTATAATGCTATAACGTGATAAGCGCTGGTATTCAGATGGTAACCCTGGGTACTTTTTGATTTGATTTGATTGTGGGCTCCTTTTCTCCGCACTTAGCCCGTTGAATGTCGGGCCATTGTGCGTAACCCTGGGTGACCGTAAAAGCACCGTGATAGAACCCTGGGTACTATCACGGTGCTTTTTCTGTAGCAAATAATTATTATCCTATCAGAAAACACATCTCACTATTCTAAAAAAAAGTAACTGCCGCCGCCGCTGCCAAAAGCTTGTCACGCTATCTCCTCCGAAACCACTGGGGGTATGGGGTCGAGACCGATACCAATCGATGCAGAATAATGTGGGAAAGAAAGTAAGATATTTCTCATATTCATCGGACTTAAAGTTTTTTTTTTTATTTTATGTTTTGTGGAAAAACATGGGCGACGCCCCTAGTATTATACAAAATCTAACCCATTCTCGCGATACAGTTCGGTGTAACACAATCCCGAACCTTTGTTTCTCGCCACTCACCGTGCCGTATCATTAACTCGGAGTGGATGCGAGATTTTTTCGACTTTTTAAACTTAATCTTTTTTCCTTTTTACGAACAAGTGGTGTCACAGGTCTTTCAGTTTCGAGAGGTGACGGCGACAACTCGCTTATACCGATGACGATCGCATTAATTAGAGAATAACGTGGTAGGGTCTCTGCTTGTAGGGGCAAATAGGTTTAAAGCACCTATGTATAGGTTGCCTTAAGTTATACTATAATATGGGGTCCTTTAAACGGAGTGTAAAAAGCAATAAGGCAGGCCGGCATAATTTTGCCGACCTACGATAGACACATCGTCTGTCGTTGGTCGACAGTATTCTTGGATTGCGCTGCACTTAACATCAGGTGTAGCGTAGTCACTTTGCCGAACTAGTAAAAAAAAATAAGTTGTTATGCTTTTTTTATAGCAGAAGCTAGCTAACGAGTGAGTGGATTACCTGATGGTAATTGATCTTCACTGCCCATGAACTCCCACAATAAAGGTTGGTTGCGTTGCCTTGAAGGTCAGGGCGGAGGATTTGGGCCTCCGAAAATCTCACTGAGCAGCAAGCCGAGTGGTAGACACTTGTTGTCTACAGAATGAATGAGCCGGCTCGTCCGGATCGTTACTACTGTCTCACAGAATACCGGCGTAAAGTAGCAGCTTGCTGCTGCGTTTCGTATGGTGAGTGATATATCTGGAGGCCCAAATCCCCCTCCCATTTCCAATTCCTTAATTATCCCTTTCCTTTAAGGTCGTCAATACGCCCATAATTCTCGTTTGCCGGCCTATGCTATAACAAAATAATAAAAGTCAAAAAGTTCAAGCCGCCCGTAGGCCTCCAACTTAGCTTAACGACTCCTGTCAGTTGACAACAGCCGGGACCGAATTTTTAAGTGACTTTTGAAGCACGAAGACGCTCAGTTGAAATACTATATTCCTGTGTTTTGTAAAATACCACTTCGCGGTCACCCATCCCTATACAGACCGGCGTATGCTATAAAAAAAGCTGCCACTTTACGTTGGATTTCTATGTGACTGGTATTATACCGGTTAAGCCGGACCATTCATACTGTAGACAAAAGTGTCAACCTCTCAGTAAATGCTATACGTTAATTGGTTGATCATACAATATTATGAAACAGGTGCTTAATCTACCTAAACATATCCAAAGTACACGCTGTTCTTTTGAGTATTAAGTTCAAAGATATGATGCGATGTAATAAGATATGAGTATTGGCAGCGACAAATACAAAAAGAAAATAATCCCCATGCGTATAACTCACAGCATTCTTCGCAGATATCGTAATGAAATCGGGCGAGTGAGGGAAAATTTAAGGGTGCGTTAACTTTTATGTTTTGCGATTTGAAACATTGTAGGTAGGTACATTTTTCGAAAAAATATATTTGATGGACGGCCGATATTGTTTAAAATGTAATAAAAAAAAATCGCAACAATTTCAGCTCTGTGCAAATCGAAAGTTTAATAAAAGGAAATAAAAAAAACGACTTCAAACGCGAATCACAGTGCGTTTGTTGTTATTCGTTGAGGTGTTTCTAGTTATTACTAGTACTCCGTCATCAGATCTTAATAAAGTTTAGTTAAAAAGTAAGTAAAAAAGTTTTTTAAAGTTTATTGGACCACCGTTAGTAGAAACTGTACCGAATACAAAAATAATTATTAAAAGTGACCCGCGTAAAATACATATAAGAAACATATATACAGACAAATTGACGAGCGAATACAACAAAAAAAAATTTAGAAAATAAGGCATGTATTGTATCCGGATGCTATATACTCGTACCTATGAAAGTTGTCTGGGAGACTTCGCTTTTAGCTCTAAGACCGCCTGTTATTTTACTATTACGCGTAGTTCTAATTTTCACTGTATAAATTTTGTTTTAAAGATAAATCCTATTTTCAGTCTTTATTCCTGTAGAGTTTCTGATTAAATCCACAAAATATTTTATGTGCTTAAATGCCTACTTCATCTAATCATGCCCCAAGCGATGTAAGGTCGATGAAAAGTCTTATTTCGCTCAGACGTTGACTGTTTTATTTCTAAACAAAAAAATGCTTAGAAAAAGACCCTCTAAAAAGCTAAAACAAAAACATTTTTTGGAACAGTGTCTAAAACAAAAAAAAACTAATTTCTGAAAAAAAGCTCAGCCTTAACATCGCATTTCAAAAACCCGTCGCAAATTTCCCAAATCTCACAATATGGGTGAGACGTCATAATTCTGAGTCGTGCAAAAGAATAAAGATAAAAAATATAGCAGTCATTGAGATTTCCCCCGTGTATTCGTTTTTAGGGAGCGCGGCTGTTAGAATTTTATAATTTCTAATTTAAATTGATACTTTTTACGATAATGGTGGAAAAATCTTATTTTGTGTTGGTGATAGGATCATGCTGAATAATAGCTGTATAAAGAAAGCGGTGCGTAAGTAATCTTTACGCTTTTCATATTTATCCAGGAAAAAGCTAGTACCTTTATTACTTAAAGAATGTATCTTTATTTTGAAAGCCTCTGTAGCGCAGGTAGCGCAGTTGAATTGTATGACCTGAATTTCAATGAATTACTGTGTAATTCAAAATGTAGTGGTCACAAATTTTTTGTTCACAAATTCAAAACCTCTCACATTAACCCTAAAAGCTATGTTGATCGAGTGAGAAGTCATGTGTAAATCTTAGTCGTAAAACGTTCCTGTCGCGTGTTGATAACTTGCGTTTATTGTTAATATTAAACTTAACGTTCTACACATTTGCTGAACTCCGCTGTCATTTTACAGCTGAATAAAATATACGTTGTATGATAAATATTATTACTTATATTTTGTTTGGGGTACACGTGGTAAATCGAGGTGAAATTTGTTGCTTTAGGCTTGATATAATTTTAAGTTAAAACTTCATAACCCGTATCGCCATACCTTTTTTTTGTTTACCGTTATCAACTGACTGACTACTGACTACAAAAATACCAATGCTTTTTTATTCTCCGTTAAAGAATTTTCTATTTTACCTCATATTTCATCATACAATCTATACTAATATTATAAATGCAAATGGTCTGTCCTTATATTTTCACGCCTAAACGGCTGAGCTGATTTTAATGCAATTTGGTAAGGAGATACATTATATCCTGGGAAAGGATATAGGGTACTTCGTCCCGGAAAAAGACATTCACGCGGGCGGAGTTGCAAATAATGCGTATACGCCCATAGTAATGAGTGGTAGAGCCACGCTGTAAACATATGTTATCTGCAGTATGAATAGGCCGGCTTGATCGGGTTGTTACCACTGTCCTACAGAAAACCAACGTGAAGAAGCAGATTGCTGTTGCGTTTCATATGGTGAGTGATATTCTCTTCCCCTTTCACATCTTTCAATCATCCCTTTACTTTAAGGTTAGCAACGCATCCCATTCTTTAGGTAATATGGGTTTTTGTGGGTGGTGGAGATCATTTCTCTGATGATCTATGCTCATTGGCTTCTGCTATAATGCTCCAAGAGACGTTAATACTTTCTATGCATTTTAATACAATACTAATAGATCTACATATACATACGCACTCACGCCTGTAATACCTGAAGGGTAGGCAGAGGTGTAACCAGTACACCCTCATTTCGCCGAGCGTATTTCCGTGCCTTATGTGATAGGGGGCGAGCCTAACGCCATACCGAGCACAAATTCCAGACTCCCGGCTGATACTGAGCATGTCGTAATAAAAAGCCAAGACCACTTAAGACAGCCTCCGTGGCGCAGCGGGCGAGTAACCGGTTGCGAAGCGTGAGGCCGTGGGTTCGATTCCCACACCGAGACAAATGTTTGTGTGATCCACAAATATATGTTCGGGTCTGGGTGTTGTGGGACCGCAAGTCCCTCGTAGTTCTTGATACCCACGATACAGGTTTACCTAGTGTGGGGTCAGGACTATGTGTGTGACTGTTGGGTGTAAAATAAATAAATAAACTTTGACCCGACCCGGGATCGAACTCGAGACCTCAGTGTTGGCCGCAATCGTAACGCGTACGCATTACAACTACGCCACCGAGGCAGTCTGATAGATCTGTTTACCTTTTAAAGGTATAGTTTGGTACACCATTCACCCTCCCAAACGTTATTGTAATCTGCGCAATAAAAACGATATTAAATTTAAGTATTTCACGTTTTTTATAACGTCGGATGGAAAACGAGTATTTCATATCAGTTGTTAAAATAATACGATGGATTTAGACGATGCCGCGGCACGTGCGAGTAAAGCCGGGGACGTTTTACTAGTGCATAAATGTATTTTTATAATATATTTTTATATTCGCTCAAAAATAACAACTGTGTGCCTAGTATGAGTTTTGGGGATGGTTGTATATAGGCTCGACTTGCTTGGACTACACTAAATAAATCATAAACTAACACTAATACTACCCCTGAATTATACACGTCCCACTGCTGGGCACGGACTTCCTCTACTGTGTGAGAGGGGTTAGGCATTAGTCCACCACGCTGGCCTAATGCGGGTAGGCAGACTTCATATACCTTCGAAATTCTTCTGGAGAACTTCTCAGGTAAGACCTTTTTAAAGAGAACTCTTAGACTATACTATAAAAAAAAAAAAAAAGGTTTTCTTAAAATGTTTTCTTTACCGTTAAAGCAAGCGATAATTAATAATGAATACACATCTAATCATAGGGTTGGTTTCGAACTTGCGACTTTCGTCTCGACAGTCCGTACTATTGCTATCGCAGCTTTTGATTCAGTGATGAACAGTTAAACTTTTTTCTCACTCCATTATTGTAATTCTCGCTTACGCAATTCACTTAATTTATAGGGATTTGAACGATCTTATCGTTCGTAATGAACGAGTGATTAAAATTTTCGTGATAAAATTTCACGTGCAGATTTTGATAAGATCCGATAACACTCAGTCAGGTATATGTCCCTTAAAAATTACCACACCTTTCTGTAACACGAAACTTATGGATTCTCATCACAGGTTCAGACGAGTCGAATCGCTTTCAATAAGACACTTGAATCAACAAAAGCTGTAAAATTTTCGTTGTTCAATTCGATTGAAAGTCTGTTCAGGCGGTTCAAATCGCATATGATTTTGCAGTTGATCAATTAAAATCGCACCGTATGAACCCGCTATTAGTTTAAAATAATATATTTTAAATGATTATTAAGCCAATCTATACCAACTGAGGAAGTCGCAACATACAAGTAAACACGTATAGCTAAACTAAACTCATCTAACAAAATCAGTGACATAAATAAGTAAATATGTATTATTAGATCCTTTATAATGTAACCTATATTTACGATTCCCTTTTTATTTGCCATAGCAAGTTTACTAGTAACATAAAAGGGAGGGAATAAAAGATTTGTTGTAAAAATTAAACTCTTAGAAGTAAGTGCCTAAACCCTGTTATGACAAAGGATGTTGTAATTTTTATTATTGTTTTCAAAGGTGGCTATATTGTAAGCCGCCATTTTCTTTTAGCATTCAAAATGAGAACGAAATAAAATGGCGCGTAAAATGGATGTTTGTTTTTTAATTTTTTATGATCGAAAATAAAAGGAGGATCTAATCTACGCATATAAAAAGAAGGAAATGTGTACTTCTAAAAAACGTATCATAATTAAAACTTTATGTTCGATTTTTGAATAATAGTGTTTGGATTAAAACCACTCAAAACGTTAATCGAAGAGAATACAAACTGGTAAAATGCGATTCGCCGAGGACTCTACACCACACATTAAAAAAAAAATGCTTTTTTTTTATTATTTGTTAGGACATCTGCCGCAATAAAAATATTATTTGAATTCAGTTTCCTACCTATGACAGTTTAAAAAAGCCGTTTAAAGGCAGAACCGACAGCCAAATAGACGGTTTAGTTCTTTTTGCACCCTTTGGGTACGAAAGCTTAATAATACGCACTTACTTTTTTGTATTCTAACATGGTAAAGTGACTACACTGAACTTGGTGGTAAGTCAATCGTCGAGAGACATTGCGTCCCTTGACACTCGGCAGAAGCATGCCGGTCTGAATTTACTTGCTGACTCCGGAACACGACTCACCTTGGTTTTTCACCATGTATACGGTGATTGCTATATAGTCGGATTAAAAAAAAACGTTTTTTTACTGCATAGGCCGCCAAACGAGTAAGCGGGTCACCTGATGGTAAGTGATCTCCACCGCCCATGTATGCCCACAATACCAAAAGAATCATGGGCGCGTTGTCGACCTTAAAGGGAAGGGGATAATTAAGGGGTTTGGGCCTCCAGATATCTCACTCACCATACGAAACCCAACAGCGAGCTGCTACTTTATGCCGGTTTTCTGTGAGACAGTGGTAATGAACCGGACGACCTGGCCCATACATGCTATAGACAAAAGTGTCTACAGCGTGGCTCTACCAGTCATAACCACACTCCCACTCCCACCACTAAAATTACCGATCCTCAATTGATGGGTAATAATTATATGGGTGGTAATAATAACTAATGGGTTCAGTTATGCCCATGGTCCCCTTTTCTCATTTTCATATCAATATTGGACTTGTTCCATTACAAAAATATTTTCTAATGTATAAAAATAAACTGATTTAGTGTAATTGTCTAGTGTATTATTGATGATGCTATGTATGATATGTACATACATACATACGCACTCACGCCTGTTATCCCCGAAAGGGTAAGCAGAGGTGTAACCAGTACACACACATTTTGCCGAGCGTATCTCCATCCCTTATGTGATATGGGGCGAGCCTATCGCCATACCGGCCACAAATTCCAGACTCCGGGCTGATACCACTTTACCCGACCCGGGGATCAAACCCGAGACCTCAGCGTTAGCCTCAATCATAACGCGTACGCATTATAACTGCGCCACCGAGGCAGTCAGTCATGATATCTATATCTACATGATATGTTGATAATATGGTTGCTGATGCCTAAGTACTTTGCTTTTATTTTTGTACTGACTTGTCATAAGCGCTATTTTAATTGCCTACATGATTAATATACGATTTTATTATTTTACTTTTGGATATCTAACATCTTCTTTCGGACTTAACACATAATATGATCAGAACCCTAAAGCAATAAATTAAGCAATTTTCGCAGCACAATTTAAATCCGTAACAAATTGAATTGTACTCCACACCCCAATAAAAACTAAACCCATCAAACCAAAACACTCATTAGACGAAGTTAACTGTCAATAAACTCGATTTAACGAGGCGAGATAATCGAAAGAAATTAAAAAAAGAACAGCCAGTAAAAGTCCAGAAAAGTGTTCCAAGTTCAAATTGGTTTATGTCCGGCGCGTGCGCATGTAAAATATTTTTATGTCACACACAGGAGATTATTTATGACTGTTTTTTATGTCACAGGCATGTTTTATGTCTGTCTGAGATTACAGTGATAAAGGGTCCACCCATTATCGGGTATTTAGTGCTAATTGCCAGGTTTTAGTGTATCGCTGAATTTTATGTTGTAATTTTTTATGTCCTGATTTATTTCACTGTTAAATATGTACGAGTTAATTATAACGAACATTGCTGTGATGTGAAAAATTAAAGCTATATTTTACCGCCGTTCATATCAGCCTGTAGTATATATCTACACATATACACAGTACATGTGTAGATAGTATAGTATATATATACACAGTACAGTATATATCTGTAGTATACTGTTCCACTGCTGGGCACGTTTTTATATTTGCTCAAAAAATAACAACTGTGTGCCTAGTGCGAGTTTTAGCGATGGTTGTATGTATGTCGATATTTGAGTTGCTTAGACTGCACTAAATAAATGATAAACTAATACTACCCCTGATTTATACACGTCCCACTGCTGGGCACGGACTTCCTCTACAAATGAGAGGGATTAGGCCTTAGTCCACCACGCTAGCCTAATACGGTTTGGCAGACCACATACCTTCGAAGTTCTTATAGAGAACTCTCAGGTATGCATGTTTCCTCACGATATTTCCGTCACCGTTATAGCAAGCGATAATTGACAATGAATACACACGTTAGAATAGTCAGAGGTGCATACTCTTGAGACTGTTGTCGAACCTTTGACTTTCGTCTCGGCAGTCCGTACCACTCCCAGCTGAGCTATCGCTGTTAATATTCAGCCACTAAGAATATTAAGTTAAATTTTTATACGACTTAACGTTTCGTGTAGAGTGGGTATATACGATTAATAAACGTCATATAAGTCGACGTTAAATATTTTGCGGAAATTAATATGAATAAGGTATCTTTGGCATGGGAAGTCAACCCTATAAACACTAAATTATCCGATGGTAACTACAGTCTTCAGTATTTTATCCCATAATAGTTTATGAGTCAACCCTAAAATGTCATAGTTATATCATATCCGTCGTACACGGGTCGTGAATTGGTTGTGTATAATTTTTACAGAGTAATTTATTCGTTAGCTCGTAAATGTCATATGGTTTGAGCATCGGATATTTTTTTACCCACGCGAACATATACGTTTATCAGTCTTGTAAATCATGTATTTGTTGCTCATTGTTACATTTTGGCTATATATTTGTATGTGGTAAATCAAAAACTTAGTTTCATAAACATAGGTACAATAATCATACTGTTTAAAACACCCTGACCCACATCAGTAGCTTAAACAACTGAATAGATTTCCTTCAAATAAAGCTAAGAATAGTAATAGTATACATACGCACTCACGCCTGTAATCCCCGAAGGGGTAGGCAGAGGTGTCGCCAGTACACCCACATTTCGCCGAGCGTATCTCCGTCCCTTATGTGATAGGGGGCGAGCCTATCGCCATACCGGGCACAAATTCCAGACTCCGGGCTAATACTGAGCATTTCGTAGTAGAAAAACCCAATACCACTTTACCCGACCCGGGGATCGAACTAGAGACCTCAGCGTTAGCTTAATCGTAACGCGTGCGCATTACAACTGCGCCACCGAGGCAGTCAGAACATTATATTATGTTAATAGAGAATTTATAGTTAATAATAAAATTTCAAATGTCTATATAAAATGTGAATGTGCCGTTTGAGCTTTAGATTCGATTTAATGTTAGTTTCAACTACTAATGCATACATTGTTGATTTACTGTTGCTAGCTTTTACACGTGACTTGGTGCGTTTAGGCACTTGCGTCAATCTAGTTTCACAAGGTATGCGAGAGGCCATCTGGGTTGGTACCACCGCTTTGTCTATTTCTACCACCAAGTAACATACATACGCACTCACGCCTGTAATCCCCGAAGGGGTAAGCAGAGGTGTAACCAGCACACCCACATTTCGCCGAGCGTATCTCCGTCCCATGATGTGATAGGAGACGAGCCTATCGTCATACCGGACAAAATTTCAGACTCCAGGCTGATACTGAGCACTTCATAATAGAAAAACCCTTTTACCGACCCGGGGATCGAACCCGAGACCTTAGCGTCAGCCTCAGTCCTAACGCGTTCGCATTACAACTGCGCCACCGAGGCAGTCAAGTTATGTAACAGTATGAATCTAAAAAGGAATTTCAGCCTGGAGGCCAATTCTCGTACTTTTAAATGGTCAAAATATCATTCCAATCTTATCTCAGCGTCAAGAAAGTTGCAAATGGCATTCTTTTAAACCAATAATCAACGTCAAATGTGAACATAGATCGTAATGAGATTGAATGTAGAATAAAAGTTGACTGAAGCCAAAATGGTATAATGCTACTGCTAATGCTAGGTGCATTTGACGTTGATTATTGGTTTAAGAGAATGCCATTTGCAACTTTCTTGACGCTGAGACTAGATCGGAATGATATTTTGAACATTTAAAATTACGAGAATTGGCCTCCTGGTTATTTCAATGTTACTTCATCATAACGTAATGTCAACATTGTATGATTTTATTACGAGATGAACGTTATTTATGTAACAAACATTTAAATTTTAACATGATATTCTAGTTTCAATAGTTTCCACCGTTTTATAGACAATTGTATTAAAAGTTTATTGATATGAAATGTTATTCAGTGGCTGTTACTTTATACATTGTTGAATTACATCGCTGCTTATCGCAATGCTTGCTGAGACATAAGAATGTGTGGGTATGATCCCACTTATGAAAGTATTGTAGTAAATTTTGTGTACCTTTAAATATTTGGCTAGGCTCTTGGTATTGAGACCATATCTGAAATTGTTTTAAATTTATGTTGACGCCTGTGTAGCCTTAAAGAGTAGGCAGAGGTACAAGTAGTACGCCCACATTTCGCCGAGCTAGTTTTCCGTCCCATAATGTGTTACAACAAAGTATACCGGCCAATCCCGGGCAACTAATTTGATTTTTTACTATAAACTGTTAGTAACCTTGATTAAAAAATAACAGTGAAATTTATAGTCAATGTAATAACTGACTGTCAAATATTAAAGTTATAATAAAAAAAGAATCTTTAGAAAAAAAATATAATCTTTTCTTTTTTTATTAGCATTAACGACGAGATGAGCAGGTTGCTCGTCTGGTGGTAAGCGTCACGCCTGCCAATAAACGGAAGCAACATCAATCAGTACTTCTGAATTATGAAGTACTGCATGCACAGTTTACATTACCCCGCGCCATACCTCATACTGTCGGCCTGGAAGGCATTAGGGGAGGCCTATGTTCAGCAGTGGACGTCTTGTGGCTGATGATGATGATGATGATGATGATGACTCATACTGCCTAGTAATTTCATTGACTTCAATGTCCTCCAAACCAGAACATAACAGTGCCTACACACTGCTCCTAGCTAGACTCCTAGACAAAGCTGTAGTAACTACCTAGACGAGCTTTTGCATAGAGGGTTCTACCGTCTAGTAAATTTTCTCACAGTATCGTTGTTTTTCGCGGTATATATTTCCAGTCTGTATTGTCTTTGACAACCCTACCTCCATTATTTAGCTCGCAAAGTTCTCTACATACTAATAAAATAATAATAAAAATCAAATTAATCAATATCCAATTTTCCGTCCGCGCCAAACATCAATGCAAATCAATTTCCTTTTGATAAACAAAAAAATGCCAACAAAATTAAATAGAATTCATTTCGCGACGTCTTATAAAGAACGTCTTTCTTGTAAACAACCCTTCAGATTGCTCTGAAAAGCTTTTTTTGAAAAATATACCTTACTGCATAGAAAAAAGAATTCCTTATTCAATAATAGAACATTTTTAAAAGTAGCAAGATTGGTATCGCAGTGAAAATTATACGGATCGCTTCCCTTTGTGCGGATCTGAGACGTTCTCAATCTATTGTTCCACATCAAAGACGCTTTTTGTTAGGGTTAGTGTATTATTACTCTTGCTAGAGCGGGCGATGTAATACGATGTTTATTTTTCATTTGGTAATCGAATTTCATATTTGAATTTGTTATATTTAATAAGCTTGCCAGTATCATTGTTTCTGTAAATAATGTATTTTTTACAATGACAATAAAATATAAACGACGAGATAGTTTTCATTGCATAATCAACATTATTATAATAACTTGACTAATTTGACAGCCTCCGTGGCGCAGCGGGCGAGTAGCCAGCTGCGAAGCGAGAGGCCGTGGGTTCGATTCCCGCACCGAGACAAATGTTTGTGTGATCCACTAATATTTGTCTCGGGTCTGGGTGTTGTGGGACCGCAAGTCCCTCGTAGTTCCTGATACCCACGATACAAGTTAACCTAGTGTGGGGTCAGGACTATGTGTGTGACTGTTGGGTGTATTTATTTTATTTATTAACTGCTACATTGGGTACAAACTATCTAATTTAAAAATTACATTAAAAGTAAGTGAGTCATACAAGAAGATCTGGTATAATCACTTGTGATACTTCTATAATAGTTAAAGTTAACGGACATCAATCTGTTCTTGACAATGTGAAGAACACTATCTCAAGAATAATACAATGGTTAAGTATTAATAAAATTAACAATGTTCGGTATCTGACATCTAACATTAAAAAAGGAAACGCAATTTTTTTTGCAAATGGTAACGAGTTAAACCTTGTAAAATAAATATCGGTTGGTATTGATACAATTTCAAACTAGGTAGACCTATAATTTACCTATATTAATCCAATTAGTTTTGTTATTTATATTTTTTGTATAACAGCTGTTGGTTTTCTAAATAAAAATCTATAAAAAAACTTGGTTAGGCCATTACTCTAAATCATCTATTCCTTTTCAAAAAATAAGATGTATTAATACACAAACAACTCCAACAGATTGTTTATCATCAATTCAAATGATCTAAAGAAAACATCAAAAAGAATGTCCAACTCAATATTTACTAAAATCACAACCACTATCTGAGGCACAGGAAACCCTTTCTACCTTTCACTAAAATGTTTGCTTTACAAACAGTAGTTTCATAAATAAACACACCTTTACTGTTATTTAAGTGTCCTTTACTTTTTCGATGATATTCTGGGTAGCTACCGAATATTTTATACACACGAGTGTTTAATAATTTTACCTATAATGATAATAAAATACCAAATTTTTGTTAAATAATCACATATTCTTAGGTCAGCTCTTAAACGTAATTGCTACCAAATTTAAATTTATAAAGGTAAACAAACGCAACTTTCTACTAATTTTATTGTATGTAAAGATTTGTATCAGATCATGAATCTACAACCGTTGAAATGGGTTTTTTTATTCCCGGATACCACCTATCTTAAATTCATCACTCAAATTCATACCTTATTGGAAGTAAACATAAGAACTAAAATAAAGCAACGTCTTTATAAAGAGGGTGACATCTCCAATACGCGGCCCCTTAATTTATTTTTTTATTTACTTCTTAAAATGTATGCAAATGTAAATGACTCTTTCCGATTGATGCTAGATTATCAGGTGAACGAGTTCTGTCCTTTTTACTCCTACTTTCATTTTATATTTTCATCCCTTTTACACAGACTGAGAATAATGAAAGCAATTTGTCGGTTTCATTTCAATTCCGACCGAAATTAGGGTATAATAAAATTATACATTTTGCTAAAAAGCAATGAAAAGCGGATTGGTTTTGTCTAATTTTGTATGCGATGGGGTCTGTACCTGCGGTTTGTGATCTTGTTTAATATATATTTTTATAAGTCTAATATATATTGGACATCCTACTGCAGGGTAATTATTCTGTTGGTATGCTAAATAAAATAAAATAAAACAAAATAAAATATGCAGTTATGGCTATATAGCTCTATCTTTGAGCGAGAGTTACTGTTGCAAGTGCAGATAAAGTCTATACCTGCAAGCGGTGGAGGGACTGCGGTTCCTGACTGTACGCTTTGGGGTCAGTATCCTTAACAAGTAGTTGACAGATACCCCAGCAGATTAGAAGCTAAAAGAATTAATGACTACGTTTTTTTATGTCTTGAATGACGATACGAGCAAATCGCCCATTCGATGGGAAGCGCAAAGCCTGCCCTTATACAGGAACACTACCACACAGGCACACACTTTGAGCTACATAGTATTGCATGGCACTCGACTTTACTCGTCACCCTGAGACATCCCTATGTAACATACTTATGTTAACATCCTTGTCAAATCTCATAATGCACAGTGATTGCACTGGTTTCAATGTCAAACTGAAACATAACAATGCTTACACACTACTGCTTGGCGGTAGACATAGACAAAGTGGTAAAATTTATGTAGTCATGAGTTTTCGAACTACTTTAATTCCACTGACAGGCTTTGTAGGCCTTTTTATTGGTCCTACTCAATTGTAGGTGACAATAAAATCACAATCTCCCCTTTAACCATATATTTTCTACACAACAGACTCAAACTTCTAATTTCATTTTACGCCCGTTTTATTTCAAAAGGAATCACACAATCTAATCTCACATAATGGACTCTAATATTGGATATCGGAAAGCGTTTTAATGCGCCCATAACATGCATTGTTTTTCACCCCTCTGTTGTAAAAATACCATTCAAATTATCCGTACAATAAAATAGTAAAGTGTATCACTCACTCGAATTACCGATGGAAGATTTACAGTAAACGATTTTTTTGTCGTATTGTAGATGCGATTTATCGTTACACATTGACTACAAGTTTTATTATTTAGAGTACTGAAAGGTGGCAGGAAGTGATTTATTTGTTTATTGTTTTGTAGTGTATATTGCAAATTACTGATCCATCAAACCTTTTATATCCATAAAATTTAATTATAATTTAGTTGAGGATAGATATTCCAATTTCTTTAATTAACTAAATTTAAATCGCCTTCGTATTTTGTCGACGTTTATAAACATTAATTGCTTTGTGGAATTCCAATTAACAAGTGAATACAGTATTTCCCAGGTATTCATGCTGCATTTTGATTGAGAAATCGTATTTTAATAAATATCGTATCGTAAACTATAAATGCACTAAACACAAGACCGCACTAAATTTTATGACTGTATTGTTTTATTAATATCTATAAAAAGTGCTTCCAAGTATGTTTTAGCTTGAAGTTCACATTTAGATTTAAGTGTTTACAGATTTTATGGACTCGCTAACTTTATACTACCTCGCGTCTAGATTTCTAGTGCATGCTGTATAGTCTAATGAATATGGCTAAAGGATAATATAGGTGGCTTTATCAATTCTAAATGCAATCCAATTTTATATTGTGGCTCCATCGGGGTACGATGATTTTGCTAGTGTCGAGGTAGGAGAAGACACGGTGTCAGTAAATAAACACTGCTGTTACGAGACCACTGATCAGAAGTAATCAGTACAAATATTCATGTCACGTGGTGTAGGCAGAGCTGAAATTTTTGTCAATAAAAAATTCCAAATAGTTATTACTGCTGTTAAGTTATTAGAAGTTGTCATTGCATTAAGAGGTCAAATGGGATTAAGAGTGGTTTTAGAACAATAACTTTGTTATATATAAAACCAGGCATCTGTCAAAAATAAAACTAAAGTATTTTTTCCAAGCACAATAGCGATGATTTTTTATTGAACTTGGGCATGTTTTCGGTTTCTGTAAATAATTTAGTATCTTTCTTATAATATACTTTTTTTTCTTTACAGACCGACGCGATCTCAACTGAAGATTCCACTCAAGAAAAGGAATCGAGTTCGTCAATATTTTCATCAATCATTCCTGACAAGCTGTCCGGATCAATCTGCACTGCCGTGCTGTTCATGCTTGGTTGGAAGCTGTTCTCCCAACGGTGAACACCATGTAAAATACTACAGGATGTTGCATAAAGCGTCTTTTTAGCCCACTAGTCCACAGCTGGACATAGGTTTACTATAAGCGTGCGATGAATAAAGTCTGGGTTATTCTGTTCGCCACGCTTTTTCCAAAAAAAAATGTATATTTTCTATTGGGTCGTTTAAAAATGACCCAGTTTGTATTTTATAGTACGCGGCTTCATTGAGGCCATGTCTTTATAAAGTTTAAGGAATTATTATGATGTATATTTTATGAAAAAAATGTAGTTTTACATAATATACTGCTACTGTAAATACACAAAGAAATACAAACAAAAACCCGACTTGATTAAAAAATTAGTATTTTAGATAAATCAACAAAAATATAAACGACTCATCGTTAATAATATTTACCGGCACATATAGATAAACAAGAAAACATAAAAATATGCGTTTTTATAAAAATAAGTGTAAAATTGTAAAACTACATTTTATTTTAAACGAAACAATTTATGACATAATATGGTGTTTATAGAAATATTTTAAAGTTGCATTTTATATCTTGCCAGTATTATAGATTACATAATATGAAATAAAAACTGGCTATAATTATTTGATGAGTGCTAAGTGGCCATTTATATATTCAGAAAAAAAGGGACCAATTTAATTTCCTAAAACTCAGAGTTTATGAACATTGTATCTCTAAAAATCTTTTTCTGCTTCGGGAATTATACGAAAGATACCAATACTAAAACATTGTTTAATTAATTAATAACCGTCAATCATTGAACGATATTTTATTTATTTATTTTTAAACTCTTTATTGTACATATTAAAAAAAAGAAAATTAAAAACAAAATAACCTTAAAAATTATAGCGAAGAGCAAATAGCGGTCTTATCGCTAACTGCGAATTCGTTTTTTTTAAAGAATTTAAAAAGAAAACCAAACTAGGAATCTCTCTAGAATATATTTATTAGATAATTTTTGCTCAATTTCTCGTTTTTACTCTTACTGCCATGGTTACTTAACACTCGTCATTATACGCGTCAATTTACATTCCGCTTTCGGTGTTTAAATATATCCATATACATAGCTTATATACATGTACAGTTTCTATATAAGGAGACGTGTGAAGATCAACAGATATGTTGTCGTTGGCGTATAAAACCTCGATGGCACCGCCAGTCGGTTAGGCGGATTTCGCAATTTGCTTTATAAAAAAAATCCGTAAAAACATTTAAAAAAGGTAAATCTGATTTTTTTATCTATTTTTTGCGAAAAAAATAAATTAAATTACATATACATTTAAAAATATTAAATTTGATTTGAAAAAGAAACAAATATGGTACTTTTTAAAAAATTGTTGACTGAAAAACTAAATTAAAAACTATAATATTGAACTTTTTGCGAAGTCCACCTAAAATCCGTTCACAAATTGTTCCAAAGAACAACCCAAAATTTTTATCGATTGATCTCATTTTCCTTTTTTTGTAGTGAAAAATGTTTATTTTAAAGATATCTTAGTATACATAGGCCGTTTTGAGTAGGTTACGTGCCAAGTTGTTTCAAATGGTGTTATAAGATGGTCTATTTTAATAATATAATTATGTAATTGTAAATAAATTAATTAGGATTTATTGCCGAAAGACGTCATTATCGTAATTAATTAGAAATTGGTAACGCAATTTAGAATAGCTTTTTATGCTATCTAATTGAGAAACGAGAATAAAATATATTATGCTTTACTAGACCAAGATTTTTAAGTAAAATTTGTATACTTTTCAAGGGCCCTTGCTCACCCTTGCCGAAATATAAAACCTTGTAGATTTAGTAAATAGAACGACAATGACGTGTTTTTTTGTATTTTAATTTTTGTAGAAATATTATGTAAATAACATTAAATACTCCATAAATGATGCTAGGTAATTATACTGTATTTTATGAGGCTTCGTATATTCTATTATTGGTCGGGAGCTTGAAAAAAAAACGACGGGATATTTATGATTTATCGTGTTTATTTTGTATTGGATGTAGCTATAATCATTATTATTAATTTTGTTCCAAAAAATAGTCCTAAAGCGATTAACTTTGAAAGTGTCATTCGCTTTTAAAAATATTTTTTTAAGTTCTTTCCAAAACGGGAACAATATGGTTTGGGAACAAATCAACGTATTTTTTTTAGACGGTCACAAAATATACGGAAGGATGTGTTCAAATGTGATATGTATTTATTTAAGAGGAATAAAATAAAAAAGAAGTTTTCCTAATGATCTCTCGGAAGCTCTTATTTGCTAATTCGTTTTTGCTAATTTTTGCTAACGGAAAAAATAAAATCTACTTTTTTATAATTAAATCTTTATTTACTCATTATTTAATCTTCATTGACTGTAGAGATTTTTTCGCTAGCAAAAATGTGTAGCAAATAGAATAAAATAATGCATATAAGAGTTCTTGTACATAAATTAAAATTGGTATGCTTTATGCATTTTTATAAGGATGTAATCTGTAGTGAAAATTCTAAATTTCCATATTAATGCTTAAAAAGTTAAATGCGTAATTTGCATAGAAAACAATATTCTGTAAAGACATTTTTCGCGTTGGAAAGCCTTGCTTTTGAGGTTTTACTCATTACTTTTTTTTAGGTAATTGTAAAGAGATATATTTTTAATTTGCTGTTTTTTTTATTTACTAGTAACAAAAGCATTGTTAGGATTAAAGTAAATTTGAATATTAAAATTACAATTAAACGATTTTCTGCCTTAGAATTATCCTAGTTAAATCTAGCCTGGATTTGTCTTCTCTGCAAATTAGCATTTAATTACTCGCTTTCAGCTACAACATGTATAACTATATTTTTAATATAAATTGGTAAGCAATAATAAATTTAATTATTAGTGTATAAGCACAAAATCTCACTACCGAGTCTTTCTTGAGTTTCTTTGAAATATAAATGCAATTATATCATAAAATCGTATGAAATAAATCAATTACTATAAATGGTAGCTAATAATGCAATGAATAGATTGAAAATATTATTTGTAAAAAATATTAATGACCAAACTATCAATTTACTAGAGCTTAAGTTTGTAATATTCGATTGTGTTAATCATTCGACTATAGAGATCATCTAATGGATTTCTACTCGTTGTATATTTCATCGATTGATTGATTACAAAACAAATATTGTTTAATTGTATCACTGCCCATCTTCTTTTTTTAACGAAGAATACCCAAGACTCAATGAGATTTTTTTATATTTGTATGAAAACCGTTTCTTATGCAAACGTTATTATTTAATCTAAAAATAATTGTTAAAGGGTCAAAGACGTTCTGTATTAAATAAAATATATGTTTTTTATAACATACATTCATACGCACTCACGCCTGTAATCCTCAAATGGGTAGGCAGAGGTGTAGCCAGTAGGTACACCTACATTTCGCCGAGCGTATTTTATATAACACTAGGGTCGTTGCCCATGATTTTCCACAAGACATAAAATAAAAAAAATAAAACTTAAAGTCCGAATATGACATATCTTACTTTCTTCCCCACATTATTCTGCATCGATTGGTATTGGTCTCGACCCTATACCCCCAGCGGTTTCGGAGGAGATAGCGTGACAAGCTTTTGGCAGCGGCGGCGGCAGTTACTTTTTTTTTGAATAGATAGATAACAATAATTTGTGTATTTATGATTTTGAAATCAAAAGTTGTTAAACATACGCACTCACGCCTGTAATCCCCGGAGGGGTAAGCAGAGGTGTAACCAGTACTCCCACATTTCGCTGAGCGTAGCTCTGTCCCATGATGTGATAGGGAGCGAGTCTATCGCCATACCGCGAACAAATTCCAGACTCCGGGCTGATACTGAATATTTCGTAATAGAAAACCCCAATATCACTTTTACCCGACCCGGGGATCGAAAGCGAGACCTCAGCGTCACACTCAGTCGTAACGCGTACACATTACAACTGAGCCACCGAGGCAGTCAATTTAATTTTAAAATTTAATAAATTGAATTTGATCTTGACATTAACAAATTGACTGCCTTGGTGGCGCAGTTGTAATGCGTACGCGTTACGACTGAGTGTGACGCTGAGGTCTCGCTTTCGATCCCCGGGTCGGGTAAAAGTGATATTGGGGTTTTCTATTACGAAATATTCAGTATCAGCCCGGAGTCTGGAATTTGTTCGCGGTATGGCGATAGGCTCGCCCCCTATCACATAAGGGACGGAGATACGCTCGGCGAAATGTGGGTGTACTGGCTACACCTCTGCCTACCCCTTCGGGGATTACAGGCGTGAGTGCGTATGTAAAATTAAATAGTAAAATAATTTTGTAGTACAGTATTAATGTACCCAGCAACAAACATAAAGAAAAAGTTTTGCTTACATAATAAAATAAAATATTGATATTTTGTTAGCATTGCATTATTATCAATGATTTATCGACGGCGAGTTTTTACGAACGTGTCTTTTACCCTTTACCCATGTAGATCGATTTATGCGTAATTTTATATTTTTAGTGAAAAATTATGATCTACATTGTATATTTTAGAATCATTTTCAAATGTTTAGTGAATATTATTTTTGTTTAGTTTCGCTAGTTTAGTTTAGTTTTAGTTTCATGTATCTCACGAGATATGACGTAGTTTAGTTTAATGTAAGATTATATTTGCCGATCAGCGGTAATTATTTCTGTTTTGTATTTGATTATTTTGAAAATATACTTTTTTATACGAATAAGGCAGTCTTTTTATGATATTATCTGTTTTTTTTTTATTGGTAGAGCCACGCTGCAGACAGTCCGGAGGCCCAAATCCCCTTCCCCTTCCCAATCCTATAGTCATGCCGTTCCTATAAGGTCTTGTACAAGGTAGCAGGCCCCTTGTATGCGAGATGCCATCTGAGTTGGTACCACCGTAATGTCTATTTCTGCCGCACAACAGCAGTGTGTAAGCACTGATGTGTTTCGGTATAAAGGAATGTGAAGCCAATGAAATTACTTTTTTATGGCACAGATAAGTGATCTCCACCGCCCATGTAAGCCCACAATACCAAAAAAATCATGGGCGCATTGCCGATCTTAAAGGAAAGGAATAATTAAGGGATTGGGGAAGGAGAGGAGGATTTGTGCCTCCAAAAGTCTCACTCACCATACGAAACGCAGCAGCAAGCTGCTACTTTACGTCGGTCTTCTGTGAGACAGTGGTAACGAATCGGACGAGCCGCCCCATTCATGCTGTAGACTAAAGTGTCTATACTTCACTACTAGTTACTAGTTACAGCTCTGCCTACTCCTTCAGGGAGTACATGCGTGAGTGAGTATATATGTATATTTAGATATATACAAACACTACACCAACCACAAACGGCTTCTTCCACTTGCCCATATCCCACTCGCAGTGGGGTCGGTGTAACATGCTTTTTTATAGATGTTACAGAAATATTTGTCTTCTAGTTTTTACGACCGGCTGTCTGCCTGACGCCTGCTCTGGGGAGAAAACACACCATTTAAAAACCATTTAAACCATTTATTTGCCATAATACATAAAAAAAACATCAAAACATTTAATGTAATACAGTATGCTAACACAATATTGGATCGCATGTGGCGAGGGACCAGCTCAGTGTATACACTGATTTTCAGCTGGTTCCTCCCTTAGTACATAAACCTACCATTAATGTGCGACAGTTTGAAACAAAAAATATGGAAACTTAAGAAATGTGTAAACAGCAAAAACAAAGTTAAAGGAATAAGACAAAATTATAGTACCTAAATCAACCAATAATAAAGCAGTAAAAATATATATACACACAGACCCGAAACAAATATTTGTAGATCACACAAACATTTTGTCTTAGTGCGGGAATCGAACCCGTGGCCGCTTCACAGCCGACTACGTCACGGATGCTGTACTACAAAAGTAATAAGTAAAAAGTACATACAGAAGTATTACATCCCAAAGATGCCTAATACAGAGTAGAGAATTTAAAGAGTGGTAGAGTTAGGCTGTAGACAGTTTTGGACGGGTTCAACCGGGGCTTCACCACTGTCCCACAGAAACCCGACGTAAAGTAGCTTGCTGCTACATTACGCACAGTGAGTGAGATATCCAGAGGCCCAAATCCTCCTACAAAATCTTTTATTTATTCCTTTCGTTTACGGTTGACCGCGTGCCCATGATTGTTCGTATTGTGGGCGTCTATGACCGGTGGAGGTCACTTACCATCAGTACTAGTCATCAGTTACCCACGTGCTCGTATGCCGGAATATGCTGTAAAAAATACAACATCCCAATAATATAAAATTGGCCTCATTGATCGAATGGCAGCGTATTTACAGGTCCTGGGTTGAAACCCCAGGTCACAATCAAAATTTTTGATTGATTTTTCGTATTGAAAAATGACACATGGGTTACTCGGGAAATTTGTGGCCAAATGGCGACAGACACGCCACCTATCACATCATAAGACGGAAATAATCAGCACGTGGGTGCAGCACTAATTGCACCTCTGCCTACCCCTTCAGAGATCCAAGCGTGAGCATAAGTTATATAAAATTTTTCCAAATCCCTTTTCCAAAGTTTAAAGTATACACATTAGAAATATTGCCAAGCTATTGAAGTTATATGAAGTCTAAGCGCTATCCATCTAAGTTGGATGTGTGTTTGAAAGTTTAAAAACCACCGTTAAAGTTGCAGTTAAGTTAACGTGGTCAGTTAGCGTTGATGTATTTCAGTTAGCTGCAACTTAGATCGTGTTATGAGCTGCAAATTTTACTTACTAAACATATAAAAATTTAAGAGTGCGTCACACTAGCAGTAAACTGAAAAAAAAGAATCTTAATAAAAAGAATATAACATTTTATACATATATACGCACTCACGCCTATATTCCCCGAAGGGGTAGGCAAAGGTGTAACCAATACAACCACATTTGGCCGAGCTTATTTCCAACCCATGATGTGATAGAGGACGAGCCTATCGCCATTCCGGACACAATTCCAGATTCGGGGCTGATACTAAGCATTTCGGAATAGAAAAACCCAAATTTACTCGACCCGGGATACGAACCCAAGAACCCGAGGCAGCCGTCATACCGCGTACGCATTACAACTATGCCACCGAAGCTGTGGAAAATTTTATGAATTCATTAAATATGTTCTTTATTTTAGACGCTAGATAAAAGTTACAAATATTAAATACATTTATCAGTCACACATTGATCCTGACCATTCGGTCTCAGAACACCCAGACGCGAAACAAATATTTGTAGTTCATACAAAACGACTATGGTTTTAAAATGCATGAATTAATTATTACTTACCCACAGTATGCTGTGGGTAAGTAATTACTTACCCATTCATGAATGGGTCGGCTCGATACCACTGTCTCATGGAAAACCGATGTAAAGTAGAGAATTGCTGCTACGTGTGGTACTCTAAGATATCCGGAGGCTCAAATCTTCCCAATCCCATAATTATCAATTCCCTTTAAGGTCAGCAGCGGGTCCTTTGTTTTTGTGACACTGTGGGTGCAAATGGGCGGTGGAGGTCACTTAAAAAGGATCTATCATTTCGACAGTAATACGTAGCTGGTAAAAAAATCGCAGAATACCTTTAAGCTAGATATCTTTCTATTATTATAAATGTGAAACTTTAGAAGATTGTGAGTTTGGATGTTTGTTAGTCAATCACACTTTAACGGCTGAACAGTTTTGGATGAAATTTTGCACACAGGTAAACTATGATCTGGATTAGGACATAGGCTACTTTTTATCCAGAAAAAGATCGTTTGCGCTGGCGGAGCCTCGAGCATAAGCTAGTCTAAGATATAATAAACAAGTTAACATTTAAGGTACCCTACGTAAACGAGTATTAATCCTAATCGGTTAGTTTTTATTCTACTCCGTGTTGATTGTTAACTTTAAAAATGCAGAACCACAAAACACATTTCATTTAACTCTACATTAATATTGATTGATGATAGATTTGATGATAATTTCTTGAAGGGATTCGTAGCGTGTTAATATATCCCTTTTCACACACAATAGAGAGTCAAGCTAGATTGACATCCATCAAAAATCCAATCTGCGTCGGAATTGGCAACCGATTGCTGAAACGTCGCAAGCTGGCAAATCACTATTTTTGCATATAACATTCAAATTTCAATATTAGGTGCGTATTTGGTGAATTTATGGGGGTTAATTTAAGATCAGTGTACAATAAATACCTACGCACTCACGCCTGCAATCCCCGAAGGGGTAGGCAGAGGTGTAACTAGTACACCCACATTTCGCCGAGCGTATCTCTGTCTCACGATGTGATCGGGGGCGAGCCTATCGCCATATCGGGCACAAATTCCAGACTCCGGGCTGATATTGAGCATTTCGTAATAGAAATACCCAATACTACTTTACCCGACCCGGGGATCGAACCCGAGACCTCAGCGTTAGCTTAATCGTAACGCATACGCATTACAAATGTGCCACCGAGGCAGTCGTACAGTGTACAATAAATGTCAACATTTAGCCTTATTGTATTAGCAGAGACAGAGAGATTATCTCCCCAGAGGGGTTGACGTCAGGCAGGCGGCCGGTCTTAAAATCTACAAGCCAAATCGTTTTGTTACATGTGTTTGAAAGGCATGTTGTGCTGACCCCACTACTAGTGGCATAAGGGCAGGTGGAAGAAGAAGACATGATTAACTGTTTTTTTTTTGATCATAGGCCGGTAAACGAGCAAGTGGGTCACCTGATGGTAAGTGATCTCCACCGCCCATGTACGTTCACAATACTAAAAGGATCATGGGTGCGTTGCCGACCTTAAAGGAAAGGGATAATTAAGGGATTGGGAAGGGGAGGGGGATTTGGGCCATTCGGATACGAGTATCTCACTCACCGTACGAAACTGAGCAGCAAGCTGCTACTTTACGCCGGTTTCCTGTGAGACAGTGGTAACGATCCGGACGAGCCGGACCATTCATGCTGTAGAAAAAACTATCTACAGCGTGGCTCTACCACTCAAAAACTTATAATGATGATGTTTATAAACAAGTCACTTCTTTGTTACCAAGTACTTATCTATTTAATTCTTAATCGTAGAAATTTAAAGAACAGTGGCCAAGTGTCTCAGCATAACAAAACTTGATAATTTTTTGCACCACATTCTCAGTCAAACAGTCGTGTAGATTTTTCTCATTGATTTGACCCCCATCAACGGGTCCCACGGCCCTTTAAAAGCTCCCAAATACGTCCACAGCACGCACTATTAGTTGGCGTATCGAAAAAATAAACAAATAACTTTTATTTGGTATTCAAATTTTTGTCAGCGTACTATTGATTTGCATATAGACAAGGTAACAATCATCGATCACTGATCATTACAATATTTTAGGGTTGCAATTGTTAATGATGATGGATTAGAGATATGTTCACACATTTTTAATGAAATATTTAGTGAATGTTTGTTAGATTTTTTTTAAAGTGAAAACTTCTTTAGGCGCGTTAGGCAGTTTTTGAGATGGGAAAAAACCATTGAACTTGCGACACTGTTACCGACACTTCTGTTTATAAGTATCTACATATATCGGCCCCGTTTACACGAGATTTGAGGCTGGGTTGAAATACATTGATAATGTAAACATATATTGTGTATATACGTACAACATAGCTATATATTCATATCGGAACTTTTCTTATCGAAAAAAAAAAACAAAAAAATACTGTCAATTCAAAAATTACACACGTAATTGTTCAAGTTTTCACTTCTGTCAGCACTCCCGGAGTGCCACTGTTTTTTTATAAGCTTGAGTGAGAGAGTGAGCAGTTCGCTCGCCTGATAAAAAGAAACATATACAGAAGAAACAAACACCACACAGAACTTTGATTTACAAAGCACTGGACTGCGCTCGTCACCCGGAGACATAAGATGTTACGTCTTATAATGCCCACTAATTTCACTGGCTTCAATGTCCTTCAGACCAGAACACAATAGTGCTTACACACTGCTACTTGGCGGCAGCAATATACAAAGCGGTGGTATCAACCTAGAAGGCATCTTTCATACGAGGGACCTACCACCTTGTTTTTTTGGAGTGAGTAATTATTGTCATTTCACATCGCATAAGAATTATACAATTTTGTATTATTTCTACAAGATTTATTTCTACAAAATAGATTACACTGCATTGCAAATACATTACAGTCTGAATATCATGTGAACTCTTAAGAGTGGTTGCTTCTCACCAGGATCGCTAAAATTGTGCCTGAAGTAACTTTATATACCTACACTGGCTGAACGCAGCTCACCTAGACGGGTACGTGGATCGCCATTCAGCTGGGTACACAAGTGTTTCATACATTTAACTAGTGTAAACCAGCATAATAATTATAATAAGTATATTTTTAACAGTTTAGGTAAGTATTTTTCTATTTATATTAATCAAAACAACTATCCACCATCCATGCTATCGTGCATCTTTGCCTGTGCAGTGGCAAAAATGTGGAAAAAAACTTTTAGTTCTTTCACAGATACAATGTTTGTGATCTACAATTTAAAACTAGTTATAGTCATCAACCATCATAATTGATTATTATTATCGACTTTCAAGTTTTATTTCAAATCTCCGCAAGCTTTTCTACTTATTTATTTACTTAAAGCTCTAAATGATAGACACGAATGTCTACTAAAATATTTCAATACAACGACACCCAAACCTTTAAAACCATAAGAGGATCAAATACCAAACGTTACAACTGTAAAAAAATAAAAATAAATCCTTCCAACGTATTTCGGCAATAACAGACTGTTATTATGTAGAAATCCTGTTCATACCTTGCGACCAATAAAAGCTGAAAAAAAAAGAAAATATTTACGCATCATAAAAACCACAATACTGTGTTTTATTTGGTCGTATTGCGTCGGCGGCGCGCCCTATGCAAAATTGGTACGAAATTGAAAAACAAATTTGTTACATATTGCTTTTTTGATTCGCATTGCGGTCGCGGATCGGGTTGAAGGAGGGTTATTCTCAGTTAATAAACTTTAAAATCAATAATAACAATTTTTATTTATTAATGCTTAAAATATAGATCATAAGACATCAACATTATAAAAAGGCGAGAAAGTATTTTAGCATCCAATAAAAAAATCTAGCTAAGTCTTATTAATAAATAATTACGCTGTGATGTTGTAAGTTCTATACTATTTAGCTAACCAAAAGTTAAATTTTAAATTATTCGTTGTATAAACGATAAATAAAAAAGTAACAATAACTTAAGATAAATTAATTAGCTCGTCCAAGAAGTCTAAAATAAAAAAATAATTAATCATGCCAGTAGTTTAAGTATAGCCACACTATTATTTTGCAGCATAAAAAACTCTACCAAAGTAAATAGAAAATATAGGAAAAAAATACAGAATGTACCAGCAACGTTAACACAAAGGGGTTGTGTCACGCGGCGCGTCGTGTTACTTCATTACGAGCCATTATATGCAGTAGGTATGTTAGTATGCGCATTTTTTACTTTTTTACGACTTACTCGACTTTCATTCGGGGATGCTGTTTTATATTGTACCGTGCAATTGTTTTTGATTTGAGACTTACGTTAATTTATCATTTAGACTAAGCATTTAGGTATTTATGATTATAATTACATTTTGCATTGCGCCATTTAAAGATCACTAATACTTAAAAATAAGATTGATTAAAAAATTGCACAGAAAAAATCTAAACTTTTGCAAAATATAATTCTATAACCGCTGAATATCATTATATGACAGCCTCAGTGGCACAGTATGTGAGCAGCCAGCTGTGAAACGAGAGAACGCGGGTTCGATTCCCATATCAAAAAAAATGATTGTGTGATCCACAAATATTTGTATCGGGTCTGGTTGTCGACGTCAAGGGTCGACGTCAGGCAGGCAAGTCGTAAAAACTACAAGCCAAATCTTTCTATAACATATATTTAAAACCACTTTGTGCCGACCCCACAACGAGTGAGATTAGGTGGAAGAAGAAGAATTCTATAAACGCTGAAAACAACTCTATGAACGGCCAAAACAATTAACTATCAGAAGGCCAATTCTCGTAATTTTAAATGTTCATAATATCATTCCGATCTAGTCTCAGCGTCAAGAAAGTTGCAAATGGCATTCTCATAAACCAATAATCAACATCAAATGCACCTAGCATTAGCAGTAGCATTATACCGTTTTGGCTTCAGTCAACTTTTATTTTAAATTCAATCTCATTAAGATCTATGTTCACATTTGACTTTGATTATTGGTTTAAGAGAATGCCATTTACAACTTTCTTGACGCTGACACTAGATCGGAATGATATCATAATGAGATTGAATGTAGAATAAAAGTTGACTGAAGCCAAAACGGTATAATGCTACTGCTAATGCTAGGTGCATTTGACGTTGATTATTGGTTTAAGAGTATGCGATTTGCAACTTTCTTGACGCTGACACTAGATCGGAATGATATATTGAACATTTAAAATTACGAGAATTGGCCTTCTGGTATTGTACTTAGACATCACTCGCCTCCTTTAAATAACTTAACTCCCCCCACCCCTACCGAACTAATGCATCTAGCGCTAAATGTGGTCCTACAATGCAGGAATCAATCATGACGTCCGTACATCCACTTCTAATATCACTTAAACGCACTGCGCCCGCCCCAATGGGAAACCTTAATAATATTCAGGGTGGGACATAGAGTAAGGATTGCGAGATT
The DNA here is from genome assembly GCA_905332985.1 of Mimas tiliae. Taxonomy (NCBI): domain Eukaryota; kingdom Metazoa; phylum Arthropoda; class Insecta; order Lepidoptera; family Sphingidae; genus Mimas; species Mimas tiliae. The sequence continues at coordinate 2,402,255 of HG995260.1, read as the reverse complement.
GTAGAGTCGTCTATTCGCTGAACCTGCTGACCATCGAAATAAGATGACTACAATAATAACTGCCATATGCATCTGCCAAAAATACGGCTCCACTTACTTACACATCACACGTACACGCAACAAAAATTATTGGACGTTCAAAATCAACTTAATTTCATGAAAGTTAATGTCTAAATATTAAATTTCTAAATCGAGATACGACGTTCTGCATCGCAAAAATTAGACGTATCAACTGTCAAGTAGAGATTATTATGCACACACTTTTAAAGACTCGCCCTCTTGCACAGAGTTTTGGTGGGGTAATATTTTTGCTTGAGTTACGTACGAGTATCTTGTCATCTTATTTCGATGCAGCCGAACCGCCGACACAGCCTGACACAGCTGTCGGTGACCATAAATGCTTCTAGCACGTCGGCGACTTGCGTGCGTGCTCATTATGTCCTTCATACTCGTCAATCACTAAATACCGAGGCCCGAGACGAAATGTTCGTCTCGAGGCGTCGATAAAGATGTTGCATTTGCAATTATGTGAAGCCGCCGATTAACCCGCTAACAACAATCCCGCCAGTCGGGTTCGGTAGACGCTTGACATATCAAATTATCTTATGATATTAGCTTATGCCTGCAGCCTCCAAGGTAGATAGGTAGGCAGAGATAATTTATCTGAGCTTAGATATACCAGTCTAAATTCCAATAAATTATAATTTTACAAATTAAAATAAAACTCAAGACTTGATTGTCCGACCTGGAAGTCGAACCCAGGACCTCACTGGCTTAACATTGCGTGTTGTATTTGTATAGACACAATGTGTGTACATGCAATGTCTGACGCATCACTGTCACACAAATCCAAACCACTTAATTAAAACTCACACACACGTAGAATTATGTGCACAAATGAGCTGAAGTATCTATACACTAAGTGAATTTAAGACTATCATTTTTCGGCCGTGGCTTGCGTGGGTAGGAAATCCTAAGATTTAAACGACATCCTAAACTTTTTCAAATCATAATAATATAATGAAAGTCAAGTAGCAGTGCAAAAGTACTGTTGTGTTTCGGTTTGAAGGACATTGCAGCCAGCAAAATACTGAGCATTATTAGACTCGAGGTGACGAACGCAGTCCAGTACCATGCAGTGCTTTGTAATTTAAAGGTATGTTTTGTCTGTTTATGGGTAGGTGTGACGCTTCCCACCAGGCGAGCGATCTGCTCGTTTCGTCATTTAGAACTGTAAAAAACAGATAAAAGATTATGTGTGCAATTCACACGTGGTAGAAGTGAAACCTACAAAAATGTTGGCTTCAAGATAATGAGACGAATGTAAAATTTCGGGAAGAGTATAATTGTAGGTTTTAGTAATGACCACATTGATACAAAGATTGATAATTATTTTACATTTTATTCGTATATATTACATAGATTTATTCAGACTCAGAGTTTACATTTTCGATAAATGATACAATGAAGTATAAAGTACAATGAGTTTTATTATAAAAATGATGAAAAAACTCTACAAACGTATAATACATACACGTATACAAAACACCACGGTTGTTGTGATGCCTTTTCTTAAGCTTTGTACTACGCATGCGCGCACAACTGTATAATGCTTCCTATCTCATTTTCTCCCACGTTAAATCTTATGAATTTATGTGTCTGTCTCTTTTTCGTTTCCCTTTTTGTTTCATCGACTTTCAAATCACAACGACGCTAAAGAAGTTTTCACTTCAAAAAAATTGCATAACTGTCTCTTCTGCAATAAATAAATGTTTAATCTATGCGTTGTAAAATCATCCGTTCATTGAGAGTTGGCTGGACATCCAATAACAATGCAAATGAAATGTCTCCAATCATCGTGCCCTACGTTACAACTGCCAGCTGTACCACCGCAGTGTTGTACCTTCGCACTTTACCTTTCTGCATTTTTAATCTAGGCGCTTATTTATTTTTTTATTAATAAGTAGATATAATGTCCGTGGCGCAGTGAGCTGCTAACGGGCTGTGGAGCGAGAGACCGTGGGTTCGAGACAAATGTGTGATCCACAAATATTTGTCCCGAGTATGGGTGGTTTCTCCCCAAAGGGGCTGACGTCACCAGGCATCGGTCGTAAAAACTACAAGTCAAATCTTTCTGTAACGTACGTTAAATATATGTTGCGCCGACCCCACTGCGAGTGGGATGAGGACAGGTAGAGGAAGAGCAGTTTCTTTGAAAAAATATTTTTACTGATTTACCAATCTTCTTTCTACCTGGCGCTAACCCGTCTAAGTTCCACTGTCTTCCTACTAAGATGCCTCCATTTCTCCCAATTGTGAATGAGTTGCCTACCTTTAACTCGTTTTAGAGTGGTAGAGCCACGCTGTAGACACCTTTGTCACTACCACTGTCTCACAGAAAACCGACGTAAAGTAGCAGCTTTCTGCTACGTTTCGTACGGCGAGTGAGATATCCGAAGGCCCAAATCCCTCTCCTTCCCATTCCCTTAATTATCCCTTTCCTTTAAGGTCGGCAACGCGCCCATAATTCTTTGGTGTGCCTCTTAAAAAATATGGGGGTGCGTGGTAGAGTTACGCTGTAGACAGTTTTGTCTACAGCATGTATGGGCCGGCTCGACCGGTTCGTCACCACTGTCATACTGAAAACCGATGTAAAGTAGCGGCTTGCGCTACATTTCGTCCGGTGAGGGAGATATCCGTAGACTTAAATCCCCCTCCTCTTCCCAATCCCTTAATTATCCCTTACCTTTACGGTCGGTAACGTGTTCATGATTCTTCTGGTACTGTGGGTGTACATGGGCGGTGGAGATTACTTACCATTCTGTAATCCACTTAGTCGATTGCCGGCCGCTGCTATAAAAAAGATTCAACCTTCCCAATTTCCTTTCCAATTAAAACACACAAAAAATCTATTTACAAATTTAATTCCCAATTTTTTCCCATAATATCTCCCGCAAATAATTTCAAAACCATCCCCTCATCCGAAAATCAACCTTAAAAAATGAGCAGCGATTAATGTAATAATCGTATTATGAAATATTAAAAATCGATTTAAATCATTAACCCGAGTTCACACGCGTCCTGTGCCGAAGGTGAGCCACATGTAGCACACCACAAAAAGGACCAATTTTTAGACACGTGTCGTAAAAATTAATAAGTTTCTACTTAGTCATGCCTCGTGGGAACTTTCTAATAAGATGATAAATATTTGAAGTTTTTTTTATTACCTTGTCACTGCACACTGACTACACTGGACCTGGTACAGTGCAGTCCAAATATAATGTCGACCGTCAAGAGTCTTTGTGTCCTTTGACGATCGGCAGAATAATTCTGAAATAATAATCATTATGATGAGAAGCCTACGCTTCTGGTCGCAGTTAAGCTAACTAGATTCCTAGCTGGCATAAACTTCACGTACAATGGCCGGTTTCTTAAGTGCGGGAAATGAAGCTCACAATCAAGAATCCATCATGAATTATAACGGGATGAAGTTACTGGATATATACTAGCAAGGACGGAGCCTGGTACCGGGTTACGGGGCCTAGGCTAAGTGGGGGGCTCTAGACATCAGTATGGCGTGGGAAAGTGGTCGGTCCGACATGGAAGGTGACGGTCGGAGCCGTTAAAGGGCTCCCGAATCGGAGATTAAAGTTTAAGCAATGCATATAAAATTATACAAAAATCAGTTCGCTTCGCGCCTTACACCTAACATCTTAGCGAAATAGATTTTACGGAAGTGGTTAAGGAGGCGAAAATATTCTTCCCTAGGAACAAAAAACGCAATCCTAATTTAATTGGCACTGCCTTACACAACAAGTATTACTTTTCCTTTTCATTTGAAAAACTTTGAATTAATAATATCATATGCATGTAATCACTGTCATTTGTGCGTCGGTAGGTACATTAAAAAATAAACGAAAAAATACCCCTATCTATATCAAATCCCATCGTCGCAAACAAAAAAACATGATCCAATCCTTAATGATGGGCATTTAAGCTGTTATTCCAAGCCGACGCGTCCGTTTTTCTTACGCGACGCGTGGCTCGCACGTGGCGCGAGTGCCTACGCCATCTTTAAAAACAAAAACCAATATTCATAGACACCGCTTTCATAAAACCTCTGTCACAATAATATGTCAAATTATACTGGCCGTATTAACAGTCATTATTTCAATAATTTGAATTTAGAATGCGTTTTGCAATACTTATTTGCGTTTCGAGCAATGTAAAAATTGTTTTGTTTTTATCAGAAAAGGAGTTTACGAACTGCAAAGTTAAGTTTGTAAAGTAGATTTGTATGAATGTATGATTGGTTTACATCAAACAATGGTCTTGGATGTAAAATGTATGGGCGGGTTCTTCGGCAATCTGTCTTGTATTGTTCGTAGCCACGTGTCGGCGGTTGTTTGGTGTTGATGACGTATAATTTAGTGTGTTTTCTACCCCTAGATAATTGTCTTTTGGTAGAAATACCATTATTACGTGTGAATACTGGCTGGAAACAAGAATTTTTAAGTGACCAATGGGATTTATTACTTAGTTTAATAAATGCTGATACGGTGGCCACTGACCTAATGAGGCCATCGAAATAAGATAACTAGAACGAAAACGCTTATATGAACCTGCCAAAAATACGTCTCCACTTACTTACACATGCAAAGGTAAAACCACATGTAACACTCATACACGCAACAAAAATTAATGTACGTTCAAAATCAACTTTATTTTATAAAAGTTAATGTCTAGATATTAAATTTCTAGATTTAGATACGACGTTCTGCACTGTGTAAAAAATTAGACGAATTAAGTGTAAACTAGAGATCATGAATATTTTTTTATGACTTGATGAATTAACGAGCTGCAAAGAGCCGCCTCGCCCCCTTGCACAGAGTTTTAGTGGGGTCATTTTTTTGCTTGAGTTACGTTTCTTGTCATCTTATTTCGATGAATGAGGCACAAAGATATTAAATTCATAAAAGTAAATAAATAATACTTTTTGCATTTTTTATGATACATTGACCTTTGTTTAATCATTTACTAGCTTCAGCAAACGTTAGAAAAGTACATTTAAGACAAAATTTACAGTACGGTGAGTTAGATATCCGGAGGCCTAAATCGCTCTCCCCCTTCCCAATCGCATAATTATTCCTTTCCTTTAAGGCCGGAACACGCCCATAATCCTTTTGGTATTATGGGCGTACATGAGCGGTGGAGATCACTTACCATCAGGTGACGCACTGGCTCATTTGCCGGCCTATGACATAAAAAAAATATACCAACCCAGACGGCCTCTCGCATAAGAGGGATCTACTAGTAAAAGGATGATTTAACCATATGAAAATTGTAATCTTGGAAATTTTTACTGTTCCAATACTCGGCCAAATAACACTATATAATTCATTAAATCATTTTCAAAAACTCTTACAAATACTTACAATATACAACCTCAATATAAAAACGACCCAAAACAAAATATCCCGAAGTCGTTCGCAAAACATAAAAAAGGACTTCAAAACATCTTCGACGAATCATCAAATATCAATTCATCCGTTCATAGTAATTTCGAAAACCGCAAAAATCATAATCAATGTAACAGCGACCAGACGTGTTAAAAAATAAAAAAGTCAATGACAAGGGACATCGGAACCAAGTTACTTTGGCCCCTATGAAATCAAACAAAACCCCTTAACAACCAGAAGGGTTAACAAGCAAAAGGGGTGAAGGAGTTCTAGAAATACTGGCTGCTAATATTAATGATTCGGACCGAGGACGAGACGCGAAATTTAATCTCTCACACAAAAAGTATTTAATAGAAAGGGACAAAAAGCTCCGTTGAGTGATAAATGGACCTGCTCACCGGTCATGGGCGCCTGCTACTTTTTCATTTTGTTGCCAGTTTCTTGAGCTTTCTATGAAATTAACTTGAATGGAGGAAAAACTATCAATAACCAGGTATTGATAGAACGATTCAAGTCACTCTCGTAAATAATTTTTATACTTTTGGATCAAAAAAACAATACATTGCATTTACTGATAACATAAAAGAGTCAACAAAAAGCAGACTTCCGATAAAATCAAAATATTTATTAAATCTATAAAATATAATACATTATTTAGATTCCATCAAAAACTCTTCCGCCAGTTCAGAAGGCTGTATTGCTAGAGAACAATGGGCAAGAAACTCTAACGTTGCTCTTTTCAATACAAATTTCTAATTATTTGAGAGCGTAAATGCTTTACAATATTTGATTGGAAATAGGGCAGTCCTTTTATGTCATAAAACAATAAAAAACTTATGAATATAGATGATAGCTACGGGTTTGATTAGCATGCACGAGCTCCATAGGCACGATGAACAAATTCAGACTATGATAAAAGAGTTTAAACAAACAAAACCAGTCCGATTAGATCAGTCCACAGAAGCAGCCTTCGTTCACGAGTATGACGCATGTGTTAAAAAACTAATAAACTCGATAGACTCAATAGACTGAACAACATCATTATGGTGATTGGTCATCTCCAATGCACGAGGTTGTTCTAGGCATACCAACAACAAAGGGTGCCTCCGATATAACCTTATTACAGTATGGGCTACTAGGGAAATGTCGTCTGGATCCACCACCGCTTTGTCTATTTCCGCCACTAAACAGCAGTGGTACGCAATTTTGGTTTGCAGGATATTAAAGCTCATATTTACTGTGAATTATGCGACTCAACATCTTATCTCGGGGTGACGAGTCTAGCCCAAATTCCAATTCTATGCAGCACATTGTAATATAAAAGTTCTGTGTGCTGTTGCTTCTGTTTATAGGCAGGCATGTCGCTTACTATCAAGCGAGCGGGCTGCTTATTTCGTCATTCAGACAATAAAATCGAATGTATAATAACTTGTCCAAGTTAATGTCTTCACCCGGTTTAAACACCGCTTATTCTTCAAAAACAAAAATCTCAAAGCTGCTCGTGATGAACATCAGACTGGTCAAGTTAGATATATTGGCCATTGTAATTAAGAGTAATCACATGATTAATAATAATAATAAATAATAAATACACCCAACAGTCACACACATAGTCCTGACCCCACACTAGGTAAACCTGTATTGTGGGTATCAAGAACTACGAGGGACTTGCGGTCCCAAAACACCCAGACCCAGATTTTTATTTATTTACATACGCACAGGGGTAGGCAGAGGTGTAACGAGTACACCCACATTTCGCCGAGCGTATTTCCGTCCCTTATGTAACATGGGGTGAGCCTATCGCCATACGGGACACAAATTCCAGACTCCGGGCTGATACTGGGCATTCCGTAATAGAAAAACCCAATACCACTTTACCCGACCCGGGATCGAACCCGAGACCTCAGCGTTGGCCCCAATCGTAACGCGTACGCATTACAACTGCGCCACCGAGGCAGTCGGTATTATTTTTATTTATTTATTTATTACAGTATGATATCCTACTAGATATGATATCCGACTATCCCACTACTATTGTAAATGTGAATAATTGGATGTTTGTGAGTTTGTGAATTTGAATGTATGTTATTCAATCACGCCTTGACGGCTGAATGGTTTTGTAAGGCACACAGATAAACCATAACCTGGATATATGAACATAGGCAACCTTTTATCCCGGAAAAGGCTAGTAGTTTTGATGCTAGTAGTACATAACAAGCCCACGTAAACAATGAAGACCTAAGGGTACATAAATAAATAAATAAAATAAATACACCCAACAGTCACACACACAGTCCTGACCCCACACTAGGTAAACCTGTATCGTGGGTATCAAGAACTAAGAGGCACTTGCGGTCCCACAACACCCAGACCCGAGACAAATATTTGTGTAACAGACAAACATTTGACTAGGTGCGGGAATCGAACCCACGGCCTCACGCTTCGCAACCGGCTACTCGCCCATTGCGCCACCGAGGCTGTCATAGTAATGATTGTAGAAATGGTAGCATTGACAACGATGAGTAATGATGCTCCGTCGATGCCACCGACGCCCCGCCGAGCGGAAACCAGATAGATGATGTTTTGTGTGCTTTATTTGTGGCTGGCTGTCGCTATTTTACCAGAATACTTAGTACGTGACAGTTTTAATATTAATTTTTCGTTGGACTGCACAAATACTACGAACAAGTCCCTCGTCTGCCCATAAACAGAATCAACGCTAGTTAGAAATTCGATTTATGAAGTACTGCATGGCACAGGACTACGCTCGTCACTGGAGACAACGTTAAATTTCATAATGCCCAGTAATGAATCTGGCTTCAGTATCCATTAAAACGATGCTTACACACTGCTGCTTAGCAGTGGAAATGGACAAAGCAGTAGTACCTACCCAAATAGGCTCTCCAATATAAAGGATTTACCACTTTACGAGTGGTAGAGCCACGCTGTAGACAATTTTGTCAACAGCATAAATAGACCGGCTCGTCCGGGTCGTTACCAGTGTCTCACAGAAAACCGTCGTAATCGACGTAAGTGAGTGAGATATCTGGAGGCCCGAATCCCCTCCCTTGCTTAATCCCTTAATTATCCCTTTCCTTTAAGGTCGGCAACGCGCCCATGACTTTTTGGTATTGTGGGCCTACATGGGCGGTGGTGATCACTTACCATCAGGTGACCCACTTGCTCGTTTATCGGCCTATGCAATAAAAAAAACTTAGTAAACTTAGAAGAAGAACGTAAATATACTCCCAGGTATCAGTATCAGCCCTCTTTTTGCAGTCCATTTCTAAACACGAACCTCCTTTTCTAATGAGACGGGAGGTCTTAGTTCACCACGGTGCCCTAATGTGGGTTGGGAGAATTCACATAGTGTCATAATTCTTCGAAATAACCATATTGGTCTAGACTCTAGTGGATAAACAAGAGGGCCAAACTTTTCAACCATAAATATAATAATAATACTAGCCCTGTATTATATATGTCCCACTGCTGGGCACGGGCCTCCTCTACTGAAGGAGAGGGGTTAGGCCTTAGTCCACCACGCTGGCCTAATGCGGTTTGGCAGACTTCACATAACTTCGAAATTCTTATGAAGAACTTCTCAGGTATGCAGGTTTCCTCACGATGTTTCCTTCACCGTTAAAGCAAGTGATAATTAACAATTAATACACACATAAACTTAGAAAAGTCAGAGGTATATGCACTTGGGGCTGGTTTCGAACCTGCGACTTTCGTCTCGACAGTCCATATCACTCCCCGCTAAGCTATTACTGCTATCAAACCTAATCAAAATTCGCTAAGCATTATATAACATAGACGGGTATCATTCTAATATTACCATCGAAATACACCACAATTACAATAAGGGTTGTAATCCGAACGTTTTTGTGACACGTGACCGCTATTTGTTGAATCGAGCCCAAATTATAGTCTTAAATACACATGAATGATTTTCGTTTGGAGTAAATCGGGTGGTTGGTGTGGTGGCATAGATTCTGATGGCATTTATTAACTGTTAAGTACAATAAATGATTATAGTGCCATCTATTGCAATATGTAAGAACTTTTAGCGGAACGTTCTTGAATGTCATGTGAAACAGGTTTTTGGTAACTTTTCATAATTTTTACCTAAAAATAAATAAATAAATACACCCAACAGTCACACACGTAGTACTGACCCCACACTAGGTTAACCTATATCGTGGTTATCAGAAACTACGAGGGACTTGCGGTCCCACAAAACCCAGACCCGAAACAAATATTTGTGGATTACACAAACATTTGTCGTGGGTGGAATCGAACCCACGGCCTCGCACTTCGCAGCCGGCTACTCGCTACGGAGGCTGTAATCAAATACGTTAAGAACCTACGTTTTTGTGTCGGTTAAAAAGGACAATCTAATATTGTCTCACAAGTGTAAAAATTAATAACCACCCCATGTTATTAACGCATATAGTTCCGTGAAGAATTCCTAATACCATCTTAATAAGGGACACGATTCCCTGTTATAAACCCCTGTAAATCCCACAAAGGAGAAGCTATTTGATTCTAATAATACCACAATATGGGGAAAGGTTTGATTTGAATTTGACTAGCGTTTACTCGCGAGTTCGTGTGAATATTCTTAAAATTATATACGTATTTACTATAGATTTCACACATTCAATAGGTATAAGTAAACATAGTTATATAGTATGTAGGGTGGTAGGTACCTCGTATTCGAGATAACGTCTGGGTTGGTACCATTTCTTTCTTTTTCTGCCGCCAAGCAGCAAGAACTGTTGTGTTTTGGTTGGAAGGATATTGAAGCCATTGACATTACTGGGCATTATGAGACTTAACAACTTGTGTCACTTGTATCTCTTGGGGTGACGAACGCAGTTAAAAAAAAATGATGGTCACACTTGTATCTAAAGGCACAAATTTCTAATTTCCGGACAATCATGTGTGATTTTTAGAATTGAAAACTAATACATTTTGTGATTGCCCGACCTGGGGTTTGTACTTAGTACTCCAAGGTTTTTGCCAAGGCTGCCCCTAGACCAATGGGGGGGTAACGCACTCACGCCTGCAATGATGCCTGCAATCCCCGAAGGGGTAGGCAGAGGTGCAACCAGTACCCACATTTCGCCGCGATTAAATTGTTCTATGACTGTGGCTAAATTATTACCGAGCTACTTATGTATGATTTAGGGACAATCGCTTTGCATGGGGTGACAAATCCGGGATCACTTTGATGTCGTATTAACTGCAGGGTGTCTGTAATACTTTTGTGTTTAATTAATGCCTGCGGATTAACAACTTAGGGTGCTTATAAGTATCAATCATCTTGGTACAGAATATACGTAAAAAAACCCTGTTGGCCCTTTCTAGGTCGTGAAGATAGACATATAGACAGCGTCATAGAAATAGTAAAAAAATAAATAATAATAAACAGAAGCTATTCAAAAAATGTTATTTTCATCTGAAAAGTGATCAACAGCTGACTGATGTGACGTATTGACGAAGTTTTGAGCACATAGACGCCGCAACTTGCTATATCGCTCTGGCTTTGAGTTATCGCTCTTGCAGAGGTAATCAATCGAAATATTTACAATCAATAAAAGAATTAAAGTATAAAAAATTTAATATGATTATTTTTATAGTCTCATTTTCGTACGAGTTATTTCATTACGTACAATATATATTCTGATATCACAGTTAAAACGCCCAACAGGGTTTTTGTTACTTATTGTGTATAGGTACATAGTGTTTTATATTTAATGGAGTGTAAGTGGGCCACCATCATCTTAGCTCCAGGTGTATAGGCTTATAAAGCCAACTTCACCCACGACACTCTGCTGATTAACGGACGAGGCAATGGCGAAACTTTGTTCCCAATGCAGAAGGCCAATTCTCGTAATTTTAAATGTTCAAAATATCATTCCGATCTAGTCTCAGCGTCAAGAAAGTTGCAAATGGCATTCTCTTAAACCAATAATCAACGTCAAATGCACCTAGCATTCGCAGTAGCATTATACCGTTTTGGCTTCAGTCAACTTTTATTCTACGTTCAATCTCATTACGATCTATGTTCACATATGACGTTGATTATTGGTTTAAGAGAATGCCATTTGCAACTTTCTTGACGCTGAGACTAGATCGCAATGATATTTTGAACATTTAAAATTACGAGAATTGGCCTGCAGGTCGTGGGGTCAGACGGCGCGCCGCCCCACATAATAACAAATCCACTATCAAAACCATGATGGAGGAAGACGAATAAGGCCAGGTAGAAAGAAAAGTATTATATATAGTTTTTTTTTCAGTAAGAGGTAGGTTGCCCATACGTGAGTAGCCATCTGGGTGGGGAGCACTGCTTTTACTATCTCTGCCAACAAGCAGCAGTGTTTAAGCACATAAAGGACATTGAAGGCAGTGTAATTACTGGGCATTAAATACATGTACAATTACAAAGGTATAGATCTAATAGTTTTTGAGTTCAAGGGGGTTTGTCGGAATGGTTCGTGTAATATTACACTGCCAGTGGTAATTCTTCCCGAACTTGGCTGATATACTGCTGTGTGTAGGTATGTATACCGATCTAACTTCGAAAAGTCAGAGTTCCTATCTTGAGTTACCTGAGTTCGAAAGCAATGTATGCGTCTTGGTAGTCCATTCCACTCCCTAATAGGCAATCGCCCGCGCCGTTTCACAATGTTAATGGCCTTAATTTGATTACATAAAGTACAAACATAATATTTATTACCAAAAGAACACTGCACCAACATGGTAAAATACGTTACAATTTATCCACAAACTAATCTCATAAATCAGTAATGTCTTCTTCCACAACGTCCCAGAGATATCTGGTGCTAAACTCGATAGTCTTCATTTCATCGACAATCTTCTCCTCACTACTCCTGTCGGGTATCGACTCGTTCTCGTTGTCGAGTAGTGACGTAACAGAGAGGAGAGTGGAATCGGTAATATTGACAGTGTCGCCAGCATCACCGCGTTCTGGTTGACTTCTCGTGGTGCCTAATGTCTGTAAACATACATACATACATACGCACTCACGCCTGTAAACCCCGAAGGGGTAGGCAAAGGTGTAACCAGTACACCCACATTTCGCCGAGCGTATCTCCGTCACTTATGTGATAAGGAGCGAGCCTATCGCCATACCGGGCACAAATTCCAGACTCCGGGCTGATACTGAGCATTTCGTAATATAAAAACACAATAACACTTTACCCGACCTGGGGATCGAACCCGAGACCTCAGCGTTGGCCTCAATCGTAACGCGTACGCATTACAACTGCGCCACCGAGGCAGTAAACACACTCACTTTAAAAAAATAATAAGTCACACACAGGCTCAAATGCATCCATTCTATTCTCAATACACATTCCTTCCCCTATATGTCGACACTATTCTTGATTATTCTGGAATTGTGTATGTTCATGGCGGTTTAAGGTCACTTAACATTATTGCTCGTTTTCCGGCCTCTATTATTAAAAAAAAAACAAGGTAATTATTGGTATTTGACTTGATGATTCCATCAATTCAAAAATGTATTTCAACTGCCTAGCCTTATAATTTCATATCGATATATATTATGCCGATTTCAGTAAACAATCTCAATTCGACTCTACATCTCATTCCTAGAAATAAGCCAATAAGGATTACGTTTGAATGCTACGCCTATGACATAGTTTGATTGCTTTATTCCGAAATTGATCTGTAGATGCGGATTGAGATTGTTTTTTTATCCTGGCAAAGTGATTACGCTACTGAGTCCTGATGATAAGTGTAGCGCAATCCAAGAATAGTGTCGATCAACGACTGACTATGTATATGTCATAGGTCGGCCTGAATTATGACAGCCTACGTGACGCAGTGGGCAAGTAGCTGCCTGTGAAGCAAGAGGCTGTCCATTCGTGCCGTAGACAAAACTGTCTACAGCACGGCTTTAGAAACAGCGTGACTCTACCACTACTTTCTTGTAATTAAGTAAAGAAAGCTTACATCAATAATAGCCATGTGGAGAATAGGCACTTCTAGTTTGAGAGGCTTGATCTCCTGCGGCTCCTCGTCCAGATACGAGTACTCTGTGGGTATCTGAAAGATTAATAATACGATGTCAGTGGCAAAACGTGAATCATACTACTCTTCTGTCATAAAATGTTAATTAACTAAATTAGTTGGTACGAAGAATTGGCATGAATTGGAGGAGGCCTATACCCAGCAGTGGGTAGATACAGGCTGAATAGATAGTTGGTACGCCTTTTGTATGCGAAAGTCCGTCTGGGTGGGTGGGTACATATTTTACGAGTGGTAGAGCCACGCTGTAGACATTTGTCTACAGCATGAATGGGCCGGCTCGTCGGGTCATTACCACTGTCTCACAGAAATCCGGCGTAAAGTAGCAGCTTGCTGCTGCGTTTCGTACGGTGAGTGAGAGTACAATGAGGTTTGTTTTAAATAAATTAGATTCTTTACCCGCCTCAGTCGCCATTTCTCCAAGAACTCATTGGTTTGCCACAGCGCTTGTTTGCTTTCCTTCAATAGCTCGTCGATGCGGTCTTTTTTATGAAGTTGCTTGTACCTGTTGAGAAACTAGAAACAATTTGTTATTAAAATCAATCGCGACTATTAAAGCAGTATCGAGGATTTATGGGTTGGTAAATAGAGTTTGATCATCAGGTAGGCAGTGGCTTGGCTGTGCCCCTGGTATTGCTGATGTCTATAGGCGACGGTAACCACTAATCATCAGATGGGCCGTCTGCTCGTCTGCCATCGTAGGTCAATAAAAAAAACATTTTAACCATAAAATGATGTTTAAATAATACGTAATAACCCTATGAATATGACATGTCCTTTATGGGTAGTGGGTTCTCGTATGCAAGAGGTCGTCCGCTTTTTTTATTTCTGCCACCAAGCAGCAGTGCTCTTTGGGTTTGAGGTATATTGAAGCCAGTGAAATTACTGGGCATTATGAGAACTTGTGTCTTGGGGTGACAAACGCAGTCCAGTAACAATAATTTATAATTCAAAGTCCTATGTGGTGTTGTCTGTTCACGGACAGACGTGGTATTTACCATCAGGCAAGCCACCTGCCCGTTTCGACATTGTCTAATAAAAGAATCTCAACTGGAGGTCTTGTCGCTAAATCTCTATCAGACAACCCTATTATGATGGAGCGGATTATAAAAGATCAGCATGTTATACTATATTTTATAATAATAATAATACTAGCCCTGTATTATATACGTCCCACTGCTGGGCACGGGCCTCCTCTACTGAACGAGAGGGGTTAGGCCTTAGTCTACCACGCTGGCCTAATACAGGTTGGCAGACTTCATCTACCTTCGAAATTTTTATGAAGAACTCAGGTATGCAGGTTTCCACACGATGTTTCCTTCACGGTTAAAGCAAGTGATAATTAACAATTAATACACACGTAACTTAGAAAAGTCAGAGGCATGCACTTAAGGCTGGTTTCGAACCTGCGACTTACATCTCGACAGTCCCCCCGCTGAGCTATCACTGCTTTTGTATTTTTTCAACGGTAAATTGACTACGTTTAATGTTTAAAAAAAACTTAAAAATAAACTCACCGCAATAGTCAAAGACAATAATACAATTTCAGTAAACAAAACAGACAAATTAATAGGTTGTTCTTTTCCCGCCATCTGATTCTGTAAAATTTCTTCTTTTATAGTTCTTTTGACGAAACAAATTATCTTACATAATACCCTATGGAACATGTCTATTAACCCATTACCTAGAATGTAATCTATAAGCACTAGAATTAAGAATGAAACGCAGTATATGATATATTTACAGGCTTCTAAAAACATTGTGCATTCAGATAACGGGGTTCTGTTTAATTTATATTACATGCAAAGATTACATGGTCTGGCTGCACGTGAAATTTTTAGTTACACTAATTGTCAATATGACATCACGTTTTGTGACGGATGCATTTTTTCTTCACTTTGGAAACAGGCCTAATGTCGTTGACTGACAATACTATATTTTATCCTGTTTATTTATAGTAATACTAGCTTTTACTCGCGGCTCCGCCCACGTGAATAGATTTTTCCGAAATAAAACGTAGCCTATAACCGTCTCCAGGGTCCCATCTATCTCTACATCAAATCGGTTCAGTGATTTAGGCGTGAAAGCGTAACAAACAATTTTTCATAAAAAGTATCCTATGTTACTTCTTATACCTCCAAGAATATGTGTACAAAGTTTCATGATGATCAGTTAAGTAGTTTTCGCGTGAAAGCGTAACAAACAAACTTACATTCACATTTATAATATTAGTATGATTGGCAGAAATAATAATATGACTGCTTCGGTGGCGTAGTTGTTATGAGTAGGTACGCGCTACGACTGCTGTGCTAAGGTCACGGATTCGATCCCCAGGTCGGGTAAAAGTGGTATTGGATTTTTATATTACGTAATGCTCAGTATCAGCCTGGAGTCTGGAATTGTGCCCGGTATGGTGATAGACTCGCCTATTATTACTATTACATTATGGGACGGTAATAAGCTCGGCAAAATTTAGGTGTACTGATACCAACGAACAGAATCAAAAATTGCGGTTTTTGGTAAATATTTGACTTAAATAGATACCCTAGACCTAAGCCCTAGAATTAAATATAGATAAAATATATATACTCTTTCTACACATCCCGTTTCTATTCATCAACCGGAACATCTTCATGGTGTCCTGCTCGCCCATCTCTTGTTGCGTACATTCAGTTATCGAAATAAGATGACCATATGACCATTTATTTATTTATTTATACTTTATTTGGACAACAAAACAGATTACAATCAAGAGTAAAATAAAATAAATATTTTCTACAAACATAGTACACAGTTTTATACTAGATTGCAACCCTAATTATGTTGACACATCACAATAATTTATAGTTATAAACAGCTATAAAAAACAGTTATAAATTGTAGGCATTTAGCCTACAAAGAAAGACATAAACTATGCATGAATCAAGCGCAGAAATCGCACGCTTTTAATATATAAGTAAGTTGAATTATAATATTATAATACAAGCGATGTGGGAGATAAGTGTGATGTAATTATTCTTAGTCCAATAGTCAACGTAAATGAACAAAAGTTCTTTGAAATTAATACGGTATCAACGCTTCGTTGATAAAACCTCCTCCTTTATTGTTGCCATGGTAACCGCTTGGCTATTGATGCTATTGATCTTGACAACGTGCTTGACAGTCGCGTGAAGGAATTTGACATAACCACTTGTTTATAAAGTGATTATATTATATTTCGTAAATTGTTTTAGTGAATCAACAAAATGGTAGGAATTCATTTAAACTTATTTAAAGATTTACTTTTTTTTATTAGTTGACTGACGAACAAGTAGGTCGCTCGCCTGCTGGTAAGCGCCACGCCTGCTCATAAACAGAAGCAACACCACCCAGAACTTTGAATTACAAAGCACCGCAAGGCATTGGACTGCGTTCGTCACCCAGAGACATAAGATTTTAAGTCTCATAATGCCCAGTAATAATATATTCTTTAAAGGCCTCCATCCAGCAGTATAGTGTTATGTTTGAGAGTGGTAGAGCCACGCTGTAGACAAGTTTGTCTACATCACGAATGGACCGGCTTGACCTGGTCGTTACCACTAACTTACAGAAAACTGACGTAAAGCAGCGGCTTGCTGCGGCGTTTCGTACGGTGATTGAAATATCTGGTGGCCCAAATCCACCTGCCCTTCCTAAGCCCTTTTTTATTATTTTCCTATAAAGTGGCAACGCGCCAATGATTCTTCTGGTATTATGGGCGTACTAGATGTACATGATTAGAACTCTAATGATTAATTATCATATCAAATTATTTAATGTTGTTTTTATTTCCAGCCGCCTAAAGGCAGTAAAGGAGGGGCCAAAAAACCACCGGGTAACGTTGTTTTATATTATTTTTATACCTTGTTACAAAATTATCAGATAAAAGTAGTTTTTTTGTAATTAAGTTTATCAGATATCTATGCTACATTGACTCCATGGCAAAAGCAAAACTATCTGATATGATACGTGTATGTATCACTTCTGTAATCCCCGAGGGCGTAGGCAGAGGTGTAACCAGTACATCCACTTTTCACGGAGCTTATCTCCGTCCTATGATGTGACAGGGGGCGAGCCTATTTCGGGCACAATTCCAGACTCCGGTCTGATACTGAGCATTTTGTTATAAAAAACCCGACACTTTTACCCGACCCGGGGCTCGCACCCGAGACCTCAGCGTCAGCCTTAGTCGTAACGCGTACGCATTACAACTGCGCCACCGAGGCAGTCCACCCGTAAATGTTATTTATTTAGTTATGAAATAACTATTTTTTTAATAATATGTTATTTGTAGAAGTATTATTAAAAAAAAAACTCAGTCACTTCAATCGCCTGAATGACGAGGTAAGCCGTTCGCTTGGCTGTTCGTAAGGTGGTCTCAATGGCACGAAGTCAGGATCTGATGATGGGATCCCAGAAAAATCGAGGGCAACCATCAAATTTTATAGGGACGCATAATGTGTTTTATATATTTTTCAATTCTTTCTAAAACTATAGCATCTATTTTAAATATTTCTTACTACCAGAAAAAATTGACATGTGGTTTGTAGTCTAACTCTTTGCTGCAATTGTCTTTGCTGTCTTATAGCGGGTTTATTATTAGCTTAAATGACAAGACGGGTTAGTTACTCGCCTAGTGGTAAGAGCCACGCCTGCCCATAAATGGAAGCAACACCACACAGAACCTTTTATTAACAAAATGTTGCATGATATTAGACAGCGCTCATCACCTCGAGACATACGATATTAAGTCCCATAATGCCCAGTAATTTTATTGGATTCAATGGTCTTCGAACCGGAACAAACAGTGCTTATAACTGCTGCTGGGCAGCAGAAGTAGACAAAGCGGTACCTACCCAAACGCCATACAAGGGAACTACCACATAGTTCTCACCACCGCGATCACACGGTTTAATTTTAATTAACCAGTTGCTAAATCGCATGTGATTCGATCCCTCTGAACAGATTTCCAATCGAATTTATCAACAAAAATCATACAACTTGTTCAAGTCAGTTGACCAACTAAAATTGGACTGTGTGAACCCGCTTTTAAATGGATCACTATGATCTTAAACGAATGTTTTCTTATTAAAATAAACAAGTATATATTTTATATCATTAATCTTTCAGCGATTATTATCGATGGAGTTGACACATCTGAGATGTCAAGAGAAAAACTCGAGCAATTTACACTCAGAGTAAAAGAGGAACTAGACAAAGAAAGAGAAGAACGAAACTACTTCCAGTTAGAAAGGGATAAAATACGTACGTTTTGGGAAATAACCAGACAACAGCTAGAAGAATCCAAAGCGGAACTGAGAAATAGAGAAAGAGCTACAGAAGAAGCTCAAGAGGAGAATGAAGCTCTGTTGGAGACAGAGAAGCAGAAAATAAAACATTTAAAATATGAACAACAAGCAGCTGCAGCGGCTTTAAGAGCTGAAAATCTAGTGGCGCTTAAAGCTGCAAAGGAAGAGCATGCTGAACAAGAACTTGAACTGTTAAATGATAAAAGAGGACTAAGGTCAGAAATTAGAGAAAAGGTTTTAGCGGCACAGGACGAGTTACGAAGAGCAAAACTAATACACGCTGAAGAGTTGTCAAATACTAGATCGGAATTTGAGGAAAGAGCGCGTCAAATAGAAGATAAAGCGGAGAAGAAATTACATGAAACTAAAGTAGAAATGACGGTTAAACATAGAACAGAAATTGCTGAGGTGGAAGAGAGGAAAAATAAGCAGTTGTCAGAATTAATAGCTCATCATGAGAGGGCGTTTGCTGATTTGAAGAACTATTATAACGATATCACATTGAATAATTTAGGTACTTAAAGATTATATTTCGATACTCGCTATCCCGGGTTTTATCGGAAGTAGTTCTGTATTGTTCATATTTCCTGGCAGAATCTAATAGCGTCTTTATAATGTTTAAGGTCTGATCAGCAGCCTAAAACAACAAATGGAAGATATGCAGAAGGTTAAAGAAAGAGCTGAGAAGATAGCAAGAGATGCCGTGGCAGAAGCTAAAAACCTCCGTGAGCCACTTGAAGCCGCAATTGTTGATAACAAGGAGTTGAAGAGACAGATGTCTAATTATGATAGAGATAAAGCTGCATTAGCTGTTAGTACCTAATAAGTTTATAATTTCTTATATCTTCAGGAAACTACGTAAATATTTTATTCTTTGAGTTTTCATAATTCAATTCAAATATACCCAAAAAGATTGCTCTTTTTTATTACATTCTATTAATTTTTTTTTAGGCTAAAACAAAGCAACTGGCATCACTAGAAAAGCAATTCGAAGTACTCAAATGGGAGTACGAGGTGTTGCAAGTGCGTTACGACAGAGTTCTAGCAGAACGAGATGAGTTGAAATCGAGGTTCTCGCGAGCCGTATTGGAGGTGCAGCAGAAGGTTTCTTTGAAGACGGCTTTATTGGAAGCAAAGCTGAAGAATATGGAGGGGAGGGACCTCGGACCTAGGGAGTTGCATGTGAGTGGATTTAATCATATAATTTCTTGCTTATTTTAAAGGTTATATTGGTATAGAGGTTATAAATAATCTACAGACAGGTGTTTTACCTATTCCTTTCTTTGATACGTGTTTCTTTCAAAAATAAAGAGTTTATAAAGGAACTAAAGTGACGGAAATTTTCTGAATAATACGCAGATAGATTTTACTCTAAAGCCATACATCGAAAACATAATTTCGTCATCAATCCAGTTGACATTTGTATCCATCAGGGACTACTAAAACTAAAAGACACTCAAGTAGAAGATCTTCGATACGAAGCAGCTCGTCTTCGCAAGGCTCATGACGATTTACTTGCTACTTATGAAGCAAAACTCGCCAAGTTGGGAATACCACTTGAAGAACTCGGTTTCAAGTAAGATTTAAAATAACGACATCTAGTCGAACACACATTAACTATTTCATGTTCTTTTACGCCATCTGTGAATTTAGGTACGCACTATAAAAAACCGAACAGTGTACATAGTTCCCTAATAAAATAACAGATGGCATTGTAATACAATATTTTGACATACATACGCACTCACGCTTGTAATCCCCGAAGGCCGAAGGGGTAGGCAGAGGTGTACCAGTACACCCACATTTCACCGACCGTATCTCCGTTCCATGATATGATAGGAGGCGAGCCTATCGCCATATCGGGCACAATTCCAGACTCCGGGCTGATACTGAGCATTTCGTATTAGAAAAACCTAATATCACTTTTACCCGACCCGGGGATCGAACCTGAGACCTCAGCGTCAGCCTCAGTCGTAACGCATACGCATTAGGTACAACTGCGCCACCGAGACAGTATAATAAAAAAGCTACTGATTTTAATGTGACCACCATCATAAACTCTATCGAATACAAAAAGGTTCAACAAAATATAAATTCGAGTTATAAGTGAATCGAGTCCTTTATAAAGTTGGTTATAATTTTTTATAATACTTCCAGGCCATTGAAAGCGGTTGCTGTAGCGGGCATGTCACCAGTTATTGGACAAGGACCTGCAGGATTAGTTACTAAAAATCAATGACAGATTAGTATAGCATTTATTTTCATTATATTATCAATATTTTTCTTAACATGTGCAATATTTTTGTAAATAAAGTATTTATTAATTACCATTTTTCTCCTTTTGAATTATATTTCGAAGAGACCATTGTGATAAACCTCTAGATAATATTTCTATCCTATTCTTACACTACGATGTCCAGAGAGCCCTTTTTCTGCTACAAATTTACATACATATGCACCCACGCATGTAAATATACACTCTGCCTACCCCTTCGGGGATTACAGGCGTGAGCGCATATGTATGTAAGAATATAGATGCCATTCATCTTTCTGCCGTGCGTTGTTCCAGTGAGTCTGCCTTTCTAATTAAACACTTCCAATTCAACTAGATCTTGAGCATCCTTCATGATGAGACCATTGACTCTAATGCCTCCCTCTAATACGTCAGCACCTTTTAGGTCTACGGGACTGTACCATGGATACGATCCGGCACAAGAATTTGCGACTGACGCTCTCCTGAAATTTCCTCAGAAAGTAATCAAGCTATAATAATAATAATACTAGTCCTGTATCATACACGTCCCACTGCCGGGCACGGGCTTTGTCTACTGAATGAGAGGGGTTAGGCCTTGGTCCCCCATGCTGGCCTAATGCGAGTTGGCAGACTTCACATACCTTCGAAATACTTAAGGAGACATTCTCAGGTGTGCAGGTTTCCTCACGATGTTTCCTTCACCGTTAAAGCAAACGATAATTAAACATTTATATACACGTAACTTAGAAAATTCAGAGGTGCATGCTCTTGGGCTGATTTCGAACCTGCGAATTTCGTCTTGACAGTCCGTACCACTCCCCCCTGAGCTGTCGCCTGAAGTTCACTATTCCTGAAATTTGTCTGTCACGGTATGGATACTGAAATTAGGAAATTTAAAAATAAAACAAACAAATCGAAGCCAATAAGTGTACTTTATTACCTACCAACGTTTTTCTCATTATGTACAAAACAGTCATAAGGCAACAGTTTCAAATTAAAACGCATTAATACGACAAACATCAATAATTCAAACTTTTCGCCTTTGTTTTAGCTAGATTTTGCGTCACATTTCATAAAGGCCGTACAGGTTATATTTACAAGAGGTCTACTGCATAAAGGGTACGAACGGACCCTATTGTAGAAGCTTTATATCTTACGTTTACAGAGCTCTATCTTTTAAACCGTATCGGTTACTGGGTGAATACAAAATACTAAGAAAAAGGCGTATAGCCCGGTATTTAAAAGAGTGATTAGTGTCATATTAACTAATCAACTGCCAATTCTCATGTCAAGTCAAAATTGAGTTGCTAGAAGCGTGATCAACTCCTTTAATTTAACATACATGTTAGTTAACATAGCTATCAAATTAAGATGAAAAATCATGTGTCAAACGTTATTAAAGTGACATCAGATTTATTTTTCACTAAATAACGTTTCAGCAACTCAAGTTGTTTTGACAGCACTGTTAAAATTAAAAATATGTTAGATGATATTGATTTGATCAGCTTTTCAAAAACCGGGTGATATATTACTAGACGGGCTGAACTAAAATTGCGGCACATGACGCGAGCGTTAGACAGCTGACAGACAGGGAGCGGGATATGGTTCTAGTTAACAGTAAGCGAGATATCAATAAAAAGAACATAAAAGTAAACATTTAAGTGGTACGCAATAGTCTCTGCGCTAATCCGACTTGCACTTACCACCATTTTTTCATTCCAAGGTTCTATTAAAGTTTATAGAGATTCTGTAATCTCTACAAACTATATAGTTCTATATCTATATACATATAAATAAATATCGTAAGTGTACCGACTTGAAGATTACCGATAAGATTTTACGCACAGTCTGTAAGCACAACACGCAAAATTCTAACGTAAAGTATAGTCGAATACTTAAATATGGCTAACTAAATCTTATAAGTAAATTGCACTTGTTACAGCAGTTATTATAAATATGACACGCTTAGTTTCATACTTATTGAAGTACTTACGATCTTTATTTAGGTATATGTCTGTATTAAAGTGTTTTTAAATCTAACTTGTAGCTATTTTAAAATGGATAGATTGTCTAGAAAGAAATGTAGAAGAAATTGCAGTTTACAATATGTAAATATGGAAGTGTTCCCTATTCCAGACAAGGGAAACTATCAATACATTTGCTATCGGTACGCTATACCTGTTTTCACAGACCTGTGTTTAACTTTAGTTGACGCCTAACGCTCGAAACATGTCAAAGCGCTACGGCAGCACTTCTTAAAAGTAAGCCGACGCGACGTCCCAATGCTTCGTCAGGGGATTAAAATAACTTCGTCAGGGTCAAATAGTATGTGCATTTCGCGAAAAGGCGCACTCCGAAACACATCGCTTACATTGCATTACGTGCGTGATTCTATGCGCATGTTTTTACTATTACTTAGTAATACTGTAGTATCTACACGCGCTAGGAACAACACGCCAGCAGAGTAAAGTTCGGAATTTGTATTTCGTGCATCTTCGTGAAATACACATACCATGTCAACATAGAAAGATTCCAGGGGAATATATATATCCATATATAATAGTAGATTTCTCTCGTAGTCAATAACCTGTATGACTTGTATAAAGATACACATGCATAATTGGTATTAAGTAAGGCAAGATGTCAGTTTTTACTTACATGTGCATTTCACGAAGTCACGTGCTCTTCAGCTACGACTGAATTGTGTAAGTGTGTGATTCTATGTGCATGTTTTACCTACTTCTATGCACTATAGCTAGTATACTTAATATTTACTATTGTAAGACATAGCAATAGCAACGACAAGTTAGCAAAGTTAGGAATTCGAAATCTTCGTGAAATGCACAACCCTTAAAAGAGGAGCGACCAGCGCATCCACATTTTAAATCATTTTTTGTTTTATAATAAAAGGCAGGCAATCAAGCAGGTATTTTTTCAACTAAGTTTTGAACTAAAAATATACATTTTATTTACATATAAAATATTTTTTTGGGATTCTAGTATAGTTTGTGTATTTGGCGAAGATTGCGCACTTTGAATACCAAATTACACTACGCTTATGTGTGGTACCTGTTGCTATGTACTACAATATTATTGATTGTTACTAGCTATGTACATAAAAATAAGAACAAAACGTACGCACTGTAAGTGATACAATTCAGAGTGCACGTGTTTTCGTGAAATGCACAAGCTCTAACTAAAATGTATTTTTATAGTTTTTATATGGGAGATTTCTTTTTTATAAAGTAGCTTTTGAATATGCATGTGTACCCGTAAAAATGCGTTACTACTAATACTTTGCTCTTACTATATTTTTTATAAATATCTATTTTTTAAACAACGTGTGTTTATAAAATACGTCTAGGTGGACTTTTGTCTGTGACTAAAAAACAGTGTACATGGGTCGCTGGCAATTATTTATATACAATTATCAATTTTCAAGCCATTAAGCATTGAAATTTATTGTTAGTGAAATAGAGCTCAGTTTTATTCTGTAAAAAAGAATAAAAATAGAATAAGTGCAAGAAATATATTGGTCGACATTTTTGAGAATATTGACATCCTTATCTCACTTTTAAGCTTGAGGTTGAAACTTTAAATTACGTTTATTCCTAAAATACATAAAATTTATATTACACAACCGAAATTCAGACGTTTACAGGAAAAAATAAACAGTATAAAATTAATTTGACGTTAAGTTACGAATGATATTTTGGTGAATTGCTTTTAGCTTACTACTAAAAATGGTGCTTTATTTTTTAGGAAAAAGAAAACACAGTTGGGAAAAACCAATTCGGGATAAAGTATATTAATTAATAAAATACTATTCATGTTGCCAAAAAAGTTGAGTATAATTTAATGTTTTTATTAAAAAAAAAATATTTCTAATTAATTTTTGACTTCATCTATGTTTGATTTTTACCAATAATTTATAATAATAACTAATCCCATTATTGATTGTTACATAGCAATATCACTTTTACCCGACCCGGGGATCGAACCCAAGACCTCAACGTCAGTATCAGTCGTAACGCGTACGCATTAGAACTGCGCCACCGAGGCAGTCTATAACTAACGTTGAGTTAAATGCTAAATTAGTAGTTATCACTTATACACGACAAAACCTTATAAAACAGTCAATCATACTTTATAATATCCATTAGTAATTAGCGTACATTCTACATTAAACAATATTATAATAAATTGTAATTATTATTATTAATTAATTATTACATCCTGAAGGATGGTACGGTCGACATCTGTCGGGCATGCCACCGTCCCGGAGAGTCAATCAGACATGTTATTTCGGGTTGTTCGTATCTTGCTAATGGCGAGTATTTGCATAGACATAACCTAGTAGCCAAGATCATACACCAGCAACTTGCTCTTCAATATTGCCTTGTGACCACCGAGATGCCATATTACCAATATGTACCCCAACCGGTTCTCGAAAATGGACATGCAACGCTGTATTGGGATCGATCTATCATCACGGACAGGACTATTGTTGCCAATAAGCCAGATATTGTGGTAGTAGATCGATTAGCGCGCTGGGCAATACTTGTTGATGTCACCATCCCACATGATGAAAACCTCGTTAAAGCGGAAAAAGATAAAATATCGAAATATTTAGATCTGGCACACGAGGTTACTGATATGTGGAATGTGGACTCAACAATGATTGTCCCGATAGTCGTTTCTGCTAATGGGTTGATACCAAAGAGCCTTGATCAACACCTCCAGAGGCTCTCAATTGGTCGTTGGGTCAAGAGCCAGATTCAGAAAGCAGTGTTATTGGACACGGCACGCATTGTGAGGAGGTTCCTCACTCTGGGGTCCTAACCACCGGTGGCTTGGATCCTAGGCCTCGCCATTGGAGGGTGATACTTTTTATATTTTTAAATGTTTTTTTTTTTTAAGTAATTTGATATTTAAAAATGTAAAAAAAAACTTTTAAAATAAAGAGTACTGTACAATTGTAATTATAGAAATATATAATTTATTATTCATTGTTGTGGAACAATCAATAATGGGATTAGTTTTTATTATAAATTATTAACTTACACGGAAAAGTAAAATATTAAGCGCATTCGATAATAGATTGACAGCACTGTCAGTACCGGCTTTTCGTTCTAAATTACTTTCCAGTGTAGATGAAAACTGTCACCGTTGTGTTGGCCATTTGTGCTATTGAATTACTGACTTTATATTTTAAGGCGGATACACACTATTGTGTCGTGTTGAGCGTGTCGTGTTAGGAGAATATCCGTTTCATATTGAGTATGGCTTAAGACATTTTTATGGTGTGTTGTATTGCAGCGTGTATCATGGTTATTTTTTTAACATTTTTATTAGCTTGAATGCGAGACGAGCAGGTGGTTCGCGTGATGGTAAGCACCCCGTCTGGCCATAAACAGAGCAACACCACAAATAACTTTGAATTACATGCACTGCATGGCACTGGACAGCGCTCGTCACCCCGAGACATAAGATGTTAAGTCTTATATTACCCCATAATTTTACTGGCGTCAATGTGTGACACCGAAACACAACTGTGTTTACACACTGTTGCTTGACGGCAGAAATATACAAAGCGGTGGTAGCAATCCAGATGGCCTCTCGCATAAGAGGGACCTACCACCTAGTAAATTGGTGCGTTACAACACAACACACAAATGTATTTCTAGAATTACAAGTTCCAGTAAAACCAGATACCCATTTACCTAAATAAATACACCCAACAGTCACACATATAGTCCCGACCCCACGCTAGGTAAACCTGTATCGTGGGTATCAAGAACTACGAGGGACTTGCGTTCCCACAACACCCAGACCCGAAACAAATATTTGTTGATCACAGTAATATTTGTATCAGTGCGGAATTGACCCACGGCCTACCCGGGATACCCGTTTTCTAGTAAAATATCAGTATTGATAGAACTGCCAGTGGATTTCCTAACGCAGTTATGTTGGTTATGAAACAACACTGTATAGTCAGGACAGTGCTTCAAACTTTGCTATTTTATGACCATAATGATTTTTTTATGCGTAATGATGACACGAGCTGAAGGCTGCCCTTGATGGTAAGCGCCACGCCTACCCATAAATAATAGCAACAACACTCCGAACTTAGAATTGCAATGCATGGCACTGCACGGCGCTCATCATCAGACATAATATTTCTCATAATGCTCAGTAATATTACTGACTTCAATATCCTTCAAACTTACATAAAATATTGCTGGCACACTGCATCGTGGGATAAAATCAGTGGTATCTACCCAGACTACAACCTAGTAGAGTGACCACTAGTTATTTAATGTTATTATATTCTTAGACACCAGCATAAGCGTTTCTCTTACTCCAGTTATATCGACGACCGACAGAATTATGCCGAATTAATGTATGTAAACTGGTAGAATATTAATAATTATATAATATAATATATTATAATTGCCGCCAAGCAACAGTGTGTAAGCACTGTTGTGTTCCGGTGTGAAGGACATTGAAGCCAGTGTAATTACTGGGCATTATGAGACTTAACACCTTATGTCTCGGGGTGACGAGCGCAGTCCAGTGTCATGCAGTGCTTTATTTAAAGTTCTGTGTGGCGTTGCTTCTGTTTATGAGCAGGCGTGGCGCTTACCATCAGGCGAGCGACCTGCTCGTCTAGTCATTCAATCTAATAAAATAAAAATAAAAAAACAATGTGACTCACCCACCTTTTCCTATTAGATACAGTACAGAAATAAAATATAAATACATATATGGTGATACAAATTTTAAATAATTCTACCGTTTACAAAGTGAACTTGAAGTACATGCTTATAAGGTTACTTTTATTATTGTCTACAGTTTGACAATAGAACGTTGTTTCATAAATAAAATTATTATGCTTCTGCACTTCAATTTTAGGCGTTCACTTAACATTATAGCATCGAATATTAACACTAATGTGCGTAGGTTTTAGCGACACTAAATTTTTCTCCAGTCTACACCGTGCCTTAAATATTTTCATAATAAATACATCTTTATATTTAACAGCGGTAATGACATTTTATTCGGTTAATAACTGATTATTAAAATTATTTTTTATATTTTTTGATTAAACATTTTACATAAATCGGAACCTTGAAGATGTGGTCCCAAAATATAAAATAAATACGCTTAAAATTTTCCGCGCATATATACGTATATATTTTTACAATTCTATAACATACGCAATATTCACAAGCCTTTTAATCAATATATTACTAAAGAAAAAACAATAATACGCCTCCATTTTACAACCATTATTGTTATATTTTGACAATTAAATTGTAAACACCCGCCAATATGTTTGCACGATTTATAATTTAATCCATTTATACTAATTATTAAGCAAAAATATACATGTTTAATTTAAAAATATTACATTATTCAATAATTAAAAATATCAGTATTAAATCAATCACGACTTCACGGGTCAATGGATATAAAATCAAAGATCAATAGAAAACAGAGGCGTTGAACTTTTGTTGATTATAAATATCGATATTATTCTATTTCGGTTAGTTTTATGTCGGTACGGATCTGTGTGGACTGTGTTAATGAATTTTTAAATAGCGTAGGCTTGGGACGGCAGAATCAATACCGACCACTGCGGCATGGCAAGGACTTCCAATAAAATAGCATTGCGTGCTTGCTTTCAATTGTCTTAAGGCGTTGACTGACCGTACATAATATTAAATATACAAAAATTATGTAACTAAAAGCTAACAATGTTATAAGTAGGACAGGTTTCAATTAACGTTTAGTTTCCACCCTATAATTTATTACGATATGCTGTATAATTGACTCAACTAATGACTCTATTTTAATGCAATTGTTGGGACGGTCATAAAAGTGAAATAGATAGAGCAGTAACAGATGCAAAACATTGAACGAAGTAGTAAAAAAATAATCATAACCAAGTTATCATAATATTATCTCGATCAAATCATATTTAACTTTCCTCACCTCTGTACTCGTAACTCATAATTAATTCAAAATAAGTCTATTTTTTTTTATGTTTATCTCATTTTATTAAAAAACCAAGGCTGTTTACTGGAATCGTCATAATATTTGTCATGTTCTACGCATATATGATATACACAAAAAAATACAAAGGGTCTTGAAAAAATATTTCTCCAATATCTGAGACGAAATTTAAACAGAGTTCAGTATTTCTTTTTTTATTAATATATATTTCTGATTCTGTTTATATATCGCCCAAGAGAAACATGGACCGGGTTGTGTTCGTACAATTTTCGGCTAATTGGCATTACATGGGCAGGATCATTGTTCACAGTTAAGCCATAAAAATGGCTTATTTCTGATTCAGTCAACACCTTAAAACCACACAGAGTAATCTAAGCCGGACTAGGTACATTACAATTTGTCGCTTAATCTTTGAGCACTAATTTATATTAGATTATTATAATAAAAAAAAAACATGGCTACCTACTTTATTATTAATTAATTTAACCATTATTAAATAAACTATAGCTTAAATTAAATGATATTGAGAATTGTACTGAATTAGATTATAAAATATCCATGTATTTTTAAATAAAAATGCATTTGTCTATTTTTTATAAATTAACAATCAAATTATAATTACATTGGTTATGTTTTTGAAAATCGAAGTGAAGTTCATTTTTTTCTCTCGCTTATTAATAAAAAGCAATAAGGGTTACATTCCTAGTAAAATCTCCAGGATCCCAATCTAACTCCATCGATATCTATATTTGTAATAGCGGGGTTTAACCCTTATGATACTGCCATACTTTACAAACATTCCCGCGGGAGAACGAGTTCCCCACTTATTAAAATTAAAAGTAATATTTAGTATTGGTGACGCGAGGTTTTTTTTATGATTACATAATATACGTATTACTTATTTGTTTGTAAGCCCACTTCGATTTTTCTTAAGACATATCCACATACATAATATAATTTATACAATAATTTATGATGTATATTTTTGGAATATTATATTTTTTTATCATTAGCACGCGTGCAGTTTGACACAATTAGCGTACGAGCGTAATATTTTAAAATCTTATATTTTTTATCGATAATTTACTATAGGAGATAAAATTGCTGTTATTTCTAATTATATGGCGTTACGCGGTAGTATTTTCTATTGTTCTTCCTCAATTTTGAGCAACATTTTGTTCTTTGTTATTTTTGTGATTACCAATATTATTTGTAACTTTGTTAAACAGATTATAACCGTTCTCAAATGAATCTTTTTTGTCGATATATTATTTAAAAAAGTAGAAAATACTATCGCGTATTTTTCAGTATCAGTATTTCACAACGCTTTATAAAAAATCTTTCGCCCTTTACTGACCTATTCGGGTCATTTCGAAACTCTTCGTATATTTTCCACTTACCTCTCTTCTACTCTTATAGAGTGTGAGAGAGACAGATAGCATCAAGCGTGTTTTCAAAATCACAATATCGAGCACATTTATCATTCTAAAAACGTTTTTAATTCACCTCATTTCATGATGAACTCTGTAGCCGATGCCCCCTCTTCAGGAATCGTGTCATCTGGAAAGGTAAAGCGTATTAATTAGTATCTAATTTCAAGACTATTTCTTATACTGAGAGACACCCCAACACACTCATTGCTATTCATAATGTGGTTGGAATTATGTTCGAGGTCCAATACTAATAAACGCCATTAAGTTACTTAATATTAAATCTTTTTACCCATGTATCTCCAGCTGCAGTGCCTTAAAAACTATATGGTAATTATAATTTTTACATCCTAATGTAGTATAGCAATCTACTTGATCTAACACGACCAGTGGATCAATGGAAGAAGGTCGATAGAGCACATCAATGCCTGGAGGCCAATTCTTGTAATTTTAAATGTTCAAAATATCATTCCGATCTAGTCTCAGCGTCAAGAAAGATGCAATTGATTATTGGTGTAAGAGAATGCCATTTGCATCTTTCTTGACGCTGAGACTAGATCGGAATAGTATTTTGAACATTTCAAATTACGAGAATTGGCCTTCTATCGTTTGAACTCCCATGTTTTTTTTATCTTGGTTCGAAGAAGGGACTACGCTACATCTGATAGTAAGTGTAGCGTAATCCAAGAACGACCAACTACAGACAATGTATCAATCGTAGGTCGGTAGAATTATGCCGGTGTAATTAATTGCTGTTTTATTCTTAGTGGTTCGAAAGCCCCATTATTAGTACTAACTGAGGAAAAGAATTATGAATGTAGACATGATATTTCAGCTACAGTTGTAAAGTTTAGCCTGAAAGTAGATTTCATAAAAATTCAAATAATTTTTAATCCCCTCATTTTAAGGCATTGTACATGGGTTGTAAGGGGTTTAAGTTGGTACTGTCTATCGATGTGCTTCCATTGATTCATCGAGCTATTTACACCTAGTATAATATGATCTACATAAGGATCCTGAACAATACTGGTTATCTGACTCTATCCAATCAATGTTCCATAATCCTATGGTATTTTTTTGTGTTTATTGAAATCACAGAAAATAGATCATAAATCATTTCAATGATTCGTCATTCATATTAATTAATTTAAATGATTCGTTTAATGTTTAGTCCTCGTATCGATAGACAAAATAAAATAATCAAAGTGCGTTGTGACAAGATTCTAATGAAATAATAAAAGTTAAAACTTCGTGAACGTTTAGTTGCATGAAATAAAATGTAAGTAATAGAAAGAATTACAAAATTGAAAATAAATATGAAAAAATATTAAATTGAAAAATATGTTTAAAAATCTAAAAAGGTAGAATGGTGCTAGTGAAATGCGCTCGGATTTTTTGAAAATGTTGCTTTTCAATTATTGTTTAATTTCATGTTCGATTTTTCATTTTATGTGGGTTGCATTAAATAGATGATAATATTATTATGTAAGTTGCGTAATGCGATAGCTGATTTTTTTTAATTCTTTATTTCCATTGTCTGAAGAAATGAAACATAATATGATATCCTGTGTTTTATGTTTAAGAATATCGTAAGTTTTATAAGTTGTCATCAATCCTATTTAGAGGCCATACGTACGTATACGTATGCCCAGCGATATTACGTAAGCAGTGACTCAAATACTAAAAAAATGGAAGAACTTTTTTATTTCAGATATTTCATAGCATAGAGGCCAATGTAAAGCAAAATACGTGTGATTAGGAGTATGGAGGTATTGTTTGTGCAAATAATGTGCATTGATACTCCAGTTTAAGCTTTAGGCTTTGGCGTTAAAGCTGATTTTTGAAAGACATACCTCTATGTATTCTATGCTGTTATGTCTCACTAGGCGTTCACGAATGAAGACTTGGTCCTGTCGATTGGAGACAATATTCATCAGTATTAAATATACATTTTCAAATGAATTTAAATCTATGGTCAAGTGTACTTCATGATTTGATGATAAAAAAATATTTATTAGTTCAAAATAAAATACGTACCTATAAAGGAAAAGTGAAAAAAACCTAACATTAAAAAAATATATCACTCTAATGACAATGAAATAAAAATTGTGGTTTTATTTCGTCGAAATAACGAATTTAAATGAGAATTTAAATAAGTATACATATTTACTCTAATATAACATTTGTGAAGTATTTTAAAAAAATATTCCTTATTACTCCATTTTCTAACAATCTTCTCCCATCTGCCCTTATCCCACTCGAAGTGTGGTCGGCGCAACATTCTTTTAACACATGTTTTAGAAATATTTAGCTTGTTTTTTTCGTCACCAACCCCTCTGGGGAGAAAACATCCAGACCCGAAGCAAATATTTATGGATTGCACAAATATTTGTCTCGGTGCAGGAATCGAACCCGCGGCCTCTCAATTTACAGCTGGCTACTTGCCCACTGCGCGACGGAGACTGGGAGGGGGAGTAGCACCATTTTACAAATTTATATTACAAAAATAGCGAAGTTAGTTTGATTTGAAAAAACAATTCACATAAAATATAGCACATCATTTTCCTGTCCAGAAGGAAAATTGGTTAAGTTAGCTTAAGATCTACGATACAGTATTACAATGGATGTGCTAATTGGATGTTTACAATAGGATAATGCTAAATAAAAAAAACTCACCCAGACAATGATGCAGAATTGGAAATAGGTGGACTGTTAGACTCGAAGCCTTCCTTCGGCTTCTCATTAGCCAACTGCATCTTCAGCTGATGTCCAAAACACGCCAGATCCTCCCTGAAGGTGTCGGACCCTGGTGTGGTCGGCTTCTCGTCATCTCCCGTCGCCATCGCTTCAGCATCGCTCTTCAATGGAGCCTGCTCCGATTCATCTTCAGTATTGTAGATCTTGAAGTACGCGAACGTCAAGTAAATTACAGAGATGAAGAATGATGGTATAGGTATCGCCATAGCGTATACTAGGTTCAGTGTGTTCTGCCACATGTCTAGGTCTGTGATCACGAGGCCAGGGTCCACCCGGCTGTAATAGCATGTGTAGTTGGTGCCCAAAGGTCTGTATTTTCCATAAAATATGGTGCAATTCAATATGGGCGGGTACCCACATCCTTTCACATTCGGAAATAGTCTCGCCCCAGTGAAATACCATTCTGAATCGTTTCCTTGTAGTCCTGTAGGAAGAGCGTCAGGCAAGTCCTGGTCGTCACTCATTTCTGGATAAGTTTTGTCAGCGGTTACCTCGTAATTTTCATATTCGTAATCATTTCTCAATGCCCTCTCTACCCTTATGAGATTCTCAACTTCACTCTCGGTGATGTTTCCGTAGTCACCGAGTTTATAATTGACTCTTATTTGCGTGCATTCGTACAGGTCTTTAGTGCAGCCTTCTCTACAGGATGCCCAGGTGCAGTTGCTGGCTCCGACCAAATGTTTCACTTGAGCCGTCACGCACTGTGCCCCCACAGGATCGAATTGCATAAATATCGTAGTAAATGCTGGCTCGATCACGAATGGTACTAAGAAGAGGAACGCGAAGAGGCTAAAGGTAGCGAGCAGGACAAACGTGGCTGTTGTGTAGAACAGGAGTTTCTCGAGAAATGTCGGTGGTATCTTTTCGTCTTCGGCCATGGTGGCGTGGGGGCGCTATTTGCGACCATAGCGAAAGTTTCACCTCGGCTGTGTCATTTCATCTTTTTATAGTCAGTCTTGATGAACGACTTCTTGATTGTTATGCAATAATTATTTATTTTTATTGTTCAATTATTCACATTTTTGTTTACGTATCTGCGAACAATTAGTTTATATGTTACCGGTTTACTTACAAATCATTTTTAAAAACTAAAATATTTAAATAAACAATAAAATAAAAAGATTTTGTTAAAAGATCAGTTTTAAAATTTAAATTAACTAATAGAATTTAAAAATTCACAGGTATTTCGCGTGCAGTGTTCCCGACATTTCGCTTCGCACAGCGTCACCAGACTCTGGTAAAGACTCGGCCGTATTTGGCATACTTTTCTGTCGTACTGCCAACGTGTTATTTACGTCGCAACTATTGTGGTAGACGCCAGACTGTCTGGCTGGGCAAGAATCCAGCATCATATCGATTCGCCAATTTGCTAGGTTACAAACTATTTGGAACAAATGTCTACAAATACTTGACTGGCTATAATCATAAGCTAGGAATACAGAGCATTCTGGGTCAGGGATTTATAGCTCATTGAGTTAATCAATGCAGATTTTTATGCAGCATTGTGAGGGAATGTACTGTAATTATGGACAAGGTGGTACGTCCCTCGTATGTGAGAGGCCGGCAGGGTTGGTACCACCGCTTTGTCTATTTCTGCCGCCAATCAACAGTGTGTAAGCACTGTTGTGTTCCGATGTGAAGGACATTGAAGCCAGTGTAATTACTGGGCATTATGAGACTTAAGGTATTAAGTACCCCGAGACATACGGTGGTATGTCTCGAGGTGACGAGCGCAGTCCAGTGTCATGCAGTACTCTTTTTGAGCAGGCGTGGCTCTTACTATCAGGTGAACGACCTGCTCGTCTCGTCATTCAAGCTAATAAAAAAAAACTTAATGTTGTTTTTTATTACAATGAATGATGAAACGAGCAGGTCGCTCGTCTGATAAGCGCCACGCCTGTCCATAAATAGAAATAACACCACATAAAACATTGAGTTACAAAGTACTGCCTGGCATTACATCGTCACCCCGAAGAAATAAGATGCTGTCTTATAATGCCCAGTAATTTCACTGGTTTAAATTTCATTCAAATCGCAACACAACAGACATTATACGAGTGATCTACCAACTAGTTTAGTTAAGTGATCACGGAAATTTAGCTTAGAAAATAAAAGCTGATACTTTTATGCTATATAAAATTTTAACTATCAGAGGGCCAATTCTGCTATTTTAACTGACACTGCGAATGAATTTTAACCGAACTGAGATTACATTTTGAATTAATTAAAAATATGGCATTCTGCTCCTTTAAAAATTCGATATCATCTCAGTTAAATTGTATATAAACTGTCAATTCGATCAACTTTCAATGTCTTTCTTTTGTTGAAAATATGGCTTCGCATTATTATGCATTTCGCCAATGACAAGTATTTTACCGAATTTTACGTATCAGCTGCCATAGACTAAATTTTAGAAATTAAAAATGACCTAAGCGACAAAATCAATGTTACCAACTCACAATAAAATACCCACAATATGACTAATTTCAGTGATTAAAAAATTACGTAACTGGAGCTTATGATTTTTTAATTAATTGATTTGACTAATTCCATGTATTTTATTTATTTCATTAATTTATCTATTCCATGGCATAACTGAAGGAAAACGGCACAACAGCACCACTCAGGCAGTCCTTTCCGGAAATAACCACAATCGCGATTATTTTATTGAAATTTGAAATCTACCGAATTGCGGTTTTTTTTATTTTGCAACACTGCTGAGGACATATCTATACTAAATAAAAATTGTGCGAGAGTTTTGGCAGGAATTTTGACAGTGCGATTGCTCTCATAATTTAATCTACACTAATATTCTAGAGAGGAAAGATTTTTTTGTATATAACAAATAAACTTAAAAACTACTGGGCCGATTTCAAAAATAATTTGGCCGTTAGAAAGCTACATTATCACTGAGTAACATAGGCTGTAAACTCATTTCTAATACTTTACTGGAATAACGAGCACACAAAGTCGCACAATTTTGACTACTTTTAGTTGCTTGCAGTAAAAGAGAATAAAGTTAACTGAATTTGTCTGCAGTTAACTCAGTCACTTCACCTCAGTGTTGCCAAGTCAGATTTTTGAAAATAACGTGTTGTCCACATTAAAATACGGCACTTGCGTCAAAAATACAGTGCTTGATGGGAAAAAATACAGTCTATTTTACAGTGTAATAAAATGTCATACAAAAAAGGAAATAATTAAATTATTAAATAAAATATAAATTTATTTTAAACTTTATATCCTAAACTAACTTAACATTTTATTTGTATATATCGATCGCTGCAGAAATGGATGGCTGCGATGATGATGATATCGGTTTATTTTTTTTAATGTGTTTAATCAAAGAGTTTTATGTATACTACTAGACAAGCTGCGCGGTACATAGAAATAGTGGTATAATAAATTGTAGTATAGTAAATTAGTTGTATTACTAAGTTGCAGTCAATTGACCGTAACTCAATATTATCATCTCGCTTACTCTCAACTAGAACCCCTATTGCGCTCCCTGTTTGTGAACTGTCAAACTCCCGCGTTATGTGACGCAGTTTTACTTCTAAATAACCTGTCTAGTAGTATACAATAATAATACGAAATTTTTACTGTAAAAAAAATACTGTGTCTCCATATAAGGTATTTATAAAAATACCGTGTCCAGTAGATGGCATGAAAATACGGCAGATCTGCTGTAATTACAGTGCACTTGGCAACACTGCTTCACCTTCAGTCACATTTCGTTCTCAATATTTTAACGTTTGTCTGTAGACGAAATGCATTTTATATAGTTAAGTGTCTCACAATGGACACTGGCGAAATCACCAATCTACGGTGGAGCCAAACACAATTAAAAGAAGAAGAAGATAGTTAAGTGTCAAAATAGTTACCAGAATGCCGTTTTGGTTCAGTCAACTTGTATTCTACTTTCGATATCATTGCGTTCTAAGTTATTGAATATTGGTTTAGCAGAATACCATTTGCAACTTTCTTGTCGCTGAGATTAGATCGGAATGATATTTTGAACAATTAAAATTACGAGAATTGGCCCTCAGGTCATAGTTCATCATCATGTATGTCATCATGAGGTGTAAGACGAAACATTAACGTAAAAGTTGAAAACTTCAAAAACCGACTTCAAATCCTTAATCGCGATGCGTCTAGCTGTTATTCATTGATGAGTTTCGTATTTTCTCTACTCTCTTTTCTTAACCACTCTCGGAATTAACCGTATCGAATACAATCATCAAATCGGTCCACATTTGGCGAAGACATCGCGAAACATACATAAAAATACACTGGGCATAATGAGACTTAACAACATATGTCTCGGGATGACGAGCGCTATCCAGTGTCATGCAGTGCTTTGTAATTCAAAGTTTTGTGTAGCAGTGATTCTGTTAATGGTTAGGCGTGGCGCTTACCATCAGGCGAGCGACCAGCTCGTCTGGTTATTTAACCTTATAAAAACAAACAAAAAATACAGACGAATTGAGAACTTCCTTCATGTTGAACTTGGTTGAAAACGTAGTTTCTTTTGTGCTTTTATACCACCAAATGACTCCATGAGGAAATCACTCGTCTAGTTGTAAGCACCTGTCCATAAACAGAAGCCGCATTCCGAACAATGAATTACAGACATACGCACTCACTCCTGTAATCCCCGAAAGGGTAGGCAGAGGTGTAACCAGTACATACACATTGCGTCGAACGTATCTCCGTCACATAATGTGATAGGGGGCGAGCCTATCGCCATACCGGGTACATATTCCAGACTCCGGGCTGATACTGAGCATTTCGTAATAGAAAAACCCAATACCACTTTACCCGACCCGGGGATCGAACCCGAGACCCCAGCGTTAGCTTAATCGTAACGCGTACGCATTACAACTGCGCCACCGAGGCAGTCGAATTACAGAGTACTGCATAAACTGCACTACGCTCATTTCGAAGTGACAATTAAGCGTCCATTCAAATCACAATTGCTCATTTAGTTTGTCAGGTGGCTTTGCGTGCTTTTAGCACTATCGAGCATTATTTTTAGTTTATTTATTAAAAGGCGATCAAAATATAGTATAGCGATAGCTCAGTGGGAAGTGCTACGGACTGTAGAGACGAAAGTCGCAGGTTCGAAAGCAGCCCCAAGAGCAGGCGCATATGGTTTTTTCAAGTTCATTGGTAACTATCGTTTGCTTTAACTGTGAATGAAACGTCACGAGGAAAGCCGCGTACAAGTTTTTTTTACTGCTAAGAAAATCCTGAATAGAGCCTTAGGAAGCGAGAGAGTAAAGGAATGATTATGCCAGACTCACCAGCCACCGCAAATATGGTGAAAACCTTTTTGTTGCTTTCCGTGGTTAGCCAGTGTATAGCCAGTAATTTCAGGCCGGCATAATTCTACCAACCGTCGGGGGAAATTGCGTACCTCAACGGTTGATATAATATTATGTCTGCATTATACTCAACATCAGGTAATGTAGCCAATTTAAAAAAAAAACTGTTGTTTGCATCTCAGATATTATAGGTATACGGCAACACTGCGATTACTTGTCAACAGAGGGTACGATCCATTATTAACCTTTTTTTTAGTAAAACCTATTTATAACATTTGACTATTTTTAGAGAATATCAGCCAACATAAGCTTTAAAATGGTGTTTGAAAAAAAAACACCTTTGTCAAATAATATATTTTAAAAAAAAAACACCCAACAGTCACACATAGTCCTGATCCCACACTAGATTAACCTGTATCGTGGGTATCAGGATCTACGAGGGACTTGCGTTCCCAGACCCGAAACAATTATTTGTGGGTTACACAAACATTTGTCTCGGTGCGGGAATGGAACCCACAACCTCACGCTTCGCAGCCGGCTACTCGCCTACTGCACCAAGGAGGCTGTCATATAGAGATTATATATAATTGGATGTATATCGTATGGTTCAGAAATAAATTCCAAATTAGGCGATCATTTGAGCTTTTCTATTCGGAACATGTTTCGGCTAAAATTGGATTCCCACTCGACGTTGCAATCGACCCCGATCACCTCACAGAATGGAAATACCATCATCGTAATGAATACCCATTACATGTCAGTTGACCCCTTCGGGAATATCATAATGGCGTCTATGTATGCCTATAGAATAACTAATCACATACATCATACTAATATTATAAATGTGAATGTAAGTTTGTTTGTTACGCTTTCACGCGACAACTACTTAACCGATCATCATGAAACTTTGTACACATATTCTTGGAGGTATAAGAAGTAACATAGTATACTTTTTATGAAAAACAACACTATTTGCTTGTTACGCTTTCACGCCTAAATCACTGAACCGATTTTAATGAATATTGATGTAGAGATAGATGGGACCCTGGAGACGGTTATAGGCTACGTTTTATTTTGAAAAAGTCTATTCACGCGGGCGGATCCGCGAGCAAAAGCTAGTAATGTATAAAAGCTGATAGCTTTGTCATATGCATTCATATTGCTTTTTGCTATTGAACGTTCAAACAAAGCCTCACCTACTATACGGATACTAATTGTATTCCGAAGGGTTTGTTCCAGTTCTGTTATTCAGTTTCTTTTTATAGCAGGGACTGTCGAACGAACAAGTGGGTCACCTGATCTTCACCAAACATGAAGACTCACAATACCCGCAGAATCATGGGCGCGTTGCCGACCATAGGAGAAAGGAATAATTAGGGGTTGAGAAGAGGAGGGGTTTGGGCCTCGGAATATTTCACACACTGTACGAAACGCACCAGCAAGATGCTTTATTTTATATAGCTTAAGCCGGCTAACGAGCAAGTGGGTCACCTGATGGTAAGTGAACTCCACCGTACATGTACGCGCACAATACCAAAATAACCATGGGCGCGTTGCCGACCTTAAAGGAAAGAGATAATTAAGGAATTGAGAAGAGGAGGGATTTGGGCCTCGGGATATTTCACTCACCGTACGAAACTCACCAGCAACCTGCTACTTTACGTCAGTTTTCGGTGAGCCAGTGGCAACAATTCAGTTGAGCTGGCTCATTGATGCTTTAGTCAAAATTGTCTATGGTGTGGCTCTACGCCCATAACAACATATCCCCTAATTATCCCTTTCCTTTAAGGTCGGCAACGCGCCCATGATTCTTTGGTATTGTAGGCGTATATGGGCGGTGTAGATCACTTACCATCACGTGACCCACTTGCTCGTTTGCGACCTATGCCGTAAAAAAACATAATAATATTAAAATTTTACCTTCCAATAAAATTTGTATTATGTTTCCTAAGACGCCCGAAGTCCATTATGAGAGTACATCGTCTTTTTTACCGCATACTTCCGCTAGATGTCGCTAGTTTTCCATCACTTCCTGTGTCTTCAGCGCCCTCTACCTCAAAACTCGAAACTACCTTAAGTATTTAAACACAGAAGCCGCCATGTTGGTTCATTGTTCGGCTCATAATGATGTTAATTAGCCCAGGAAGAGCTTGCCAGGACTTCGGGCGTCTTAGGAAACATAATACAAATTTTATTGGAAGGTAAAATTTTAATATTATGTGTTCCGTTTGACGCCCGAAGTCCATTATGAGAGACGTGTTTGTTATCTCCTGGCGGCTTGTAATTTATTAATGCAACAATGTGAGAAGAGTATTAAGTATAAAATAATAGAGATTATACTGAATTAAATATTGTAATTTCTGTGATTCAATCGAATTCACATAAATATTGTATATAGGTATTATCAGCATAACATTGCGACGGCAAATAATTATTTA
Source organism: Mimas tiliae (assembly GCA_905332985.1). Classification (NCBI taxonomy): domain Eukaryota; kingdom Metazoa; phylum Arthropoda; class Insecta; order Lepidoptera; family Sphingidae; genus Mimas; species Mimas tiliae. Next base: position 2,361,159 of record HG995260.1, on the reverse strand, counting down.
GACACAGAAGTATTGAGATAAAGATTTTTCTGAAATTCTACTGTCTGATCCTCTAATTTGCCTCTGATAAAATTTTCTAAACGTAGATTCGTGTCTCCAATTAGCTTTAGACAGAATTTCATTAACAGAATAATTCTCTACCCAGTTCAGGGAAGAGACGGCTGCCCTACAGCTACCAGGGGATGTATGTATCCCAGCGTCCATTAAAAGTCTCCTAACCCAACCTCCAATAATTGTAGGTGTAGCGGGCCGAACAGGAGTTTTAGTAGTTATAAAAAGATTTGTTAAGGGACCCCGTATATCTTTAGATGCATTTACTAACCTCCTAAGCCAAAAAAGCGGATTAGTGTTCTCATCTGGAGAAGCTACTAATGTCCAACTAGATTGTTGGTACGAAAACGAATCTGTTTTTGACCCAAATATAGGATGCAACGTAATAGAATCACTATTATCGATAAAATGATCTGGATCACAATGCAGCAACGACAAATCATGCACCCTGCGGCCTGATGCCAGTAACAAAATGATTGCAGTTCGTCTTGAAATATCGTATAAAGTATTTTCAGGGTGATTGATTTTTAAATGTCTAATGACTAACCTTGCATCCCATATTGGAACTTTCTGAGGTACAGGTTTAGCTAAAGAAATTGCTTTTAGAATATGTTTTACAATATGACTACTAGAAATTTTTACGTCTGAGATAGTTTCACAAACAGAGGCTATTGTTGACTTATGAACAAGAATTGAACGGTAAGCTAAATTATTTGATAAGAATAAATGTGCTAAGTATCTAGCTACTTCTGCAGGTTTTGGCCGATGAGCTGTAAAATTATTATTAAGACACCAGGCAGACCATTTGGCCCAAATTGGTGCGTAAGTCTTTAAAGTAGATGGTCTCCAGCACGATGAGAGTAGCTTCTTCTCTTCAGGAGACCAAGCGATTGTTAACATGTCCCACCCAAAATGTGCCAAGCTTCTAGTTGTAGATTGTTCGTGTGAGCTGGGGGTCGACCGGTTACAGTGTCCACCAAAGTCCTCTGTAGGTTCCGGATCTTCATTGGTCGAGTCAGAGCGCGAAGTTTGACGTCGGGTCTCCAAAATGGTTTCTTCCACTTGGGGGTTATCAGTATGTAGTGTCCTGATGCTGTATTGAGGTGCTGCAGCACTCGTGGGATGAGTCCCGGTGGAGGAAACATCCAAGCAAGGTCGTTTTGCCAACATCTGCTGAACGCGTTGTGATAGCAGGCGGTTGAGTCTAACAAATCTAGCGTAACATAGTTTGGTACGACGTACGCTGTTCTCGAAGCGAACAGGTCGATGGTTGGAGTTCCCCATCGTTTGAAAACCTTTGACGTAGCCTCGCCTAGAAGGTGCCACTCGGAGCCGGCGCGATTGCGCGATAGGTGATCGGCTTCGGTATTGTACACTCCCGGAACGTGGTGAGGGAGGAGTACAATATTGAGTTTGTCCACCAGAGCCAGTAGGTCCGTGGTCAACTCTAGCAAGAGCCGAGACTTTGTTCCGCCCTCGTTTTTTATGTATGCTACTACTGTCCTGTTGTCGCTCTGTAAAATTACTGTGGAGTGTGCGAGAGTTTCTGCTTCCTTTGATATCGCTGCGATTACAGCGTACATCTCTTTTTGATTGCAGTGCCAATCTTTCTGGAAAGTGCTCCAACTCCCTTGTATTTTCTTGTCGTTTACTAGAGCTCCCCATTGAATATCTGAAGCATCTGTCATGATGTAATTCGTGGGTAGCACTTTTGAATGAATCGGACTCTTTAGAGCGATATTTTCTAGCCACCATTGAAACTCCCTGCGGACTGCGCCGGGATATAGAATGAGCTTGCGTGGTGTTTTGCGAAGCAAATTGCTCTGATACTGCAGAGAACGGCAATGCAACCTTCCCCGTGGGGTGATGAAGGTCGCAAAATTTAGGTACCCTAAGAGGCGTTGCGCCTGCTTGAAGGTCCAACTGCCGGCAGTAAGGAGAGTCGACAGGCTCTGGTGTATTTTGTCGATCTTGTCTTGTGGTAAAGACTTTGTATTGTGACGTGTGTCCCAGTTGATACCCAGATATTCTATCGATTTTGTTGGAGTAATGATCGATTTCTCTGAATTTACTAACCAACCCAGGCTGGATAAAAAGTTTATGGCAGAATTCACGTGTGATTGGAGTAGATTCCGGTCCTGATGAGCGATGAAGTAATCGTCCAGATATACCACCAGCCGGATGCCTTTGGTGCGTAATATCTCGGCTGTCCAATTTGTGATTGATGCGAACATCTTTGGTGCCGTTGCTAAGCCGAATGGCAAGCAAGTCATTTGGAGCAGACGGCCGTTGTAACTGATACGCAAGAATCGGCGATGTTGTCTCTTTATTGGTACGTGGTAGTATGCCTGGCTGATGTCTAGTTTCACCATCCAATCGCCTGGTTGTAGGAATTTCGGCACACGATTGTGATGGAAAAGATGAAACTTTTGTGGTGCCATGAATTGGTTCAAGGCTTTCAAATTGAAAATTACGCGGTTCTCCCCATTGTTTTTGGTTATCAAAAATAACGGGGATATAAAAGAAGGGGTAAGAGGGGCAGGCTCTAAAACATGATTCTGAATCATTTTTTGAATCTCCAACGTCATTTCCGACGTATTTGGAGTTTGAAACCGAACCATGATATCTAAGGTTGGTATGACTAAGGGTGGTATCTGGTTGAATGGAATTCGAGCCCCAGATATCATTTTTAAGACGGTCTTGGGTGGATTGAAACGTGCCCATGCTTTTTGATAATGTTTTAGACAACCACCCGAAAATCTTACAGAGTCATTTTTGCTTTTTGCCAGTTTTATGGACGTCTTTGTTATGCCGCCCCCTCCCTCTTTTGTCTCTAAAGTTATAGTTTCGTTTTGGGAAACTGGAATCATTCTTTTCGTTGGGCATTGGTTTTGCTGATCGAGCATGAAATGACCTATCTTGAAATGAAGTCGAGGGTTGAGGAGATTTCGGACGACCCGGACGAGGGGCCTTATTTTTGTCCAATTTCTCTACACCCCCAATCTTTTGCAAGTATTTTTCTAAGGCTTGCGGATTAAACAAGTATTCGGAAGACGGTGGAATTTTTTCAATGTCTTCGCGTACATACTTGTCTTTTAAAGTTTTTAAAATTGTTCTACGGCGTAACTCTACCATCTCAGCCCGCTTACCGCAAATTATTTGGGAAATGTCGTAAGATACTGCCTTAAAGTTCGAATCTTTGCCAAATAATTCACATAATTTACCATAAATACAATTAGAATTTAAATTTATTTCAGAATTCGCAGACCAATCAATAATAGCTTGTAAGGCTGAATTAATGGCTTCATTTTGCGCCAAAAGGGCGTTAGACAGTGCAGCAAAACTACGTTCCATTTGAGACCATCGAGTATTCGTGAAAGAATCGTCAAATTTTCGTAATTCCTCGTTTAATTTTAATTCGGTAAAAGCCGGCGACGCAACATATTTCTTTTGTATATCTGCGTAACGGACGGCCTTCCAATCGAGGGAATCAAATCTTTGCATGCTATTAATTTTTGTGACTCGTTCAGGAATAGCTTGAGCCACCGTCGGTTCTTTAATTGAAACACTTAGATCGGTAATTGTGGCGTTTCTATCTGAAGGTAGATGCAGAAAATTTTCATCCAATATGGTGGATGGAACGTTAGGTACATTAGATTTAGTCACCGTGGCAACGGGAGTAGAATAAGTATTACATAGAATGTTGTTAAGTTGACTCACCAATTGCTGAGATAATAAATCAAACCTCCGTTCCAAGTCAGATTCCCGCAAAGTAGCGCGGGGTCGTTTAGCACGCAATGGCGTAGGCACAGGCGAGTCCGAAGTCGATGACGAGTCGTCTCCGTTGCAACCGCTGCCGCTCGAATTTGACGAAACAGATTTTGATCGCGCCCGTTTTCTTGGATTAATTTCTTCCATAATTGTACACTCCCGACGGACGGAATTAATATAATGACGGAAAACTAGTAACTATAATTATATTTTACTAATAATTAAATTTTCTACTTTGATCTCGAAAATTTTAAAGAAATAATAATAGCGTTTATCTAACGATGTGCACGGTTTGAAAAACGACGCAACAATGAACCAACATGGCGGCTTCTGTGTTTAAATACTTAAGGTAGTTTCGAGTTTTGAGGTAGAGGGCGCTGAAGACACAGGAAGTGATGGAAAACTAGCGACATCTAGCGGAAGTATGCGGTAAAAAAGACGATGTACTCTCATAATGGACTTCGGGCGTCAAACGGAACACATAATATTAGCTTATATTACACTATCTTACTGCTGGGCAGGGGCATCTTCTACTTATGACAAGAGTTAGGCCTTAGTCCACTACGCTGGCTTGTTTCGGGTTGGTAGACTTCACATACCTTCAGAATGCATAGGTATACTTCTCAGGTTGCAGGTTTATTATCCGATATTTCCTTGCCGTTGTAGCAAGTGATAATTAACCATGAATACACACTTAGAAAGTCAAGAGGTACATGCTGTTGGAGTTGATTTTAAACTTGCGACTTTCATTACAGCAATCCATACCACTCTTTTATTTGCTATCGCTGCTGCAGTTCATCGCTCTTAAACATCCACAATACCAGAATAATCATGCATGCTTTCCTACCTTTAAGGGAATGGGGACTGGGAGGGAGAGGGAAGCTTTGAGCCACACACAATAGCAAACTTTACTTTTCGTTAGTTTTCTGTGAGACATAAAAGCTATGATCAGCGATAGCTCAGCGAGGAGTAGTATGGACTGTCGTGACGAAAGTCGCAGGTTCGAAACCAGCCCCAAGAGCATGCTTCTCTAACTTTTCTAAGTTACGTGTGTATTAATTGTTAATCATTGCTTGCTTCAAGGAAACATCGTGGGGAAACCTACATACTTGATAAGTTCCTGTGAAGAACCTGCGACCTTCGTCTCGACAGTCCGTACCACTCCCCGCTGAGCCATCCCTGATATTGCTATCACTTAGGTCGTTTAATCAATTCATGGTATCCTTGACCTGGATTACGATTTCTTTTATTTTCGAATGGCTGAGCCAGAATATTTTAACTGCCCGTAGGGTTTCTGGGTTTCAACTGGGTATCCATACATTTAGTATAATGCTGTGAAGCGAGAGGCCGGGGGTTTGATACCCGCACCACAAAATGTTTGTGTGATTCACAAAAATTTTGGTTCTGGGTATTTTCTCCCCAGAGGGGTTGGTCAGGAAGGCGGCTGGTAGTAAATACTACAAGCAAAATATTTCTGTAATATGTGTTAAAAGCATGTTGCGCCGACCCCACTACGAGTGGGATAAGGGCAGGTGGAATAAGAAGAGGCTGGTAAACTAGCATGTGGATCACTTGATGGTAATTGGTCTCTACGCCCATGAACAGAAGAAGAATAATACAATATCAGAAGAATTGTATACGGTACTGGTAGGTATGCGAGAGGTTGTCTGGGTTGGTACCAACGCTTCGTCAATTTCTTCCGCCAAGCGGCAATGTAAAAGCACTGTTGTGTTTTGGTTTTAAGGACATACTGTTTTAGGAACAACTGGGTCTAACTTCATTATAAGAACCCCCTTCGGGGCTTGATGGTGTTTTTATATGCTTAAGTGTGCCTCTTTGTCTCCTTTAATTTAATATACATACGCACTCACGCCTGTAATCCCCGAAAGGGTAGGCGGAGGTGTAAACAGTACACCCACATTTCGCCGAGCGTATGTCCATCCCATGATGTGATAGGAGGCGAAACTATTGCCATACCGGGCACAATTCCAAACTCCGGGCTGATACTGAGCAATTCGAAATAGAAAATCCCAATATCACTTTAACCCGACCCGAGGATCGAACCCGAGACCTTAGCGTCAGCCTCAGCCGTAACGTGTACGCATTACAACTGTGCGACTGAGCAGTTTAATTTAATATATGACTGATTTAAACATAATACTGAATAACGGAAGAGGCAATGGTGAAGTTTGGTTTCGGTTGCGGGTTGTGTGGGTTAGACGGCGGGTCGCCCTACATAATATCAAAACTAGCAATTCAAATCATGATGGGAAAGCTGAACCTGCCATTAAGCCAGGATACCTCCAGGCAGAAAGAATATCGACAGACAATTCAAATTCAAATTATTTATTGAATCCATAAAATGTTATGCATAATTTAGATTCAGTCAAATTTTAATTCTACCGCCAGTTCGGAATGCTGTTTCGCTAGCGAAGAATAGACAAGCAACTCTAACGTTGCTCTTTTCAAAACTGATTTACAATATTGATACTACATTAATACAATTTAATTTGAGTGAAAGCAGCTCAGTTTATGCCAAGAGGAACATTATAACACAAAATAATGATTATTGACCATGACTCCCATGACCATAACAAATAAATTAGGACTATAAAGTGAAAAAGTTATAACAATAAATAACAGTATGAGCAGACCAGTCCACAATCCAATTCGATATACTTTTTGGTCTTTACGATATACAGAATACAGAATAGCACTCACACCCTTGTAATATTCAACCAGTGTTTACTAGGTCACTTAAGAAGATATGCTAGAGGCCGCCTGGGTAGGTATCGCTGCTTTGTTTATTTCTGCCATGCCTATGGGTAAAAGAAGTACCGCACAGCACATGGAATTACAAAGCTCTACATAGCATTGGACTGTGTTCGTCACCCCGGGACTTAAGATGTTAAGTCTCATAGTGCTCAATAATTTCACTGGATTCAATATCCATAAAATTTCAATTGATTTTTTCTATTCTAAATACTACACGTATAAGTTCCCCGGGATTGAAGTTGTGCCTGATATGGCTATAGGCTCGCCACCTATCATATCATGGGACTGAAATAAGCTCGGCAAACCGTGGGTGTACTGGATCCATCGCTGCTTTAGGGATATGTGCGTATGATATGTATGTGTGTGTGTGTGTGTGTGTGTGTGTGTGTATGTTTGTAAAAATAATAATTAAAAATGGAAAAATATTTACATTCTTAATGTGAGATTTGACATCTCTGATTCTATAATATTGGGGAATTAACTTTTGATCCAGCCCTTTACGAATAGTTTTACAACTTGCGTCCTTCAATACTACTATAAAGCAGTATTACATAACATAACCTCGACAGAAAAGCTCTCGAGGTCATTAATTTGGGAAAATGTATGTGACAAGACATTTTTAAATATAAATACGCAATTATGTAAGCTCTTACGTATGTTATATTTATTGTCTATTGATTAATTTAAAAAAAAGTTGGTATATTTTTGTGGCCATTTACCTCATTTCCATAGCTGTATTAAAAACATATTTTAGTTTTTAAATTCCTTAATCAAGGACGTGTGATAATTATGGCATTTGACATAATGCAGTAATGACTTCACAGATATCCCAAAACAGAAATAAGTTATCGTTAGTTATTATAACATGTACGGTAAGAATTAATAAACTTAATGGCATAAATGAAACGAGTAAAAATAGAAAATGTGGACCAGTAAACCAGTAACATTGAATATTTACCATCGCTTTGATCCGTTTGCATTGAAAATTTATTGTTAACAAGCACTACGTTGTCTGAACACTAAACCATCCTTGTTTGTAAAAGAAATGCTTATTTTTTCTACTTTTTTTGTTCCACGACGTCTGTTTAACGACAGACGTCGACGCGTAACCGCGACACCGTGACTACTGGGCGCAAGCCAACTAGTGCCGGACTTATTGGCACCTCAAAAGCCTTATCTAATAATTATAAAATAAAAATCAAAAATATTTTTAAAATAATATTTTAACTCACTTGAATACCTTAGCACTGGCTGTAATTAAATTGAATTTTGAATTGCAAATTTATTTTTTACAAATGCATTTGATTAAATTTTAAAATTGGAATATCGAAACACAATGAAACATGGAATTATTTAATTAATTTGATTTTCAAAAAACGAATTTGGCGGTCACACACGGTTTTGTAACGAGTGCGCGCGTCGCCTGGACCGGTCGATACAGCTTGTGTCATGTGCTCCGCTAGTATACGGCGACAGACAGTCTTATTTTAAAATTCGAAAGAATTTTATTAAGACTATTTTCATTTTCTTTGCTTTAAAAACCACTTTTAATGACACTCATTTATTTAAAAAAAATACTTGTTTGTTTCGAGGTGAGACGCGCAATAACTTTACACTTTGGCTTTTGATTCGCCAGTTTTCGGGTGCGATGAATAACTCCCACACTTCATGGGCTAATGGCTTAAGTTTCGCTTGGGGTAGGTTTTTATCAACCGTTAAGTTTAACCAATTTAAATTACCAAATATAACTAACGATCAATTATAATTGATATATTTATTGTCATAATTATGTATCATTTGTACCTATTGGCACTATAGCTAATAGAAAATTGTAATAGGTAATTATTATATCTATTAATTATATTATTATATAATTATTTATAAATTATATTGGCGCAGTTGTCATGCGTACGCGTTACAATTGAGGCCAATGCTGAGGTCTCGGGTTCGATCCCCGGGTTGGGTAAAAGTGATATTGGGTTTTTCTATTACAAAATGCTCAGTATCAGCACGGAGTTTCGTATTTGTGCCCAGTATGGCGATAGGCTCGCCCCCTATCACATCATGGGACGGAGATACGCTTGGTGAAATGTGGGTGTATTGGTTACACCTCTGCCTACCCCTTCGAGGATTACAGGCGTGAATGCGTATGATTATAAATATAAATGTGTCTGCCACGGTGGCGCAGTTGTAATGCATACGCGGTAGGTACGACTGCTGTGCAGAGGTCTCGGATTTGATTTTCTAGGGGAGACTGATAACCCAGACAGGTAAGAAGAGCTGCGGCCTTAAGCAAGTCTATAATACAGAGGTAGGTCAAGATGTAACACAAGGTACTTAAGGTTTACATTGAATACTTGTAATTATAAATGTGACCTAGATTCGGATTACATTAATGTAGAACTCAGATTTTTTCTCACATCAAAATTGAAATCTTGGTACAGCTCTACAATATTTGGCTACTACATTGAATTTGTATCATAAAGTTCAAGAAAGTATCCGGAGGCCCAAATCCCTCTGCCCTTCCCAATCCCTTACTTATCCCTTTCCTTTAAAGTCGACAACGCAACCATGATTATTTTGGTATTGTGAGCGTACATAGGCGACGGAAACCACTTACCATCAGGTGACCCACTTGCCCGTTTGCCGGCCAATGATATAAAAAAAACCATTGCTTGTTTGGTACCAACAAATAATGCCCACATACACACACAAACGCCTTTATCCCGATTTGGGCCTTCGCATATCTCACTCACCGTACGAAACGCAGCAGCAAGCTGTTACTTTACGCCGGTTTCCTGTAAGACAGAAATAACGACCCGGACGAGCCGGCCCTGAGTCTGGAATTTGTACCCGATATGGTGATGAGCTCGTCCCCTATCACATCATGGGACGGAGATACGCTCGACAAAATATTGGTGTAAATACTGGTTATACCTCTGCCTACACCTTCGGGGATTACAGGCGTAAGTGCGTATGTATGTACATAAAATACAGTTGATATAAGAACCTCCTACCTTTTAACGTTGGTTAATAAATCTTTAGCATCTTCTTCATAGCAGTGATAGCTCAGCGGGGAGTGGTATGGACTGTCTAGACGAAAGTCGCAGGTTCGAAACCAGCCCAAGTGCATACACCTCTGACTTTTCTAAGTTATGTGTGTATTAATTGTTAATTATCACTTGCTTTAACGGTGAAGGAAAAACATCGTCAGGAAACCTGCATACCTGAGAAGTTCTTCATAAGAATTTCGAAGGTATGTGAAGTCTGCCAACCCACATTAGGCCAGCGTGGTGGACTAAGGCCTAACCCCTCTCATTCAGTAGAGGAGGCCCGTGCCCAGCAGTGGGACGTATAGAATACAGGGCTAGTACTATTATTATTATTATTAATAAATCTTTAGACCAATGAAAGGTGCTTTTCACTATTTTCCTTTTCCGACCGAGTGAGGTAATAAAAGCAAATTATAATGTTTACGCCAATGCAGTGAAACGCAATTTAACGTGTTGTGTCGGGTCATTCAACCCCTTTAAAGTACTGGCAATTCTTGATACAGGCTTGGTTGTTGGATATAAGCGGAGCGGTTAGTATTTTTTTTAATTTATGTTACGAAACGAGCAGATCACTCACCTAATGGTTAGCGCCACGCCTGTCCCAAAATAGAAACAAAACTACATAGAAACTTGAACTACAAGGCCCTACATGGCATTGGACTGCGCTCGTCGCCCCGAGATATAAGATGTTAAGTCTCATAATGCCTAGTTATTTCCTTGACTTTAAATTAAATAAAACACAATAGTGCTTACACAATTGGCGGCAGAAACAGACAGAGCAGACGAGGAACCTACCACCACCAGGTAAGCATTTGGAGTATACTTGTTTCAACGATAGCTCAGCGGCAGTACCACTCGATTACCACGGATTGCCTAGACGAAAGTCGCAAGTTCGAAACCATCCTCAAGAGTATGATTTTGAATAAACTAGGTTTCATACAAAAAAAAACTCATTAAGTAGGTTCATTTACTAAGGCGCTACGACACCCACATACAGACAAAGGGACAAATTTATAACACACTAGCTGTCCCGCGCGTTTTCACCCGCAACATCTATCGATTGCAGCGCCACCTACCGGGTCCAATTATAAATAAATAAATAAATAAATAAATACACCCAACAGTCACACACATAGTCCTGACCCCACACTAGGTTAAACCTGTATCGTGGGTATCAGGAACTACGAGGGACTTGCGGTCCCACAACACCCAGACCCGAGACAAATATTTGTGGATCAGACAAACATTTGTCAAGGTGCGGGAATCGAACCCACGGCCTCACGCTTCGCAACCGGCTACTCGCCCGCTGCGCCACGAAGGCTGTATTATAAATATATACCATCCAGAAACCCATTCAAATACATACAAAAAAAATCATCAAAATAGGTTCAGCCGTTTTTAAGTTTTAGCGAGACTAACAAAAGCAAATGTATTGATTATTATTATGATTCTTAATGTCTCGGAGTGACGAGCGTAATACAGTGCATTGCTTTGTAATACAAAGTTCTGTATGGTGCTTCTGTTTAAGGTGAGGCATTCCGTTTATAATCAAGCGAGCGATCTGCTCATTTCATTATTCAAGCTAATAAAAAAATCGTACAACAAGCTCAGGAGGCCAATTCTCGTAATTTTAAATGTTCACAATATCATTCCGATCTAGTCTCAGCGTCAAGAAAGTTGCAAATTGCATTCTCTTAAACCAATAATCAACGTCAAATGTGAACATAGATCGTAATAAGATTGAATATAGAATAAAAGTTGACTGAATACAAAACGGTATAATGCTACTGCTAATGCTAGGTGCATTTGACGTTGATTATTGGTATAAGAGAATGCCATTTGCATCTTTCTTGACGCTGAGACTAGATCGGAATGATATTGTGAACATTTAAAATTACGAGAATTGGCCTTCAGGTTATCCACCAAGCACTGGCCTATACTTACGTGCTGAATTATTAATCTTTATTCATCCATGGCAAACATTTTATGCCGATGGCAATACAGTTCCTAATAACACTTGTGACTGCACGTGTGCTTTAGCAATTATAATAAACGCGTCTGTATTTATATATATATATATAATAATACTAGCCCTGTATTATACACGTCCCACTGCTGGGCACGGGCCTCCTCTACTGAATGAGAGGGGTTAGGCATTAGTCCACCACGCTGGCCTAATGCGGGTTGGCAGACTTCACGTACCTTCGAAACTTCTCAGGTATGCAGGTTTCCTCACGATGTTACCTTCACCGTTAAAGCAAGTGATAATTAACAATTAATACACACATAACTTAGAAAAGTCAGAGGTGTATGCTCTTGAGGCTGGTTTCGAACCTGCGACTTTAGTCTCGACAGTCCGTACCACCACTGAGCTATCACTGCTTCTTAAGCAAATATATAGAGTTATAATATGTAATATACACTCGTGTCACAATGTTCGTTCCCATACTCCTCCGAAACGGCTGGACCGATTTGTATGAAATTTTGTGTGCATATCGGGTAGGTCTGAGAGTCGGCCAACATCTATTTTTCATCCCCCAAAATTTTTATTTTTGGACAACATTTTTTGTTTTTATTTTTTTATGATACAGCATTAAAAAATACATACAACCCTAAATTTTCAACCCTACGATCAACCCCTCTTTTTTTGTCAAGCGCGTTTCTCACTGAGACTCGCTTGATGCGCCCACTAGGCTACTTTAATCCTGGAAATAGGCATTCACGCGGGCGGAGCCGCGGGCAACAGCTAGTAATAAATAAAAGTATAGAGTCAGGATTTAGAATATATTCAATACTTATTACTATAAAATCCATCACGGATAAGTCATTTGAAACCATCTAATTTATTACGACATTTTAACTTGTCTGAGCAAGTAAATAAGTAAGTAAAACAGGAAATAAAAAATAGAACATAGTTAATATCTTGAAATAAACTACCACCACTTCGAAATACATAACTACTAGCTGTTGCCCGCGGCTCCGCCCGCGTGAATAGACTTTTCCGAAATAAAACGTAGCCTATAACGGTCTCGAGGGTCCCATCTATCTCTACATCAAAATTCATCAAAATCGGTTCAGTGATTTAGGCGTGAAAGCGTAACAAACAAATAGATATTTCTTTTTCATAAAAAGTATCCTATATTACTTCGTATACCTCCAAGAATATGTGAACAACGTTTCATGATGATCGGTTAAGTAGTTTTCGCGTCAAAGCGTAACAAATACAACTTACATTCACATTTATTATATTATAGTATTAGTATGATGAGAAAATAAGTGGCGGAACAAAACCCATCAGTATATAATATACAACGTGTTATAGAAAGGGGCGGGCAAATTTAAGCAATGTATAGTGTAGGGTATTAGTATTTTATCTCCCATAGTACCAAATCCGATTGCATTGCTTGGACAATAATTATAGAATTTTCTTTTTTATCGAATGAGTAACATGTCGATATCGACATTCAACTTTGGACAACACTAAATGACAAAGAATGATACTATAGACCTCCTTTCATTTAATTATTTTATAATTAAAAAAACATTAAACAGTTGTCAAATGTCAATATTTATTTGACGCAGTCAGTTCGACAATTTCCGATGTTATGAAGTATGATTACGAGTTCAAAAAATATGTTGTATTTGACTAAAAACAAGTATTATGTATTGGTATTTTGTGTTCGTGCAACTGATAATAGCTTATAAGACGCTCGTCGACTGTATTAAGCGAAATTCATAGATGGATGATCCGACAATGAAATCTTTATAATACTTCAGAGGATGGTACCTATATCGTCTTCAGAAAACAGTCTCTTTCAGGTATTTTGTGTTTAAATTACAAGTTACGTACGTATGTCCGTAGAATTACGTAAATCTTATTCAAGTTTATTAAAAAGTGAGTGTCATTCATTATAATTAATAGTGATGTCATCAATCTTATCGATCTTAATAAACGAGTGATTAAAATTAACGTGAAATTTTAGGATGTCTTGGTTAGAAATGATCCGGTACACAGGTACTTACTATAAGGAGTGTGTAATGACCCTAAAATATGACCACACCTTTCTGTAACACGTTGTATATCACTGTACATATTTATATACAAAACTAATGTAATACTAATACTTAAGTCACAAATAATACTTAGCTTTAGGTAATCCTTCAACAGTCACATAGGTATCCAATTGTTACGAGTACAATATATTTCGTGGTTAATCACATCAGACTATTTTAATCCTTTATACAACATAATTTACTATAGTTACTATTATTATATAATAAAGAGCAAACTCACAGAGCTTCGCCCTGAAACACACACTAAATCAGACTGTACTTCCGAATGACAAGATCCCTCTCTTTATCATAGTTTTCCCACTCCAAGAAACTACCAGATAATATTAACCACCCTCAATTTAAGGAAATGAATGACGGTACTGAATATAAAATACATCGTCATATCTACAGTTTCCAGCCAGTGTCCGTATTCATAATAAACAGGTTTATTAATATATCTTTCATTATTTGTTAAATTGGCATATTCACTTTTTCCGAGACGCGCCTGTGCGTGACGGTGACCCCAAACACCGATTCGAGGTTGGATCACCGCCGCGTAAAGGCGCTCAACTGCTACACATACTGTGACACTTTTGATAAATAAAGTCTCAGAACCATAATAATAAATATGGTTATTTTTATGGTTGGTTATTTTTTAGAGTGGTAGAGCCATGCTGTAGACACTTGTGCCTACAGCACGAATGCTCCGGCTCCTCCGGGTCGTTCCACTGTCTCACAGAATAAAACCGGCGTAAAATAGCAGCTTGCTGTTGCGTTTTGTACGGTGAGTGAGATATCCGGCCCCAATCCACCTCCGATTCCAAATCACTTAATTATCCTTTTCTTTTAAGGTCGGCAACGCGCCCATAATTATTTTGTACATGGGCGATGGAGATCACTTACCACCATGTGACCCACTTTCTTGTTTGCCAGCCTATCATAAAATCAATTTTATATAGAATGGCTAAAGACCAACCTTGTGTCACAGTTTTCAAGTCGCCCAAAGGTCTCCAACTTGGCTTAACGACTGCTGTCAGTTGATAACAGCTGGGACCGACTTTTTACGTGCCCTCTGAAGCATGGAGACGGTTAGTTCAATACCACTAAGCGGTCACCCATCCATAGACTGACCGCGCCGAGGGTTGCTTAACTCTCTAATCGTTCACATATCAGTGAGTGCAACTGGCTATGAGCGCTATTCCGGGATAAAAAGTAACCCACGAGGCCAATTTTCGTAATTATAAATGTTTAAAATATCATTCCGATCTAGTCTCAGCGTCAAGAAAGTTGCAAATGGCATTCTCTTAAACCAATAATCAACGTCAAATGTGAACATAAATCGTAATAAGATTGAATATAGAATAAAAGTTGACTGAAGCGAAAACGGTATAATGCTACTGCTAATGCTAGGTGCATTCGACGTTGATTATTGGTTTAAGAGAATGCCATTTGCAACTTTCTTGACGCTGAGACTAGATCGGAATGATATTTTGAAAATTTAAAATTACGAGAATTGGCCTTTTGGTCTACTTGTGCTCCAAATTTCATTCAAATCCGTTAAGTTATTAAAGTGTGATTGACCAACATCAAAATTCACAAACATATAAAGCTTCATTCAGTTCGTATTGCTGTTTAGTTAAAGAGGAACGGGCAAGAAATGTTACTCATTTCAAAATTGATTTACAATGTTTGCACTTCATTTATAATATTAATAGGATTTGTTTCTAATCGAGTTTATAAAAGAGGAAGCTTTTTAACTCAATCTTCAATAAACACAATATATATTTTATACACATACATACGCACTCACGCCTGTAATCCCGGAAGGGGTAGGCAGAGGTGTAACCAGTACACCTACATTTCGCCAAGCGTATCTCCGTCCCACGATGTGATAGGGGGCGAGCCTATCGCCATACCGGGCACAAATTTCAGACTCCAGGCTGATACTGAGCATTTCGTAATAGAAAACCCTATACCACTTTACCCGACCCGGGTATCGAACCCGAGACCTCAGCGTTAGCTTAATCGTAACGCGTACGCATTACAACTGTGCCACCGAGGCAGTATTTTATATATAACTAGGGGTGTTGCCCATGTTTTTACACAAAACATAAAATAAAAAAAAAACTTAAAGTCCCACGAATATGAGACATATCTTACTTTCTTCCCCACATTATTCTGCATCGATTGGTATCGGTCTCGACCCCATACCCCCAGCGGTTTCGGAGGAGATAGCGTGATAAGCTTTTGGCAGCGGCGGCGGCAGTTACTTTTTTTAGAATAGAGAGATATGATTATTATCATGCCAGTATTTATACTGTCTTACTATATAAATTTATAAACATAAAATTAACAAATAAGCTATCAATTAATTTGCTAGATGAAAAATGTACTCGTGAAGCAGCGATAGGCTAGAGGGGATTGGAATTTTGTATTTGTAATAGCTTCTTTTTCCACCTGCACGTATCCCACTCTAGTGGAGTATGTGGCATTATAGCAAGTAAATGGTTGGAGCGATTTGAATGCGGTTTTTTTTATTGAGAGGGTCCTTATAGAAATCCTTGGAAAGGTATCCTTGGAAGAAAATCTATTCAAACGTTTAAAAGTTACATTTAATTTTACTTGATGTCAAGGGTTTTAGACGATTCTGTTATAAAGGAGCCGATAAATAAATAAAACAATTACAAATAAAAGCTTTATTTCGACATAATTCTTTGTGTATCACGCGCTTTGTGATGCCTTAACAATAATAAATTTACATAACTATAATTTAATTTTACAATAAAATAATTTCATTTACATATCACTATCTACATTCATAACGTAGCAATAATAACACTCATTCAATATAGACATTACATTTTTATTGATTTATTTGTGCATTAAATTAAAATCAATAAAAACTTCTTTACATTCAGATTTTAGCATTGTTTCTCAATTACAAAGAGCTTTAAATTTATCAATGAATTTTAAATTTGTATTTTAAATTATTATGGACATACTAATTAATTATATAAAAAAATTCATTTTTCGCAAAAGACATGGTGTTCTCCATAATATGATAGTTTCATTATTTGGTTATATAATAAATCTGGGAGTTTATATTATGGATATTTATGCATATTATTATGATAATACTAAAATATTATACAATTCTGATATCACTTTGTTAATGTATACAATAAGATTTCTTAACAAAATAATAGTACAGACACAGTGAAACAATATTCATCAAGTTACAATGTTATTATTCGATAAAAATAACAAATAATTAATCAAATATTTTTTACGTAAACATATTTACAATAAAATATTTATGCAGGATAATATACTATGTGTGATTTGTGCTATTTCTTACTATTTTGTGGCAGAAAGCTTTTGGCGTAAATTAAAATCTAATAGTCTAGAATTTTTACTGACTCTATTTATAAAAACACACACATAGTTCAATAGTGCACGTTTCCATAGGAAGTTTGTGTTTCCTATAGCAATTTATTTTCTGAAGCATTTTGTTGCTGTCATAATATAAACTATTATTGCATATTAAATTAAGCAATCTACGACATAATTTTAAGTTACTTTTCTCTAACATGGATAATTATTTTTGCACGAGTGGTAGAGCCACGCTGTAGACAATTTTGTCTACGGCATGAATGGGCCGGCTCGTCCGGGTCGTTACCACTGTCTCACAGAAAACCGGCGTACAGTAGCAGCTTGCTGCTGCGTTTCGTACGTTGAGTGAGATATCCGGAGGCCCAAATCCCCCTCCCCTTCCCAATCCCTTATTATCCCTATCTTTTAAGGTCGGCAACGCGCCCATAATTCTTTTGTATTGTGGGCGTACATGGGCGGTGGAGATCGCTTACCATCAGGCTATACTATAAAAAAAAACCTACCTTCTTATTCTCTGCACCACCTTAGGTTGACTGGCAGAGAATGCCTCCGGCATTAAGTCCGCCTTTACATAACTTGTATGAAGTGTATAAAATAAATATAATTAATAAATGGGGAACTTTTTAGTATAAAATTCACCTATTTTTTTTCAAATTATTACACCAAGATTGCAAATATATAAAACACAATCACCCACATACGTACAGCGTTAAAATTACATTAAATCAGAGAAAATACACACGGACATACAGCAATAATCACTGTGAAAAAAAAATGTAAAGAGACTAAGCTAAATTTGCACAAAATCAAACTCACTCATTCATCTCAATTTGAATTCTAATTATTTGGAATTTGGTTGATTTTACCCTACCCGAGATTCTTTTATAGGCATATTATTTGTAGTTTCGAGTTTTATCTCATTTTTACAATATTCAAATGCCAATAGTTAAAAAAAACTATATTATACTTGAATAATATGAACTTGGATAAAACTCGAAAAAACATCAAAATTGTGAAAGCTTAAATCATTACTAGTACCAATATTACAATTTAGGTACATTTGAACATTCATTGATATAACATTACATCTATGAGAAAAATAACGCATTAACGGAAGCAAAATATATACCAAATACTTACAAACTATCCGGCATAGAACAATTTTAGAATAAAGAGACGTTGTTCGACAATTACAGAATTTTTCTTAATATTAAAGCAAAAGCCATGACGCCCGCCAAAAGTCGGTAATACTGATATCTTAATTATAGCACCTCCCTTAAATATATGATGTTTAAGTACTTTTCAAAATATTTTATCATGTAACGAATAAATAATATTGGTGTTTTGGTATCTTTCAAAAGTTTACGCTTCATGAGTTAGTAAATAAAACTGACAAACATTATTGTCATAGTTTGAAAAAAGAACAAATTACTTTACGTTTATTATATTTAATGTTATTTTTGTCTTATAAATCATTATGTATTTGTTACCAAATGTTTAAATCACAACCACTTTTTTATAATTAATTCTTTTCATAAAGCGCAAACTCTCAAAATAGAGATAATTTCAATAGTTACAATCCAGCTGTTTAAATTAATCGATTAGGCCGCGATTACGCTACGATCACTGGGCATTGGTATTAGTTTTTAAGTAGTTCTTACGATGCGCATAGCGATTGATAGTCATATGCGTAGCACTGCATTTAGTATATGTAACTGCTAGCAGCATACGTAGCATACCACTGCATACGCGTAAAACTGCCGGGCGCATACGTAGCGTTCACGCGGCCTAAGTGCTACGTTACTCAGTTGCTACGCGGTGTTTTACAACTGCGCGTAGCCTGCATTGCGGGGGGAGGCGCGGCGGCGGGCGGCTGAAGCTCGGCGTCAGAACACATCATCACTTGGATCGTCGTCCAACTCGCAAAGAAGTTTACTACTGTAATTAACAAAGCAGATATATAATTTACTATCTCTAAGTCCCTTAGTTAAAACCTGATCACTCAATTATCTAATGAGTTTAAATTTTTTCGTGATAGAAAAACCGATTAAGACTCGGGGATCGAACCCGAGACCTTAGCATAGCAGTCGCAACGTGTAAGCAATAGAACAGCTGCACCACCGACGCAGCCCTATCACGTAATGCTTAGTATCAGCTCGAAGTCTGGTATTGGGCCCGGTATAATGATAGACTCGGCCCTATTATATCGTGGGATGGAAATAAGCTCGACAAAATGTAGTTATTCTGGTTACACCACTGACTACACCTTCGGGGATTACAGGCGCGAGTGCGTATGTATGTATGTATGTTCTTCATTCAATGAAGTACATCGAAAAGTGCCTGTAGATATGTTATAATATTATACAACGTGTTACAGAAAGGTGTAGTCATATTTTAGGGTCATTACATACACCTTACAATTCGTACTTATGTACCGGATCTTTTCAATACCAAGACATCCAAAAATTTCACGATAATTTCAATCACTTGTTTATTAAGTTCGATAAGATTGATGACATCACTATTAATTATTATGAACAACACTCACATTTTAATAAACTTGAATAAGATGTACGTAATTCTACGGAAATACGTACTTAACTTGTAATTTATACACAAATTAACACCTGAAAGAGATTATGTGCTGAAGACGATATAGGTACCATCCTCTAGAACCATTTTAAAGACTTCATTCCTCGGGTGATCCTCGGGTATTCATTCAGACCTCGGGTCTTCCATCTATGAATTTGGCTTAATACAGTCGACGATCCTCTTAAAAGCTGTTATCAGTTACACCAACACAAAGTACCAATACATAAAACTTGTTTTTAGTCAAATACAACATATTTGTTGAACTCGTAATCATACTTCATAAAATCAGAAATTACCGAACTGACTGCGTCAAATAAACATTGACATTTGACAACTGATGTTTTTTTAATTATAAAATAATTAAATGAAAGGAGCTCTATAGTATCATTGTTTATCATTTAGTGTTGTCCAAAGTTGAAAGTCGATATCGACATGTTACTCATTCGATAAAAAAGAAAATCCTATAATTACTGTCCTAGAAAAGCAATCGAATTTGGTACTATGTGAAATAAAATACTTATACCCTACACTATACATTGCTTAAATTTGCCCGCCCCTTTCTATAACACGTTGTATATCTACTAACAATTATTATATAACATTTTAGAAAGAATAAAATTATCTGCACTCTGTAACCAATCCCAGATCATTGCGATTCTAGTATGCAAACATATTGCGAAGATGATGTATAATGATGAATATTATCAGCAAAAGTCTGTACTATAACAATTTAGATTAATAAATAAGTCAGTTAAGAGAATAAGGAGATGTTTGTCCTGCAGATACAGTGGGAGAATCACGGTCTTTCAAAAAAATTGAGTAAAGAATTAATAATTTTACAAAGATTGAAATTTTACTCATACGCATTCACGCCTGTAATCCTTGATGGGGTAGGCAGAGGTATAACCAGTACACCCACATTTCCTCGAGCGTATCTCCGTCCCATGATGTGAAAGGGGGCGAGCTATCGCCATACCTGGCACAAATTCTAGATTCCGGGCTGATACTGAGCTTACGGAATAGGAAAATCCAGTGTCACTTTTACCCGACCCTGAGATCGAACCTGAGACCTCAGCGTCAGCCTCAGTCGTAACACGTACGCATTACAACTGCAACACAGAGGCACCGAGGATGAAATTTTAACATATTTGTAAATTAACATATACATACATACACACTCACGCCTATGTCCCATGGGGGTAGGCAGAGACTATTGAGTACCACAAGCTACAATCCTGACACACCTCTTTCGCCTCTTCCACATTCATACATTTTCGTCGGTTGAGGGTACTCGTAAATTAACATATTTAAAAATATTCATAGTAGCTTTCATGTAATTATTGTGACCTCTATTTATAATAGCGGTATTGTATGCTGAACACCATACAAGTTTTGTCTCCCACATTTTGTACTAATTTACCGCAAGTTGCCACATATGAGTCTGAAATTAGTTTTATGAACAACTTGCAAACATCCTGCTGTCGCCACACGAATGTCAAGAGGGTTACCTATATCATATACAACGTGCTACAGAAAGGTGTGGATATTTTAAGCAATATATAGTGTACGATATAAGTCTTTCATCCCCCATAGTGCCAAATACATTGCATTGTCATGATATAATTATAGAATTTTCTTTTTTATCGAATGAGTAACATGTCGATATCGACTTGCAATTTAAAACAACACTAAATGATAAACAGTGATACTTCAGACCTCCTTTCATTTCAATTTTGTATTAAGTATTTAAAATTAAAAAATAGTTGCCAAATGTTAACATTTATTTGACTCAGTCAGTTCGGTAAATTTTGAAGTATGATTACGAGTATATTTTTAAAATATGTTGTATTTAACTAAAAGCAAGTATTATAAATAAATAAATACACCCAACAGTCACACACATAGTCCTGACCCCACACTAGGTAAACCTGTGTCGTGGGTATCGGGAACTACGAGGGACTTGCGGTCCCACAACACCCAGACCCGAGACCAATATTTATGGATCTCACAAACATTTGTCTCGGTGTGGGAATCGAACCCACGGCCTCTCGCTTCGCAGCCGGCTACTCGTCCACTGCACTACGGAGGCTGTCAAAATTATGAATTGGTGTTTTAAACATAATAATATTGATAATAATTTATAGGAGGCTCATTGGTTGTTTTAAGACAAGTTCATAGATGGAAAATACGAGAATGAAGTATTTAAAGTGCTTCTAGAATATGGTATATCGTCTTCAGCACATAGGATCTTTCAAGTGTTATTTTGTTTTTAAATTAGAAGTGACGTACGTTATATTATTTCCGTAGAATTGCGTACACGTTACTCACGTTTATTAAAAAGTAAATGTCATTCATAATAATATGAATAGTGACGTGATAAATATTATCGATCTTAATAAACGAGTGATTAAAAATAACGTGAAATTTTAGGAGGTCTCGGTTTCGAAATAATCCGGTACATAGGTACTTACTGTAAGGTGTATGTAATGACCCTAAAATATGACCACAACTTTCAGTAACACGTTGTATAAGTATGTGTGCATTTGCTTAATCAGAACTGTGTAAAAGTAACTAAATTACAAAAATATATTACATCTATATGTTTAATGTAAAATCATACTTATTGCTAGATAAACACAATAAAAGCAGGGGAAAACTGCGTTATATATTTAGCTATTATTTAACACACACATAAAGAAATGATACTTAAAAAGAGTTAAAGTTATCAGTGTGTTCACACGGTTCGATTTTAGTTGATAATCTGCTAAATCACATGTGATTCCAATTGTTCAGGCTTTCAATCGAATAGATTGACATAAACCATACAACTTTTGTTGATTCTAGTCAATTGATCCACTAAAATTGAACCCGCTATAAAGAGTACTGTCTTGCTTTCTTGCTCACTCGATAACATACAGAATTACATAAAAAAGGAAGTTTAAAAATAGTATAGTCACTTCTCTAGATTTTTTGACTCTTCACAACACTCCGTGGCGTAGTGGGCGAGTAGCCGGCTGAGAAGCAAGAGTTCTCGGATTCGATTCCCGCACCGAGACAAATGTTGGTGTGATCCACAAATATTTGTTTCGAGTGTGGGTGTTTTCTCCCCAGAGGGGTTGACGTCAGATAGGCAGCCTATCAGAAAACTCAAAGCCAAATATTTTCATGTGTTAAAAAGCATCCACCCACGCCACTGCGAGTGGGTTAAGGGTAGGTGGAAGAAAAGAGTCACTTAGAACCGTGAATCGTGGGTGCAGAACTAGTTGTATCTCAGCATATTATATATCTCAGCCTATAACTAGGCGATACAGGCGTAGCCTATATTGTCAGGTCATGATTCAAAAGGCACGATTTAGTGACTTATAAATGCTTATAAACAATTCTTTTTAAAACTCGATTCACATTGGCAATAATTACAAGACAAATAATAATGATTTTGTTTTAAACGATGTGCATACAATACTGTGCGCTAACATTGCCAAATTTTTTGTATCACGTGATAATCTCGCACAGTGCAAATGTCTATCAAACGACGTACTTGTCAATTAGACTAATTCCATAAACACTTTAACACCCATCTTATTTGTTGGGGGTTAAAAATTACGAAGTCCCTTCTCTGTACTTGATATAACACCTGAAAGACCCACATTTATTGTTCGGTTAATAAACAAAATAACAATGTTTAAAAATTCTACAAGTGAAGTAGAAAATATTTTGTGCATGATTTTGATAAAGATACTTTGGCTTTAGTGGGTAAAGGCGGACTTCTAATGGTCGCGTCACGTATGTGTAAAACTATTTTGATTCCTTGATCAATAATTGTCGAGTTGACAGCAAGTGAAAATAATCTTAAAATTCCAATATCCACACCTTAAACATATATCTAGTAACTCAATTTTCTATATATTTAGTACTTATTACCCACTTTTATTTTATGTATATATTTAAAACGCTATGCTACTGCAAAAAGTGAAAAAAAACATACTTACTCCTCTTTGCTGGTGAAGGATTCGGCGTGCACTCGTCTATTGCAGGCCCTGTCACAGCATCGACAGTGCCAATACGCGAGCACGCTGAGACTGAATACGAAAACAGAAGTCGGCAACACCAGAGCCAAGATCAGGCCACGGACAGTACCCTCCCAGGAGTACCTCGCCACAACAAAATCTGTCCTCGTCAAACTGTAGTAACATGGAAAAACCTTTGGCGCTTTTGGTCCAGCGTAATCGTTAGCAAATACGGAGCAGTTCACCCGAGGTGGATACCCACAACCTTCAGGGTTGATCAGGAATCGAAGGTCAGTTTCATCCCATTCCGTTGGTGCTGGCACCCCTTCGACGAACGGTTTTCGGGAGAGGTTAACTCGTATTTTGTGGCATTTCGTATGAGCAGTAGTACAACCTTCCCTGCATGAAGCCCACGTACAGTTAGTCAAGGTTTCCGCGTGGACATGCTCCGAAACAGAACAAATTCCCGCTTCGGGGACGAACTCAGCAAGAATCGTTTGTATCGCTGGCTCCACCACAAATGGTATCAGAAAGAGAAAAGCGAACACAGCGAGTATAGCCGACGTGCCGAGACATAGCGATGTGTAAAATTTGAATCTTTCAAAAAAGTGTGCTAAAAGTTGCTCCCTCGTTGGCTCCAGAGGCTTGAATTGTGGACTCCCTGGGTCGACAGACGCACCCATTGGCAACGTGGACCGTTCTGACGCAGCTGGAGAGAGGCTCGCTCGAGATCTGCTGATGGTAGACATCTGGAGGGAGTTTCAACCAGTGGAAAGCATTGCAAGCGTTTAATCGTCTCTTAGTGAACTAGCCGGACCCTCGCAGAGGAGGGGAACGCCTGCAACAGAGAAAAACATATTGTTAATATTACTTTATATCATTGGTCCGTGATTATATGCAGTTGACATCAACAGCGCATTAAATATTCGAAAACATTACATATAGTGAATGTAAATTTATCTCATTATTAATTTCAGTTCTTTCTTTTAGTGGAAAATAATATTTCCACTAAAGAAAGGACTAACCTAATCGAAGAAATTTCTCTTCCGATCTTAAATATCAAAGTTGAATAACTGCAATATTTTACGAGTGTTAATAAATTCTATATTTATTATTTGATGCGAAACCTTATTTGGACGAACATAAAATTATGTCAAGGTTATTATACCCTTACGTGCTGTAAGGTAGCTTTATTTAAATTTATAGTAGTTTTATATCGGTCACATCATGCCTAAATAATTATAAAATTCTCACGTGACTGATCTCAGAGAGGAGAAACAGGATCGTTTGGATGCATTTGCATATCAGCTTGTCCACCGGTGCACCCTTTGAACCTCATCTTCGCGTCGTCACCAACTTCAACAGTTCTTTGACACAACATCAAAGTAATACAAGATACTACAACCAGCACTGTTGGCAGTACTAGAGCAACTATAAACTGACGGTACGTAGCGTCTAAATCGAAGCGAGCTACGACTGTATCAGGGCTGTTTTCTGTATAAAAACACGGGAATCTCGCTTTAGCATTATGATCTGTACCATCTCTTCCATAATCTTTAAGGAATTCTTTGCATTCGTCGGCTAGTGTATTGACACAACCTTCCAAGTTGATCATTAAGCGACTATCGTTAGCCAATGTTAGATCAACTTCCAAAGGAGCGATGACTCTATTTGGCGTCGCTCGGGTAGTGTACAAGTATTGTAAGTAAGTAAAGTTTGTAAGATCAGCTATATCATTCCTAGGTAATAAGGCAGCATTAATGCAATCTACAGCGACGACTCCAGAAGAACCATTGTGTACCGCATGACATGACAACATTAAAACTTCTTCACCTGAATCAGTCCACACTACTTCACTGTCTTCTTCTTTGGCTAGCTTGGCACATCGAGCTAGAAACACTCTATCGCCACTTAGTACTATGACGTTCTTATTCCTGGTTGGGATATCGACGCACCTTCTATCACAGTTGTAAGGCGTGCGTATTTTTCTACAAGTGCCACGATTACACGAGAACAACCCATGAACGTCTATACATGTTATTTTACCACGTCTTCCAGAACATTTTAGTGGTGGATCCGTTTCTCTGAAAGCGCATTCAAAGGCATCTGTTATATTAATACACTTCCCTTCAGTGCAGTTAAATGTTCCTGTCAAGTTTCTGCACTCATCCCTGATACAATGATACTTTCTTGCATTCTCCTGATCGATGCCAAAGCAGGTCTTGTTAGCGGCGCTTCCACATTCAGCTAGCAGTAAAGACGTTCCATTCTTCCGAACATTAACGTAGATCTGGATGCACGCTCCCGAAGTCTTGCTCAAACACCATTCGCCACAGGATCCCCAATCACAATTCTCTTTGTTGACAGCTCTGGTCGTCGTACACATAATCGGTGTTGGATCGATTCCGGAAGCGATAGCTCTAGTATACGGCATGTATATCGCCACTGTGAGGTAGACAATCGCGACGCAAGATAAGACAGCCGTCATCTGACAAATACAGATGGTGCCGCATATCTTCTGGTCTTGCGGCGGGATGATCAAATCCTCGACGGGCGTCGGTTTCGGCATTTCGAAGACCTGCTTCGGCCGTCGACGTTTCGTCACTGAAGGTGGTAGGTCTTGTGCGCATGCGTGCCTTGTGGATCGATCTGCCGCTGCACTGCGGGTGATGGTATGCTATTTTTTTATAACTCGATGTCAATGTCCATGAAGACAATGTTGGCACGCGATTGCGTCGCTATGTTGTTTATAATTACGCCTCATGGGGTGTTGCGTAATTAATTATGATAATATTTGAATTTATTATTTTATTAAGGTACGGTATACTAATTGAACAATACCAATAAAGTCTTGAATATCCAAAACATATGATATAAATGAATAGTGAAGTATATACACGACTCTACATGCTAATAAATTATCGAAATAAACAATAATATTATTTTAAGACCATAAAAATCAACCACTAACTTCTCTAAGCATAATATGTAGACAAGTTGTACAGAAATCTGAAATTTATATTTTTCTATACATAAAAATATGTATCTATACATAAAAATATGTCGCATATCCCTACTCTATCAATTAGGTTTTCCTTCAAATCAACAGGTTGTGACGTCATACAAATAGGGGTATTTCCGTATCTCTAAATCCTATATTACCGTTATATATTTGATAGATTTTATTGATCAAAATTATATTCACCAACTACTATCTATATTACGTTTTGTAATGACTATATTCGGAACCACCAAATATTTCGGGAAATTTAACAATTGAATTATATTTCACTGCGTTTTTCATACACAAATTAATAGTTTTTGGTATTTTTAATCACAAGAAATGATCAAAACACTTTGATCAATGTATACTTTCATATTTAAGTAAAGCACTTACCAAATTGAGTGATATTTAGCGTCCTTCCGAAAATCTCTTTTATCTTTAGTTTTTCGTCTACCAACAAAGCAGTAAACACAACGTAGACAATATTTTGATGGTATATCATAAACGTTTCTTCATATTTTCGCGTTGCATACAGTGGAGCCGATTGTTTAACATCTGACAGTTGTGAAGTTGTGCGCAGCTTGCTCTGCGCAATGCGGGCTTTCGTTACCAGCGTGAAGTTAACTGCGTTGTGTTTTGTTAGTGCATCTAGAGAATAATTTTAAAATAAGAACAGTATTTTAATTAGATAAATAGTTAATATTATATTTTTTTGTATTCTGGTAGGTACAGCAAAGTGATTACATTTGATCTGAAGGCCAATTCTCGTAATTAAAAATCTTCAAAATATCATTCCGATCTAGTCTTAGTATCAAGAAAGTTACAAATGGTATTCTCATAAACCAATAACCAACGTCAAATGTGAACATAGATCGTAATGAGATCGAGAATAAAATAAAAGTTAACTGAAGTCAAAACGGCATTCTGCTAACATTTTTAGATGACACAATACGAGTATGTCCAATAAAAACGTCAAAATGATGACTGAATTGAGATTGCAATGAGTTCGAGATGAGATCATATTGCCACCTCACTGAACTAAAAGAGGAGCAGAATACCATTTTTAAGTCAAATCATAATATAATCTCAGTTCGGTTAAAATTCATTCGCAGTGTCAATTAAATACGAGATTTGGACTTCTGATGTTTAGGACAGTGTAATCGAAAATATAATGTGGATTATCAAGAGGCGTTACGTCCCTCAACTATCGAATGATACCATTCTGATATTACTATATACGCTGGCTGACCCTGGAACACGACTGACTTTAACGAGCCACTATGATAGGTTTTTCACCAGAAGGCCAATTCTCGTAATTTTAAATGTTCAAAATATCATTCCGATCTAGTCTCATCGTCAATGAGAACATAGATCGTAATGAGATTGAATGTAGAATAAAAGTTGACTGAAGCCAAAACGGTATAATGCTACTGCTAATGCCAGGTGCATTTGACGTTGATTATTGGTTTAAGAGAATGCAATTTGCAACTTTCTTGACGCTGCGACTAGATCGGAATGATATTTTGAACATTTAAAATTACAAGAATTGGCCTGCAGGTATACGATGATTGCCTATTATCACTGTACGAAACACAACAGCAAGATGTTACTACAGACTGCCTCGGTAGCGCAGTTGTAATGTGTACGCGTGACGATTGAGGTCTACGCTGAGGTCTCGGGTTCGATCCCCGGGCCGGGTAAAGTGATATTGTGTTTTTCTATTACGAAATGCTCAGTATCAGCCCGGAGTCTGGAATTAATGCCCGGTATGGTGATAGGCTCGCCCCCTATCACATCATGGGACGGATATACGCTCGGCGAAATGTGGGTGTACTGCTTACACCTCTGCCTACCCCTTCGGGGATTACAGGCGTGAGTGCGTATACTTAATGTGAAATAGCTGAATATGATTATTTTTTAACAAACATACTAACAAATATTTTTATTACACGCAACTGACAATTAGCTAATAAGAGTCATCAGGTTCATAAACACTCCAGCAATTGTTTCACAGGATGTGAATGTGTTTATTAATCAAACAACAGGATAAGTTTCATAAAATGACTGTGATGAATTTACCATCAGGCGACGGTACTTTGCGAGATATTATTTTGTACCTACAACTTTTTTGGCAAAAAGTGCCTGAATGTAGACACAAACATCAGGAGGCCAATTCTCGTAATTTTAAATGTTCAAAATCTCATTCAGATCTAGTCTCAGCGTCAAGAAAGTTGCAAATGGCATTCTCTTAAACCAATAATCAACGTCAAATGTGAACATAGAACGTACTGAGATTGAATGTACAATAAAAGTTGACTGCAGCCAAAACGGTATAATGCTACTGCGAATGCTAGGTGCATTTGACGTTGATTATTGGTTTAAGAGAATGCCATTTGCAACTTTCTTGACGCTGAGACTAGATCGAAATGATAGTTTGAACATTTAAAATTACGAGAATTGGCCTCCAATTCACACCTATAACCTACCAATTTCACAAGATGGTAGGTCCCTCGTTTGCGGGAGGCCGTCTGTATTTTTTTACTAGCCTTGTATTATACATGTCCACGGGCACGGACCTCCTCTACTGAATGAGAGGGGGTTAGGCCTTAGTCCACCACGCTGGCCTAATGCGGGTTGGCAAGCTTCACATACCTTTGAAATTCTTATGGAAAACTTCTCAGGTATGCAGGTGTCCTCACAATGTTTCCATCACCGTTAACGCAAGTGATAATTAACAAATATTACACACATAACTTAGAAAAGTCGGAGGTGTGTGCTCTTGGGACTGGTTTCGAACCTGCGACTTTCGTCTCGACAGTCCCTACCACTCCCCACTGAGCTATCGCTGCTTGTAGTTTGTATTGGTACTACCAATTTCTCTATTTCTACCATCAAGCTGCAGTGTGTAAGCACTGTTATATCGATATGAAAGACATTGAAGCCAATGCAATTACTGGGCATTATGAGACAACAACTTATGTCTCGGGGTGACGAACGCAGTCCAGTATCATGCAGTGCATTGTAATTCAAAGTAGTGATGTTGTGTCTGTTTATAACCATCCGCGGTGATTACGCTCTGTGGCATTATTTGAGTTACGCGACAAAGAAAAACCATGACAATTAGAAATATCTGTAATTTACAAACGGCTGATCAGAGTTTCGTCAAATATTCCTATGAACCATCTCGATCAAACCAGTTTAAAAAAACCGCATCTATTTCGGTTCATTCGATGCCACGGTTAGATATACACTGGACTATTCCATAATAAAAATATTGTAAAATTTATAGTTGCCCAGTGTATTTTGATGATGCTATGTATGTTATGTATACATTAGTTGATATGATTTCTATATAGTGATTTCTTAGGTTTACGCGAATAT
This sequence comes from Mimas tiliae, assembly GCA_905332985.1. Lineage (NCBI taxonomy): Eukaryota > Metazoa > Arthropoda > Insecta > Lepidoptera > Sphingidae > Mimas > Mimas tiliae. Next base: position 2,331,079 of record HG995260.1, on the reverse strand, counting down.
TACATTAGTAATGTTTGGAGCCTTCGTCTGATTGTTCAGCAACTGCAGACTTCGTAGAGCGTCGGTGTTTAACATCAGCTATGTGTTCTTTTACGCGGGTCACTATGCTTCTTTTAGTTTGCCCGATATAGTAGAGCATACAGTCACAATTTATTTTTAAATGAAGGTAGGCAATGTAACATTAACTTTTTGAGACAACCTACACTTCAGTATCTCCCGTGACCACGAAGGCTGAAAAGCTTTCGAAACGTCGGGACTAAAATAAAATTTAAACCGCGATAAAATCCGTATAATCTAGTTTTATTTCAATGATTTCTATACATAAGTTTCATTATTTTGTACTGACTTGTCATAAGCGCTATTTTAATTGCCTACATGATTAATAAATTTATTTCATTTCATTTCATTAGATACACAGAAAGTCATACGGGCGCAACTTATAACACCTATATTTATGCTGGAGGTTAAAAAATGGTAACACCCGGAGCAAACAGTCATTCAGAATCCCTCTGTCGTAGGAGCCGCCTATTAAGAGCACTTAGAATCGCCTATTGAAGACAGAATGCTATTTTAGTTTACGAACTTGAGGACAGATGGCGGTGTAAATGTATTTTTATTTGCTTGTCTGACGAAATGAGGAGGTCGTTCGCCTGATTTTATGCGACACGCTCCCCATAAACAGAAACAATTCCACACAAAACTTTGAATTACAAAACTGCACTGGACTGCGCTCGTCACACCGAGATACGAGTATAAGTTGTTAAGTCTCATAATGCCTATTAATTTCACTAACTTCAATGTCTTTCAATCCGAAAGACAACATTTCTTACACACTGATGCTTGGCGATAGAAATAGACAAAGCGCTGCTACCAACCCAGACTTCTTGCTTATGAGGAATTGATGCATATTGCGTGATAAACTGATGTAGAAATGAAGCTAAATGTAATAAAAAAGTATGTTTTTTTTATTAATTTGTAATTAAGTGAAATTCCCTGTCTAAATATAAATTGAAGAGTAACTGCTGCTAGTTAACAAAGCGTTAATTATTTATATAACAATAACATAGGTTTGTCAGTATGTGTGTAGCTTAATCTGCCTAACACCGCATTATGACGCAATGATACTAAAAGTAAATAAATAGATAAGTTTATATTCGAATTTTCTCTTAGAGCAGATTTTTCAATCGCCAAGTAAACGTTAACAAATGAAATATAAGACGCCAAAATACAAAATTATAACGTTGTTAGTATGTACGAAGAAGTTGACATTATTGTTCTATTCTATTTTTAGATTATGGTCCCATCGATTTTCGATGATTTCGCTAATGTCAACTCAATAGCAATATCTAAAAATAAAGATCAAACGTAGACACCTTTAATAAGATGCTAAATTGTTAGTCCGATACTATTGTTAACGCATAGGTGTTATCTGACAGAGAAAGTGTAGTTTAAAAAGTGGTGAAAGATGAGCACTAACCCGCGAAATTCAATTTAATTTTGTTTCTTTTTAAATTGCAGCTCTATCCTTCGATTAATAAGGATAAACATGATTATGCGCAAATAATCACAATGGATATACGGAACAATAACAATGAAAACTATAAATATTGCTTCTAGAGTTAATGAATGTCCAAAATGGCTAATATGAGAAAAAAAAGTTTCTGGAGCTAGTAATGATCTTTCACCTTAATAAATTAAATGCTGTTGATATATCCAAGATGTATATAATACTCACCGATTGAAATGCCTTCATTATTTCCACCATAAACTTCATACTTTAGAATCACATATTTTGTTTACGTTTTGATATGTTATGCTTGAGTTTTGAACAGCAACTGCAGTTTGAGGTGAGTCTATGTTTGGCGCATGCGCGTGTCTACGCCAAGGGCCTTAACTTTACTGTATGCAACATTTACATCGACTTTATTTACGTATTGCGGACTTTAGTAGGGGATTTTTAGAAACTTTGGAATGATGAGTGGTAGAGCCACGCTGTAGACAAGTGTCTGCTGTAGAATGGGATGGCTCCCATCCCTAGTCGTCCCCATCCCGTCCTAGTCGTTACCACTGTCTCACAGAAAACCGGCGTAAAGTATTAGCTTGCTGCTGCGTTTCGTGCGGTGAGTGAGATATCCGGAGGCCCAAACCCTCTCCCCATCCCAATCCCTTAACTGTCCCCTTCTTTTAAGGTCGGCAAAGCACCCATGATTCTTTTGTTATTGTGGTCGTGCATGGGTGGTGGAGATCACTTACCATCAGGTGACCCACTTGCTTACAGAACAATTTGGCTTATAGTTTTTAAAACCAGTACCTATTAGGATTATTAGAATTTATAATAAGGCACCGTAGAGTATCTGATAAATCCAAATGTTCATTGCATATTTATTTATACATAATTATTACAAAGTAGATGTAGATTTATCTGTAAGTTTAGATATAATGTATTTTTAACTTTAGATATAATTTAGTTTTAAGTTAGATATAAGTTTAGATATAATTTAGTTTTAAGTTAGATTTAAGTTTGTATACACTACTTATGTAGATTACAGGAACCAAATAAAATCTATGTCGAAAGTGTTCATTTAATATATTCCTTACTCATACCCGTACCTACAAATGCTATATGATTAGGGCATTTACCATGAAGGTCGGACAAATAATCATCTGGTTACTACTGATTATTCCGGGTTAATACTCCATCAAGCCAGGACACTTCCCACACCGCATTTTTTTTTTTTTTTACTAGCCCTTTATTATATATGTCCCACTGCTGGGCACGGGCCTCCTCTACTGAATGAGAGGGGTTAGGCCTTAGTCTACCACACTGGCCTAATGTGGGTTGGTAGACTTCACATACCTTCGAAATTCTTATGAAGAACTTCTCAGGTATGCAGGTTTCCTCACGATGTTTTTCCTTCACCGTTAAAGCAAGTGATAATTGACAATTAATATACACATAACTTAGAAAAGTCAGAGGTGTATGCACTTGGGGCTGGTTTCGAACTTGCGACTTTCGTCTCGACAGTCCGTACCACTCCCCGCTGAGCTATCACTGCTATTTCCACTCCGCATTAGCCGCATACAATAACTACTTTATGTTATTGGTTTTATAGCAGACAATTACCTCATTTCCTTGGATGATTCTGGAATCTTTCGCCCTGGGGCATGAACTATGACAGAAATCATTTTATCAACTGACTTGATAAATATGTGGAAGATTCCTCGTATGCGAGAGGCCGTCTGGGTTGGTAAGTCTTGACTATTTCTGCCGCCAAACAGCAGTGTGTAACCTCTACTGTGTTTCGGTGTGAAAGACATTGATATAACTAGGCATTATGAGACTGAACATCTTATCTTCGAACACATATATCTTCGTTTCCTCACTCAAGCTAATAAAAAAAAAAACTCCGTCGAGTGTGGACCGAGTTTGATGAATCTCTTGTATTCGATAGGTTTTACTCCAATGGTGGTATGATCTGATTACGGAGATTGAAAATCAGAAACTCCTCAACGGATAACAGCCAAACGCACTGCGATTCGGGTTTTAAAGTCGGTTTTTTTATGGTATAGGCCGGGAAACGAGAAGTGAGTGAGATATCCGAAGGCCCAAACCCCCCCCCTTCCCAATCCCTTAATTATCCCTTTCCTTTAAGTTTGGCAACACACCCTTGATTCTTTTGGTATTGTGGGCGTACATGGGCTGTGGTGTTTACTTGCCATCAGATGACCCACTTGCTCGTTTGTCGGCCTATACAATAAAAAAAAAACCCGACCCGGGCCGGGGATCGAACCCGAAACCCCAGTACAGCATTCGTACCGCGTGCGCATTACAACTGCGCTACCGAAGCAGTCGTGTTAAGGTTTTTTAAGATTAAGTTGTCATAACTTACTGCTATAAATAAAGGCAAGTGAATGTGAGTTAATGAGGCCAAAGAGGTATGCAAGGATCGTGGCAAGTGGAAATCCGTTGTCTCTGCCTACCCCTATGGGAAACAGGCGTGAGTCTATGTTTGTATGTATATATAAATAAAGTATCCAAACCTTTGCGTAAATTGAAACAAATTCAAGAAATGAATGCACTTATTTAATTTATTTAATTCAGAAACAACTGGGACTTTGGAATACTGATGAATGCAAAGCAGTGCTACCTTGTAATTGAAACTTGTTATTCTTCTTCCATCTGCCCTTATCCCACTAGCAGTGGGATCTACGCAACATGCTTTTAACATATGCCAATAGAATCATGAAGGAATCATCAATAATACCAGAAGAATCATGGGCGCGTTACCGGCCTTAAAGGAAAAGGAGAATAATTCATGGATTGGGAAGGGGAGAGGCATTTGGTCCTCCGGATATCTTACTCATCATACGAAATGCAGCAGCAAGCCGTTACTTTACGTCGGTTTTCTATGAGACAGTGGTAATGACCTGGTCGACCCGGCCATTTATGTTGTAAACAAAACTACCTACAACGTGGCTCTACCACACGGCCATTCAGTATTTGAATAAATGTCCGCTGACTAGGTGACGCAGTTGTAATGCGTATGCGGTACGACTGCTGTGCTCAGGTCTCGGGTTCGATCTCTGAAATTACAAAGCACTACATGGCATTGAACTGCACTCATCAGCCTGAGACATAATAATATATTAAATGTCATAATGCCCAGTAATTTCACTGGCTTCAATATCCTTCATACAGAAACACAACAGTTCTTACACTGCTGCTTAGAGGCAGAAATTGACGAAGCGGTGGTACCAACTCATACGGCCTCTCGCATACGAGGGACCTACCATCAAGTTTATTTCAGTTTAGTTAAGCCTATTTATTTTATAAGCTTAGCGTCTATGGATAATTTGTTACCTATGCTCATGGAAATCTTACTTTTTAACCGACTTCATAAAAATAGTATAAGAGAAGCACAGAGGCCAGCCGGGTCAACGTTCATACAACAATATATCATCGGTGTCACACGCATTGCATTACGTTGTTAGTATGATTGTCCAATCGCAATTTATCTGTTAACAGTCTGTGTTGCTTACACAGGTGGAGTTTTTAACAGCCATATGCACCTACGCCTGTAATTTCCGAAGAAAGAAAGAAAGAAAAGTTTATTGTCATCATAAGAAATGCAACAAACATAATACAGTACACAATATAACGAATATTCAACTAACTTAAAATGAATATTAAAACTATACAGTTGCATGCCTTCACGGTGACAACAGGAGACCAAAAGGCCAATTCTCGTAATTTTAAATGTTCAAAATATAATTCCGATGTAGTCTCAGTGTCTAGAAAGTTGAAAATGGCATTCTCTTAAACCAATAATCAACGTCAAATGCACCTAGCATTAGCAGTAGCATTATACCGTTTTGGTTTCAGTCAACTTTTATTCTACATTCAATCTCATTGATGTTGATTATTGGTTTAAGAGAATGCCATTTGCAACTTTCTTGACGCTAAGGCTAGATCGGAATGATATTTTGAACATTTAAAATTACGAGAATTGGCCTTCAGCTCAGTATAATTATACTTTGATTATGGGGCGAGCCACAACACAGCGCTGGTTTTCATTTTCCTCCTAGAATGGCGTCCGGGGTAGGCAGAGGTACACCTCTCGGTTGTACTGGTTACAACCAGTACACTCACATTTCGCCGAGCGTATTATACGAGTTACTAATAACAGTAACTAGAATTCTTTAGCTGCTAATTTTAATATTTGCTTTTCAGTTTTTATTCGGTTTTTGTTAACCGACTTCAAAAATTGAGGAGGTTCTCAATTCGGCGCGTTTTTTTGTTTTTTTTTTTAAATATAATATGTGCATTGATTTCTCCACCAACTATAGACCGATTTTGTTGGAAAAAAATAATTTGATAGAGTTTACGTTAAATAGTTTTTATTTGATAGAAAATATTGATAAAACAATCACCTAATGTGACCGCTCATCACAAAACGCAAGCGATGCCCGGATCTTTCCAGACTAATGCATGGACACATAACATTTTGGTTCATAATTTACTCATAATAATATCTACTCAAATAAAATTATTGATAATAATTCTGTTTAAATTGCATTTTACACTTTATTCTTAGATGTTTACCATCTGTCACTAACTTATTTGTTAATTACTAGGAGCTTTGCCCATGTTTTTCGACAAAACATAAAATAAAAAAAACCGATGAATATGAGACATATCTTACTTTATTCCCCACATTATTCTGCATCTATTGGTATCGGTCTTGACCCCATACCCCCAGCGGTTTCGGAGGAGATAGCGTGACAAGCTTTTGGCAGCGGCGGCGGCGGCGCTAGTTACTTTTTTTAGAATAGGGAGATAAGCAAGTTATGTAACTAATATTATTAAATATTTATACGCTTCAGTAGCAGATTTCGGCGAACCTTACTACTGTAACCAAATACCAATGTATGTACGCGATCTCAGAAATAAACATTTTGAATTCGAATTTGAATTTGAATTTAATACATTCATTGAATTCTTTAAACGCCCCAAAAGGGTTGACCTCAGGCAGGCGGCCGGTCGTAAAAACTACAAGCCAAATATTTCTAACATGTTTTAAGCATGTTGCACTGACCCCACTGCGAGTGGGATAAGGGCAGGCGGAAGAAGACGAGAATACATTCATTCAATAATCAGTGTGAGAGAAAATGCTTGGTTTTGACTATGAAAAATATGTTAAGTGTATATACGGATACTCTACCATCAAACTCGGCATATAGTCAAAGATATTTTATAACAGAAGCTGGAAAACGAGCAATTGGGTCACCTGATGGATGGATGAACCAGAAGGATCATGGACACGTTGCCGACCATAAAGAAAAGGGATAATTAAAGGTTTGAGAAAGGAAGGGGGGATTTGGGCCTTCAGATACGTCATGATACCAAACGTAACAGTAAGCCGCTTCTTACGCTACGCTTTGCTAACAGAAGCCGGAAAACGAGCAATTGGGTCACCTGATGGATGGATGAACCAGAAGGATCATGGACACGTTGCAGACCATAAAGAAAAGGGATAATTAAAGGTTTGAGAAAGGAAGGGGGGATTTGGGCCTTCAGATACGTCATGATACCAAACGTAACAGTAAGCCGCTTCTTACGCTACGCTTTGCTAATGCACGTCAGGTTTCTGTGAGACACTGGTAACAACCCAGCTGATCCGTTCTGTCTGTAGACGAAACTGTCTACAGCGTGGCTCTACCATTTGCATTATATAGTGTAAATGCTAAAAGATTTAATAATAATAAATACACCCAACAGTCACACACACAGTCCTAGCCCCACACTATGTAAACCAAACCCGAAACAATTCTTTGTAGATCACACAAACATATTTTGTGTCAGTGCGGGAAACGAACCTACGGCCTTTCGCTTCGCAGCCGGCTACTCGCTCGTTGCACCACGGAGGCAGTCCAAATTATTATTATATTGTGGATTGCACTATCATTCAGTTAAAGATAAAGTCAAAGTGAGTTAAATTTAAGTTATTGTAACAAGCAATGGTTGGCGACAATTAAAGATTTACTATAAATAGTACTCAAAACAAATGATACCATCTTTAATAACCTAATCCATGGCTCGCTACAATAACTTTAAATTTTACCGAGGGTTAGTGCAACCTACACTAAGCGCCTGTCTCACCACCTTTGAGTAAACGCTACTTATCAAATAAAATATGGCACGTCTTAATATAAAAGACACATTCTAACTCCGTAAGGAAGATGTATTTTAGGAACTTTTAAAAATAGCTGTCTTATAATTTAACTTGAATATTGAAACAGGCTCTAAGTGTAGTGGCCTTTAATCAGTTAAAACAGAATTAATACTAACATCAGAGAACAGTTAAAAATAGTGCACCTGCAAATCCAGAATTTCTTGTTTTACTTCGTTTTAGTTCAGATATAGTCGTATCTAGACGACATTTTCGCTATCATTGTACAAATCTTTATGGACTGGCCACAAAGTACGAGTACAATTTTTTATTAATTTAAATAGCTGGAGAAACGTTTTATGGTTGTAAACTAGCCGTATCGCACAGCATCGCTTAGTTTGCTTGGCAGAATGTAAACCCTGATTCAAGGATCGAATAATTTTATTGTTCTATTGTGTCTGGTATGGCGATAGGCTCGCCCCCTATCACATCATGGGACGGAAACAAGCTCGGCGAAAGTGAGTGTACTGGTTACACCTCTGCTAAACCATTTGGGAATTACAGGCGTGACTATAAGTTTTTTTAGACACTTGATCTATATAATTCACTTACAGTACATCGATCCTTAAGTTGGAGGTAGTTTCGTTTGTGTGGATGGAAATAACATTATTTTTCTACATCATTTATCTCAAAAATCTCAAGATCTTATGCTTCATAATAATATACATGCAATCGTACATATTTACAACAGAATATATTTTTAATAAAGATGTTCCAACCCAGTTTCCACGCAAAATGTTGGCGACATCACATAACCCTCGATTTTAATCAATAATGATCTTCGCAGCTCGGTAAGTATATAAATAGAGGGCACACCGGATCGGCAGTATTCTTGTCTCAATCCTCAACATGAAGACTCTGTTTGTGCTCGCTGCTTGCCTCGTCTTGGCCCAGGTGAGTACTTTTTTCTCGGCGTCGTATCAGAGTTTCCTCTTAGCCCCATGGTATAATAGAAAACACTGTCTTTTTAAACACTTATATTGATTACAATACAAGTTATAGAAAATTACTGCTCCTCGCTGCTGAACCGCCAGCAATACCAATTTTTGCAATAGAAATCCCTACCATGTTTATGGCCAATCAATCATTTATCCGATTTTCATTTGAAACAAAACAAATAAATATTATAAACAATACGAGTTTTCTAAACAATTGTTATAAATCACAAATAAATTACAACTGTTTTAGCTCATTACAACGTTAATTCAAAGTAGCTGATGTTTGCAAACACTATTTTAACAATCGGTAGTAGCAATGTGGTTTAATATTGATGGTTTAAAGTCTACCTAAACCATACAATATTTCAAATCAAACTAATATTTAAATCACACTCTATAAGTTCTATAAGTTCAGTAAGTCGTACCTAATATAAACATATTTCCTGTAGTAACATTGTAAAATAGCAGTTTAAATAAGTAAAATTCATAAAAGCGTTGACAAATAATATAAAATGATTAATGTATTTACTTTAAAAAAAAAGCTTTCAATACTTCCGGCTATAACCATTTATTTTTATTTTTGATCAATAGACCGCGGTATGCAGGTGCGCCCATATATACTAGGTGGTAGGTCTATAGAGTATGTCCAAGTAGGTATCTTTTTTTATCTACTTCTGCTTTCAAGCAGCAAGTATAAGAACTGTTTTATTTCGGTTTAAAAGAGATTGGAGCTTGTGAAATTACTCGGCATTAGGAGTCTCTTATGTCTCGAAGTGACTACCATGATTGCTGGAGAATAAACACTATGCGACAATAACCAAGAGCCTTTCCTGTGCTAGTTGATTCATTGGCTTAGCGATGATGGTGTTGAGAATATAATTTCTTTACAACTAGTGAATTACTTTTTTAGCTTCTGACAATAAAGAGAGGTGCAAAACATGTCTGTGGCATTGTAACACCCAAACGAATGGTCCGATTTCAATGCATTTTTTCTATTTGAAACTTGGTTTATTCTTCATTTTAAAGTAACAAATCATTTATCATTATTCATCTTTATTATTATTTACTATTAGATAGCAGTGATAGCTCAGTGGGGAGTGGTATGGACTGTTGAGACGAAAGTCGCAGGTTCGAAACCAGCCCCAAGTGCATAAACCTCTGACTTTTCTAAGTTATGTGTGTATTAATTGTTAATTATCACCTGCTTTAACGGTGAAGGAAACATCGTGAGGAAACCTGCGTACCTGAGAATTTCTTCATAAGAATTTCGAAGGTATGTGAAGTCTACCAAGCCGCATTAGACCAGCGTGGTGGACTAAGGCCTAACCCCTCTCATTCAGTAGAAGAGGCCCGTGCCCAGCAGTGGGACGTATATAATACAGGGCTAGTATTATTATTAGATCAATATATAATAAAACCTTGATTTTATTCTTTAATGTAATTTTATGATTGCAAGAAATTTACTATGTGTTTTAATTGGAATCTTTTTATTAAGCCATATACAAAAACTAACAATTCAATTTCATTATGGTACAATGATACACAATGCAGTAGTGTTTAAACTAGGCCGAGCAGGATACAGATCATTGTCAAAATCATTCCATTGCGTAGTAAAAGCGTCATAATGGCTCCTTTATTGGTCTTTATAAATTTGACTAATAATAATTTGAACTGAACAAAACTTCCTCTGCTTGGCGTTATCCCGTCTTTATGCCAGGGTCCGCTTTTCCACTTAGACACTTTCAATTTGCTCTGACTTGAACATCCTCCACAAAGAGACCATTGGCTCTAATACGAGTATCTTCTTATAAGACTTTTAGGGCTTTATCATTTTTTCAAAGAGGTAGAGGATATTTTGTGTTAGTATACAAGTCACTACTATTGCTATCCATGGATGTAGCTAGGTAGGCGTAAGAGTGGTCATGACACACCCTAGAAATCTTTCGTTGCTTCCCTTAAAAAATCGTAATACAATAATGGGCGTAATTAAGTAGGGGCTAGGGTGGGCGCCAGCACTTTTGGCCGACCGCGGAGTCGTACTCCTGGAATGATCTGTAAGCATTTGCAACCAACATACTCCTGTGGTTTCCTTAAAACGTGAATTAGTTAGTGTGAGTTTAGTAAAAAAAAAATAGGTTTTTAATAAGTTTAGTCCAAATAATATAATTATTTTTATTTCACTTTAAAACTATAAGCCATTTTTTCTGTAACACTCGTTAAAAAACATGTTTTATGTTATGTTGTACTAGCTTATCCAGTCAAATCCACCCCCGCTATAATTTTTATTTTAGGGTACAACGTAGTTTTTTATAACCTTAGCTTAGAACACTCGAGAATAGTAATTCTTAATAGATGTAAGAATTTCTGAAAATCGGATTGCTTAACACGTGATAAACATACTTACAATCTTTATCTCTTTATTAGTGAATTTTGTCACTGTTCGTTTATTTTTAAAATTAATAAGGATGTCCATAAATGAATTCTCCCCATAGAGGTTGATGTTAGGCATGCGGCTGGGCCTTTCATGAAAACTACAAGCCAAATCTTTCTGTAACATGTGTAAAAAGCATGTTGCGCCGACCCCACTGATTAAAGATCTAACTTTATTTTTCTTTGTTGCAGGCTTTGACCGATGAACAGAAGGAGAAACTGAAGAAACACAGGTCTGAATGTCTGTCCGAGACAAAAGTAGATGAACAGCTTGTTAATAAATTGAAGACTGGCGATTACAAGGTAAACTCTATTATAAATAAATAAATACACCCAACACACACATAGCCCTGACCCAACACTAGATAAACCTGTATCGTGGAAATCAGGAACTATGAGGGACTTGCGGTCCCACAACACCCAGACCCGAAACAAATTTTAATGGATCACACAAACATTTGTCTTGGTGTGGGAATCGAACTTACGGCATCTCGCTTCGCAGCCGGTGACTCATCCACTGCGCCACGGAGGCTGTCAAATTTTGCAAATATATTCCCAAAAATCCTTTACATAAACGAAATTGAGAACGCAGAGTTGTATAATATTAATGCCATAATCAATAGATTAAGTCGTAAAGCAAATATACTAGAATGATAATTATGGTAAAAAAAATGAAAACACTGACTCTACCAAACTCTACATCTATTGCATTAGCCTCAAACTTGAAAAACTGGAGAAAATATCCGGAGGGTCAAATCCCCTCCCGTTCCCAATCCCTTAATTACCGCTTTCCTTTAAGGTCGGCAACGCGCCCATGACTCTTTTGGTATTGTGGGCGTACATGGGTGGTGGTGATCACTTACCATCAGGTGACCCACTTGCTCGTTTGTCGGCCTATGCAATAAAAAAAAGATAGCAGCTGCGATAGTAATATCTAATAAATAGATTTACAGGAACTTGTAGTATTTTCTCCATTCCATTCCTTTCCTCTAAGGTCCACACGCATTATTCTTCTGGTATTATGAATAACCATGGAAATGGGGATCACCAATCATCAGGTGACCCACTTGCTCATTTTACTATGAGTTTCGAAAACTAATGCCCATATTTTCTTAGGCGGAAAACGATCCCTTGAAGAAATATGCCCTCTGCATGATGATTAAGTCAGAGCTGATGACAAAAGAAGGAAAATTCAAGAAGGATGTCGCTTTGGCTAAGGTTCCCAACCCTGGTAAGTTCTTTATGTTGTTCCCAACTATCTCTTTCGATCACAATTATTATTGGGTTCAAATGTTTTAATAGTGTGTTAAACATTATTTTATATTCTCTCAACCGATTCTCTGAGAGTAATCTATACACAACCTACTTCAATCCATGTAAACTAGAGCTAGATATAGCGTTTAGAATTCTATCATACAAACTCTAACAGCCATTTTGGAACGTCTTTAAAATATACTTTACGGCCATTCGCAATTAATAATCTTAGTTTGATTGTCAAGATAGATACCAAAAATCTACCAATCAAACTATGTAATTTGAACGTGTGACCTTCAATCTGTATTTTGATGGGCTCATTTGTCCGAATTGTCCCGAGATTCAAATTAACGGTGTTTAATAATTTATATAATTTTGTTTCAGCCGATAAACCAGCGGTGGAGAAGTTGATCGACACTTGCCTGGCCAACAAAGGCAACACCCCACACCAGACCGCGTGGAACTACGTCAAATGCTACCACGAGAAGGATCCCAAGCACGCCATCTTCTTGTAAATACAATAAGAATTGAATGTATGAACAATTTCTAAATACAGGGTGACACATTGAATTGGCATTTTTATTAATTTTTTGTATCCTTGATAGAACACTTCTATTACAAAATTTCACCGTGGGTAGTTTTGAGCTGTTTCATAATTTCTAACTTGAATATATTTTATAATTATAGAAATAATCGTTAATAACTTAATATTAAGTTTAAATGTTAATCTAAATGATTCACAAGTGAAAGATACTTAAACCAAGATAGAGAAGAAAAGTAAGGCAATCATTTCTCTTGATGTCAGTACAATCATTTAAAAGAACATAAAATAAATATACAATCCCGAAACGTAAAAAAGACCACTTCAACATTATTGTATGTTTACCTCTAAAGAATAGTTTTACTAAACCTTGTAAATCAGTTACTACATACAAACATGATTCTTGCAGTGATAATTTATGGATCAATATACTTTACGCTATTTTGGTTCCGAAAAAGGAACGGGAAAGAAATCCACGCGGGAAAAGCCAGAGTGATCAAAAGATAATACCTATGAATTAAATATTATAAATATGTATTACATATTCCATACAGGATCGTTGGCTAGATAGATATCAAATAAAGTACCTACGAAACATAATCTTAATAACTATTGTATCTATCATAAGTTACGATTTACAAATAAATGAATTACTCTAGACCCAGATCTATGAAACAATAGATTGTTACATCATCTCTATCATTTAATTTTGTTTATGAATAAAGATTCCAAATATTATTGTTTGTTTGAATATAAATTCAGTAGTATTTGATAATGATATTCATTCACACGTTTATCGTAGTACTCACTACTGCAGTTTCAGTTTTTACTTCTATAATGGCAGTGGGAACGAAAGTGTTTATTGGTTTCTTTGCAAAGATATGTATTTTTAGTGGATCTAATTTATTTAATCATTATATTAGAATTTGTTATTGTTGATAGTTTTTGAGTACAGCCACACTGTAGACACTTTTGTCTACAGTATGAATGGGCCGGCTCATCCGGATCGTTACCACTGTCTCACCAACCAACATAAAGTAGCGACTTGCTGCTGCGTTTCGTACGGTAAGTGAGATATCCGGAGTCATTAGAGCAAATGGGTCACCTGATGGTAAGTGATCTCCACCGCTCATGTACGCCCATAATACCAAAAACATCACGGGCGCGATGCCGACCTTAAAGGAAAGGTGTAATTAGGAGATTGGGAAGGGGAGGGGAATTTGTGCCTCCAAATATCTCAATCACCGTACGGAACTCAGCAGCAAGTCGCTACTTTATGTCGGTTTTCCGTGAAACAATGTTGGGTATATTTAGTTCACTTTGGTATGGTTTCTAGATTTTTGATCAAGTTTCTACAGACATGATGGAATTTCATCAGAAACAGGACATTATTACCCTGAAAAGTTATCAAATGGAATGCGTGGAGGAAACCAAAGTTGATCCTGACTTGGTGATCAGATTCAAATCTGGTGACTGGAGAGTAAGTACATATATACATACACACTCACGCCTGTAATCCCCGAAGGAGTAGGCAGAGGTGTAACCAGTACACTCACATTCCGCCGAGCTTATTTCCATCCCATGCTGGATAGGGGGTGAACCTATCGCCATACCGGGCACAATTCCAGAATCTCGGCTGATACTGAATGTTTCGTAATAGAAAAACCCAATATCACTTTTACCACAAGGTGGTAGGTCCGTCGTATTGACATGGACATGGCCGCAACACTTATCGATAAATGTCTTAGTGCCACAGCAATGCCTGCCCCAGACATCGCTTGGAGCTATATCCATTGCCTACACACCAACGATCCTCTTGGCAACTTCTCTTCAATTTCCATTCCCACACCAACAGTGACATCTATTTGAAAAATAAGTTACTACACATATATATTCAATTCTTCAATAAAACACTCCAGCACGACATTAAACATCCTCTATACACGCGTGCAGTTGCGCGTAACCGACTTTGCACACCAGCGCCACCAATGTATACAGTGAACGAACTACCTCCTACTTGATTCCACGATTAATAAATGACTTACCTACCGACGTACGCGACAGTATTACACCAATTAATATAAAAAACAAATTAAACAATTATTACTTGAGTACCTAATGTTAAAAACGCTTGCCTAGTTTCAACACTAAACCATCTTTTTATTTTTTGTTAAACTAATGTGAATGTATATCTTATATAGCATCACTATAAACCTCAGTGGTTTTCGAATGCATATACTAACGATTATTGTATTTAAATAAATTAATAAATAAAAAAAAAATAAAAAAAAATATAATGTTTTATTGTGTTACAACGCTATCTATGTATATTAGGGTTAATTAGGCAGATGCGCCATGACAATGTTGGCATAATAATTGAATATAGCGCCATCTATATAATTATTTTTGAATGAGAAGGAACTTAGTTCAGTATGAAAGTATAAGTAGAGTTCTAATAGAATTGGATAGATGTCAGTGAAATAATTTTTATTTTATTTAACATTAATCCATACTAATATTATAAATACGAACGTAACATTGTATGTCTGTCTGTTACGCTTGCATGCCTAAATGAATGAACGGATTTTAATGCAATTTGGTAAGGAGATAGGTCCTATTCTGGGAAAGCACATAGGGTCCTACCTACTTTTTGTCCCGGAAAAAATATTCACGCGGGTGGAGCCGCGAGCAAAGGCTAGTATTATTATAAAACTTCATTGATAATGTTACAATATTATTGGCTAGTAGAATTCTTTATTAGAAATTTAAGTATCAATGTTGATGCTAAGTTCATGAAAAAATAATATTAATTTACAAAAGTCACTAAGTCTAGATAACGTTGAAAGAGGTGCCGTAACTAGGTATTTTTTGAAATAAAACTAGTTTATACATATTACAACTGCGCACCAAGGCAGTCAATAAAAATAAATATAATTTTAAAATGAAGGTAGACAATGTAACATTAACTTTTCGAGACGACTTACACAGTTCACAGTTACACACTTCAGTTTCTCCCGTGACCACGAAGGCTGAAAAGTTTTTGAAACGTCGGGACTAAAATAAAAATTAAACCGCGATAAAATCCTTAGAAACTAGTTTTACTTCATCGTGTTTTATTTCAATGTGTAATATTCGCGTAAACGTAAATAATATAATATTGGGAGTATCGCACAATATAATAATCAAACAACTGATTTTTACAAAAAAAATATTCATCATCATCATCATCAGCCTGAATTCGTCCACTGCTGGACATAGGCCTTTCCAAGTTGGCGCCACCCTTGACGGTCCTCCGCCTTCCTCATCCAGCCGCTTCCCGCTACGTGTATCAGGTCGTCGGTCCAGCGGGCTCGAGGTCGGCCTACACTACGCTTGGATAGACGTGGTCTCCACTCTAGCACTTTTCGACCCCAACGGCCATCGTTGCGGCGACAAATGTGACCAGCCCACTGCCACTTCAACTTGCTAATTCGGCGGGCTATGTCGGTTACTTTAGTTCAAAAATATTACCTTTATTCAATTTAAAAACTTTATGCATCATCTACATGAACTACTTAATAGGTAAGTGTTTTGTATTTTTTTGTATTATCAAACATAACATAGCCATTCGGATAGATTTCATAATGCTTTACCAATAACATGTTTCCTTACAATTAACCCCACAATGTATGTACCTATTAGCAAAAACCTGCTCCCGACTGCGCTGAGCTTGCTCGCTGGCCTCCCTGTAATTATTACTAGCGCCACCACTGTCTATTGCGCCACTTACTAAACACAAATATATTTTATTAAATGATTTGAATGTTCCGTATATTTCAATATATCTATTTTTTCTCCACCGCCAATTGAGGCATTGGGAAAGGGAAGGGGATTTATGCCTTTTTTATGGCATAGGCCGGGAAACGAGCAAGTGGGTCACCTGATGGTAAGTAATCTCTACCGTCCATGTACGCCCTTAATACCAAAAGAATTATGGGCGCGTTGCCGACCTTAAAGGAAAGGGATAATTAAGGCAATGGAAAGGGGAGGGGATTTGGGCCTGCAGATATCTCACTGACCGTACGAAGAGCAGCAGAAAGCTGCTACTTTACGTCGGTTTAAATAATAACTAAGTTAATGTTGCAAAAAAATTGCATAGTCGAAGAAATCGTATTTATTTTTCTGTGAATACGAATATTATGAGTACTTACTAATCAATAGATGATTCGAATTAATAAGGTATAGATAACAATAAGAAGTCATATAGAAATTAATAAGGCATAGAGGGATTATAATAAAATATGTTTCGGCAAATTTTGCCCTTTAGATTCCAATAGTAAAATAAATATTTAAACTAACGCCTTTAACCTATAAGGTGTAGGCATAAAATTCCACTCGCAAAATGATGTTGAGCTTTGTAGTCTGTGTCTTACCATGTAACTTTTGAATAACTTGACTTAAATTAACATATATACATACATACATATGGACGCCCGCCTGTAATCCCCGAAGCGGTAGGCAGAGATATAACTAGTATAGCCACATTAAACCGAGCTTATGTCCATCCGATAATAAATCATGATAGAAAAACCCAATATCACTTTACCCGACCCGGGGACTGAACCCGAAACCTCAGCACAGCAGTCCGACCGCGTGCGCATCACAACTGCGCCACCGAGGTAGTCATATTAAAACCATTTAATAGTTTTGTGCAGATTTATAACAATATATCATCAAGCTACGACCCAAGGAGCGGACAGCCAGTTACCAACAAAATTCAAGACTACGGTACTCTAAAACGTATAGAAAAAGGTCGGTAGTTTTCAAACTCAATCCATAATTACAGGTTTCGTTTTTTATAATAATAATACAATAATAAACGTTTAGACGCGTTCGTTGTTCTTAGAATTACAATTGGTTTACTATTACGAAATGTTAAGGTTACTAGAATCAGAAGGCCAATTCTCGTAATTTTAAATGTTCAAAATATCATTCTGATCTAGTCTCAGCGTTAAGAAAGTTGCAAATGGCATTCTCTTAAACCTCTCTCTCTCTCTCTCTTAAACTTAAAGTATTGGTTTAAGAGAATCCCATTTCCAACTTTCTTGACGCTGAGACTAGATCGGAATGATATTTTGAACATTTAAATTACGAGAATTGGCCTCCTGATACCGGCGGTTTTATTATCAGGAAGACTTTATAATTGGCTTAATTATTGTTTATCAATCGAGACACGGTATCATCATCATCATCAGCCACAAGACGTCCACTGCTGAACATAGGCCTCCCCTAATGCCTTCCAGGCCGACCTGTTGGAAGCGGCCTGCATCCATCGGCTTCCTGCAACCCTTGTCAGGTCGTCGGTCCATCTTTTAGGTGGACGTCCTCTGTTGTGCTTGCCCGTACGTGGCCTCCATTCGAGAACTGTTCTGCCCCATCGGCTATCAGTTCTGCGAGCTATGTAGCCTGGTATGCTGAGTTAATATTATTATCTATACAAATAAATAAAATTAAAGTGTCTGTTTGTAATATTTAAATAACCGCTTTTTACTACATGCATATGAATTTATATACGGTACATATATCAAAATTTTTTTTTTTACAATTTTTGTCTGTCAGCCTGTTTGTTCCGGCTAATCTCTATAACGACTAGACCTATTTTGACGGGACTTTCACTGGCAGATAGCTGATGTAATAAGGAGTAACTTAGGCTACTTAGGTACTTTGTTATCACGGAAAATGACATTCATACGGGCAGAGCCGCGAGCAACAGCTAGAATATTTATACAAATTGCCTCGGTGACTGACTCGGTGGCGCAGTTGTAATGCGAACGCGTTACGATTGCTGGCTGAAGTCTCGGGTTCGATCTCCGGGTCGGGTAAAAGTGATAATGGATTTTCTATTATGCTTAGTATCAGCTCAGTGACTCGAATTGTGCCCGGTATGGCGATAGGCTCTCACCCTATCACATCGTGGGAAGGAAATAAGCCTGGCGAAATGTGGGTGTACTAGTTACACTTCTGCCCTATTCCTTCGGGAATTACAGGCACGTATGTAATTAAACTTATAACAAAATTTTGATTCTATTCGTCATGAATTATCATATAAAATGTACACTATGTGCAATAGTAAACATTCAAACTATGTTTTAACCAGGCCAGTTCAATTACAGGCTATCTAAATGACGATCATCCTTTGTGCAGGCCACATGCATTATACCTACATAGGCGATGGTGGGTAAAGCCATTTACTACATTATCGGTACATGTCACCAGTTGGATGGTTATTTATTCATTGTTTGTCGCTATTTATCTGCTGGTTTGGTGTTTGTTTGAAAATTCTAGGTGTTTTTGAGCATAATGTTTTTATATAAATAAATAAATAAATAAATACACCCAACAGTCACACACATAGTCCCGACCCCACACTAGGTTAACCTGTATCGTGGGTATCGGGAACTACGAGGGACTTGCGGTCCCACAACACCGAGACCCGAAACAAACATTTGTCTCGGTGTGGGAATCGAACCCACGGCCTCACGCTTCGCAGCCGGCTACTCGCCCACTGCGCCACGGAGGCTGTCAATATAGAACTATTGTATTTTTAACACAAATTAGATTGATACATACATACATACATACACACTCATGCCTATGTAAATTAGATTGATGTAATATTTAATGACGAAATTTCAACAACTTCTAATTAATGTGTCGTTGTAAATATAACCAATGTGGCCAATTATTCTCGTAATAGGGTAGTTGACTAGATTTTTTTATTATTTAAATCAATAAGTTACGTTACTCAAAATCTATTGCAGAAAGAATTTTATAAATCGGACCAAAAATAAATAAATTATAAGTCATTCAAATTCTGTAGAAGGGGTAATTGTCAAATGACAGACGACACAACCTTTGACGTCACTGTGTAAAATGTTCATTATGGTGCACGCGTGCAAGCGAGATAATGAGATATCCCTACTACGCACCCACTTTTCCTCTTACCAACATTTAAAGTCATAACTGTGGGCACATTTCTGAACAAATGTTGATTGTGTTTTAATAAAATAGTTTCTTTTGCGTATCATTTCCTGTTGATTATAAAATTATGTATAAAATTCAATATAGGAAACTACCCTATTAAAAATGATAAAAATATCATTGCGATCTAGTGTAAGTGTCAAGAAAGTTGCAAATGGTATTCTTTTATCAAACTCAATTGTGAACATAGATCGAAATGAGATCGGAAATAGATTATAAGTTGACTGAAGCCAAAACGGCATACTGCTAATATTTTTAAATGCATACATTTCCTTATATAAACGTCAAAATTGTGATTGAATTGAGATTGCAATGAGATCATATCGACAACGGACTGAACTTATAGAGGAGCAGAATACCCTTTATAAATCTAATCTCAGTTCGGTTAAAAGATGGGTTAAAATTCATTGACAGTGTCACTTATATACGAGAATTTAATTTCTGTTATCAAAATCAATTGGTCTGCCAAAAACAAGATAAAACTAAACGGTTGTCTGTCTGGTAGAGATCTCTATTAGCGATAAGACTGCCTATTGATACGTTTATTAATCAATAATTGTTTCTTTTTTACTATAATATTTTGGATAGTGTACAAAAAAGTGTTATCTATCTATTTTCATTCTGCCAGGGTCCGCCTTCTCGTACAATAGATCTGACGGTATTTGGTATTTAATATGTGGGGCGCCTTGGTGGCGCAGTTGTAATGCGTACGCGTTACGATTGAGGTCAACGCTGAGGTCTCGGGTTCGATCCCCGGGTAAAGTGGTATTAGAATTTTCTATGACGAAATGCTCAGTATCAGCTCGGAGTCTGGAATTTGTGCCCGGTGTGGCGATAGGCTCGCCCCCTATCACATAAGGGACGGAGATACGCTCGGAGAAATGTGGGTGTACAGGTTACACCTCTGCGTACCCCTTCGGGGATTACAGGCGTGAGTGCGTATGTATATGGGGCGACTGTAGGGGTCCTCCACCGCAACAGGGACCAAGTTTCGCCATTTCCTCGTCCGTTAATCAGCAGAGTGTGCCATGTGCAAATGCAGTTGGCTTTGGACCTAAGATATTGGTGGCATATTTAGCCTCCAAAAAGCTATTAACCAATTTTGAGTCAGTGCTATTGCAATTTAATGGTCAATCATTGGTAGAGGCTTAGAGAGCATCAGCTTAATTTTTTTAAGTTTAATTTTAAGCTTTTTTGAGTCGGGTATATTTCTATTGTAAAATTTTGTTACTACTTTTCCTGAAAGAATGTCGAAGTTTTAATATTTCATCCCCGATTTCACATCCTTAGGGCTAGCTAGGGGTTAAGGGAATGGGAAGGGGAGGGGATTTGAGCCTCCAGATATCTCACTCACTATACGAAACGCAGCAGCAAGCTGCTACTTTACGTCGGTTTTCTGTGAAACAGTATTAACGACCCGGACGAGCCGGCCCATACATGCTGTAGACAAAAGTGTCTATCTCTACCACTTGTTCGTTTACATATAAAATATAAAAAAAGGACAGAACCATGGTGAGTTTTACCGCTACATAAATAAGTGAAATTACTCCACACTAGCATTATACGATGGTATCTGTGTTAACGTTAATGTATATGTATTTATAGGTAGGTATAGTGTAAAATCCGCCAATTAATATGAATAATAATGTGGTAGGTATACCAGATTTAGTTTTAGTTTTTATTAGAATTCCATTTTTATTTACTAGCCTGAACGGGTAGGCTTATTAAACTACCGACTCAAAATCTTTCAGTTTTTTGAGTTGCTTTTATTTTTTGTAAAAAAGTTTTTTGTGATATCTCCGCCAGATGTGGATGATGATATTGTTGCTTTTTGTGTCCGATTGCGTTTACTCCGAGGGTGGTATCCAAAGACTTAAATGTATACTACTAGACAAGCTGCGCGGTACATAGAAATTGTACCACTAAGTTGCGGTCAATTGACCGTAACTCAATATTACCATCTCACTTACTCTCAACTAGGACCGCTATCGCTCTCCCTGTTTGAGAGCTGTCAAACTCGCGCGCTATATGACGCAATTTTACTTCTAAACCGCCCGTCTAGTAGAATACACTAGATTATTTGGTGGTGTCATATAAATTTGGCTAAAATTTAATGACGGAGTAGGTAAATGGAAGTCTTCTCAAATGAAAACATCAAATACACCGCGATTCAGGTTTCAAAGGCAGCATTAGAAGTTTTTAACGTGTAATTACCAGTTAGGTAGGCTGATTAAATCAAAGTTCTGTTAGTTGAATGTTGATTTGATCAGCCTTTCAGAAAGTGGGTGGTAATGTCTCTTTAGTACCGTTTCACATACTTTTTCATATTAATTTGAAAGCTATGTTGACTAACATGTGTGTCAAATCAAAGGCGTTTATCACGCTTCTAGCAACTCAATTTCGACTTGACATTGGAATTAATTAGTTAATTTAACATTGATCAGCCTTTCAGAAATCAGGCGTTAGTGTATTAAAAAATGATTGTATATTGAATGTCAGTTTAATCTATGCAAAAGATACCTAGTAGATAAAACAATTTTTACAATGAACTTTGGTCGATCAGTACAAACAGGCATGTAGACAAATAGCTTCGTAATATGAAGCATTTCGCCAAAGATAAATCTTTAATATATTTTCACGACTACGTTCAACACCCTCCGAAGAAATTCCCCAAAATTACTTATTTCAATTTTTCCATATTTATCATTGTTCTTATTTACTGTATAAACCCACACCATTTTTATACAAAAAACACAACTTCAAACTGTTATAGGAAATAAATAAAATAAATGACTGAGCGCAGTCAGAAATCACGCCAAATCTTTCCATACCAACCTAATTGCATTTTGAAATCAAAAGTACCTTTTTTTATTAGGTACTGGCTGAAACCTCGGTATTGTAAAAAACTGACCTATATTATAATTTAAAAATAGTATTTCTTAGTAAGCACATTGTTCTAAAAAATCTAATTCATAAAAAAATAATAAAAAATCTAATAACCGTATTTAAAACCATTCGAAATATAAAAATGGTTTACAAAGCCAATTTTAAAGACAGGACTATTCGAAGTTCGAACGTGGGCCGAGCTACGCCCATTACTGCCTCCGGATTGGCTACCGGCAACAATGTTAGATTATATGACCGACTATATCCGTCTCTTTCTCTCCTATCGTGAAATGTAATTGGAACATCGGTCTTCTCTATCCACTGCCCGGATTACTATTGTACAAATTGCTGGCAGTTGAGTTTTTCTACTTGCCGTTCCTTAATCAATTTTGGGGTATTCTAATGTTGCAACTGTTAGAAAATTTTCAACCTTAGTAAAAATGTCTTAGAAAAGATTTTCGGTTGAGTTTTGATTGGTAGTTACGACGTTTTGCGAGTGATGGTGTTAGGTATAATTTTTAACACAAAGTTTTTTTCGCCAAACGCCATAATCGCTATGGTAAGTTGTTTTAATGGCGGTATGCGTTTTTTTAACGTTAAACATTCTGAAAACGTTTCCTCGTGGGCCGGTGTTTGTAATTATAAGCTTATCTAGATTTTAGATAAAGCCTTTTTTAACATATTAGTCTTTGCATTTTTTGTTTCAAACTGTCATATTAAGATATCTAAATTTTAATTATAGCAGTATTTAAATTTATAGCAGTGATAGCTCAGCGGGGAGTGGTATGGACTGTCGAGACGAAAGTCGCAGGTTCGAAACCAGCCCCAAGTGCATACACCTCTGACTTTTCTAAGTTATGTGTATATTAATTGTTAATTATCACTTGCTTTAACGGTGAAGGAAAAACATCGTGAGGAAACCTGCATACCTGAGAAGTTCTTCATAAGAATTTCGAAGGTATGTGAAGTCTGCCAACCCACATTAGGCCAGTGTGGTAGTCTAAGGCCTAACCCCTCTCATTCAGTAGAGGAGGCCCGTGCCCAGCAGTGGGACGTATATATTAAAGGGCTAGTAAAAAAAATAATAATAATAATAATTTTAATTAGGTATGTTAAAGCTGATTATGCTTAGTGCTTTGGAATTATATAAAGTATTGTAAAGTATTTTTATATAATTAATACGTGAAAACTTTGTCCCCTTTTTAAGCATATTGCCCGCAAGGAGGAGTGTGAGATTTGATATAACTGCCTAGTTAAAGTTTATATGGAGAAGGAGTGCAGAACGCTATTTATCATACTTATATTATAAATGTGAATGTAAGTTTGTTTGTTACGATTTCACGTGAAAACTACTTAACCGATCATCATGAAACTTTGTACACATATTCTTGGAGGTATAAGAAGTAACATAGGATACTTATTATGAAAAAAAAATCTATTTGTTTGTTACGCTTTCACACCTAAATCACTCAACCGATTTTGATGTAGAGATAGATATATATATATATATATATATATATAATATTTGTAACAATTAAACATTAAAATAAATTAAATAAAACATTCATTGTTTACACTGCCAATGTTAAACAACACACGCTAACGTCGTACCTATTTACATGCTTGAAGCTGACGTAATACATAAAAAAATACGTCACGTAAACGAGCAAGTGGGTCACCTGATGGTAAGTGAGCTTCACCGCCCATGAACGTCCATCATACCAGAAGAATCATGAATGCGTTATCGACCGTAAAGGAAAGGGGTAATCAAGGAATTGGGAAGGGGAAGAGATATGGGACTCTGAATTATATAAAAAAATACAGTCGAATTGAGAACCTCCTTTTTTTAAGTCGTTTAAAAATACTGTATCTCAATTGTGTATAAATTCCGAAAATTATGAAAATGAAAACTAAAATTTATTCAACAAACACTGAATTTAACAAGCATCAACATAAATTGCATTTGAATAATAATGGCCTCAAGGTGGACCGTCATTTGGCGTTTTGTTTTTATAAATACCAAAAAATTATTAAAATATAATCATTTGAATTTGCACAGAAATACTAAAATACTAAATGTGCACATATATCTTTGAGTCCTTTGCCTATAATAATATTTTCGATCCATAATAATAATGTATTATTCCCATCTTCACTTACCATTATGTGAGTTTTTGTATAAATATACACAACACACAACCAAATGGTTCTTTTGAAGCATTATGGAATTAATTCGTAAGGAAACAGGCTGTGTAAATCTATATTCCGTATTTTTTTTAGCTTCAGTGACGATCTCACTAAACAACAGAAGCAAGACAATACAGAACTTTGAATTACAAAGCACTGCATGGCATTGGACTGCGCTCGTCACCTAGAAACATAAGATGTTAAGTCTCATAACGCCGAATAATTTCACTGGTTCAAAGTCCTTCAAACCCGAACACAACAGCGCTTACACACTGCTGCTGGGCGGCAGAAGAAGACAAAGTGACTGATAATAATGTGAGTCTGCTATTTAACCCCTCAGTATAATTATACATACATACGCACTCACGCCTGTAATCCCCGAAGGGGTAGGCAGAGGTGTAACTAGTACACCCACATTTCGCCGAGCGTATCTCCGGACGGAGACTGAGGTCCCACGATGTGATAGGGGGCGAGCCTATCGCCATACCGGGCACAAATTCCAGACTTCGGGCTGTTCTGAGCATTTCGAAATAGAAAAACCCAATACCACTTTACCCGACCCGGGGATCGAACCCGAGACCTCAGCCTTAGCGTACGCATTACAACTGCGCCACCGAGGCAGTCATGGTATAATTATAGTTAAACTTTATTTGGTATTTGTAAAACATAATAAGAGTTAATTAAGGAAAACCGGCTGTGGAGCTTATATTTCCTTTGCCTAAATATATATTAAATTATGCTGTCCACACACGTTTTTGATCGTAACTTTACGAGACAAATTATTTTTAATATCATAATTTTTTCTTCACTCGTCATGTCTGTAGGTCATAAATCCAAATGGCCAGTAACAATAAATTTATATATCCTATAAGGAACTAAAATGTCGTTTACATTAATTGTTATTTAATAACCTCTATTTTTTTTTAAGTTTTATCAGTTCGCACGAATAAGTTGCCATTTGAAAAAATTGTTTTTTAAGTAGTTTCATTTGTACACGAAATGGTCAGTATCAACACGGAGTCTGAAATTGTGCTCGGTATGGCTATAGGCTAGCCCCCTATCACATCATGGGATGGAAATAAGCTCGTTAAAATGTGGGTGTACCGGTTACACCTTCGGGGATTATAATATTAGCAAGAAGTAGAATTGATTTTAGTCTTAGATCGTACATACATAGAAAAATTTGAAGTAATAATTAATTCTAAAACAAACGTATTTATACACGGCTCAGGTGTACGTACAGACATACAATCAGCTGTCTAATAAATGTTATGTAATATGATAAATTATTCGCATTTGCAACGTTGTCTTATGACTAATACAAATTGCACTGGCTGGATAAAAAAATGCTTCCATGGACAAGGCTCTGCCCGTTACAAGTTTATCTGATAATATAGACATTTAATTTACTCACGCTTAGGACACAGGATTACTAATCGGTGTCTAACAAGAATGGTAAACTCCCGACGTAATTAAAAAAAACCTAAGTTTTAGATAGCTGACACATAGAAATAATATGACAAGAAACGTAACTCAAGCAAAAAATTTACCCCACCAAAACTCTGTGCAAGGTGGCGGGGCTATAAAAGTATGTGCAGCTCGTTCATTCATCGATTCATAAAAATTGATTTATGATCTCTAGTTGTCTAATTTTAAGTCTAATTTTTTGCACGGCGCAGAATGTCGTATCTCGATTTAGAAATTTAATATTTGGACATTAACTTTTATGAAATAAAGTTGATTTTGAACGATCATTAATTTTTATATTAAGTGAAATTATCATCCAAATCGGTCCACATTTGGCAGAGGCGTGAATATACATAAAAACGAATATAAATAGACAAATTGATAACCCCCTATTTTTATTCGTTGGTTAAAAAGAAAGCGGATGACAGAAAAGAGTAGTTTTTGCTCTAAGACCAGAGCGAACCTCTTAAATTAAAAAAATAATTGTTACTACAAAGATATAGATTTCTTAATTTAAGCTTTCGTAAGTTAAGATATACTGGCACTACATTGATTTCTTTTTAGTTTTTAGCATTTGCTTTAGTTTTAATAAATCCCTAAAGTATAAGATTATGTTTATTGAGTCCACATGCAATAACCAATTGGGTGCTGGCGCAGGTTTCCTAAACCTTGTCACATACAGCGCATCAATTAAAACATAATTAATATAAATAATTATTAACCTTTTCACATGAGGCTATTTACGTCCATCGCCTATATTTATTTGATATATGGCAAATTACGAAATGGCATGCGCCCACAATGCAACACGACTTGTTTGTTATGCATGTTCTTTCCTTAAACGGTGGCTTGATTAGAAAACGTCGTGTGTGTACGCTGCTTTATTAGTGAGGTTCGGTAGAAAAAAACGTGTTCGAATTTTGAAAATAATTTATTTAAATTTATTTTTAAATAAACATAATCAACCAGCTTTATTTTCTTAATAGAGAAATTAGAGTAAGGACTTGTAGCCTGTAGGCGTATGGTTAGAAAAATCAAGCTTCTTGATTTTTTATAATAATATTCTGTTAATTTTTGGGGTTGACGACAGGCAAGCGGCCAGTCCTAAAAACTACAAGCCAAATCTTTCTGTAACATATGTTAAAAGGCATGTTGCGCCGACCTTACTTCGAATGGGATACTTATTTACTTATGTCATTTATAATATATATATGTCATTGCAATAGCGCCGACTCAAAATTGTTTATTTTTAATTTTAGCTTTTTAATCTGTTTTATTTTTCTTAATTTGACAAGTAATGTTTGATTATGAAACAGGGATTAAACATTACAAACCACAATAAATCTCCTGCTGAACCCTAAAACCAGTCAAACCATCGAAGCAATATAAGATTTTCTCTTTGCTCATTGAAAAACAAGCGCTACATGCTCAATACGAAGAACATTTATAATTATAGCCGGTTCTTTTGCATATTTGCTAATTATAAATCATTATTAGACATTATTGTGAAATGGCCGCGTACCGTGGACGATTTTTATGTTTTTATATACAGTTTTTGAGAAGTCACTCGTGTTACGGATGGATGGATATGTTTGTTTGTGACTTTATAAATAACTTAAGCTCACGCCTGTATTTTCGAGTGGGTAGGCAATAGTGCAACTAGTGACTGTGACGACAGAGGCAGGCATTTTCTGATATCGAAGAAGAATTCGAAGGGGTAGGCAGAGGTGTAACAAGTACACCCACATTTCTGTACCAATGAATTTATATTTATTATTTGCTTGTTTTTTTTTACATCCCTAGTTTATCATCAATCGTTTCCATAAACAATGTATTATCTATAGTTATAAATTGTAATTAAGAGAACGGATGGATCCGCTATAGGTTAACTATATAAAACACTCAATTGGCATTATCATTTATCGGATACCATTTATCTGTGTATACATAGCAGCTAATAAGTCATGTCACTTTAATCTTCGACAAATGTCGTATATAAATGTCATACAAGGGGAATAGAACCCTCAGCCACCATACTGAAGGAAGGTATTTTTTTTACATTAATAGTTAAGTACCTTTTATCTTTCTTTCTGCCTGGCATTATTCCGGCTTAATGCCAGGTTCCGCCTTCTTGTAACATAGATTTGAAGGTATTCGGCATTATAAGGGGCGACCCGCCGTCTTACCCCCACAACCCGAAACGGGAATCAAGTTTCGCCATTGCCTCATCCGTTCTTTTAAATACAACAATTTTTGCGGAATTAATATGACGGAGTCGAGTGTCCATTTTTTAATAGAGGCAAACTAATAAGTGGGTCACCTGATGGTGAGTGATCTTCACCGCCCATAATACCAAAATAACCATAGGTATCTCGACATTGATATGGGAAAGGAATGGGGCGATCCTCGATTCAATGGCGTAACCCGTCGGCGATTATCAAACTTGCTGATTCATATAACATACATAAACATACGCACTCACGCCTGTAATCCCCGAAGGGGTAGGCAGAGATGTAACTAGTACACCCACATTTCGCCAAGCTTATTTCCGTCCCATGATGTGATAAGGGGCGAGCCTATCGCCATACTGGGCACAAATTCCAGACTCCGGGCTGATACTGAGCGTTCCGTAAAAAAAAAAGTGTAGGTCTACTGGTTACACCTTGGCCTACACCTTCGTGGTTTATAGGCGTGAGTGCGTATGTATGCGTATTTATGTATTTAAAACTATTTTTTAAATTAAATTTTAACTATTGTGATAAGTTACGGCGATAGCTGATAATTCTAAATTAATTATTATTTTGAGCTTAAATTTGCTTTGATTTATTAAAAGTTATTACGTATAAAAATTGTAGAGTCGCGTTACCTTAATTTCTTTCCACAGCGATCTAAAATCCCATATCCGAAGTCCTTTAGTACTAAAACCGCCTTAAGCCCATTAATGAGATAATTTGTCGGTGTATCTTTGACTATTTGACATCCGCGACGTTTGACACACCGACCAATATTAATTGACCTCTCTGTTTATGATACAGATGCATACTTATATTATCATTTATGTTTTTTTTTTTTTAATGATGGGGGACTCCCCCCCGGCTGCTCCCTCTGATACTTTTAATTCATAGTATGTCTACCTGATTAATGCACACACCTTTATTTAAAAATTCATGATCTAAAAAAAAGAAATATAATTTGAATTTTACATCTTTTAGTATGCCTATAATAAAAAATCTAACTCTAACATACATTAGACATACTATAATACGGTGTTTATCTCATATTTTATCATTTATGTTAGAATGCTTGAGGTTTTGCGAGAATGATGGATGAATCTATTATTATTACACTAATTTGTGTATTGTACCTATATGAATAGTATAAGTGGTATTCATACCGTCCTATTCGATTAGATAAATAAATAAATACTTGTGGTGGTGACATGTATACAGAATTGATAACATGATTTTCATAATTTTACATCAATAACTTATAGCAATACTTGAAGAGTACATTTTAGGCCCAAAGCCAACCTCACATGCACGTAGTACACTGTGCTGATTAACGGACGAGACAATAGCGAGTGCCTCGGTGGCGCAGTTGTAATGCGTACGCGTTACGACTGAGGCTGACGCTGAGGTCTCGGATTCGATCCCCTGGTCGGGAAAAAGTTATATTAGGTTTTTCTATTACGAAATGCTCAGTATCAGGCCGGAGCCTGGAATTGTGCCCGATATGGCGATAGGTTCGCCCCCTATCACATCATGAGACGGAGATATGCTCGGCGAAATGTAGCTGTACTGGTTACACCTCTGCTACCCCTTAGGGGGATTACGGGCGTGAGTGCGAGTGCGTATATCTTATAACAATACTTGAAGTGTAAGTGGACTACTAACATCTTAGGCTCAAAGCCAACCTTAACTGCACGTGGTACACTCTGCTGATTAACGGATGAGACAATGGGGAAACTTGGTTCCCGTTCGGGTTGTGGAGGTCCGACGACAGATCGTCCCATATAATACCAAATACCGTCAAATTACCACTCAATTTTTTTTTGAGTGGTAAAGTCATTCTGTAGACAGTTTTGTCTACAGCATGAATGGACCGGCTTGTCCGGGTCCGGGTAGATGGGCGGTGGAGATCACTTACCATCTGGTGACTCACTTGCTCATTTACTGGCCTATGATATCAATAAAAACAACTATGGTACGAAAAGGCGGGATAACGCCACGTAGAAAGAAAGAAAGTGAGTAACTTTGATTCAATATCAGTTAGTTCTTATATTTACGCGAATATTACTTGTTGAAATAAAACTAGTTTATACGGATTTTATCGCGGTTTAATTCCGAAACGTCGGGGCTAAAATAAAATTAAAGTGCGATAACTAACTAGCGAAACTATTAGATATTAACAAGCGAAACTAGTTTTATTTCAATATCAGTTTTTACTCAGCGAATTTACACGAAGTTAGCAAATGATTGTTAGTTTCGATTGCAAGTATAATAGATTTTATCGCTTTAATTCGAATATAGAAAAATAAATGCGTAAAACCGTGGGAATCTACGTCAAGTCACGAAAACTCTCAGTATCAGCCCGGAGTCTGGAATTGTTTCCGGAATGGCGACAGGCTTGCCCCCATCACATCATGGGACGGAGATACGCTCGACGAAATGTGGGTCTACTGGTTATAACTCTGCCTACAACTATGGAGTTTACAGGCGTGAGTGCGTACAATATATGCGTGCGTATGTATAGGAAACTGAGACTTAACATTTTACGAATTCAAAGTTTTGAATATGGTTGCTACTGTGTATGGACAAGCGTGGCGTTTACCACTAGGCTAATTTTGTTTTTTTTTATTATGTATAAGAAAAAAACGTACTTCTGGTTTATTTATTGTCTCCTAACCGTAAACCAGGGATCACCAATTAGTTTCAAAAACATAAAATACTCTGGCGGTCCGAGTGGTAGATGATGACTTGTGACCAAGTTTAAAAAAAACAATAATATAATATAACAATCTTTAGTTGATGTTTTATTAAGAAAATACCTACCTATCAATAATGAAAATACCTACCTATCTACTCTCACACATAAACCCACACTCACATAAATCCCACGCTCAAACACAAACCCACACTCACGGAAATCCACACTTTCACACACCCCTCGCTCTCGTACACACCCCCACATTACCCCCAGACACACACACACACACACACACACACACACACACACACACACACACACACACACACACACTCACTCACACACATAAACACATAAAATGTAAATGATTTTGTATCTTTCTCTATTTAAATAAAGATTTTTTCATTCATTTTCATTTTCAATGTAAAAAAAAATCGAAGTTACGTTAATGCATGGCATTTCTTGCTTTAAACTATCTGTTGAAATCTGGAGTAAAGTTGGTGCAAGTGATTGTCATTCAAGTCCTGGAACTATTCATCGGTAAGTCGAGAGGAGAGAAGCTCTTGGGCTATGATTCTATTCGATGTAAACATTATTGAGCGGTAGAGAAAACATCGCGGATTTAAGAATATGACCACGTACATTTCTTAATATTATTTTCTTCAATCTTCTAACATATAAAATAATAAAAATTATGAATTTATTGTGCAGGTTAAGGTCCGCACAAAATAGGTCCAGATCTAGAACGCGGTCCGCTATTTGGTGACCCAGGGGTCACCAAATTTATGAATGAATTTAGGCAGGCCCTAAACCATAAATGTCCAAATATTTTCGTTTACAATTTCCAAAGTTCAAGTTACAATGGTCGGCAGTATAGTGGTTTAATTTAAGTAAATGGGCGAGACAAATCGTTCAGAGCGGCTCGTTTGATCTGCGCCGCGGTGCGTACAAAGGATCATTTGTAATTGGTGGATCAGTTTTTGGGTTCATGTCATTTTGACGACGGTTCTGTATGTTTTATAAATAACTAGCTATTGCCCGCGGCTCCGCACGCGTGTACCTATTTCCAGGATTAAAGTAGCCTAGTGGGCGCCCCCGTTGAGAAACGCGCTTGACAAAAATACTAATATCGCTATTAAAAAATAGGGGTTGATGGTATGAGGGAGAAAATTTAGGGTTGTATATATTTTTTAATGCTGTATCATAAAAAAATAAATACAAAAAAAATTGCCAAAAAAAAAATTTGGGGTGGACCATCCTTAACATGAACGGGGGATGAAAAATAGATGTTGGCCGATTCTCAGACCTACCCGATATGCACACAAAATTTCATACAAATCGGTCCAGCCGTTTCGGAGTATGGGAACGAACATTGTGACACGAGAATTTTATATATAAGATTATACTTCTATCATTAAAATATCGACAGTTAAGTTTGTAGCTATATTACCAAAATAAATATTATTTATTCTGCTTGGTCTTATTCTGACTTAACGCCAGGGTCCGTCTTTTCGTACCATAGATTTCACGGCATTTATTATGCAATTCCCGAGTTACTCATATGTGATATATCGTATCAAAAACTCTAAACATAAATTGTGTTTGCCCGACTTGGGATTTGAACCTAGGCCATCATGATTTATAAATCTTTGTAGCTGCCCCTAGACTCTCGGCTAATGATTTCTAATTCAGTTCTTGCATAAATAACACTAAACGATTTTTTTTATTGAATATGTGTTTCAATAGGCGGCCTGGTTGCTACAAGCAACCTTTTCCAGATAACCTTAAGCTGAAATGGTGGATAAAAAGAGTAATAAAAGTGTTTTTTTTTTGTCTACAGCATGAATGGGCCGGCTCGTCCGGGTCGTTACCACTGTCTCACAGAAAACCGACGTAAAGTAGCAGCTTGCTGCTGCGTTTCGTACGGTGAGTGAGATATCCGGAGGCCCAAACTCCCCTTCCCAATCCCTTAATTATCCCTGTCCTTTAAGGTCGGCAACGCGCCCATGACTCTTTTGGTATTGTGGACGTACATGTGCGGTGGAGATCACTTACCATCAGATGACCCACTTGCTCGTTTGCCGGCCTATGCAATAAAAAAAAAACGTGTATTAGCAGGTCGCTCGCCTGATGGTAAGCGCCACACCTGCTCGTAAACAAACACAACAACACACAGAACTTTGAAATTTAAAGCAATACATGGCACTGGGCTGCGTTTGTTCGAGACATAATTTATTAAGCCACAATTACACTGGTTTAAAGTCCTTCAAACTCAAACATAACACTGCTTCCACACTGCTGCTTAATAAATAACAAGCTAACCAAGTTCACTCACATTATAATTTCGACTGTTTATCAACAGCTATTTACAACTGCCGAAACTGAG
Organism: Mimas tiliae; assembly: GCA_905332985.1. Classification (NCBI taxonomy): domain Eukaryota; kingdom Metazoa; phylum Arthropoda; class Insecta; order Lepidoptera; family Sphingidae; genus Mimas; species Mimas tiliae. The sequence goes on along the minus strand of HG995260.1, from coordinate 2,297,314 downwards.
GTAGCCGTTCCAAAAAATACATAATTATAAACACCTGAAGCATATCTAGATCGAAATATCGAATCGCAAGCTGACAATGCAACTGGATTACGAGAATACGTTTTTATAAACTAAATATTATTGCGACACGAAAGAGGCGGTGAGGTTTTAAATTTTTAATTTCTTTCATTGCAATTTCTTTTCTTTTATTACAGTTTCATTCACAATTGTACGAATATTTAAATTTTAAAGGTCCTTCGATTACGTAGAGCTTGTTTATCGGCGTTATGCTCCTGCGTGTAATTTGGAATTGCCAATTTTATATTTATACTAGCTTTTGCTCGCGGCTCCGCCCGCGTGAATGCCATTTTCGAGGATAAAAAATACCTAAGTAGCCTAAGTTACTCCTTATTACATCAGCTATCTGCCACTGAAAGTCCCGTCAAATTCGGTCAAGCCGTTCCAGAGATTAGCCGGAACAAACAGACAGACAGACAACAATTTAAAAAAATGATATTTTGGTATATGTACCATATATACATTCATATGCATGTAGTAAAAAGCGGTTATTTTCATATTACAAACAGACACTTCAATTTGATTTATTTATATATATAAAACAATATTTTTATTTATTGGCTAGTACAACTACAGTATATATGTTTTTACTTTGCTTATTCTATGTATGACTGGCTCGGTGGCGCAGTTGTAATGCGTACGCGTTACGAATGAGGCTGACGCTTAGGTCTCGGGTTCGATCTCCGAGTCTTGTAAAAGTGATATTGGGTTTTTCTATTACGAAATGCTTAGTATCAGCTCGGAGTCTGGAATAGTGCCCGGTATGGCGATAGGCTCGCCCCCCGTCACATCATGAGACGGAGATACGCTCAGCGAAATGTGGGTGTACTGGTTACACCTCTGCCTACCCCTTCGGGGATTACAGGCGTGAGTGCGTATGTATGTATTCTATGTGTAATTAAAGTTAATTTCTAATACATTATGACAATTTACGTGTACATAACATTCGCCATAAAAGCTATTGGAGGAAAAAAACAAAATTTACAACTTTGTTAATAAAAAAATGATGGTGTTTAACAATGATTCTATATATAAGGTCATATAAGGTCTATATCCTCAAAAGGGTAGGCAAGGGTGCAACTAGTGCATCCACATTGTGTAATGTTGTCTGTTTATGGACAGCTGTGGCGCCAACCATCAGATGAGCGACTCGCTTGTTTCATCATTCAGAATAGTAAAAATAATCATACCTCCTTTAATGAAAGTTGACGGTCCATCAAGCTATTACTGACTCTATGGATACAGCCATAATGACAGCTGAGCAGGTAAATGTTCTGCGTCATTGTGGTGTCATGCGCCATTATTTGAAGGCGTTAAAACGGCTCCAAGCCATCAACTGGAGTGTGGAAAACCTACACCGGTTCTTCGTATAAATAAGAATTTGTTAACAAGGCCTTGGCTGCTTGTAGATTTTAATTATAGTTGACAATTAGATAACAAATTTCTCGTCAGTTGTGGTGCTATTTTTCAAACTTGTGCTTAAATTAAAATAGAATCAGTGGTATAGTCAAGCTTTAGACAGATTTGTCTACAGCATGAATGGGTTGGCTCTACCGGGTCGTTACCACTGTCTCACATAAAATCGACGTAAAGTAGCGGCTTGCTGCTGTGTTTCGTACGGTGAGTGAGATATCCGGACCTCCCCTTCCAAATACCTTAATTATCACTTTCCTTGAAGATCGGCAAAGCGCCGATGATTCTTCTGGTATTGTGGGCATACATGGGCGGTGGAAATCACTCACCATCAGGTGACACACTAGTCTAGCCGGCCTATATTGTAAAAAAATTGTAACAATAAAAAAATCAAATCATACAATTCATTTTCTAAAATTTTACATTTGGATTTAATTAATAATTTTGCCAATGCCGTCGCAAAAATATGTACAAGTACAAATATACATTAGGCCGGCATAACTCTACCGACCATCAACCTTGGACTACACTGTTCTTAACATTAAGGCCAGTGTAGTCCTTTTATCGTGACAGGATAAAAAATGACTACAGTGTGGCTCTACCACTTCGCAATTACATACACTCACGCCTCTAATCCCCGAAAGAGAAGGCAGATGTGTACACCCATATTTGCCGAGTTTATTTCCGTCCTATGATATGATAGGGGGCGAGCCTATCACCATCCCAGGCACAAATCCAGACTCCAGGCTAATACTAAACATTTCGTGATAGAAAAACTAAATACCACTTTTACCCAGGGATCGAACCCAATACAGCACAGCAGTCGTAACGAGTACGCATTACAACTGCGCCACCGAAGCAGTCTTGCCAATTATGTATTTATAAACATAATTATTAATATCTGATTGGCAAACGTTCTGAAGCACGCATTATAAGTTAATTTCCACGTGTTACAAGGTCTGTGTCGAAAGCTGCTCGCGTGCCCGATGGACTCCATCACCTATTAAGATGAGTATCAAACTGCTGGTTATTAAAACCAACCAAAGGTATTTAATATTGTATTCTTTTAATTCGACCGCGTTATGTTGGAGAGAACCAGCCGTTTTATGACAATTCTTTATGAATTAGCTTTTGCTCACGACTCCATCAGCGTGAATAGCATATTCAGGGATAACAAGTAGTCTATGTCCTAATACAGATAATGGTCTACCTGTGTGCTAAATTATATCCAAAACCGTTGAGCCGTTAAGACATGATTGACTAACAAACATCAACACTTTCACATTTATAGTAGTAGGATTATTTTTTAAAAGCTTTCGCCTATATAAGTAAAGCGTAGATGGAGCTACGCCTTGTACACCCTCAGCTCGCCCGCCTTATGTGATTCAATACTAATATTATATATCTGAACTTACCAAACCCGGTTTTATCATTTTAGTTGAAACTCACTTGAACCAAAAAAAACATTCATCAAAAAACAGCTACTTATTTTCGATATAATCAATAAATACACCCAATAGTCAGACACATAGTCCTGACCCCACACTAGCTTAAACCTGTATCGTAGGTATCAAGGACAATAAGGGACTTGCGGACCCACAACACCCAGACCCAAACAGAAACAAATATTCGTTTGACACTAACATTTGTTTCGGTGCGGGAATTGAACCTACTCGTGCAGCCGGCTACTGCGCCACGAAAGCTGTCACATTGAAACTTCTACTAAATAATAGAACAATGCTACTATCCAAATTAAAGAGTGCCAACAGAAGTGCTAATGTATAAAATTTAAAATTATAATGGCTGACTGTTTATTGTATGAATGGTCCACCAACTCGCCTCGCAGGAAATCGGTCCGGTTTAACAGGCGCTGTTTGCGTCTTATCGAGTACTGGTTGAAAAAAAATAAGATAATTTGATTTAAGTACTGTTTTTATGACAGAGAAAAAATAAAAAAATAATAAATCTTTATTTAAATAAAGAATTATACAAAAACATTTGCCAGGGGTTTTCAAATTAGGCGGAGCCTGTGTCGTCAGAAACCAATTAAAATTTACTGGAATACGTTTTAATTTATATGTTTTTTTACATATAAAATCACAAAGAGGTTCTCGACTCGTCTCTTTAAATATTATTTTTATATGTAAGTGAATTTAAAGAAATAATTCTACCCCTAAGGGGGTGAAATCGGCGATGAAATACCAAACACCTTTATAAACTGATTATGTAGCAGCAGCATATAAAAGCTCCTCTACTGAATGAGAATACTGCGGGTTTGCAGACTTCAAATACCTTTGATATTCTTATGGAGAACTTCTCAGGTTTCCTCACGATGTTTCCTTATTCGTTAAAACATACATACGCACTCACGCCTGTAATCTCCGAAGGGGTAGGCAGAGGTGTAACTAGTACACCCACATTTCGCCAAGCGTATCTCCGTCCCACGATGTGATAGGGGGCGAGCCTATCGCCATACCGGGCACAAATTCCAGACTCCGGGCTGATACTGAGAATTTCGAAATAGAAAAACCCAATACCACTTTACCCGACCTGGGGATCGAACCCGAGACCTCAGAGTTAGCCTCAATTGTAACGCGTACGCATTACAACTGCGCCACCGAGGCAGTCTTATTCGTTAAAGCAAGCTATAATTATTAAAAACGTAACTTAGGCAGCGTCCGTGGTGCAGTGGACAAGTAGCCAGCGAGAGGCCGCAGGTTTGATTCCTGCATAGAGACAAATTTTTGTGTGATTCATATATATTTCTTTCGAGTCTGGGTGTTTTCTCCACAGATGGGTTGAAGTCCGGCAGGCGGACTGTCGTAAGAACTACAAATCTTTCTGTAACATGTGTCAAAAGCGTATTGCGCCGACCCCATTGTGAGTGGGATAAGGGTAAGTGGAAGAAGAGGCACGTAACTTAGAAAAGTCAAAGGTGCATACTCTTGGGACTGGTTTCAAACCTGAGACTTTCCTTTCCACAGTCTGTACAACTTCCCCGCTAAGCTTCAATTGCTCCACTTCATAAAAATAATCTTTGTTTTGCAAACCATACATCATTATTAAGTTACGTTCGGTATTATTTCGCAAGTTTGCAATGTTTTAAGTACTAATTCAGGCGCTTTGAAACGTGCGCCATCAGTCAGGGCGCGATAAGCTACCGGCCCTTAATGCCGCTTCGTACAAAGGTTACCGTGCACCTGTATTCAATGATCATCCATCCCTTTCTGGTTAAATAGGGTGGAGAGAGATGAATTTTGCAACAATGTTTAGTGTTCTACAGTAAATTGTATGATTTTGAGTAATTCAAATTGTGTTAATTGAATGTAAAATAAAAGCGTAACATTATTGCATACGCCTGTAACCCCGAAAGGGTAGGCACCGACATTGCCGAGCGTATCTCCGTCCCATGATGTGATAGGGAGCAAGCCTATCGCCATACCGGGCACAATTCCAGACTCCGGGCTGATACTGAGCATTTCGTAATAGAAAAACCCAATATCACTATACCCGACCCGGAGATCGAACCCGAGATCTCAGCGTCAGCTCAGTTGTAACGCGTACGCATTACAAACATAATTATATTTTCTTATTGCCCAGATAGTCATAGCAGACGGCCCACCTGATGGTAAGTGGTTACCACCGCCCATGGACCACAGCAATGCCAGAACACAGTCAAGCCGCTGCATACCTTTTTATTTTGACAACCCTATACCTGATGTTAAGAAAATGTTAATCCAAATATACTGGGGACCGTCGAGAGTCACCTGATGGTAAGTTATCTTTATCGCTCTTGAATATCCATAATGACAGGAATAATGCATGAGTGGTAGAGCCACGCTGTAGACTCTTTTGCCTACAGCATGAATGGGCCGGCTTGTCCGGGTCGTTACCACTGTCTCACAAAAAACCGGCGTAAAGTAGCAGCTTGCTGTTGCGTACGGTGAGTGAGATATCCGGAGGTCCAAATCCCTCTCCCCTTCCCAATCCCTTAATTGCATTTCGACCGTCGCTAGAATCACGCCGGCTTTATATTACTGGATATACACAGGCTGATCCTGGAAGCACTTTGTAGTTCAAAGTTCTGATTGAATGACTAACTCGTGTCGTCATAATTGTCAGACTGATACAAATTTGTAATCGCTAGAGCTAAGCTGTATATACTTTTATCTACATCATGAATGAGCAGCTCGACTGGGGAAGTAGCACAGTCTCACAGAGAACCATCATGAAGTAGTAACTTGCTGTTGCGTTTGTTTCAGGCGGGGAGTGAGATTTCCGGTGGCCCAAGTCCCCTCTCCTCCTCCCTATTTCACAGATCCCTTCGCTTGAAGGTCGGCAACTCACCCATAAGTGTTGTGGTTTTGAGGGTGCTTATTGCCTTGAATATAATGTAATTATACCTACCACTCAGAAGACGATGGTCTTTATAATACCAGCCCTGTATTATATACGTCCCACTGCTGGGCACGGGCCTCCTCTACTGAATGAGAGGGGTTAGGCCTTAGTCCACCACGCTGGCCTAATGCGGGTTGGCAGACTTCACATACCTTCGAAATTCTTATGAAGAACTTCTCAGGTATGCAGGTTTCCTTACGATGTTTCCTTCACCGTTATAGCAAGTGATAATTAACAATTAATACACACATAACTTAGAAAAGTCAGAGGTGTATGAACTTGGGGCTGGTTTTGTACCTGCGACTTTCGTCTCGACAGTTCATACCACTCCCCACTGAGCTATCTTGTCCTGGTCATCTGGTCCTTGCATCTATGGAAATTCAATGCAAATTAAGAATGATGTGAGAACTTAAGAAATACGTCTAAACAGTTATAAACATTGACAAATAATCTTCAATAAAGTATTAAAGACCTATTTCCTTTATTGACTGTAGGGACATTAGTTTACGCTTGAAGAGACAAGGTATACGACCCTTGTTTCCATTTGATAAAGCTGTATTGAAGATGTCATGTTATACCAACTATAAAAGTTTATTTTTTACATTAGAATTGCCATTAATCTATATAAATAAATAAAATTGAAGTGTCTGTTTATAATATTAAAATAACCGCTTTATATACTATGTGCATAAGAATGTATAAACGGTACATATACCAAAAAAAAATTTTTTTTTTAAATTTTTGTCGATCTGTCTGTCTGGTTGTTTGTTCCGGCTAATCTCTGAAACGGCTGGACCGATTTTGACGGGACTTTCACTGGCAGATAGCTGATGCAATAAGGAGTTACTTAGGCTACTTTTTTATCCCGGAAAATGACATTCACGCGGGCGGAGCCGCGAGCAAAAGCTAGTCGTAAATAATAACGTTAACACTATAGATGGAATACAACCTAACTTTTCTTTCTCCCTGGCTCTATGCCGGCCAAGTTCCAGGGTTCACCTTCCTATTTATACGTTTAAAAAGAGAGCCGAAGTTTTTTCTTCACGTTTTTTTATTTGCTGGAATGAGGAAACGAGCAGGTCGCTTGGCTGATGGTAAGCGTCACGCCTACCCATGAACAGAAACAACACCAGACAGAACTTTGAATTACAAAGCACGGCATGGCGCTGGATTGCGTTCGTCACCTCGAAATATAAGTTGTCAAATCACGTAATTCTCAGTAATTTTATTAGCTTCAATGTCTTTCAAACCGAATCACAACAGTGCTTATACACTGTTTTTTGGCGGTAGAATTAGGTTACAGTAATTGCGTTATTGCCTACCCCTTCGGGGATTATAGGCGAGAGTGCATGTGTATTTATGTTTACTTATTGTGAAAATTATTAAAGTTTATCAATAATATTAAGACAACTCATTATAGTTCCTGTTTTTTTTTTTCAAATTACTGTTCCAATGAAATCTTAGCAACTGACTTGGCGGCAGAAATAGACAAAGCGGTGGTACCAACCCAGACGGCCTCTTGCATACGAAGGACCTACCACCTTGCAAAATGATGAAGATTATGTGTTAATACCGATTTTTGCAAAACTTGTTACAGCAATCAAAGGCTCATATCAGCATTGGGTGTTATTTAATATGTCCTATTAAAGGTTAAGCTGCAGCTCTGTTCATTAGGCTCGCATTTCCTATGAACATGATTCTGTTACAATAACCGATAGTGGAGACACCCATCAGGTTGTTAGTCTATGTGAGGTCAGGTTTTTGTAGTCTTTGAGGAAGTGGAGTATGAACTTTTTAACTACAAGATAAAATATATTAATTGGGAGTCCTAATTAGAAAGCAGTAAGGCGAAGCATTGGACTAATAAATGAAGATAACATCCGAGCGATCATTGGAACGAGTCCCTTACTATGTACACGCTACACCGGTAATAGCAACAAAAGAAACCCCTTTTGATCATCTTCAGCGCATTAGAGATGGTTCCGGTTACCCGAGGCGAGGCAAGCTCCGGCCTGAGGCGGAACCGCCTCTGCGCGGTGCCGCCTTGCGGCCCGTCTCCACATGAAGGCTCGGAAGCCTCCGCACACCGAGGGACGTTCTCGGCGCGGCGTCAGCGCTAGCAGCCAGACTGACCATCTGCGCTGTCACAGGGTCACAGAATGTACTATTATACAAAGGGCGCTACAACCCCCACTACGCGTCCGCTACTCCTGATGACCACAAATAGTCGCCTCTTACGACAGGCAAAGGATACTATGGCAGGATTCACAGGCTGGACAGCCTCCGTGGCGCAGAGGGCGAGTAGCCGGTTGCGAAGCGTGAGGCCGTGGGTTCGATTCCCACACCTTGACAAATGTTTGTCTGATCCACAAATATTTGTCTCGGGTCTGGGTGTTGTGGGACCGCAAGTCCCTCGTAGTTCTTGATACCCACGATACAGGTTTACCTAGTGTGGGGTCAGGATTATGTGTGTGACTGTTGGGTGTATTTATTTATTTATTTATTCTCCAAACGCTCTCAGTCCACAGGGCGGGAGACGCCGGTCAGTAGTAAAAAAAGTAAAAAGATCGGGAGCAACTCGATATTTTGCGACACTCTCCTTCTGCGAGATAGCCCTCTTGCAGAAGTGGACAACCGCACTCCAGGATCTCGGGCTGGCAACCATGGCTGATATCATGGCCGGCAGCGAGTGGTCTCCTCCGACGACTGCTGTGAGTGCGCCATGCTGCGCTCTTCGTCCCAGGCTGGGATTCGCTTAGATGCTACGATGCTACAGACAGATATACACACCCACATACAGACAAAGGGGTAAATCATTTTCTTTTTTTTTTGATCAGGGTTAACAGATGTGCTACAAAACTTGACAAAAAATATTAGTCAAGCAAAAAGACAACGTTTATTTACGAATACTAATAAATAGTTCAACCATTTACTGTATTTATTTTATCTAGAGAAGGCGTGACATTTAAAATTAATATAACTGTTGTATAAAGGTCATATACTTAATTGCCAATATCTATCTGAATACATTAATTCGTAGTGGAAATCCTTTTGTTTATTGACTTTGGAATTAACCGTTGCTAGATCGGCAATCTAGCAACTGGGTCACCTGATAGTCACTGATTTGGTTGAGATAGGACTTTGTGAAATACGCCTACGTCAGTTTTGTTCAAATCCAAGCCTGATATTGAATTATTTCTACTAGCCTCATATCGAACACATTCCATCAATAAATGGTGCAAGTCTTCTACACCTCCACATTCTTCACAATTGGGCGAAGTTATTTTCTTCATCATAAAGGCAAACTTTTTACAAGGAATGTGTCTAGATCTGAGTCTAAGAGAGCAGTATTAACTAACATCCTACATTCTAAAATTTATAGTTGCCCAGTGTATTTTGACGATGCTATGTATGTTATACATTAGTTGATATGATCTCTATACATAAGTTTCTTTATTTTGTACTGACTTGTCATAAGCGCTATTTTAATTACCTACATGATGAATAAAACTATTTTATTTCATTTCATTCCACTCGCCCACTGCGCCACGGAGGCTGAACTATGGTAAAATACTTCGGTTGGCACAAACAAGTCGTAACTTAGCTAAGCCAATAACCCATATCTCTAAAGGCGTGTGCCGTGCCTTAGGATGTGTACACACTGTTATTATGTACAAAGTTATCCTAAATACTCGGACACATGTCATACATGATGAAAGTGTGGGTTACGTAACTTTAATTTCATATTATTTTCCATATGTAGTTGCGTTTTAAAAAGCACCGTGTGTTTGCCGGTGTTAGTGTAATTATTTGTACAGACAAGTACAGAATTTCTTCTTTAAGAGATTATTCATTTATTATTTAATTATTGAAATTCACACACTCAAAACGCGTCTGTTCACATGGTTTTTTTTAATGTTACAGGCCGGCAAACGTGCAAGCGGGTCACCTAATGGTAAGTGATCTTCACCGCCCATGTACGCCAACAATACAATAAAGATAAAAAAACATCAATCTCTATTCATTTCCTTAAATATCGGCCTCAGATTCTTCTAGATTTATAAATATTCATGGATAGTACGATAACTTAGTATAAAGTGACCCACCTCGACGTTTTTCGGCTTTCTATCATGAATAACTTATACTAGAAGGCAATTCTCTATGTGAAAGTGGGTCTGGGTAGGTACCACCGCTATATCTGTTTCTAGCACAGTATTTACACAGTTATTATCATCGAAATAAGATAACTAGAACGATAACTCTCATATGAATCTGCCAAAAAATACGGCTCCACTTACACATGCAAAGGTAAAATCACATGTAACACTCATACACGTAACAAAAATTAATGAACGTTCAACTTAATTTCATAAGAGTTAATGTCTCAATATTAAATTTCTAGATCGAGATACGACTTTCTGCACGGCACACGGTCTGTTCTGGTTTGAAGGACATTGAAGCTAGTAAAAATACTGGGCAATAACATCTTATGTCTCGGATGACGAGCGGAGTACAGTTCCATGTTTGTAATTCAAAGTTCTGTTTGGCGTTGCTTCTGTTCATGGGCAGGCGTGGCGCTTACCATCAGGCGAACGACCTGCTCGTACCATCACCCGAGCTAATAAAAACCAACTCACAGTTTCTGCAAGCCTAGAATTACCAATACTAATTAATTAACTTTTACCATTTAACACGTTGTAAAACAAACGTGGCGTACCATCTACCCGTCAGCTGTCACTTTTAATATTTATTTTAACTTCAGCAGGTGACCCCACCATTATTCAATAATTATACAAGAGTATTCTTTATGGCTTATTAAGAAACAAGTTTTTTTTTTATATTGTTCATATGTCCGTTTGTCATATTGGATACATGAACAGCTATTCCTCATAATGAATTGATGTTACTATGGAGTATTTGGTAAGGGTGTTTTATTATTTTATTTATAAGCTTGAGTGACGAAAAGAGTAGGTCGCTCACCTGATATAAAGCATCACGCCTGCCCATAGACAGATGCAACACCACACAGAAATTTGAATTACAAAGCACTGCATGGCATTTGACTGCGCTCGTAACCCCGAGACATCTATCTCACTATCTCGCTTGCACGCGTGCACCATAATGAACATTTTACACAGTGACGTCAAAGTTTGCGTCGTCTGTCATTTGACAATTACCCCTTCTACAGGATTTGAATGGCTTCTAACTTATTTATTTTGGTCCGATTTATAAAATTCTTTCTGCAATAGATTTTGAGTAACGTAACTTATTGATTTAAATAATAAAAAAAATCTAGTCAACTACCCTATTCTGCCAGTGTCACTTTTGTAGTCACATGTATCCTAGTACAGAAATGTAGTTTGAGCAATAGCCAGTGATTATAATAAACCTATTTTTAAAACTAGTTGCTCTGAAACATTGTAGCTTATTTTAAATTTCGCATGTTCAAATTATTTTTTTATAAATAACATGTTACTGTCAGAATTGATTTGAAGTATTGATAGATGAATACATACGCATTATACTCCCCGAAGGGGTAGGCAGAGATGTAACTAGTACACCCACATTTCGTCGAGCTTTTTTCCGTCCCATGATGTAATAAGAGGCGAGCCTATCGCCATTCTGGGCTTATACTAGAAAACCCCAATGGTTTTTCTATCATGAAATGCTTAGTATACGAGTACACAATCACTTTACCCGACCCGGCGATCGAACCTGAAACCTCAGCACATCAGTCGTACTGCGTACGCATTACAACTGAGCGCAGTCCAATTTCATGCAGTGCTTTGTAATTGAAAGTTCTGTGTGGTGCTGTTTCTGTTTATGGGCAGGCGTGGCGCTTACCATCAAAATTTTGACACATTTTGTATGGAAGATCGGTCAAAAAACTATTGATAGTAAGCAAATATATCTTTAAATAGAATATAGGTAACGACCATAATATCGACGATCATAACGATCCTGATTGATTTGATAGTGGATTTAGTATAATATGGGGCGACCCGCCATCTGACTCCCACAACCCGCACCGGAAACCAAGTTTCGCCATTGCCACGTCCGTTAATCAGCAGAGTGTACCACGTCCAGGTGAGGTTGGCTTTGGGCCTAAGATGTTAGTGGTCCACTTACACTCCGAATACAATTCATTAATCAATCTTCATAGCACTACATAATTGCTTTTTTAAACATAAAAAGTGAAAAGTAAACCTATAGAATTCCTGTCATGATGATCGGCAAAATGGAACGTTCGGGGCGCCTTTAGCGAGCAATTGAAAAAACGCGCGCAGTTTTCAAATTCCGAACGCGATGCTATTGGCGCGTACATCTGCGCGCGCGACGTTAACTTGTCACTTTGACACTTCCATACAAACGGTTCGCGAACATTCCGCCACTGTCCGCTTGTTTTTTATGTGTGGATTAACTTTAAATTGAATGCCGTTTTGTAGTGAATGATATACTTTAAATAAGCTACGAGATATGAATATTAATCGGCTACCTTACCATCTCTTAGTATGTACATAGTGGAAACGTGTCCTTAATCGCCATGACAGCCTACGTGACGCAGCGAGCGAGTAGCCGGATGCAAAACGAGAGGCCGTGGGTTCGATTCCCACACCGAGACAAATGTTTGTGTGATCCATAATATTTGTTTCGGGTCTGATTGTAGTGGGACCGCAAGTTCCTCGTAGTTCTTGATACCTAAGATACAGGTTAATGTGTGAGAGGTATGGAGAGGACCGTTAAGCGAGGTCTTTACTAGGTTAGTTCACCGCATAAGCCATCTACCGAATGTAATATAAAACATTGTAGCGTGATGTTTATACATATAATCCATTCGTTTGAACTGTGCGACTCCGCCGCGGTTAGGCCTTCGACGCGGCTCGTGCGCAGTCTCCCGCCGCGTTCGGCCTACGTGACCAAACACACGGCGCCCGCTCCGGAGTCCGCCTCATGCCATCGCCGCAGACGCACACTCGATTTGTTCTCGCGCTCGTTCCCTAACCTAAGTGTAACTGACGTATTTCTTTGTAATTTCTCTGTCACTAGTTATTTGTTGTTTTTATATTTATATTAAAAAGTAATTTTCGCGTAATCGTGGTTTTTATTACGTCGAACTCCTACAACATCTTTTTATATATACATCTTTATATTAAAAGATTTTTTTTAAATTTTGTAATAGATCATTTCTAAAAAAACAAAACATTTAAAAATAGCATTATTTTAATGTGTGTGTGTGTACTTTACTTATCTTATAATTTATAATAATTATTAGGTATTACGTTATTATGACATTGTAATTTTTTTTGTTTTAGCTGTAAATACCTTTAAAAGATAAGCACATGATTTGTTACTTAATTGATTTTTATATTATGTTAGTAGTGTGTTTTACCTAATGGTATTGCTATTAAATAAATAAATAAAAATATAAAAGTGTCACCCTCAAATGGCGAGGCCTAAGACCCAAGCCATCGGTGGTTAGGACCTCAAAGTGAGGAACTTCCTCACAATGCGTGCCGTATCCAATAACACCGCTTTTTGAATCTGGCTCCTGACCCAACCAATTGAGAGCCTCTGGAGGTGTTGGTCGAGGCTCTTTGGTATCAGCGCATTAGCAGAAACGACTATCAGGACAATGATTGTCGAGTCAACGTCCCACATGTCAGTAACAGGTCTAAATAATATTTAATAATATTTAATAATACACCCAACAGTCACACACATAGCCCTGACCCCACACTAGGTAAACCTGTGTCGTGGGTATCAGGAACTACGAGGGACTTGCGGTCCCACAACCCCCAGACCCGAGACCAATATTTGTGGTTCACACAAACATTTGTCTCGGTGTGGGAATCGAACCCACGGCCTCTCGCTTCGCAGCCGACTACTCGCCCGCTGCGCCACGGAGCTGTCAAATTATTATTATTATATATTATTACTATAACATAGCTTGCAATGTATTACAGGGTTTAACCAATAAAATGTGCATATAAGTTATTGGAAATTATTTATAATCCCCACCGGTAACTCAATGAGATATCCATTCCTGATGACTTTTAGCTCGTGTCATTTGAAAAACAAGTTATTGACGGTTCATTTATTGTTTATTTTTTAATGATAACAGTTAATATAGTTTTAATAATTTTACAACCTATTTTAAAAAGGAGGGAGGTTCTCAATTTGTTTGTATTTTTTATCTCCGCCGTGTGGACCATTTGATGATTTGTGCTCGATAAGGTTGGGGATGAGGGGGGTGATTTGGACCTCCGATGGTCTGTATCTCCATATATAAGGTATTAGCGTACTGCCACTATACGTGGGTTTTTTTATACAGTGGTAATAAACCGGTTGGCTCATTCACGCTATAGATAAAAGCCTCTACAGCGTGGCTCTACCACTCGTAAGAAAGTATATGCAGCTTTATTTTTGCCTTTCGTACGGTCAACGTATGATCAGTGAGTTGCGGGATGTCCAACAAATCCATTCATGATGTAGACAGTTTTATCTACAGCATGGGCACGCTCATCCGGATCATCACCACTGTCTCACAGAAAACCGACAAAGTACAAAATCATTAGAATCAATGTATCTGAAGTACAAAATCCCCCGCTTTTAATCCCTTAACTATCCCTTCCATTAAGATCCACAACGCGTCCATGATTTTTCGGGTATTGTGGATGTTCATGGCTAGTGGAATTTATTTACTATCAGGTAACCCACTTGATCGTTTGCCGGCATCTGCTTTAATAAGATAGTACAAACAAATGACTAACACCCGGTTTTTTTTATAGTATAGGCCGGCAAACGAGCAAGTGGGTCACCTGATGGTAAGTGATCTCCACCGCCCATGTACGCACACTATACCAAAAGAAACATGGATGCGTTGCTGACCTTAAAGGAAAGGGATAATTAAGGGATTGGGAAGGGGAGGGGGTTTGGGCCTCCGGATATCTCACTCACCGAAACGCAGCAGCAAGCTGCCACTTTACGCCGGTTTTCTGTGAAACAGTGGTAATGACCCGGACGAGCCGGCCCATACATGCTGTAGACAAGTGTCTACAGCGTAGCTCTACCACTCAAAGAAAAGGTTTATGTAGGTTTCTGACCGGTTGATCTCTTTAGTACCGTTTGACATATGATTTTTCATATTAATTTGAAAGTTATTTTAGCTTACATGTGTGTCAAATCAAAGGTGTTGATCACGCTTCTAGCAACTCAATTTCGACTTGACATGAGATTTGAAATTTGATTAGTTAATTTTACTTTGATCAGCCTTTCAGAAACCGGGTGTTAGGCTTGGTAGAGTTTCGTTGGAACCCTTTGCATTAACTACCCTAAAATTACATGAATGATAACTTGTAATAAATAATACTAGTTCTGTAATAAAACACGTCCTACTGCTGGGCACGGGCCTCCTCTTTTGAATGAGAGGGGGTAGGTCTTAGTCCACCACGCTGGACTAATGCGGGTTGGCAACTTCACATACCTTCGAAATTCTTCAAACTTCTCAACAATGCAAGTTTCCTCACGATGTTTCCTTCACTGTTAAAGCAAGCGATAATTAACAATACACACAACTTAGGAAAGTTAGATGGCTGAATTTGGCTGGTTTCGAACCTTCGACTTTCGTCTCGACAGTCCGCACACTCCTAGTTGAACTATCGCTGCTTGGAAACTCATTACGTATTCTACTTGTATCAATACAAAATAAACATCTCACACTTACATCGAAAAGTATGCGAGAAACGTAAATTAAATAAAGGTTAACAAAAGGTCGTCATACAGACCGACATAATTGTAAAAACGGCTTATCATTTATTATTCTGTAGCCATAATATGTTGTTAATTTGTCCTATAATGTTTAAGTCGTGTGTTCAATAGGATTATAAATACAAACTATATGTCACAGAGGACGAGCTGACTGTGAAGCAAGAGGCCGTGGGTTCGATTCTTTAAGTGAATTTCTTCCTTGAAAAAAAATGCCTTTTCTCTGAATAAATCTAGGCTAAATAGCCGAATATGATTGCGACGCGGATTTTTTTATATTTGTTTTTTTTTATCGTGAATGAGACGTTCAGGTTGCTCGCCTAACGGTAAGCATCACGCTTGCTTATAAACAGAAGCAACACCAATCAGAACTTTGAATTACAAAGTACTGCATGATACTGGACTGCGCTTGCCACTCCGAGATATAAAATGTTAAGTCTGATCATGCTTTCACTGGCTTCATTGTTCTTCAAACCGGAAAACAATAGTGTTTAATACTGTTGCTTGGCGGCAGAAATAAACAAAGCGTTGGTGTTCTTTCAAGCAATGTTGTGTTCCGGTTTGAAGGACAGTGAAATTACTGGGCATTATAAGACTTCACACCTTATGTCTCGAGGTGACGAGCGCAGTCCAGTGTCATGCAGTGCTTTATTATTTAAAGTTCTGTGTGGCGTTGCTTCTGTTTATGAACGGGCGTGGCGCTTACTATCAGGCGAGCGACCTGCTCGTCTCGTCATTCAAGCAAATAAAAAAAAGAGGAATTATTTTGTTGAAAAGAGTTGATAGAGATTAGCTGGTAAATAATAAATTTGGTTAAGATCTGATGACGGAGTACGAAGTAAAAAATGAAACTCCTCAACGGATAAAAGCATAGTCATCGCGATTGTGTTATTATATCTATTGAATACATACCTTTACGTTTCATTAATTTATTTTATAATGTTTATTGTTTATAAATTCTGCCTTATTTGTGTTCTAGAGATGTATATCTAAGACAAATTGGATACTGAACAGTTCTTTTTAGATGATATAAGGTGCATGTTTATTGTTATATTTAACCTTTGGGGTCGATGTGATAATCGTTGGGACAAATTTGTTTATAAGTGATAATTAACAATTAATACACACATAACTTAGAAAAGTTAGAGGTGTGTGCACTTGGGGCTGGTTTCGAACCTGCGACTTTCGTTTCGATAGTCCATACCCCCCCGCTGAGCTATCACTGCACTGCTGTTTATAACTATTGAATTATAATATTTCGACACGTTGCCGATACACAATACATTTTCTCTATGAGTATAACTTACTAGATACTCGTACTGGCCATTATGAGACATCTTATGTCTCGGAAAGATGAGCAATGACATGTAGTGTTTTGTAATTCAAAGTTCTGTGTGATGTTGTGTCTGTTTATAGGCTTACCATCAGGCGAGTGACCGGACCTGCTCGTTTCGTCATTCAAGCTAATCAAAAGTAGTAGAGGAAACCCGTGCTCAGTTGTCGAACTTATATCGTTATATATCATACTACCTTTTGTTCGCGGCTCCGCCCGCGTGAATAGACTTTTCCGAAATAAAACGTAGCCTATAACCATCTCCAGGGTTCCATCTATCTCTACATCAAAATTCATCAAAATCGGTTCAGTGAGTTAGGCGTGAAAGCGTAAGAAACAAATAGATATTTTTTTCATAAAAAGTATCCTATATTACTTCATATACCTCCAAGAAAATGTGTACAAAGTTTTATGATGATCGGTTAAGTAGTTTTCGCGTGAAATCGTAACAAACAAACTTACATTCACATTTATAATATTAGTATGATTATTATTATATGAGTGTTTTACCATATCTCGGCACTATAGAGTCTCGGAACTTAGGTAGGCGTGCGTGGGGCCATAGCCAACACGTAGAGGTCCGTTAGACAAATTTAACCAAATTTGGTGATGTGTCACCGACCGATGGCTATGCATATATACAATATAGAAGTCATTATTTGAGTGATAGAGCCACGCTGTAGACACTTGTCTACAGCATATATGGGCCGGCTTGTCCAGGTCATTACCACTGTCTCACAGAAAACCGGCGTAAGGTAGCAGCTTGCTGCTGCGTTTCGTACGGTGAGTGAGATATCTGGAGGCCCAAACCCCCTCTCCTTCCCAATCCCTTAATTATCCCTTTCCTTTAAGGTCGGCAACGCACCCATGATTCTTTTGGTATTGTGGGCGTACATGGGCGGTGGAGATCACTTACCATCAGGTGTCCCACTTGCTCGTTTGCCGGCCTATACCATAAAAAAGAAGATAACTAGAACGATAACTCTCATATGAATTGGCCTAAAAATACGGCTCCACTTACTTACACATGCAAAGGTAAAATCACACGTAACACTCATACACGCAACAAAAAATAATGAACATTTAAAATCAACTTTATTTCATAAAAATTAATGTCTAAATATTACATTTCTAGATCGATATACGACGTTCTACACCGCGCAAATTAGACGTATCAAGTGTCAAGTAGAGATTATTATGCACATACTTTTATAGCCCCGTCCCCTTGCACAGAGTTTTGATGGGGTTATTTTTTTGCTCGAATTACGTTTCTTGTCATCTTATTTCAATGATAGAAGTGTACCCGTCCCTGGTTGGTGTAGGACTATTCTATCGATGGATAAAAATTATTCGTATTATATTAAGCACGGTTAATAATTAATATTCTAAACGCATTCAGTATTTGTAAAAGCAATAAAATACAGTAACCATCTAAAGAATCCACTGAATCAACTAAAGGTGTTTCCTTTAGCCATTGTGGAATAGTGTTTATTGTGAAGTAATCAATAAATTTCAACTAACACCCATTAGCAGTGTCGCCAGCACTATTGTAATGAGTAAGAATTTTTACAGTAGTGATGGGTGGAAATAATTCGATAAAATACAGATTTTATAAATGCTACTATTAATTAATGATGATAATATTTGATCAATAATAATCAAATATTATCATCATTAGTCCGTGAAGCGGCGGCGTAAGAATACAAACCGCTTCCCCTAACATTTCCCGAGGGGGTCGTAAGAGGCGACCGAGGGATCTATGAGCTAACAACCGCTCCGCTGGTGGTAGGATATACATATCCGCCCGGATAGCGACCACCGTACGCATGGTGTAAAACCTGCCATAGTGACCCACATAATATTATGTGGATCGCGTTCCAGGATCAGCCAGTGTATATCCGGTTCTCGATAGGCTTGCGACGTGACATGGTTGCTGGCTGGGGTGAGTATATAGGATCACTGTTGGATAGAGGTGTATTGACTCGCCGGCCAGGGAGACCCGTATAAACGGTTGTTCCGCTGGCCGCCCGCGGTATAGTACAGGGGCCCAATCGTGGTTAACCACCTCGAGAGGCTGCCTCACCATGCCGCGCATAATCTTGGGTAGGTCCGTCGTGCCGGTTGGTGACCGGATGTGGGGTCCCGGCGGCCTATCCCGGGAGGGTACGGGGGCCCTTCCGTCCGGCGAGTCAGTCTGCCTCTTTTCGGCTATTATGTGACTCTGTACCCGTCACGGTCATTAGTCTGCCATGTCGCAAGCCACTCGATTTGCTTCTTCCCCCTTCTTTTCCTTTTTCACATGACAGCGCAATTAAAGAAAACAGGTCTTACAGCGGTGCACAACCCCACCACCGCGTTCTCAATGGAGTTCACTAACATCCGTGGACTCCACTCGAACCTAAGCGCCGTCCACCACCATCTTGAGACGGCCCGGCCTGCAATGCTTTTCCTGACGGAGACGCAGATTTGTCGTCCGGCCGATACGGCATACCTACATTATCCCGGCTATTCGTTGGAAGAGAACTTCAAGCGAAAGGCTGGGGTATGTTTGTATGTCCGGTCGGATGTCTGCTGTCGCCGTCTGCGCTGCATGGAGGATCCTTCCCTTTCCACACTGTGGGTACGCATGGATCTCGGCACGCAAAGCCGAATCTATGCGTGCCTTTACAGATCCCATGACGGGGATGACGAGACAACTCGGCTGTTTAACTACATCAGCCAGGCGGCAGATGACGCGCAGGAGCAGTATCCGACAGCGGAACTGGTGGTCTTGGGGGACTTCAACGCACACCATGAGTTGTGGCTGGATTCCTCCAAGACTGACCATGCTGGACGTGCTGCCCATGCATTCTCTCTGACTCATGACTTGTCGCAACTGGTGCATCAGCCCACCAGGATCCCTGATGTGGCAGGTCATGCGCCTTCACTGCTGGACCTTCTGCTGACGAGTCATCCAGCTGGGTACAATGTGACGGTAAGTGCCCCCTTGGGTACTTCTGATCATTGCCTGGTTGGATCGTCGGTGCCTCGTGCTTTGCCTCCACCTCCCGTGAGGGTAAAGCGCAGGATCTGGCACTACTCGTCAGCAGATTGGGATGGTATGCGCGAATATTTTGCAGCCATCCCTTGGCGGCAGCGCTGCTTTGAGGGCACTGATCCTTCTGCGAGTGCCGATGCTATTGCCGACGAGATCCGATTAGGAATGGAATACTACATTCCTTCCTCGGAGGTCGTCGGAAGTGGCCGAGGACGCTCCTGGTTCAATCGCGAATGCGCTGATGCTGTTAGTGTGAAACAGACGGCGTATCGCGAGTGGATCAGGAGTCGCGCCAAAAAGGATCCCAATGTAAGTTCTCTCAAGGCAGCCTATAACCAAGCCACCAAGGCCTGTAAGAAGGCTTACGTCAGAGCGGATGCACAGCGCGTTAACAAGATTGGATGTGCTTTGGCTGATCAACCAACAAGTAGCCGAGCTTATTGGAGCCTTGCCAGAGCCATCCAATCTAATTTCTGCCGACCTTCACTGCCTCCGCTGAGATATCCGGATGGATCGCTTGCTCACGGGCCGCAGGAGAAAGCCACCTTGCTGGCAAATCTCTTTGCGGCTAATTCGCGGCTCGACGATGGCAATAAACTGCCACCCACGGTGCCTGATTGCGGTCACTCTATGTCGGATGTCCGAATCAGGCAGTGTGATGTTCGGCGCGAACTGCAGTCGCTCGATGTCCGCAAAGCCAGTGGTCCGGACGGTATCCCAGCGGTAGTTCTCAAAAAGTGTGCGGCGGAGTTGTCTCCTGTGCTGACGCGCCTATACCGCTCTTCCTTCCTCTCCGGTATTGTGCCCCAATCTTGGAGAGAGGCCAACGTGCAACCGATCCCAAAAAAAGGTGATCGATCGGACCCTAGCAACTACCGTCCAATCGCCATAACCTCAGTGATGTGCAAAGTAATGGAGCGGATAATTAACGCGCAGCTGGTCCGCTACCTGGACGATCACTCGCTGATCAATGACCGGCAGTACGGCTTCCGGTCTAAACGATCAACGGGTGATCTTCTAGCGTACTTGTTACATTGCTGGGGGGAGGCGGCTGACAGGCATGGCGAGGCTCTAGCCGTAAGTCTCGACATTGCCAAGGCTTTTGATAGGGTCTGGCACCGTGGCCTCCTCTCCAAGCTTCCGGCGTATGGGCTTCCCGACAACCTGTGTAAGTGGATCTCTGGCTTTCTGCATGAGCGTAGAATGCGTGTCACTGTTGAAGGACACGCTTCGCAGCTCATGTCAGTTAATGCCGGGGTCCCACAAGGCTCTGTGCTTTCGCCCACCTTGTTTATTCTGCATATCAATGACATGTTACCACTTGGTAACATTCATTGCTATGCAGATGACAGCACTGTGCATGGGCGTTACTGCAGTAAGCCTCCTGGTAGCCGGGAAGTCACTGAGAGGCAGCGAGAGAATCTTGTCATTGAGCTTAGCCAGACCTTGGATCTCATTTCGGAATGGGGTACCAAGAATCTGGTTGAGTTCAATGCCAAGAAAACCCAGGTGTGCGCGTTTACGTGCAAAAAATCCCCGTTCTCTCCCCTCCCCAATCTTCAGGGTATCCCGCTCGCAATGCGGAATAGCCTAAGTATCCTAGGCATGGATATTTGCTGCAATCTGAATCCAAGGAACCACATCGAGGGCGTAATATCAGCCACATCACGCAGGATCGGAATCCTGAACAAGGTGCGTAGGTTTTTTGCACCCGGCCAGCTTTACCGCTTATACAAAGCGCAGGCACGGCCGGGTGCAGAATACTGTTCGCACCTATGGGACGGTTCCGCAAAGTACTTGCTCGATGCCTTGGACGGATTGCAGCGACGGGCTGTCCGCATTGTGAATGATGCAGACGTCACAAAAAATTTAGAGCCGCTACAGCTGCGTAGGGACATTGCCTCGCTTTCCGTCTTTTATCGTCTGTATCACGGTGAATGCTCTGAAGAATTATTTGACCTTATTCCTTCCTCACCTTTCCTTAACAGAACCACGCGTGCTGGCTTGCGAAACCATAGCTTCGTGGTCTCTTCCATCTCGGCTCGGACCAAGAGGTTCTCAAAATCGTATTTCTGTCGGACCATAAAGCTGTGGAATAGCTTGCCGGCGCACGTGTTTCCTCCTTCCTATAACTTGGGATCCTTTAAACGGAGTGTGAAGAAGCAACTAAGCAGGCCGGCATAATTCTGCCAATCTGCGATAGATTCAGTGTCTATCGTTGGTCGACAGTATTCATGGATTGCGCTATACTTACCATCAGGTGTAGCGTAGTCACTTTGCCGAGCCAGGATAAAAAAAAAAAAAAAAAAAAAAAATTGTAATATAATTCTTCCGACGATTTTTGAACGACGAAAAAAAATCCTTACAACTTATTAAGTTGTTCGTTTCGGGGTGCCATACAGTATTTTTTTAATTAAAGTGTTGTGTGGTGTTCCTACTATCTATGGGGTGTGGCGCTTACCATCAGTTGAGCGACATACTCATATATCATTATTCAGGTGAATAAAATAAACAGAGCCTACGCATTAGCACACATCCAGCTAAGTTTCTTGATGTCTAGAAATTCCATTGACTTCAAAGGTTATCCCATTGTGACATAACAGTGCCTGCAGCACACTGTTTGTTGGAGACGAAAAAATACCTCATAAAACTGAAGCATGTCATATCATGTTCTTTCTGTCTGTCGTTACCCAGAATTGATGCCAGGGTCCGCCATCCCATCATGGTTTGACGGTTGATTTGATGTTATGTGAAGAGACCCGTCGTCTGACCCCTACAACCTTCAACGGGAGCCAAGTTTCGCCATTGCCTCGTCTGGTCATCAGCGGAGTGTACCACATGCAGGTAAGATGGCTTTTCCCATTTATTTATTTACTATTTTAACATACATACATACGCACTCACGCCTGTAATCCCCGAAGGGGTAGGCAGAGGTGTACTAGGACACCCACATTTCGCCGAGCGTATCTCCGTCCCACGATGTGATAGGGGGCGAGCCTATCGACATACCGGGCACAAATTCCAGACTCCGGGATGATACTGAGCATTTCGTAATAGAAAAACTCAATACCACTTTACCCGACCCGGCGATCGAACCCGAGACCTCAGCGTTAGCTTAAACGTAACGCGTACGCTTTACAACTGCGCCACCGAGGCAGTACTATTTTTAATTGAATTCTATCGAAAACCTCAGTACACCACTATTCAAAACAATGTAAGCATAAATTCAAACAAATGCAAAAGTATAAAGCAAATATATTCGAAAATTGATACCCCTTTTTATCGCTAATGGGGCATTAAAGATAACGCTAAAATATGTTTACAATGTTCTAAGCTCGTTATTACAATGGTAATGAGTTTACTGAAGATTTGTGAACTTCCTGTACGAAAAGGGTTTTGAGTCAACAGTTTTTGAAGTGAAAACTTCGGCGCGTTGGGCATTTATTGAGATGGGAAAAACCATTGAACTCGCGACACTGTTACCGACACCTCTGTATATAATACATACGCACTCACGCCTGTAATCTCCGAAGGGGTAGGCAGAAGTGTAACCAGTACACCCACATTTCGCCGAGCGTATTTCGGTCCCTTATGTGATAGGGGGCGAGCCTATCGCCATACCGGACACTAATTCCAGACTCCGGGCTGATACTGAGAATTTTGTAATAGCAAAACCCAATACCACTTTACCCGACCCGGGGATTGAATCCAAGACCTCAGCGTTGACCTCAATCGTAACATCTGCGCCACCGAGGCAGTCTGTATATAAGTATCTACATATATTGGCCCCGTTTACACGAGAGTTGTGTTTGGGTTGAAATACATTGATAATTAATATAACTATATATAATATAAACATATGTTGTGTATAAACGTACAACATAGATATATATTCATGTCGGAACTTTTCGAATCAACAAAAGAAACAAAAAAAAACCCGATGATTAAAAAAATACACACATTTGTTCAAGTGTTACTTCTGTCGGCGCTCCCGGAGTGCCACTGTTTTTATTCTACATACATAAATACACTCACGCCTGTAATCCCCGAAGGGGTAGGCAGAGGTGTAACCAGTACATACAATTTTTGCCTAGCGTATCTCCATCCCATGATATGATAGGGGCGAGTCAGTCGCCATACCGGGCACATTCCTGACTCCGGACTAATACTGAGATTTTATATATTGAATAATTATTATGAACAATAAAAGGTAAAAAAAATCACTTGATTGGCCAAGTGGCAGCATATTAAGGTTGCAAAAAACTCTAGAGATCCAGAGTTCAAATCCCAAGCTTAAAAGTTTCGAAGGTAAGTAGTCTGCCAACCTGCATTAGGCCAGCGTGGTTGACTAAGGCCTAACCCCTCTCATTCAGTAGAGGAGACCCGTGCCCAGCAGTGGTGCATGTATAATACAGGGCTAATATTATTATTTAAGTACTTACATAATTATTTCGAAACATATATAATACAGAGCTAATATTATTATTATTATTTCAGTACATAATTCTTTCGAAAATATTATGCCTTGACTGCGGTTTTCTTTTGTTCTGAATTATGATTCTGTAATTAAAACTAAGGCACTATAGTAAGGTGGGTACAATTAAGTTATTGCACGTAATTACTGAAGGGAGCAGGTGAAGTTAACGCGTGCACAGAATCTTAATGTAATATATAGAGATACGAAATACGCGCTTGATAACTATGGTTCTGCAAGTATTTTTAACCGCCTCAAAAACACAGGTTCTCTAATTCGCGTACTTTTTTATGTATCTTCACGTATAAATTCGCTAAATTTAAATCGATTTGGAAGATTATTTTTGTATTCGTATTGTATTTCTACGGTGGTGGTTCCATTTAAATTTGAAGAAATAAGTCCGCCCCTAAAGGGGTGAAATACTAAGATTTATGTATCATTTCTTTTAATTTTTTCATAAAACAATATAAAATAAAAGTTTTTAAAAAGTATTTTTTATCAAATAATGCGAATCGTGGGCACGCGAAATTAATGGGGAAGGGTGAAGGTAAAAAAACTTCCAGAAATCTCAAGGTTTCTTTACGCAAAACATTTGTAAATTTTATAGGATTCATATTTTTTCTTGGTCTCGCTTAGTCTTAAATCAAAGTTCAAGAAATACTATAGTTTGCAAAGAAAAGCTTCGCAAATACAGGTGCGAATGAGGTAATGGCGAAAATAGGCTCCCATTGCGGGTTGAGGGGTCAGATGGCGGGTCGCCCCATATAATAATACCAAATACCGTCAAATCACCATAGATTTAGGAAGGCTGATGTCCGGGGATATTAAACCGGGGTAACGCCATACATAATGAAATCAAATACAGGATCGTGGTAAATTATTGTGTTTTTTAGTGATTTCTTATGTTTAAGCTAATATTACACATTGAAATAAAACTAGTTTATATGGATTTTATCGCGGTTTAATTTTATTTTAGTCCTGACGTTTCGAAAGCTAATAAACTAGTTTTATTTTACTGTGTGTTAAAAAATGCATTTGAGGTTTTTTTATTCGGCTTAAAAACGGGACAAGCAGTTTGATTACCTAATGAAAATGCCATACATGCAAAATCAACACCGCCCACAAATTACTACAAAACAACTACAACTAAATTACAATGTTCTGCGTGGCACTATAATGCGCTCGTCACCCCCAAGACATAAGATGTTAGGTCTCACAATGCCCAGTAAATTCACTAGCTTCAATGCCATCCAATCCAGATTAAAACAAAGCTTACACACTTAGCTGAAATAGATAAAACTGTGGTATGTCGTCAGCACCTATCATATAATAGATCGGACTAGTGTCAACTAACTTTTTAAATAATACAAAAATAAATGTATAATTGAAATAAAACTAGTTTATACGGATTTTATCGCGGTTTAATTTTTGTTTTAGTCCCGACGTTTCGAAGGCTTTTTAGCCTTCGTGGTCATGGGAGAGACTGAGGTGTAGGTCGTCTCGAAAAGTTAATGTTACAATGGCTACCTTCATTTTAAAATGATACATTTATTTTTAATGATTTAAAAAAGTTAGTTAACACTAGTCCGATAAAATCCGTATAAACTAGTTTTATTTCAATGTGTAATATTCGCGTAAACCTAAGAAATCACTATAAATGTATAATTTTAAAATGAAGGTAGGCAATGGAACATTAACTTTTCGAGACGACCTACACCTCAGTTTCTTCCGTGACCACGAAGGCTGAAAAGTTTTCGAAACGTCGGGACTAAAATAAAAATTAAACCGCGATAAAATCCGTATAAACTAGTTTTATTCCAATATATAATTTTATTCGTAGCTTTCATCGATCGTACAGTATCACATTATGGGAAGGAAATAGACGATGTCGTGGTTTCTTTTATCACATTGAACCCTGAAATGGCACGTATTTAAAACTCACACGTCGCGTCGTAATTTTTATGAATCGATATTAGTGTATATGTTAATAGAAATTGATGGCAGAATAAATAAATGAATAAATACACCCAACAGTCAACACACATAGTCCTGACCCCACACTAGGGTATCAGGATCCACGAGGGACTTGCGGTCCCAGACCCGAAATGATTATTTGGGTATAACATTTCGTAATAAAAATCCTAATATCACTTTTACCCGGGGATCGAACCCGAGACCTCAGCGTTGGCCTCGATCGTAACGCGTAACAACTATGCCACCGAGGAAGTAAAAAAATATACACGTTGAATCGAAAACTTCCTTCGACTTTATCGACGATTTAAATTAAGCAATTTTACTATTCATTCCATACCCGATATCGCAAAGTTTCACCATCAGACATTCATCTTTAGTATTGTAATGACGGCAATCGATCTACAATTAGTTGGCAGACCGCTTCTTAATACCCTACATGAAACAATTAAAGTGCAGCAATGCGTTTAATTATAGTGCGCATTTGCTTTCATGAAAGTTGGTAAATAGTGGAATGTGGCGGGGAGCTCGGAATGATAGTTTTTTGACGTAATGTCTATGATATTCGCGATTAGTTGTGGAGTATGTCAAGCATGGGTACGACTGAGGTATTTATTCTGTAGAAGCAACTATAAATCGGATTAAAATGAAGTTTGTCGTATAATTATTTAGTGCTACTGTTTGCGTAGTGGTTCACCTTTAAAGCGAGTGTTAATTATCAAATGGATGCAGACGCAAGTTACATCGAAAAGTCTGACTTTGAACCAGCGAGATTCGTGGCAACAGTTCGTACTACACACCGCTAGGCCATCGTTGATTTTTAAGATTAATATGTATTTTCTCATATGTATTGACTGCCTCGGTGGTGCAGTTGTAATGCGTACGCGTTACGATTAAGCTAACGCTGAGGTCTCGGGTTCGATCCCCGGGTCGGGTAAAGTGGTATTGGGTTATTCTATTACGAAATGCTCAGTATCAATCAGCCCGGAGTCTGGAATTTGTGCCCGGTATGGCGATAGGCTCGCCCCCTATCACATCGTGGGACGGAGATACGCTCGGCGTAATGTGGGTTTACTGTTACACCTCTGCCTACCCCTTCGGGGATTAGAGGCGTGAGTGCGTATATATGTATTTTCTCATAATTTTCTACTTGTATTTGTAAAAATTCGTTATTTGAACGAGAGAAGGAAAAATTCTAGCTGCAAATGACTGTCTCGATGGCGAAGTTGTAATGCGTACGCGGCACGACTGCTTTTCGGAGGTCTCGGGTTTAATCCCCAGGTCAGGTAAAGTGATATTGGGTTTATCTATTAGGAAATGCTCAGTATCAACTTGGAGGCTGGAATTGTGCTCGGTATGGCATTAGGCTCGCCCCCTATTACATTATCAGACGGAATTGAGCTTGGCGAAATGTGGGTGTACTGGTTACACCATCAGGGATTACAGGTATGAGTGCGTATGTATTGAAAGTTGAAACATGAATAATTTGAACTAATTCTAGACACAATGCTCATTACCCGAATTCTAACTCCAACAGCAACAAAGCCAACTTCTCGTGGAAACATGAGCCATAAATAATTCCATATTCTGAGCCATTATGACACGTACATGAGCTAATGTTAAATAATGTTTGGCCGCCGGTTATGTGCCAACTTGGCTAATAATTTATTAAATGTGCCATTTGTATGCAAGACAGTATCGGCGGAGAAAAGTTATCTAGTTCAGTGTGTATGATAAATAAATAATTAAACATACATATGCACTCACACCTGTATCCCCGAAGGGGTAGGCAGAGATGTAACCAGTACACCCACATTTCGCCGAGCGTATCTCCGTCCCACGATGTGATAGGGGGCGAGACTATCGCCATACCGGGCACAAATTCCAGACTCCGGGCTGATACTGAGCATTTCGTAATAGAAAAACCCAATACCACTCTACTCGACCCGGGGATCGAACCCGAGACCTCAGCGCTAGCCTCAATCGTAACGCGTACGCATTACAACTGAGCCACCGCGGCAGTCTAAAATATGTTATTTAATACAAAGTCTCTAGTATGCGAGAGGTCGTTTGGGTTAGTCTATTTCTGCCGCCAAGCAGCAGTGTGTAAGCACTGCTGTGTTCCGGTTTGAAGGACATTGAAGCCAGTGACATTACTGGGCATTATGAGACTTAACTTTTTATGTCTCGGAGTGACGAGCTCAGTGCATTGCCATGCAGTGCTTTGTAATTCAAAGTTCTGTGTTGCTTCTGTTTATGGGCAAGCGTGACGCCTACCATCAGGCGAGCGAACAGACCGTTTCCACTCAAGGTAATAAAAAAAAACTTACTAGTGTCATTTCGGTTGTCACAAACTAAACTTGACCAAAATATTGTATCTTTTTCATTATCCTGCTCACCGGAACACAACAGTGTTTCCACAGTGCTGCTTGACGGCAGAAATAGACAAAGCAGTGGTACCTAGTAAATGCTTGCTTATTTTTTATTTTATTTTTTATATCGGTAAACGAGCAAGTGGGTCACCTGATGGTAAGTGATCTCCACCGCCCATGTACGCCCACAATACTAAAAGGATCATGGGCGCGTTGCCGACCTTATAGGAAAGGGATAATTATTTATTTATAATTTTGATTATATTTAAGGGACTGGGAATGGGAGGAGGATTTGGACAATGAAAAATGTACCCTAAATCAAATCTCTTTTAACTACCTCGAATTACCTTCTCTCGTAAATTTTCAATACCTTTTCGATATATAAGTACTGACATTGAACTACATCCTGGCAAAACCAGTCCCATTTAACAGCTTAATTAACTTGTAAATCATCTCAACTGCCAAAGACTTTTCTTAAGGTGCGATTTCGAAGGCTGCGGCACGCCATATCCGCAAATTGCACTACAAGTGCGACTAGAGACAGTATTGCCGCAGTAAAAAAAAACAATAGACACACATTCCTGACCTCATAGTAATATACATGTTTTGTGTCGTGGGTAATAGGAACTCACAACATCCAGACATGAAACACGAGAGACAGAAAAAATGGTGCATGATATGATGTACGAGTACATTATATAGAAAGTTGCTAGTTAAAATAAATATATAGAGTTTGTACCAAATGGGTTAATAATTTTGCTAGTCTGGTGGTCAGTCGCTGATTTTCAAATGGTACCTCAGTATTATATTTTTTTAATATAATGGGCCGGTAAACGGGCAAGTGGGTCACCTAATGGTAAGTTATCTCCACCGCCCATGTACGCCCTCATTCCCAAAAGGATCATGGGCGCATTGCCAACATTAAAGCAAAGGGATTGGGAAGCGGAGTGGGATTTGGGCCTTTGGATATCTCACTCACCGTACAAAATGCAGCAGCAAGCTGCTACTTTACGCCGGCTTTCTGTGAGACAGACATTAATATGAGAGGTGTGTACCAAATGGGAACTAGTTCAGCATTTTGCTAGGCTGGTGGTCAAAAATGGTCCCTTAGTGTTGTATCGATTATTAACTTGAAACGGTACCTTTAAAGTACATCGAAGCGTCTGTCCCACCGTCTACGCCATTGCAGGTGTCAAATTGTTATTCCAGACTTGTAGAATGATAAAATTGTATGGAATCCAACAAAACATGTACGCGCAATTAATTATGCTTGAGAGCCATTTGCATGGTAATGAGTAACGGTCCGTGTTATTTATTTATAATTATAGGGTAAAGTGTTAAATATTTCTATTGGCGCAGGATCGTGGTGAATGGCATATAAAAAGAGAGGCCTATGCCCAGCAGTGGGATGATAAAGGCTGTGAATGATGATGATGATATTTCTAAGTTACGTTAGAGATTGTTTCACGCTTTTCTTTATGGAAACTGCGTTCCGAACTGGTGGTAGAGTTAAAATTGTCTGAATAATAATAATACTACCAACAGTCACTTCCATAGTGCTAACCCCTAATGTATAACATTTTATGGATTCAATAAATATTTTTCATTTCATTTCACTTCGTTTCGTATTGTGGGCGTAAATGGGCGGTGGAGATCGCTTAACATCAGGTGACCCACTTGATCGTTCGCTGGTCTATACTATAAAAAAACCATCAGCCGAGCGACCTGCTCGTTTCGTCATTCAAGCTAATCATAAAAAATACAACTAAGAAACAGTTATGAAACTCCAAAACATCCGTATTCTGAAACGTAGTGATCGAAAAGTCCCGACATCGCGTGACTGTTGTCGAGCACTCGTCAATTTCCTTATTTAGACTGATTAGTTTCACAGAATCAAATTCGTCCGGTGGCCAGCCGCAGCCGGTGCGAGCACAAAGGACCCTTGGAGATACATTATCTGGTTAAACTTTATTCTGTAAGTAGTAGTATAAGACATGAAAATGAGCATTACACACACATCTTCGTACGAGTCGAATACGGTATCTCCTTTTTGAAATAAGCAAATATTATCGCATTTTAATTAATAAACCATTTATTAATTAATTTGCCTCACAAATAGCAAATGTGCTCTAGACTTAAATAATATTCACTTTATTAAAAAGCTAAATAAAATTAAGGAATTGTGATGCATTCAATTTTATTCTTCGAGTTGCTTTTATGTGCCAATATATTATACAAAAACAACTGCACAATAAAAATTAAGAATAAAAACTTTCACTCGTTCATTCTTCGAAGTCTCCACGGCCCATTATGAATTAATCTCGAACCGTACAACATTTCGGTCTCATTACCGTGTCAATACGAGATTAGGGGATAAGAATAATTTTTGAAAAAAGAACAAACGGTCGGACACATAAGTGCGTTTTTTTCCCCGTCTAGCCCTTACCGATTGCTTCGCCGCAAGACATGACAATTAGACCTTGCGCATTGTAAAAAAGAACCGACCTGTCGATGTTCGGAATTCAAAATTCGAATTTATTTTTTTATCTTCCCCCTAATAATAATTATGCACCAGTTTGATTGACAGTTTATCTGGCTGGAACCGATTAGTTTGAGCGATTTAAAATCGGACAAAATTTAAATTTGGAATTCGTATCGAATTAGCCGGTGATTAACAATGAAATTTCACGTGGCATATGTTTTAAATTGAGCTTTGCGGTTCAGTTTAACGTATTATTGGATGGTTTCCAGAATAAGGAAATTGACGAATATTATTTTAATTTCAAATGAATTAATTCAGGGCTTTTGGAACGTCTTTTATAGATTATAGTTTTGTAAGGGAATTTATGCCAATAAACTTATTGGCTGCCTCGGTGGCGCGGTTGTAATGAATACGCGGTAACCTAACCAGTGTACCTGAGGTCTCGGGTTCGATCCTATGATGTGATAGCGGGCGAGCTTATCGCCATACCGGGGACAATTCCTGACTCCGGGCTGATACCGAGCATTTCGTAATAGAAAAACCCAATATCACTTTTACCCGACACGACAATCGAACCCGAGACCTCAGCGTTAGCCTCAGTCGTAACGCGTACACATTACAACTGCGCCACCAAGGCAGTCAGTGAAATACTTATTCAATTACCATATTCAGTTAATACGCTGTTTAGTACACGGAATAGTGTATGTTAAATAAGAACATACGAAATTGGCTGTCTAATGCTAATATTATCTAATGTTGTCTGCGGGCTTAAGACATGTAACAACATAAGAGAGAGAGATATATAAAAGATATATATTTCGAAGATAAAAAACAGTTGGTTAATTCATAATAGTTAATAAGTTTTTAACTTAATCTTATTATCATAACTGTATAGGTCCAGAATTAAACACCTAATAAGTGGAAGGTATTAACGTGAAAGTTCATTAAAAAATAAAAAACAATAATGTAATTTACAACTTCATTGCATGATGGCTTAATCGATTTTACAGTAACAGCTTACGAAAGCTAAGATTCTTTTGTTCTTAAAGTTGTTGCAAGCTTCATGTAGATGGCGTTAGATGTACTATAAAGCATTATACTAACGCCCGGTTTCTGAAAGGCTGATCAATGTTAAAATAACTAATCAAATGTCAAATCTCATGTCAAGTCGAAATTGAGTTGCTAGAAGCGTGATCAACACTTTTGATTTGACACACATGTTAGCTAACATAACTTTCAAATTCATATGAAAAATCGTATGTCAAACGGTACTAAAGAGAGATCAAATATTATATTTTTTTCACTAAATAACGTTTCAGCAACTCGAATTGATTTGACAGCGATGTTTTAAATCAAAGTTTTGTTAGTCGAATGTTGATTTGATCAGCTTTTGAGAAACCGGGCATGTGTCATACTACTATTATAAATGTGAAAATTTGGAAGTTTGTGAGTTTGTGATATGTGTTAGCCCATCTCGCCTTAACATTTGAATGGATTTTGATGAAATGTGGCACACATGCAGACCATGACCTGGATTATAACATAGGCTTTTTATCCCGGAAAAGGCCGTTTACGCGGGCGGAACCGCGACTAAAAGCTAATCCTCTATAATGACCAGCGATAGTTCAGTGAGGAGTGGTCCCGCAGTCTGTCTGCGGGACCTTCGTCTTGCAGGTTCAAAGCCAGCACCAGCAAGCACCTCTGACTTTTCTATGTTACGTTTGTATTAGTTGTTAATTATCGCTTACTTTAACGGTGAAAGAAACATCGTGCGGAAAACAACATATCTGAGAGTTCTCAATGTAATTTCTTCTCGAGTGGTAGAGCCACGCTGTAGACAGTTTTGTCTACAGCATGAATGGGGCCGGCTCGACCGGATCGTTACCAGTGGTAACTTACCACTGTCTCACAGGAAACCGGCGTAAAGTAGCAGTTTGCTGCTGCGTTTCGTACGGTGAGTGAGATATCTGGAGGCCCAAATCGCCCTCCCCTTCCCAATCCCTTAATTATCCCTTTCATTTAAGGTCGGCAACAAACCCATGATCCTTTTAGTATTGTGGGCGTACATGGGCGGTGGAGATCACTTACCATCAGGTGGCCCACTTGCTCGTTTACCAGCCTATGATATAAAAAAGTTATGTGATATCTAAGTGTCAAGAAGCTAGGTGGTAGGTCCTTCGTTTGCGAGAGGACATCTGGATTGTTACTACCGCTTTGTCTATTTCTACTACCAATCAGAAGTATGGAAGAACGGTGGTGTTTTAGTTTGAAGGACATTGAAGCCAGTGGGATTAATATGTGTTAATAAATTATTATGCGAGGTGACGTATTCGTTATAAAAAAACTATATAACTTGTTACCCAACCCGGAAATCGAACCCGGGAACTCATACTCAGAGTCATACGCCGTACGCATTACAACTACGCCACCGAGGCAGTCAGTGCTTTTATTACTTGTGTGTTAACATTCGCGTTGTACTGAGAATTTCTTTTTAACATACATACATACACATACGCACTCACGACTGTATTCCCGAAGGAGTAGGCAGAGGTGTAACCAGTACACCCACATTTCGCCGAGCGTATCTCCGTACCTTATGTGATAGGGGGCGAGCCTTTCGCCATACCGGGCATAAGTTCCAGACTCCGGGCTGATACTGAGCATTACGTAATAGAAAAACCCAATACCACTTTACCCGACTCGGGGATCGAACCCGACACCTCAGCGTTGGCCTCATTCGTAACGCGTACGCATTACAACTGCGCCACCGAGGCAGTATTTTTAACTCAGTATAAAACGAGAAAAGCTCTCAACAGTAGGTAACTTTATCTGCACTAATATTATAAAGAGGAAAGATTTGTATTTTTGTATGTAACGAATAAACTTAAAAACTACTGGCCCGATTTGAAAAATTCTTTTGCCGTTTGAAAGCTACATTAACACTGAGTAACATGGGCTACTTTTTATCCCGGATAAGGCCGTTCACGCGGGCGGACCTGCGAGCTAAGGCTAGTGCTAAATAAAGTAAATAAATACTTGCGTATATTAACAAAACCATGTTCCATACGAATTACGTACAGGTGACATCATGCTAACTAGAAATTATTATATGACATTCAAATAATAAAAAAATTATACGGCTTTTATGAGCACAATTGTACCACCTCGAATTTCTACTATTTATCGTATGGTATTGGTTATAAGTTGGAAGCGGGATTGTACCTGATACATTTGTGATTTTTTTATTAGCTTGAATGACGAGCATGTTGCTCGCCTGATGGTAAACGCCACGTGCTCATAAACACAAGCAACACCACACAGAACTTTGAATTACAAAGCACTGCATGGTATAGAACTGCGCTCGTCATCCTGAGACATAAGTTGTTAACTCTCATAATGCTCAGTAATTTCACTTATGTCCTTCAAACCGGAACATAACAATGCTTACACACTGCTGCTTGGAGGCAGAAATAGACAAAGCGGTGATACCAACCCAGAAGGCCTCTCGCATACGAGAGACCTACAACCTTGTAAAAGTTACATAAATAAATAAATACAACCAACAATCACACACATAGGACGATGACTCCACACTAGGTAAACCTGTATCGTAGGTATCAGGAACTGCGAGGGACTTGCGGTCCCACAACACCCAGACATACAAAAAGCGCGCTCGCGGCAGCTATTCTATTATTGTTATATTTGTTATAAGTATTTTTCCATGACGGCACTGTACTGAGGCGGGCACCGAAAATCAGCGCTTTGACGTTGCTTCTAGGCAACGTTGCAGCATTAAGCTGAGTGTCAGCCAATTTCCACACATTAGTTTAGAAATATTATTGTCGATTCTTGTATTTGTTTTCTTTGTTGTAAGTGTGGAAATAAATGCATTTTCTTTCTTTCTTTCATTTTCTTTCTTTCAAAAATTTCCTACCGCCATATTCTTCTATCATACACTCCACCCCAAACAACACAGACATTCGTAAAACGCGTGATTTGGAGCAATTCGTTTGTGATTTACAACGGGGGGTGTCACCGGGTTGCGGGGCGCGGCGCGGGGTGAGGGGCGTCCACTCGCCTAAATCATAACGTTTCATAATACTCTCTTTAGTATATCTGTTTAAGTACCTCGTATTCATATTAACTTGGTCTTCATGTTAAAAGAAGTACATAAATATGATAAAAGTTCTTATTCCACCTGCCCTATCAAACACGCAGTGGGGTCGGCGCAACAAGCTTTTAAATACATGTTACAGAAAGACCTAGTGTCAGAGTTTTAAGCCGTCCGAAGGCCTACGACTGCTGTCAATTGATAACAGTTAGGACCAACAATTTACGAGCCCTCCGAAGCAGAGTGGTAGAGCCACGCTGTGGACACTTTTATCTACAGCATGAATGGGCCGGCTCGTCCGGGTCGTTACCACTGTCTCACAGAAAACCAGCGTAAAGTAGCAGCTTGCTGCTGCGTTTCGAACGGTGAGTGAGATATCCGAATGCCCAATCCCCCTCCCCTTCCCAATTCCTTAATTATCCCTTTCCTTTAAGGTCGGCAATGCACCCATGATTATTTTGGTATTGTAGGCGTACATGGGCGGTGGAGATCACTTTCGTCAGGTGACCCACTTGCTCGATTGCCGGGCAAAAAAAGAAAAAAGCACGGAGACGCTCATTTTAAATATCACTAATGACCGTTCCTAATATTCTGTCTATCGACAAATTATGAAAAATCTGTCAAAATACTATTGATAGTAAGCAAATCTATCTTTAAATAGAATATAGGGAACGGCTATAAGCGGTCACCGATCCTTGACTGACCGCGCCGAGGGTTGCTTAACTAACTCATCGTTTACTGATTAGTACATGCAACTAGCTATGAGCCCTTAAAAAATATATGGAATAATGTTTATTAAAATAACCTAAGCAAATTACTTAAAACGAGCTTAGCTAATCAGCCGCATTTGCGTGTTAATGACTGAGATTTATATTATTAATGTAAGTTATTATTTGTTTAATGCCATACACTATTATTTATTTAACAGTACATAGTATATTTTGTTTCATTATTTCGATATTTGTTCCTAAGAATTTTGAAACAACAAAGTAATAGATATATTGCAATACCAAAGTCATAGTTATTATCTATAAGTATATAATTTAATTTAATTTTGAAGTGAAAACTTCTTTTGCCACGTTGGGCACTTTTTGGTAGGGGAAAATTTATTCGGAAAAGCTTAATCGGGGTTCGCGTCACCGACATGCTCATGACGCGCAACGGCCGTGTGCTGTGCGCGTTAGCCACTTTGTTGGATGGGTGAAATCTCGTGCGTTCGCGTCACCGACATGCTTATAGCTATACAGCTGACGTATTGTGAAACATTAGTGCTGTGTATATCTTATAAGTGAAAATGAATCGATTTAGTGAAAAGTTCAATGTGTATATATATACTGTGCATTGTTGAAATAGTATTTTTGTTTGATTATTATTTGAATCGTTTAGTTGTAGAATCATTTTACGGTACAATAGTGAGTACTAAAACTATACAAACATGCATATAATTGTTGCTAGGAGTATCAATAGATGTGAAAACCAGATTGATAATTTTAGTTCAAACATTGTGAAATTTCAAATTTTAATACTAAAAGTTCTAAGTTTTCACTTCTATCGGCAGTCTCTATAACTGCCATTTTTTTATTTTGTATTGACAGCCTCCGTGGCGCAGTTCCTGATACCCACGATACAGGTTAAGCTAGTATGGGGTCAGGACTATGTGTGTGTTGGGTGTATTTAATTATTTGTTCTGACTGACTGATTCATCAACGCAGAGCCTAAACTGCTGGGGTTACAAACTTGAAATGCACAGAAGTTCCTCTAATGACGTAAGTAAGCACTAAGAAGGAATTGTTAAAAAATCATCCCTTAAAGGGGTAAAATATAGGATGTAAGTTTGTATGGAAATAAATATTAAATAGAAACACAAATGACGCACTCACGCACTCACTCACAGCCGTGAGTAATTCCCGTAATCCCCGAAGGGGTAGGCAGAGGTGTAACCAGTACACCCACATTTCTTACAGCGTATTTTCGTCCCACGATGTGATAGGGAAGAGCCTCTCGCCATACCGGGTACAAAGTCCGGACTCCGGGCTGATACTGAGCATTTACATAGAAAAACCCAATACCAGCTTACCCGACCCGGGGATCGAACCCGAGACCTCGATGGCCTGGCGTTGGCCTTAATCTTAATGCGTACGCATTACAACTGCGCCACCGAGGCAGTACCTAAACACAAATGAGTAACTACGTATTTCGCAATATCTCGAAAATCATCCCTTAGGAAGTGAAATGCTTTCAAAGGGCGGTGGTTGTTCCGGGTAAAGACTTTTACGCGAGCGAAGCCGCGAGTAAAAGCTGGTAATTATAATAAGCTTGATGAGGACTACCTTGAACAAAACAAAGTGTCATGCAATGCAAGACGCCTACACTTAAGGTGGAAACAGACTGAAAAAGAGTGAGGGGGGGGGGGGGGGCGAGGAAGTAATATATATCAGCACTGTCCCACTGCGGCTGTTGGGCACGGGTCTCCCCTCCTAATGAAAGAAAACCTTAATCTACCATGCTTACTATGTCAGTTAGAAGATGTTACATATTACTAGCTGTTGCCCGCGGCTCCGCCCGCGTAAATGCCTATTTCCAGGATTAAAGTAGCCTAGTGGGCGCCCCCGGTGAGAAACGCGCTTGTCAAAAATACTAATGTCGCTATTAAAAAATAGGGGTTGATCGTAGAGGGTTGAAAATTTAGGGTTATATGTATTTGTTAATGCTGTATCATAAAAAAATAAAAACAAAACAAATTTGTCTAAAAAGTTAAAAATCAATTTTAGGGATGGACCACCCTTAACATTTAGGGGGATGAAAAATAAATGTTGGCCGATTCTCAGACCTACCCGATATGTACACAAAATTTCATACAAATCGGTCCAGCCGTTTCGGAGGAGTATGGGAACGAACATTGTGACACGAGAATTTTATATATTAGAAGAAGAAGATTATCTTATGGGGAATTTTCAGGTATGCCGGTTTCTTCGCAAAGCATGAAAATATTAAAGGTTGGTATATAAACGTTTATTTAGGATCAAAGTAATTTTTTTATTATATTATTTCATATATTTTATTAATATTATAAATGCGAAAGTGAGTTTGTTTGATACGCTTTCACGCCTAAATCGCTAAACGGATATTGATGAAGTTTGGTACAGAGGTAGATGAGACCCTGGAGACGGGTATAGGCTACTTTATATCCCGAAAAAGGCTGTTCACACGGGCAGAGCAGCGAGCAAAAGTTATACATAATTTAACAGAGCTAAAAAATACACAAAACAATAGATTTTCAGAAAGAAATCGTGATATAGTTTACGAGTATTATGAAATTTACGAGTGGATATAAAAAACAAAGTTGGCCACGCTATGTGAGCTATAACTTTTATCGATGCTATAATATCATTAACGATGCCTTTTACTGTCACAGTTAACCGTGATTTGTCCTCAGTTATGTATGTTTGTCTTAAACAAATTTAAAAATAGAACTCCAGTCCAACTGTTTTTTTTTCATATAACCGTCACACACATTGTCCTTACCCCACACTAGGTTAAACTTACCTCATGGGTATCAGGAACTTGTGGTTGCACAACATCTAGTCCCAAAAAATATTTATATATATATATGGACCTCACAAACATTTGTCACGGTGCGGGAATCAAACCCGCAGCTTCTCGCTTCACAGACAGCTGCTCGTCCACTGCGGAACGGACGCTGTCAATATGTAATAAGTAATATGAGTTAATATAAATATAAAATTAAATAACCTTTAATTATAATCTTAGTATGGATAATTATATTTTTATTTATAATAGTAATATTATAACACACTTTACCTAGTGTAGACTGCCTCGGTGGCGCAGTTGTAATGCGTACGCGGTACGACCGCTGTGCTGAGGTCTCGGGTTCGATTTCCGGGTCGGGTAAAAGTGATATTGGGTTTTTCTATATTAAAATGATCTCTAGTCCCCGAAGCCCGAAGTATGTAGCCCGAAGTCTGGAATTATACCCGGTATGGCGATAGGCCCCCCATCACATCATGGTACGGAAAAAAGCTCGGCGAAATGTGGGTGTACTGGTTTTCTTTTAATAGCTTGAGTGACGAAACGAGCAAGTCACTCGCCTGATGGTAAGCGTAACGCCTGCCCTTATACAGAAGCAACACCACACAGAACGTTGAATTACAAAGCACTGCATAACACTGGACTGCGCCGTCACTCCGAGACATAAGATGTTAAGTCTCATAATGCCCAGTAATTTCACTGGCTTTCCATTGAAAGCCAGTGAAATTACTGGGCTTCCTTCAAACCGAAATACAATAGTGCTTACACACTGTTTTTTGGCGGTAGAAATAGGTTACAATAATTGCCTTACTGCCTACCCCTTTGGAAATTATAGGTTTGAGTGCATATGTATTTATATTTACCTAGTGTGAAAATTATTAAAGGTTATCAATAATATTACGAAAACTCATTATAGTTAATGTTTTTTTTTTACAAATTACTGTTCCAAAGAAATCTTTAAAGTCAAGTCTCAATATTGAAATAGTTTTGTCTATTGTCAAGTGGCATACAAAGTCTAACACCCGGTTTCTGGAAGGGTGATCAAATCAATATTCAACTAACAGAACTTTGAGTTGACATCGCTGTCAAATCAATTAGAGTTGCTGAAACGTTATTTAGTGAGAAAAACTATAATATTTGATCTCTCTTTAGTACCGTTTGATATACGATTTTTCATATTCATTTGAAAGTTATGTTAGCTAACATGTGTGTCAAATCAAAGGTGTTGATCACGCTTCTAGCAACTCAATTTCGGCTTGACATGAGATTTGACATTTGATTAGTTAATTTAACATTGATCAGCCTTTCGGAAACCGGGCGTAAAACTATCAAATCACTGAACAATTCAAGCAAGTTATTTCACATAAAACAAAAAATCCATTTAACTTAAAAGATTCATTGACCTTCTAAATGTAGAGTTTGGTGGTATCGGTAGAGTGGCGAGGGTAGAGTCTGTTCATAGTGGCGGTCGAGGGGAAAATGCGAAAACTCTCCCCCGTGCGGCGGCCATGTTGTGACGTCACCCGTCGCCACGCAGACCGGACTCAGGCGAGGATGACCAAATTAATTACATTTTAATTAGTCATTTTAAAAAATGTTATTTTTTATAAAAAAAAAATATGAATAAATATAACATTGTATAAATACGAGTATGTGTGGGCATTGCTTAAGATTTATTTGGTTTTATTCTTGTGTTTTTAATACTAAACTTATTTGTGTTTAGTTGTGAATTTCACTAAATGGAGAAAAAAAGCAAATAAGTACACATTATCTTCATAAGTAGTTTTTAGTGTATACCTTTTTCTAATAATTTTACTTTCCCTTCTATTATTTTTTTATTAAATGAAATGATATTTCAAAAAATAATCTAAAAAATATTTTTACATATATTTCATTTTAGTCTATATTTTTCTTTATAACAAAATGAATGATATTTAAACAGTAAATTCACTAGTAACAATTACTGCTATTATTTCAAATAGCAGTAATTATATAAGGTATCAAACAATACCGGCACAGTCAAAAATAAAAGGAAACCAATTCTATTTCCCTTTCTGTCCTAACAATAAAAAATTAAAAAGCACCCCCAAATAGAACTTCCCAAATCAAATCTGTCAACTGACAAAACGAAAAACGTGAAACAGCCACCGAGTACGTCCCAGTGAGCTCTTTGATGATGCCGGCGGCGGCTCATTGGCGGCACAAAGGAGGGGAGGCGTGGCCTCGCACGACCACGCCTTCGTCGGATAAGGGTCCAGAGAGATATTCCAGCAAACGACACTCGGCGCTTGCCGGCGGCGCCACGTTACACCACGAGACGATACACGTGCTGCCATACACAATCGCAGTGTTGTACAGTGACCGCAAACTCTGTGACCAATGACAATGTGGCAAAGTGAAGTGACCTCGTGAAGGTTGCGAATAGTGAAGTGATTTAAAAAATAATTCTTCCATAAAGCTCAATACATCTTCCAGTAACATTTGAACTGGTATACCAGTGCAATATTAAACAAAGAATTAGTGAATTATGGTAGCCAGTAATTTAATTGTAATTAGGATTTCTTAAATGTATTTATGTTAACAAAGCGATATTAATGAAACCGACCTCTATCGCCGGACGTGATCAATTTGCAATTAAAACGAAAATCTCGTATATCGGGGCCATTGTTTTTAAATTTAGAAATCAATCATTTTAATTTGCATTTATTTGAACGAATACACTTTGTTATTTGCAAATGATTTATTCATTTTATAGTGCAAATTAAATTCCATTATTTTTTATTTAGGTATTAATGAATAAATTTAATTATTAAGTTAATATAGTGTGTGGATTTAAAAAAAAATAGTACACATCTAAATAAGAAAATATAGACTTACATAAAGACGGAAAGGACAATAAAAGGACATGAAAGTGCGGTAGCGATTGTTGACCGTCACCTCACATGTGGGACGACGGTAGGTGGTGACCTAAAATAATAACATACAAACAATCAATCACCGGCGAGCGTGGGAGTGATCCATTCATCGAAAACAGTTAAACATAATAAATACAAACTTAATCAATATGCTCATGCCTACAATCCACACATCTTGAAAACAAAGAAAATTATCTCGATGACTCAAGGTCTTGGGCTATTAAAAGTTTAATTATCAGAGGTCTGAATTTAGGTGTGACAGAAGAAAATAAAAATTCCTTTTAAAATTTGTGTTTTGTAAATCAAGTCATATGACTAATTAAGTGAGAAACCAAAGACACTATTGTCAGAATATGAGATAATAGCTGATACCCTAGTGTTTGGTGACACAAGACCAGACAAGAGAGACAGAGAAATCTCGTGACAACAAAAAAGTACGGGAATCCAAGGCATTGCCAGATGATACAATAGAAGCTGATGTTCATATCGTTATTGGTAGGGCATAAAGAGGCTCCATTAAAGTGGGGAAACCAACAACACCAGATGCCACACTAGCCGATGTGGTTGGTTCCGTGGTAGTCCAGACAGCTACCAAGATAGCCGGCGAGCCGAAGTTGCAGGTGTGCGGCTGGGGTGGGCAGGCTGGGTACGCTCTTGAAGGATGCGTGGATTCCAGCTTGTTACGCCCCCAGCCGCACTCGAGCCAGCTTGGCACCGTCTATGCGACCAAGCGACGGAGAAGAAATGGGAAGAGGTGAGTGCATTTCTTTAGATTCTTAGGTCTGTGGATAAGAAGAATTTTAATTGGTTGTTTACAATTCATATTTCATTATTATGGTTGTTAACAAAATTAATTTAATTTTCATGGATGTTTGTAAATTTATTTGATAGTTATGGTTGTTTCCAAAATTGTTTGACTTTGTTTGGTTATTATCAGGATTATTTAATTTATGTTATAGGTATGAGTATTTTTTTTCTTGCTAAATAAAATAAAGGTTAATAGTGTGATAAGAAGATTAGAAACTAATTTTAAACATAGATATAAATATACTAAAGTGAAAGGCAAGCAGATTTTAATGTTAAGCAAAAATAGGTATTTGCTTATTATAATTAATTTAAAGGTGGTGTATTATTTATAAAAGACAAAATATTAAACCAATTTAATTATACCGAAAATATCCTTTTTGGAAATAATAGTCCAATTAGGTACGAGTATCTATCCATCATAATTCAATTAATTAATGTATCATTTTGCGATATATTAATGAACGCATTTTATAAAATTGCATTAGTTGTTTGTATACACCATTAAAATCTTAATTTTTATGGCAAAAAATTAAAAAATTCGAAATTCAATATATTTATTAAACCCATAAAATGTTATATATTTTTACGATTCCGTCAAAATTCTACCGCTAGTTCGGAATGCTGTTTCGCTCGAGAAGAACCAGCAAGAAACTCCAGCGTTGCTCTTTTCAAAACAACAAAGTTTACAATTATTAGAGCATAAGGTTTTTACAATATTTAATTGGAATTAGAGCAGCTCAATCAAGCAATTACAGAAATGATACAGGATCTGCGCATTGGATTAACTTGCATGACACCCATAAAATATATACTATCATCAGTACTTCGAGAGTCTGTGACTTGCTTTTGTTTTACTCAAATTATGTCATAATAGTTTCAAACAGCTTAGCTGTGGTGAAGCGTTGTTTACATCTTACCAGACTATTTTTATAATCTAATTTCCAAAATTAAAATATTTATATACCTACGTCATGTTTCGGTATAGAACGTGTCAGAAAAATATGACGTTTCATTCAGATGAACTAACAGTGTCGATATAAACCGATATAAACTATAACATTTTGATTATTAAGGTAAACGTCATTATTCCAAAAGTAGATGTTAAGCCCGTAGTATGAGAGAGGCCGCCTGGATTGGTTACTACCACTTTGTCTATTTCTACCAGTATGCACTGTTATGTTCAGTTTGAAGTAAATTGAAGCTAGTTTTATTCCTCGGCGTTATGAGACTTAGTAACTTATGTCTCTGGGTGACGAACGCAGTCCAGTGCCATCCAGAACTTTGTAATTTTTTAGTGGTGTTGTATATTTTTATGAGCAGGCTAGGCGTTTACCATCAGGCGAGCGACCTGCTCGTTCCGTCATTCAGGCTAGTAAAAAAATGATTCAACAATACATTTAGTTGATTTTAAAATATCTATCATTAGCTATTCCCCGCGGGCAGCTGCAAATGCCTTTTCTAGGATAAAAACTAGCCATTTTTCGAAATCCTTTCTTGGCGGGTCCCTACATTACACAAACTATCATCTGACCAAATTTCATAGTCTTAGCTTTTGAGAAATCGTGATCAATCAATGAGTGAATGGTATTTCGCTTTTGTATGTATTTATATACATACAATGTATAGATTGAAGTTTGAGTGGTAGAGCCACGCTGTAGACAGCTTTATCTACTGCATTAATGGGCCGGCTCGTCCAGGTCGTGACCACTTTCTCACAGAATAACCAGTGTAAAGTAGCATGCGTTTCGTGCTGTGAGTGAGATATTCGGAGACCCAAATCCCCCTTCCCTTCCCAATTCCTTAATTATCCCTTTCCTATATGGTTGGCAATGCGCCCATGATCCTTTTGGTATTGCGGGTGTACATGGTCGGTGGAGATTACTTACTATCAGGTAACCTATTTGCTAGTTTACCC
This sequence comes from Mimas tiliae, assembly GCA_905332985.1. NCBI lineage: Eukaryota > Metazoa > Arthropoda > Insecta > Lepidoptera > Sphingidae > Mimas > Mimas tiliae. Next base: position 2,252,715 of record HG995260.1, on the reverse strand, counting down.
TATGCTACAAAAAAAAAAATTAAGAATTAAGTTGTCACTTCAGCTTAGTATTAAGAAATGAGGTGGATATAACACATGGTCAGGACATTGGTTCCAGATCAGTTTATTTATAAATCCACCGCCGACGGACTCGAAGTAATGTCTAAGTTCTTGCTTTGATGTAAAAAAAAATGTGATGTCCATCTATTAGGTACACTGAAAGCAAGATATCCTTCTTTCATATTTCACTAGTCCTGTATTATACACGCCCCACTGCTGGGCACGGACCTCCTCTACTAAATGAGAGGGGTTAGGCCTTAGTCCACCACGCTGGCCTATTGCGGATTGGTAGACTTCTCATACCTACGAAATTCTTATGAAAAACTTCTTCAACTTATGGTAAATACCATCGTTAATTGCTTATTTTACGTAGTAGGTAAAAATAAATCATATCTAGAAGTTTCTCAGAAGATATCCTTATTTCTTCATTATTCGTTTAATTTCATGGCTACTTAAGATCTACCTAATAAGCGTGGATGTACACGTGTCATAATGCAATATTTTGTTAGCTTCCTCTGACGTTAAATGTCATTCATCATAGCAAGACAACACATTGTGTAACTATTTAATTACAGCCGTTTAAAACATTTATTACGTGGCCGCGGGTTCAATTCCCTCACCGAGACAAATGTTTGTGTGATCCACAAACATTGACCAGACTAGGTGTTGTGGGACCGCAAGTCCCTCGTAATTCCTGATACCCACAATACAGATTAATCTAGGTGGGGGTGGGAACTGTTGGGTGTGTTCAAGTTGTTAATTTATCTATTAACAATAATAATATACAACTGCCTCGGTGTCGCAGTTGTAATGCGTATGCGTTACGACTGAGGCTGACGCTGAGATCTCGGGTTCGATCCCCGGGTCGGGTAAAAGTAATATTGGGCTTTTCTATTATAAAATGCTCAGTATCAGCCCGGAGTCTGGATTTGTGCCCGATATGGCGATGGGCTCGCCCCCTATCACATCATGGGACGGAGATGCGCTCGGAGAAATGTGGGTGCACTTGTTATAACAAACCTACCAATATACCTCTGCCTACCCCTTTGGGGATTACAGGCGTGAGTGCGTATGTATATATGTATATTATTTCCCATTAATTTTATTAATTATATAAATTTAATATTTTATTAATAATAATAATGTATAAGTTTAAAGATAATTAAAATTATGCCCCCGGTTAAGGGAAATCTCTGCACTAGCTCTAGACGTGTAATACAGAGACCTGTGATAAAACCCTGGTTATATCATTAGATACTAATGCCACAGGTTCTTTTCACATCCATAAAGTAATAAGTTATCAATAAGACACTATTACATACGCTATTTCATATTCATAATGATTGTACCAGGATTCATTCAACGCGTACTACGAAATTGTTATTTATTTGATAACAAAAACAGAGTGAAATAATTTTAATTTTTAATATGTATATTTTTTTATTGTCTGAATGACGAAACGAGCTATTCACTCGCCTGATGGTAAGCCGCGCCTGTCCATAAACAAAACAACACCACACAGAACCTGGCATTAAAAAGCACTGCATGGCGTTGTAAATATGTAATAGGTAAACACAATTATATTCTATTAATTAGCCAAGCTGAGCGGGAAATTGTACGGACTGCCGAGACGAAATTCGCAAGACCGAAATCAGCCCAAAGAGCAAGCATCTCTGACTTTTCTAAGTTATGTGTGAATTAATTGTTAATTATCACTTGCTTTAACGGTGAAGGAAACATCGTGAGGAAACCTGCATACCTGAGAAGTTCTTCATAAGAATTTTGAAGGTATGTGAAGTCTGCCAACCCGCATTAGGCCAGCGTGGTGGACTAAGGCCTAACCCCTCTCATTCAGTAGAGGAGGCCCGTGCCCAGCAGCGGGATGTGAATTATATATTATTATTAAATTAATCAAATATTTATTTATATTACAAAATGAAAAAAGTTTCACAGTATTATCTCCTTTATTATTTATAATTGATATAACAAAAGCTTTTATAATGATTAATTTAGTGAAATAAAATTATTAAGTCATAAAATGTTAATTTATTTACATGGTCACGACACAAAGCCTACAGCATTTTTCTGTTAAAAACTTCCAATACGGGTATCAAACATACAAACTTCGTTTTAAGGGCTATTCACCCACTGTGCCACAAAACTTACCTTAATTATCCACATACGTTAATTGTGTTATTTAATTAGTAGACTTTGATAAATGATATTTTTATTTAAATATCCGTAGGCCGTCGTTTTAATTTATTAAACACATGTAATAAATTTTAACCACTATATTTAGTTTTACGGTTCCTTATGCCCCATTTGGATGACTAAAACGCCTTTAGGTGAGTGTTTATTGTACAAACGAGTGGTAGCGGCACCCTGTAGACACTTTTGTCTACAGAATGAATGGGCCGGCTCGTCCGGGTCGTTACCACTGTCTCACAGAAAACCGGCGTAAAGTAGCAGCTTGCAGCTGCATTTCGTATGGTGAGTGAGATATTCAGAGAGGTTTTTGAATCATTTATATTTTAGGAAATACAAAGTCCTATAGTTAACTTTAAGGGAGATTGAATGCGGACCATGTGTATCTCCGAAATGTTGTTAACAGTGAAATTGTATACCCGTGATCCGAAAACCTAGGCATGTTAATTTGTTTGTTTAATGGTCAAGACATTCCTTTCCATTAACTAAATAGTTAACTAATTTACACACTAGCTAGTAGTACTAATAGTTAGGAACACTGTCTGTAGTTCTATTTACTGCTATTTCACAGTTAAAGCTCTATTGATAGTAAGCAAATCTATTAGTTAATAGAATATAAGGAATGGCCTGTGGATTTTTTTGTTTATCTAGGTTAAATTTGACAGCTAAATTGGAACGTATGCCTATCCGCGCCGCATAGACCGCACGCGTCGAAGTCGTTGAATTTGAGGTAATGACTGATGATGATGCAGCTCGCGGCGCGGATATGTGTACGTGTAATTAAGCTATCACAAGCTTATTAGTAATAATCAAACAGGCCTATATTGTATCATAAGCATCACGTGAGAACAGATATTGCCGAGTCCCTCTTTTCATCCTGGCTCGGCAAAGTGACTACGCTACACCTGATGGTAAGTGTAGCGCAATCCATGAATACTGTCGACCAACAACAGACACTGTATCTATCGTAGATCGGCAGAATTATGCCGGCCTGCTTAATTGCTACTTCACATATTACAATTTATAGTTATATTATCATAATTATCTATACAAAATGACTACGTATTTCTCTAATAGATGGTCAGAAATTTGGTTTATTTCTAATGTATGAATCTACTTGAGTTGCGGATATTCATAATATTTTTTTAGAAACAATGTCCTGCTGGAATTCCTGGTTCCAATAAACTGTGTTTTCAAATACTTTATTTTACGAACTCAGCCGGATGTATATCGAATATAACAATATGTGAAAAAATCCCCAAAATCGTATCAAATCGATTCACAACAATTATAAGAGTTTTCGACTGCGTCCATATCTTGCGCGTTGCCGTTACTCGCCGTACATTTTCACAGCAATTTAAACTTTACGCCTATCACGATACGGTTTACAATTCCCAATTTTCTGCCGTTAAGTTTAAAATTGATCGTGACCGCACGCGGATTTATCGCAACTAGATACGGCTTGAAGCGTACGTGTTAACTTTATGAACGGCCAAAACTTTTATTGCCATAAAAAAAGTTTACTCTTTTCAAAGTTTCTAAAGTAATATTCAATTGTTTAATTCATATTGGTTGACAGTGTTTCTTTTTAATATATCTCACCTTTTTTTAAACTGTTAAAATAAATTGTTGCATGAATTCGATATTGTTGATGAATATTTGTGGATGACACAAATATTTTTATCTCGGTGCGGGAATCCAACCTGCGGCCTCTCGCTTCACAGCTAGCTATTCGCCCACTGTTTGTCGGATCCACATATATTTGTTTCGCGTCTGGGTGTTGTGAGACCGCAAATTCTTCGTAGTTCTTGATACCCACGATACAGGTTAACCTAGAGCGGGGTTAAGACTATGTGTGTGACTGTTGGGTGTATTTATTATTATTACTAATGGGAATACTTCGCATTTACGTCACACTTTTAATGGGTATTGTATAAATGGAAGTTCATTAAATAGGTAAGGCATATAAGCAAAGTTACAAACACAGATTAGAAAAATAGAGTCAAGGATTCTTAATTTGCTAGGTAGTAGGCCTCTCGTAAGAAAGAGGCCGTCTGAGTAGGTACCAGTAAGGCCTATCCCAAACGAGGGATCTACCACCTAGTGATGTACGTCCTCGGTATCTTGTACCCCATCCAGTATCCATACCTCGTTGTAACCACGACCATATCAGTCGAGATTACGGCCTATAGCGTTTGATTCTATTACTAATTTATTGGGTGAATAACGACTATGCGTTTCGGATACGGTGCCTCGTGTGACCAACGATGATTGGTAATCGACTAACGGGTTTCGGATTTGATTGGTATGTGCGAACTTTTTGCATACACGTGTGAACGTTTACTTGCGCGTTTTTATTTTTAATTGGATTTGAAATTATTTAATTCAATTTGAAAGGTTTGTTATTACAATACTCATAGCTAGTTGCACTAATTTGAAATTATTTAATTCCATTTGAAAGGTTTGTTATTACTTTAATACTCATAGCTAGTTGCACTAACCGCTCGGTAAATGATTAGCGAGTTAAGCAACCCTTGGTGCGGTCAGTCTATGGATGGGTTACCGCTTAGTGGTATTTCAACTGGGCGTCTCCGTGCTTCGGAGGCTTTTTTGAGTGGTAGAGCTACGCTGTAGACTTGCTGCGTTTCGTACGGTGAGTGAGATATCCGGGGGCCCAAATCCCCCTCCCCTTCCCAATCCCTTAATTATCCATTTCCTTTAAGGTCGGCAACGCACCCATAATTATTTTGATATTGTGGGCGTACATGGGCGATGGAGATCACTTACCATCAGGTGACCCACTTGCTCGTATGCCGGCCTATACTATAAAAAAAACCGTAGGCTAATATTGAACAGCCATGACACTATAGAAATCTTTAGACATAATTTACTGTTTAGTCAGCATGATATTACTGTTATCTATTAAACGCTTACCACGCGTTAATATATCCTATATTCGCTTTTCTATTAGTTCTCTTTTCTCTTCCACCTGCCCTTATCCTACTCGCAGTGGGATGAGCCCAAATGCTTTTTTAACACATTTTAAAGAAAGATTTTGCTTGTAGATTTTACGACCGGCCACCTGCTTGACGTCAACCCCTCAAGGGAAAAACACTCAGACACGAAACAAATGTTTGTGTGATCCACAAAAATTTGATTCGTGTCTGGGTGTTGTGGGACCGCAAGTCCCTCGTAGTTCCTGATACCCACGATACAGGTTTACCTAGTGTGGGATCAGGGCTATGTGTGTGACTGTTGGGTGTATTTATGTTTGTGGCTCTCACAAACATTTTGTCTTGGTGCGGGAATCGAACCCGTGGCCTCTCGCTTAACAGCCGGCTATTTGCCGACTGCGCCACGTAGGCTATCTCACTGTGGCGCTATGTGTATTAGTTAAGTCACCAAAATAAAGATAATATTAACATATGCTCTAACTATTGCTGGAAGGAGCAAGTAATTTTTATACCTGTAAACTCACTATCACTTTTGTGCAATAAAGATAAATAACTTCGTCAGGATTCACATAAAATGCAATATTATATTACTGTTCCCGATTTATTACACTTGCTATGATTATTTACAATTCTAATCACACTCGGGCAGCGTTACCACGAAAGAGTTATATGCACGACTAAGTTCCCTCAAATAATAATGCGCCCGCTTATATACCTTAGCAATCACCTCCACCACATCTCAGTGTTATTATCTACCCGCTTTACATAGTTATTCCCCCGACTACCTTCAATAACACAAATAACGGTGCTATTACTAATATGAGGGTAACATACACAATTGGATAGCGGTCACATAGTGAAAACCCGCCAAAGTGCCTCGTTCAGACCAGTCGCGTATCAGGGCCAGTGAATATCCAGTAGCTTCAGGCCGGCATAATTCGACCGCTCTTCGAAGGACGCACTGTATTTAACATGAGGCCTAGTGTAGTTACTTTGCTATGCCAGAACAAAACGTTGCTATTTTTGCATACGTCCCTACGTATAGTCCACAAAACTTAGCAAATTCCTCCGTCGACGTCCCAAACATGTTTTGGCAGATCCCAACGACTCCATCACAGTCGCTATCGAAGCAGCACTTTCCTTGCGCAACCCGAATCGCAACAATAATACGCGACCCCGACATAAGACACGCCTGCGAGTCCGATGAGCTCCTACAACTGGCCCTCGGCATAATGATGTGCAGAGACGGCCTTAAACTATACTCCCCAGCGATTGCTCAAGCTGAGGTCTGAGCCTTCTAAAAGGCGCCTCTGTGCTTAATCGCTACTAAAGTCATTACACATATTTCTGGCTAGAGCGCCATAAGCGCCGGCTTTGTTATCAGGTGAAGCTGTAAAAGCAATATAGGCTAACAGCACAAATACATTCGAAAAACAAAAAACTTTGCAAGTATTCGCTCGGAATCACTAAATAAAATCTTGTGAATACGAGTGATGTAATAAATTCACAAATTGATAACGCAAGCCCAATGACATCTCCATAAGTAATTGTTACAAACAAATGAACATGTAAACACACATATTAACTTGTCGTACGGTTGTGTGCTCATGAAAATTACAAGCTCTCCGTAACGTTTAGCGCTTGCCTTTATACACTTATAAACTCATTCATTATACATATATTCATACGCACGCCTGTAATCCCCGAAGGGGTAGGCAGAGGTATAACCAGTACACCCACATTTCGCCGAGCTATCTCCGTCCCATGATGTGATCGGGGGCGAGTTTTCGCCATACCGGGCATTGTTCTAGACTCCGGGCTAATACTGAGCATTTCGTTATAGAAAATCCTAATATCACTTTTAAATGACCCGGGTATCGAACCCAAGGCCTCAGCGTCAGCCTCAGTCGTAACGCGAATGCTTTAAAATGGCGCCACCGAGACAGTCATTCATTTGTTAATTACTGCTTTTGCTCGCGGCTCCGCCCGCGTTAATAGACTTTTCCGAAATCAAACGTAGCCTATAACTGTCTCCTGGGTCCCATCTATCTACTTCAAAATTCATCAAAATCGGTTCAGTGATTTAGGCATGAAAGCGTAACAAACAAAGAAATAATTTGTTTTTTTTTTCATTAAAAGTATCTTGTGATACTTCTTATACCTCCAAGAATATGTGTACAAAGTTTCATGATGATCGGTTAAGTAGTTTTCGCGTGAAAGCGTAACAAACAAACTTACATTCACATTTATAATATTAGTATGATGAAAGTTGCTACTACTGTCAGTAGGGTAAAGTCAAAGTTGACGCGCATGCTAAAGGCACGTTTTGAGATATGCGACGGAGTGTGAAGAAGGAATTAGGCAGGCATAATTCTGCAGACATACGATAGATGTATCTGTCGTTGGTCGACTTTATTCTTGGATTGCGCTACACTTGCCATCAAGTGATGCCAGCTGAGTGGTAGAGCCATGCTGTATACAATTCTGTCTACAGCATGAATGGTCCGGGTTGTTACCACTGTCTCACAGAAAACCGGCGTAAAGTAGCAGCTTGCTGCTGCGTTTCGTACGGTGAGTGAGATATCCAGACGCCCAAATTCCCCTCCCCCTCCCAATCCCTTACTTATCCCTTTCCTTTAAGTTCGGCAACGCGCCTATGATAATTTTAGTAATGTGAGCGTACATGGCCAGTGGAGATCACTTACCATTAGGTAACCCATTAGTTTGCCGGCCTATACTATAAAAAAAAACAGTGTAGTGTAGTCACTTTGCCGACCCAGGATAAAAAGAGATACACTATGACAGAGACACATTCGCTTTGTATGCAATTGTACCTACGTTTTGAGATATGCTTAAAACAGAACCCCACGATGCGCGACCGTTTCCATGAATTTTCATACAAAGTGGTATTTTTTTACATACATACATACGCACTCACACCTTTAATCCCCGAAGGAGTAGGCAGAGGTGTAACCAGCACACCCACATTTCGCCGAGCGTATCTCCGTCCCACAATGTGATATGGGGCGAGCCTATCGCCATACCGGCCACAAATTCCAGACTCCGGGCTGATACTGAGCATTTTGTAATAGAAAAACCCAATACTACTTTACCCGACCCGAAACCTCAGCGTTAGCCTCAATCGTAACGCGTACGCATTACAACTGCGCCACCGAGGCAGTCATACAAAGTGGTATTTTTTTATTAACGTACTTAGATGACGATACGCATCGCGGTCTTGTACTTCAAAACCAACCATAAGGAGAATGGTGTGAAGAACTCTATTACGCATTATTAAGTAATTTTTGAGTTGTAAAGCCAGAGAAAGGGAGAAATTTGGATCTCCGTCAATCTCACTTACCTTACGAAATGTATCTTTACGCTCTTCGACACAAGTGTTTTTTTTATTTTATGTTTTTATTAGCTTGAATGACGAGACGAGCAGGTCGCTCGCCTCATGGTAAGGCCTGCCCATAAACAGAAGCAACGCTACACAGAACTTTAAATAACAAAGCACTGCATGACACTGGAGTGCGCTCGTCACCCCGAGACATAAGTTGTTAAGTCTCATAATGCCCAGTAATTTCACTGGCTTCAATGTCCTTCAAACCGGAACACAACAGTGCTTACACATTGCTGCTTGGCGGCAGAAATAGACAAAGCGGTGGTACCAACCCATTCGGCCTCTCGCATACGAGGGACCTGCCACCTTGTAAAGTGTCTACGCATACTTCTTACAGTCATTTCCAAATAACATTATCGAGCTATTTCCGAACACAAAAATAAACACACGTTTCGACTTAACAGCATTTCATTAAGGTATAATCAATTAACATACGATAAAAGATCTTAGCAAAAACTCGCGAAAAATTACATACTTGTGCGCGCTCGCGGCGTCGATCGACTTCCAACTATGGCCGATAATAACGTGTCTGGGGTAATTTGGAAACGATCTTGGACTTGCGCTCTGTACTTTCGAGTGTTTGTTTTTAAGTTTATAAGGAAATTGTGTGTCAAATTCAAATACAAGTCATAATATAATTTGACAGCCTCCATGGCACATAGGACGAGTGTCCGGTTGCGAAGCGTTAGGATGTGGGTTCGATTTCCGCACTGAGACAAATGTTTTGTGTGATCCGCAAACATTTGTTTCGGGTCTGGGTGTTGAGGGACCGCAAGTCCTTCGTAGTTCCTGATACCCACTATACAGGTTTACCTACTGTGGGGTCAGGATTATGTGCATGACTGTCGGGCGTATTTATTTATTTATTCATAATATTATGTACTTAAAGCGTGGACTTAAAGTCATGTTTTAGAATCAGGTATTTCGATTGATTAGTTGGTAAAACTCGCTCATGAGAAGCCGCGGGTTCGATTCCCGCACCCAGATCAAAATGTTTCTGCGATGCACAACTATTTGTCTAGTCTGGGTGTATCTCCCCTGAGGGGTTGTGTCTTTCTGTATAATTCTATAGATTGCCTGTTACAAAGCACTGCATGGTATTGGACTGCGCTCGTCACCCAGAGATATAAGATGTTAAGTCTCATAATGGCTTCAATGTCCTTCAAATCGGTACACAACAGTGCTTACACACTGCTGTTTGGCGACAGAAATAGACAAAGCGATGGTACCAACCCAGACGGCCTCTCGTATACGAGGGACCTACCACATTAGCACTGCACTGTAATTAACATCAGCTCCAGTGTTGCCATGCCAGTTTAAAAAACCGCAATGAAAATTATACGAGGGAAGCAGCATGAAACACCTAGTATCCTTTAACGGGATAACAACTTATAAGGTCTATACTCCTTCACAAGTCATACTAATGAGACAAATATAACGGTATATCGATTTAATCATACGCATTCACGCATGTAATTCCCGAAGGGGTAGGCAGAGGTGTAACCAGTACACCCACATTTCGCCGAGCGTATCTCTGTCCCATGATGTGATAGGGGCGAGCCTATCGCCATACCGGGCACAAATTCCAGACTCCGGGCTGATACTGAGCTTTTTGTAATTGAAAAACCCAATAGCACTTTTACCCGACCCGGGGATCGAACCCGAGGACTCAGCATCAGCCTCAGTCGTAACGCGTACGCATTACAACTGCGCCACCGAGGCAGTCATCGATTTAACCGTTAATATTTTTTCGCTATTAGTATAATATATTGCGACAACGTACTAAGAATCATAAAATGAAATAAAACCGTCGAAATGAAGGTAAAAAATGGTAAAGAATTGTGCAAAACGTGGGTCTGTACGACCACCTGCTGTTAGCAGATGGTATAGGGTTTTTAATTTTAACCCTAAAATATAAATTGTCGCCTGATTGATTGGACGTTTTGCGAGTGGATAGCTCCGTATTGTTTTAATTCGTGGTAGATAGTGATAGATAGCTCAGCAGGGAGGGGTATGGACTATCGAGACGACAAGTCGCAGATCCGAAACCAGCCCCAACGCATACACCTCAGACTTTTCTAAGTTATGGCAAATGCTGAGCCTGTGGCCTTTTTGGTCAAACTTGAGACACAGACAGTTGTCGAGGAGTGACGGGTAGGTATGCTTGTTTATATGCAACTAAGATTATTGATCTGTTGTTTTTTATTTTTATTTTTTGTTTTTGTCTTTTTGTATCTTGCTTTATGTTTTGCTTCATACCTGGGCAATCTACCTAATAATTCTACTCTATTTTGTCTTGTGTAATTTTACCATTATGTTTTCTGCAGCTGGTCTCAAGTGTTGGCTAAATAAAGTTCTAGACAAAATGGTGTACAGCGTCGCTCAAGCACTCAAATATATGCTCGTCAAATGTCACATGAGACGAAAATAGTATGAACCGTAGTTACTTTAGATACACCTCTACCTACCCTTTGAGGCATACAATTTAATGATTATGTATGCAAACGACACACAAACGTGAAATTATTTCCATTTTTTTTTTTTAATGTATAGGCCGACAATCAAGCAAGTGGGTCACCTGATGGTAAGTGAACACCACCGCACATGTACGCCCACAATACCGAAAGAATCATGGGCGCGTTGCCGACCTTAAAGGAAAGGGATAATTAAGGGATTGGGAAGGGGAGGGGATTTGGGTCTCCGGATATCTCACTCACCGTACGAAACGCAGCAGCAATTTCCGTCCTGTTTGGCGTCCACATGCCATATAATTATGTTTGTAATCGCAAATATCGCTTTAACTTTATCACTTGCAATTAAACTTCAACCCTTAACAATATTAAAGAAAAGTGATGCATTAAAGATTTTAAAAATGCCCGTAGCGAAGTTGGTTTAATTCGAGGCAGATGTATACTATGCACCGTTTGAAAGCACCGCTAACTGGCATGGCAAGTAGATTGATTGCTTTCCAGTTGAAAGGTTAGTTACATGTTTGTTTTTAGCATTGTGCAAATGGAGAAGTAATGTAATCCTTTAAATGTTGAACGCATCCTGTACTTTTTAGATGCATTTAAATTTATTAAGCAGTTTATACGTAATTCAAATTTATTGCCATGGTTTTGTATCGCGTGACTCTGGTTTTTTTATTTAACTTCAACGTTAAGCTTTGTTGTTATAGTGTTAGGGCAATAAAGAAGTCTAAAATCCCTTTGCTCTGATCAAGCTCAAAAAAATGTTGGTTTTTGTCAGAATGATTTGTGTATTCATGGCTATCATTTTTACCCTTGCTTGCATGTTTTAGTTCATTTTATCATTAAACTATTACCGAAGTATCGTTTGTAAACATGGTAATGATGTCGAATGATTAATTCTGCTTTCTACTTTTCAATAAAAACATTGTAATGACTCCCTAATTAATGAACAGAAGCCATATTCCGTACTGTTTTACTTGTGTAAAGAAGTTTACTCAGTAATATTATTTACGTGTATGCATTTCTTTCTTATTTAAATATTATTATGCAAGTAGCTGTAAAAACATTACAAAATAATAGTATCTTTGTAATTAAAATTTTAGTACTATAATCATTCTTCTACAACTAACTGCCGTAGTCAGATAAGACATAGTAACTTTAACTGTCCGTTAGACGTTTCTTAGAATTCCATTATTTCTCAGATGTCAATCAACATTATATTCTGGACTTAGTAAATAGCACATAAATAATAATAATAAATAATTACACCCAACAGTTACACACATAGTCCTGACCCCACACTAGGTAAACCTGTATAGTGGGTATCAAGAACTACGAGGGACTTGCGGTCCCACAACACCCAGACCCGAGACCAATATTTGTGAATCAAACAAACATTTGTCTAGGTGCGGGGATCGAACCCACGGCCTCACGCTTCGCAACCGGCTACTCGCCCGCGGCGCCACGGACGCTGTCTGTCGCATAAAACATTTGTTGGCTCTGAATGTGGAAAAATGTAATTATTTTCTTTCTTTCTGTCTGACGTTATCCCGGCTTCATGCCAGGTTCGCTGACGAGGCAATGGAAACCAGATTTCGCCATTGTTTCGTCCGTTAACCAGTAGAGTCTACCGCGGGTAGGCTTAACACTCCAAATAATCTGATTTTGACTAATTGAAAATAAGAGTTATATGAGTGTGTGTTTGTGTGTGTATGTGTTTCTGTGAGTGCGACAGTAAGTTTCATTACGCTTCTATAACAGATTCTGATGCGAGGATAAAATGAGATGACCGATCGTCGACTTTTGTCTCATCTAATTTCGAATTATCAAACTAGAACCTGTTGTCATTTGAAATCATTTACCACTTTACCCACGTTCACACTATTATAGTTATAACATTTCTGTCTCCCTTCTCCATAAAATGTCAGTTAAAAGCAAACCACCGTATTATCTACCTTTAATAGCGGTTAAATTTTAATTTGACATTGACTAGACCACCTACTGACCACGTTTGAAGGCAGCATGACTTTTTATAAACACTACGTGGCCATCATTTCGATAGTCCTAATTAGATCAAAGGTGAAACCGATGAATAAAAAACTGAATAACCTGAAGATCGTTTGCCTAAAATGGACAATTTATTCACGAGTTAACAGTGAATTTAATTAAACATGGCAGAATAAGGGCCAATCATTTTGTAAGTCAAAATAGGTTTTTGATCGGTTGCAAAAAGATGTTGGAAACATATATTTTGTTAATAAGCATTGTCGAATATATAATGCGCTTCGGTAATTCTTTACGAATTATTCCGAATATGCAATGCATGCCGAGTCATCCTGGTCCGGCCACTCACTCAAGAGAAAAATAAGTACATTATGACTACATAATGTTCTAACATGTCTTTCCAAAACGGACAAAGATTCCTGAAGCGCGTAACTTTTAATTCCACATACACATACGCACTCACGCCTGTAATCCCCGAAGGGGTAGGCAGAGGTCTAATCAGTACACCCACATTTCGCCGAGCGCATCTTCATCCCATAATGTGATAGGGGGCGAGCCTATCGCCATACCGGGCACAAATTCCAGACTCCGGGCTGATACTGAGTATTTCGTAATAGAAAAACCCAATACCACTTTACCCGACCCGGGGATCGAACCCGAGACCTCAGCGTTGGCCTCAATCGTAACGGCCTTTTAATTTCAATTTATTTTATTCTGCAATCCACAAGGGACATAGGTGGTAGGTTAACTTTAATTGTAGTACTGTGATACCTTTATAGTTGAGACGCCAAACAAGCATATGCGTATGGTCTAGTAGCAGCATACTAAAGCTGAGGTCCTGACTTCACTTCTCAGGTGAGATGAATTTGTGGTTGATACGAATAATCACTTATGAATGCCCCGTGGCGAAACGTGGATGCAGCACTAGTTGCACCTTTGCCTACCCCTTCGGGGATAGAGGTTTGGGCTTATGTGTGTTCTAAATTGTGTTCCATAGTTACTCCAAAAGGCAAAAACTTGGCGCAATATTAAGTACCTCTTATGTACATCCGTACTTCAGATAGTAAACAAAAATTGCAGAGGAGTCAAAAACGTCACGCGAAAACTACTTAACCGATCATCATGAAACTTTGTACACATATTCTCGGAAGTATAAGAAGTAACATAGGATACTTTTTATGAAAAAAAAAAATCTATTTGTTTGTTACACTTTCACGCCTAAATCACTGAACCGATTTTGATGAGTTTTGATGTAGAGATAGATGGGACCCTGGAGATGGTTGTAGGCTACGTTTTATTTTGGAAAAGTCTATTCACGCGAGCGGAGCCGCGAGCAAAAGCTAGTATAACATAAATGTAATGTTTTTTAATGCTCGAAAATCATTATAAATACGTATAGAATTCATAAGTTAATTTTTCATATTATTTTTCTCATAAGTCAAAACACCTGTTTTAAATGTAGAAATTCCATATCCAAATAAATTGGGACAAATAAAATGTATTTGAATTGATATAATAATCATAATAATAGCAAAAGAAGATAAAAAACTAAAGATAATTGGTTATTTTCCAGTATAATTATAATATCATTACCAAAAACTCTATTTCGTCTCACCTTTAAAATACAAAGACTTGAAGATACAAACATACAAAGGTTACATATAATAAAGCTCCGGTCAAATATAATCATTACAAAAAAATTATAATGAAATATAATATAAACCCAAAATGTACTTTTAAAATGCAATTAACCAAATTACTGGTTCACAACAACTACCCAGACATACAAAAACAATTTTGGGTAACACAGCTGGACAATATGCAAAGTATCAAGAATTAAGCTTTCTATATCCTTGAAAATTGGGAGTACCAATTTTTTTTTATTAGCTTGAATGACGAGACGAGCAGGTTGCTCGCCTGATGGTAAGCGCCACGCCTGCTCATAAACAGAAGCAATGCCACACATAACTTTAAATAACAAATCACTGCATGATACTGGACTGCGCTCGTCACCCCGAGACATAAGGTGTTAAGTCTCATAATGCCCAGTAATTTCACTGGCTGCAATGTCCTTCCAACCGGAATACAACAGTGCTTACACACTGTTGCTTGGCGGCAGAAATAGACAAAGCAGTGGTACCAACCCAGCCGGCCTCTCGCAAACGAGGGACCTACCACCTTGTAAAACAAACATTTAAATTGATATTCGCAGTGGTATAGATTTTAAATAGGCATATTAGCATTATAATAATCTCAAACGTAAGTGCTTTCATATAATAAAAAGTCTCTGCGATTGTCTGTAACGATTCAAGACATGTCATAAGAAAATAATGAAATAATAAGAATCACCTTCCTATTTCACACAAGTTGCTTTAATCAAGTTAATACCACGGAGATTCTATAAAAATACTTATTGGGACATACGTGTCTATATTTTGTACGGAGTCGCCAATATTGTAATGAGTAATTAGAAACTCGAAGATTTTTACCCGACTTCAAAAAGGGGGAGGGTCTCAATACGGCGCGTATAATTATTCTTACCTTTTTATTTATGCACATCGATTTCTCCGTCAATTGTGCACCAATTTAGTTGGAAATTCATTGGATAGAGTTTAGCTGCGATGTGGTCCTATATAAATTTGGTTAAGATCTGATGACGGCGTACGGAGTAAAAAAATGAAACTCCTCAACGGATAATACACTTGCCGCGATTGTGTTATTGTATTGGAATTTACATGGAACTACTGTAACTACTACTAAAAAATTAAAAATAAAATATTTTTTAAAAAAAACTTTGTAATCGACTTCAATAGAAACACTGAAAAGTCAAAAATAAACATTTCTATATTTACATCTCTTTGGAGTCTGACCAATTTTATTTGACCGGCAGCGACACAGGCACCGAATTTTCGTAAAATCTTTTCTTAACTAATGCCTACAAGGAATTATTTTTATGTAGTACCAATAATAATATATCCATAAGGAACCTACACTTCAAATTTTAAGTTTGTAGGCTCCATAGATCCAATTTTTATCCTGCCACGTCAAAAAGATATACACTGGAACTAATGAAATACAGTAGTAATACAGTCTAAATATAACATTGACCATCAAGATACATGACGTCACTCTACTGTTGCCAGACTTATATCGGCCTAAGTTTTTATATTGACTTAACAGTGAGAGATATTTGGGTTTGATAAATATGGATTATGTAAAAATGGTAATAGCATTAAAATAAATAAGATTTCAAAAATATATTAAATTTTATAAATTTTATTTCAGACTGCCTCGATGGCGCAATTGTAATGCGTACGCGTTACGATTGAGGTCAACTCTGAGGTCTCGGGTTCGATCCCCGAGTCGGGTAAAGTGGTATTGGGGTTTTCTATTACGAAATGCTCAGTATCAGCCCGGAGTCTGGTATTTGTGCCCGGTATGGCGATAGGCTCGCCCCCTATCACATAAGGGACGGAAATACGCTCGGCGAAATGTGGGTGTACTGGCTACACCTCTGCCTACCCCTTCGGGGATTACAGGCGTGAGTGCGTATGTATGTATGTGTATTAAATTTTATATGAAGAATGAGATAACATTTAATATACAAATTGCCTGCTATATAATCACCTAAAACAAATAGTGCTATTAATTTAGACTAGATTAATTAATTAAGTCTAATTCCTTTGTTTATATTAAACGTTCAATGCACTGATATTATATTAATGAATAACTTATCATACTATAAAGACACTATTTATAATTTATTAACCAAGACTGCTATAAAATCTGGTCTGACAAATTGTTAAAAACTTAATTAATCAAATATTTCTTCAATATAGTCTTTTTTTTTTTTTTTTTTTATTAGATGGAATGACGAGACGAGCAGGTCGCTCGCCTGATGGTAAGCGCCACGCCTGCACATAAACAGAAGCAACGCCACACAGAACTTTAAATAAAGCACTACATGACACTGGACTGCGCTCGTCACCCCGAGACATAAGGTGTTAAGTCTCATAATGCCCAGTAATTACAGTGCTTACACACTGTTGCTTGGCGGCAGAAATAGACAAAGCGGTGGTACCAACCCAGCCGGTCTCTCGCAAACGAGGGACCTACCACCTTGTAAAGTAGTCTATTATACTATGTACTACGATAGACACATCGTCTGTCGTTGGTCGACAGTATTCTTGCATTGCGCTACATTTACCATGAGGTGTATACCATTACGTGTCACTTGGCTGAGTTAGGATAAAAAAAAATGGCAGTTGTAGAGACTGCTGATAGAAGTAAAAACTTAGAATTTTAATTAAAATTTGAAATTTCATAATGTTTGAATTAAAATTAACAACATCAATCCGGTTCTCACATCTATTGACACTTGAGCAACAATTATATGCATGTTTGTATGGTTTTTAGTACTCATTATTGTACTGCAAAATGATTCTACAATTAAACGATTCAAATAATAATGAAACAAAAACACTAGTATATATACACATTAAACTTTTCACTAAAGCCATTCAGTTTCACTTATAAGATATACACAGCACTAATGTTGCACATACGTCAGCTGTATAACTACAGATATACTGCTATAAGCATGTCGGTGACGCGAACGCACGAGATTTCACCTATCCAACAAAGTGTCTAACGCGCACAGCACACCCATTTTCCCCTACCAAAAAGTGCCAAACGCGGCTAAAGAAGTTTTCACTTAAAAAAATATATTATCTGTGTTTTTATTAATATCTACACGAAACGTGATACGTACTTGAGTAATGTCAAGTTATTTTATTTTATTCTTTACAAACTTGAACATGCTGCTCCACCCAAGAGAATATAGTTTTCCGTGATAAAAAGAAGCATATGTTCCAGGTCGTGCCAAATTTTATCCAGATCCATTCACACCCTAAAATTAACAAACATCTAAATTGACAAACTCATTAACATCTATATACAAGGTGGTAGGTCCCTCGTTTGCGAGGGACCGGCTGGGTTGGTACCACCGTTTTGTCTATTTCTGCCGCCAAGCAACAATGTGTAAGCACTGTTGTGTTCCGGTGTGAAGGACATTGAAGCCAGTGTAATTACTGTGCATTATGAGACTTAACACCTTATGTCTCAGGGTGACGAGCGCAGTCCAGTGTCATGCAGTGCTTTATTTAAAGTTCTGTGTGGCGTTGCTTCTGTTTATGGGCAGGCGTGGCACTTACCATCAGGCGAGCGACCTGCTCGTCTTGTCATTCAATCTAATAAAAAAAAAAACTAAACTTTTGTATTTATAATATTACTAAAATAGTAAGATTGATAAGGACCATTTAAAATCATGTTTGTCAAATCACATATTAATTTTAAATTTGGTTTGTTGTTACGGACACTAAGTAAAATTCTAAAACTCCCTTCCAGTATTTAAAAGTACCCGTATTTTACTACCCTAGTCTGTCGGATGTTTGGAACCTTTGGTCATGCGAAGGCTTAAGGTCTCTCTGCATGGTTTACCGTCTTTTCCATAGGGAGTGCTCTGAAGAAATGTAAGATCCGTCACCCAAAGAAAGTGCATCTATTCTATCTGGAGCCACATACCTGCAAATACAGATCATTTCCAAAGGTCATATTGTCCACGCACTTGCAGACTCTGGAATGAACTTCCTACCGTGGCGTTTCCTCAGCGCTATGCCATGTGTTTCTTCAACCAATGTTTATAAAAGTATTTAACTTTAGGCAGCCGCTTGGCTGTGCTCTCTGGCACTGATGAAGTCCATCGATAGTAACTTTAAGTGATTTCCGCCATTAGGTGGGCCGTCAGCTCGTCTACCTTCATAAGCCAATAAAAAAAGCTATACCATTCAGCGCAATTGTCTCATAAATTACATATTATCATCCCAAGAGCCTCGTATTATCAATGCAGAAATGTTTCTTGGTAATTATAGTTGTCAACTATATTTAACATAGTCATTAGAACTAAACCGGTTCTTTAAAATGATGAAAGAAACTAGCCTAGGGATATTTCAAAGGCAAATTATGCTAGGAATTATTGGACGCTACAAAATATCTTATTTTTTCGTGGAAAGTAGGATTTCTTCCATCTCAACAGCTTCTGGCACATTAAGAAGTAGATGACCACTTATAAGTGGTAGAGCTACAGTTTAGAGTTTAGAGTAGTAGCTAGAGTTTTGTCAACAGCATGAATGGGCCGGCTTGACTGGGTTGTTAGCAGAAAACGGACGTGAATTAGGAGATATACACAGGCCTAAATTGCTCACGCCTTCCTAATCCCTTAATTATATCTTTCCTTTAAGGTCCCATGATACCTGAAAAATCATGGACGTGTTGCCAACTTTAAAGAAAAACGATGATAAAAGGATTCGGCAGGGACCTTCAAATGCCCTTTGGATTTGAAGTTCTTGATATTTAACTCATCGAACAGCAAGCTGCTACCTCACATCGGTTTTCTGTGTAACAGTAGGGACAATCTGGTCAAGCTGGCTTATTCATGCTGTAGGCAAAATTGTCTACAGCGTCGCAGCTTGCTGCTTAGGAAAACCAAGCATTTTCTCAAACATATCTAAGAACCAAGAGGAAAAGACAAGGTGGTAGGTCTCTCGTATACGACTGGCCGTCTGGGTTGCTACCACCGCTTTGTGTATTTCTTCCGCCAAGCGGCAGTGTGTAAGCACGATTGTGTTTCATTTCTATGGACATTGAAGCCAGTGAAATTACTAACTATTATGACACTATAATCATATGTCTCGAGGTGACGAACGCAGTCTAGTGCCATGCAGTGCTTTGTAATTCAAAGTTCTTTGCGGTGTTGCTTTTGCTTACCATCAGTTGAGGGACCAGCTCGTTTGTCATTCAGGGTAATAAAAAAATCTTAAAACCTAAAGTATCGTCTAGTACACGAATAAATTTCTTTCTGAGTTTCTAAATTGTAACTAAAACGCAGCGTCCCGCCTCAAACACAATCCCGTATGTTTCCACGAGCTTGTTCTTATCAAACAGAAACGTATGAATCGTGATAAACATGCCATCTTCGCAGACGCAGTCGTAATGATATCAACCTAGAGTCATAATCGTCACCTCGTGTAATTGTGACAAAAAGCCTGGGACGCGTTTCTCACTTGCGTTATTTATTCGCAGCGGTTTATGCACAATGGTTAGATGTATGTGTTTTTTGTTGTGGAAAGAAAATAATGGAGTGTTTGCATAATAATTACAATGTTTCTGATATTGATGTACTCGATACTATTATCCATTTATTCAAATGAACACTATTCAGATTATGTGAATGTTTGTTCAAGTGAAAACTAAAATCTATAGAAGCCAAACAAAGTAAAATATGTGTCCACTTTTTTTTATCGCAGAAGTCTGTAAACGAGTAAGTGAGTCACCTGATGGTAAGTGATCGCCACCACCCATTTACGCCCACAATACCAAAGCATCATGGGCGCGTTGCCGACCTTAAGGGAAAGGGATAAATAAAAGAATTGCAAGGAGATTTGCGCTTCCAGATATCTCACTCACCGAACGAAACGCAGCAGCAAGCTAATTTACGCCGGTTTTCTGTGAGACAGTAGTAACGGTCCGGACGAGCCGGCCCATTCATGCTGTAGACACAACTGTCTACAGAGTGGATCTAACACTCAAAAATCTATAAAAAACCGATTCAAATCAAACTATTAGTAATTTAGCCGCTACGATGTCATGGAAAGATATACACACATAGTCATACAAAGGGATCAAATGTTTAACACTCCTATTTTATCTGAGGTTAATAAATACAAGTTACATACAACTTAGTTGCATAATTTAAATGATAAAAATAACTACTACTACTTTATGAGTGGTAGAGCCACGCTGTAGACACTTGTATGGGCCGGCTCGTCCGGGTCATTACCACTGTCTCACAGAAAACCGGCGTAAAGTAGCAGCTTGCTGCTGCGTTTCGTACGGTGAGTGAGATATCCGATGGCCCAAACCCCCTCCTCTTCCCAATTCCTTAATTATCCCTTTCCTTTAAGGTCGGCAACGCACCCATGATTCTTTTGTATTGTGGGCGTACATGGGCGGTGAAGATCACTTACCATCAGGTGACCCACTTGCTCGTTTGCCGGCCTATACCATAAAAAAACTACATTCGCATTATTTGAGCGTTTAAACGCACGCGTTCTAACGCAGCGTTTCTGCACGCCAATGTTAAACAAGCAGCCTCACACATCATTAATGCGTTCCGCGATCTTACAGCTAGTACCACTATAATGACTGTCACGGCTGTCTCATACGCTGGCAACACTGTTTTTTTATAATTTATAATTGTTTATTGAACACTGATGACTTGCATTAGGCCACGCGGTAGCATCGTGGAACATTACTGCCTCATTACCATCTTTTATATAAATTAGCGTTTTAATATGTCACTTTTTGTTTCGTGGTAGTTTATGTTTACGAAACTGTATTGGGCTTTGCAGGGAAATGGTAGGCGGAAAGTTAGCGATGCATTTTTGTTTTGTTTTTTGAAGTATGGGCATGATTTAAAGTACGTCTGTAAAATAGACTTATTTATATAGGTACTTTTTACGATCTAGGACTTGTTCCAAAAAAAAGAAAATTAATAAAATAAGGCTTATCAAAACTTAGAAACCGAGTTCAAAATAAAAACACAGAAAAGTCAAAAATAACAAATTCTATCTATTCTCTTTAGAGTCGGTGCGTGTGTCGCTACCGGTCAAATTGTACCAACTGGGACCACACGGGAAGCACCAGATTTGAAATATAAAAAGAATCATCAAAATCGGTTCACCCAGTCGAAAGTTCTGAGGTAACAAACATAAAAATAATAAATAAATACACCCAACAGTCACACACATAGTCCTGACCCCACACTAGGTAAACCTGTATCGTGGGTATCAAGAACTACGAGGGACTTGCAGTCCCACAACACCCAGACCCGAGACAAATATTTGTGGATCAGACAAACATTTGTCAGGGTGCGGGAATCGAACCCACGGCCTCACGCTTCGCATCGGACTACTCGCCCGCTGCGCCACGGAGGCTGTCAAAAAAATACAGTCGAATTGAGAAACTCCTAATTTTTTTCAAGTTGGTTAAAAATAAGTATTAACTATATAGAAAAGATTACCTCATGAAAGAAAACTTAAACCGAAAATTGTTATTTTGAATATGTTGAAATAATTTGTTACTATCTTTTGCGTGCGGTTCCGCCCGCGTGTTGGCCTACAGAAACGCCTTAGAAAACAATATAAAACAGTTTATCAACCTGTATTTTTCGCCCATCGCCTATGCCACATAAAATATATTGAGCTGACACAAAAAATATAATATTATCTGAATTAATTCAACGTTTTTCCAAGCATAGAAGTAAGGCCATAAATTACGTCATAAGATCATAAAATCACTGAAAGCATTAACTTTTCTCTGCAATTTCGTTTGCGTGACTTGAATATACTTTTTCGTATTGTAGTAAAAAATATCTTCTGAGTTTATACGGGAAACGGCTTACCCGTGCGACATTTTATTTACTAATCCAACTTTTTACTATGAAGCAAAAACATGTTTCGAACGTTTAAAATTCACATAAATATTGTCTTTACTATAACGTATTTATGAGTTACAAGCTTTTGCTCGCGGCTCCACCCGCGTGAATAGACTTTTCCGAAATAAAACGTAGCCTATAACCGTCTCCATGGTCCCATCTATCTCTACATCAAAATTCATCAAAATCGGTTCAGTGATTTAGGCGTGAAAGCGTAACAAACAAATAGATTTATTTCATAAAAAGTCCTATGTTACTTCTTATACCTCCAAGAATATGTGTACAAAGTTTCATGATGATCGGTTAAGTAGTTTTCGCGTGAAAGCGTAACAAACAAACTTACATTCACATTTATAATATTAGTATGATGATAGTATGAAGTATGATGATAGTTGTAGCTCTGAGTGATTCATGATTATTAACGGTAAAGAAGGTTTGATTTTCTTTAAAGTGCATCTATGTTTGTGTCACCGAGACGTCGCACCATGCCAGGCTGCGCCATGATTGTGTGACGACTGACACCACATTTGTGTATGATATAACACAAATGTGTACTGTTGTATGAAATGTGTATGTGAAATGCGCAACTAAGTTACAAATGTGGACGGTTGTGAAATGTCGTCATGCTTTCTGTCACCTCGTCAAAAACTGTCTACAGCATGGCTCAACGAACTACACCAGATTTTTCTAATCACTGGGACATATTATTTCTTCTGTGTTATTATGGCTTATTTTTTGTTATTTTCTTAGGTATATCTCAATAGTCTTTGAGCTTGTACCTAACTCTGGTAGCTTAGGTACCCTTACAGCATACGGATGACGCAAGTTGCTCTCAAGGATGTATATCCTGATTAATCAATAAATCAGTCTAGTATCGCACCACCCGACACCGCAGTAGAGTTAATTCATACTACCTAGAATCAATCCGTTCTAGCTCCGTAAGTTCTCAGCATATTATCATGCACGTGTAAGTTCTGGAATGAACTCCCTGCTTCGGTGTTTCTCGAGCGCTATGACATGTCCTTCTTTATACGAGGCTTAAAAAGAGTATTCCTTTAACGGTTTACTGTTGATTTACGCTTTAATGTTGATGAGCGCCGATGACCAATTACCATCAGGTGAACCTCTACCTCGTCTGCCTATCAATGCAATAACAATAATGATATTTTCGATCTAGAAATGCAAATTTATATATTGTTTTAGCCCGGGCAGTTGACCCAGTTGCTCGTTTGCCATCCTATGCTATAAAATGCTAACGGATCTCCGGGAAAACGGAGAATTCAAGCCAATCTACATTTTTAATCAATTTACATTTTTGCACCGCTAAAGCTAATAAATGCATGCATGTTAATATAATCAGAACGCAGCGTTTCCCCAACGCTATTGCAAAATATTTGTCAGGCATAATCTATTGACGATAAGTCAATTCAAAAATTATGCTTGATCGGATTTACTGCTGAAACACAATGGAAAACTGTTGTATGGTAATAGAAGCGTGAAACAGAAAAAATCGCGAAGATCGAACGAGACACTTGGGTTCCGTATGTAGAGATATTTACTGAAACCGATTTGTTGGTCTATTACGTATCCATAGTAATATCATAAATGCTAGCTAAATAAACTGTCTGTTTGTTACGTTTTCACGGCTAAACGACTGAGCGAATTTCAATGAAATTTGGCAATGAGATAGATTATATCCTGGAGAAGGACATAGGGTACTTTTTGTCTCTGAAGAAGACATTACTATGGTCGGAGCCGCGAACAAAAGCTAGTTATAAATACGATCACCGTTGTAAAATTCTTATAAAATCGTTATTGACCAATTTTCAAACTGTTCAACCGTCAGAGTATAGTCCGGCAAACGCGACAGTGGGTCACCTGATGGTAAATGATCTCTACCATTCATGTACAGCCACAATATCAGAAGAATCATGAACCATTTGCCGAAGATAGAATGAAGGAATCCGCCGTATTCTGAATCTTCCATTCAAATCCACACGATAAATACCTTTAGTAAATCACCTTCCAACCATACTCTCAAAATGTCCAAATCATCTACTACATAAGTCTTTCAACAATTTTCGAGTGGTAGAGCCACGCTGTAGACAGTTTTGTCTACAGCATGAATGGGCCGGCTGTTCCGGATCGTTACCACTGTCTCACAGGAAACCGGCGTAAAGTAGCAGCTTGCTGCTGCGTTTCGTACGGTGAGTGAGATATCCGGAGGCCCAAATTGGGAAGGCGAGGGGCCCTTCCCAATCCCTTAATAAAATTATCCCTTTCCTTTAAAGTCGGTAACGCACTCATGATCCTTTTAGTATTCTGGCCGTACATGGGCGGTGGAGATCACTTACCACCAGATGACCCACTTGCTCGTTTACCGGCCTATGGTATAAAAAAAAGAAAACAATTAACATCAATATTTAACGATGTTTTTCCATCCAAGGAACCCCATCAAACGCAGCTACTTAGAGTTATTCTGATATGAGCATAGCTAATAAAGATTTATGAATCAGCATTGTGTTGAGGTCACACGGTAATTTATCCTTTCATGCGATACGTATGCTATCTCTAAGCACTTCCAATTCTCTTTGATTTTTTTTAGTTTCTTTTGTGTGTGTGGCCGCGGGCCGATAAACAAACTTTGAACGAATTTTCTCATTCCCTGAGAATCTTGTTTAAAAAATATAATTCCAGAGATAGTTATTGTAGGTGATAGGTAGAGCCCATCCTGTAGACACTTCTATCTACAGCATGAATGGGCCGGCTTGTCCGAGTCGTTACCACTGTCTCACAGAAAACTGACGTAAAGTAGCAGCTTGCTGCTGCGTTTCGTACTGTGAGTGAGCTATCTGGAGGCCGAAATCCTCTCTACCATTCCTAATCCCTTAATTATCATATTCCTTTAATATCGACAACGCATTCTCATATCGAAGCATTCATGGGCCGTGGAGATGTTTAGGTACTACCATCAGGTGGCCCACGTGCTTGTTTGCTGACCTATGCATAAAAAAAGATATATGAGCTAGCTTCAACTATACCTACTACAATTACAATTTCAATAGTGAAATTAACTCTTTTTCTATTGCTTTTGCCAGAAATGTTCCAGCACTGTTGTGGGCTTTAAACTTAGTGAAATAATTGTGCATTATGATTCTTAACATCTTATGTCTCTGGATAAAGACCACAGTCCAGAAATAAGTAGTAATTTATAATTCAAATTTCCGAATGGTATTGTTTTGTGAGCAGGTATTACCATTAGGTAAAAGTCTTCTGCTCGTCCTAGTTGTTTAATTGCCTAAACTTTAAAAGCCTCCAAAATAATTTGGAAAACAATCCGCCTCATTAGTCAACTGATAGCGTACATAGGCTGAGAAACCGTCAAATCCCTTGAAATGCCTGGTCAGGCAATTACAATTTGTGTTACGGTTCTCATTATTGGACGGAACTACGCCCTTTGATCCGTAGATGCACTAGTTACATCTCTGTCTTCCCCTTCAGGGATACCAGCGTGAGCTTATTTTATGTTAAAATTTAGAAAAACAACTGGAATTTCTAAACAGTTAATCAATTTTTCTTTAAACATAGCCAAGAACCAACTTGCTGAACCCCACTTTCAAATAATAAACCGCATTCAAAATGTTCTAAACACAGTTATTTTTTGCCAGAAGTGCTTTTACAGTACTACAACTAGCTGGTCACGCGGAATGACTCGCTCACCTCTTACACCCCTTCAAGATAAATAACAGAACTTCGAGTAATCAGTACAGCGTACACGCATAAATGTATTAATTAACAATGATTGCTGTGCCACGTCACGCATTCTTAGCTCCGTTGAACGAACGATTTTCGATTGTAAACAAGTCATCACATACGGAACATGAAAAATGGTATCCATTATATTTGTAGTTTGTACCGTAGCTTAGTTAGAGATATCAAAGTGAAAAGTATTGGATAGATATTTGCGGATTATGTTTTAAATCAAACTAAGTTAAATTTGTCTCTCTTTTTTATTAGCTTCAATGAAGTCTCTCGCCTGATAGTAAGAGCCACACCTGCCCTTAAACAGACACAACATAACTTTGAATTACAAAGCACTGCATGATACTGGACTGCGTTCGTCAAGTATTCATAACGCCCAGTAAATTCACTTCAATGCTTTTAAAAACGAAAATGAATAATGCTTACACTGCTGCTTGGCAGAATTAGACGGTCAACCCAGAAGGCCTCTTGCATACGAGATATCTAGTCTCAAAATATTATCATACCCATTGATCGGCTTGATAATAATTTTAGAATGAGTGGAATGGAAAGTGAATAAATGGAGTGTACGTGGATCTGTCACAGCTAACATCACCTCCATATGGTAGGCACACTCTGTTGATGAACGGACGAGGCAAAGGCGAAACTTAGTTCCTGTTGCCGGTTGTAGAGTTCATACCCAAATGCCCTCAATTCTATGGCACAAAAAGGCGGATCCTGGCATTAAGCTGAGATAAGGCTAGACAGAAAGAAAAATATATACTTTAAAACTACACCTCTACAGTAAAACTTATAAAAACGCAAATATTTTAAGATTGGGACGCATGTTTGTGACGCAAAAACTGTATACATACATACATACGCAGTCACGCCTGTAATACCCGAAGGGGTAGGCAGAGGTGTAACCAATACACCCACATTTCGCCGAGCGTATCTCCGTCCCACGATGTGATAGGGGGCGAGCCTATCGCCATACCGGGCACAAATTCCAGACTCCGGGCTGATACTGAGCATTTCGTAATAGAAAAACCCAATACCACTTTACCCGACCCGGGAATCGAACCCGAGACCTCAGCGTTGGCCTCAATAAATACACCCAACACCAAACAGTCACACACATAGTCCTGACCCCACACTAGGTTAAACCTGTATCGTGGGTATCAGGAACTACGAGGGACTTGCGGTCCCACAACACCCAGACCCGAGACAAATATTTGTGGATCAGACAAACATTTGTCTAGGTGCGGGAATCGAACCCAATGGTAATGCGTACGCAGTACAACTGCGCCACCGAGGCAGTTATAATGCGTAATACGTAAAATCAATTTACTTTATCCAGTGTAGCAGTCGACGAGTGTCGAAATCCACTATTACAGAAAAACTACTATTTTTTTAACATCCTGTGAAAAGCAGAAACAGTTCCAATTGTCATGGATCAAAGAAGATAATACAAAAACAATAGATCCTGCTTTCGTTACTATAGATCCGTGACGAGGTTTTTTAATAGCATAAGCCGGTAAACGAGCAAGTTGGTCACCTGATAGTAAGTGATCTCCACTGCCCATGAACGCCTACAATACCAAAAGAATCATGGATGCGTTGTCGATCTTAAAGGTAAGGGATTGCGAAGGGGAGGGAGGTTTAGGTCACCAGATATTTCACTCACCATACAAAACGTGACAGCAAGCTGCTACTTTACATCGGTTTTCTGTCAGACAGTGGTAACAAGCCGGTCGATATGAACCTTTCATGCCGTAGGTAATTAAGTGATCTACCATTCTCTCTGATAAAGAGACAATCTTTTATAGAGTGACATTAGAAAAATAGGAATCGTAATGATCCCACATTAGTTACCAAATCCACCGTCAAATAATGATGGGAAGGCGGATCCTTGTATTAAACCGACATAACACCAAACAGAAAGAAAGTACATTACAAGTCTTTCTAGATAGCATTGCCCGCTACTCAGTGTAAAGAGATAGATTCTGCTTTTAGCTACCACATACTTAAATGCCCATTAAGTGTTAAATACCCATTCGTTGAAACTAGAATGGGATCTGTCTATAACCCTATTACATGGAGTCTGGAATGAACTTTCCTCCACCGTCTTTCCACAGCCCTGGCATGGTAATCTTCAAACGAGGCTTAAAAAGTATTTCACGACAGGCTGCGATTGCTCCTGGCATAGCATAGATGGTAACCACTTCCCATCAGACCGTCAGCTCATCTGAAAGCCAATGAAACTTCTTCATTGAAGACTTACCAGCTTTTGTTTCGAGGTGACTAGCGCAGTCGAATGTTATGCAGTGCTTTCTGTTCTGTGTGGTGTCGTTTCTGTTTATGGGCTGGCGTGGCGCTTACCATCAGGCGAGCGACCTGCTCGTTTCGTCATTTAGAAAATAGATACAATAGAATAGTCTTAACAAAGAACTGACAATCTGTTGATTCCATTTCCTCATAGGCTCTACTTATTTGTACTAATCGAGGAAAAAATTATTACAGTATTTCCAATGTTTTTTCTTTCTGTAATATTCCTTTTTGCTCTGTCAGCGGTGACGACTGCGTTTAATTTATTATAACAAAAAATTGATTAGTAACTCTTACTAATTCCAACAACGTTTCATATATGCTAATGCCTTTACAGACCATATATAGAAATCTTAGTTTTTACTCACTACCATTTGTCTGTATGACGAGTTCTATTGTTGAACATGGTTTTTTTGCTTGTTGCATTCTTCAATGTCCATTTATTTTTATGCTTTTTTAATGTTCCAACGTCAATTTATGAGTTGGTATTTAATTTTTGCAATGGTTTCTGAGTGGCATTGCGATGGCGCCTGTCTATTGCTTAAAGGTAACCGAGACAAGAGACCGTGACACGCGACCGTTTCACTGTATCGCGGTATTTTTGGATCAGTCGCGTACCTCAAATTGTACCTTAACTGTCATCGATCGGTTATTTACAATGCCATGCAGATGTAGAACTGAAATGGGCGGGACATGTGTCTGGACGAGCTGTCGACAGGTGCAGAAAGGCGCTAATTGAGTGGTGGGCAAGCACAGCGTTGGCAAGATGGCTCGACGACCTTGTTGTGATCATGGCTCGAACCTGGATACTGGAGCTCTATCCAAACAATTATAACTTCCTTAGAGAATTGTATTCAAAGTTTTCAAATAAATACATTGCACAAATTTTTGAGAGCACGATTTTTTTATAGAGACGGCATACGAAAAAATGAGTCACCTGATGGCAAGTGGTCTTCTATGTCCATGTACATCTATAGTATCAGAAGAATCATGAACTCGTTGCCGACCTTAAAGGGAAGGAATAATTAAGGGTTTGAGAACGGACGGGATGATAACAGGAAGCTGCCACTTGATATCGCTTTTCTGTGTGACAGTGTGCCTCCTTGGTCGAGCTGGAACATCCACGCTGTAGACAGAACTGTCTACGGCTTGGCTCTACTACGTGTCAAAATGAAATAATGCATGTAAAATCGCCATTATTATGCTTATCGCACCTCAATTAATCGCTTCTTATTTGTTTAGATTTATAATTAAAATTTATGAAGACATTCTGATTATTTCTAAGTTTGACGTTGACTAATGATTTCTTAGTATACAAACAAAATTCTTGCCTCTAAAACTAAATTATACATCGGAATATGAATTACACTAATCTTAATGTTATTTTTATCAATTTCCTTCAAGTACTTTCTAAGTAATCTTGAAGGTTTTTGTTAATATTCCCCAGTCAACCAAAATTGACATCTACTTCTTTAAAATAGAGTTGGTTATCCAACGAAGCCACTAAGTTCAGCTAGAACAATTCATGTACAATAGTTGCACTGACATTAATCATACGAAACAAAATTGTTTTAGATAATTTTGATACGTCAAGCGATTTTAAACCTTACTTACGAAACATAGACTCCACAACAGCTCAAGTTATACTGGTCGACTTAAGGCGCGACGCTCAACCGGCGTTAGAGATTGACATTTAAACGCTTAAGTGGAAGTGAAAGGCTGAGAAGACCACATTTTTGATTAAAATTGGAAAATAATTGCATGTCTCACGCGGGTGTAATAGTACTTGTGTTTTTTACTCGTTTAGTCTCGGAGCGGTTGCTACTAAACTGGTTACATCCGGTTTACGTAGATTTCGGCAGCTATTTTTGGCTCACCCTTAAATTAATTTTGTCGTCTAGATCTTTAGGTAGACCCGCTATCTCTTCATATTTTATGCAAGGCGAACACTTACGTCAGCATGACAGAACCTCAGATTGATAATTTCATGACGCCTGGTTAATATCAAATGAACAGGGCATTTTTACACAACTAAATGATGAGATTGGAAAGTCGCGACCCTGCCTGTAAGAGCCACACTTGCCTTTAACACTAGCAATGCCAGACAGAATTTTCAAATGCAAAGTAGTGCTTAGCGCTCCACTATGCTCATTCTCCTGAGAGATAAGATGTTAGGTCTCATAATAATAAACTGAAACATAGTAGTACCTACTTATAATCTGCTGCTTGGCGGTAGAAAGACAAATCGGTAATACCAACCCATCACCACCAGTCCTGACTTTGGTGTCAATACACGTTATTTTTAATGATGCTTCTAAAAAAAAATGACAGTTGTAGAGACTGCCGAAAAATGTGAAAACTTTTAGTATTCAAATTTCATAATGTTTGAATTAAAATTATCAACATCAATCTGGTTTTCACATCTATTGACACTCCGAGCAACAGTTATACTCGTATGCGTGTTTATATGTTTTTTTAGTACTCACTATTGTACTGTACAATGATTCTACACTTAAACGATTCAAATATTAATTTAAAAAAAAACACTATTTCAACAATGCACAGTATATACACATTAAACTTTTTACAAAATCCATTCAATTTCACTTTTAATATACACACAGCACTAATACGTCAGCTGTATAGCTGCTATATTGCTATAAGCAAGTCAGTGACGCGAGTGCAAGAGATTTCACCCATCCAACAAAGTGTTAACGCGCACAGCACATGGCCGCTGCGCGTCATGAGCATGTCGGTGACGCGAACCCATAATATTTTTCCCTAACAAAGTGTCCAACGCGGCTAAAGAAGTTTTCACTTCAAAAATCAATATTGAAGACCTCCACACACCCTCTGATGTATATTCCTGGACCTTTCTGCCCCAATGCCCCCAAACTTACCATACTAACAAGAATGTATTTAATATTGACCCAGCGCATTCCTTGCAGCCCCTGCATAATAATAATATTCATGCAGTGTTTCACCGTACCAATAAGTGCAGTAATCCATAAGTAGAAATAATTGCAAATAACTATAACTGTTGTTTAAAAATAGCTGTAAACAAGACCAGTATAACTTGACCTCCGTGCATATAAGAAGTAAAGGAGATAGATGTAAAAGTGACCAGTACATAGATCAAAGTAGAGTGGCCGTAATGGCGTATGAAATTAAATGATGCTTGAAGAACCGTATTGAGACATAAAACGTAAGAAATTTTCATTGAAGTGCTCAATATTTACAGTAATTGTTATAAACATTCTATCGGGAGCTCGTTTCGAATACTAAAATGTATAAACAGTGAGGTGATTAAACTCTCTTAATAATACATACATACATACATACATACATACGTACTCACGCCTGTAATCCCCGAAGGGGTAGGCAAAGGTGTAACCAGTACACCCACATTTCACCGAGCGTATCTCCGTCCCTTGATGTAATAGGGGGCGAGCCTATCACCATTCCGGGCACAAATTCCAGATTCCGGGCTCATACTGACTGACTGATAACCGAATAAACCCAATGTATCAATTGTACTCCCACAATACCAGTAGAATCATGGGCGCGTTGCCGACCTTGAAGGAAAGGGATATTTAAGGGATTGGGAAGGGAGGGAGATTTGGGCCTCCGGATATCTCACTCACCGTGTGCAGCAGTAAGCTGTTACTTTACGTCGATTTTCTGTGAGACAGTGGTATAGATCCAATCGAGCCGACCCATTCATGCTGCAGACACCGTCTACAGCGTGGCTGTATTTCTCACAAAATCCGTTTCCCATTTTCTCTCATACCCCATCATCAATTCTTAACATGCAGAATTTGAAATTCGATGTTTTGTTGGTGCTTTTTAATGCCCAATAGGTACCTTTTTTTGTAAAGTTTGAATATATTTTAACAATCCTGTTTTTTATATTATATACAATATCAATTACTGTAATTCCAATGTTTTTAATAATTTCCCATAGTTAATATAAGTTTTATTGGAAGATTTATTAATCCTTTTTATATATAAGCATCGATCCATTCATATCCGTAACAAGTTCATTATAAATTGTATAGTTTTATCCAAAACATTATAAGGATATTAATATCGTGTATAAAAAGATAAATGACCGCGGTCGCATTACAAAAGTTAATCGGATATTTTAAATTATTTGACATTTTAAAAACTTACGTTAGCAACAGGTGCAACCAATCAGAAGCAAGCGAAATTATCCGCAAGTATGTTTATATTTTTGCTCGTGTGTGGTCTTCGGGAAGGTATAAATTCGTTTTAATTTATTCAATTAAAATGTATTTGGAATTAAATATTTAAATGTTAATGAAAAATTGTTGCGATATTTTATCATTGAGCTTAATGCTAAGCATCAAATAAAAAGACAATAATGATTTTATCATTTATTTACTTTTTAGTTTTTTATTTATCTACTTGGATCATTTACTGACTAATCAGAAAAGTATAAAATTTAACAAAAATGACATTGTCATTATACTGACACCTATATAAAACACTAACGTTTTTGTTGTAACTGGGTAGCATGATTTAAGTGTTTATTTTTTATTAAGTTTTATATGTAAACCCATTAACGATCCAAATTAATTAAAAATAAAATACTAAAATTACAAATAACAACAGTTATCGCCGCGTCCCTCTCAGGTTTCAGTTCAAAAATTATAAAGAAGTAATTAAATCTAAAAAACTCATATCTTCACAACGTCAAGCACATTTGCAATTCAATTCGTGCCAATCTATCTATCTATTTAATATCAATTAATTTCATTTTGCAATGCACAATGAACATTCCTCATAACCATTCTTTAATATAAATAAAACTAATTAGCACTCAGTCATCCACTTAAATCGCGATATTTCAAAAACTATTCAAGTTAGGATCATGAAATGATGATAATCTGAAATCAGATGATAGTTTGTATAATGTAGATAGGGGTCCGCTGAAAAAAAGATTTTTGGATATTTACATTTTAACGGGGTAATGTTTGAACTTTGTATAAAACTTTTTTAAGGAACGGAGTATTTTATCCCAGAAAAAGATATTCACGCGGGCGGAGCCGCAGGCAATAGCTATGTATAAGAACATTAATTTATTGCAAATAAAAGTAATAGGTGTAAAAAATGAACTAACAAGTTCTAGCACACAACATTTTAAATGATCACAATTTATTCAAATGTTCTCTTAATTGTCAGAACCATCTGTCTGCTACTGTTCTATTATGATGAATGGAGACGCTGTATGATGACGTATTTAAAATATGCTTTCTGCCGTGCAGTATACTAACTCAATTAAAGAATTCACCTGTCAGGTCTAGGAACAAAAAGTTATGAGGGTTAATGAGCTAAATAGAATTTTACTCCTCAGTCTTACAGTTGTGCTTGTTATCAGGCAAGCGACAGGCTCGTTTTGTCATTCAAGCTATATAGCTAGTATATAGGTGCGTTTATTAATTTGCATAGACTGGCAAACGACCAAATGGGTCACCTGATGTTAAGTGATCTCCACCGCCCATGTACGCTCACAATGCCAAAAGAGTCATGGCCGCGTTGCCCACCTTAAACGAAAGGGATAATTAAGGGATTGGGAATGGGAGGGGGATTTGGCCCTCCGGATATCTCACTCGCCGGGTCTTCTCAAGCTGGGTCGCGTTTGGATCCGGTGGTAGTTTTAAAACAACACTTCGGAGATACACATGGTCCGCATTCAATCTCCCTAAAGTTAACTATAGGACTTTGTATTTCCTAATATAAATTATTGAAAATCCGGACCTAAAACAAGCCCCCTGAGTTCAAGTAGCTGGATTTTCTCAGAGTTTGGGTCGCGCCGCGTTGAATCTAGTGGTAAATTAAGCCCACTGAGTTTGTTTCGCCGGGTCTTCTCAAGCTGGGTCGTTTTGGATCCGGTGGTAGTTTTAAAACTACCACCGGATCCAAAACGATTCATGCTGTAGACAATTTTATCTACAGCATGAATGGGTCGGCTCGTCCGGGTCGTTACCACTGTCTCACAGAAAACCGGCGTAAAGTAACAGCTTGCTGCTGCGTTTCGTACAGTGACTGAGATATCCGGAGGCCCAAATCCCCCTCCCCTTCCCAATCCCTTTTCTTTAAGGTAGCAATGCGCCCATGATTATTTTAGTATTATGGGCGTACATAACCGGTAGAGACCACTTACCATCAGGTGACCCTCATGCTTGTTTGCCGGCCTATACTATAAAAAAACATTGTTGCAACGATGAATAAATTAGTTTACACCATTGTCACAATACATTTGTCTACCTTACAAATGGTGTAAACGTATACATTATATACATAATTGATCCTTATTATATAGCATCAAACAAAGGTTTTTTTGGAATTTGTTCCACGAAATTCGTCGGGTACGGTCCGCAGCGAAATTGCCCAGATAGTAATAGGGCTAATCATTCGTAATTATTTTTTGGGTGAAATTATCTTTTTTCCGACATTACAGTACACCACTAAATTAGTTTACAATTGTTTTTGATTGTTGATAATGGCGATAATTATTTTAGTGAACTTGAACGATTTTTCGTTGAATAGTTTTGATATTTATGAAAAAATATAAAATTTATCACTAACAGCCATCAATAATTGATATAATTTAGATTTACTGCGATATACTCGTATATAAATTTATTTTCTCCAATCTATGTTGGGCATTTATAAGCTCGAGGAATTAACAATATGTGTTTTTTTATTGTTTCAACTCATTTTTCGCTTTCCTCGATCACTGAGAAGACATAATTCGAGAAAGGGAACCCTAGCTTTACAATTTTTTTTGTATTCAGCGCAGAAACTATTAAGACATCAGTACGAATACATCAAACATCTACGTCTGTAATCTACTGAAAATTATTACATACATATATCTTATTTATCAATCACGTCTCTAAATAAATATCGATATAGTTTTTTTTGTTTCATTTCTATTACCTTTTTAACTAACTTCAAAACAGGTATTCTCAATTCAGTGCATTTTTTAGATAGGTGCCCACTTTCTTAAATATATTTTTGACGAAGCGCGCAAAAAAATCAAATATTAAACTCCTCAACCGATAACAGTACAGTCGCCGCGTTGTGTCATTGTATTGGTATTTAAATTCCAGAGCTGTACTCACAAAACAAAATAAAATAAGTTTAACTAAAACTTAAAACTGACTTCAAATAACACTGCAAAACCCAAAAATAATATTATTTCCTAAAGGTCTTTTTAGAATCGATGCCAGCCGCTACCGATCCACTGAAATTGCCCGAACCCAAAAATACCTCTGGATTTAAAGTTATTTTTGACTTTCCAGTGTTAATTTTTGAAGTCAGGTTTCGCTTTTATTAATCTGCTATCGGTACCTAACATTAAGTGGCCTACACACGCACCGCAGGCTACGCACAAATTACTTATCATTATGTAATTATTATCCTTGCCTACACACACGCACACACGCATACACGTGCACATACGCACTGTCAATCTTGGTTTGGGCATTGGTGTCTGAAGTAAACTATGACTTGAAGATTTAGTCATTATTGCCTATGAAAAGATGTAAGAGTTCGGCTCTTAGCTGAGTTAAACATTTGCAAATTATATGAGATTTTGTTTATTTATTTAATGATTAAATATGTGTTAAAAAACATGTTGCGCTGATCCTACTCTGAGTGGGAGAGTGAGACAGTGGTAATAACCCAGCCGACCTACTCATGCTCTAGATAATATGTAGTATTTACAGCGTGGCTCTACCATATACAACGTGTTATAGAAAGGGGCGGGCAAATTTAAACAATGTATAGTGTAGGGCAAAGTATTTTATCTCCCATAGTACTAAATCCGATTGCATTGCTAGGACAATAATTAAAGAATTTCCTTTTTTATCGAATGAGTAACATGTCGATATCGACTTTCAAATTTGGACAACACTAAATGATAAACAATGATACTATAGAACTCCTTTCATTTAACAAACATTAAACAGTTGTCAAATGTCAATATTTATTTGACGCAGTCAGTTCGGTAATTTCTGATTTTATGAAGTATGTTTACGAGTTCAAAAAATATGTTGTATTTAACTAAAAATAAGTATTATGTATTGGTACTTTGTGTTGGTGTAACTGATAACAGCTTTTAAGAGGATCGTCGAATGTATTGAGCCAAATTCATAGATGGAAGACACGAGAATGAAGTCTTTAAAATGCTTCTAGAGAATGGTACCAATATCGTCTTCAGCACACAATCTCTTTCAGGTGTTATTTTGTGTTTAAATTACAAGTTACGTACGTATGTTCGTAGAATTACGTACAACTTATTCAAGTTTATTAAAAATTGAGTGTCGTTCATAATAATTAATAGTGATGTGATGTCACCAATCTTATCGATCTTAATAAACGAGTGATCAAAATTAATGTGAAATTTTTGGATGTCTTGGTATTGAAAAGGTCCGGTACATAAATACTAATTGTAAGGTGTATGTAATGACCCTAAAAAATGACCACACCTTTCTGTAACACGTTGTATATTTGCATATATGACTAGCAATGCCTACACTACAATGCTATGCATGTATCATGGATATCACAGATGTTTAAAAAAATATCGCAATTATGGTATTTTAGCAAGTACCTATTTACCTTAAGTACCTTTTAAGTTACAAATTCTTATTTTTAAAATGATGCCCCAAAAACAACCAAATTAACACACGTGTAAAGCTACAAACAAATATTGCGCGAAAACCGATGCCACACTACATTATTGACTGTATCAAACATTCTTCATAATTACATGATACATCTGATTAACAATTAAAAGTCAATGACCTTTACCCTACAAAAAATGACCTTATACCGCCCGCGGTACGTTTCATTAGTAAATTCATATTCTGGGAACGCGGCTCGTCTGTGCAATGAGAGCTTTTCGAAGAAGCTCTAACAACTTTCATGATTGGAGCTTGTGATACTTAAAATCGTCTTTCAGTCTTAACCGATAGAAAAAAAGTATTTATATTATCTTGAAATTTGGCATTAAAGGAAATCATTAGGTGTGTACAGAAATCTTAAATTAAGTATAGATTTTTGGTGACGACAAAGTTATTGGTGCGGTTAGTTTCAAAAACATTGCAGTGTAAAAAAAAAAACATTGAAGGTATAATATAATAATAATACTAGCCCTGTATTATATACGTCCCACTGCTGGGCACGGGCCTCCTCTACTGAATGAGAGGGGTTAGGCCTTAGTCCACCACGCTGGCTTAATGCGGCTTGGTAGACTTCACATAACTTCGAAATTCTTATGAAGAAATTGAAGAAAAATTAAGATAATTTATTTAGATAAATATTTTTTTTACCCAAGCACTGCAAAGTGACTACACTGGGTCTGATGTACAGAGCAATGCAGTCCCAATATAATGTTGACTGTCAAGAGGCTCTGCGGCCCTCAACAGAGGACAGAATTATGCCGTTATTTAAGAGTAATACTTCTCAAACATTTAAAATACTAGCTTATGCTCGTGGCTCCACCCGCGTACATAGACTGTTCCGAAATAAAACGTAGCCTATAATCGTCTCCAGGGACCCATCTATCTCTACATCAAAATCGGTTCAGTGATATAGGCGTGAAAGCGTAACAAACAAATAGATACGTTTTTTTCATAAAAGTATCCTATGTTACTTCTTATACCTCCAAGAATATGTGTACAAAGTTTCATGATGATCGGTTAAGTAGTTTTCGCGTGAAAGCGTAACAAACAAACTTACATTCTCATTTATAATAATATTTGTATGATTTTATAAAAATAAAATTGTGAAAAGAGGTCCTAGTTCAGTACAAACGACGTCACTGACGACGTCAAAGGATTTGACATCTGAGCGGGTGTCAGGTTTTATAGCAGTTCCCCAAATTATAGCTATATTTACATTCTTTATTGGCTTAAGGCGCTCATAGCCAGTTGCAGTCATTGATCGGTAAACGATTAGCGAGTAGCAACCCTTGGCGCGGACAGTCTATGGATGGGTGACCGCTTAGTGGTATTTCAACTGAGCGTCTCCGTGCTTCGGAGGGCACGTAAAAAGTCGGTTCCGGTTATTATCAAGACGGCCTTCAGACGGCTTGATATCTTTGACACTAGATTGGCCACAAATCATTTGATATAGAATGGAATAGAATTAGCATATCATAAAGGAGTTATTAAATTTAACGTGAAATATTAGGTTTTCTCGATTTAGAAAAGATCTGGTACCTAGATATATACTAATTGTAAGGTGTATGTAATGACCCTTAAATATGACCACACCTTTCTGTAACATGTTGTATATACCTCTTTTTTATTGCTTTATTATTACGCTTGGATCCTATACAGATTTCACTACTATATTACCTATTATTATCAGTGTTCCATGTTTATTTGACACCAACACCCATATTTGATACTTCCGAAAGGACTCAAACCCACTCTAACCACATAGCGAGCTATGATGCCTATCATATCAGTTAAAATAAACACTTTTGAAATTTAGTATTTCGAAGTAGTCCAGTCTAAATGTCAAAAGAAATTACAACAGAGTAAGGATAGTAAATAAAATGACTCATTACCGTAACGGCTGCAAAGCAATTTAATTGGATATATATTGTATTGTACTATCTGTGGAAGCGTTATCTTACCTACTCAGAACTGAGATGCGATGGAGTCGATATTATATTACAAACTTTTGTATTACGAAATGCTCAGTATCAGCCCGGAGTCTGGAATTTGTACCCGGTATGGCGATAGGCTCGCGCCCTATCACATTATGGGACGGAGATACGCTCGGTGAAATGTGGGTGTACTGGTTACACGGATACCTTCGGGGATTACAGGCGTGATTGCATATGTATGTAAACTTTTGTATTTCGGATTAGAAAATGTGATTATCTGCTGATTAATGGATAAGGCAATGGCGAAACTTGCCACTAGACCGGGGTAACGCCAGGCACAAAGAAGAAAGGAATGTTCTTCTGAATGGAATCTATTGATTGTTTTACACAAATCGCAAATTTAGTATTTATTTTTCTTTTTCTCTGTACTTTCCACTATGCGTTTTTATTATAGTAAAAATACTTGTAGTTTATATGTATTTATTTTTGAAACTCATTTATAGGCTTAGAAATCTATACTAATGTATATTCATTTGAACGTAACCAATCCACCATAAGACCCACAAGGTGGTAGGTCCGTCGTATGCGAGAGGCCGTCTGGGTTGGTACCATCGCTATGTCTATTTCTGCCGCGAAGTAGCAGTGTGCAAGCACTGTTGTGTTCCGGTTTAAAGCCAGTGAAATTTCTAGGCATTATGAGACTTAACACCTCATGTCTCGGGGTGACGAGCGCAGTCCAATGCCATGCAGTGCTTTGTAATCCAAAATTCTGTGTGGTGTTCTATTCATGGGCAGGCGTGACGTTTACCATCAGACGAGTGACCTGCTTGTTTCGTCACTCAAGGAAAAAAAACTGAAAATTATCCCAGATATCCATAAAAATATTTTTACTAACAACATATTCCACTGTAACTCCTGCTCCCATTCCGTTCCATACTGCAGTCACTACTTGACACACGAAGAGCTAAATCAACGATAAGGGCTACCGCGGCCAGTACAGGTGCCTGCTGTATAATTGCTAAAATTATTACCGAAACCAACATTGTATTCTTGGTCCTACAACTCCCCAGTTGTAGTCACTTGGATAGCTATACAAATGTGTTTTTACGCGTTGCTATTTGAGATCAGTCAGTAGATAACAAAGTTCGATTCTGATCTTTAATATAACTGTATGAATATTAAGTTAGCTGGTTACATTTTAATTAATACAAGGTTTAAAACAAAATATTAGGTACCTCGTATGCGAGAGGCCGTTTGGGTTGGTACCACCGCTTTTTCTATTTCTGCCTGGGGTACATATATGTTTTTTTTATATATGTTTCAATGATCAGCACAATTGGCAAAAAAATTTATTCGCACCAAACATTTTTACACACTCTTTCGTATAATATAGCTACCTTATACAGACTCCTGCTAAACATATAAAAAGATGATGCAAATCACATGCCAAATTGCAGCTTTTTTAACGGCTCCACCGAAATATCATCTGGCGTTCGTCTCTTAAAATACCTTAATGCGATTTGACGTAAAGATGTTAAACGTTTAATGGAATGGAAAACACACGATTTTGTAACTTTACACCATTTAACTGCACTACTCCGTAAAGTACACAAAACTCAACCTTAAACTTAAAAGAATAAAGCTTAAAATCTCTACCAACAAGGCTTGTAAGTCATTCAAAGGACTACTGTGCGACAGAAGTCATGAAAATTGAATTTATACCTTGTGGCCTAAGAAATAAAATTTAGATTCATGTGAAGGCAATCATAAAGGTACATCAAGGGATTTTCAAGATTGTTTGAAGGGATTAAGGTCGGTTTTGTCCCATGCAAGTGATACAGTGCGCGTAAAAGCTACTGTTTAGTGTCGGTTTACGTGTAAGTAGAGTTTCGATGTCCAAGATTCGATTCTTGCTCGATTGAACATGTGATGGTTCGAAGAATCGCACTATTTCTACGTAGCGTTGACCCTCTGGAGTTTTGGGAGGTTGTTGATATCAAAGCCGCGTTGTGGTGATGTGGCCAAGCCAACTGGCTCATGAAGCAATACGGTTCCTGGTGTAGCCATAATTTAAGTGCTAACTTTGAGAGACAGCTTCTTCACCTCATGATACTCTTTTTTATAGGTCAGCAAAAGAGCAAGTTGGTCACCTGATGGTAAGTGATGTCCACCGCTCGTAAACACCCACAATCCCGAAGAATTATGGATGCGTTGCAGACTTTATAGGAAAGAAATGGGGAATTGGGAAGGGGAGGGCGATTTGAGCCTCCGGATATCTCCAGCTAGCTGTTACTTTATCAGCTGTTGCGTTTCGTGCGGTAAGTGGATCCGAAGGCCCAAATCACCTTTGCTTTCACAATTCCTTAAACACCTACGAGATCGTTTACCATCAAGCGACCCACT
This sequence comes from Mimas tiliae, assembly GCA_905332985.1. Taxonomy (NCBI): domain Eukaryota; kingdom Metazoa; phylum Arthropoda; class Insecta; order Lepidoptera; family Sphingidae; genus Mimas; species Mimas tiliae. Next base: position 2,210,963 of record HG995260.1, on the reverse strand, counting down.
AGCTCGTTTGCCGGCCTATAATATAAAAAGTAGTGTAGTTAAAGTTAAGCCAATTAAAACTCCAGAGGTTTTAAAAAACAAACAATAAAATCAAAAAATACGATAAACATGTTGCCAAAAACCGGTAAGGTCCGAATTAATTTACCGTTGCTCATTGCCGATAATCACCCTATATTTTTCTCCAAAGCTAATTATCATCCAATAAGGTGGAATTTAAATCGATTATAAGACAAAATTGAACCATAAAACTGGCGAGTAATTGTTATTTTATTGACAACCATTTTGTTCCATTGACAACATCGGAAACACCTGTATGTGAAAACCTGTGTATGAAAATAAAATTAGTAATTTTGTTTATATTTTATTGCATTTCAAAGGCCCTGATCGACCAAAGAGTTAAAACCGCGGTGTTAGGGTTAAGTTCGCTCGTGAATGACTGCAAAACCGCGATTTTAAATACCGGCGAGAATGGCTCGTGGCATGGTCAAAAACTGTTTGTTTGTTTTTATTTATAAATTTTTTATTAGCCTGAATGACGCGACGATCAGGTCGCTCGCCTGATGGTAAGCGCCACGCCTGCTCATAAACAGAAGCAACGCCACACAGAACTTTAAATAACAAAGCACTGCATGCCACTGGACTGCGACTGTCGCCCCGAGACATAAGGTGTTAAGTATCATAATGCCCAGTAATTACACTGGCTTCAATGTCCTTCACACCGGAATACAACAGTGCTTACACACTGTTGCTTGGCGGCAGAAATAGACAAAGCGGTGGTACCAACCCAGCCGGCCTCTCGCATACGAGGGACCTACCACCTTATACACATATGAAATATTACAATAAAGTTTTTAAAGACCAAAGGCTCAAAGGAAGTAGACTATTTCGTCCTCAAATGCGAGCTCAACGCCAATGCTTCGAAGTGTGGTCTCCGCTGCATCATTCATAGAAAAAAATGACTAGGAGCCTAATAATACATTGGCCACGCCTTTACCCCCTAAGGCAGAGGTTTAACTAATGAATCCAATGTTTACAAGCTCATTATAGCCTAATTGATCTAACTACGCCAAGGTTGAGAAACCTCATGGTCCTAGGTAAAAATCTTAGGTCGGGCAATTACAATTTGTGTTTGAGTATTCAATTGGAAAAAACACACATGAGTTGCCTGAATTGGCGATATGCTCGCCGCCTATCACATAGTCTAATATTAGAAAATCCTAATACTTTCAAGCCACTAAAAAAGAGTCAAATGGCTCGAAGTTACTGTGATACACACTATGGGTCGATAGCTCAAAGGCTCAATCGAGTAACACTCTATGTGTAAACTCGAGACTTGTTTGCCAGATGATCAGAATTCTGGACTAATTGCCTTAAGTAAAGCCATTGCTTTTAAAACTGCGGTATTAGCAAAAAGTCGATCACCTGTTATAATGTGTAGTGTCGAGCAATTAAATGTTATTTTTAATTGTCATTTTGTTTGCATTTGATGGCCTTTAGATAAGATATAAGATAAGTTGTCAAACACTAAAATACAACTTACATAAGTCCGTGTGAAAAACATCATAATTATCAAGAAAGGCTGTCGTTTAGTTTAACATGTCAATGGAAGGTTTGACATTTAGATATTACGTCACTAAATTAAATCCAAAATAATAATAGACCCATAACAAAATTTAGAAAGCATATGAAATCTTTAATTCCATCGAACCGCATATTACGCGGCTATTTAAAAAAAAAGGTCTTAAAAAATTACCGTATGCAACCGACAATGAGCTATGCAAATTTTCGTCGGGAATCGAACGGGCTACCATTAGGATGCTTAGATATAAGATTACTATAGTTCAGTCGATCCGATGGGGTTAACGGCTGATTAATTGAGGTTTTAACTTTGAGGATAACATTAAATGACCTGAGAACGCTTTACTGGTGGAGATATTTATAATGGACTAGGACCACCGGTGAAAAGTCTGCCATAGTGTTTCGTATGGGCGAGTCGCGTTCTGGGGTCAGTCAGTAATTTCAAGCCATCATTCTGGCGACCGCCAAGGGAAGCAATGCAATAGTGTGCAAAAACTGTTGTATTCCGGTTTGAAGCATTGTACCCAGTGTAATTACAGGGAATAAAAACGCACTGAATTATGAACCTCCGCCTTTTTTGAAGTCGGTTAAAAACGTAACAGTCACGTATACAGAAATCTACACATAGCAAAGACCTCACATAATTGCTCTTGGAAACAGACGTTAAAGTTAAGTAATATAAAGATCGTCCGATCTAAAATGAAGCGCCATTCAAATTTGAACCTTACTGCACAAAAAATAGAGTGCGAGGAAACATGACGTCATTTCGGATAACTCATGAATGACTCAAAAACCTAGATAGAATCCAGGAGCAATACCGGTCAAATCATCGACCTAGCCCAACGCATCACGCCATCCCATGATTATATATCATCACGCTATCCATTGACGTGTATTGCGTGATGGCAACACGTGGTGGTCGCACGCAAGGAAAGCACGCGACGACGCGCACGCACCGCAAGCTTCCGAGCTTCGTGGTGACCGCCTTTTGACGTGAGAATGTCAATAACCGAGATGATTGGGGAGACATTATTTGGATCCAAGGGGTATAGGGAAATTGCATCTCCCTCAGTAAAACTGAAGTATTACTCTCCCTAAGGCAAGTAAAACTGATTATAAAGCACTTTTATTAGGTCTGTTATATGTATAATATAACGTTTAACAAAACTTAAAAACCGATTTTAATGTACAGCAATAACATGTAAATTCCAATACAATAATACAATAGCGACGAGTGTACTGTTGTCCGTTGAGGAGTTTTTTTTTTCCAACCAAATTTATATGGGACCACATCGCAGCTAAACTCTATCGAGTGATTTTTTTCCACAAAATCGGTCCACAATCGGCGGAGAAATCGATGTACATACATAAAAAAAGCAAAAAAATAATATAAAAAACGGGCCGAATTGAGAACCTCCTCCTTGTTTCAAGTTGGTTAATAACACCGAGTAGCGCAACGGGCGAGTAGACGAAACGAGAAATCGCGGGCTCGATTCTTGCAGATTCCTAAATATAGTTTCGGGTCTGGGTGTTGTAGGACCGTAAGCCCCTCGGAGTTCCTATTAGGTAGGAACCGCGACTAAAGCCTAGTCAATACTATATAAACCAAGCAAAGGGCATTAGAAAAAAGCAGATGCGACAATGGTAAATACGTCATATAAATAAAATAGTATAGACAAAAATAAATACATGCTACAAATATAACCTGAAATTACTATGGCTCTACAACAATCCCTTTTAAGCAGTAACTACCTTAGTATACCTTTCGCCATCGATCGGTCCATTGACTCGAGTGTGTTGTTTACGGAGTTAAATGTGTTGTTATCACGACACACGACAACACGCTTTCCGCGGACGTCAGCTGGAATTCGTACCAGATAATGCTAAGCTTTTGTGTCTTTATGTTTTTAATGTAGAGTGGACTTTCTGGTGTAATAGTATATGCAAAATGTTCAGATTTGTTTGACTAATTTAATTATTCATATAAAGAGTCAAATGAATGCATTATCTTAAAACTGATATGAATATTCGTATTATTAGATATAAAACTACAACATAAGAAAACTGATTAGCAGAAATTCGAAGGAGGGATCTCGCAATTATATAAATTTTAAAATTTACGGCTGCTTTTGTAACTCTTAATATTTAAGCGACTGCATGAAAAAAGAGACTTATTTTACCTCCATTGCTTTTTTATAGCAGAGACCGGCAAACGAGCAACTGGGTCACCTGATGGTAATATCCACCTGCCATGAACACCAGAAGAATCATGGATGAAAGATGTAATGAGGATTCTGAAAGAGAATATTTGGGTCTCCGGACATCTCACACTACGAAACGGACCAGAAATGTTTTCTGCAAAACAATGATCCTTGGTCGAGCCGGCCCATACTCCATACAAAATTGTGTGTAACACCTACATTCATTTTACATACGCACTCACGCCTGTAATCCCAGAAGGCGAGCCTATCGCCATACCGGGCACAAATTCCAGACTCCGGGCTGATACTGAGAATTTCGTAATAGAAAAACCAAGGAAAGAAAAATAAATACCCAAAGAGGTATGCAAGGATCGTAGCAAGTGGAAATCCGTTGTCTCTGCCTACCCCTATGGGAAACAGGCGTGAGTCTATGTGTGTATGTACGTAAAAACCCATTACCACTTTTACCGACCCGGGGATCGAACCCGAGACCTCAGTGTTAGCCTCAATCGTAACGCGTACGCATTACAACTGCGCCACCGAGGCAGTCAATCTTTTTGTCCATTACAAATATCATCGGAGACTTTATTTATGAACTACATTACTAATGTATAAAAAATATTACAAAGCAAATACTCGGGTTACATTAAAAACTACAAACCAAACGCTTTCTTCAATATTTTCCACGTTTAACCATTAACGTGCACTATCTACATTTTAGATCGACCCTCGTGAGTGCATTAAACCTTGTCTGGAATCGAACCTAGACGTCAGCTGTGGGCATCGCGCGTGACGCTTAGCATGCAAGGGCGTCATGAGTTTTCGATCGTGTGGCGAAAATGGGGGGTGTTGCTAACGGATTTGGAAGTTAATGTGTTTGATATTGAACTGACGAAAAAACTGACGGAAGAGGTTTTAACCGACGAAAGAACGGAGGAGGTTCTCAATGTGTTTCTTTTATATTTTGGCATTCGTATCAGTTACCATTAGGCGAGCGGCTTGCTCGTCTCATCATTCGGCTATTTAAAAAATATATGGATCTGAAGTCCGGATTTATATCAGTGAATCACCCGCTACGTGAAAGGAGTTGCGTGACCCTTAATTACTTGTCTAAGGGCAACGCGCCGGGTCTGAAGGGCCGCCGAAATAGAAAGGGATTGTAGGTGTATATAATCATACAACCATCCAACCGTCAACGATTGGGGTAGTGAAAACGGCCTCTGTGGCGCAGTGGACGCCAGCCGAGTAGTCGGCTGAGCAAGAGGCCGCGGGTTCAATTCCTGCACGAGAAAATTGTTTGTGTGATAACCCAATGGGGTTTAAGTCAGGCAGGCGACCAGTCGTAAAAACTACAAGACAAATCTTTCTATAAAATTTATTAAAAAGCATGTTGTACCGAACCCACTGCGGGTGGGATAAGGGCAGGTGGAAGAAGAAGATTTTTTTTTTTTTTTTTATAGTATAGGCTGGCAAACGAGCAAGTGGGTCACCTGATGGTAAGCGACCTCCACCGCCCATGTACGCCCACAATACAAAAGAATTATGGGCGCGTTGCCGACCTTAAAGGAAAGGGATAATAAGGGATTGGGAAGGGGAGGGGGATTTGGGCCTCCGGATATCTCACTCACCGTACGAAACGCAGCAGCAAGCTGCTACTTTACGTCGGTTTTCTGTGAGACAGTGGTAACGACAATATTACGATTGAAGTATCATGTTATATAAATGTATATTGATACTGACTAACAGAAGAGGCAATAGCGAAACTTGGTTCTCGCTGCGGGTTGTGGGGGTCAGACGGCGGGTCGCCCCACATAATACCAATTCCATCGTTTAATCATGATGGGAAAGTGAACCCTGGTATTAGGCCGAAATTGCGCCAGGGAGAGACAAAGACAGGTTGTAGGTCTCTCATATGCAAGAGGCTGTCTTGGTTGGTTGGTACCTACTTTGTCTATTTCTGTCGCTAAGTGTTAAACATTGTATTAAGAAACTTTTTTTTACTTAAAGTGCTGTGTGGTGTTGCTTCTGTTTATGAGCAGGCGTGGCGCTTACCATCAGGCGAGCGACGTGCTCGTCTCGTCATTAGAGCTAATAAAAAACTTTTTGTTTTCTTGTGTCTCATAATGACCAGTAATTTTACTGGCTTCAATTTCCTTTAAACCGAAACACAACAGTGTTTTTACATTGCTGCTTGGCGGCAGAAAATATAGAAAGGTATTAGATATAATTCTGTAAAACAATGTCTGGACATTAAAAGAGACCATAACCCATGAGTTTGTTTCGGCTTTTCTTCTCATGGCTAGCCCCGAAATGCCGTCGTAAATGTAATGTAACATAAAAAATGATTGAGATGTAAAAGTGATTTATGATCCAATTTACAGAATAAATGATTTGAATTTGAATTTATACCAAAAGGGGCGGGTAGCAAAAGCCCAAGTTTCAATAAAAATATTGACAAATTACAATTTATAAAGCACTTTCCATTTCAAATAAAAGAGAAATTTGTCATACGCCGTACGCGTCTAGCAAGTTAATTGGCTATTTTAAATTTTGATACGGGACCAGAAGGCCAATTCTCGTAATTTTAATTGTTCAAAATATCATTCCGATCTAGTCTCAGCGTCAAGAAAGTTGCAATTGGCATTCTCTTAAACCAATAATCAACGTCAAATGCACCTAGCATTAGCAGTAGCATTATACCGTTTTGGATTCAGTCAACTTTTATTCTATATTCAATCTTATTACGATCTATATTCACATTTGACGTTGATTATTGGTATAAGATAATGCCATTTGCAACTTTCTTGACGCTGAGACTAGATCGGAATGATATTGTGAACATTTAAAATTACGAGAATTGGCCTCCTGAAAGGCCACGCGTAACGGCGCCGCGCGTCGCGTCACTCGGTCGGGTTGAGCGATGTTCTATACAATACAAAAGCTTAAAGGTTACCAGTGAACTATTCATTCGTACAGTATGTTCAGTTTTATATAGTTAACCCTAGACAAAAAGACATGTTGCTCATAGATTCGGTCATTTTTTTATGGCATAGGCCGGCAAACGAGCAAGTGGGTCACCTGATGGTAAGTGATCTCCACCGCCCATGTACGCCCACAATACCAAAAGAGGCATGGTTGCGTTGCCGACCTTAAAGGAAAGGGATAATTAAGGAATTGGGAAGGGGAGGGGGTTTGGGCCTCCGGATATCTCACTCACCGTACGAATCGCAGCAGCAAGCTGCTTCTTTACGCCAATTTGTTGCTCGTAGGAACCCTGACAATCTGGAAAAGCTGATGGTAGTCGGCCAAGTCAACGGAAATAGACCTCGTGGTCGTTCACCTATCCGTTGATCAAACATAATAAAAACAATCACTGGCCTGCCGATATCTTAAGCAATTAAGACCGCCGAAGACAGGACCACATGGAAGAGTATAGTGCATGGGGTGATCACTACTTCAAGCTAGACACGACCTTCAGCAATGAAGAGACCGACTAAGACGAAGAAGACAAAAAAGAAGGGTGTTATAAGTTTGACCATTGTGTGTCTGGGGCGTAGACCTTAAACGGAGGGAACGAATGCGTTTTTTATTTGAAAGTTCTCAATTATTTTTGAAGAAAATCTGTATAGGCTTTAAATGTTACAGGTTTTTTTGTTATTGTAGTTTTAAATGGTAAGGTTATCTTCTATTATCTTCTTCTTCTATCTACTATTTTAAATGGTAAGGTTATCTTCTATTATCTTCTTCTTCTATCTACTATTATAAATGTGAAATATCTGATGTTTGTTAATCAATCACGCCTTAACAGTTGAACGGATTTGGATAAAATTTGGGACACGAGTAGATCATGGCCTAATTTAGAACATGGGTTTTCATCCCAGAAAAGGGCAATCAACACGGGCGTAGCCCCGAGCAAAAGCTAGTTTAACTATATAAAACCTAACATGTTATTCATATTTCCTACGAAGATATATTTTATACAATATTATTGATTGAGATTGTTCCCAGAGGGGTTGGCGTAGGGCAGGTGGCCGGTCGTAAAAAATGAAAAGCCTAATCTTTCTTTTATTTAGAATAAAATTGTTTATGAAAAGGCAATTAAAATAGCTCTTATTACAATTCAGCGTAATAATAAATGAAAGATATGTAGGTATTAGTAACCATTATTATTTTTCTATTCCGCAGAACACTATTATCAACTTCATAAAAAACCTATAGTAACTGCGAATCTTTCACACTCCTGGAAAATCCTTAAAAAAAAACAAACCAAAAATACACCTAAATATCTACTACAATGCCACGTGCCAACCAATTACCCCGGTACATTCACCCCTAATAATAGGGGTACGCGTACCCCAGGAGAGCGGCCCTAAGAAAGAGGGCGTGGCGCTGCAGGGTGGCCTCAGCCATCCCCCTCTCACTTACCGATTGGCAATTTTATATAAGTCGGTGTATTCGGTAGGGCTTTGCAATTGAGTTAGGAGTTTATACGGATTTGTGAAGTCGAGTATATTGATTATTAAATAGATCGGTTATTGCAATGTATGCGTGAGTTGGTACATATTATACATACATACACACTTACGCCTATAATCCCCGAAGGGATAGGCAGAGGTGTAACCAGTACACCTCATTTCGTCGAGCGTATCTCCGCCCCTTATGTGATAGGGGGCGAGCCTATCGCCATATCGGGCACAATTCCCGACTCCGGGCTGATACTGAGCCTTTCGTAATAAAAACACCCAATATCACTTTTACCTGACCCGGGGATCGAACCCGAGACCTCAGCGACAACCTCAGTCGTAACGCATACGCATTACAACTGCGCCACCGAGGCATGTAGCATACCATATAGTTGATAAAAAACACAACCATTTTGCCTACATTACACAGTGCATTCGTTTCCAAATGACGTGAAAATCGATTTAAAGTTCGCTCATAGTTAAAAACAGAAACACGGTACACAGAACGTAACCTAACAACACTGTAATAACCAGAGTTAGCCGCGCAAACAACAATTACAGCGCGGTGTAAGGGAAGAATGGTAGCGGAATGATAGAGGTAAGGCCGGTATTATACTTTCCCACTTCTAGGGGGTTTTTTTTAATCACCTAGATAGACAGACGAGCAGACGCCTGACCACCTGATGGTAAGTGGTTACCGCCGCCCATGGACCTCAGCAATGCCAGAGCACAGCCAAGCCGCTGCCTACCATTAAAAGTGCTTAGCCGATGAGCTTAGCATATGATTGATATGATGACATATGATGCACGAGATAATTCTGTCGACTCGTTTTGTCATGAAAAACAGTTTTTTCTGGTTACCTCTATATGCCTATGGAAGCTAATAGTTGTATAGAATACGCAACTCATTATATCAAAAGTAAAGATAGAGTAGAGAAAATGGTAGTTAAACCCGCTGAGCTATCCCTGCTTTTTACTGCTCTCAAAAAAGATTCTCAAGTCTGAACTCATCTGTATATACTTTTTATGTATGATCACGCATAACTACGATTGGAACGATTCTTTAGTTGTTTTCTTCATAGCTATCTACCTAATAACACCTTTATCGGGGGTAAAAATAGCATTCTCTCAATACTTACACCACACTATCATTCATAAAATCACAATCTGATTAAAAGCAATAAAGTATCGCAAATTCGCATACAAGTCTCTATAATTAATACTCTAATGAATGCGAAAAAACTAAATGTAAACCTAATAACAGGGGATGGTATTATAAGCTATGTATCCACTAGGTGTTAGCGTATTCTCTTTTTATTGGTGTATTGAGGGTGTCTGAGAAAGCAACGTTGGGTACACTGAAATAATAATGGTGCGATATAGTTGTGGAAGGGTAGTTAAATGGTTTAAAAGAGGTTGTCGCCGAAACTGGATGTCTTTTGCCCGCAGTCATTCAGACAGTCTCCAGTTCATTAAGTACAGTGGTCAGTCGATAGTCCAAGTGTTCGTTACGCGGTAGCTATGCTGATTTACTATTTGGTCCTAGTTGTCTTATTATAATTAGAGAACGGTCTCTAGAGAATCCTGACATGGGGTTGTGGTCTGTAAAGCAGCAACATTGTAAATGTAACCAATAAACTATGTGTTAAAGTGATTACTGTCGTTTGATATTAATAAAATAATACCCGTCTTACGTAACTTCTAACATAGGTAAGAATGGAGGCACAATAAATAAATAAACACACCCAACACACACATAGTTCTGACCCCACACTAGGTTAACCTGTATCGTGGGTATCAGGAACTACGGTGCGGTCCCAAAACACCCAGACCCGATACAATTTTTTTTGTCTCAGTGCAGGAATCTAATCCACGGCTCTCGCTTCGCAGCCGGCTACTCGCCCACTGCGCTACGGAATATCTGGCAACGTTGTTGTTAGCGCACGATGTTCCTTAAAGATTCGAAACATAATGGTGCAGCGTGACGCATGATATTGGTTACGAAAGAGTCATAGTGCATGCACACGACCTGATGCATCTCGAAAATTACTCACTAAAAATAAACAGTGTGCGGAGTCGTGTACATGCTTGGTTCTTAGGTAAGTTAGGTAAGTTTTGAGCCGTCAAGCAACAGTGTCTAAGTCCTGTTGGGTTTCGGTTTGAAGGACATTGAAGCCAGTGAAATTACTAGGCAATAAGAGACTCTATCTTATGTCTCTGGGTGATAGGCGCAATCCAATGCTATGCAGTGCTTTGTAATTTCAAGTTCTGTGTGGTGTTGCTTCTGGTTATGGACAGGCGTGGCGCATACCATCAGGCGAGCGACCTGCTTGTTTCGTCACTCAAGCTATTAAAATATAACAAAAGTTGTATGTGGTGTTGCTTTTGCTTATGTGTTGTGTAAGTGTAACATGCGTTACACTTACCATCAGACTAGCAGACCTGCTTGTTTAGTCATTCAAGATATTAAAAAAACCTGATGGTAAGTGATATCGACCACCCATGAACACCCTCCCAATACCTTAAGAACTATGGATGTCTTACCAATCTTAAAGAAAGATAATTGGAATTCGGAAGGGAAGGGGAGAATTAAGCCTCCTGTAGTCTCACTCACTGTACTGAATTAATAATGATAATAACCTGGCCTATCCATTCATGGTGTACAAAAAAGTGTCTACGGTGTAGTTATACCACTTAAAACTACTTTAACGTACTACACACTTGAACTGTACTATTATAAATGATGTACATTATATTTGCTGTTGACAAACAACGTTGCTCAAATTGCCGCGTCATTGCTCATCGTGCTCACATATTGAGCAATGTATTGCAAATTCAAATTCAAATTCAAATTCAAAATGTTTATTTATGAGATCGGGTAAATAGATGTATTTAGGTAGGTCTTAGGTTACTGTAGTACGGTTCGCCGAAATCTGCTACTGAAGCGTATAAATATTTAATACATTTTAGTTGCATAACTTGCTTATAGGTAACAAATAAGTTTGTAACGGATAGTAAACATCTAAGAATAAAGTGTAAATTGCAATTTAAACAGAACTCTAAACTATATTATTATTTATTATATATGAATTTATTCAAAATAACACCTGAGTAATAAGACATTACTTAGTAGAAGCACATCAATTAAATGAACACATGGCTTTATTATTCTCCGTAATAGAAAGTAACATTCTTAAACGGGAGAAATGTCTTTTGATATCATTATAATTATTGGCCAGTTTAATTATTACGAGCACTTGCCATGAAGAACCGTTGCCGGTTGTGATTGATTGTTATTTAATTGATTGTTTGTAAAAAGATCAGTGAAAGCGTTGATGGTTGTAAATTATTTATTGAATTTTTAAGAAACAAAGTATGAAACAAAGACTTTAATGTATATTACTAGACAAGCTGCACGGTACATAGAAATTGTACCACTAAGTTGCGGTCAATTGACCGTAACTCAATATTACCATCTCGCTTACTCTCAACTAGAACCCCTCTCGCGCTCCCTGTCTGTGAGCTGTCAAACTCTCGCGTTATGTGACACAATTTTACTTCTAAATAGCCCGTCTAGTCGTATACAATAAAGCCATTGGTATGAAATAATTAAATTAATAAGCTAAGCATCATCAAGCAAGCATGTATCCATTTGTATACTTCGGTTGAGTCATGTGCTAAAACATAGGTCTATTTTTACCACCCGTTATTAATTCAAAGAAGATTTTAGCCTGAAATTTCGAATGATATTTTGGATGTAGATTATGAACAATTTAGATAACAAGCGTTGAATTTTTGGCAGAAAATTTATCGCAATGATTTTGAAGTACGTATTAATTTTAATTTCAATTTTGTAAAATACAAAACACGCTTACAAGATCTCACGCCTCTGTTCTCGAACAGAAATGCAAATATCCCAACTAAATTAAATATTACATTTGCATTATAATACAGTTAAAACCACAAATATACGAGAAGTACTCATTGCCACACATCTGAATCGGTTCGGTCGTTTAATAGTTATTCCATGCTACTCCTATCATACATACGCACTCACGCCTGTAATCCCCGAAGAGGCAGAAGTGTAACCAGTACACCCACATCTCACCGAGCGAATCACCGTCCCATGATGTGATAGGGAGCGAACCTATCGCCATACCGGGCACAAATTCCAGACTCCGGGCTGATACTGAGCTTTTCGTAAGAAAAACCCAATATAATATTTACCCGACACGGGGATCGATCCCGAGACCTCAGCGTCAGCCTCAGTCGTAACGCGTACGCATTACAACTGCGCCACCGAGGTATTCCTATCAATATTAAAAATATGGAAGTTTGGATGTTTGTGAGTTTAATCAATCATGGTTTAACGGCTGCACATATTTTGATGAAATTTTGGCACACAGATTGACCAAGATCTAATATTAGACATAAGCTACTTTTTATCGCGGAAAAAGACATACGTGTGGACGGAGCCGCGAGCAAAATCTAATTGGGAATAAAAACACACACACATACATAACCCTGAAAACGTATCACTTCTTTATTAGTCAATTAAAAATCACTAAAAGTGAAACAAGTAACAGCTACGCATAAAAATTAAGTTTCTATTTTATAAAACACTAAATCAAACCAGAACATCTAATACAATGAATCATAAATATCAGAGTGTTTAAGTCAAGTAGCTAAATATTGATTTTTCTTTGTTATAACTTTGTGTTTAAATTTAAAATGTAAGGATTATTTTTCGCCTTGAATGTTTTCATAAGAAAATTACCCATAGCTGTAAATTGTATTAATTTAAATACGTTTATAATACTATAACGATGATGATAAATCCGATAGTCCATTTGTAAGACATTGGGTGAAACACCATCGCGCAGCAACAATAGTAATTTTTGTTTTAATTAATATAATTTAAATATTCCGTGCCTGCCTCGGTGGCGCAGTTGTAATGCGTTCGCGTTACGATTGAGGCCAACGCTGAGGTCTCGGGTTCGATCCCCGGGTCGGGTAAAGTGGTATTGGGTTTTTCTATTACGAAATGCTCAGTATCAGCCCGGAGTCTGGAATTTGTGCCCGGTATGGCGATAGGCTCGCCCCCTATCACATAAGGGACGGAAATACGCTCGGCGAAATGTGGGTGTACTGGTTACCCCTCTGCCTACCCCTTCGGGGATTACAGGCGTGAGTGCGTATATGTATATATTCTGTATAAGTGGAGCACTAACATCTTAGGCCCAAAGCTAACCTCACTTGGTACACTCTGCTGATTAATGGACGAGGCGATGGTGTTACTTCGCTCGCGTTGCGGGTTGTGAGGTTCAGATGGCGGGTCGGTTGATTGGTTTGATTGCTAATAAGTACTATTAAAATACGTAAATTGTATTATATTTCATAGTAGATCATCTAACACAAAAATAATGTCAAATGTAAAGCGAGAGCTAAATTGAATCGTCATGGTTTTGTCATTCATCTATGCAAAATTTTCTGACCTTCAGCAGTTTATTGAAACACAGCACCTCCGGCGTGAATGGGTAGGCTATCATCTTTAAACTACTAAATATTGCCATCGAGAAACAAATATTTGCGGATCCTATAAATATTTGTTTTAGTGCAGGCATCAATGTCTTCTGTAACGATAGTATATTAAATTTTCTCCATTTAAATATTACAGGAAAACCAATCATAAAACTAGTATCGATAACAAAACGTTAAAATATAAATATTTAACATTATAATTATAATAATGGAACTAAACAATGACAGATGTTTAATTGCAAAACATTGTTTCAATTCTAGGTCGACCAACTTTTTACTGAAATCATAATAACAAAGGTATTATTCAGTTTGCTGTGCATCAACTTCGAGCAACTGTGTCAGCAATTAAAATGATTAGGTGGCGGTGTGCGGCCGAGTGTGAACAGAGCGATAAGCTGAAGCGGTAACGGGGTGAAGATTGGCAGTTTTCCAGTATTTTTTTTTATTAGTTTGAACGACGAGACGAGCAGGTCGCTCGCCTGATGGTAAGCGCCACGCCTGCTCATAAACAGAAGCAACGCCACACAGAACTTTTAATAACAAAGCACTGTATGACACTGGACTGCGCTCGTCACCCCGAGACATGAGGTGTTAGGTCTCATAATGCCCAGTAATTTCACTGGCTTCAATGTCCTTCAAACCGGAACACAACAGTGCTTACACACTGTTGCTTGGCGGCAGAAATAGACAGAGCGGTGGTACCAACCCAGCCGGCCTCTCGCAAACGAGGGACCTACCACCTTGTAAATGATGACCTTCAATGCACGTAAAACACCTTTTGGTTACGTCCGCTAAGTCAAAACAAGCGTTTGCAAGTAAACAGTATACCTTTATTTAATATAAAGTCAGAATCGTCAACGCGCTTTAAATGTCTACCAGTGGGACTTAAAGGTCATAGTAGTAAGAGTAGGTCGGATTCTACTGGTGACTACATTGATTTAGTTTTTATCTAATTTCCACAGCATTTTTAAAGCAATGGTTCATAAAATCGATCGATTTTAACGAACTGTTCGTGCTGTTAAACTTGTATGAAACAATATTTAAATAACGTGATCCATTGCTTTTTCTGAACCCTATTATAATTACAGACGATTAATACGACCTACACTTACGCTTGTATACTTACAGTTACCAGCGGTCAGTATATGATTTTCTTAGTATTGGAATGTTTCATTGGTGTTGTTATTTATGTAGATTTCTGTACACGTGATTGGTCTGTTGCTTAGCGCAAGTGTTCTTGAATTTCGAAACAATGGAACGAATTAATAAACTAATCGCTCCGCTACTACTCGGCCGCACAACACAACTCTGATGATTATGAATTATGTAAATTATAAACGTTAAACAATCCGAGAGATTGTTGAGGCGATGCTATGGAAAAAATCCACCCTCCATGCTTCGTCTACCACTCATTATAATAATTGCTTTTTGCTGCCCACTTCTCTTTAGACTCTGATTTGTGATTGTGTTTAAGGCATGTATTCAATAGGCAACATTGTGCGCAACACATGACGCTCAACATCGCAACGCTGATTAAACCATCGAAATAAGATGACAAGAAACGTAACTCAAGCAAAAAACTCTGTGCAAGGCGGCGGGGCTATAAATGTCTGTGCAGTTCGTTCATTCATCAATTCATAAAATTGATTCATGATATCTAGTTGACACTTAATACGTCTAATTTTCTGCGCGGAGCGGAACGTCGTATCTCATAATTGATAAATTTTCAACGTCTCTACACCCCGTGTGATACACGAATGTACAAGTGACAGTTGAAAAAATCGTCGTCGTGGCTCAACCTTTACAACTTGATCAACATGTTGATCAACTGTTGCCTAGTGAATACTTGGCTCTAGACTAATACGCTTTCATATCGTTGTTAAATATTTATCGGATTATATTATCCGGCTCATTCGGACTTCATATGAACAATGTTAGTGAGTTCCGACGGCCTTTTTTATTGCATTGAATGACGAAACGAGCAGGTCGCTCGTCTGATGGTAAGCGCCACACCTGCACATAAACATAAACATCACCACATAGAACTTTAAATTACAAAGCACGGCATGACACTGGACTACGCTCGTCACCCCGAAACAAGATGTTAAGTCTCATAATGCCTAGTAATTTAACTGGCTTCAATGTCCTTCAAACAAAAACACAACATCGCGTACACACTGCTGCTTTGCGGCAGCGGTGGTACCAACCCAGCCGGCCTCTCGCATACGACGGACCTACCACCTTGAACAAACTCTAAATGGTTCTTTTTATAATGGATATTAATAGGCAGTGGAGACAATCTGTCAGGTGGTCCAGTTTCTCGTTTATTGGCCTCTGCTCTAAAAACCTCTTAGATCCAATTTTGTGGTTGTTAACGGAAAAAGATACTGATAATACCAAAACAAATTGCGTAAAGTAAAGTAAAATAAAAACGTGAGAACTAAGCTTGATTTACCTCGAATCTGTAGTAACTGATTTAAAAAGCTTGAAGTTTTAGTTTGGCTTATTACGACCGGCCACCTGTCTGACGTCAACCCATATAGGGAGGAACCAACCAGAACCGAAACAAACATTTGGGGATCACACAAGCATTTTTTTGTCTCTGTATGGGAATCGAACCCGCGACCTTTCGCTCCACAGCCGGCTACTCGCCACTGCGCTACGGAGGCTGTCGCTTTATGCTCAGTTACTAAATGCAAAAATAATCTTATTTGACATCTATCATAATCATAAGTCATTTCTTAGAATTCGATTATTTCCACACTCAGAGTCACTTAGCGCTTTATGCTTATGTTACTGGCTATATAAAATGGTTTTTGTTTTGTTACTGGGTACAGAAATAATGTTAGTTGCCATGTCTGAGAACTAATCGAATTCTAAGAAATGAATAATGAAGCCCTAAAATTAATTAACGCCTGTGAGTACGATAGTAGGAATCATTTGATATGTACAGTCCAAATGGAAGTTTTAATTTTAGGTGTTACAGGACATTTAAAACAAAACTGAACTAAAATTTTAAATATGTTGATTTACAAAATTTCATACGTCAACTTTATGAACACAAATTGTGTGAAATAATATTATAAATAAACAATTAATTACCACAAAATCAACCCATATGAAAACTAAAATCCATCGAATAGGTCCCCGTTAATTCAATCAGCCGGGCTTGCTAATCGAATAAACCGCATTTAACTTAGTGGGGAAAGAGTTATATGCACTGCGCGCTGAGGTCAATAAACGCTGCGGAAAACGCCGCGTTTTAACGCTTGGAATTTAGATGAAATAGGACTAAAAGATAACATCAAGCTGGTTAGTATGTAAAAATTGCATTGTAAATCTATAGAAGATTTGAAAATAGCGTTTTAATTTTGGGTATTTGTTAGTAACACACGACATCATTATTATCAAATAATTTAAAAAATTGTGGGGTGTTGACAAATGAGAGCGTCACTGACGGCAGTGTCTGATGCTTTACGTGGTCAGCGCTATCATTTACAACAGTCGGCATATTCTGCATTGATCAGTCAGGCATTATTGATTACACTTTCCTAAGCACCACCAAGAAGGTCAGCTATTTCACCAACAACAAAAAATACCAGTCATCGACAACTACTTTATATAATGTTTAAATAGAACTTAAGCATTCGCACACATAATGAAGATAATTTTGTCGACATTTATTTTTATTACTTGTAATTGCATGATCTTTTACAGTAAATTGACTACAATATAACGTTTAAATTACACCAATTCACATCATACAATGATTAGTTATATTTACCTGGCAAAAAGTTTATATACAGATGTGTTTGAGCGTTTAGTGAAACAGAAAGTAAGATGTTTATGCATAAGTCTATTATAATTACGTAAATTTAAATTACAAATTATAGAGTTTTCAGAACTGGGACAAATTGTACTTAAAAAGCAAGTAACACTCTCCGAAATCCTTTTGTATTTTATGTGTCCACATACATTACAAAAGGTTACCAACTTACCTATTTACTGAAAGCTTTACTTTGTTGTTTTTTAATACATAAAAATAATCTAAGTTAATTATGTGTACATTATTAATTATCACTTGATTTACGGTATAGGAAAGCATCGTGAAGAAATCTGTATATCTAAGAGTTTCTCATAAGAATTTCGAAGGTATGTAAATTCTGCTACCCCATATGAATCCAGCATGGTATGATCATCTCCTCTCATAAGTGAAGAAAAACTATATCCAGCAATTAAACAGTTTATAATACAGGGCTGTTATATATCAAAAACGCATTTACTAGCGTTTCAACACTCCAGTGTGCAACACATCAGACAGGCAGAAACGCGTTGCACCGCCGCCAGCAAATCCAATAGGTTTTCATTAAATAAAACCCTTTTATTGGTTTACCTCGGATTTGTTTAGGTTTATAGCTAGCTTAGCGGTTTCCGTGGTTTAAGGGGCTTATTGATAATACTATAAGGCCGTGTAAGTCGGGATTGTTGGCATTATGGCCTATACGTTAAGTATATTTAATATAAATTTATTTTTATAAATCATAGTATGATTAATTAATTGAAAAATAGGGCACAATGCACACGAGTTAAATAGAGATAACTAATACATTTTTGCCATTTTTAGGTTATATTTTTTTAGGTTAGTATCTTTATTTACATGCCTGTAAGATTCAAAATATAATAACCATTTATTCAATCAACTTCACTTTTATATGAAGAATATTATTATATTAATATATTATTATTATTAAAAACTACAAAAAGTATATAAAAGCGTACTACATACTTGTAAATACCGACGTTTTACTTCATTATTATCAAATTGGTGATATGAAATTATTAAGACTGAAACAGGAAGGTAACATCAGAAATTTCACAAGCAACATAATAAACATTACTTAGAACAGTATAATAATATCATCTACATACAAATAACCATCCTCAACAAATAATAAATTTTAACAAATCAGAATCGAAGAAAATGTTCGCCGCGTCCACCTGCCAATCAAAATGAACTTCAACTATGATATCAATATAATAGACATGATATATCGATGACACATACCAACCAACAGCAGTTTCTACCACCCAAGGCGTGGTCACAAATGGATTGACGGCTCATAAAACAAAACTGTATGAAGCAACGCCTTTTGCGACTATATTCTGTTGACAAACAAGATTAGTGTAGAAATCGTGTTAGTGGCCACACCTACAATGTAAACCCCTAGGAGCCATCATTGAAATATTCAGTGTTATGCCATCCAACTGTCTGTAAATTTACCTACTACAAAATGGTGGAAATTGTACTTTCTACTCCAATTTAGGACTAAAATTCTTTTTAGAACTATGGGACAGTAAAAAAAGGGTTTGGGTAATGTTCTACACGGTCAAAGTACAGTTATTGGCATTATTTCTCCCGTAATACGCTTTAAAACTAGTAGAAAGAGGTCCTAGGAGGTTATTGTAAGATTTTTTGATAAATTGGTAAGAAAAAATCACAATATCTCCTCCTGAGAGGTGTATTATGAGAGAAAATTGCTGAAAATGCCGATTATTGAGCAAAAAATCACAGTATAACTGTTTTATTTGGCATTTTTATAAATCTACAGAACAATTGCTACTTTATTAACCATGTTAATATAACCCTAAGCATATTGACGGCGCGCTGTGCATAACACCGCGCGTAGTTTTTTAAACAGATTTTAAACGCTGTTATCTCATAAATTACGCCATTGTCCGTCAAGACAAATACTTACTTAGCACATATATGTATATACATATACGTATACATCTATATTTCAGTGCTAAATGTTAGTGGCATCGGATTAGCCATATTATTTGTAATTTAGCTTTTTAACCGTAGTACAAAATATTTTGGGTTCCTTATTATTGGTACCCTAGTAACATTGTATTATTTTTGGGTAAATCGAAGAGGTTGTGATATTTTAATTAAATTACAGAGCAAGATTTTTACATGCATACCTGTTTAAGTGTGCACGCTGTTTTATACTACGCAAAGTTTTATCATATACCTACTTTTTAAATACTGAAATCGGAATTAAAATATCTAATATCTTTGATTTTAAGCAAAATTGCGATATATGCGCATGCATTTCATTGGCTTCAATGTCCATCAAACCAAACTGTTGCTTGGCGGCAGAAATAGACAAAGCGGTGGTACCAACCAGACGGCCTCTCGCATACGAGAGACCTACCACCATGTAGATATAAGTCTACCCCATAATAAATATAAAGGCCACATTACCCAGTTTTGTAAAGGCCCATTGTAATATGACAAGAATAAACATTGTTCCGACGACCCGTCTACGATTTTATAAATCACAATAATGATCTATCAAAAACTTTAACATTCAATTTAATATTAAGAGAAGGATTCAACTGAGCGAAATATACGCAGAATTTAAACAATGTTATCATAAAAGAACGTTCATACTAGATTTAAAAACGCAGCGATGATTAAAACTCTCAGTCTTGCATATAAAATCCATAGTAATTCGTAATTCTAAAATTCAATTATTGTTTACACAATGCGGATAAACGTATTATATTTATGCTTTCATATGTTTCATATAAATATTGAGTCTTTTTTACCGAAATTAATGACCAAATTAATCTGATGGTAAGTGTCACTACCGATCATAAACACTAACAATAAATATTAAGTACAAGACCTTGTGATCATTCGAGTTGCGAGTTATGATGGTTTCTAATGCCTCAGGGATTTTCACTGACCGTATGAAAGACGATGACAATGCTGTCAAACTTCGATTTGTTGTGACATATTGATAACAATCTTTTTGAGCTCTTCATGCACTAGATGGTAGGTTTCTGATATACGATAGGCTCTCTGTGTAGCTACTACCGCTTTGTCTATTTCTGCTGACAAACAGCAGCGTGTAAGCATTGTTCTATTCCAGGTTAAAAGACATTGAAGTCAGTGCAATCGCTGAGCAATATGAGACTTAACATCTATGTCCCATGGTGACGAACACAGTCCAGTGCCATGCAATGCTTTGTAAAGTTCTGTGTGGTATTGTTTTTTTATGGTCAGGCATGGTGTTTCTCATCAAGTCATCGACCTGCACGTCTCGACATTCAGACTAATAAAAATATATTCTAAACAAAACTACAGCGTGGTTCTAACATTTACGATACCTTGCAACCATAAATACACGTGATCAACACCGTCGGTTTCTCACCTCGCGACCGCAGCGTCATTCGCGCATCGTGTACAATCTCCCCAATCTAAATATCAAGTTCCATTTAAACTACTGTTTCGCCCGACACGGCTCGGGTCCGGTTCGCTTCGTTTTTTTCGCCCACTGTATCGCAAATCGAGCGTTACGCGATGCTTTCCTTTTGTGTGGACGTTTTGTTTTACTTGTGGTTGTGGTGCGTGCGAAATTGTGAGGAATTAATTGTTGAATGCGGCCATTTGACACTTATCTGTGTTTTTGGGGATTCAATTCAGTGAATCATTAACAAACTGTAGCGTTTCACTAACAAAAATATTCGCATGTTTCATAATTTAGAGAAAATGAATTCATTTATGTCTGGTTTAGAATTTAAAATAAATAAATCAATCAGTAAAATGGAATTTTCATTTATATTGAGTCGTGTTGAACAATGAGTTACATTTTATAAATTTAAATGATCACAAAACCGTGTCATTGAAGAAAAAAGAAATAAATTGATTTAAATAAAATAGACACAATTTAAATATTTCCATCTTTTTAAAATTCAACACAAAACGCAAAAGCTTTTTGTGTCGAGTGCAATTTAATTGAAAATATGAACGTTCGCGCGAATATATGTCAAATTTATTTTTTACTTATTTCCATCAATTACCTGTAAATGCAACCATTGTATTATTAGCTGGTTAGCGTTAAAAAAAACCCGTCTATCAATTAGTCGATGTTTTAATATGCAGTGTGGTAACTTGCCCTAATACTTGAAGGTGTCAATGACTTAATGCCATAGATGGAGTTCTTTTTATTGTCCATCATTTTGTTTTTATTGCAATGTAAAACTTAAAGACACAATTAGTGTTTTGTTTATGGCTTTTAAAGTCTGCGGGTAGTAGCAAGGGAATTGTTCGTTAATTAATGCGTCTATAATTTCTTCATTTTATGGAAGACGTTCTATTAGAACTCAGTTCCTTGAAGGTTAACATCTGGTATCGTATGCACCTTTAAAATTCTGCGTATAGAGTAATAAACATAATTTGACAGATGGGTGTTTGCGAAGTTTATGTCTGTAAGCCAATATTTCTGTCTTGGACTTGACTATTCAACTTCGCAATAAGGGAGCGATGGCTTACCATACTCCTGAATTATGGAGGGTATACACTCGAGAATCGAACTGACATCACTTTAGTTAGTTTAGAAATATTTATTTTTTAAATAGCAGCAGTGATAGCTCAGCGGGGAGTGGTATGGACTGTCGAGACGAAAGTCGCAGGTTCGAAACCAGCCTCAAGAGCATACAGCTCTGACTTTTCTAAGTAACGTGTGTATTAATTGTTAATTATCACTTGTTTTAACGATGACGGAAACATCGTGAGGAAAACTGCATACCTGAAAAGTTCTCCATAAGAATTTCAAAGGTATGTGATGTCTGCCAACCCGCATTAGACCAGCGTGGTGGACTAAGGCCTAACCTCTTTCATTCAGTAGAGGAGGCCCGTGCCCAGCAGTGGGACGTATTTAAATACAGGGCTAGTAATTTTTATTATTATTTTTTATTTTTGTATAGTCAAGTCAAACTGATGACATTTACGACACAGTGGGCGAGTGGACAGCTGAGAAACGAAAGGTCGCGAGTTCGATTTCAGCAATATAAATATTTACGTTACTGGATAGCAATACAAGCAAGCAATTATCGCTTTTAGACAATTGCTGTTTCTTGCAACACGAGGCATTGATGACGTTTCATCTATGAAATACATAAGTGATATGTGGAAAGACGTTAATTGGAAATACATTTATTCTGGTGAGTACCTTTTTTATAGTATAGGCCGGCAAACGAGCAAGTGGGTCACCTGATAGTAAGTGATCTCCACCGCCCATGTACGCCCACAATACTAAAATCATCATGGGCGTGTCGCAGACCTTAAAGGAAAGGGATAATTGGGAAGGGGGGGATTTGGGCCTATGGGCCTTGCTACTTTACGCCGGTTTTCTGTGAGACAGTGGTAACGACCCGGACGAGAACTGTCTACAGCGTGGCTCTACCACTCAAAAACACCTGGAGGCCAATTCTCGTAATTTTAAATGTTCAAAATATCATTCCGATCTAGTCTCAGCGTCAAGAAAGTTGCAAATGGCATTCTCTTAAACCAATAATCAACGTCAAATGTGAACATAGATAGTAATGAGATTGAATGTAGAATAAAAGTTGACTGAAGCCAAAACGGTATAATGCTAATGCTAGGTGCATTTGACGTTGATTATTGGTTTCGAGAATGCCATTTGCAACTTTCTTGACGCTGAGACTAGATCGGAATGATATTTTGAACATTTAAAATTACGAGAATTGTCCTTCTGGAATATATACGTATCTAACTGGATAACAAACATGGTATCTATAGTAAATAAAAAACCAAGTAAAATAGCTGGTTTAGTCACGTTTCAGAGTCCGCCATTGTACACTAATTTACTTGAAGTTTTTTTTATATAGGCCGGCAAACGAGCATGTGGGTCACCTGATGGTAAGTGATCTCCACCGCTCATGTACGTCCACAATACTAAAATAATCATTGACATAATTCTACCACCGATGGTATATAGAACGTCTGTTAAATACGACTAGTGTAACTAGAAATAAAACAAATAAATACACCCAACAGTCAGACACATCGTCCTGAACCCACTCTAGGTTAACCCTGTACCGTGGGTATCGGAACTACGAGGAACTTGGTCTCACAACACCCAGACCTGAATGAAAGATTTGTGGATTACACAAACATTTGTCTCGGTGTGGGAATCGAACCCACGGCCTTTCTCTTCACAGCCGGCTACTCACCCACTGCGCCACGGAGGCTGTCATAATCTGGTATGAGACAAAGCGGCCTAGACAAGGCTTTTACAAGGTGGTAGGTCCCTCGTATGCGAGAGGCCGGCTGGGTTGGTACCACCGCTTTGTCTATTTCTGCCGCCAAGCAACAGTCTGTAAGCACTGTTGTGTTCCGGTTTGAAGGACATTGAAGCCAGTGAAATTACTGGGCATTATGAGACTTAACACCTTATGTCTCGGGGTGACGAGCGCAGTCCTGTGTCATGCAGTGCTTTGTTATTTAAAGTTCTGTGTGGCGTTGCTCCGTTTATGAGCAGGCGTGGCGCTTGCCATCGGGCGAGCGACCTGCTCGTCTCGTCATTCAAACTAATAAAATAAAAAAAGACAATAGTCTTGTACCTAATACCAATAAATATCTCAATATTATATTACAAATAAATATAAAGTTCTACAAACCCTATTTGAAATCCATTAGCTAACCCGAAATCCCGGGCGATTAACGACAACCCTCCAATGGTCGTACTTAGTGGGTATTAGTTACGCGCGTGTGGTCACTCAGACCCATTGTGCGGACAATAGCGCGGCCGCGGCGGGGGTCGAACGTACCTGCTAGCTTAACCGTAATGTTTATAAATCGATTTACTTTCGTGCATTTCTGCGTTACCGTGCAATTTAATTGATTAAATTCTTTTGTGTTTATAAATTTGAATTAATTTTATTAAGGATTCTATTTTGTTACAATATAATCAAATATCCTTTTTGTTATTTAACCTTCCCATAAAGAGAAGCAACACAACTTAGAAGTTTGCATTACGAATCACTCCATAGTGGTTCACCTGATGGTAGCAATGTCCGCCACCCATGACCGCCCACGTTACCATACGAATCAGTGACGTGATCAGAATTAAAGAAAAAGGGTAAATAATGGATTAGGAATGGAGGGTAGATTTATGCCTCCGCATATATATATATACAACGTGTTACAGAAAGGTGTGGTCATATTTTAGGGTCATTACATACACCGTACATTTAGTACTTATGTACCGGATCTTTTCAAAACCAAGACATCCGAAAATTTCACGTAAAATTTAATCACTCGTTTATTAAGATCGATCAGATTGATGACATCACTATTAATTATTATGAACGATACTCACTTTTTAATAAACTTGAATAAGATGCATGTAATTCTACGGACATACGTACGTAACTTGTAATTTAAACACAAATTAACACCTGAAAGAGATTGTGTGTTGAAGACAAATAGGTACCATCCTTTAGGAGCATGTTAAAGACTTCATTCACGGATCTTCCATCTATGAATTTGGCTTATTACAGTCGACGATCCTCTTAAAAACTTTTATCAGTTACACCAATACATAATACTTATTTTTAGTCAATTACAACATATTTTTTTAACTCGTAATCATACTTCATAAAATCAGAACTTGCCGAACTGACTGCGTCAAATAAATATTGACATTTGACAACTGTTTAATGTTTTTTAATTATAAAATAATTAAATGAAAGGAGGTCTATAGTATCATTGTTTATCATTTAGTGTTGTCCAAAGTTGAAAGTCGATATCGACATGTTACTCATTCGATAAAAAAGAAAATTCTATAATTATTGTACTAGCAATGCAATCGGATTTGGTACTATGGGAGATAAATACTTATACCCTACACTATACATTGCTTAAATTTGCCCGCCCCTTTCTATAACACGTTGTATATATATATATATATATATTAAACTCACCTATTTCACCCCTTATCACATCATGGGACGGAAATAAACTCATGGAACATGCGTCATGGTCAATTTGTATGTTGTAATAGAAATTTTCTTAAAATTATCACGTCGTCATAATTTTAAAATATCAAGAATAAAACACGTCAAGGTTTTATACTAATCTACCTTCTCATTCAGTTATTTAAGTAACACTCAAATTAAGGCCCTAATAAAGTCAACCATAAATATTCTAGTTGTTAACTGATACCATCTTAGATTTAAGCAACACCCAAATCATCAAGATGCATCGCTTAGAGGGCGAATAGCGCCTATTAAAATTGTATTAACATCGCCCCGGGCTTATTGAGCTTAATGACACATCATCAAACAAAAACCAAATCACATTTGGTAACGTCTTGTGTTGTTTATACATACGCACTCACGCCTGTATTCCCCGAAGGGGTATGCAGAGGTGTAACTAGTACACCCATATTTCGCCGAGCGTATCTCCGTCCCACGATGTGATAGGGGGCGAGCCTATCGCCATACTGGACACAAATTCCAGACTCCGGGATGATACTGAGCATTTCGTAATAGAAAAACTCAATCCCACTTTACCCGACCCGGGGATGGAACCCGAGACCTCAGCTTAATCGTAACGTGTACGCATTACAACTGCGCCACCGAGGCAGTTGTTTATCTTAATATATATTGAGAGAATTATTAGATTCTACCATTCTAGTTTCTACCATCATCATCAACCACAGCTGGCTATAAGTCTCCTTCATATCATGCCATTTGCCACGATTCAGAGCTAGTTGCTTCCAGGTTCAACCCGCGATCCTAACAATGTCATCGTCCCATCTTGCTACTGGACGGCCAACGCTGCATTTGCCCTGTATTTTCAATAGCATAGGCCGGCAAACGAGCAAGTGGGTCACCTGATGCTAAGTGATCTCCATGTACGCTTACAATACCAAAATAATTATGGAAGCGTTGCCGACCTTAAAAGACAGGGATAATTAAGGGATTGGAAAGGGGAAGGGGATTTGGGCATCCGGATATCTCACTCACCGTACGAAACGCAGCAGCAAGCTGCTACTTTACGCCGGTTTTCTGTGAGACAGAGGTAACGACCCGGACGATGCGGCCCATTAATGCTGTAGACAAAAGTGTCTACAGCGTGGATCTGCCACTCACAAAACTCTTGGCCACCATTCAGTTAGCGCTTTACCCCACTTGTCATCAGCTCGCCTAGAAGGTCACGCCCAGGTTCATTTGAGCCCAGTAACGACATTTCCGATGTCTTGATTTTTTGCACGTCATCGGATTTCGGCATTTGGAACGCGGTCTTATAGTTTAATACCGCGTATGGATCGCCTCATAGCCCATAGTGATTATTTTTTTGTTTGAATGATGAGACCAGCAGATCGCTCGCTTGATAGTAAGCGCCACGTTTGCCCACAAACATGAGCAATACCAATTAGAACTTCGAATTATGAAGTACAGCATGGCATTGAACTACGTTCACGTCACCCCGAGTCATAAGATTTAAGACTCATAATGCCTAGTAATTTTACTGGCTTCAATATCATTTAATCTAAAGCAAAATAATGCTTAGACCATCGGCTTAGATACAGCTGCTTGGCTGTAGAACTAGATAAAGCAGTGGTACCCGGACGAACCTAGTATGGTGGTGGTCCATTCGGTGTTGTGGGACCGCAAGTCCGTCGTAGTTCCTGATACCCGCGATACAGGTTTACCTAGTGTGGGGTCAGGACTATGTGTGTGACTGTTGGGTGTTTGCTCAGTGAAACAGGCTCTAGTTATATATATTTTTTTATTCCCTTATTATTTATTTCCTTTTGATTATTATCTGTTGTCACTTGTCAGATTTGTAAAATTTGTTTGTACTAAGATGACGCGACAGTGGGGTCCAGCTGAAAATCAGTGTTGTGTCTCAGCGTACATTAAGCTGGACCTCTTCTACCGCATATATTATAACAAATTTATACTTTATAAATGTATGTTTATCATCTTGTTTTGTTGTTCTATATGTATGTATGTGTGTAGAAAAAATAATGGTTTAAATGGTGTAAATATTTATTATAGTAAATTTTATTTTGTGTTGATTTATTTTGTTATTAACACAAAACTTGAACCGTATATTGAAATTAAATTACACCAAATAAAAATTAATTCTGAAAAAATCCGCGACCAATTAATTCAATGCAATTCAAAAATCACCTTTTTAAATTCTACACACAAATTGTGATACATTAAATAAAATAACCTGAATAATAAATAATTGCCGGCAATAATCGGATTTACACGCGTAACCCCATAATACGGCAATATCTTTAATGCAACCCCTCGTATCGGTGTCCGGGTACAAAAGGCCCCGGCTGTGTTTTGACAGGAGTTAATGCAGGGGATCTGATGTCTATACCTGCCTGTCAGTGGTACAATGGGCCCTGGGATTGGCGTGTGCGGCATTGTTGGGTTATAAATTTGAGTACACTTGTTGGGGAGGGTTTTAGGGTTTGTGTATCGATTTCTTGGTTGTAAGCAATAAAATATGGGCGGGGATCGTAATCTATATTTTATAGTATAGGATTTATACTAAAATATACCTACATACATTTGTTGAGTGGTAGAGTCACGCTGTAGATAGTTTTATCTTCAGCATGAATGAGCCGGCTCGTCCGGGTCGTTACTACTGTCTCACAAAAAACTGGCGTAAAGTAGCAGCTTGCTGCTGCGTTTCGTACGGTGAGTGAGATATCCAGAGGCCCAAATTCCCACCCCTTCGCATTTCCTTTATCATCCTTTTCCTTTAAGGTCGGCAACGCGCCCATGATTCTTTTGGTATTGTGGGCGTACATGGGCGATGGAGATCACTTACCATGAGGTGACCCACTTGCTCGTTTGCCGGACTATAAAAAAAAATTGTCTCGGTGCGGGAATCTAACCCGCAGCCTCTCGCTTCACAGCCGGCTACTCGTCCACTGCGCCACGGAGGCTATTATCTTCGAATGTTAATAAAAAAAATGAATCGGTCATCTGCCACTAACAGCACATAAACATGTTGACATAACAGAACGTCAATGTCAACTGGTTGATTGCAATAAATCGTTGCAATTTGCTTACAATTGCTCGGGTTTGTACGGCCATATTTCCCTAGGTAAATGGCTGTAAACGGAATATTAAGTACAAGTCATTACTGTTTGTACTACTTTTAATATAAGTCAATCGTCATGACGGTGTATTGAAAGATAGAAACATATATATTGACCCAAAGACTTGTCTGAACTGCAGCCGAAACCTCAACGGTGGTGACTATGTCCCAGGGGATGTAGGTAAATTGGCACTATCCAAAACTATTGTGGCAGTGCCACCCAAACTGAGATTAAGGGTGAAATGGTTACGTTAACGTGAGCCAATCATCGCAGCTTGCAGTGTCCCCACTATAAATACAATACAAGATAGTAAGCAAGACTAGTAGTTAGACAATATTGTACAACTGTCTAACTCATGTATCCAATATATTTTTTTTATGGCATAGGCCGGCAAACAAGCAAGTGGGTCACCTGATGGTAAGTGATCTCCACCGCCCATGTATGCATACAATACCAAAAAAATAATGGGTGCGTAAAAGGAACTTACGACCTTAAAGGAAAGTGATAATTATGGAATTGGGAAGGGGAGGGGGTTTGGGCCTCCGGATATCCCACTCATCGTACGGAACGCAGCAGCAAGCTGCTGCTTTACGTCGGTTTTCTGTGAGACAGTGGTAACGGACGAGCCGGCCCATACATGCTGTAGACAAAAGTGTCTACAACGGGGCTCTACCACTCAGAAAATATTTCCTAAGACAAAGTTCCAAGACCTAGACACGTAGGTCACAGCGCTAAGAACACTCAAATCAATACGGGTTATGTAACTGCGTACTTCCCACAACCTTCACAGGTAATGTTTACGAGAAAAATCAACGGAAAACACTCATTCTACTGAAGGCTACGTGCGATCAACCGTAGAGTATGATATTGGCATACTTTATTAACCAACACACATACCCAGCCGACTATGAAACTATGTATCTTCATGGTTTCATGTTTGGAAAGATGGACAGGTTCTTCTTTTTCGTCCTTTTATAATGGCTTCGCGCTATTAAGCATTTTGCCAGTGACACGTATAATAATTTGTTTTTTTTATGTCATAGGCCGGCAAACGATCAAGTGGGTCACCTGATGGTAAGTGATCACCACCGCCCATGTAAGCCCACAATACCAAAAGAATTATGGGCGCGTTGCCGACCTTAAAGGAAAGGGATAATTAAGGGATTGGGAAGGGGAGAGGGATTTGGGCCTTCGGATATCTAACTCACCGTACGAAACGCAGCAGCAAACTGCTACTTTACGTCGGTTTTCTGTGAGACATTGGTGACCCGGGTGAGCCGGCCCATTCATGCTGTAGACAAAAGTGTCTACAGCATGGCTCTACCACTCTACTTTTTCGTCCTTTTTTATAATGGCTTATCGCTATTATGCATTTCGCCAGTGACAATTATAATAAATATTTTCAAGTCGTTACAGGAATGATGAAACACCGGTGTGGTCGAATTCAAGGTCTTGTTGGATTTTCGGTGCGAAAGTTGTATCTTAATCAGCATTTTGATAAATAGTTGCCGTCTATTATCATCATCATCATCAGCCACAAGACGTCCCCTGCTGAACATAGGCCTCCCCTAATGCCTTCCAGGCTGACCTGTTGGAAGCGGCCTGCATCCATCGGCTTCCTGCAACCCTTGTCAGGTCGTCGGTCCAATTTGTATATTTACCTGTAAATATACTTTCCAAAGTTACAACAATATCATCAAGAATATCTCTAACCTTTAATCCCAAAGAGACATTTGTAGCCAAAAAAGGTGCGGCCTTCACAAGCAGGCCGTTCGTCGACCTTTCTAATACGTTTATAATTACATAAACCGTCATATTTGTAAACATAGGGTCTACGATACATCTAAGGGTATTTTTTTTATTTAAATCAGCTCTTTATAACGAGTCTAAATTCATGGAGTGAAATATTCATCATTAAAGCTCGATTATTGGGAATTATTTTGATGAAATCCGAGACTGCCTCGGTGGCGCAGTTGTAATGCGTACGCGTTACGATTGAGGCCAACGCTGAGGTCTCGGGTTCGATCCCCGGGTCGGGTAAAGTAGTATTGGGTTTTTCTATTACGAAATGCTCAGTATCAACCCGGAGTCTGGAATTTGTGCCCGGTATGGCGATAGGCTCGGCCCCTATCACATAAGGGACGGAGATACGCTCAGCAAAATGTGGGTTACTGGTTACACCTCTGCCTACCCCTTCGGGGATTACAGGTGTGAGTGCGTATGTATGTATGAAATCCGAAATTCTTGGACATAACTCCGTCGTTATATTATGCTTTATCAGCTCATCATGAAAAAAATATAGTAAAACTAGCTGCCCGCGGCTCCGCCCGCGTGAATGCCAATTTCCAGGATTAAAGTAGCCTAGTGGGCGCCCCCGGTGAGAAACGCGCATGACAAAAATACTAATGTCGCTATTAAAAAATAGGGGTTGATCGTAGAGGGTTGAAAATTTAGGGTTGTATGTATTTTTAATGCTGAATCATAAAAAAATAAAAACAAAAAAAAACTAAAAAATAAAAATTAGGGGTGGACCACCCTTAAAATATAGGGGGATGAAAAATAAATGTTGGCCGATTCTTAGACCTACTCGATATGCACACAAAATTTCATACAAATCGGTCCAGCCGTTTCGGAGGAGTATGGGAACGAACATTGTGACACGAGAATTTTATATATTAGGTAATAAATAACAAATACACCCAATAGTTCCACATATAGTCCTGACCCCACACTAGGTTAACCTGTATCGCGGGTATCAGAAACTACGAGGGACTTGCGGTCCCACAACACCCAGACCCGAGACAAATATTTGTGAATCAGACAAACATTTGTCTAAGTACGGGAATCGAACCCACGGCCCCACGGCCCCACGCTTCGCAACCGGCTACTCGCCCGCTGCGACGGAGGCTGTCAAACAAACAACGCCAATTGATGCTAACTCACACATGACAAAATTCGTAAATCAGAAATGAACCCTCAGTTCCACGTGACATGCACACTTCCTTGCATGTCACAGCGGCATTTTCTTCAAGTGACGTAACACGCATATCTCAAGAAGAGCCGGCAATTATAAACGAAGTCATTGACCAGCTGTAGGGACTGAATGAGTTGGGTTTCCGTGCTGACATGCGAGCGACGCTGTCACGCATCCAACGAAAACGAGAACACTAGCACGGGTCATGTTCAAGGTCATGATGTGAATGGAAATGGGACTACATTTCTTGAATTCTAGTATCATACATACATACGCACTCACGCCTATATTAATAATAAATACACCCAACAGTCACAAATAGTCCCGAGCCCACACTAGGTTACCCTGTATTGTGGGTATCAGGAACTACGTCGGACTTGCGGTCCCACAACACCCAGAACCAGACCCAGACCCGAAACAAATATTTGTGGACCACACAAACAATTGTCTCGGTGTGGGAATCGAACCCACGGCCTCTCGCTTCGCAGCCGGCTACTCGCCCACTGCGCCACGGAGGCTGTCAAATATAATGTAATGTAATAATCTGAATAGGCAGATGTGTAACCAGTACAATCACATTTCGCTGAGCGTATCTCCGTCCCTTATGTGATAGGGGCCGAGCCTATCGTTATACCGGGCACAAATTCCAGACTCCGGGCTGATATTGAGCATTTCGTAATACAAAAACCTGCCTCGGTGGCGCAGTTGTAATGCGTAGCCGTTACGATTGAGGCCAACGCTGAGGTCTCGGGTTCGATCCTCGGGTCAGGTAAAGTGGTATTAGGTTTTTCTATTACGAAATGCTCCGTATCAGCCCGGAGTCTGGAATTTGTGCCCGGTATGACGATAGGCTCGGCCCCTATCACATAAGGGACGGAGATACGCTCAGCGAAATGTGGGTGTACTGTAATATTTTTTTTCAGAAATGTAAATCTCTGCTGTTCGGGGATTACAGGCATGAATGCGTATGTATGTAAAACCCCAATATCACTTTTACCCGACCCGACATCAGCATCAGCCTCAGTTATAACGCGTACGCATTACAACTTCCCCACCGAGCCAGTCACCAGAATCTTATCTTTGGAAATTTGGGAACTATTGTTAAACAAAAGCATTCAATGGTGAAATCGTTTCACATGTTTACGCGTCGTGGCACTAACGTATATTTAATAGGAGCGATTTAACATAATTTTAAGATGCTATTCCGCTTTTTATGGGGGCTTAAGATTTTCGGTCAAATAGTTGTGTTATTATACTTCTATATAGATATGGCTGAGTCCCTAGCTGTGAAGCGAGAGGCTGCGGGTTCAATTCCCGCACAGAGACAAAAATGTTTATTTCAGGTTTCTTTTTATTAAGAAAGAGGGGGCAAACAGTGTTACAAGTTAACCTAAAGTGTTGGCCTATTTATTTATTGATTACCTCCCACCCCTTCGAGGATACAACCGTGAAGTTAAATTAGAAATCCTTAAGAAAGCCAAACCAGACTTCACAGTTTCTAATGTTACACGTCGTGTCGAATAAATAATTGTTAAAAATAAATGCCAATTGAAAACTAAGACACTCTTACAGTTAAGCGTTATTAACAATTAATAACCGCAGCGTTAACCGTGGACAATGGATTTGCCAGTGTTTAAATTTAAAAATGGCTGACTTTTTCTACCTCACAATTATTAATTGGATGCAGAGTTCGGGAATGGCGAAAATTGACGGGAATATTTGGCAGGGGTTACAAAAATATATAATACTTTGAGGATCCTTTATACTGAAAAATCTGTCAAATAGAAACTAGGTGGTAGGTCCCTCGCAAGCGAGAGGCCGCCTGGATATGCGCCAAGATGCAGTGTGTAACACTGTTGTGTTTAGGTTTAAAGGACATTGAAGCCAGTGGGATTACTGGGTATAACCCGAGACCTCAGCGTCAGACAGTACATTGTTATTATCAATTTCGCTAATAGTGTCCTTCCAGGCAAGACAGGACCACGAAAACTCACAAAGAACCGAGAACTCGTGGAGGATTTTTTGGTCGTTGAAGATACTCACGAAGGGTCTTTTACTCCTATCTCTTTAAAGGAAACTAATAGACATATGCATACTCCTCCTTTTAAGTGGTAGAGTCACGCTATATATTATAATTAAAAATTAAGCCCCATTTACACGAAAGTGTAGGGCAATAGAGGCAAGGCTAAAACAGATTTTTAAAAGTGGTGTCTACATCATAAATGGGCTGCCTCTCCCGGATCTTTACCCAATCCCTTAATATTCCCTTCTTTTAAGGTCGGCAACGGATCAAGGATTCCTCAGATATATGTTGATGGGCGGTGGAGCTCACTGACTATCAGGCGACCCACTAGCTCATTTGCCGGCCTCTGCTTTTAAATACTGTCATTAATTCCTATGAAAACGAGAATCGTAGTTGCCTATAAGAAACTCATATAAATGAGTCTTTATTTATAGTATCAAGTCACTGTCAAAAATATGATTAAGCATTCATCCCATGAAATAATTTTCCCATACACATATTAAGCATGTAAACGAGAAAGTACTAAAATACACTCATCTATAAATAGTGGCATCGATTGATATAGAATCGATATACCCAACATTACAATCCACCGTCGATTATAAGTTAATCGAGTTACAATTTATAGAAATAATCGCTTGATGATTTATTCGCGTCTCATTCACACCACACCATATTCGAAAATATACCTTATCTTTAAATATCAAAGTTCTTTTTGCTATAGTCTTATTGTGGTGTATGAATACAAATTTCATGAATGTTATACCAAAGGATGCGCATGCGCCGTTTGATACTTACCTCTGTATAAATCAACAAAAACGACGGGTGGCGATGACTTATGTCCCTATGAGAAGTTATTTTTGGACATAGAAAACTATGAAGTAGGCTCAGTTTTATAAAGTTAGATAACTTTCTGTGCAATTTGTTCTTCAGAAAGATATAATTATTCGCTGGATGACATAGTAAACTCCTCTACCCAAAATCGTATCATAAATAATATCATTATTATTCAATGTTCAAGTAAATTTTATATATCATTGATAACTACATTCATATTATTATTACTAGTTAACTACTATTAGTTTAATTATCCACAGGGGCTGAAGTCAGAAAGACGGCTGATCATAAAATCTTCAAGCCAAATATTTCTGTAACATATGATAAAAAAAATGTTGCGACGACCCCACTGTAAGTGGTATAAAGGCAGGTGTAAGAAGAACTACTATTAGTTTATTTTTTTTACCTAAAAGTATTTTAATTAGTTGTTGAGGATTTAAGATTCATCAATTCCAAAATAAATGAAAATGTATCATTTTTAAAACCCAAAAGCTCAATGAAGCAGAGAATCAGAGTTCAAATGTATATGATTAATCTTCCAAAAATATTAAATATAATTTCGACTCTATAGACGGCTATTCATTAATTTAGTTTAAATTATGTATAATACATTCTCAAATACAAATTAACTAAAACAAATAAAAAGCATATTAAAATTATATTCAATAGTTATAATTAACGCGGATTATGTTAACGATTGATTAATGTTTTAAATAAGAATATTTTCTCTTACGTGTGATATTCTTCTAAAAAAAATCTGTTGAGAATTATTACATTACTTACTAGGATTTGCTGGCGGCCCCACCCGAGTGTATTGTATTTCTAAAATAAAAAGTAGCCTATGTCCTATAACCTATATATTCAGGTCATGGTTAAGCTGTTTGTCAAATTTCATTCAAATCCGTTCAGCCGTTAAGGCGTTATTGATTATCGAACATCCTATTTCTCAAAATCACAAACATCCAATTTTTCAAATTTATAAATTAGTACGAGAAGACATAAGGACGATCCCTGATAGCATAGCGGGGATTGGAACAACGCATGAGGTCGTGGATTCCATCCTAGTCGCCATAGAGTCCAAACTGCAAGGTCTCTTATAATAATATGCCAGATGACGTCTGGATTGGTACCACCGCTTTGTCTATTTCTGCCACCTAGCAGCAGTGTGTATTTGTCCCTATTGTGGTTGGGTTTGAAGGACATTTAAGCTACAAAAATTACTGGGCATTATGAGACGATTTAACATCTTATGTCTCGGGGTGACGAGCGCACTAAAATGGCATGCAGTGCGTTTTTATAATATAGGAACTAAATTATTGTGTCATATTAGCAAATAGTATTAGCACGAACGATTAGGGAACACACAAGAATTCACATGCTAATGAAATTAAATCGTAATAGCACTAATTGCCATTTATAATGGCAGTAGTCTGCCTACCCCTTCGGGGATTACAGGCGTGAGTGCGTATGTATGTACGAGTATGTATGTATGTATATTCTAAGATCTTTTTTGGAATTTGATTGATTCTAATATAGTAGTACAACTGAGTTACTCAACCCTCATGAATTTTATCAACAAAGCCCGAGCATTAAACTCAAAACAAATGCAATATACATCTGTGGAGCGTCGCGTTTCCCCAGCCATTTATTTAAGGGCCGAAAACGTCCGAAAAAACGAAACACTATAATGCAATGCTCGCCCCTTATCCGTGGGTATGCAAACAAGAGTCGCGTGACTGCCTAGCCAGTTAACCGTCTACCTTTAGAAATATGAATGATCCGAAATTAAATGGTAGCTTTAAATATATTGGTGTCTTAACTTAGTCAAAAGAATCAAAAATAGTTGACATACATACACACTCGTGCCTGTAATCCCCGAAGGGGTAGGCAGAGGTGTAACCAGTACACCCAGATTTCGACGAGCGTATCTCCGTCCCTTATGTGATAGGGGGCGAGCCTATCGCCATACCGGGCACAAATTCCAGACTCCGGGCTGATACTGAGCATTTCGTAATAGAAAAACCCAATACCACTTTACCCGACCCGGGGATCGAACCCGAGACCTCAGCGTCGGCCTCAATCGTAACGCGTACGCATTACAACTACGCCACCGAGGCGGTCAAAAATGGTTGAATAATAATAAATTAAAAAACACAAAATAAACGACTTTAGAATCTGAATTTTGGTTCATTTTTTGTTTCTGTTGAGCAGTTTTGCATCCGTCATCAGATCTTAACCAATATGCGCTCACTCTCAGAGTAAACCTAATCGAACCCAAAAAGAATGATAAAATCGGTCCGCATTTATCGGAGATGTCGCGTAACTTAAATAAAAGACACTGACGAATTGAAAACCTCTTCTATTGAAGTCGGTTAAAAAATAAAGTCAGTGATCCAATTGGAATATAATAACAGCATTTTTAACCGTAACTTTAATGTTTCTAACCTTTTTCACAATCTTGGTCTGTTATTTTGAATATCAATAAATTATAAATATTTTGTCCACAGCATCAAACCACCATCAAAAGATGGCGTCACGAAATCGAACCCGAGCAAGCGTCATCGCGAGCGGCTCAATGCCGAGCTAGACACCCTGGCATCGTTGCTGCCCTTCGAACAGAACATCCTCAGCAAGCTGGACCGGCTCTCCATACTGCGGCTTTCCGTCAGCTATCTGCGGACCAAGAGCTACTTCCAAGGTAAGTTTACTGTCAAGTATTTTATACGTGTAGCCTTTGGATACGCTTTACCCAGACAGCCATCAACGGTCTTCGGATTCAATATAACAATGCATACAGGATGCTGTTGGACCTGCCTCGCTTCTGTAGCGCTTATGCGAATACTGACGGCTTTGCTGCAATCAGACGCAAACGTGCAGCATCCCTATTACATAGACTTCGAGGCAGCACTAACGGCCTCCTGAGTGTCATTGCACAAAAACTAGATTGTCCTTTATTTATTATCACTGTTACTAACTTATATGGATAATTATCTGAAATAAA
The DNA here is from genome assembly GCA_905332985.1 of Mimas tiliae. Lineage (NCBI taxonomy): Eukaryota > Metazoa > Arthropoda > Insecta > Lepidoptera > Sphingidae > Mimas > Mimas tiliae. Next base: position 2,173,397 of record HG995260.1, on the reverse strand, counting down.
TGGATTATTATTAGATAGAAAAATAACACACATAGTTCTGACCCCACACTAAGTGAACCTGTATCGTGGGTATCAGGAACTACGAAGGACTTGCGGTCCCACAACACTCAGATCAGAATCAAATATGTATGGATCACACTATCTTATTTCGATGATCACACTAATATTTGTATTAGTGCGGAAATAGAACTCATGGCCTCACGCTTCGCAGCCGACTACTCTCCCACTGCCCCATGGAGGCGGTTAATGTCAAATGGGACTTTAAACTTAGAATTTGCAAGCAAACTACGTAACTTTTATTCCTCTTCGACAATTCCTTCGATAATGTAATTGTATACATGCCCCTTTTACTTTATGTACAGAGTTCTAATGAAATACCTGTTTCTAATTTAATGCTGATGTTCATTTAACTACCACCACAATAAATGCCGATATACATTTACGAAGCGTTGTTAAAGTTAACTAGGAATGTTAAATTTAATCGTAATAACTATAATGACCATATATTTTTTAAATATACCACTTTATCAAAAACCTATGTAGGTTGTGAATCGTGGAGTGTTGTGTGTGGTGTTTTCTCCCCAGAGGGGTTGACGTCAGGCAGGCAGCTGGTCGTCAAAAGTGCAAGCCAAATCTTTCTGTAACATGTGTTAGAAGCATGTTGCGCCGACCCCACTGCGAGTGGGATAAGGGCAAGTGGAATGAAGGAGGCTGGCAAACCAGTAATTGGGTAACCTGATGGTAAGTGATCCCCACCGCCCATAAATATCCTTAAGATATTTATTTATTTAGTGGTAAACCTCGATTTAATATCGTCGTGTAAGAAAGCCTTATTGTTTTGAGTTTTCGATTCGAAAATCACACATTCGTTAACCGATATTGAAAATATCGGGAGGGAGATATAGATCTCATATATTGGGAGAAATTAGCTCGTCCCCGAATCACATCATGGGGCATAAATAAGCTCAACTATCCATGGGTGCACCTAGCCTCCGTGGCGCAGCGGTCGAGTAGCCAGCAGCGAAGCGAGAGGCCGTGGGCTCAAATCCCGCACTGAGTCAAATGTGTGTCATCCACAAAAATTTGTTTCGGGTCTGGGTGTTGCGGGACCGCAAGTCCGTCGTAGTTCCTGAAACCCACGATACAGGTTTACCTAGTGTGGGGTCAGGACTATGTGTGTGACTGTTGGGTGTAATATTATTATTTACCCTACGCCAACTCTTTTGGCGATACAGATCTGATTTGATATTCATTAAAATAAGAAGTAAAATTTGTATAACATTTTTAAAATGTAATGTACGATAATCCTAAAATTATCAACTAGAGAGTGCACTTATAGACAAACAAATATCGATAAATCGAATAGAACCGATACCGTGCACCGTATTCGATTACTTATAAATGTGACTGCCGACACTTATTTAGTGTTGTCAGTAAAGTTTATTGCAATTCGCGACGTGTTTAATGTACGCTTGATGTAGTCGTGATCGCGATTCTGTATCGATAATTATGTGTGTTCACGAGCATTTCGGATAACTGTGATATCATTCATTAATTATTGCTATAGCTTTAAAAAAATAAAAACAATTTTTTTGAATAAAATTTTGTAAGAAAAATATTTTTAAACGTGGGAACGTTGCTTTTAAAATGGGAATTCTAAATTGATTCTTTCCTTTTTTAAACATTTTGAGAAAATCACTTTAGTTAAGCTTAAATCTATGTCCCGTGTAATTATTTTGTATTTTCGCATTTACCAGCCAGTTACTCTAATATTGCAACATTCCTCAGCAGTCGACTTTACGTTTAGACTGAACTACACTTAGGATATGCTAAGTGAAAAACATCATAATAATATTACAGGGCTAAAACAATCACAAACTCCTTCAACCCGTCCTAATAACCCCGTTAAAATCAAAAGACAAGTCCCAGCATTAATTGAACTAATATATCAGCGAGTGTTTTGCATACGTCAGCTACCATCGTTGTATATCACTATGTGAGTTATTAACGATACTTATAATTTTATTCAGTAAGAGTTGGATATAAAAATCGGCGGGGGGCTGGTATGGTTTATTGTGTATGTATGATCGGCGATGCGGATTTTATGGTACAGTCAACATAAAAAGTCGATAAATCCAAATTTCCAAAACATCGTATAATACACAAGACGCTCATCAAGACTGGAGCCAAATTAAATTTCGTAAAATATCGATTGATTGATCCATCGAAGATTGTTAAAAGTAGCTGAACATTAAGCTTACTAGCACGAGCTACAGATACTAAGTTAATGATGTGTTTAGGAAAAATATAAGTTTTGCTAGATTGTCGCTGAAAATTTTAATTTTATTTGGCAATCTGTTTTTTTGGCGAATTTTGATCTTTTACAAAGTTCGTCCAATTATAATGCTAGTATCTATGTATCTAACGATGTATTGGGTTTTTTGGAATTCTGAATATGTTCATAGAATTTTTGTAGGTACATGTGGCTACAACATTACCACCGATTTATATCATATTTGGCTTATATTTTTTTAGGTAGGCAAACAAGCAATTGGGTCACCTGATGATAAGTGAACTACATCGTCCATGAATACCCACAATACTATAATAATCAGAGATGCTTTGCTGACCTTCAAAGATTAGGATAGACAAAGGGATTTGGGTCTCCGGAAATCTTACTTACGGTACAAAATGCAGTAACAAGCTGCCACATTGTGCCAGTTTTCTGTAAGACAATGGAACCACCCGGCAGAGTCGACCCATTCATTCTGTATATAATACTGTCTACAGTGTGGCTCTATCTCGCAAATTGTGCCACATTTGGCTTATATTCTGATAAATATGGTAAATGTCACAGTAGTTTTTAATGATAAAAATGCTCGATTTTATGTAAAACTCAGATAAAAGATATATATTTTATTAATTTCCTAAATTTTAAACAAATATATAAAAAAAACTTTATTTAATTATTAGAATGAAATTCATTAATTGTAGTTTCAGAGACAATGTTATTTCAAAGTAATAAAATCATCCACATCACAAAATTACAAATAATCACAAAAGTCCAAATCACTTCTGCCTCCAACAGTACAGTAAAGATTTCGATAATTCTAATTAAATCGATTGTTGAAGAATCGATTACAACTGGTTGTAACGTTTCGGTAAGATTTCGTCGGCACACCGCGGGGTGTCTACTCGATAGTTGGACATCGGTATGGAAAAAAAATCAGTACCGGTAGCCGGTAACATACCAGCTTTCTCGGAACGTTTACAACTGATTTATTTGGTGAAAATCACAGTATATCATGTCGTAATTGACCTTATCGATATAATCGATATAATGCGTCACTGGTTTTAGAGTCCGGCCTCTAATTATGTAAGGAATTCATGTGAATCAACTAAATCAAAGCAAGTAACGTAGTTTAAGAGGTCTACGGTTAATTCTAGCTTAGTTTAATATCATCTTAGATTAATAATATTGATTGTTAAGTGAAACATAAAAATACAGTCATCTCACGCGTGTATCATCAGAGGGGTAGACAGAGGTGCAACCAGTACACCCACATTTCGCCGAGCATTTCTTTGTCCCATGATGTGATAGCGGGCGAGCTTATCACCATATCCGGTACAATTTCAGACTCCGGTCTGATAGTAAGCATTTCGTAATACAAAAACCCAATATCACTTTTACCCGACCCCGGGATCGAACCAGAGAACTCAGCCTCAGCCACAGTCATAACGCATACGCATTACAAGGCAGTCAATAAATAATATAATATTTACAAAACCCTAACATCTACTCTGTTTAACTATTCTTAGCATTCCAAGACGGCAAACTTAATTTCATATCTAGAATCTTCATCATAAAAATATGAATAAACAAAAAATTCAAAACCAAGATTTCAACCCCCAACTTCGGCAAGTTATATAGAGTTTTCCAGTGAGTAAATAACCCCGGGCTGTTCGCGGTGCCTGCCTCGGATAGCGCCGCGGAAGGCGCTCGTATCGATCCTATGCTAATTTAATACCTCTACCATACTTTATTGATAGGAAATCGGGCATTACAAAGATGTACAACTTAAATGGTACCATTACTGATATTACATATATACGCACTCACGCCTGTAATCCCCGAAGGGGTAGGCAGAGGTGTAACCAGTACCCCACGATGTGATCCTGCGCGAGCCTATCGCCATACCGGGCACAAATTCCAGACTCCGGGCTGATACTGAGCATTTCGTAATAGAAAAACCCAATACCACTTTACCCGACCCGGGGATCGAACCCAAGACCTCAGCTTTGGCCTCAATCGTATCGCGTACGCATTACAACTGCGCCACCGAGGCAGTCCCGAAGTACTGAATATATCCAAGATTTTCAATTAACTCACCTCAAACCTTATCACACCATAAACAGTTTTCCATAATTCACAAGTAAAAGTCTGTCAAGCATAATAACATTTATTAAAAACGTATAAAAATTTAATATGTCGTGTGGACTCGGTGCGCCGACGAATATTTAATTGATCTGATAAAACTTAGCTTGTGCTCGCACGAACGATTTTTTAACGCCTCAAAACACTGGCCTGTAGGCCAATTCTCGTAATTTTAAATGTTCAAAAACATTCCATAGACAAAACTGTTGGTGTGTACCTTACCCGTGTAAAAGATACCCAGTACCTAACAAACAAAAAATAATAGAAAACAAACTGAAGGCCAATTGAAGGCCTTCAGTAGGCCAATTCTCGTAATTTTAAATGTTCAAAATATCATTCCGATCTAGTCTCAGCGTCAAGAAAGTTGCAAATGGCATTCTCTTAAACCAATAATCAACGTCAAATGCACCTAGCATTAGCAGTAGCATTATACCGTTTTGGCTTCAGTCAACTTTTATTCTACATTCAATCTCATTACGATCTATGTTCACATTTGACGTTGATTATTGGTTTAAGAGAATGCCATTTGCAACTTTCTTGACGCTGAGACTAGATTTTTACACGGGTAGGGTACACACCAACAGTTTTGTCTATGGAATGTTTTTGAGTGGTAGAGCCACGCTGTAGAGACTTTTGACTACGGCATGAATGGGCCGGCTCGCCCACAGAAAACCAACGTAAAGTAGCAGCTTACTGCTGCGTTTCGTACGGTGAGTAAGATATCCGGAAACCTAAATCCCCTTCTCAATCCCTTAATTATCTCTTTCCTTTAAGGCCGGCAACGCGCCCATAATTCTTTTAGTATTGTTGGCATACATGGTGGAGATCACTTACCAGATGGTGACCCATTTGCTCGTTTGCCGGCTTAACATAAAAAAGTAATGGGCCAAGGTGGTGCCATTGTCTCAGAAAACGATGTGACGTTGTTGACAGTTGTGTTTCTTACAGTACAGTTTACTAGTGGTAGGGTACCTGCAGGCTAACCATGAGTTTGTCTCGATAAAATTGCTAGCGACGACTATATGAAAAACTCAGTGGCGCCTCTAGCGGCTACGTGAAAAACTATGATTTTACTGAGACAAACTCATGGTTAGCCTGCTGATTAGTTGTACTCGACCGGTTATCGACTACCGTACACAAAAGCCCGTCATAATGGCTTATTCCAGCGAGTCGTGTTCCGGGGTCAACTATACATCTAATATTATCAGGCCGGCATAAATCAGCCGATCGTCGAGGGACGGCGGTCTCTCGGCGGTCGTCATTATATTTGGGCCGCGATACTTATGGTAAGTAACTAGTGCTGTGTAGTTAAATGACGATCCAGAATTAAAAAAGTGAGTTTATTTTTCAGGAGACGTAAAAAAGTATTGTCAATTGTCGTTCTAGAATAAGAAAGTGAGTTTTCCGAAGATGTGAAAAATAAAAAATATCGGTTGGATTTCCGGATGACTAAAAATATAAATTGTGTCGGTCCTTTAAATGAGTAATAAAAAAAATATTATATTGAATAGTGATTTCTTAGGTTTACGCGAATATTACACATTGAAATAAACCAAAAGACCAACTGCCAGACCTCAAGACACCGTGAGCTCTTTCTCGTAGATCGGACTAATGCCAACTAACTTTTTTAAATAATTAAATAATAAATGTATAATTTTAAAATGAAGGTGACCAATGTAACATTACCTTTTCGAGACGACCTACACCTTAGTCTCTCCCGTGACCACGAAGGCTGAAAAGCTTTCGCAACATCGGGACTAAAATAAAAATTAAACCGCGATAAATCCGTATAAACTAATTTTATTTCAATGTTATTATATTGAAGTGAAAAACTTGTAGCACTACCTCCATTCAAATGCGTAAAAGTTACATACAAAGCATTTTTTACATTGAAAGTCATGATGGATTGCCATAGCTTATCGCAGTTATTGTTTTTCATGAAACACCGCTCTCGTAGAAAATAAATCTAATTTGTCACATCGTCTAGCATTATCGCGGCCAGTAATTGATTAAAAAAAAACATATCTTGATAAAACACGAATTCGTGTAAGCTTGGACGAAAAATTTGTGGAGAATTGACTTCAAGTGTGGTCGGTTTTACGGAAAGAGCCGAAGTGGTTTCAAGATGGCGGATTCATGCAGCCATCAGAAAATTGAAACATTACACAAAGGTTTAATCTTAAAAAGTGATAGATTTATTTACTTGAATGGCGACACGAGCAGGTCGCTCTCCTGATAGTAAGCGCCACGCCTGCCCATAAACCAAAACAAAACACCACATAGAGCTTTGAATTACAAAGCACTGCATAGCACTGGACTGCACACGTCACCCTGAGAGATAATAAGCGCTTAAATTTCAATATTCTATGCTCTTTAAACCGAAACAAACAGTGCTTACACACTGCTGCTTGGTGGCAGAAACAGACTAAGTGGTGGTACCAACCCAGGTGGTTATCAGATTATCCCCGTATGCCTCCGGATAGGCCCAAAACTCCTGATCCTTCTCAAACTCTTGATTACTTCTTGCCTTTATGATTGACAACGCGTTCATGCTGTGGGTATTTTTATGGGCGGTGGAGATCACTTACCATCAGGTGACCCACCGGGTGACTCGTTTGTCGGCTTTTACTTAAAAAAAAACCGTGTTTTAACAATGTTGCATACATACGCACTCACGCCTGTAATCCCAGAAGGGGCAGGCAGAGGTGTAACCAGTACACCCACATTTCGCCGAGCGTATTTCCGTCCCTTATGTGTAGAGCCTATCGCCATACCGGGCACAAATTCCAGACTCCGGGCTGATACTGAGCATTTCGTAATAGAAAAACCCAATACCACTTTACCCGACCCGGGGATCGAACCCGAGACCTCAGCGTTGACCTCGATCGTAACGCGTATGCATTAAAACGGCGCCACCGAGTCAGTCAAGTTAACAATGTTGGTTAATATAAATCTTGATACTTTATATTAATTAATTTCTCAAGTATCAAAACTACTCACGTTTAATACACAAGCCTAGCTCGATAAAGTACACTGACCTACAAAAAATAAATTTGAAATTACTTTACGTGAAACAAAACCCAAATGACTTTATTCATTACAAGTACGCCGTAAACTATACAAATAACATTTAACATTACGTTAAATGAAGGTGAAATACAATTATCACCATTTTTTATAACTCGCTACGTATTAAAAGGTGTTTTGTGAGTAAATGGTTTTAGGTCACGATTTGTAAGGGAGTCTTGGACACGCATTGTGCCGAAGAGTTAGAGTAAATATTGCGTACTGAAGGGCATTCAGGTAAACAAAGGAATTCTGTAGAAATTACTTCATGATTTAAATTTTACCAGCCCGTGCCCGCTGAGTTGTATATTTGATGAAAATAATTACTTCAGCGAGAACTACGTTTCCACAACAATGCATATCAAAACCAATATACCGCATCCTTTGGTGCGATTTGCTGAGTTGCCTTTCCCTTATAAGCACCGTTGTGGAATCTTTGCTATTTTATGCACACCGATACAATTTAGAAACTGCGCACCGACGATTCCTAACGTATTCTTATCTACGACGGTAATCACTTGCCATCAAGTGACCCATCTGCTCGTTTGTCCCCTTAAAGATAAAAGAACATCCGGTGAATCTAAGTCGAATCCAATAAAACATTTAATTTATTTCGCAACAAAACTAATGAGATCAATAAATAAAAGAAACAAAGTTGGCGAGCGATGTACGACATTAGATAATGACACACCCTGTATAAGGGAGGTGGCCTTATTAAATATAAATAAGCACTTTGCTAGGCCACAGTCCCGGTGTAAAGAATAGTGTAATATGGATTGAGAAAGGTTTTTAGAAGTTTGGTTTCCTAATTTTTATCTAATTTCGACATTGTGAAACAGGCCATAACTTTGTCAAAGTAAAGGTTTAGTGCATCAAAATAAATAGATAAGACCAATTATAGAATTAAGATATTGGACAAATAATTGTTTTGACCTTCTTCAACCTTCGTTATTATAATTTTTTTGACATATTCCACTATACAGGTCTAGTGGCAGTGTAGACTGCGAAGTCGGCGCGGTACTGGGTTCAAATCCCAGCTCGGGCAGTCACAATAATGTGTTTTCGGTTCAAAAATGGCATTGACTTGCCCAGGATTGGAATTTATGGTCGATACATCAATAGGTTCGACCCCTATCACACTGTGGGGTGGAAATGAGTTCGGTGAACAGTGGGTGTACTAATTCCTCTGTCATTTTATATAGCAGAGTCCGGCAAACGAGCAAGTGAGTCACATAAAGTAAGTAAGAATCAGATACGCGTTGTAGACCCTTTTGAGTAAGTTACGTAAGAACGCTTCAGCCCTTGATAGCTTTTACAATGAAAAGGAAATTGAAGTATTGATTTTATCATACTAGTACAATAAATGGACGTCGATTTTAGCAAGAGCGAATTATGACTGATTGGTTCTAGGCTCAAATAAAAATAAAGAAAATTTTATAAATCCATGTATTTTTACTGCCTCGGTGGCGCAGTTGTAATGCGTACGCGTTACGATTAAGGCTATCGCTGAGGTCTCTGGTTCGATCCCCGGGTCGAGTAAAGTGGTATTGGGTTTTTCTATTACGAAATGCTCAGTATCAGCAGAACACGGAAATACGCTCGGTGAAATGTGGGTGTACTGGTTACACCTCTGCCTACCCCTTCGGGGGTTACAGGCGTGAGTGAGTATGCATATGTTTTTTTATAGCAGTGATCAGCAAAAGAGCAAGTCACCTGATGGTAAGTGATATCCACAACCTATGAACGCCCTCAACACCAGAAGAATCACGGACGCGTTGCCGATCTTAAAGGAAAGGGAGAATTGAGGGATTGGGATGGGGAGGGTGTTTGAGGCTTCCGGATATCTTATATAAAAACTATGCATATAAACTATCATACATTAACTATATCGTCTCCTTGGTCTAGTGGCAGTGTACTAGGGCTGAGATTGGTGACCTGAGTTCAATTCCCAAGGCGCACAACCACAATGTCACTTATCACATCATGGGATGAAAATAAGTTCGGCAAAAATGCATTAATTGCACCTCTGCCTACCCCCTCCGTCATAAAGGCGTAAGCTTATGTATGTAACTATATGACTATCATCCATTACAATAGCAGCACTGTACGATGTCACTTGGGACGTATGCACGCTTCTGTAGTTCCATTGTTATTAACAACTACTAATCATTTCTTTAAATTAGACCACCACCACAGTAAACTCTATCGAATACATACATACGCACTCACGCCTGTAATCCCCGAAGGGGTAGGCAGAGGTGTAACCAGTACACCCACATTTCGCCGAGCGTATCTCCGTCCCATAATGTGATAGGGGGCGAGCCTATCGCCATACCGAGCACAAATTCCAGACTCCGGGCTGATTCTGAGCATTTCGTAATAGAAAAACCCAATACCACTTTACCCGACCTGGGGATCGAACCCGAGACCTCAGCGTTAGCTTAATCGTAACGCGTACGCATTACAACTGCGCCACCGAGGCAATTCTATCGAATACAAAAAGAGTTATCCAAATCGGTCCACAGTTATGCGTGAAGATACATTACATATTCACGGTAGGCAGCGGCCTAGCTGTGCTCTGGCATTGCTGAGGTCCATGGGCAGCGGTAACCACTTACCATCAAGTGGACCGCCTGCTCGTCTATCTAGGGCAACAAAAAAATTACAAACGAATTGAGCATCTACATTTTTTCAATCGGTAAAAAATATAATTAAACGTCAGAAACTTTGTTGATGTCAAATTAAACAGTAATTTGCATCAATATACCTATAGTGATTACGGTCACAAGTAAATAAGTAATCTGTCCGTACCAGGCATCGAACCAACACCCCTGTCTCAAGAAACCCACCCCACGAATATCAAAACAGAAATCATAAAAGCACCGAAAATCCTTTCAAACTTCCAACCAATAGGGTTCGCATAAAAAAGCTACCCTCAAAATTGGGGTGCCATCTACGTAGCTACGAAATTACGTGGGGTAGTTTGTAAAATTCGCCGGCTCCTCGGAGCGGGGGGCGGGGAGGGACGGGGAGAAACAACCCCTAATGGCAGAATTGCGTGACAGTATTTCGGCAGTGACCCGAGTCGGTATGTGAAAGTGAAAATATATGTATAGAGTTGTTTGTAGTAAATTTTTATCTATTATTTTTGAGTAAACAATTTTTTTTATGAAATTTGTTCATTACCCTTTTCCCTTTTAACAAAGATTTTTAAACGACTTTTTATAAGCGTGAATGACGAGACGAACAGGTCGCTCGTCTGATGGTGATCACCATACCTATCCAAACACCATTGATTATTTTAAATTATAAAGTACTTCATGGCACTGTGCATTCACTGTGCTCGTCAAATTTGCTATGTCTCATATTGCCCAGTAAGTTCACTGAATCTAATATCCTTTAATCTGGAACACAGCGGTGTTTACACACACACACCAAGCAGTGGCGGCAGAAATAGTTAAAGCGAAAGTCCGTCTGGGTACGTAAAAACGACATGGATGGAATTCATACAAAATATGGCGACAGGCTCTACACCTATCATATTAAGGGACTGAAATCAAATACTTTAATGTATACTACTAAACAGGCTGCGCAGTACATAGAAATTGCGCCACAAAGTTACGGTCAATTGCCCGTAACTCAATATTGCCATCTCGCTTACTCTAAACTAGAACCCCTCTCGCGCTCCCTGTCTGTCAGCTGTCAAACTCTCAAATTATGTGACGCAAATTTTACTTGTAAACAGCCTATTTAGTAGCATACATTAAAATCTTTGACTGAAATAATCTCGGCGAACTGTACTTGCACAAATTGCTCCTCTACCAACTTTTTCAGGGGTGAGTTTATAAATAAAATATGATTAAAGATGAGTCCCAATAATATGTTCCTGCTTTACACTTGTAGTAATTAAAACAATTTAGTTTGATTAAAAATATTTTAATGAACACTTAGATATAAACGTTAACATCTGCATTGTCAATAGAAACACGCTGTAATTAATGATAATTATAATTGATAGTAAAAAATATCGAAGACAATAGGATTCGCAGTAGGTAGAGGTCATTAAATGTTTACAATAAAAAATAAATATGTGTGCATTTAACATAACTATGCATTTTTATGCTGCTGAGTACGTAGCTTACGTAACCGATCATTGAATAAGATAAAATCTCGAAAGGAAGATTATGACTTCTTAATTCTATTATTTTGGTCGGTAGGTCGAGGTATAACTTATGTTACCCTAATATTATATTATTATAGGCCGGCAAACCAGCAAGTGGGTCACCTGATGATAAGTGATCTTCACCGCCCATGTACGCCCACAATACCAAAAGAATGATGCGTGCATTGCTGACCTTAAAGGAAAGGGATTGGGAAGGGGAGGGGGTTCGGGCCTCCGGATATCTCACTCACCCTACGAAACGCAGCAGCAAGCTGCTACCTTAAGCCAGTTTTCTGAGACAGAGGTAACGACCCGGACGAGTCATTCGTGCTGTAGACACAAGTGTCTACAGCGTGGCTCTACCACTCACAAAATTAATTTCGGTAACGACCTTTTCTGGGATAAACGTAGCCTATGCTCTAATTCAGGCAATGGTGTACCAATGGTGCCAAGTTTCATCCTAAACTGTTCAGTTGTTAAGGCGTGATTGACTAACAAACATTCAAATTCACAAACATCCAAACTTTCACATATATATGTTTATGTATATATAGTAGTATGATAGGATACTGCATGGTATTAGACTGCGCTCGTCACCCCGAGATATAAGATGTTATATATCATAATTTCACTGGCTTCAGTGTCCTTAAAACCGGAACACAATATTACTTACACACTATTCCCTAATGGCAGAAATAGATAAAGCTGTGGTACCTATTCAGACGGCCTCATGTATACGAGGAACCTACCACCTTGTAAAATCTAATCACTGAATTCACATCTGATCGGAGGCCATGTTTTGCGTGCGAATCTTGACATAGTGATGTAAAATTTTACCCACGCTATCTATTGGCGGGGGTGACCGAAATAATATTATTGCACCCAACATTTAATTGCATGTTATTTTTCATTATAAATTGTCACACGTTAAAAAATCATATTTCGGTGTCATTCAAAATAACATTTGGCAAAATAATTTATTTCATCCACTTATTTTTAGACTGCATTCTTAATCGACAACAGCACACAAAAAGGTTTCGTAACAACTCCATACAATTCCGTGGCATACCAACTTGCCACGAAATATTTTATTATAACCACACTGTGAGCGATATTTTCGTAAATATTTTGGTACGGCAGCTTGTTTGTGTACGTATATATACAAACGTAAATACAGTTACAGTGACAATTTAAGGTGTTGATGCTAGTGCTAGCGGTCTAGAGTTCAGCATTAATTATTAATCACTACATTTTTCTCATTGATATCTTTCCCATCATAATTTTGGGATCAAAAATAACCTATGACACTCTCCGGTCCATATAAATAAATAAACCCAACATAGTCCTTATCCCACAGGTTAAACTGTGTCGTGGGTATCAAGAACTATGAGGCGTTGTGGTCCCCCTACACCCAGATCCGGTTGCACGGTTTAAGGTAGTATGGTCACATTTTAAGGAAACCGCGGAACATGAAAATGCCTATTAGATCATGCCAAGGGTACCTTCCCGTTGGTGGCTTAAAAGCGTAAAAGCTAGCTTGAAACTAACACATGGAAACTAATCATCTCAAAATAACATACTCAAGACCAGGTGCAGTGGAAAAATGGAAGGTAGACTCTGACAATAAGCCAATAAGCCATCTGACAATATCGCAATGAAGAAAGAAAATAAAGTAGGACACTATTATTATCATACTTTATAGTAATTAACATTAATTTACTAATTAACTATCATTTTATGTACTAAAACATTTCAAAGTTGACGATACTAAAAATATATTTATGTTCAGATAAGCGAGCACACCCTGAGGGCGCTGTCATACAGAAACATTATAGTAAGCTGTTGTAATGAATTTATGGTAATGAGAACTTACACCACGTTGTGCTTTATTGAATTAAAATATTACGCTTTTGAAGGCTGGTATTTGTAAGACTTGATGTTCTGCGGTAAAATTTGCAATAGACAAATTAATTATTATCACTAACACCTGGTTCCTCAAAGGCTAATCGATTTGATTTGAACACAGGTGTCAAATCAATTCAAGTTGCTGAAACTGAAAAACTCAAACTCCCTCTCTGACTTAAATCAAAATCAAGATCTTTCAATTCACAACTAATGCGTGTTTCTAATATAATAATAAGTCAATCTCATTTAAAAAAATGTACAAGCGGTATGCGAGGGGCCGCCCAGATTGATACAACCGCTTTGTCAACTGCTTCCAAACAGCAGTGTGTAAGCACTGTTGTGTTTTGGTTTGAAGGAAATTGAAGCCAGTAAATATGTTTTGGGATGACGAGAGCAGTCCAGTGCAGTGCTTTGTAATTCAAAGTTTTCTGTGGTGTTGTGTCTGTTGCAGGCGTGGCGCTTACCACCAGGCAAGCTGCCTGAAGGCCAATTCTCGTAATTTTAAACGTTCAAAATATCATTCCGATCTAGTCTCAGCGTCAAGAAAGTTGCAAATGGCATTCTCTTAAACCAATAATCAACGTCAAATGCACCTAGCATTAGCAGTAGCATTATACCGTTTTGGCTTTAGTCAACTTTTATTCTACATTCAATCTCATTACGATTTATGTTCACATTTGACGTTGATTATTGGTTTAAGAGAATGCCATTTGCAACTTTCTTGAAGCTGAGACTAGATCGGAATGATATTTTGAACGTTTAAAATTACGAGAATTGGCCTCCTGTTTTGTCATTTAAGCCAAAAAAACCCACAAACAAGAAGTAAACAGATTTTCGTTCATTCGATTTAATTATTCAAAGACGCGACATTAATCACACTTCGACGCTGTACTCGGTAATTTATTATATTACTCGCGTTTAACCCTATATTCAAACTCATAAACGTCACTCCTTTTAAAATTAGTGTCGACTATAGAAGATTTACGCCCGGTTTCCGAAAGGCTGATCAATGTTAAATTAACTAATCAAATGTCAAATCTCATGTCAAGTTGAAATTGAGTTGCTAGAAGCATGATCAACACCTTTGATTTGACACACATGTTACCTAACATAACTTTAAAATTCATATAAAAAATCGTATATCAAACGGTACTAAAGAGAGATCAAATATTATAATTTTTCTCACTAAATAACGTTTCAGCAACTCGAATTAATTTGACAGCGATGTCAACTCAAAGTTCTGTTAGTTAAATGTAGATTTGATCAGCCTTTCAGAAACCGGGGGTAACTCTTTTAAGTTAACAATTACATGATAATAACAATAAAGGTTGTCTGGCAGAAATCGCAGTTAGCGATAACACCGCCAGTTGTACTTCGCTATAATTATTAAGGTTTTATTGTTTTTAATTTTCTTTTTTTAAGATGTACAATAAAGAGTTTATAAATAATATAATATAATCTATTTTATAATAGTTTATCAACGTCAACATTTTACTACGGTGGTGCGCGGATGCACGGACCGTACTAGCCCACTGCCATACATAGATATAATCCTGTGCAGTTGCTCAGTTTTCACTTAAACACTTAACCACACAAGTAACGCTATTAACTACTTTCTTGTATAACTTCGTGAAAAACGTTATCTTGGTTTATTTTACGTTTAAATATTTACATACATACATACGCACTCACGCCTGTAATCCCCGAAGGGACAGGCAGAGGTGTAAGCAGTACACCCACATTTCGCCGAGCGAATCTCCGTGCCATGATGTGGTAAGAGGCGAGCCTATCTTCGTACCGGGCACAATTTCAGCCTCCGGGCAGATACTGAGCATTTCCTAATAGAAATTAGAAACATTCAATATCACTTTTACCCGACCCGGGGATTGAACCCGAGACCTCAGCCTCGGTCGTAACGCGGACACATTACAACTGCGCCACCGAGACATCTCTGTTAGGTATCAATAGCTGGCAAAGATAAACTTTGGCCCCCAGAATAGGGTAGTTTCCTATATTGAATTTTAAACATTATTTTATAAGCAACAGAAAACGATACGCAAAAGAAACCCTTTTATTAAAACACAATCTAAATTGGTTCAGAAATGTGCCCGCAGTTATGACTTTAAATTTTGGTATGAGGAAAGTGGGTGCGTAGTAGGGATATCTCACTATCTCGCTTGCACGCGTGCACCATAATGAACATCTTACACAGTGACGTCAAAGTATGCGTCGTCTGTCATTTGACAATTACCCCTTCTAGATGATTTGAATGGCTTCTAACTTATTTATTTTTGGTCCGATTTATAAAATTCTCTCTGCAATAGATTTTGAGTAACGTAAATTATAGCTTTAAATAATTAAAAAAATCTAGTCAACTATCCTATTATTGTCGTGGTTGAACAGATAAGCCCATCAATAATCAAGTTAAGGCCTGAGGTAGTGGTGATCTGTCTTTCCTGTGCTTTTTCTGAGGTGTTAATTCTCAGACCGTGATTGGCTCTATACAAGGGTCGACTCTCGTGAAGGCTAAGGCTGCATGCATTAACATATCCAATAGCCTCTGACATTAGAGAGAGAGGAACATTGCGGGGTTTAAGCCGTAGGGTGGCCTTGGCTGGTGAGTCCGACATACCTTTGAGCTTCGGTTGGGAGAGTTCCGTAAACAGATTGCCTGTGTTGAAAAAGGTATCAGCTGAATCCAATATGTTTCCATTGCAATCAATCGTAAAATAAAATAACTCTAGGTACACCTATGTATATGCTACAGATAACAAATACATGAGACTTATGATAATACATCCATACTAATAATATTTGAAGTGCGAAAGTAACTCTGTATGTCTGTTACGTTTTCACGGCTAAATGGATTTTAATAAAATTTGGAAATTGATTGATGGAAATTATCCTGGGGAAGGGCATAGGGTACATTATGTCCCGGAAAAAGACATTGACGTGACCGGAGCCGCGAGCAAAAGCTAGTATATAAATACTATCCTGTCCTATCGAATAAAAAAAGCACAGCCAAACTGAAAACCTCCTTCTTGTTGACGTTGATTAAAAACGAGGCGCCCCATTCTCCACATGACTATCTAATTGTAAGCAGCAAATAGTAACAAATGCTCAATTACCGACGTATCCACGCAACTAATAATTACAAACACGATTACTAATTAACTGTATACCATCAATCCAATCTCAGACTGAAAAATTGTTATCATTATTTGAAATCTGAGATAGAAATGCGTTAAACATCTGAACACGGTCCATTTAATGTTAAGGTTGCAACTCCATTCTAATCGAGTGGTAGTAATTTTCCGTTTTTCTATACGTTGCTTTCGTTTTTTTCTGTGGAGACGACTGGAGCAACTGGTCACAGTAATTAGAAAGCATACGACGCGGAGAAAACTGTTGCAGATATCGTTGAAACAATTATATAATTATTATTATACGATGGATGCTATTACATGGTTGAAACTGAGGAAGTAGCAGTTAAAAGACAAGTTGAATTTACACAAGATATCACATAAACAGATTTTAATGTGATTTATTTTGTTATGAATGAAATGAAAGTCTTCAATGAGAAAGAAGTTGGTATGGTTAGGGAAGATATAAAATATGAAAAAAATGGCAAACAAAGCGAGTCCGTCATTTTACGCTTTTATAAACTCAGAATGATTTCAATGTAGTTCAAGACAAATATATGCTATGAGTAACAAAATGTGTAAAGTAAAAAAAAAACTTGTAGAAATAAAATAGAATCGTATTTAATAATAGAAACAATTATTTTTATGGGTTAAATTCTGTGTTGGTTACCTTCATTCCGACCATAGAATGAAAATCGATACAAATAAGACTGAGAAAGGGTCTCTGATTCCTAATATTGAATTATACACGTAACAGTTTGGACATTATATGGGCTATTAACGTACACATTTTCGTCGAATCAGTCAATTTATTTGGTCCACCCCAAATCCAATGATCAGACACCAATTAAAATCCAAACTAACAACCATAATTCTTGGGTTCATTTAAAAACTTAAAAAATCACTAAATTAAACAACAGAAGCCGTGAGATAAAATTAAAACTTAATTAAAACTCCATAACGAAGCGGAAAACAAAACAAAAATGAGAATAAAACAAACACAAAATGGAATAAAACAAGTGAATACACGAGTGCAACGGTTGAGGCGTAAAAGTATTTTGTCACCAATATCACGCGGCGGGCGCGTCGTGAGTTCGGTTTCTTTGCTCCATTTTGTCAGTTGTTTTTCATTTTATGTTTGTTTTGTTTTTGCCATATACTTCGAATTCGTTTCCGATGGTGAGTTCAAACGTTTCGGATATAATTATGTTGCTGAATACATTTAACGTGTAGTTCAGTTTTTTTTTACGGCATAGGCCGGCAAACTAGCGAGTGGGTCACCTCATGGTAAGTGATCTACACCGCCCATGTACGCCACAATACTAAAGAATCATGGGCGCGCTTTCGACCTTAAAAAAGAAAGGGATAATTAAGGGATTGGGAAGGGTAGGGGGATTTGGTCTTCCGGATATCTCACTCACCGTACGAAACGCAGCAGCAAGCTGTTACTTTACGCCGGTTTTCTGTGAGAAAGTGGTAACGACCCAGACGAGCCGGCCCATTCGTGCTGTAGACACAAGTAAACAGCACGAATAAAGTCAATTAAAGAAAAAAAAAAGTTAAATATTAAATAAAGTTCTGGGTGGTGTTTATGGGCAAGTTTTATCAGACGAGTGATCTCATCATTCAGGCTAAAAAACGTAGCATAACTTATGCATGCGATTATGTAACGCGCCATATCCAATCTTCCTTGATTCCCTAACTTTACTTGGGACTAATAATATTCCTTTAACAAACATCATACTCGTAGCACCCATTTACACGGCTCTCCATAATCTCATGCATGCATAAGTTATGCTAGGTTTTTTAGCCTGAGTGATGAGACGAGCAGATCACTCGTCTGATAAAACTTGCCCATAAACACCACCCAGAACTTTGTACTGTTTCCCTTCCCCGCTGCACAAACCGCCCCCGCTAACATCTAGAGAACCTCGTCCCCCCCAACGTCTTGTACCCCGCAGGACGGTCGCGCACGATCTTGTCCATCTATAAATAAATACAGTCACGCGGTGTCGTGCCTGAGACGTGTCGGTGTCGTGTCGGTAGTGTTTAATACCGGTTATCGGTGACAATGTCAGCTACCTGTTAAATATGGGATTCGTTCCAAATGTCCGCATTAATGTGGTTAGGAATGTGGTAGAGGTGTAATGGTAAACATAGTGTATTAATTAATGACATTCTATTGCATGTTGGATCAAACGTTTGTGGAGGACGATATATTATGATTTGTGAATGAGTTGAGAATATATTGGATCAAACATTCAATCATAGTGAAACTGATGATTTTAAGTGAAACAGCTGTATGGATTGCAGATTTGTTGACTAAGGATTAAACACGTGTCTTACCCCCGTATTCATAAATAAATATTACTATGAAATCTCATAGTGTCCACGAACGCATAGTGTCCATTTCTGTTCACGTGATTGGTCTGTTTCTGGCGCTAAACGGAAATCGAATCCATGACCCCTCGCTTTGCAGCCGGTTAGTCACCCACTACGCCACAGAGACTCCTCTTATTTTGTATTTCAGTATTCGGGTATTTGTCGATTTCTCTCTAAAAAAATCCCCTGCCCATTAACCGTTACCTCCCTCTAACCTTAATTAATTAAAATCCCAATTCTAAACGTTGTTAGTGCTCAATCAGTATGTCTTACTCATCGCGCTGCGGTCATAAATTCGACCGGCATCTCATTTGAATGAGATTGTGATCGACTCGCGGGTCCAGTATTTATTGACTACTCAGCACTTGCCTTTGTGCATACTGTATTCTTTTCAGTATTGAATAAGTTATTCGACTCGATTCTTTTATTATTCATACATACATACGCACTCACGCCTGTAATTCCCGAAGGGGTAGGCAGAGGTGTAACCAGTACACTCACATTTCGACGAGCGTATCTCCGTCCCTTATGTGATAGGGGGTGAGCCTATCGCCATACCGGGCACAAATTCCAGACTCCGGGCTGATACTGAGCATTTCGTAATAGAAAAACCCAATACCACTTTACCCAACCCGGGGATCGAACCCGAGACCTCAGCGTTAGCCTCAATCGTAACGCGTACGCATTACAACTGCGCCACCGAGATAGTCTTCAGTTCTTTTATTATTCAATAAATAATTAACTCGCATGCCTGCCTCGAGTGGCTCGGTGGCGCAGTTGTTTTGTGTATGCGGTATGACGGCTGTGCTGAGGTCTAGCGTTCGATCCCGGGTCGGGTAAACGATATTGGGTTTTTCTATTATGAAATGCTCAATCTTGAAAGTGAAGAATTTCGATCAATGAAAGACATGAGCTTGAAGTTTACGCCTCGTAAAGTATTTTAAGCAGAGATCTATAAGCTTACATACATACATAATACACAACACATAAACACTGATGCATGTACTCCCCGAAGGGGTAGGCAGAAGTATAAATAGTATGCCCACATTTCGTCGAGTTTATTTCCGTCCCATGATGTGATAGGAGGCAAGCCTATCGCCATATCGGCACAATTCCGGAGTTTGGAATGGTTGATATAGAGCTTTTCGTGTTAGAAAAACCCAAGATCACTGTTACCCATGGATGAATTATACACATTTACCCCAACCGGGGATCGAACACGAGATAGTCAGTGCAGTAGTCGTACCCCATACGCATACAATGGTGCCACCGAGGCAGTCGAAATATAAAAATAATGTAAGATAAGGTAAAAAAAACATTATATCCAGTATTTTATTTACTTTAAACATAAAAAATGGCTTGTTAAAAATATATATTGGAAACATTATAACGGACAGTTAAGAATATACCACCGTGTAGGCACAATTAAAGCTAACGTTTTAACTAAGTTCAATATTACGGTTAATTCATTCAAGTCGGCGAAGAACAAAGTAAAAACGAGCGCGTTCACTATTTAACTGCCCAGCGAAAGGTTAACCATTTTGATTATGTTATAATTACCTGCTTTTTTTATTTACTACCGCGTATTTTGCCGTGTCAGGGGGTTTTTGTTTGAAATTACTTTGCGGTGTTACATTTTATGGGCATTTAATTTTGACCGCAGTTTTTCTTTTTATTTAAGCCCACAACCACCAAGTATTTTATTTCTATAGTACATACATACATACGCACTCATGCCTGTAATCTCCGAAGGGGTAGGCAGAGGTATAAGCAGTACACCCACATTTCGCCGAGCGTATCTCCGTCCCACGATGTGATAGGGGGCGAGCCTATCACCATACCGGGCACGAATTCCAGACTCCGGGCTGATACTGAGCATTTCATAATAGAAAAACCCAATACCACTTTACCCGACCCGGGGATCGAACCAGAGACCTCATCGTTAGCCTCAATCGTAACGCGTACGCTGCGTGCTGATTTTTATAATTTGATATTAAATTTGTTACGTTTTTTTGTCTGACACTTTCATCCCCAAATGGGTAGGCAGAGGTGTAACGATGACATTATTTATTCAGCAAACAATATTTCCGTGTAATATTAATATTATTATAGTTTTTTTATATCTTCGGCCGGTAAACAAGCAAGTAGGTCACCTGATGGTAAGTGCAATGCCTGCCAATAAAAAGAATCAACACCACACAGAACTTTGAACTACAAATCACTACATGGCACTGGACTGCACTCGTCAGAATTTCATCCATATATCTTGTACTAGCTTTTGCTCGCGGCTCCGCCCGCGTGAATAGACTTTTCCGAAATAAAACGTAGCCTATAACCGTCTCCAGGGTCCCATCTATCTCTACATCAAAATTCATCAAAATCGGTTCATTGATTTAGGCGTGAAAGCGTAAGAAACAAACTTACATTCACATTTATAATGTTAGTATGAAGTATGCTACGGATGAGGTATCGAAAAACCCGCACTAGGCACAGGTGTGCAAAACACCGGCAATTAAATTTATTTATCTAATAAACATCTAAGCGTAGAATTAAGATGTCTTCACTTGAAACGCACTACACGTAAAAAAAATGTTATTTACATAAACAATTTTACACTAATTAATAAAATTAGTGTTGCGACATCATTATCGATAAAAATCCACGTACCGATAATAAAAACGCGAAACATCGGGAATTTCAAACGTATTCCATCCGAAGTCAATTAAAATACATTACATTGATCAATGTTGTTTTAATGATTTGTTATACGACGCGAGACGAAATTATTGAAAAGTGAAAACTCCTTCGGAATAATATCATGTTGGACGATTTCTCTCGTCCAATTCCGTAGTTTGAAAACGATGCGTATAGTGGAACTTTTGATAATCGTGTAATTGCACAAAACGATAAATAATTAGCTATTTCATGTATGTAATAAATCTTTCAGAAATTTAGCTTCAAATGTACAGATTAATTATTGCTTTGGCATAATTATCGTTGTTGATACTTGGCATAAATCTATATTTATTTAGCACTAAATGCACCAATGAATTATGATTGTCTTATTACTTAATTATAACTTGAATGTATTTGTGATATACCTAATGGTTTTTTTACAAAGCATGCTAAATGTCTCTATATTAATACTAATTAAATTGCAGTTTCCGCTTGCACTTGATCATTCTTTTCGATACCTAATTGTCAATTTAAATAGAACAAGGAGTGTGAATGCATCATAATTTTATGAAACAAAAATACTTAACTGTGAATACACTCGCTATACCTATCAACTCTACTTATAATGGCGATACTTTATAGGGGCTTTAAAACATACTAAAATGTGATATAAGAAGTAGACACAAAAGACGTCTATTAATTAACACCGTTCTCCGTGGGGCGCCCCTTATAGTAAGTAAGAAGTGACCTAGGAATTCCTAACCATCATATGCTCATTATAGAGTTTTTGCTCCCTTTTGTATAGTATATAGCGACCCCCTTAAACAAGGCATTGTCTCATTAGTCTATTATGAGCGTGTTAAGGCTGAGGGTCAACTTCAATTTTAAATATAAGGGTCTAACACATAGTAAAATCACTATACTATTCACTTCACAATATAATAAGAACAATCATAATAATGAAATAATACCAGTTTCTTCTGATTGATAATTGCATAAAGCTAATTTTCTTAAAAACTCCTAGTGAAATTAGGAATAATTACAAAAACAGTATTCTTTTAAAACACAAGTAATTATTATTAGAATCTGATATGGCATGGCAACATTGTTTTTTTCGATATTTCTTCGTATATCATTTAATGAGACACATGTTCGCGAATTTAAAAAATCATCACATTAAGTGCCTACAAGGCAAAATATTTATATAGCCCACATAATGATGAATATCGTACCATTAGCAATGACGTTTAATTACCCATAAATTTAATAGTATACATTACGAATTCTCAGCCTCGTGACAACAATTGATTATCGATATAATATGTAAATTTAATGACGCATCTCTACGCCATACGCATTGTTGACGCTGCGCCGGAACAAAAACAATAATTAACTATTTTATCCTTTTGTATCTAAATTATCCATAGCGTATGTCAATACGGACTAATCAAGTGTTTAAACAAATAATTGTTGGCACATCATTAGGTAAATAATTAGGTATTTACAGCTCAGTGTAGTTAGGTCTATCTATGGCCTATGATCCTTTTGTATCTGAATTATCCATAGCGTATGTCAATACGGATTTATCAGGTGTTTTAAACAAATAATTGTTGGCACATCACTAGGTAAATAATAAGGTCTTTACAGCTCAGTGTAGTAAGGTCTATCTATGGTCTATGATCCTTTTGTATCTGAATTATCCATAGCGTATGTCAATACGGACTAATCAAGTGTTTAAACAAATAATTGTCGACAGCTCCGTGGCGCAGCGGGCGAGTAGTCGGCTGCGAAGCGAGAGGCCGTGGGTTCGATTCCCACACCGAGACAAATGTTTGTGTGAACCACAAATATTGGTCTCGGGTCTGGGTGTTGTGGGACCGCAAGTCCCTCGTAGTTCCTGATACCCACGACACAGGTTTACCTAGTGTGGGGTCAGAGCTATGTGTGTGACTGTTGGGTGTATTATTATTATTATTATTATTATTATCACTAGGTAAATAATTAGGTTTTTACAGCTCAGTGTAGTTAGGTCTATCTATGGTCTATGATCCTTTTGTATCTGAATTATCCATAGCGTATGTCAATACGGATTTATCAGGTGTTTTAAACAAATAATTGTTGGCACATAACTAGGTAAATAATTAGGTCTTTACAGCTCAGTGTAGTAAGGTCTATCTATGGTCTATGATCCTTTTGTATATGAATTATCCATAGCGTATGTCAATACGGATTAATGAGGTGTTTAAACAAATAATTGTTGACACATCACTAGGTAAATAATTAGGTCTTTACAGCTCTGTGTAGTTAGGTTTATATATGGTCTATGATTAATTATTTTATATTTAACTACATCTCGGATAGGCACTCACGCCTATAATACCCGAAGGGGTACGCAAAGGTGTAACGAGTACACATTTCGCCGAGCGTATCTCCGTCCCACAATGTGATAGGGGGCCTATCGCCATATCGGAGTTTTAGTGGGAATTCTGATAGTATGGTTAGTCTCTTTTTTAGCTAACTCCTAAACCATTTTAAGTTATGTTTGCTGTATAAAAGTGGTGTGAATTTGTGCATTAAATATTGACTGTGATGAAAAGTGTATGGAAACATTGATTTAAGTGAATTTAGGTAGTTTTTACTATTATTAATTCGAATGGGGTGTAGGATTAGTATATTGTGCTTTATTATAGTTGTAAGTCCAAGGCCAGCAATCCAGGCCATAGACTCTGGGGACAGCTCAAAAAGGCCTGTGAGCCCTCCCGAAAAGTTTCTCTTCTGGGATTCCTCAACTATGTACTATGTGGGTGGTTTGAATGGGGGTCCACAATCGCAGCTAGGCGTGACACCTCACTTATAAAAATGGTAGTTTCAGAATCCAGTACCCAGTATTTCTCCCCAGAGGAGTTGACGTCAGGCAGCCGGCCGGTTGTAAAAACTACAAGGCAAATTTTTCAGTAACTTGTGCTTAAAAGCATGTTGCGCCGACCCCACGGCGAGTGGGATAAGGGCAGGTTGAAGAAGAAGAAAAATTATTATGACAATTATTTTTATTCGCTTGGTATATCGTTTTTGAATGGCTTAACAGATTTTCTTCAAATATAGCTCAAAACTATCTCGATGAATGCAGCTTTCAAATAAAAATACTGCATTCAAATTCATTTCTGTCTCACAGAAAACTTATGTAAAGTAGCAGTTTCCTGCTGCGTTTCGTACGGTGAGTTCGATGTCCATGAAGCCCAAATTCCCCTCCCCTTCCCAATTCCTTAATCATCCCTTTCCTTTAAGGTCGGCAACGCGTCCATGATTCTTCTGGTATTTAGCGTACATGGGCAGTGGAGATCACAGAGAGAGATGACCCACTTGTTCGTTTGCCGGCCGCCCAGAAAAAGTCATTCACTTAGATACAATGCCACACACAGATAGACAAAACTTATGATATTTTTTTTGTTGGAAATTAAAAACATCTTTGTTTCGTTACAGTACGATGAAACCAAGCTCAAGCATTAAAATTCGAAAAAAAAGCGAAATAAGCTATTAAGGAAACAGCTGCTCAGACTCAGCACATGCCGTAAATAATTATAAAACAACTTGTAATTAGTAATTAGGATTTCGCGCACCGGGCAAATTATCCTGTACATTGATATGGATATTTACAAGTCCCGTAAAATGGTGAGATACAATCAAAGGAGTTAATTTTAATCGGACTAATGCCCGAATACCGAAACGCAATTCATGCATTTAAGATTGTTTTATTCAACTTGAGGCGCTCTTAGCTGTCAAAATTGTATAAAAATAATAATTAGTTGACGGTTGAGTAGCCTTTCAGTATTCGGGCGTGAATGTAGAAAACATTTTTTTTTATTAGCCAGAGTGACGAGACGAGCAGGTTGCTCGCCTGATGGTAAGCGCACGCCTGCTCATAAACAGAAGCAACGCCGCACAGAACTTTAAATAACAAAGCACTGCATGACACTGGACTGCGCTCGTCACCCCGAGACATAAGGTGTTAAGTCCCATAATGCCCAGTAATTTCACTGGCTTCAATGTCCTTCAAACCGGAACACAACAGTGCTTACACAATGTTGCTTGGCGGCAGAAATAGACAAAGCGGTGGTACCAACCCAGCCGGCCTCTCGCATACGAGGGACCTTCCACCTTGTAAACATAGGCAGTTGTTGATACATAGGCAGTCATTAATCCAATATACTTTGCTCATTGGTACATTACGATATTGACCAGGCATGACGTAGAATTGCCGCGAGTTGAATCTACTAGTTCTACAAGTCCTGCGAACGGATTGCTCGTCTGCTGGTAGGTAAGGTACGCTTGACCATAAATACTAGCAACACCACTCAGAACTTGAAATTACGAAGGACTACACTGCACTAGCCCCAGAATATTTCGACGCTACTGAAGTAGTTATGATCATTTTATACACGTCATGTTAAGTCATTCTTAACCGACTTCAAAAAAGGAGGATGTTCTCAATTAAACGCGGTTTTTTTTTTTGCTTTTTTCTATGTGTGTTCATCGATTTCTCCGCCAATTGTGGAGTGTTTTTATTGGAAAATTACTAGATACGAGTTTAGCTGTGATGTGGTCCCATATATATATGGTTAAGATCTGATAACGGAGTACGGAGTAAAAAAATAAATCTCTTCAACGGACAACAGTACACTCGTTGTGATTGTGTTATTGTATTGGAATTTACATGCTATTGCTGTAACTACAATTAAAAATGAAAAAATAAAATAACGTTTAACAAAACTTAGAAACCGACTTCAAAATAAAAACACTGAAAATTCAAAAATAACAAATTCTATAGGGTGTCTTTGGAGTCAGACAGGCAGGCTCCGACTCAAAAGATACCTATATAAATTGTTATTTTTGACTTTTAAGTTTTTTTTATGTGTCCAAATTGTATGCAAACCAATACACGTTAGACAGGAAATCGTAGAGTAGCCTTCCAATAGTTAGGTGTTAATGCCAAGTAATTTAAACATTAATGTACCATTTTTCTGATTCTTAAAACATAGATCCTCATAAATGCACAAGGACTGTGTTAACGGTGGTATTCATTCATTATAAATTCATATAAGGACATTGCCACATAAAATTGTAAACAAACATTAAGAACACCATAAACGGAGCTTAGTTATGTAACCATAAACTGAAGAGTGACTAAGCACAAACACAATATGAGATTTAAACAAGGCGCCCTCAAGCTCTTCGCGTCTAGATGGACATTCGCGTGGGAAAAAGAGAAACAAAATATAGCTAACTGTTAAAAGCTAGTTACTCTTATCACAGAACTTCAAATATATATATTTATCTTTGCTATAAACGAGCAAATTGGTCTCCTGAGGGTAAGTGAATATCTCCACTATCGTTGAGCATACACATTACAGATCGAATTATGAATGCATTGCCGATATTATAGCAGATGATTACGAATGAAGGGTTATATCGCCGATAGTTTTCCTGGTATCTTTATATTACAATTTGCACATATATAATTGTAATAATAATCATATTAAGTAAATAAATAAATACAAATACACCCAACAGTCACACACATAGTCCTGACCCCACACTAGGTAAACCTGTATCGTGGGTATCAAGAACTACGAGGGACTTGCGGTCCCACAACACCCAAGACAAATATTTGTGAATCAGACAAACATTTGTCTAAGTGCGGGAATCGAACCCACGGCCTAGCGCTTCGCAACCGGCTACTCGCCCGCTGCGCCACGGAGTATGGCTAAGGACACATGCGTCGATATAATACATACTCAAGCCGGCAGCAAAACGAGTTTTAGACAACGAAATCGATGTAGCATCTAGACGTGTAAGAACAACGCTGAATTTACTGTGTACCCGCAAGCTGAATTGCGCGCTCCGGCAATCAATGAGCTGGATATTTTGACGTTCCATTAAACCGTTCGACATCTTCATACCTCGCCGGAGGTTATTTATGCACGCGGCTCTAGCCTCGGGCCTTACTCGTTTGCAAATACTATTTTAAGAGGTGGCATGTGCAAAGTTTGTAGAGCAAGTTGGTATGGGTTTGTGGGGTGAGACGCCTGTTTAGAAATGTGCAGTTGCCTTGATTTTTTTATAACATACTAGGGGCGTTGCCCATGTTTTTCCACAAAACATAAAATAAAAAAAAACCTTAAGGTCCGACGAATATGAGACATATCTTTCTTTCTTCCCCACATTATTCTGCATCGATTGGTATCGGTCTCGACCCCATACCCCCAGCGGTTTTGGAGGAGATAGCGTGACAAGCTTTTGGCAGCGGCGGCGGCGACGCCAGTTACTTTTTTTAGAATAGAGAGATGCCGGCGAACGAGGAAGTGGTAATGAATGCTACCTGAAGAATCGTGGATACGATGCCGACCTTAAATGAAAGGGATAATTAAGGGATTGGTAAGGAGATGAGGATTTGGGCCTCCGGATATCTCAGTCACTGTACGAAACGCTACTTTACATCGCGTCAGTTTTCTGTGATGCAGTGGTAATGTCCCGATCAAACCGACCCATTCATGCTGTAGACAAAACTATCTACAGCGTAGCTCTACCACTTACAATAAAAATAAAATTTATGACCGGTTTTGGGTTGCTTGGTACACTGCACAAACAAACAAACTTACTTTCACATTTATGATATTAGTTGGGATAGTTGTCCGCTTAGTTCTTCTACTGATTTCTAGGAGGTTTTCACTATCATTTACACAATTTCTTTCGGAATGTTTTTATGTATATCACGCTTTAACCTATGCGTGCGGACCAATACTATACAAGCGGGTGAAACTACAAGAGGCAGCCAGTAAAATAAATCAGCGCTAGGTCTTCAGCTTACCAAATAGGCTGGACTTATTGGTGCCAAGTACTTAATACTACTCTTGGTTGGTTTATGCCCTTTATCAGTTTTGTCCTGTGTTGCACGAAATTAATTAATTTACTTTATATTTTCCCAATAGTTCGATTGTAGAACCTGACATGACATGCCTGACAACCTCTCCTCAGAGTGATTGATGTCAGACAGGCGGCCGGTCGTCAACAAACCAAATCTTTCCGTAACAAGAGTTAGTACTTTCCATGAAGAATGAAAATATTCTTTAAAGCAAAAAGTAGATCACGCGCCCGAATTGCGAGGGAGTTGTAAATCTACATAGGCAGAAACAGTATATATAAAAAAATACTTCCAAAAATGAGACGGCTTGCGTAACTCTCCCTTAAAACATTTACGACTAAAGTATAACACAAGTATTATAAATTGTATATTAAACTGAAATTTTTAATTTTAACTACACGCTCGCTTACGAGGTGTAAACATAAAACTTGGTGACCATATAGGTTTTGTTATTTTTTTTTTACATACATACATACGCACTCACGCCTGTAATCCCCGAAGGGGTAGGCAGAGGTGTAACCAGTACACCCACATTTCGCCGAGCGTACCTCCGTCCCACGATGTGATAGGGGGCGAGCCTATCGCCATACCGGGCACAAATTCCAGACTCCAGGCTGATACTGAGCATTTCGTAATAGAAAAACCCAATACCACTTTACCCGACCCGGGGATCGAACCAGAGACCTCAGCGTTAGCCTCAATCGAAACGCGTAGGTACGCATTACAACTGCGCCACTGAGGCAGTCAGTCAGTAATTTTTTTATTAGTTTGTATAACGAGACGTGCAGGTCGCCTGATGGTAAGCGTCACGCCTGCCCATAAACAAAAGCGACACCACACAGAACTTTGAATTACAAAGCACTGCATGGCATTGGACTCGCTACTCCGAGATATGGGATGTTAAAAGTCTTATAATTCCCGGTAATTTCACTGGCTTCAATATCCTTTAGATCGAAACATTACAGTTTTTTTCGAATGGATTTCTGCATGCCATTGGATTGCGCTCGCGCCCCGAGATATGGGATGTTAAAAGTCTTATAATTCCCGGTAATTTCACTGGCTCCAATATCCTTTAGATCGAAACATTACAGTTTTTTTCGAATGGATTTCTGCATGCCATTGGATTGCGCTCGCGCCCCGAGATATGGGATGTTAAAAGTCTTATAATTCCCAGTAATTTCACTGGCTCCAATATCATTTAGATCGAAACATGACAGTTTTTTTCGAATGGATTTCTGCATGCCATTGGATTGCGCTCGCGCCCCGAGATATGGGATGTTAAAAGTCTTATAATTCCCGGTAATTTCACTGGCTCCAATATCCTTTAGATCGAAACATTACAGTTTTTTTCGAATGGATTTCTGCATGCCATTGGATTGCGCTCGCGCCCCGAGATATGGGATGTTAAAAGTCTTATAATTCCCGGTAATTTCACTGGCTCCAATATCCTTTAGATCGAAACATTACAGTTTTTTTCGAATGGATTTCTGCATGCCATTGGATTGCGCTCGCGCCCCGAGATATGGGATGTTAAAAGTCTTATAATTCCCAGTAATTTCACTGGCTCCAATATCATTTAGATCGAAACATGACAGTTTTTTTCGAATGGATTTCTGCATGCCATTGGATTGCGCTCGCGCCCCGAGATATGGGATGTTAAAAGTCTTATAATTCCCGGTAATTTCACTGGCTCCAATATCCTTTAGATCGAAACATTACAGTTTTTTTCGAATGGATTTCTGCATGCCATTGGATTGCGCTCGCACCCCGAGATATGGGATGTTAAAAGTCTTATAATTCCCGGTAATTTCACTGGCTCCAATATCCTTTAGATCGAAACATTACAGTTTTTTTCGAATGGATTTCTGCATGCCATTGGATTGCGCTCGCGCCCCGAGATATGGGATGTTAAAAGTCTTATAATTCCCAGTAATTTCACTGGCTCCAATATCATTTAGATCGAAACATGACAGTTTTTTTCGAATGGATTTCTGCATGCCATTGGATTGCGCTCGTCGCTCCGAGATATGGGATGTTAAAAGTCTTATAATTCCCAGTAATTTCACTGGCTCCAATATCCTTTAGATCGAAACATACCAGTTTTTTTCGAATGGATTTCTGCATGCCATTGGATTGCGCTCGTCGCTCCGAGATATGGGATGTTAAAAGTCTTATAATTCCCAGTAATTTCACTGGCTCCAATATCCTTTAGATCGAAACATACCAGTTTTTTTCGAATGGATTTCTGCATGCCATTGGATTGCGCTCGTCGCTCCGAGATATGGGATGTTAAAAGTCTTATAATTCCCAGTAATTTCACTGGCTCCAATATCCTTTAGATCGAAACATACCAGTTTTTTTCGAATGGATTTCTGCATGCCATTGGATTGCGCTCGTCGCTCCGAGATATGGGATGTTAAAAGTCTTATAATTCCCAGTAATTTCACTGGCTCCAATATCCTTTAGATCGAAACATACCAGTTTTTTTCGAATGGATTTCTGCATGCCATTGGATTGCGCTCGTCGCTCCGAGATATGGGATGTTAAAAGTCTTATAATTCCCAGTAATTTCACTGGCTCCAATATCATTTAGATCGAAACATTACAGTTTTTTTCGAATGGATTTCTGCATGCCATTGGATTGCGCTCGTCGCTCCGAGATATGGGATGTTAAAAGTCTTATAATTCCCAGTAATTTCACTGGCTCCAATATCCTTTAGATCGAAACATAACAATTTTTTTTCCGAATGGATTTGTGCTGTTAGCCTATACTGCTTTTACAGCTTCACCTGACAATAAGGCCGGCGCTTATGGCGCTCTAGCAGATATATGTTTAATGTACTTAGTAGCGATTTAGCACAGAGGCGCCTTTTAGAAGGCTCAGACCTCAGTATGAGCAATCGCTGGGGAGTATAGTTTAGGGCCGTCTCTGCACATCATTGTGCCGAGGGCCAGTTGTGGGAGTTCTTCGGACTCACAGGTGTGTCCTGTGTCGGGGTCGCGTATTATTATTGCGATTCGGATTGAGCAAGGAAAGTGTTGCTTCGATAGCGACTGTGATGAAGTCGTAGGTATCTGCCAAAACATGTTTGGGACGACGACGGAGGAAACATTACAGTGCTCACACACTATGTTATAGTCGAAACTTATTAAGATTTTCATGTACAATATCAGCTCTTTACGTCCCCCTGCTGAGCATTCTACTAATGAAAGGGGTTAGGCCTTAGTCCCTCGTATTTGAGAGGCCGTCTGGGTTAGTTACTTTGCCTATTTCTGCCGCCAAGCAGGGGGTTCGCTTCCCAAACCGAGACAATTTGTTGCGTGACCCACAAATATTTGTTTCGAGTGTGAGTATTGTAAAATCCTTCGTAGATCCTGATATTCACGATACAGGATAACCTAGTGTGGACAAGACTATGTGTGTGACTGATAAGCGTGTTTAAAAATAATATACACGTAACTTAGAAAAGTCAGAGATGCATACTATTTGCATAGAGCTGGTTTCGAAGCTGCTTTCGTCTCGGCAGACCGTACCCCGCTGAGCGCTGCATTTTATTAAAATAATTAAACTTTAATATCTACCAAAACATAAATAGAACTGTAATGAGAACAAAGGTATACAATGCTAATATTAACAACAAAAAGCTTCATAGTAACTCATACATTGACATGTGTTTTTACAGACAGACAGACAACTCCTTAATATTTATAAAGGTTCATAATTAACTTTCGGTTTTTCCATCACGACCTTTACAATACGCCAGCGTATCGAAGTATGACAAAACTTGAGTTTTTTTACGGTTTTTTATACTTTTGTATTATCGTGGGACTGTTTGCTATCGCCCAAGTTTTTTTTATAGCATAGGTCAGCAAACGAGCAATTGGGTCACCTGATGGTAAATGATCTCCACCACCCATGTACGCTCACAATACTAAAAGAATTATGAGTGCGTTGCCGACCTTAAAGGAAAGGGATAAGGGATGGGGAAGGGGAGGGGGTTTAGGCCTCCGGATATAGTCATAGATCCTCTAAGTGCGTTTCATTTAATCAGTAGAATTTGAAAAGGTGTGATTTTATGTGGGTATGATTCTTGAACGACATTTTTAAAAACAGGTCGGTGAGCGAGCATCGTCCACCGTCTAAGAACGCCCACAATACCATAAGAATCATGGACGAGTTGCCAACATTAAAGGCAAGGGATAACTAAGGGATTGGGAAGGGAAGGGGATTTGAGCCTCGAAATATCTCACTCACCATTCGAATCACAGCCGCTACCTAACGTTGGTTTTCTGTGAGACGGTGGTAGCAACCCCGTTGAGCCGAGCTACTCATGTTGTAGACAGTTCTTATAACGTGGCTCTATCACATCTAGATTGTTAGGTTATAAAACCTAAACACCGAATTCAGTCAAATCTCTTGCTGTTATCCGTACGACGCTCCTCATTTTTCTCATGTCATCACATGATTTGAAATAAGACAAACCCTATAAAATACAAAATAATTATCAAAATGTGTAACACTTTTGGCGGAGATATACACAGGGTGGTAGGTCCCTCGTATTCGAGATGCCGGCTGGGTTGGTACCACCGCTTTGTCTATTTCTGCCGCCAAGCAACGATGTGTAAACACTGTTGTGTTCCGGTTTGAAGGGCATTGAAGCCAGTGAAATTACTGGGCATTATGAGACTTAACACCTTATGTGTCGGGTTGACGAGCGCAGTCCAGTGTCATGCAGTGCTTTGTTATTTAAAGTTCTGTGTGGCGTTGTTTCTGTTTATGAGCAGGCGTAGCGCTTACCATCAGGCGAGCGACTCGCTCGTCTCGTCATTCAAGCTAAAAAAAGCGTAACTTATAAAATACAGTGTAATGGGGATGCAGCAATAGTTGCACCTTTGCGTACCCTATTTTGGGATAGCTACTTGCTGAGGCGTTGTTTGTTGGGTAAGTGAGACATCCGGACGCCCAAAACCTCTTCTTCTCCCGAATCCCTTAATCATCCTTTTCCATTAAGGTCCGCAACGAATCCATTTTTTTAAGTTATTGTGAATATTCTTGGGGACATTATTTTGACATATTATTATCAAATGACCATCTTGCTCGCCTTTGCTATAAAAATATCCCCAAATTAACCCTGAGTCTTTTAACCGACCAAACTCAGATTTCTTAGTAACACCGCAGGAACTTCGAGTACTAAAAATATGGCCTGAACATAAAAAAACCATCACGCGATCCACGGACATATAAATAAACAGACATACATACTAATAAGCACATTAATTATGTGAATAACCAACAGAAATTATGCCAATTTCATTGTTCTGCACCTTAGTAGTAAGCCATATAAAGTTTAATGGAAAAAATGAGATTAATTGTTTGTATGTACTGCATATTGAAGTTTACCTTTCTTGATAGCGATCGTCGCTTTATATCCAATGGGGTGGACAGAAGCTATTATAGATTTGTATCGTAAATTCTTGTCCTATTTAAGAACATCGTTTTTAGTTGATATAGGCTTGAAAAGAACCTTTATAAGCAATAACATGTGTTATGCATATTGAATGCAATATATTTCTTTTTTTTATAGTATAGGTCGGCAAACGAGCCAGTGGGTCACCTGATGGTAAGTGATCTCCACCGCCCATGTACGCCCACAATACTAAAATAATCAAGGGCGCGTTGCCGACCTTAAAGGAAAGGGATTGGGAAGGAGAGGAGGATTAGGGCCTCCGGGTATCGCACTCACCGCACGAAACGCAGCAGCAAGCTGCTACTTTACACTGGTTTTCTGTGAGACAGTGATAACGACCCGGACGAGCCGGTTCATTCATCTTAGCAGATTAGATCAGCCTCCGTGGCGCAGCGGGCGAGTAGCCGGTTGCGAAGCGTGAGGCCGTGGGTTCGATTCCCGCACCTTGACAAATGTTTGTGTAATCCACAAATATTTGTCTCGGGTCTGGGTGTTGTGGGACCGCAAGTCCCTCGTAGTTCTTGATACCCACGATACAGGTTTAACCTAGTGTGGGGTCAGGACTATGTGTGTGACTGTTGGGTGTATTTATTTATTTAGCTCTCTGATTTCTGCCGCCAATCAGCAGTGTGGGAGTGCTTATAGTGCTGTTGTGTTCTGGTTTGAAGGGCATTGAAGCCAGTGATTTTTATTGCATTATGAGTTTTAACATCTTATGTCTCGCGGTGACGAGCGAAATCCAATGGCATGCAGTACTTCATAATTCGAAGTTCTGATTGGTGTTGATTCTGTTTATGGATAGGCTATGTAACTTATTGTCACTGCCTCGGTGACGCAGTTGTAACGTACGTGTTACAACTGAGGCTGACGCTGAAGTCTCGGGTTTGATCCCCGGGTCGGGTAAAAGTGATATTGGGTTATTCTATTGCGAAATACTCAGTATCAGTCCGGAGTCTGGAATTTGTGCCCGGTATGGCGATAGGCTCGCCCCCTATCACATCGTGAGACGGAGATACGATCGGCGAAATGTGGGTGTACTGGTTACATCTCTGCCTACCCCTTCGGGGATTGCAGGCATAAGTGCGTATATATGTAAGGTGAAACAAACGCTAACACATATTATATTTTAGGTTACTCATGAGTTAAAAAATATGCTCTACAATACATTAAATTGAACAATATCAACTTTCACAAGAAAGCTTTCGTTCAATTAACATACAGTAATTGCGATACTTTTACCGAAAACCGTGACGGCACGGTATTATTGATTGTAATTGTTACAATCGTCGTGAGTCGTAATCGATGTGCCGCACGAGCCGATACCGTAATAGAATTAGTTTAAAACGGCTACGTATGTTAATTACTGTGCTGTATTCAGATACTTGAATGGGACCCTATGCCCCCCGAAGAAAGAAAGAAAGCATTTATTGGCAGGCGTCAGGTGGTACATGTTCAATTGATGCAGAAAAAATATTTTTATAAGTAGTAGGGACCTATAAGTAGTAGGGGGAGTACTAGTACCTAGATACCCACCCACTATAGATGGTATAAGACATATCCGTTATATTATAGAGATAGACATGTTAACCGCTTGAAACGTAAGGTTAGTTTGTTTGATGGATATTTAATGGATTATATTATATATTTACGAGTGGTAGAGCCACGCTGTAGACAATTTTGTCTACAGCATGAATGAGCCGGCTCGTCCGGGTCGTTACCACTGTCTCACAGAAAACCGGCGTAAAGTAGCAGCTTGCTGCTGCGTTTCGTACGGTGAGTGAGATATCCGGAGGCCCAAATCCCCCTCCCCTTCCCAATCCCTTATTATCCCTTTCCTTTAAGGTCGGCAACGCGCCCATAATTCTTTTGTATTGTGGGCGTACATGGGCGGTGGAGATCGCTTACCATCAGGTGACCCACTTGCTCGTTTGCCGGACTATAGTATAAAAAAAAAAAAAAAAAATACATTTTGAATAATCAGTACGACACAATGGAAAATCATTTACAACACAAAAATGGGATGTTATAGGTTTAACCCCTTTCTCTTTCTTTCACTCCCTCTCTCTGTCTGTCTGTGGCATCATGGTGCCTAATGGATCGATTTCGAAACGATATTTTGTTTGGTTTTAAGCTGGGTTAATCGAGAATCTGAATTGTTCTAGGAAAATCAATTCGGCAGTAATGTCTTGTCTAAGTAAATTACCCCCGAATAATTTCTAAATACGTTCCTAACAAATTGTACCGAGTAACAACCAAAAAATTAATCACCGTTTAATACAGATGGCCGGTAAACGACGTGTAAGAGGGAAATCAGAGTGATTGGAAATCATGCGAAGTTGAGTACTAGATGACTAACAAAAATTATTAGACGGTTAGTCGGATTTGTCTTGTAAACTGTTGAAAAAGCCATCAACCGTTAATTAATTAGAGCTTTGTTTTTTAATCCGTTGATATGATTTTAAATAAAACCAAAAATTGTGTTGGACAATTTGATCCAGACACTAGTGGAATGCTTGTTGAAAACATTAAACGTGCCTGTAATTTTTAATCAATGATTAGCAGAACCAGTGTTGTATCTCGTTCACTCTCAAGTCATTTAACGTAAGGAAGAAAGGGACAAAACATTAATTACTTTTTTTTATTTATTTGCCATATAATAAGATACAGACAGTTGAAACACATCAGTTACTATTTGTACATTCAGTTTATTGAACAATGGTACCCAAAGTAAGATTTAACTTGTGTTATGGGTACTTGAAACACAGATAATGTTCAAGGATAAAGTCAAGTTAAAACAGTGCTTAAGTATAGAATTATAAGGCTGCGTAAGTATAGACCATATAGTAAAAACTGCAACTTTTTATTTATCTATTAATGAATAAAAGGTTTTCCTCACATTCCCGGCCGGAAGAAGTACGTAATTTGGCGGGTATTGTTTACTTTTTATAGATATACATACTTGTATGCATTAATTTCCCCAACAATTGTGGACCGGTTTTCAACCGAAAAGTCTATTCCACACCTAACAACACTTCTATCGTAAGCCGAATTATTAATGAGATCAATGGTGCCCATTAAAACCGAAATAAACCATTGACAAAAAGCAAAGGAAAAATAAACGCTCGGCCAGGAGTACATCAGATAGCAAGGTTTTAATTGAGCTACACTGGTCTTTCTGATTTATGAGATGGGCCCGCCAAAAGTTATTCCCATTTCGCGCCTTGGTTATGTGACTTACGGGGTTTGAGTATGGGCAGCTGTTTGGGACTGTTGGGTACTTATGGATCGAGTTGTGTTTTAATTTTTATTATTTTACTGAGAGTTTTCTACTCAAAGGCCTTATATAGTTGGTAAAGAATAGCTGAACATTTTGTGTTTGTTTATTTTTTTTAGTATAGTTTTGTGTGAATTCCAAATAACTGTAATTTCATACACTAAATTCTAGACCTTTGCTTTGTTTTTAACCGATAAAAAATGTTCACATATCACTGTGCTAAATTTTGACAATTATTTTTGTATTTCGATAGGGTTTACTCCTAGCGCAGTCAATTTAAAGAAACACACAACTCTTAAATAGATGAGACTAAAATTTCGACATATAACGACATTTAACAAAAAATAAATCCGACTCGAAAAGCCAAAAATAAGTAAACAATTTTGAAGCGGTGGTATTAATTATTGTATTATACTGCAATAGCACCAATTAAAAAAAATAAGTTTATTTTTGAGCGTTTTAATTATTTTGTGTCGGTTTTATGATAATAAAATGCTTTTATCAACTTAGAGAAAAGACTTTATTCCAGAATATATCTGCAAAATAATCGTTTATTGTGAATTATTTCAAAAATAAATTAACTGGCATTCATCGCGAATAAGGTAGTTGTTAAAAATCTATTTAGGGCTTAACTCTACGATGCCATTTCTCAAACGAAGCCTAACCAGAGACAATATAAATAGCACAATTGCGCTCGCCAACAAGCGAGCTAACATGCTCGTTGTACTGAAAGCTTCTGTGTCACCCGTCACAGATCCACAGCGCCGATACAACAGTGTTACTTCCAACCTCTTTTACAGTTTGTTTTATGTTTCATTTTAAATGGTTTAAAATAAAATATTATTAACATTACGATTGAATTTTCATCACTGGCCAGCCTTAGGCGTGATACCTTTCGTCATAATCTCTTTTGTGATATCAGTTTTTAAATGACTTCAAAAAATGCTTCAAAAAGACGGAGGTTACCAATGAGTCGTTTGAATCAAAGACTTTAGTGTATACCTACTGCTAGATGGGCTGTTTAGAAGTAAAATTACGTCACAAAACGCGGGAGTTTGACAGCTCACTAACAAAGAACGCGATAGGGGTTCTAGTTGAGAGTAAGCGAGATGGTAATATTGAGTTACGGTCAATTGACCTGAACTTAGTGGTACAATTTCTATGTACCGCACAGCGTGTCTAGTAGTATACATTAAAGTCTTTGGTCTGGATATAATATGTTTTTACCCATGCATAACTCAGACAAACTTCCGAATTGAATGTTTTTATTTTTTGGTTAAAGAGTTTTTCTTTGGTAGTTTCATATAAATTTTGTGAATTTGGTACGAGGGAAACTCAATAAATAAATAAATAATACACCCAACAGTCACACACATAGTCCTGACCCCACACTAGGTAAACCTGTATCGTGGGTATCAGGAACTACGAGGGACTTGCGGTCCCACAACAAGTCAAAATGGACTGTTTCTTACGATAAATATTGACTTGATTGATAATAAAGAAAATAATGATGAAGTGACTGTGAAAGAAATAAATAACTGTGCGTATAATACTGTAGGTACATCTATATGTAAATAAAATTATATTCTCTAAGTAGTTCTAACTTATGGTTTAGGTCCCGCCGCTCCCACTCCCAGGTGTACGTACATCCCTTGTGTATCTATTCCTGTTGTCGAACAGACATGTAAAAGTTCTATTGTGTTCCAGTTTGAAGGAAGTTAAATCCAATGGTATTCTTCTCCGTCCACCTTCTCTTATCCCACTCGCTGTGGGGTCGGCGCGACATACTTTTTAACACATGTTTTTAACATAAGATTTGGCTTATAGTTTTTACGACCGGCCGCCTACCTAACGTCAACACCTCTGGGTAGAAAACACCCAGACCAGAAATATATATTTGTCTTGCTACTGTTTATAGGCAGGCGTGGCGCTTACCATCAGCTGCGGGTCAGGCTTGTTCCGTCATTCAAGCAAATCTTTATATATTATGTATATAATTCTACTGTACGTGTGTATGTCACTGAACTCCTCCTAAGCGGTTGGACCGATTTGAATGATTTTTTTGTATGCGTTTGGGTGGCGCCCTGGATGGTTTAGATTCACAATTGGACCCGGTAGGTGGAGCTGCTGTAGTTGCGGGAGAAACCGCGCGGGATAGCTAGTGTGTATATATATTTTTTAAAGCGTAATCCATTTTGTCTCCTTAACGATTAACAAACTAAAGCCGTAACTAATAAGGTACAAAACGTAATAAGCCGTATAATGTGGAAGTTAAAAAAGGTATACTTTAAAATGATAACAAAGGTTCTCTTTTTAGCGACCGGCGTCGGCGTGACCTGGCTCGGACTTCTGTTAACGCGGCTGGTTACATGCCTGCGGTATTTTTAATTACTCACTAGTTTTTTTTTTATAGTATAAGCCGGCAAACGAGCAAGTGGGATGATGGGAAGTGATCACCACCGCCCATGTACGCCCACAATACTAAAATAATCATGGGCGCATTGCCGACCTTAAAGGAAAGATATAAGTAAGGGATTGGGAAGGGGAGTGAAATTTGGGTCTCCGGATATCTCACTCACCGTACGAAATGCAGCAGTAAGCTGCTACTTTACGCCGGTTGTCTGCGAGACAGTGGTAACGACCCGGACGAGCCGGCCCATTCATGCTGTAGACTGAACTGTCTACAGCGTGGCTCTACCACTCAGTTTACCAGTCATTTTTCACAGCTCCACCCGCGAGAACATCTTATTTCGGAATAAAACATATCCTATGTCTTAGCCCAGTGCTTCTTCTAGCTTTAGCTTGTCTTATACATTTATAAAGTTACTTTTAGCTTTTATTCATAGTTTCGTCCGCGTGAATGTCTTTTTCCGAGATGAAAAGTACCGTATGTCCTACCCCAGAATATAAATAATCTATCTCCATATCTAATTTCATTAAAATCCTTTTGGCCGTTTTCGCATTTAAAACAGTGGCCGGCAACAAGCAAATTCGTTAGCTGATGGTAAGTGATCTCCACCGTCTAATATATCTATCACCTTGAGTTTTGAGAAAGGATGGGGGGCTATTGGCTTGGGCGGTAAGGCTTGGTATGGACATAGCTTGAATTACAAAAAGGAATAATCGAAGCGGACAAAGCCACGAGCAAATCCTAATTTAAAATATAACCAAATAAAAGCCATGTAAACCGCGAGGCATACTGGTGTGAAATCAGTACTGTGATAAGGTAACTACCATTCTTTAACTGGGTTCCCGCTCGTCGTACGCCTTTCGTATCAA
The DNA here is from genome assembly GCA_905332985.1 of Mimas tiliae. Classification (NCBI taxonomy): domain Eukaryota; kingdom Metazoa; phylum Arthropoda; class Insecta; order Lepidoptera; family Sphingidae; genus Mimas; species Mimas tiliae. The sequence goes on along the minus strand of HG995260.1, from coordinate 2,132,688 downwards.
TTAAAAAGGACGACGCAATCTCTCTTTAAATTGAAACCATGGGACGCCTCGCTTTACTACTTTACATTTAGTTTTGTTTTGACGAAGGTCGTCGAAGTATACAGCCTAGTTTCGATTAAATTTTCTGTTCATAAAATGATTTTAAATAGTCTGATTGTTTTTGGTAAAATTTCACATTTATTTTGAATGTCAAATCTAACAAAATATCTATAAATATTCCGTTACACAAAAGGCATCTTTTAATTTAAATTGCACATCGTGGTCCAAATATATAAGGTAATATTAAATTATATTGTAAAAAAGGAATTAGTCATAACTACAGTATTCAACTAAGCCTTGCAAATGCAGCTTCTGAACCATTGACCTTTTCAAATAGTTTACAAAGCGGAAAGAATCAACATAAATATGCAAATTAAAATATTTTAATTACCTTTATTTCTATAAAAATGTTTTCATATCAATATATTGTATGTACAATAATAATTTTATAACGTACCGTTCGTCTCGGATAATTAATCTATGCAGTTGCACCAACTGTCATAACGCGTCTGTTGCGTGAAACGGAACGTCACAGAGAGCGCTAATCGCGAGATTGGCCCATACGATAAGTAGCCGTCACGGAGGACAAACGTAGGGGAATGGATTAGGTTGTTTTTATTATAAATTATATTTGTGGGAAAAATATTGTAAAATTATATTCTTTTTACAAGAATGCTTATTTTTATTCTAATGATTATGGATATTAGAACTATATAGATAAATTTAAATAAGTGAGTTAAAAGTAGAATTCAAGGAGGTCGTCGTATTCGGTTATTCAAACTCTACAAAAACAAGAACACACATTTACAAATTTTGAATATAGAACTTTTTTTTCAAATTACCGAACACACCAGAGAGCAATAAACCAGTGCGTACAATTTAAAATATTCGGGACATTTACAAAATTGTAATTTTAAATTTAGAATAAAGGGATCTTATAACTCTTCTGGATTCCCACAGGGAGCGTTGACGGCCAATGATTTAGACCCCGTGTGCTCCTTAATTAATACAAACCGAGAGGTTATCGTCATCTCTTTCGTACCTACACATTAGTAGACGTAATTCATTGTTGTCTCCTTTGCTCCAATACAAAAATTTACTCTGAAGAATATTGAGACATCTCCCTTTGCGAGTGATTTATAAAATGTCGGCGGGAAATTTTATCGATTTGTTTACTTTTAAAATTAGTGGTAAGTAAGTCACGTTTACCGATTTATGTCGTTATGTTAATACGGTATTGGTATCACACTTATGTTTTATAGTTTTAAAAGCATAGATAACAAACGTTTTGAATGTTTAATGCGCTTGTCTATGGTTTACGCTTTTTAACCCTTTGTGGTGTCACTTGCCGCGTATTATGGATGGGATAAAGGAAAGGTGTTTTTATTGTTACAACCGGAAACTGATTTTTTTTTTTCATGGACACTTGTTAACTTAAAGGTGTTATTTTGCAAAATTGTAATTATTGATTAATTATAAATTTATTATTATATATTTTTATGAAAAGTGTAGCATGTGTACGCAGTACTAGTTTCATATTAAATTTTGTGTATACACATTATAATAGTACATAAGACAAAACAACAAAATGGAAAGAACATACATACATACGCACTTTTTTCTTTTTTTTATAGTATAGGCCGGCAAACGAGCAAGTGGGTCACCTGGGTAAGTGATCTCCGCCGCCCATGTACGCCCACAATACTAAAATAATCATGGGCGCGTTGCCGACCTTAAAGGAAAGGGATAAGTAAGGGTTTGGGAAAGGGAGGGGAATTTGGGCCTCCGGATATCTCACTCACCGTACGAAACGCAGCAGCAAGCCGCTACTTTACGCCGGTTTTCTGTGAGACAGTGGTAACGACCCGGACGAGCCGGCCAATTCATGCTGTAGACAGAATAATAGAAAAACTCAATATCACTTTTACCCGAACCGGGGATTGCACCCGAGACCTCACCACAGCAGTCGTACCGCGTACGCATAACTGCACCATCGAGGCAGTATGAAATATGTACTTATTATAATTAATATAGTATAGACTGCCTCAGTGGCGCAGTTGTAATGCGTACGCGTTACGATTGAGTCCAATGCTGAGGTCTCGGGTTCGATCCCCGAGTCGGGTAAAGTGATATTGGGTTTTTCTATCATGAAATGCTTAGTATCAACCCGGAGTCTGGAATTGTGCCCGATATGGCGATAGGCTCGCCCCCTATCACATAAAGGACGAAAATACGCTCGGCGAAATGTGGGTGTACTCGTTACACCGCTGCCTACCCCTTCGGGGATTACAGGCGTGAGTGCGTATGTATGTATAATTAATATAGTAAGTCATAACACCAAAAAGCAAAGTTCTTAAAAGTTTTAGAAAGTCGGTTAAATATCATACTAATTTCGACCTATAATTTCGGCCATCAACCATTCTCTTAGACCAAAAACGATAATATGATTTTTCTCAACGACACTAAAAATTACATCTCCAACATCAATTTGAAACACCTCTGTAACTTCTAAATGGCTGAACAGATTTTCTTCAACAACCATCTCGATTAAACCAGCTTTCAAACGATGGAAACCGCATTCAAATCGGTCCGTTCGCTTAACGCTATGCCAGATGTACACACGCACAAAAGAGTCGAACTTTTTTACTAGGTGGTAGGTGTCTCGTATGCGAGGCTGTCTACGTTGGTACGACCGCTTTGTCTATTTCTGCCGTCAAGCAACAGTGTGTAAGCATTGTTGTGTTCCGGTTTGAAGGGCATTGAATCCAGTGGAATTACTGGGCATTATGAGACGAGCGCAGTCCAGAATCGTGCAGTGCATTATAATTTAAAGTTCTATGTGGCGTTGCTTCTGTTTATGGGCAGGCGTTGCGCTTACCATCAGGCGAGCGACCTACGCTAGTAAAAATATATAAAAAGAAATGTTCTGACTGACGCACACTGCCTCATCAACGCACAGTCCAAACCCTTGGACCTAGAAAGCTGAAATTTAGCACAGAAGGTACTTCTTCATACAGGTTACTGTATGATGTCGAAAGGATATTTTGAAGTTCAACCCCTAAAGGGGTAAATTGTTGCTTCAAAATTACACATTCACGCAGGCGGAGCCCACATTTTACGTCGAAGGTTATAAGAATGCTAGTTAGTAAACTGCGTAAACATAAACTAGTATACGGAGTTCAAATCAGTCCAAGGCATGTCATGCCTTCGTGTGGACAGCAAGCTCGCGACCGCGCGATCACAGCGCGCCCGCTCGCGTGTCGCTGCTTACGGTAAGTAGCTTATTAACTCGCTTCCGAGTGCTATTTCTGTATTTATGACATTTGCTTTTCATAACAAAGCCTACATACTTGTATAACGCCTTTATCCCTGAAAGGGTAGGCGAATTTACAACTAGTGCCGCACACATGTTTTGCATATTGCCGTCCCATTATGTGATTTGAGGCGAGCCTATCGCCGTTCTGGGCACAAATTCCAGTCCCAGGCAATGCATGTGTGATTACGAATAGAAAACACAAATTGTGATTGCCTGGCCCGGGAATTGAGCTCAGAACTTCACGGTTCTTAACCTCAATACGCTGCCACTAGACTAATGATGCGATAACAATGCGTATTTTAGTAAGGATATTCTGTTTAAAAAATCATTGTATCATAAAATCGCTTGTTTTATTCATTTAGCGGCGATGCCTTAGTGGGGAATGGTACGGTCGGTCCAGATAGAAGTAGCGGTTTCGAAATCAGCCCTAGGACATATACCTCTGACATTTTGAAGCTATGTGTGTATTGAAATAAAACTAGTTTATACGAATTTTATCGCGGTTTAATTTTTATTTTAGTCCCGACGTTTCGAAAGCTTTTCAGCCTTCGTGGTCACGGGAGAGACTGAGGTGTAGGTAGTCTCGAAAAGTTAATGTTACATTGGCTACCTTCTTTTTAAAATTATATTATACATTTATTTTTAATTATTTAAAAAGTTAGTTGACGCTAGTCCGATCTACACAGAAAGAGCTCACGGTGTCTTGAGATCTGGCAGTTGGTCTTTTCGGTTCCGATTTAATTAGATTTATAATTGGATCCCAGGATTGTGCAAGCTTCCAACCATCTTCTCTATTGAAATTTGGGTGTTTCTTAATTTCAATAGCCTCGCGAATCATCCTAGGTAGGAATCGGTGTTCTAAAATTGGTGACAAAAATAAAAATTAAACCGCGATAAAATTCGTATAAACTAGTTTTATTTCAAAGTGTAATATTCACGTAAACATAAGAAATCACTGTGTGTATTCACTGTTAACCTTAGAATAACTAATCACAGAAGGTAAATGTTTAAACAACGCATACTCACAATCGTAAACTAAAAATTCGCAAAGTGTGATGTGTTTACTTGCAACGTCATGCACACAAAAAGAAAAGTCAGCTAAAATGTATTTTCCTATACCTATGGTAATTTATGAGTGGTAGAGCCACGCTGTAGCCACGTTTGTCTATAGCTTGAATGGGTCGGCTCGTCCGGGTCGTTACCATTGTCTCACAGAAAACCGACGTAAAGTAGCAGCGTTCTGTTGCGTTTCGTACGGTGAGGGAGATATCCGGAGGCCCAATTATCTCCCTCCCTCCCCTTCCCAATCCCTTAATTACCCCTTTTCTTTAAGGTCGGCAACGCGCTCATAATTCTGTTGGTATTGTGGGCGTACATGGGCGGTGGAGATCACTTACCATTAGGTGACCCACTTGCTAGTTTCATACATTGATTTATAAGTGAGGATTAATTACTGAAGGCTCGAATCACCCTTCTCCCTAACCCCTTAGGGGCAATGCTCCCATGATTCTGGTAGTGCGAATGTTCATTGACGCTAGAAGTCACTTACCATCAGATGACCCACTTACTCGTTTACTCTCCATAAAAATATACATTCTAAACGCCATTATCAAACATCACAGTTTTATTTAAAAAAAAATATTCTAACAATGTATCATTCAACAAAAAAACCAAAAAACAAAACAAGGCACCCAATAATTCAATGTTAAACAATTAAAATGTAGAATTAGGGTGGCCATCTGTTTCAACGGCTGTACAATATGGCACGGGTCCGGTGCGGTACCGTGACCCCTGACCAGGTGGGCGAACGGCTACCATAATCGGTTGATCGCTTTTTAGGTTGGCAAGACTGTGGTGTTCAAAAATTAATGTGGCAACATTAATGAATGTTTATTATTTTAGTAAAATAATATTGATTTAAAGTGGCAACATTCAGTGACTGATTGATATTTTTGTTGATTATTGTTTTTTTATAGATAGATAACTATTTATTGTACACCAAAAATAAAAATTATACACTATGAACCTTACAACTAAAATATGTCACAAAAGGCGGTCTTATCGCTAAAATCTCTACCAGACAACCTAAATAACTTTTATAATAGGCAAGCAAACGAGTAAATGGGTTACTTGATGGTTAGTGATCTAGTATAGTAGTTAGTCAGGCCACAACAGCAGAAGAATCATGAGCGCCTTGCCGACCTTAAAAGAAAGGGATATTAAGGGATTGAGAACTCACTCACCATACGAAACGCAGCAGCAAGCCGCTACTTTACGTCGGTTTTCTGTGAGACAATGGTAACAACCGGGTCCAGCCAGATCAGCCCATTCGTGTTGTAGTCTGTCTACAGCGTGGCTCTACCACTGAAATGTATAAACATTTTCATTTATTTTAATATGTATCATGAGTATGACTGCCTCGGTGGCGCAGTTGTAATGCGTACGCGTTACGATTGAGGCTAACGCTGAGGTCTCGGGTTCGATCCCCGGGTCGGGTAAAGTGGTATTGGGGTTTTCTATTACGAAATGCTCCGTATCAGCCCGGAGTCTGGAATTTGTGCCCGGTATGGCGATAGGCTCGCCCCCTATCACATCGTGGGACGCAGATGCACTCGGCGAAATGTGGGTGTACTGGTTACACCTCTGCCTACCCCTTCAGGGATTACAGGCGTGACTGCGTATATGACTGCGTATCATGAGTATAAAAAAATAATAGTAGAATCCAAAATTTAAGGCGTTTCTTCATGGCACACTTTAAATATTTTGATCCATATTTCTTTTTTAATTACAATTATTTCCTAAAACAAAATAAGTAGCAGATTATTAAAAATATCTTTAAAACAACTGCCACAAAATATACTAGTAGAAAAAATATATAAATGCTTAAATTACACGTGTGTCTATGGTTTTCAAGTTTCGAGCAAAGAGGTCGTTATTATGACGAGGTACTCGTAGCGTAATAGCAGGTCAGGTGGTCACCACAGTTCGTGCTGGACCACCATAAAGTTACCGCTCTATGTTCAACATCATAATCTGATGGTTTTCCTTTATTTTGTTTCCTAATTTTTGATGTACCTTGTTATGTTAAGCCTCGTTACTATACCTAGGTTAATAGGTGTTGTGCACGGTATTGCATTCAAGGTTGCTCTTCTACTTCTACTCTGTAATACAGGTTCATTAAACCTTGTTATTTACTGCCACTCTCAGCGTCACCAATCAATGAGGTGTTATCAATGAGGCATTTCTTAATACTCGATTGTTTCTCAGAGACGTTCTTCTTCTCTCACCTTTTTTATTTTTTTATTAGCTTGAATGACGAGCAGGTCGCTCGCCTGATGGTAAGCGCCACACCTGCTCATAAACAGAAGCAACGCCACACAGAACTTTAAATAACAAAGCACTGCATGACACTGGACTGCGCTCGTCACCCTGAGACATAAGGTGTTAAGTCTCATAATGCCCAGTAATTTCACTGGCTTTAATGTCCTTCAAACCGGAAGACAACAGTGCTTACACACTGTTGATTGGCGGCAGAAATAGACAAAGCGGTGGTACCAACCCAGCCGGCCTCTCGCAAACGAGGGACCTTGAAAACCTGTCCATAACCCACTCGATCGGACTCTTTAGATATGCTTTTTAACACATGTTACAGAAAGATTTGGCTTGTGGTTTGTACGACCAGCCGCCTGCCTGGTTGACGTCAGGCAGTCAACCCCTCTGCGGAGAAAACACTCAGACTAGAAACAAATATTTGTGGATTACACAAACATTTTTCTCTCGGTGCGTGAATCGAACCTGCGGCTTCTCGCTTCACAGCTAGCTACTCGCTCACTGTGACACGAAAGCTGTAATTTATTAAATCATTTCTTTTAATATAAAATCATTTTTAATTGAAACCAAGAAGTCCCCTTTTAGTATATATTCATTTTTATTGTTATTTAAGCTTAGATTAATGGTTTGGGCATAGAGGATGGATGAAAGAAGATTGACTAAACAAATATACATGGCGAGTGTAAATAGTGCAGTTGGGAGGAAAGACCTCCGCGAAATTTAATAGATCAAGTTAGAGATATTCTCGAGAAAGGCGAGGTCAGGAGTACTTGCATGTTTGAAAAATTTAATGAGAGTGAATGAGGCCAAAGAGGTACGCAAGGATCGTAGCAAGTGGAAATCCGTTGTCTCTGCCTACTCCTATGGGAAACAGACGTGAGCTAACTAACGTGTAACTACAGTAGAATTGATGATTAAACGAACTTACCTGTATGTGAAGTTCGATCATAATTACTCGAAGGGTTTCGTTCGAAGAGATTAGTATAACACATGTAGTTTCACACATACGCTCACTGAATTGCACTGTATTTTAGAGACAAAAAATAAATAATATTAATAATTATAGGGTAGATTCCGGAACCGTCCCCGTTGATCTCCCAGCTCGGTGACATCATTTTGTTCAGAGACCTGCGGAGCTGTTTTTGATGTTTCACGACACTTGGGTCTTAGCTTCAAAAAAAAAAAGGGAGGGAGGGTTACTAATCTCTTCGAACGAAACCCTTCGAGTAATTATGATCGAACTTCACATACAGGTAAGTTCGTTTAATCATCAATTACTCTCGGGTTTCGTTCTCGAGATTAGTATAACACATGTAGATGTTGAGAGATAGTCGTGAAATAAGTTGCATAATATTACGTTTATTGAAACATGACTCTATATATAAACTACAAATAGAGAACAGAACTGGTTAAATTAATTTTATATTAATAATCAATTAACAATATTAATTGTTGACAACATTTCTGGCGAAATCATTTAAATCGGATGAAATGATTTTATTATAGTATTTGGCAAAACATGTGGATGATGAGCTGTTTTCATCCAGCTGTTTTCCTGATTACGTCCAAAGCAACACCGGACATATATGCTTTAGAAGTTGACGCATGTCTAGTACTGTGCGCCGTAAAAATGCTGGTGTCAATTCCGCTTCCTTCTAACGTACCCTTAATCCATCGGCTTAAAGTTTGAGAAGTGACTTTATTATGAGGTTTTTTTAATGAAAAGAACAAAGAGTTGTGGTTATGGCGTAAATCTTTACTCATTTCAAGGAATGAAGCTAAGGTATTAGCGGGACATATTTGTGGCCTCTCTGGCATAAAGGGTAATGAGAGGACTGGTTGAAATGAGCCTATACGGGAGGTTTTGATAAGTTCAGGAATTTTGATAGTAATTCCCCTGCCGGATGTGGAAATATTCTTTATATCGATTTTTGAAAATGTTTGTACTCTGTGCGCCGTTACCAACGCAAGCAGTGTAATTAATTTTTTACTTATTTTTTCTATACTTAAAGATTCATTTGGAAACCATTCTCCTAAAAAGTTAAACACTACAGATGTGTCCCAAGTTACGTTATACCTAGGAAGAGGTGGGCGCAAACGAAAAACGCCCTTAAAAACCTCTGTACGCAGTCATCGTTCGCTATTTGCGGGCCCAGGATCAAAGATAGCGCTGAACGGCAGCTGTTTAACGTTCCGTGCTGAGCACCAGCATTAAAGAGGTACGTTAGAAAATTGATGACATCAGATGTTGATGCGTGATATGCATTGACATTATCTTTGTGGCAAAACATAAACCATTTCTTTAGACATGCATCATATTGTTTGATGGTACTGTCTGATAGGGATGCCAGCATTATGGGGATTGAAGATTGAGGTACCTCTCTTCTAAGTAGTGACGTCCGGACAACAATCCTACAACCAGGGTAATTTGGCGGTGCATTACGCTCTTGCTGGAATGAGAAAATATTAAATGATTACTGGAATGTAAAATTAAAGGTTTAGACATTAGAAGGCTTCTGAAGAGAGGAAACCAAGCTTGAGTGGTCCACTGTGGAATTACAACAATTCCAGTGGCCTTATCGTTTATGATCTTTCTTAAAGTTTTCAAAATAACTGATATCGGAGGGAATGCATAAAAGAAAAAGTTTGACCATGAAATGGTGAATGCATTAATTGCATATGCATTGGGATCTTTATGCCATGAAACATATGTTTTACACTTGGCATTATTCCTACTGGCGAAAAGATCAATCAAAATTACTGAATTCTATGGGGTACCAAAGAATTCAGTAATTTTTTGGTAAGCAGTATTTGATAAACCCCATTCAATATCTGGGTGTACTTTTCGTGATTCGGCATCTGCTACGACATTGTCAGAGGAACGTATATAATCAGCGTATACGATGATATGTCGCGTTTCACACCACTGCCATAATTCTTTTGTAATATTTGTTAAGTGAGGGTATTGAACACCGCCCATTCGGTTTATGTATGAAATGGCAGTTGTATTGTCGACACGTAAAAGTATCTGACAATAAGTAAGGTGTCTTGCAAAAGTTTTCAGACCAAGGTAGGCTGCTAATATTTCTAAAAAATTTATATGATACGAACGCTCATATTCCGACCAAGGGCCGTTGGCAGTCTCTGTACCACACGCCGCCCCCCACCCCGTAGTTGAGGCGTCAGTAAATATTTCCAAGGAATATTGATCAGTTTTTATTTTGATCACCGAATGGCTTATTGCGTTCAGCCACCAGTTAAAATCCGGGTATAAAGAGTTAGGTATTGACATATACATTTCGTAGTCTTCATTGTTTTTTAGGTTTAAGTATTTACACCTTTCGAAGTTTTTTGTATAAAGCCAGCCATATTCTATGGCCTGACAAGCAGATGTTAATAATCCCAAGAATCTAGCAAAATCTCTTATTTTACATATTTTTAATTTTCTAAATCTAATTATCTCTTGTTTTATTTTTTCTTTTTTATTATCAGGCAACCTCACTTCTAGTCTATTTGAATCTATAATATGTCCTAAAAATGTGCAAGTTTTTTTAGGTATGAAGACACTTTTTTCAGTGTTGACAATAAAGCCTAAAGACTGTAATAGAAGTTTTGTGTCATTCATATTTTTCCAGCAATCCTGGTAGGTGTTGCCTATTAAAAATATGTCGTCCAAATAAAAAGTTGATAAATATCCCATGGAACGTAGTAACCTAGCCACTGGCTTCATAACTTTCGTAAATACATAAGGGGCTGTGCTGAGACCGAACGGTAGAACATTAAATTCGTATAAATTACCATTCCATTGAAATCTTAAAAATTTCCTACAACTTGAATGGACACTAATTAAAAAATATGCGTCTTTCAAATCAATTGTGCACATAAAACAATTATGAGAAATGAGTTTTAACGCCGTACGTAAGTCCTCCAATTTGAAATGTTTAGTGTCAATAAACTTATTTAATTGTTTCAAGTTTAATATAAAACGTTTTTTACCGTTCGGTTTCGGTATTAGAAATATATTTGAAATGAATTGGCCCTTTTGTGGTTGACACCTGGAAATGGCTCCCACGGATAGAAGATTCTCTATTGATTCCCTAAATTCCTTAAATTCGGCTACTGAGTATTTAGGTTCAGTAGGGATAAGTGTTTGAATGACAGGTCGTGAAAATGTAATTTTATAACCCTCAATCCATGATAGAATGATAGGGTTACTTGTTATTAGTGACCATTTCTTGTGGAAATAAGTCAATCGGCCAGCTGTGCTTACCGGATCTAACGACGCTGTCGCGTGTTCTGTTGACGCGATGACCTGTTGAAAGCATTTGCTTGCCTCGCGGTCGTAGTCTGTTTCGAAGTGGAAGGCACCACCTTCGTGCTCCTCGTATTCCCCGACGGCGGTGCCCTGCGATGCTGGGGAGGAGCTCGCCAGTTTAAAGGCTTATTTTGAGCCTTTGTATGATGATTTTTTGACGGCACTTTAATGGCTGAAGCTAATCTGAGTTCCGCACCCGATTTGCTAATAGTTTTTGCTGTTTTAAGGGTTTCGGGCAAATCCTTGCTGAAAAGCAACTCATCTATATTTGTTTTTTCGAGTTGATCCTTGAGCTCTCGTTTGAGAGTTGATAAAATGAAGGCCCTTCTTGTTACAGAATCCGAATGCTGAATATCTCCTAGGATACGACCCGTGTCCATTAACAATTTAAGTAGCTCCGGATTTTTATTTCCTGATGAGAGAAGCAACGTGATGGCTTCACCAAGTGACGATAAGGCGCATGCCGTCAAAGCTTGTTTGTATTCGATACCCTTATCTCTCTTAATCTGGCTATCTATTAAGGAAGCACTTATTTCAGGATTAAGGGAGGGCGCCTTGATAAGTCTGCAATTACTTGGCACTAAATATTTGTCCTTTATTTCTTTACGATTTTCTTTTGAAAGACCTATAGTAACAATATGATTTAGCCTAACAGCAAGATCCTTTTGGATCTCTTTGCCAAATTCTTTTGCAACTGAAGGATCTTCACCTAGAATATCCAATGTTTCCTTGTCTAATTCGGGAACTTCATCAATTATCGAAGTTGGCATGTCGGTTTCCTTCAGTGCGGCTGCACTAGTAGATTGCTGGCATTCATGGACCTGATGAGGCGAATGCGAAGCAGAATACACAACTGCAGGTGGTGGCGTTGACGGCAGCAGCGGCGGCGGGCTCGCGGCGGTGGCGGCGCATTCAACCGCAGGTATGATATCGCCGCCTTCGGTGGTGTACGAGGCTAATGTCTCATTTGGCCCATTAGGATCGCCAAGTATATATTCATGATCAGCCAAGCTTATATCATTAGTGATAACTATTGACTCGCGCTCTGCAAGCGAAACATAAAAGATTTCCTTCCGGTACAAACATTCACATAACCTAATTTGTACCCACGCATAGTATTCTACTATGAAATGTACAATATGGGTAGTGAGACTCCATATGAGAAACACGCAAACCACATAATAATATGTAGGTACATTAGGAAGGTAGATAAAAATTATACACAGCGGTGGAAGTACCCAAATTAAAGGTAAATCCGAATACTGTATATTAGACTTTAAAATTGGAAAGCCCCTCGCGGTCAGTCCGTAGTTTTAGTTCTTATATAAAAAAAAAACTCAAACCTCCACCTTTTTTGAAGTCGGTTAAAAATGGAAACACGTTATAATAAACGCGTTGTAGGCAGATGTGGAAAAGCCCCGTTTGGACATTTCGATTATCTGCTTTCCGTAACAAATATGTATCTTTCTGTTATTAAATGTTATTTTGAAAGAAGTAACAAACTCACCTTGTTGGATTTGCGCGGAATGCGTATCACTCGATGATGAACCATTATTATTTCCGTTTCTTACCGTGTCTCAGCTTGCGCTCCAATTTTTTTATCTTTTTACTAAGATATTCCATACTAACATCACTATTCTTATCACGTTTTCGTTTAGGCATACTTTTAACAAAATAATACGATGATTAAACTAAACTTTTCTTCTAATTTAGATGTAATTAGAAATATCCGAAATTAAATCGTGCAAAACAGCGAAGCACTAAAGCGTGAATGATGTCACCGAGCTGGGAGATCAACGGGGATGGTTCCGGAATCTACCCTATAATTATTAATATTATTTATTTTTTGTCTCTAAAATACAGTGCAATTCAGTGAGCGTATGTGTGAAACTACATGTGTTATACTAATCTCGAGAACGAAACCCGAGAGTAATCATTTTTAGTCATAACACATACCTAAGGTTGTCTGAAAGAAATCGCTGTTTGTGATAAGACCGCGCATTGTATCACCCTTACTGTATGATCCTCGTTTATAAGCTATGTACTTTATTTACTGTGTTCAATAAAGAATAATCTATTTATCTATCTATCTAAAATTATTCCATAGTTGTACTAACAAGACTGGCTAATCATATGAAAAAAATGTAGAATCACATCAGGTGCAGACACTAGCCTAGTATTTAATCGCGGAACAAAATGAAATAAACTAGAATCAACTCAGGTGGTCTTATTCACCTTGTATTTCTAATACTAATTGAGTTAACCAACCCGTTTTAAATTATACACGCCCTTAGCATTAGAATATTGATATCGTCCTTTTAAAGTTGCTTAGATATATAAAATATGTTCATAAACATGTGTATTTTCACCTCTTTAATTAGAAATAAGCACTAAAGTTGCTTTGCAAACTATTTTCAACACATTAACATTAAACTCGTATCGTTTGATAAGTATTTCTTAACTCTATTCACTGTACTCAAATTCACTCATTTTTTTATTATTAGCTTGAATAATGAAACGAGCAGGTCGCTCGTCTAATGGCAAGTGCAACGCCTCTCCATCGACAGAACTCAGAACATTGGATTACAAAGCACTGCATGGCATTGGACTACGCTCGCCACCCGGGACATAAGATGTTAAGTCTCATAATGCCCAGTAACCTCACTGGCTTCAATATCCTTCAAACCGAAACACAACAGTGCTTACACACTGTTGCTTGGCGGCAGAAATAGACAAAGCGATGGTAAACCCAAATGGCCTCCCGCATACGTGGAACCTATCACCTCGTGAATATCATAATTTCCATATTTTTATATCATCATTTACATTTGTCTATTTTTGCCGCCAAGCAGCAGTATGTAAGCACAGTTGTGTTCCGGTTTGAAGGATATTGAAGTCAGTGAAATGACTGGGCGTATCGGCAGGCCGGCATAATACTTGTCTTACGATAGACACATCATATCAGTTGTAGCCATTATTCTTCAGATTCCATCAGTTGCAGGGTAGTTAATAGCCGTGTCAGAATAAAAAAAACTTACAATGTATGAACGATTACGCGAACTCATTGTAATATTCCTAGTCAAAGCCAACTCAAGTCCCAACAAATGTATTGAAAAACGATATACATATAATCTAAACGTACATTTGTGTTTAATAACATGTAAATTATGTGTAACGGACAGATAGTTAGCATAATTATGTGCTGTTGCAGTAATGTGCAGTTAGGAGTTTTGTCACTTGCCTAGACTATATCATGTGCCACGCAGCATGTTGCTTATACGCCCCGATAATAACGGATCAAACTGTTTAAAATATTGAATTCTCATCGGTCCTTAATAAGTATGCCAAATTTCGAGTTAATCCGACGTTTTGAAGGGGGTCAAAATTATGTTCAAAGATTCCGTTACATACTAACATACGTATGAAGCTAATAAAAGCGTATTAAAAGAGGGATGTTATAAGTTGATCTCTTTGTTTGTCTGTATGTACATTTGTGACATCGTAGAGATTACACGAATGAACCGATTTTAATGCGGTTTTTTATTTGAAAGATGGTTCAATTGAAATAGTTCTTAGCTATGTTTGAAGTATGTTCAGCTATTAAAAAGTTTAAATGTTTTTCAAACTGATTTTTTTAGGTGAGCCACCAACATTATAGGCCCAAAGTAAACTTTACCTGCACGTGGTACATTCTGATGATTAACGCATGAGGCGATGGCTAAACTTGGTTTCCGTTGCGGGTTGTGAGGTCAGATGGCGGGTCGCCCCATATAAAATCAAATACCGTCAAATCTATGGTACCAGAAAGCGGACCCTGGTATTGAGCCTCTATAACGTCAGGCAGAAAGGTTAGGTTATATTTACGATCGGATATCTAACATTGAAACGAAGGAGTCTGGTATTTTTTATTTTAATGATACGAGTAGATTTAACGTATGATCTACTCGTATGCATTTATATATCTTAAATACGTATATACGTACTCACGCCTGTAATCCCCGAAGGGGTAGGCAGAGGTGGAACCAGTACACCGACATTTCGCCGAGCGTATCTCCGTCCCATAGTGTGATAGGGGGCGAGTCTACCGGGTACAATGCCAGACTCCAGGCTGATACTGAGCATTTCGTAATAGAAAAACCTAATATCACGTATACCCGACCCGGGGATCGAAACCGCGATCTCAGCGTCAGCTCAGTCGTAACGCGTACGCATTACAAATGTCTTAAATATAAACAATAAACCAATAAAAAAGCCAGACTTTTTATAGAATAGCTTATTTTGAATACAAACTCAAGTATATAATATTATGTAATCATTTGAATCAGCATAATTCAATTTATTTAAATGCGTCATAGAATAATTTGTACTATTGCGTTTTTAATATATTTGCCCATATTAGTTTCAAAACAATGTTCAATAAACGCTTCATGTAAAAGCTTATAAATGACCTGTCAATAGATAACATTAAAATAAACAGTTGCTTCCTTGGTGTAACAATTTAAATGATTTTTAACCGACTTCAAACAGAAGGTAGGCCCCTCGTATGCAAGAGGCCGTCTGGGTTGGCACCACCGCTTTGTCTATTTAAGCCACAGTAAGCACTGTTTTTTTTTGGTTTGGATTACTGCGCATTATGAAACTTAACTTTTTTGAGTGGTAGAGCTACGCTGAAGACACTTATCTACAACATGTATGGGCCGGCTCGTCCGGGTCATTACCACTGTCTCACAGAAAACCGGCGTAAAGTAGCAGCTTGCTGCTGCGTTTCGTACGCTGAGTGAGATATCCGGAGGCCCAAACCCCCTCCTTTTCCCAATCCCTTAGCTATCCCTTTCCTTTAAGGTCGGCAACGCACCCATGATTCTTTTGGTATTGTGGGCGTACATACCACCCACTTGCTCGTTTGCTGGCCTATACCATAAAAAATCTTATGTTTTGGAGTGACGAACGCAGTCCAATTTCAGTGTTTTGTATTTTTAAAGTTCAGTGTGGTGTTGCTTTTGTTTATGGTAGGCAGGCGAGTGATCTGCTCGCTTCGTCAATAAAGCTTTTAAAAAACGGAAGAGGTTATTCAAAGTATAAATCCAGGTCATGTTCTACTTGTCTGCCAAATTTCATCCAAAACCATTTAGCCGTTGCGGTGTGATAGACTAACACACATTCAAATTCACAAACTCACAATCATCCAAACTTTCAAATTTATAATAGTAGTAAGATTATAATAAGAAAGAAAGAAAGAAAACCAATTTATTTGTCACAGACAAGGACATATTACATACGCATGTACAAAACAATAAAAAAGAAAACAAAATATTAGTAGGATAATCGTTAAGAACCAAATCCGGAACCTTCCGTTTACCGTCAACTCACCACCTGCACCACGTCATAAACATATCAAAGCTCATTAAAAATATTTTAAAATTTAATTTTTCATACAAAATAAACTATCCTTTACAAAGGTAATGACGATTATAAAGGGCGATAACAGCACTGCACTCCCGATTAGTGACGTGCCGTGAGACGTTATCGATAAATCGACTCGATTTCCCGCGTCGCTATCTTGATTCACCGGCCGAAACAATAAATTTCCTTTGTTTTATTTAAAAAAAGTAAAGTGAAAAGTCATGATAGGAATTGCGATGTATGGCATATCTGTTGGTTATTTGTTGTTTTTTTTCACATAATTTCAAGATTTAAGACAGTGAATTTTTAAACCATAGTGGAATTTTAAATGTTATTCCATTGGTAATAAAAAAATACCATTGTACATTTATGTGTTCAATTTTTTCGGGACATTATCTCAATAATATTATATCAGTCCCATCGTACTATTATCACACTGAAAATTTGTTACATACTTATAGCGATAGAAGTGCTCTTGAACTGCAAAAACTTTTATGATAACACTTCAAATTCAAGTTAAATCATCATTAGGTGGTAGGTTCTTAGTATGCGAAGACCTTTTGGGTAGATGGTATCTTTTATGTAAGCACTGTTGTGTTCCAGGTTGAAGGATATTGAAGCCAATGAAACATTACATACAGTGTGCATTATGAGACCCAACCTTTTATATTTCGAGGTGAATAGCCCAGTGCAGTGACATGCAGTACTTTATAATTAAAATGTCTGTGTAATATTTATTCAGTTTACGAGCAGGCGATAATTACGCGAGTAACCTGCTCGTCTTATCATTCAGGGTAATAAAAATACATAGATACTTTTAATCCCTTACTTTTTTATAGAAACAATAAACCATTGCTTGACCTTTTAAATACATTTACTAGATACAAATACATTTTCCACTTAGAAAAATAAAGTGAATTACTTACCAACTGCTATAGCCATACAAGTAGACTCAAAAACATTTAAGTCTATAAATTTAAATTCATATCTATAGTATAAATCATCGACATCGATATGATAGCATCACTATCGGCCATATGCCGTCTCCCACATGCTTGGTAATTGGCCAGCTCGAAATGACCATAAAAACCCGCCATATTGTACGCTTGAGTTTTACGATAGCGAAAATTATTAAACACCCTTTTTGAAGAAGGTTTATAACGTTTATTAATGACTAAACTAAATTTGGATCTATTTTATTACATACATACGCACTCACGCCTGTAATCCGCGAAGGAGTAGGCAGAGGTGTAACTACTACACCCACATTTCGCCGAGCGCATCTCCGTCCCATGATCGCCATACCGGGCACAAATTTCAGACTCCGGGCTGATACTGAGCGTTTTCGTAATAGAAAAACCCAATTTAATTTGTGCCTGACCCGGGGTTCGAACTCGAGACCTCAGCGTCAGCCACAGTCGTAACGCGTACGCATTACAACTGCGCCACCGAGGCAGTCTATTTTATTCATTATCGTTTTAGGTAATGGGATGACAGAGAAATAATACCTTAGTTCCTGATTACTTTGTGGAGTAAATGTCTTCCGAAAGATTCCATTCCATTAATAACTAATTCAAGCAAAAAATGGTAAGCAGACACGACGCAGAAACAAAAAAATATTATCATCCGATTGTGCAGTTTTGAATAACGGTCAAAAATAAATATCCAACTCTTTTTTATATCAGAGGCTGATAAACAAGCAAGTGGGTCACCTGATGGTAAATGATTTCCACCGCCCATAAACGCCTATTTTTCATTATTTCTATTTGTGTTAATTGAGGTGTGTGTCTCTGTATACGCAGAATAAACGTTTAGCTATCTTTCTTTCTTTAAATAACTACTTACAACTGCCATTGCACAACCTAATTCTGTCATAATTACAATGTCAATGTCAATTCACAGTGCATTTATCATAACAATAATTACCACCCATATAACTCTACTATAATTATAGTTAACCTTTCGTAAACACAGGTTGCAAGTACGCTATCTAATATAACCGACCTCTGATATATGGAATAGGGTAGTTGACTAGATTCTTTTTATTATTTAAATCAATAAGTTACGTTACTCAAAATCTATTACAGAAAGAATTTTATAAATCGGACCAAAAATAAATAAGTTAGAAGCCATTCAAATCCTGTAGAAGGGGTAATTGTCAAATGACAGACGACGCAAACTTTGACGTCACTGTGTAAAATGTTCATTATGGTGCACGCGTGCAAGCGAGATAGTGAGATATCCCTACTACGCACCCACTTCTCCTCATACCAACATTTAAAGTCATAACTGCGGGCACATTAATGAACCAATTTTGATTGTGTTTTAAAAAAAGGGTTTCTTTTGCGTATCCTTTTCTGTTGCTTATAAAATTATGTTTCAAATTCAATATAGGAAACTACCCTATTGAATTGAATTACCTACTATTTAGTATAAGTCCTATTACTATTATAATGCTGCCTCGGTGGCGCAGTTGTAATGCGTAGGTA
The DNA here is from genome assembly GCA_905332985.1 of Mimas tiliae. NCBI lineage: Eukaryota > Metazoa > Arthropoda > Insecta > Lepidoptera > Sphingidae > Mimas > Mimas tiliae. The sequence goes on along the minus strand of HG995260.1, from coordinate 2,113,796 downwards.
CGCGTTACGACTGAGGCTGACGCTGAGGTCTCGGGTTCGATCCCCGGGTCGGGTAACAGTGATATTAGGTTTTTTTATTTCGAAATGCTCAGTATCAGCCCGGCATCTGGAATTGTGCCCGGATGGCAATAGGCTCGCCCCCTATCACATCATGGCATATACGCTTGGCGAAATGTGGGTGTACTGGTTACACGTCTTCCTACCCCTTCGGGGATACAGGCGTCAGTGCGTATGTATGTTACTATTATAAATGTGAAAGATTAGATGTTTATGAGTTTGTGAATTTGGATGTTGGTTAGACCATCACGCCTTAACAGATGACGGTTTTGGGTGAAATTTGGCACACATGTAGATCATGACCTGGATCAGAACATAGGTTTTTTGTCCTGGAAAAAGACGTTCACGCGGGCGGAGCTGCGAGCAAAAGCTAGTTACCTATAACATCGCTCGTAATAACTTTTTTGTATAAAAAATATTTTTTCCCGTTTACGCTTTCTAATAAAGTCCTTTTATTTTGTATCATGACAAGTAATCAATCATCATTAGGTAATATAGCTGTTAGATATATTATTTAAACACCACTTTGCCCTATACAACCCCTCCCAATCCGCAAGTACTCAGCATCCCTAAGAGTTCCGCGAGATGTGATTTGTCGCCGCGTCCAGACCACGCCCTTCAATACTCTGTACTTGTTTCATTCTTTTTGTATCGCATCCTGTGATTTGAGAGGAGACGGGAGATTATTGAACTGGGCTCAGAGGCATTTAATGGACTTCCCATTCGTATATTTTTTGTAAATAATGCAATTGTATGAATATACAAAAGGTAAAGTGTTAGTATGTTTAAAATATGAAAATCTAAGGGGTGTTTTAAGTTAGTATGTATAGAAAACGTTTACATTATACAAGGTTAGTCGGAACGGGTGTAGGAAGCTGGAAATCCATAAAAGTACCCGTAATTCTGAACAACATTATCATTACATTTTTTTTTCAAAATACCCAATTTTTATCGAAATATTGCTGTTCAAAGATTTTAGAAAAAAAAGAAAAAAAAAACGAAACTCAAGAATTGCACATTTAGGGGACATTCCGACGGGCGGCATCCGACAAACAGCCTAGCGGTAAAACAAAACGTTGTCAAAGAGTTCGCCGATACGAGTAAATATAAGAAATAGAGACGATATTTCTTTTAGTACAGTTACGTATTTTTTCTGAAATCTCTGAGCAGCAATATCTCTGTAAATATGGGGTATTTTGCAAAAAAATAAGCATAAATGTTGATCAGAATTACGGGTACTTTTATGGATTTCCAGCTTCCTACAACCATTCCGACTAACCTTGTATAAATGTTGTTTATATTTCTTTTGAGGAGTTCATAACCAGTTGCATTCACTAATCGGTAAACGATGAGTGAGTTAAGCAACCCTTGGTGCGGTTAGTCTATGGATGGGTGACCGCTTAGTAGTATTCCAACTGAGCGACTCCGTGCTTTGGACTGCAATTAAAAGTCGGTCCTGTAATGCGTACGACTTACGACTGAGGCTGACGCTGAGGACTCGTGTTCGATCCCCCGGGTAGGGTAAAAGTGAAATTGGGTTTTTCTATTACGAAAAGCTCAGTATCAGCCCGGCGTCTGAAATTTGTGCCCGGTGTGACAATAGGTTCACCCCTATCACATCATGAGACGGAGATACGCTCGGCGAAATGTGGGTGTACTGTTTGCACCTCTGCCTACCCCTTCGGGGATTACAAGCGTAAGTGCGTATGTAGTTACTTATTTAGATCCACTTTTTCCAAGGCTTTTTGTCTTCTAAATATTCAGAATTGTTCTAACCATAAATAATCATAATCAACTTTCGATTACACACTGTCTACTTTTTATTCGTATTGGCTGTTCAAAGAATAAAACGTGTTTTTTGGTAAACGCGTTCAATCAATGCGTTCTTATCGATTACATTATCCAAAAGTGATCTATTTTCCTCACAAGTAAAACCACGGGCAAAAACTAGTTTGATCGGCAATTTATATTAACTGCATACTTAGCAATTAATAATTCGTGTACTTTCGCAGGTGGAATTAAGTATAGGACTATGAAATATAATGCATAGGTAAAAAAACTGTAAATTACATATAGACATAAATAAATAAGCTTCTTTATTAGGATGGTCCCTCGTATGCAAGACGCCGTCTGCGTTGGTATCACTTTGTCTATTTCTGCCACCAAGCAGCATTTCTCCGAGCTTATTTCCGTCCCATGATGTGACAGGGGGCGAGCCCATCGCCATACCGGGCACAACTCCAGACTCCGCTTTATACTGAGCATTTCGAAATTTGATATTACGGGGGATGAAATACGAGTACATATATCGTACACTACAGGTTGCTTAAATTTGACTACACCTTTCTGTAACACGTTGTTTAAGTGCCTCGGTGGCGCAGTTGTAATGCGTACGCGTTACGATTGAGGCCAACGCTGAGGTCTCGGGTTCGATCCCCGGGTCGGGTAAAGTGGTATTGGGTTATTCTATTACGAAATGCTCAGTATCAGCCCGGAGTCTGGAATTTGTGCCCGGTATGGCGATAGGCTCGCCCCCTATCACATCGTGGGACGGAGATACGCTCGGCGAAATGTGGGTGTACTGGTTACACCTCTGCCTACCCTTCCGGGGATTACAGGCGTGAGTGCGTATGTATGTATGTTGTTTAAGTGATCAATTAAGTTAATCCTAACGTTTGTTTGTTACAGTTGTCATGCACAAAGATAAGGAAGACATCCACGGACACCGGCGAGAGCACTCTCCTTACGACCATGTAATGCCTGATGGAGAAATGTTTCTTCAGGTACGTATCGTCTCCATAGCAAGCCACTTTTTTGGTGGAGTGATTATTTTATTATTAGCTTGAATGACGAGACGAGCAGGTCGCTCGCCTGATGGTAAGCGCCACGCCTGCTCATAAACAGAAGCAACGTCACACAGAACTTTAAATAACAAAGCAATGCATGACACTGGACTGCGCTCATCACCCCGAGACATAAGGTGTTAAGTCTCATAATGCCCAGTAATTTCACTGGCTTCAATGTCCTTCACACCGGAACACAACAGTGCTTACACACTGCTGCTTGGCAGCAGAAATAGACAAAGCGGTGGTACCAACCCAGCCGGCCTCTTGCAAACGAGGGACCTACCACCTTGTCAGATTATATAGTATGTAACAAAAACCCTATTGTTCCTTTTAACCACGTTATCAGAATCGTAGTTCAAATGTAAAAAAATATCTCAACTAAGAAAAGTCTACCATAAAAATAACGATTGGCGATCGCCCGGTGGTTTATCAAAGGTGGTAGTTACTCGGTACGGTACCTGTTTACTATTACAGCGAGTCGCCGCTTTACTAATACGCACGTAAAACACATAAAATTATAGTTTTTAGTAGTATTTAATTTAAAATACAACTTTCATTGAGCTGCTGGCCCATTTTTATGTTAGATTTTTTCATTAGAGATATTTCCTTATGATTGAGTATCGATCCTCTAAACACAGTTCAAAGGACCAACAGGGTTTTTGTTACATGTTGTTTAAAGCTCTTTGCTTCCTTTATATTTCATTTGATATGAGGAAAGACTGATCACTAAAATACCTGTAGCAGACGCTCCGTTGGCTATATGGTCGGGTGCGGACATGTTACGACTACTGTGCTGCGGTCTCGAGTTCAATCCAATCGCGTAAAAGTGATATTGGGTTTACCTATCACGAAATGCTTAGGCAATATTGCTTATACTAATTTATCAGCCCGGAGTCTGGAATTGTGCCCGGTATAGTGATAGGCGTTAAGGAAAAATAAGCGGATAAACAGACATACAGATGCGGATAGTGACTATGTTTTATACTATGTACTGATTATAGAAACAATTTAGTTCCTAAGATATAACAAATTATATTTTGTAAGAAATAAAAAATATAGTGTTTTACAAATTGCATAGTTTACGAAATAAAAAAAAACTTGTGAATACTCCACTTATTAAGCGACGCGTAAACTAAAATTTTATTAAGCAACAGATAAACACATTTTCGCATGAATATTATGGATGTACAGTTAACCGATGAATATATGCAATGTCCGCGTATAAATCAATAGCAACTAGCCAAGCCATAAATAAAAGCCTCCTGACTGTACTTGAATACGTTTTTGAACGAAATGACTGTTTCCAATGTTTTGTACGATATGACAAGAGATAATCAGTTATGTTTTTATCCTGCCTTAGTGGCGCAGTTGTACAACTGCTGTGCTGAGATCTCGGGTTTGATCGCCGGGTCGGGTAAAAGTGATATTGGGTCTGTCTATCACGAAATGCTTAGTATCAGCCCGGAGTCTAGAATTGTGCCCCATCATGGGATGGTTACATTCGTCACGCATGAAGTAAATATGTTTTTATTCATGACGTTAAAAATGAAACGAACCTCTTCAATATTAAGAACTACGTTTGGGTTGTGGTTTGAGCCACGTGAATGTCTTTTCTGGGATAACTCCCATAAGGAGAGATCCTTTATATTGAATAAAATACGTTTATTGTGTTGAAAGGCAATAACAAATAATATTTTCCTTACAAAAATATTATTTTTCTTACAAACTTTTAAACCCCTTTCACCACTTAGGGACAGGATATTAAAAGTTTCTTAGTAATTATCTATGTCTATATAAAAATACACTGTCAAACTTTAATTTTTCAAATACAGTAGTTTAGTCAGGGTCCTAATAAATCCGTCAGTCAGTTTGGAAATTGGCTGACACTCTGACATGTATCTACATGTATAAATAGACTCTAGTTCGTTCCAGAATCTGTGGTCACAATTTTAGTTTTACAAGGACAGTTGTTTAGTCGGGGTGCTAATTAATTCGTCAGTTAGTCTGGAACTTGGTTGACACTGCCATGTAGCTGTGTATGAATAGACTCTAGTTCATTCGTAAATGTATCCCCAATCGTCCAAGACAATGTACAACAACTCTGAAACAATATATCAACGGCAAAGTAACTCGTTACTCAGACATGTCGCCGGGGCGCGCTTAACAAAATTGCAACCATGTACAGAAAAAAACACGTTTCATTTTAATTGCAAACATCTTACAATAATGCAGTAATAAATATGACGATTAACTTCGTATATAATTATAATTGTTTATATTTTTATCAGTTTTTATTGACGTAAAGTAATGGAGACGGGAAATAAAATATTGCCGTTTCGAACGATAATAGTCCTATTGCATTAATATTTTTTGTGCAATTTTAAAATCTTGATGCAGTGTGTTATTTCTCGTTTTTCGCTTTGTGATATTTTAGTAAGAGTTATGTGACAGCTTAAATATACGTTCAAAAGTATTTTTTTATTATTATCTGGAGTGACGAAACGGACAGGTCGCTCGCTTGATGGTAAGCGTCACGCTTGCCCATAAACAGAAGTAACACCACACAGTACTATGAATTACAAAGCACCGCGTGACATTGCACTGCGCTCGTCACCCAGAGACATAAGATGTTAGTCTCATAATGCCCAGTAATTTCACTGGCTTCAATCTCCTACAATCTGAAATACAACAGTGCTTACACACTGCTGTTTGGCCGCAGAAATATTTGAGACGTAATAGGTAGTCATTTTAACTGACTTCAAAAAGGAGAAGGTTCTCAATTCGGTGCGTTTTTTTTTGTTTTGTTTTATGTATGTTCATCGATTTCTTCGTCAATTGTAGACCGATTTTGTTGGAAAAAAAATTACTCGTCAGAGTTGAGCTGCGATGTGGTCCCTTATAAATTTGGTTAAGGTCTGATGACGGGGTACGGAGTAAAAATAAAACTCTTCTGGTAGTGTAGGTATTCATGGGCGATGCACCCACGCACCCGACCCACTTGCTCATTTTCTGGTGTGTGACGTGAACCCCTCTGGGGATAAACACCCAGACCCGAAAAAAATATTTGAGAATCACACAAAAAGTTTGTCTTGGTGCGGGAATCGAACTCGTGGCCTCTCGCTTCTGCAATAGCCCACTGCACCAGTGGCTGTTTAGTGATTTTTGATAAATATGGTATTTATTTTGCTATTTTTCAGGCACTCAACGGTTTCCTGATGATCCTCACGTGTGAAGGAGAAGTGTTTTTCGCTACCCACTCCATCGAAAGTTACTTAGGCTTCCATCAGGTAAATAATAACTTATAATAATATTAATAGTTTTATTATTCATGTCATCCTAGTAAATATGTATAGAATCAAAATGTAGAGATATACAGATTTCTCATAAATACTACAATATCGGTATGGCGATAGGCTCGCCCCTTATCACATCGTGGGACGGAGATACGCTCGGCGAAATGTGGATGTACTGGTTACACCTCTGCCTACTCCTTCCAGGAGGGATTACATGCGTCAGTGCATATGTATGTACGCACTACAATATCCTCTCGAAAACGCCACACATGTAATTCAGAATTCTTTTACGATTTCTTTCATAACAGAGAACGAAAAACAAGTAAGTGGGTCACCTGATGGTAAGTGAACTCTACCGCACCTAAGTATTCAGAATACATGGGAAATTATGCAATCGTTTCCAACCTTAAAGAAAAGGGATAATTAAGGGATTGGGAAGGGACCGGGAATTTGAGCCTCCGGATATCTCCGGATATGTAGTTTACCAATAGTGGTAGAGCCACGCTGTTGACAGTTTTGTCCACAGCATGAATGGACCGACTCAACCGGATCGTTACCACTGCCTCACAGAAAACCGATGTAAAGTAGCGGCTTGAGATATCCAGAGGCCCAAATCTCCCTCCCCTGCCCAATCCCTTTCCTTTAATGTCGACGACGCGCCTATGATTCTTTTGGTATTGTGAGCGTACATGGACGGTGGAGAACATTTACCATCAGGTAAGCCACTTGCTCTTTAGCCGGCGTATGCTATAAAAAAGTATAATATCCGCTCTAAACCGTCACACATGTAATTCTGAATCTCTGTCTATGCTTTTTACAAACACATTATTTATATCTTTACCGTACTTCAAATATGAGTTTACAACATTAAAACACCAAACCAAGTAAACCCACGCTAACGAACTAGTACGCACTAATCTACACCATCAGCCACAAAAACGGCGACAGTTTTTCTCGTATAAAAAAACAACATTAAACTTATTAATTGCCCGACCAGAGGCGAGATACCATCGCAATAGATGGATTTTAATTATACAATGAAATAATAAAGTGAACTATAAAAATATTAATTAAATTGCGATAAGTTCAGTTGAAAAGGCTTTATTTTTTTAATACCACCCCACGTTATCAGAGGCGGTGCTTATCGCCGCCATTTTTTGTGGAAAACTAAAGGTATTATTCGACAACTTTGGGGTTCCGTGTATAAAGAGAGTAATGAGCGGATGGCATCTAGTTTTTATTGGTCGTAATTTAAAAACTCCCTCGGTGGCGCAGTTGGTATCCGTTACGACTGAGGCTGACGCTGAGGTCTCGGGTTCGATCCCCGGGTCGGGTAAAAGTGATATTGGGTTTTTCTATTACGAAAAGCTCAGTATCAGCCCGGAGTCTGGAATTTGTGCCCGGTATGGTGATAGGCTCGCCCCCTATCACATCATAGGACGGAGATACGCTCGGCGGAATGTGGATGTAATGGTTACACCTCTGCCTACCCCTTCGGGGATTACAGGCGTGAGTGCGTATGTATGTATTAATGAAAACATTATATATTGACGACAGAGTCTAGTCGTGATACCTCGAAATGTAATAAATTTTTATCTACTTTTCAAGGTTTCGTTTCGCATTCCGCTGTTTGACGAAAATCTGTACAACGATTTAGAAAATAGTGACTTTTTTTCGGGTCTGGGTGTTTTCTCCCCAGAGGGGTTGACATCATGCAGGCGACCGATCGTAAAAACTACTATAACATGTGTTAAAAAGTATTACGCCGACCCCACTGAGAGTGGGATAAGGACCAGTTGAAGAAGATATATTATGGTTATGTTTGAAAAGTGGTAGAGCCACGCAGTTTCGCATATAACATAAATGAGCCATCTCTACCTGGTTATTACCACTATCTTACAGAAAACCGATGTAAAGCAGCAGTTTGCTGTTGCGTATCGTATGATGAGTGGATAGCCGGAGGCCCAAATCCCAATTTATTTTAAAGTCGACAGCGCGTCTACGATTCTTCAGGAAATGTGGGGATTAATAGGTGGTGCTGATAATTTTTTTTCCGAATGGATTTGTGATGTTTGCCTATATTGCTTTTACAGTTTCACCTGACAATAAAGCCGGCGCTTATGGCGCTCTAGCCAGAAATATATGTAATGTATTTAGTAGCCATTAAGCACAGAGGCGCCTTTTAGAAGGCTCAGTCCTCAGCTTGAGTAATCGCTGGGGAGTATAGCTTAGGGCCGCCGCTGCACATCATTATGCCGATGGTCAATTGTGGGAGCTCTTTGGACTCGCAAGCGTGTCCTATGTCGGGGTCGCGTATTATTATTGCGATTGGGGATGGGCAAGGATAGCGCTGCATCGATAGCGACTGTGATGGAGTCGTTGGGATCTGCCAAAACATGTTTGGGACGTCGACGGAGGAGAATCACTTACCGTCAGTTGTCTCATTTGCTCGTCTGCTGATCGTATCCTATAAAAAAATACTAAAAAATACTTTGTAACCAGTGTATTTGGAAGCCACGTCACCACATTAAAACTGTGCTCGTTAATAACAGCTCCGCGGCTAATAAACTCGACAATGAGTTATTGCTATCAGAGGTAAAAACCCCAATTTCGCCTCAATCCGACCCCACGCTATAAAACTTTCAGTTGGTATAAATTTTATTTGGTACCCCCCGCGTCTTGTTTGGTTCGGTCACCTGAATGGCAAAGATTAAATAAATATGTAGAGACTACAGTGTTTTGATTGAAGCTATAGGCACTGTAAATTTTAGATTTTTCTATTGAGGCCGTGAAATAACCGGTTTTTTCTGCGATATTTGAATCAGACTTTCAGAAGTTATTAGTACCTTTGTTTGAATATTGAATACACATCAGATCCGTTAGTCGAATCAGACGTCCAAGTCGGAAATATATAGATAGATAGAATATTCTTTATTGCACACTAAATAAAGTAGGTAGCTTATAAACGAGGATCATACAGTAAGGGTGATATAATGGGCGGTCTTATCGCAAACAGCGATTTCTTCCAGACAACTTTATCCAGACCGGAAATAGCGTCCGACTGTCTGAAGACTTGCTCTGCTTATCATGTCAATAAAACCGGATATGTATGGAGTGAATTCGATTCGCTAGTCTGATCAGTTACCCGGAAAAAATTGGTCGTTTATTCCCGATCTAATATGCTAACAATGTCTGGTTTTCCGGACCTCGTCGGACCTTAAGAACTTCTTTCTTTCTACCTGGCATTATCCCGGCCATTGCCAGGGTCAGCTTTTTCACTAAGACACCTCCACTTCGCCCGATCTTGAGTATCCTCTGTAGTAAGACCGTTGGCTCTCATATCTGCCATATATCTCTCATATATCTCATATCTCATTAAGAAATAAATATTTACCTAAACAAATATATATGAAACTGCTCTATATCGGATCATCAGCAATGCTTGTTGTGCTGATAAATGAAGAAGGCCGAAGCACATAACTTTTATCTAATACCGTAGATGCTCTTTACGTCGTTACCAATATTTGGAAGTGTTGGGATCTTTGTCAATAATTTGAGATCATTCATATAATAACACAAGCTCATGCTTATATCCCCGAAAAGGTAAACAGAAGTACAACTATTAATAGGCATTATAACAACTTCACTCTTCCAAATACTATGACCCCTAAAAACATTATAAGGGACACTGGTTGGTATCAAATCGATTAGAAAATCATTAAAATCACCGGTGCTTAGTGCACCGTGCATGTGCCACGTGGCGGCAATATAATTGCAACTATAAACATACAATAGCACCGATTAAACGGGAAAACATTGACGTCTGGGGCTTAGAGAGGGTTCAAAACGATTGATGGTTTAATGCTTCCAATTATATTTTAACAGACATGCAAAATTTAAACATTAAATATAAAAGAATATTCAAAACAAACAGTTGGTGTCCACAATCGCGTAACATAAGGGCATAAAAATACAGTCGAATTGAGAACTCCTTCTGCGAGGTTGGTTAAAATATCCTGTAACCTATAAGATATCCAACCTGGCCTTAGAAATCAAAATCTTAATTCACTGATTACAATGAGACTACTTAGAGCATCACATTCCTGACTGACTGCCTCGATGGCGCAGTTGTAATGCGTACGCGTTACGCCTAAGGCTAACGCTGAGGTCTCGGGTTCGATCCCCGGGTCGGGTAAAACTGGTATTGGGTTTTTCTATTACGAAATGCTCAGTATAAACCCAGAGTCTGGAATTTGTGTCCGGTATGGCGATAGGCTCGCCCCTATCACGTCGTGGGACGGAGATACGTTCGGCGAAATGTGGGTGTGCTGGTTACACCTCTGCCTACCCCTTCGGGAATTACAGGCGTGAGTGCGTATGTATGTACATCACATTCCTGACTTCTCGTACGTATAGAAAATTCAATAATTTATCATGCCATTTTCAACTTCTACTAAATTCTAAATATCCCCATACATTCGGCTATTACCCGATGCAGAGCGCGCCGGTACCCACCAGGTGTATCGATCCCGCACCCCAACTCAGAGGGGCTGAGCTTTACAAATTAGACGTATGACTCATCGTACATCAGCGATGAATTTTAAACTAGGCTTTAAATACAAATTGAAGGAGTACAATAAGATATAGATTTTACTAGGTGGTAGGTCCCTCGTATGCGAGAGGCCGGCTGGCACGAATTGGCTCAGGCATTTGCGACCGACATATTTCTCTGGTTACTTCAAATATGTTTTAATCTTTCTTCTTTCTCCTGGCTTTTCTTCTATCTCATTTGTACTCCTCGTACGCTTTCAGCACAATAATCTATTTTGTGTTGTTGTTGAGTTCATGAACATAGACTTGTTGTAATTTTATGATCTTTTTCAATTACAGTGCTCTAAACTCATCTAAGTGATAAGGGTTAGGCTCGCTTAATCTTCTTTTCCTCTTAGTTTCGTTTCATAAAGTTTCCATACTAATGTTCTTACTTTAGTATGGATTCTCTCATATATTATTCTCAGCCGTTACAAATTAAAAATATGGTTGTGATGACCCTTATTATTACCTATATACATACTAAAGAAAACAGTCCTAACGTAGCCTGGAATTAGTCAATTGTAAAATATTTTGTAATGCACCTAAACTTAGAAGACCTAAGAACAGGTGAAATGATGAGTTCGATCCATTTGGTATCAATAGGAAAGAGTTTATAGACGACATTTTGTTTTATAACAGACGCCAGTAAACTAGCAAATGGGTCGCCTAATGTTACTCGTAAGTAATCTGTGGTATTATAATATAATACCAGAGCAATCATAGATTCGTTGCTAACTTTAAAAAAAAGGAAAGAGGATTGAGTGGTTGATTTGGGTAACTGAATTAATTGCAAGATATAAGAAGAGGCATATAGCCTGTAGCGGGCAGTTTATAGCTTTAAAAATGGAGACAGCAGAGACATGATATTACAATATGATAACTACACGCGATTTTTTTTTATATTGTGAAATAACTAACAGCCCTAACAACTTGGACTCAAGGGGGCTGTCAAGTTTTGGGTAATTAGTTTGTATTATGAGTCAGCATTGGCAAAATTTTAATTGTTTTTACGTTTTACATATTTATATAAGGGGAACTGTGTTGAATTTAAAAATGCTGCACTTATTTGAATATCAATGAGTATCAGTTAAAAGTGAAAAAGTAGGTAGGTAATATGTATAAATTTTCAGATAACCTACAATTTGCCAAATAAATTAATGACGTTCATGAATCTCGCGATGAAGTGGAATAAGGATCATCAAGGGTTCGACCCGTCGTTGTTCTAGGTTAGACACGTGATTACGGCAGTTCCGAATTGTTTATCAGTTTCTCTTGAGATACTCGTTTAATGTTGGTTTTTGTTAGTGCTTAGGTATGTGGTGAACTATATTGTGTTGTCTGTCCTTGTATTAAAACTGTAATTTATTAATAAAACTCCGTTTTTTGTACTAACATATTTTTATTTATCAATTAGACATAAGATACATTGACAATAAGTTAATTTATCGCTAAAATAGCCCCATAGCATGGAGGTAGGGGAGGATGAACCTCCGGATGGAGGCGGCGGACCTGTTGCTATGGAGGTCTCAAGTCAATTACCCCAGTCTACAAATAAAAGGGCCCTCAAACGCCCTATGTTAGATACTGAAAATGACAATGTCAACCCCAAAAAAACTACACCACCAACTCAGTCTGTTCAGGATGTCTATACATGTCCAGATTATGACGATAAATTCGTATATTCTTCTGCTGATAAGGGCCCTTTTCTTGTACATATTAGTGGTAATAATAATCCATCTATCCAGACCCTAAAACTTGCCAGAATACTGTACCAGGCCAATGTCTCAGGCATTGTCCAGGGAGGTATAAAATCCGTAGGCAGAGGAAAGATTTCTGTAGTATTTGACTCGGCTGACACTGCCAATAAATTTATTAACTCCCCCACTATCTCCCAGAATAATCTCACAGCTATGATCCCTAAATTCCATCTGTCCCGCATGGGAATCGTAAGGAATATACCTACCGATTGGTCCCTTGATGAACTGATCACAGGTCTGCAATATCCAGACCACTGTGGTCAAGTCCTCAAGGCTCGCCGGATGAATAAAAAAACGGTTAATAACGGCGTTACAGAATGGTCTCCCTCCACTACAGTGGTACTGACATTCAGAGGTTGTTCCCTCCCTGAAAGAGTATTCTGTTTTAATTCCTCATTACCTGTCTCTCTCTACCAGCTCCCTACTATCCAATGCCGTCAATGCTGTCGCTTTGGCCATGTCACCTCCCAATGCAGATCTCAGCCTCGGTGCTACCGTTGTGCACAGCAGCATAGAGGTAACTCGTGCCCAGTTCCAGAACAACAAGCCTCTTGTTTACTTTGCTCTGGTAACCATATGGCTACATACCCCAACTGCCCCGAGCATTCGAGGCAAAAATCGATCAAAATGGTTATGTCAGAAGAAAATATATCCTTCTCTGAAGCCTCCCTCAGATTCCGTCCTGCTCGCAAGTCTTTTGCAGATGCTGCAAAATCCCCCACCCCAGCTTCTCCTTCTCCCAAAATAGCAACCCCACCTACACATCCCTCTTCAAACCGGTCATATAAAAAAACTGTTACCATTGACCGCCGGCCTGGATCCCCTAGTGAAAAGGGCTATGATACATATGCCCACTCTGTTCTAACCCAGTCCCCAAAATCAGTTCTCTCCAACGGCTGCGCACTTTCCTCTCCAGTCTCAATAGACCCACCTTTCGCTCCTAGAACATCCTGCTCCTCCCCATCTCCAAACGACAACCTTGTCGAACTACTCCTTTCTATCCTCCTCAATATTTCCTCCAAATTTAGTGATGCCCTTCCCCCTAACGTCTTCTCCCTGTTACAACAACTCTTCACCCAATTTAATTCCCTCAATGGATCACAAGTTTCTACAGTGGAACTGTAGAAATATCCGTCATAAAAAACACGCAATCATCCACTTGATAAATACTCACAGTCCCCTTGTTTTTGCCGTCTCTGAGACATGGCTACGGCCTGGTTCACCCTTTAGGGTATCCGGTTACTGCTGTCTCAGGAACGACAGAGATGATGGCTGGGCTGGTTGTGCTCTCCTTATTAAAAGATGTATTACCTATTCCCAGATTCAACTCCCGCCCCATGACCCCTCCTTCCAAATAGTTGCTGCAAGAATACTAAACATTTCCTTTGTCTCCATTTATATTCCCCACCCCAATGTAAATCTTATAAATAACCTACGTAGTGTCCTGCTAACAGTTCCTCCCCCAATATTCGTTATGGGTGATTTTAATTCTCATAATATCCTATGGGGATCCCGCCATAGTGATGCCCATTCGACAATTCTCCTGCAAATGTTTGACGAACTCAATGTTTGCGTTCTTAATGACGGGTCGTCGACAAGAAGAGTCCCCCCGAACCAGAACACTAGTGCAGTTGACCTCACTCTTGCTTCTCCTAACTTATCCCCTAATATATCTTGGTCAATCCTTCCTCTTTCCTATGGCAGTGATCACTTCCCACTGTTGTCTACTTGGCACAATTCCTTTACTCCCAGGCTGGTGCCCGAGCCTCTTTTGAGGTACAGGCTCTCCAAGGCAGACTGGAGTTGCTACAGACAACACCTAGATAATATAATAGCATCCATTCCTCATATTATAACTGATCTGAACTACCTTTCAGTATATGGTACATTTTCTGATGCCTTGATCTTAGCAGCCGATTCATCAATTCCCTTAAAAAATTCCATTTGTGGTAAAATCCCGTCCCCTCCGTGGTGGGATGCCGACTGCACAGAGGCTGTGAAGAAACGCAACACAGATGAAGTCATCTTTGCATCAGACTTGACAATGGAAAGTTATATAAATTTTAAAAAATCAACTGCTAGATCCAAGAGGATCCTTGCTAAGAAAAAGACTCAGGGCTGGTCAAATTTTTGTCAATCCCTCTCTCCCCGCTCCCCGCCTGCATTAGTGTGGAAAAAATTGAAAATCTTTCGCAGATCTTTATGCGATATTCCCAGTCCCCCTTCCAATAATACTGATCCCTGGCTTCAAGATTTTTTTTACAACTTGGCTCCTCCAACAATTCCATTTAAAGATTCTTTCCCTTCGGCCCTCCCTCTTGATCCCAGTGATCCACTCAATGATCCCTTCTCCCTAGCTGAGCTTTCCTGTGTTCTCGAACGACTTAAGGACTCAGCGCCCGGCATTGACGGCATCCCCTACTCTTTTATATTCATGGCCTCCCAATCTTCTAAATCCTACTTCCTTAATATATTAAATCATATCTTCCTTAATGGTATAGTCCCAGACTGCTGGAAGACACAAATTATTATCCCTATTCTGAAACCAGGTAAGAACCCCAACCAAGCCTCTTCATATCGTCCTATTGCCCTTTCCTCAACATTAAGCAAAATAATGGAACACATGGTTAAGAACCGTTTAGAATGGATTATAGAAAACAGAGGGCTCTTATCCAACTCTCAATTTGGTTTTAGACGCGGTATGAGCACTATGGATAACTTGTCGATATTCACTACTGATGTCCGGTTAGCTTTTTCCCATGATGAAAATGTCATTGGCGTTTTTCTTGACATTAGCGCAGCATATGACAATGTTCACCTTCCCTTACTCAGGCAGAAAATGCTACAGCTGAGTATTCCGGCGAGGATGATCAACATAGTTTGCAACCTCCTCATGGGCCGGTCTATCGTACTAAATACCGATAAACATGACCATTCCTCAAGGATGGTCTGGAGAGGTCTTCCTCAGGGCTCAGTCCTCAGCCCATTACTATACAACATTTATACAGCAGAACTTGACAAATCTGTCAATTGCTTTGTCAACGTCCTGCAGTATGCAGATGACGTTGTCTTGTACACCTCTGCCAAATCCTTAATAGATGCCTCTAGCAGGATGAACTCTGCATTATTCTATCTGAACCAATGGCTTAACAAACACCACCTTTCTCTCTCAATCCCAAAATGTGTAGCTGTCATTTTCTCCCGTAAAAGATCTCTTCCCTCCATACTTCTATCTGTTGATGAACAAATAATTGAAATAAAAAATCAGGTAAAGTTTCTTGGCGTAATCATAGATTCAAAATTATCAGGCATTCCTTATTTAAAATATTTAGAAAACAAGTGTGAAAAAAGCATTAATGTCATGAGAGCGGTCTCTGGTGTCCGATGGGGATCCCACCCATATAACCAGAAGCTGCTTTATAATGCTATTATCCGCAGTCACTTTGATTATGGGTGTTTCCTTTTGGAGCCTTGTAACAAAGCCACTCTAAAGCTGCTAGACAAATTACAGGCAAAATGTCTCCGCATAATAACAGGAGCCATGAAATCCTCTCCTATAAATGCTCTTCAAATTGAATGCCTAGAACCCCCTCTTTCTCTCCGCAGGCAATTCCTTTGTGACCGATTTTTTGTTAACACCCTTCAGAGATCATCCCACCCCCTTCATGTCAAACTCCACCATCTTAACCATTTAGTCCATAATTCCAGTTATTGGACCCACAAACCCCCCCCTCTTCTTGTCAAAAGCTATTTAAAATATTCTAACCCCTATTTAAAAGTTTTGCAAACTAACTCCCATTTTCTTTTTACATTTGACTTTCAATCCTTGATCTTCAAACCCAACATTATTCTTTATTTCGGAATAAAAAAAAATGACTCAGATGCAGCTCATAATTTTAACCAAATACTGTTGGAGAAATGGAAGGATTGGATTCCTATATATACAGATGCTTCCAAGACTTCTGACTCTGACCCTGTTGGAGCAGCTGTCTGGATTCCTAAATACAAGATTATACTTAACTTTAAATGCCCTCCCCAATCCACAATATTTACCGGTGAAGCAATAGCTATTTTGGAAGCAGTCCAATTTGTTCTTTCCCATGGTCTGAGTAAAAGTATAATTTTTTCCGACTCTCTTAGTTTACTTCAGGACATTCTTAAATCTCCGTTCCATAAACAGCAATTCTTCCTGACCCTGGAAATTAAAAATATTCTTTTTAATTGCCATATGGCAGGAATTGAAGTAGTTCTGGCTTGGATCCCAAGTCATTCCGGCATCCATGGCAATGAAATTGCTGATCAATGTGCTCGTAATGCTATCTCTTCAGGGATGGACACTCATAAACATTGCTATACCAGAGACTTGTTAAGTGGGACTAAATCTGATTTAATGGTATCTTGGGATCGGCAATGGCAGGTCTCAAGAACAATCAAAGGGATACATTATGGATCAATACAACCCCATATCCCACTAAAACCCTGGTTTTTTAAATACCGTCGGATTAGCAAGAAGCTCACCTCAACTATCATCCGATTAAGACTGGGCCATGTTTGCTCCCCCGTGTTTCTTGCCAAGATTCGTGTTCGCGACCATTCGCTGTGTGAATGTGGAATAGATGAGGGTACCGTATAACATCTGTTCTTCAACTGTCCCAGAGTGCCTGTTCCTATTTATGATATCCTTCCCTCAGAATTCCCCCGACCTGTGAATGTCAAGGTCTTATTGTGCACAGTCTTCTCTAGCCAAGTAAAATACCTATGTAAATTTATTAAAAATAATAACCTTTACCTCTAAGTTTTCAATTTTTTTTTAGCAATTTTTTGAAATTAGAATGTCAATTCATTTTGAATTCCATATAAAAGCCTATATCCCTGATTTTTTTATTCCTTGATCTTATATTCCACTATCGTATTTTATTTATGTTTGTGATATACAAGTGATGTGTATGTATACTTATATCCTCTTTGTATGTATCTCTATTGTATGTTAGATTGTGTCCGTCTAAATCATAGAGGGAGAATACGTATAAATAAAGTACTCTGTGGTGTATTTATTTCTCAGCTGTTTATAGTGTATTATCTATGGCATATTGTTTATTGTAAGAGCAGAGATATATATACTCTTTGACCATTTCTTTGACTATTATATAAATATTATTAGATGATTAGTGTAAATGTACATAACAAAAACCAAAAAAAAAAAAAAAATGATTTGCCCTAAACCTCTTTTTACTTTTATTATTATTTTTTTCCTTTTTCTTATTGATATTTAATACACCCGTCGTGTCATTGTTGCTATTCGTAACTTCGGGTCGAATGTGTTTATAATTACCACCCACTGGAAATTGGCAAAATCACCGATGAAACGGTGGAGCCACGAATTATAAAAAAAGAAGAAGAAGAAGAAGAAGGATCATCAAGAATCTAGAAACCTCTCATATGTGAAAAACCGTCTTACTAGATACCATCAGTGAAATTTTGGGTAGTATGAGACTTAAAATCAAATTTATCAGGGTAACTTATTAATTTATTTATAATGCTTTATTGTACATTAGACACTTATTTAAACTAAAAAGACAATTAACTATTGAACATAGTACAATTGGCGGCCTTATCGCTCAGGGCAATCTCTTACAGGCAACCATAGGATGGAGCTAGGTGTACGATTATGAGAGGGCTGTCTAAGAGTACATGAAATTAGGTTGTATTACGGATAATCGGTAACGAGCGTAATATAGGGCTATGGTGTACTTTGTAATGCAAAATTCTGAGTAATGTTGCTTCTTTCTGTTTATGCACAGACGAAATGCTTACTCTCATACCTTCTCGTCTCATCATTCAAATGAATAAAGAAAACATACTAGAATTAACCATTTCTTTTTACTCATAAAACACATCTACAAAAAAGCCCATCAATCAGAAACACGGTATTGCCAAAACAATGGTAACAAAATAGGTGCCAGGCAACGGTCACCCCTCTACCAGTGAAACAAAAACCAATTACCCAACAAATCATCTTTTGACGTTTTATGCCACAGCAATATGTTTTGGTTCACTATACTACCCCATACATTAGGGTTGTATCTTTATTTATCGATTCGGTTGGAAATTTGGTTCACGTCCTAATCTTTGTTATCATAACAATACTAGAATCAAAATTAAGGGTTATGATGACCAAGGATAGTCCTACTCTTCTATTGTAAGAAATAGTTTTACCTTAATTATAATAAAAGAATTGCTCAGTTATTATGAGATTAGACTATTCCCGATGTGATTTCTCATCGGCAACACCTCAAGAACCAACCGATTACAAAAATGTCGCACTTCGTATACAAAATTTCGTCACTTATTTTACTCCCTCAGAAAATGAATTTTCGTGCTTTTATAGTCTATACCCACCGATTTAGATTAAGCGTCAGTCTGTGTTAAGAGTTTTATTTTGGAGACGAATTTTATCATAGTACTAAACGGTTTAGTAAAATAATTCCCTAGCCATTCATATTCCTTCTGAATGAACGAAATATTAGTCGCATTTAAGTAATACTGGAGAGTAACTAAACATACTTTTATAGGCATAGAAAGTCTAGAATCACAAAACACCTCATTTGCTTTGTAAATTCTGAACTACGAACTAAAAACTTACTCGACTCGCTTTGAAACTCCTCAATCGATACTTATTTCATCGACAACCCCCTTGTTTCCCATGTGCAATTCGCCTCCCTACTTTCCATTTAAATTTGTAAAAATAGGGTCCCGAAAGTTGTACATCGCACCATTGATTATCAATTTGTCTTGTGCTAGCGTTTCTGCATTATCAACACTGTTTACACGGCTTTTTATTTTGTTATGGTGGATATTATTAACATTATCAATTTTGGACTCTATCCCAATGAAATTAAGGTTGGTAGTGGATAGATGTAATTTTGGAATGAACACGTCAATCTTGGTTACAGATGATAGGTTAATGAACAGGGTCTAATCGATTTTCGGGCCTTTCTGTGGTTTATTGATTTACGATTCGTTTGTGACTTGCTCTTTTTATACAACTTTTTCTTCTTGTTATTGTTTAATTGAATGTGGTTAGTTGAGAATTAATAGTGTTTAAATTAGTATAGTGTCTTCATCAATGCGGGGGTCTCTAATTAGACAGTCTCAGATGTTTTAAACTAAATCAGTCCATGTTTTTTTCCATATATTTCGTCTCGATTGGAAAGATTCAAAATCTTAAGAATCAGCTGCTCTTAAGATACACGTATTTATTACATTAATATGCGATTTATAAATAGTGGCAAATAAGCCACTACCACTTTTCGTCGATTTTCTGTGATTTTTGTGATACACACTTATATTACTAGGATAGTAATCCTAGTAGGATAGGCTGGCAAACGAGCAAGTGGGTCATCTGATGGTAAGTGATCTTCACTACCCATGTATGCCCAGAATTGCTGACCTTAAAGGAAAGGGATAGTTAATGGACTGGGCAGGGTATTTGGGCCTCCGGATATCTCACGATACTCAGCAGCAAGCTAAAGGAAAGGGATAATTAAGGGATTAGGAAGGGGTTTTGGCCTCCGGATATCTCACAATATTGAGATATCCGGATCCGCTGCTACTTTACGTTGGTTTTCTTCGAGAAATTCAGTGGTAATTACCCGCTCATGTCCGCCCATTCATGTTGTAGACAAAACTGTCTACAGCATGGTACTCAATCTTAAAAATATGTGGTTATACATTAATTTTCAACACCTAAAACAACCCTACTTCTTCCAGTCAGACATAGTCCATCAATCAGTGTACGAGCTGGTACATTCAGAAGACCGCGAGGAGTTGCAGCGTCAGATCCTGTGGAACTCATTCCTACCGCCTGAAGTCAGCAACCTGAGTCTCCAGGACGTCCTGCGACCGGAGAGAGCGCACCTGCTTGAGAGGAGCTTTACTGTTAGATTTAGGTGTTTGCTGGATAATACGTCGGGGTTCTTGGTGAGAAATAAGTTTTTTTATTATACTGAACGACGAAATGAGGACTTCTATTGCCTGATGGTAACCCCTGTCCATAAAAAAACCAAACAGATCCTTGAATTACAAAGCATATTAATCTGGCACAGAAAAGTTAAAACACTGCACCTGATAATAAGTGCAAAGCAGTCTATATATATATCCTCTGTGGCGCAGTGGGCGAGTAGGCGGCTGCGAAGCGAGAAGTCATAGGTTCGATTCCCGCACTGAGACAAATTTTTGTGTGATCCACAATTATTCTTTTCGGGTCTGAGTGTTGTGGGACCACAAGTCCCGCGAGGTTCCTGATACCCACGATACAGGTTTACCAAGTGTGGGGTCAGGACTATGTGTGTGACTGTTGGGTGTATTTATTTATTTATTATTTAATAACGATTGTCAAGAAATATTGCATCCCTTGGCGGTCCTCATAATTATGCCAACCCAAAGAAATTGTACATACCTACACCAGTTGATGCCAATACGCCCAATCACATCATGGGACTGAAATAAGCTCGGCGCACTGTAACTGCACTCATTGCAACTCAAATTTGTTGCAAGCATAGGCATGCAAACGAGCAAGTGCGTCATCTAATGGATGTGAAGTGATCTCCACCGCCCATGAAAGTCCACAATACGAGAAGAAGCATGGACGCGTTAATGACGTTAATCGAAGGGTATTGAAAAGGGGATTAGGGCCTCCGGATATCACTGACCGTACGAAACGCAGCAGACAGCTGCTGCTTTACGTTGGTTTTCTGCGAGAAAATGGTGATAACTTGATCGAGCCGGCCAATTCATGCTGTAGACAAAACTATCCAGCGTTGCCACCACTCAATGTGTGGCTCTGCCTACCTCTTCAGGAAAACAACCGTGACATTATGTTACATGTAACACATCTATGTCCCAATAGATTATAATAAAATTAACCTCCTCCCCAGCGATTGGACATCCGAGGACGTATTAAAATCCTCCACGGCCAGAACAAGAAAACTGAGGAACCTCCGCTGGCGCTGTTCGCGATATGCGCTCCGTTCGGGCCTCCAAGCCTCCTAGAAATACCTCAGAAGGAGGTCATGTTCAAAAGCAAACACAAACTCGATCTCTCTCTAGTCTCTATGGATCAAAGGTTGGTAGCATTCTGGACTTTATTTTAGGCATAGTTTGGCACAACTTAAAATAAAACAAATAGAAAAAATAAAATGTAATTTATATTAAGTACATATTTTTAAAGTAATTGGAATGTAATTTAGTAAAGAAATACATGAATAATGTATTGATTAAATTATTTAAATTATATAAATATATACGTAAGAATACTACATTAGGTATTAGGTAGGTATTAGATTTATATACCTTGTGGTAATATAAATCTATATTAATTCTATTGAATTCAATAATGACAGCCTTTGTGGCGCAATGGGCGAATAGCCGGCTGCGAAGCGATAGGCCGTGAGTTCGATTCCCACACCAAGACAAATGTGTATGTAATCCACAAATATTTATTTCGGGTCCGAGTGTTGTGGGACCGTAAGTCCCTCGTAGTTCCTGATACCCACGATACAGGTTAACCTAGTGTGGGGTCAGGATTATGTGTGTGACTGTTGGGTGTATTTATTATTATTATTGATGATAAGCAGTATGATGATAACAATTTTTTTATATTTTCGTTAACATTAGTGTGTTAGTTAACATTGGTTTCTATAATCTCTAATAAATCTTTAATAATCTAAGTTGGACTCTCAGAATATCTAATTTAGTTTTTTTCCCGCACATCAGATATTTGTATTGAACTGTTACTGTTAAACATTTACATTGATATTACTGTTCAAACCGCTTAGATTTAAAGCTGAGTATCAAATTTACCTACTGTGAACTTCGCCCAAACGCGCCCATTGAGAACTCTACAAGAAATTCTGAACTTAAAAATAAAGAAACACATTTCCGAAACCACCCAGACACGAAAAAAGAAAAAAAAACCATCCCCACGTGGTAACAATTGTAATATTTGTAATAAAAAGTTGGCCGGATAATTGTCAGCCAGTTAGTCCGGAACGGCGCGTCGTTAACCTGTGGGAATTCCACGGTTATAACTTTTGGAAATGTATATAGGATACGTGCAAATCGTGATGTTTTAAATTTGTCTGTGATCATAGATATCTCATATACACCCAGAGATGTAATAAGTAGGTTTATACTGCTTCAAATATCCTAATACTCGGTGACTGCCTCGGTGGCGCATTTGTAATGCGTACGCGGTATGACTTAGGTCTCGGTTTGATCTCCGGGTCGGGTAAAGTGATATTGAGTTTTTCTCTCATGAAGCTTAGTATCAACCCGGAGTCAGAATTGTGCCCGATATGGCGATAGGCTCGCCCCCTATCACATCATCGGATCGAGATAAGTTCGGCGAAATGTGGGTCTACTATTTATACCTCTGCCTACTCCTTCGGGCATTACAGGCGTGTATGTTTAAGCTAATTATCATCATTATACTAGAGGGTAGGGCCTTCGTATGGGATAGATCTGGTAGGAGCCACCATTTTGTCTATTTTTGGCACCAAGCGTCAGTGTGTAAGCAGGTGCTTACTAAATAGTTGTGTGACACCACTTAATGACATCCGTGGTGCTTTACATCTGGCTTCTCCAGTTGTAAATGTCCTTGTGCCTGAGGTTAATGCCTCCTTTGTTCATTATTTTGTCTACCGCTTTGCTATGGAGGGAAGTGGACAATTAATATTTCCAACTCCTCCTTAACTTTCTATTTGATTAATTTCGTTGCGGGACAAGGACAATTTAGCATTTCCAGAGACTCGCCAAGCTACACTGCTCGGTGTCAACAAAAATGCGTGCCACTGTCGATCCTGGTGCATAGGAGTTAACAGTGGCGGGTGTGTGGGCAGGATAGTCTAGTAAGCAGTTGTTTTCAGATCTCGCTCCCGGATCAGCCATATAACAATATCTTCGCCCCTCGACATTACTGGACTGAACTGTACTTACCTTCAGATGCCAGAACTTTAAAAAACGTTATAAATGGTGCTGGTATCATTTATGGGAACGCGTGTGGTCGCTTACCATCAGGTCTCGTCATTCAGCTGAATAAAAAACCATCAACCCCGATTTTCTCAGCAAGGCTAAAAAATACCAACAACCTAAAGCGAAATGTGATACAAGATTCTCATCATCTCATCTGGTACTTGCGAATGGTTTAATTGAGTTCTATTGTATTGTTTTCAGGGGTAAGATGCTGTTGGGTTACACAGACGCTGAGCTAGCCAACATGGGCGGCTACGACTTAGTGCATTACGATGATTTAGCTTACGTGGCGAGCGCTCATCAAGAATGTAAGTATTTGAACGTACCTAATTCGATCAGTATTTGGTTTCATCACATAAACATGTCAGAGAAATATGATTAATTTCTTTATTAACTCCTTTATAATAGAAACTAACTTTGTACTAATAGACACAAGAAAGTTTAAGAATAACGGTAGTTCTACCAATTCATTTAATTAATCATCTCTTCTTGACTCCAGAATACGTAATTCTTCTTCTTTCACCTACCGCTATTCCACTCATTCCACATGTTACAGAAAGATTTGGCTTGTAGTTTTTACGATCAGACGCCTTCCTGAGGTCAACCCGTCTTCCGAAGGATATGTATTGCCAATTGTTGTAGCTAATTCAACGACGACCCTGACCTTTGCTTTGATAATACAATAAAAAATGCTTCAATTTGTTTCAGTGTTAAAAACAGGTGCTTCCGGCATGATCGCATATCGCTTCCAGACGAAGGATGGGCAGTGGCAGTGGCTGCAGACATCCTCAAGGCTCGTCTACAAGAATTCCAAGCCTGATTTCGTTATTAGTACTCATCGGCCGCTTATGTTAGTATATATATCATCTAATAATCTTTGTGTATATTTAAAGTGGCGGGTCCCTCGTATGCGAGAGGCCGGCTGGGTTGGTACCACCGCTTTGCCTATTTTTGCCAAAAAACATCTTTACTGACTAAATTCGTGCTTTAATGGTGAAGAAAAACATTGTGCAAAAACCGGCATACTGCAAAGAATTGTTCAAAAGAATTTCGGAGGTATGTGTCTAAAAACCCGCATAAGACCAGCGTGATAGACTAAGGCTTAACCCCTCCCATACAGTATAGAAAACCTATGCCCAGCAGTAGGACAGTATAATAGTGCTGATATTATTATATAATGTGTTTGATTCCATTCTCAATGTGTGCCGTTGACGATATTGGCTTACGTAATCAAACGTAATATTATACATATAGCTATATAAAAGAAAGCGCATTCCAACAACAAAATTAAGTTTAATAAATTATTAATTAACAATCCAAATAATATCGTATTAATATAACAAAACAAACTTTATTTCCAGGGAGGAAGAAGGTCGAGATCTCCTCGGCAAAAGGACGATGGATTTCAAAGTTAGCTACCTCGATACTGGTCTCACCAGCCTATACTTCTCCGAGAGTGAACAGCTATCAGGCTGTGAGACCACGGTCACCACTCCTCCACGAGCCGCTAGACGTTACAAGACCCAACTCAGGGACTTCCTATCAACCTGTAGGAATAAACGTCGAGTGCCAACCACCCCTGCTCCTCCACCAGTGGATTACATCGCAGCTGATGCGGTAGCAGCTGCATACACAAACCTCAACGGAGCCTATACAGCATCATACGGAGAATATCCTCCAGCCCCCATTCATTACGCCCCTCCACCCTTAGACGACAGATTCCTCACAGCAGACAACTTATTCCATCAGTATAAACCTTTATCCTACCACTATACTCCTTACGCACCAAATGGCTTCCTAGAACCAGCTCCACCTCCTGGGTACGAAGTGGCTCCAACGTACCACAGGCCTCCTTCCAGGGAATATACGTATATAGATAGTAGTGGGAGGTATATGAGTCCTGTGGCTGGACAGGAGAGGAGGTCCCCCAGTGTGGTCCCAGGACCCAGTCCTGCAGGGTCCAGTGGGTCAGCGGAACAGGACAGGATGCAGCAACAGACAACGGAGATGCCGCGGCAGACTGTCCTGATGTGGGGTGCTGGTGGTACGGCTCAAGAGGTTCCTGTGGAATACTCGCCCCCTCAGGTTTGGAGATATCACCCTTCACATTACCACACCGCTGAGGCGACCCAGTGAAAGCTTGTGCAATTTTATTTAGTTCGGTTTCCAAACTTCAAGTAACTTCTGACCACAGACATAGATCTAATATAGATGGCGCCTTCGTCGCATGTTGAAACCGAAAAGTAATCCTAAGCAGTCATGAGCACTTTGCTTTATTCCAATCTCGATGTTATCAATATACAGCGTTAGCCGTAACGAACAAACGAAAAATGGCTTGTCGCCCCCGTAAGGTGTTGAAAAAACTCTTCAAAAGTGGTCCAAGGATGTTTATTTTTACTTAATTGCTCATGTGACGTCATAGCAGGTACAAAAGTATCATGCTTGGTTTCCATACACATATAAGTAAGTGTGACGTCTATAAATATCTATGTCTGTGATTCTAACAAAGATGTCAGGGCTTACTTTTGTTTCGATATCTTGGGTAATTTCAACGTCCTTTGTAAATGAAAACTTTGTTACCAGATATAATTTTCTTAATTTTATCCTAACGATACCTCGCTCAGTTGGATAGTATGTAAAGTGAGCAGATCTTGGTCTTTCAGACTTAAACAGGGTCTTTCCAATATCATTGTAGATAATTTTTTATTGTATATTTATAAAGAATTCTATCCAAATATATTAAATAGTAGTCCATTTTTAATTGTAAGTAATTTTAGACATCACGCTATGCTAAGGGAACCACTCACGACATTGTAGAAGTCGGCAATTATTTTTTCAATAAATAAACAAATCTGACAAGAATTCCTACAACATACCAACATACCTATTATGTTTTCTAAAAGTGGGTTCAAATAAGTATTTCAAATCATTTGTAGTCGTAAAAGCGTTGGTATGAAGCATTATTTCACCAAATATACAAGATCTTAACGTACTGTTAGTACTAAAAACAAATGAATCCACTAACGTCAATAAATAATGAAATTATTTATAAATACCTGAACCATTAGTTGCTACGTACAATTTTACGATTACAGATGATTTAAATAACCAACTCTAAATATAAATTTCTATATAATTAACGGCACGAATCATAAGCGCAGGTGGACAGTAATGGTGGCAGTTGAGAGTCCAATAGACAAGGTGCATCGACTGATGAACCAATTGTGTTAGGCGTCAGTGTCCCGCGGTCTTTCATCCCACCAATGAGAGCTATATATTAACTACTACGTAGGTAAACGTGCTACTACCTGTGTTCACGACTTGTGCCGGTGTCTGTTTTTTTTTTTTCTTTTTTTATTACTTTGAATGACGAGACGAGCTGGTCGGTCGCTTGATGGTAAGCGCCACGCCTGCTCATAAACAGAAGCAACGAACGCAGCTTTGTGTTGATATTTATAAAGTAAGACATTTCCAGATAATTGTATGTGTAAATCACTGCCTTAAAATATCTGAGGTGAGAAAATTTTAAGCATAAAATATGTATCAAGAATCTTGTTTTCTTTATAACACTTTTTCTTCACACTATTTACTTAAAAAAATAATGGTAGTATTCTTCTGTATTCAAAAGGTATTAATAATATAAAAAGTATGTAAAAATATCAGTATAAAACAAAGTCCTATATTGTTTTTAATTAGGGACGCTTATAATCTGTAATACCAAAATAATATCCTTCCATAATATCATTAAAATCTACAGCCACATGTCTTTAAATAAATAAAGCTTCTTCGGATAATTTACAATTGAGTTCATATTTTTGATCAATTTTAAACAGCACATATCTATATAACATATCAAAGTATAATTTTGATTGAAGAGACTCGAAATGTAATAAATATTGTAAATATAAAAAATAACATAATATCTGATGTAAAAAAGTAAAGATGGGTACGAAAAGGAAAAATAAATTGGAAACCTAGATCATAAACTTAACAAAGTACGTATTTTAATCGCAGCCACATAAGAGTACATGTCTATCAGCTATTTGACTATAAAGTTCAACTTTAGCCATCTTTCTTTTTGAATCGGCACAATTCGCACAATCTCTCTATACTTATAAAAATTTACACATCGATGGCTAGTCAAACTGTGAAGATGGTGAATGACTATGTAGGCGAGCATTTGCTTTTAACGTTATTTGGAATATTAAACAAGACTTTGCTGCTAATGCTGTAATGGGGGTACTGCATGGTTGGAGACTTAGAAATTCTTAATTTAATTAATATCCTTAAAACCCAATATAGTGATTTCATAAAGCTCATTTGATTTTCTAATTCAATTGATCGTTCTTTTTTTCAATTAACCGGAATTAACAATATAAACTTTGGATGAAACAAAAATGGTAGGCAAGTTACACTTATCACTTTGGATGATCCTCAAAGATGAACACACAAAGTTATAAATGTAAATGAGCCTAGTTCTATGCCGGATTATATTTGATGTTGTGTTGATCATAAATCAGGTTGACATCACCCTTCCACACGTGTAGTACTCCATTTAGGTCGCCTCTGTCACGCTTGGTGTAAGCACTGCCACGCCAGCGTACATGTAGCACATACTTGTAAATACACCGTGCTTATTGTCGATATAATTTCATTAATGATATTTCCTTGTGCTACAGTGACGCGGGCGTTGGCACGGCGGTCATCTGTGACTCTTCCGCAGACTTAGTTTGTAAGCGTTTAATGTAATGTTTACGAGTAACACTTATCGTTTTTATTGCTCAAAAGAAGTTATCGTTCTACATATCACCATTGATAGTAACGAGTCTGAATTCAATATCATTCAAATAAGTATTTTGGGTTATTTTTTAATTTCTCCTCCTTAAAAATACTTATTGATTGTCTATTCTAAAAGATTCTATGAGAGAAAATAAATTGTTATGCAATGCATTGTTTGGATATTTAAAAGAACGTATTTTACTAAGCATTTAATATCAAAATTAGTGTTGCTCGTAATTTAAAAACTATAAAAATATAGAGTCCTTTGTTACCCCACAAACCTTCAAATCAATTACTGCAATATTTCCTACATTTACCTTTTTTCCTTATTATAAGTAGACAATGTTTATTACTGGTAACACTGAATGATAATATGTATGACAAAAACCTTGTTGTCAATGAACGTGTTCAAGCGGACACAGTATTGAGTAACCTAAGTTAGATTCTCAGTTATACTTCGTTTTTATTCGGAACACCTTAACTTGCTTAGCATCAACTGTATTTCTAATTATATTCAAGCAATAAACAACTAATGTCAACAGACAAACTAACAGTACAAGTCGGTTATGCCGAGATCTATAAACCAAACTTCGACAGTCTAAGTAATTTTGAACCAAAATGGTAGCCAAGTCTGAATTAAAAATACGATGACTGAGTCGGCTCGTAAGCTTAACTCACAATAATGTTTTATTTCAAAATATTAGATGTCTTTTATATCCTTACTTTCATTGCCTTCCTTACAAGTAATATTTACAATTTTTATGATCAAATGTTGTCTTGTTGCATTCTTAGGTTGATTTAACAAAGTTGACTTCGGTGAGTTCATAACTAAATTTACCTACGCAGTCACTTTCTAGAAGACTTAAAGTCAGGTTTATCGATTTCCCTTTAGACTTATTAGCTGAGTTTCTGACTTAGTTACTTATAATTTGGTTCGTCTCAGCACGCCCATCGTATATTCTTTGTATAATTATATCGATATTATATCTTCCAATTTGTGTGAAATTAACATTAATGTATAATTTGACATTGATAATCTGCATCAAACATCCGTTGACACTTGTCAAAATTAAAATTTTCATACGCGTCATACAACGAATTGAGATACAATTAATAAAAATACTATATTATACCCTTTCTACTCATAAGCGTATGTTTTGTAAATGGAAATAAATTATACTCCATACGCTAAATCAAAAAACCAAATTTTAACAACTCACTTTTCAAATAATTATTTAGTCAGGTGTCAGGATCACAGACGTAGATTTAAATACTAAGTGTGCCTACTTCGCGTGCCAAAAAGAAGTATGTGATCTTGCGCACGAGTAATCTGATTTGGTCTCTGCTGGACGTTACCACAGGAAAGCAACTGAACTCACGAACAACGCTTTTTTGTTCCGTAAAGTATTGTGAAACTCTTATAAAGCGTTTTAAGATTCTTATCGCCAAACTGATATTGGTGACGCTTCAGCAGTTACTAAAAATACGACATCTTAGGTTTCATACAGATTGTTGTTATTGCGACATCTATTTACATTTATGCCTGTGGTCAGGACTTAATTATACCAAATACGATAAAGATTGAAAGTGGGTAAATCTAGGTTACATTTAGTTTTAATTTTCGTCAAATGTGCTATAGATTTTTTGTGTATTTGATCTTACATTATACAACCCGTAACGTCTATTTCTTAATAAGTCCAAAATTCAAAAATATTTTTTAATAGAACTATTTTTGTAGTGTATATAAATTTCCATTTACAAAATGTATTTAAAAAAATGTCTAACTCATACAAAACAATACCGAAGTTTGTAGTTAGTGCGGTATAAAATAATACAATGTACATTTACGTTTAAATATTTACTTAATATAAGAATCTGGCTACAAGGACCAATTATGACTTTTGACCTTTTTTTGAAACGAGCAAGTGGATCACCTGATGGTAAGTAATCTCCACCGCCCATGTACGCCCAAAATACCAAAAGAATTATGGGTGCGTTGCCGACCTTAAAGGAAAGGGGTAATTAAGGGATTAGGAAGGGGAGGGGGTTTGGGCCTCCGACTATCTCTCTCACCGTACGAAACGCAGCAGCAAGCTGCTACTTTACGCCGGTTTTCTGTGAGACAGTGGTAATGAATTAATAATTAATAAACGGACGAGCCGGCCCATTCGTGCTGTAGACACAAGTGTCTACAGCGTGGTTCTACCACTCAAAACCAGATGACCTGTGACCAAGTTAAGTTCATCATAACTTTGCATGAACAGCCTTTTCTGGGATAAAAAGCACCATACCTATAATCGTCTCCACGTTCCCATCTATCTTTGTATCAAAACTCATTAACATCGGTTCAGAGATTTAGGCGTGAAAGCTTAACAAACAAACAAACTCACGTTCGCTAATATAAAATTAGTTATGATTTAAAAGTTTGTAGTAAAATCGTAAATAATCGCGTTAAATTGGTAGCGGCTGGAATAGCGTTATGCTTTTAGGTCTCAAATAACTTCCCCTTAAGTCATGATTACTTTCATTACATGTATAAAAAAAACAATTGCTGTGCGTTAGTCTCGCAACAACTCCTAAACGGCTGGACCGATTTTGATGATTTTTTGTATGTGTTTGAGTGGTTGGATAGCTTAGATTCACAACTGGACCCGGTAGGTGGCGCTGCAGTCGGGTTCTATGTTTTTTTAAGATTTTTCATCTCGCTCCCTCCCCTCAATATGTGAACCCTAACTATCAATTATATTTTGTGGGTGACACCGCGCGGGACAGCTAGATTAGTAATAAATGATACATTTATAAATAGGTCCAAGTCAGAATCTTAATATTAATCGTAATTGAATGTCATCAATTAAAATTTGTTTTTTAATAACAAAATAAGTATGTAATTTTTTCTGTTCAGAATCTCAAAATATTTATAAGATTTTTTCTCAATTAGAAATAAAAGAAATCACACAAAATCTTCTATAAATTAAATATTTTGCTCTTATTTATTAAAGTGTAAATATATCTAGGTTAGAAGCTTACATTATTGTGTATTATTATTCATAATATTTAAATGAATATAAATAAATTAAGATAATTAATATTTGAACAATATCTGTATTTATTTTAGCATATCATTACGATGTAATTTAAAAGAAAATCAAATAAATTTTTCATGCCACTGAGTTTGCTTTTTTATATAATAACCCTTATTCCTTAGAATAACCATGGAGTTCATTACTTTTTTGTAATCTTATATATAAAATTCTCGTGTCACAATGTTCGTTCCCATACTCCTCCGAAACAGCTGGACCGATTAGTGTGAAATTTTGTGTGTATATCGGGTAGGTTTGAGAATCGGCCAACATCTATTTTTCATCCCCCTAAATGTTAAGGGTGGTCCACGACTATTTTATTTTTTTTATATTATTGAAAATTTTTCTTGTTTTTATTTTTTACATAAATAAATACATACAACCCTACATTTTCAACCCTCTACGATCAACCCATTATTTTAATAGCGATATTACTATTTTTATCAAGCGCGTTTCTCACCGGGACTCGCTTGATGCGCCTACTAGGCTACTTTAATCCTGGAAATAGGCATTCACGCGGGCGTAGCCGCGGGCAACAGCTAGTAAATTATAAATATTAGTGTAGGTGGCACAAACAACCATAGGAATTAAATGGAGTCAGGCTAAAAATAATTTGTATACAGTGCCATCTATGATTTACCTTTTGAATTAAATGATGCTTCATCTTCCTAAAGCTAAACATTTAATAACTACAATGTGTCAACAGAGGGCGCTGTGCAACAAAAACAGTGAATATAGAACCTCCTGTGCCATATACATTTATTTTTTTATAGTAGAGGCAAGCAAATGAGCAATTGGGTCAGCTGATGGTAAGTGATCTACACCGCCAATGGATATCCACAATACCTGAAGAATCATGGACACATTGCCGACCTTAAAAGAAAGGGATGGATTAGCAATTGGGAAGGGGAAGGAGATTTGGGCCTCCGGATATCTCACTCATCGTACGAAATGCCGTAGCTGCTACTTCGCGTTGGTGTTCTGTGAGATAATGACAACAACGATCGCGCCGGCCCATGAATGATTTTTGATGAAATTTGACACACATGTACACCTTAAACCTGGACTAGAACATAGGCTACATTATATCTCAGATCGGCCGTTCACGCGCCTTTCGCATATCGTCGCTAAGCTAACAATACCGCGTAAGTCGAAAATTGGCCATGTGATATTGTCATTGGATATTTTTTTTTTGCCGCGTATCAAATAAATTTACACAAAAAATTAAATGAACCATACAAAGCACGATTTCAAACAGTTCTGTCACCGCGTAATTCATTGGTTACATCACACATGTTCATAAAAATTATTCAGTTTTATGTCTCTCCTGAAAACTAAGCCAACTTAACTTGCACGGTATTGTTACTGCCTCGGTGGCGCAGTTGTAATGCGTACGCGTTACAATTGAGGCTAACTCTGAGGTCTCGGGTTCGATCCCCAGGTCGGGTAAAGTGGTATTGGGTTTTTCTATTTCGAAATTCTCAGTATCAGCCCGGAGTCTGGAATTTGTGCCCGGTATGGCGATAGGCTCGCCCCCTATCACATCGTGGGACGGAGATACGCTCGGCGAAATGTGGGTGTACTAGTTACACCTCTGCCTACCCCTTCGGGGATTACAGGCGTGAGTGCGTATGTATGGTATTGTTAGCTAAGCGACGATACGAGGTATCCATCAGCTAGTGTGGTTGTACAATAGTAGAATAACGTTGTCGTCTATCGTGTGACATTTACTCGAGTCTAAATACCCCATTCATTCATGTACTATTTAACATAACGTTTAACAAAACTTAGAAACCGACTTAAATTTTTAAGTGGTAGTTACAGCATTAGCATGTAAATTCCAATACAATAACACAATTACGACGAGTGTACTGTTGTCCGTTGAGGAGTTTTACTTTTTTTTATATGCGACCACATCGCAGCTAAACTCTATCGAGTGAATTTTTTTCCAACAAAATCGGAGAAATCGATGTACATACATAAAAAAAACATAGGTCAGCGTGGAGTGGTGTGGACATCGAGTTAAAAATCACAGGTTCGAAACCAGCCCCAAGAGCATGTAGCTCTGACTTTTCTAAGTTACGTATATTCAAAGTTAAATATGACTGCCTAGGTCGCGCAGTTTTTAATACACACATACGATTGCTGTGCTGAGAAGTCTCGGGTTCTATCCCCGGGGCGGGTATAGTGATATTAGGGATTTATATCATAAAATGCTTAGTATATGTGAGAAAAATATCAGGTTCTTTTAGTATATTGGGAGAATACAATAATTACACTTGATACATGTTCAATGTTCAACATCCATATAATATATTTTATTTTAATACTTTGTTTTATACAATGACACATTCTATTTATAAACTATTCAAGCCAGCATCCGCAAATAGGTTTTATCTCTAACACGCCCCCTCAATTTGCTGATGCAGAGCAGAATCTTGAATATTGCTCAAACTACATACATGTAACTCATAAAACATTACAACTGTATGGAAAAATAAATACGTATAAAAATATAACAACTAATCTAAGACACAGACTTTAATCCTAATCCATTAACACAATAGTAGTGTTTAACATTAGGTAATGCCTTAGTTAGTACATCGGCTAACATCATATCTGTGGATAAATGCTCTAAGATGACACGCTTTTCCTTAACAATACTTCGTAGGAAATGATATTTAATGTCTATATTCTTACTTCGCGAATGACCTACAGGATCGTTTGCTAAGCAAAGCGCTCCCCGATTATCAACATATAATGTTATTTTTGACATATCGTTAAGTCCGATCTCAGAAAGCAAACTTTTCAAATATACGGCCTCTTTCATAGCTTCTGCCATACTTATATACTCAGCCTCAGTTGAAGACATCGCAACAGTTCTTTGCTTTTGTGATTGCCACGAAATAGCTGCACCACCAAGCATAAAGCTATAACCAGTATAAGAACATCTGTCCATCAGACAATTACCCCAATCAGCATCTGAAAATCCTTTCACGGATTCGCCAGTCTTACAATAGATCAAACTAAATTCTACAGTTTTCTTCAAGTATCGAAGAACTCTCTTTGCACAATCCCAATGAACTTTTGAAGGACAACTTGTGAATTGCGCCAGTTTGGAAACAGTATGCGCAATGTCAGTTCTAGTACCTGTACTCAAGTACATCAAGGCTCCTATTAGTTCACGATACGGCCACTGTTCTTCACTACATCCATCTTTAAAATCTAATTGCAATCCGACTTCCATTGGTGTTGAAACAGGATTACACTGATCCATATTGAATTTCTTTAATAAATCATTTATATACTTTCGCTGAGACAGGATATACGAATTTTCTTTTCGCTCAATTTCGATTCCTAGACAGTATTTAGCTAGTCCAAAATCTTTCAGCTCAAATTCTTCACTTAAATCCCGTTTGAAGTTTTGTATCCAGTAAGTGTCTTGAGAAGCTACGAGAATATCATCGACATATATCACAACTATCAGAAGTTTACCATCCTCTCTCCTGGTGTGATACATACAGGGCTCGTTCAGTAATGATTTCAGGTGCATTTTCTTAAGTTTCTCATCTAACCTTAAATGCCATTGACGTCCAGCTTGCTTCAGTCCATAAAGAGATCTCTTCAAACGACATGCATCGCCCCCTGCTTCTAGATTATCTAACATTACCCTGGCACGCTTTCTGACAACAGTCTCTCCTCCTTCCTGGATCAGAAGCTTATGTATACTTTCTTTTAATAATTCTGGAACTTTCATATATACTTCCTCATCCAGTAGACCGTTCAAATATGCCGTATTAATATCAAGTTGATGTATATGCATATCTAATTCAGCAGCTAAAGCTATTAACAAACGCACTGTTTGAAGTCGAGCCACTGGTGCAAACGTTTCATGATAATCGACGCCATACCTTTGACTGAATCCTTTTGCCACTAGTCTAGCCTTCTTCTTCTCAGTTTTATCTATGTTGAGTTTCTCTGTTAAAACGTAACGACAACCTACAACTTTTCTGTCTTTTGGCTTTTGCACGATATCCCAAGTATCGTTCTTTATCAAACTTGTAATTTCCGATAGAATTGCCTCTTCCCAACTAATACGTTCCTTGCTTGATAAAGCCTGCTTTAACGTTATTTCAGCCACTCCAGCAATCTCTTCTGCGTCATCTGCAGTATCATAGTCTGTTTCGGGTTCTATCTCAATCATCTTGTATGTTTTCTTCGGTCGGCCTGGTTTACCAGTCCTTTCTAATTTCGGTCTTCCAGGTGCTTTCTTCAGTATTTTTCTTCCGTCAGACCTCTCTGAATTTTCTTCTTCACATTCATTCTGCTCTGAATGTCTGTCTACACATTCATGCTCCCTCGAGTATTCTATATCACATTCCTTCGATCCCGAATGTCCTATTTCACATTCATTCAATCCCGAATGACCGCCTCTAGACTCTGTTTCTTCTGAATGTATTTTCTCGCATTCCTTCGTCTTGTTTATTGGAATCAAATCTATCTCTACAATATTGCGTTTTTCGGTCTTAACATCTTGTCTTTCAGTCCATCCTTCTATAAATGGATCTACTTCATAAGTCTTTCTATTCTCTTCAAAGAATTTAACATCCTTTGCTATCACAATCTTTTTTTCATCGGGAATCCATACTCTGTAACCTTTCGCTTCTCTAGAATATCCAACGAATATTCCTTGCTTGGATCTAGCTGCAAACTTATTCTTGCTCGGTGTCTTATCTAAAACATAAACCTTAGCTCCAAAGGTACGAAGATATTCAAGTTTGACAGGAGTTCCATGCCACTTCTCATAAGGAATATTGCCTTCCAGACTACTGGTCGGACAACGATTTCTTACGTGACATGCTGTCACTACAGCTTCGGCCCAAAAACCCATTGGTAATCCTGATGATAGCATCAAACATCTTGCCATCTCAACCAACGTCCTGTTCATCCGCTCAGCAACTCCGTTTTGTTGCGGTGTATGAGCAATTGTCAGTCTCCTTTGGATACCTTCGTTATTCAAGAAGTCGTTGAATTCTTGATTACAGTATTCACCCCCGTTATCGGATTGTAAGTACTTAATTTTCATACCTGATAATTTTTCGGCATAGCACTTATATTGTTTAAATGCTTCGAAGACTTTACTCTTCGCAGACAGAAGATAGATTACACACCATCGTGTACTATCATCTATAAAAGTGACAAAATATTTCGCACCTCCCAAGGAAACGTTCCGCATCGGACCAACAACGTCGGAATGCACTATCCTCAGCATCTCGGTACATTGTCTCTCGCTTCTGTAAAATGGTAACGCACTCATTTTAGACCTAGCGCAAATGTCACACTTATATAATTCATTGATCTCTGTCATATTTACTTCAATGCCAGATTTCTTCAAAGTTTTTATAAGATCTTTCGTATTCAAATGTCCCAATCGCTCATGCCACGACCATAAATCGACATTTTTACTGAAAGCAGCTAAAGTCTGAACATTATTTTTCCTCACATAATACAGATTACCTCTACGATCAGCGGTTAACTTAACTACACCATCAGAATTAGTAACATAAGCTACATCCCTTTTAAAGGTAACTTCATAACCATTATCAGTTATCTTTGCTACTGATACTAAGCTACTTCTGAGATCGGGTACGTATAAAGTATTACGGAATAAAATTTGACCTGTGCTATTATCATTGGATGACGAAAATCTTATATTACCTTTGCCTCGTATTTTCGTATACATATTGCTGGCTAAATTTAAATTTCCCTTCGTCGGTGTATAAGTGTTATCAAACTTAAGTTTATCGTTACATAAATGCGATGTACAACCACTATCTAAAATCCAATCATGTTTATTAACATCTAAATAGTCTCGAGAATTTTTAAACTTCCGTACACAAAGACTGTCTTCGGTATATTCTACCCCATTCTCCTCATACTTCAGTACACTAAAACTATCTTTGGTATATTCTACCCCATTCTCCTCTGTTGTGGCACATCGGATCTCCTGTGTTTTGTTCTTCTTTTTACATTCAGAAGCCTTATGACCAAATGTATGACATTTATAACATTTATATCGAAACATGTGTTTCCTTGATTGTACTTCTGGAAAATTTTCTTTTCTCAACTGTACCTGTTGACGTTTCGTATACATAGCTCCTTGAATACCTTTCGAGCTGGATTGTTTTCGCGAGCTGTCCTCCTCAATAATTTTGATTTTCAGAACATCTGCTCTCGGTAATTCATCTCGCGTCTCCATGGCACATCTGAAATTCTCATAACTCGAAGGTAAAATATACAGCAACATTATCGATAGTAAATCTTCGTGTATGTTTACATCCATATCACCCAACTTATCTACCGCTTCAAAAAAATTTGACATGTGCTCATGTATATCATCACCCTCACTCATCTTGTACAACGTAAGTTGTTTCAGAAGGGTAGCCTTCCTGGCAGGACCCTTAGATGCATAAATGGACTCAAGTTTTAGCCATACCTCTCGTGCCGTCGTGCACCCACGTATGTGCTTTAGCTCACTCGGACTCATTGACAAAATCAAATCTGCCCTAGCTTTTTCATCACCATTCTCCCACGAACGTACCTGTTCTACATCAGAACCTGACTTCGGCATTAAACTTGTACCGTTTACATATTTCCAGGCATCATTTTTTATTAATAGTGCCTGTACTTGTATTTTCCAAGTACTAAAATTGTTTCTTGACAACAGTTCAATTCGCACTGCAGCAGTCATTATTATACAATTTTACTTACGCGCTCAGTCACCTATAACTTATGGTAGAACTGGGTATAGTCCTGGGCATAGATCTGGGCCCATAACCTGTGAGAAAAATATCAGGTTCTTTTAGTATATTGGGAGAATACAATAATTACACTTGATACATGTTCAATGTTCAACATCCATATAATATATTTTATTTTAATACTTTGTTTTATACAATGACACATTCTATTTATAAACTATTCAAGCCAGCATCCGCAAATAGGTTTTATCTCTAACAGTATAAACTCGCAGACTGGAATTGTGCCCGATATGGCGATAGGCTCGCACCCTATCACATCATGGGACGAAAATGATCTCGGCGAAATGTGGGTGCACTAATTACATCTCTGCCTACCCCTTCGGCGAGTACAAGCGTGTGTGCGTAGGTATGTATTGTTAATTATTATCGCTTGCTATGGTTAAGGAAACATCGGACGACATCCTGCATTCCTGAGAACACTCCAAAATAATTTCGAAGGCTTGAGAAGTCTGGAAACCCGCATTAAGTTAGCGTGGTAGATTAAAGCCTCAAAAGTGGGAAAAAGTGGGCAGTGGGACAGTATATTGCAGGGGCTCCGTGGCTTTCCCGCACCGGGACAAAATGTTTATGTGATCCACAAATATTTGTTTTGGGTCTGGGTGATTTCTCCTCAGAGAGGTTGACGTCAGACAGACAGCAGACTGGTCTTAAAAACTACAATCCAAATCTTTCTATGACATGTGATAAAAACAATTTACGCCAACCTTTCTTCTAGTGGGATAAGGGCAAGTGGAAGAAAAAGAAATATAAATTACGGCAATGCTGAATTAGATAGTATAGATTTGAGAGTGGTAGAGGTACTTTTGTCTACAACATGAATGTGCTGGCTCGTCCGGGTCGTTACCACTGTCTCACAGAAAACAGCAGAAAGTAGCAGCTTGCTGCTGCACTTCGTGCGGTGAGTGAGATATCCGGTGGCCTAAATCTCCCTCGCATTCCCTTAATCATCCCTTTAACGTTGGCAACGCGCCCATGATTCTTTTGGTATTGTGGTACATGGGCGGTGGAGATCGCTTACCATCAGATGACCCACTTGCTTGTTACCGATCTATGACGTATTTCTTTTTTACAACAACTCTAATAAAAGATGCGATCAATACATTATCATAACAATTTCGCAAAAAAGTAACAGCTGTAACGATACAATATAAACAATCCTACATCACATTAGCAACTAACAACTAGCAATTGCATCAAAATTGTGCATTGTTTTGTTTATAGGTACACAATAAATAAACAATAAATGTGAGAGCTGTGACGCTGGCGGGTGATTGGAGCGCCAATTGTATGTCATATAGAGTGGTAATACATATATACGCCTAATATTAGGGTAGGTAGAGACTATTAATGGCCACGCGAACTATAATTTTTGACACACCACTTTTTAACTTCGCAATATTTTTACAGGGTACCCGTGACTTTCACATTTTGGAGGTTAATTATTATAGCATACCAGCTATTGGTCGAGGCTCCACTCACGTGAATGGCCTTTTCCGGGATATGCTATGTCCTAATCCAGGTTATGGTCTACCAGTGTGCCAAATTTCATTCAAAACCGTTCATCCGTTAAGGTGTGATTGACTAACAAACATCCAAATTCACAAACATCCAAACTTTCACATTTATAATAGTAGTAGGAAGTATGATAGGCCGGCAAACGAGCAAGTGGATCATTTGATGGTAAATGATCTCCACCGCCCATGTACGCCCACAATACGAATAGAATCATGGGCGCGTTGCCGACTTTAGAGGAAAGGGATTGGGAAGGGCAGGGGGATTTGGGCCTCAGCTCCGGATATCTCACTCACCGTACGAAACGCAGCGACAGGCTGCTACTTTACGTCGGTTTTCTGTGAGACAGTGGTAACAACCTGAGCCGGCCCATTGCCCTAGTAGACAAAACTATCTACAGCGTGGCTCTACCACTCAACATGTTTATGGACAGGCGTGACGGATACCATTAGGCGAGGGTCTCATCATGCACGATTACAGGCGTGAGTTGGTATGTATGAAATGCTCAGTATCAGCCCGGAGTCTGGAATTGTGACCGGTATGACCCTAGGCTCGCCCCCTATTACATGATGCGTATTTCCGTCCCTTATGTGATAGGGGGCGAGCCTATCGTCATACCGGGCACAAATTCCAGACTCCGGACTGATACTGAGCATTTCGTAATAGAAAAACCCAATACCACTTTACCCGACCCGGGGATCGAACCCGAGACTTCAGCGTTAGCCTCAATCGTAACGCGTACGCATTACAACTGCGCCACCGAGGCAGTCAAGATTATTTGCAATACTAGATATTAAACCACAATATTATCAACAATAAGAAAATACTACCACCATCGATATTCTAGAATAAATCATCTAATCCGCTTCACCATGCATTCCAAACAACCATTACAATTCAGAAGACGTACGAGTTGATTCGAACAACTCTATATAGATTCGTCACAGGCGGATTAACCAAAGTAATCTCGTGGCTGCACGCACTGTCCGCAAGGCTTTCGAGGAGTGCACACGTACTCGTACTGTAAGTGTTGTGTATCATGCAGATCACGGACGTATTCTATTACGCACTCTTGACGGTAAGTTTTTTTTTTTTATGGCAAAGGAATTGATAGCCATACAGCTTCAAATATGGTGTAATCGCCAACCTTGTAGCAGAAATTTAAACAAATATCTACTATTTGAATTATCTCTTTTGTATTTGATGTGACAAGTCCTAAGGGATTTATTTGAAAATTATATATTTAATGTTTCTGGTACAATGATGTCTGTCGATTACACTTTGCAGATTAAGGTTAACAGATCCGAATTTTGGTAAAACAAAATTTAGGCAAATTAAAAATACAGTCCAGTTATTTTGATCATGGAAATTATTTTATTGCTAGTTAGATTTAGATTTAGGTAATTGAGTATTTATAAAACTTTTATATAGTAATTGACCGACCACAATGTCGGATTTCCCGCCAAAAATTAAGGAATAGGGTAGTTGACTAGATTTTTTTATTATTTAAATCAATAAGTTACATTACTCAAAATCTATTGCAGAAAGAATTTGATAAATCGGACCAAAAATAAATAAGTTAGAAGCCATTCAAATCCTGTAGAAGGGGTAATTGTCAAATGACGGACGACGCAAACTTTGACGTCACTGTGTAAAATGTTCATTATGGTGCACGCGTGCAAGCGAGATAGTGAGATATCCCTACTACGCACCCAATTTTCCTCATACCAACATTTAAAGTCTTAACTGCGGGCACATTTCTGAACCAATTTTGATTGTGTTTTAATAAAAGGGTTTCTTTTGCGTATCATTTTCTGTTGCTTATAAAATAATGTTTAAAATTCAATATAGGAAACTACCCTATTCTCGTGCCACGGAACTTCATTCGGAGAATTTTGTCATGAAACTTTTGGCATTTTTAAAACATAACACTTAAATTAGACTCTAATAATATTTATAGTCATTTGCGTCCAGGATGAAATGTTAAAAACTAAAATATTTAATTATATTCCATACCTAGTATCCAGAATTTATAACCACGAATGAAATTCCTATAATAATTTTTAAGACTGTCTTGAAAACATAATGATTCTGTAATAAATCATACATTGCTAGAATTATAGCATTTTAATATCACCAACGCGAATGGTATGTCTGCTATTGTTTATAGCTTAAAAACTAATGTGACATGTTCAGTGCCTATCAATCGTTGTTTTAAGTAGAATCAGCGTTGGTTGTTGAAACTGAAATCAACACGCGAGATAATGGAATACATATTAACGACTTATCTGTTATCTACAAAAAATAGAGAGTTATTGGTTGCTTCTAAAACTGTAAATAACGTAAAGTTATTTTTTATCTAATTCGTTTATACAATTTGCAATGTACCTATTACACTAGTGACGAATGTGTAACTTGTCCTTTGCGATTAATAACATTCCTGGTGTTTCACATCTGACTTCTACTGTTATAAATGTCCTGATGCTTTAAGTGCATACCTCCTTAGTTTATTAATTTGTGTCTCGCTTTACTTCAGAGAGAACTGTACAATGTATGCTTCCAACTCCTCCCTATATTGATATTTGATTTATTTCGTTGCCAATAAAAACAGTATATTATTCCCAGAGACTCGCTGAACGTCACTGTTCGGTGTAATTAAGTGCATGCCAATGTAGATTCTGTTCCTGGGTAATAAGAGTTACAATAGTGAACGGGATATATACATTATTTGTGACACGAACTTTCTGTCTTTTGAAATTTTTGACAATAAGAAATAATAATCAACTACAACGAATTATCTGATTCTTCACTTTTGCACATTCTCAATTTTAATTCTTTATCTTTTAAATATTTATTATTCACTCCTAGAATTTAGACAAGTTACATATTTCCAACGTCATAACTACCAGGAACATAAGGTTAAAAATTAAGTTATTTTTTTACCAGGAACATTAAGTTCTTTTTTTATGACTAGTGTCCTACTTTAACCAGTAAAATAGAAAGAGATACGACAATGGCACTTGCTTCTGTCAGGTGTAATTATGTGATTTTTGGGAACTTGTTCCTTCCTTGTTTATTATAACTTTTAATTCTCCGATTATCTTGCTCCGTCCATTCTCTCTTCCTTTGCTATCCATTCTCGCTTCAACTGGGGAGCTAACATTTGAACCTAGGACCTCATCGTTATCTTAGACTGAGTTCGCTGCCAGTAAACCAATGAGTAAATGTTATCATTATACATAATCGCCTAAACATACAACAGGTCACTAAAATCCAATTTTTTGGTAAAATTATTTCAAATGATAACTTTACTAGATGGTAGCTCCCTTGTATGCGAGAAACCGTCTTGGCTGGTACTTCCGCTTTATCTATTCTTTCCGTTAAGAGCTGAGCTTTTTGGGAAATTATGAGACTATCTTGTATCTCGGTGTGACGAGCACAGTCCAATGACAGGCATTGGTTTGCAATTCAAAGTTCTGTGTGGTGTTGCTTCTGTTTATGAGCATGCGTGGGGCTTACAGTTGACAGAGAAAGACATAAGAATGTTAACTAATCATTGCTTAAGTAACGTTTATAAGTAAGGGCCATTATAAGTTATACATTTTAGTTAAATAATACGATTTGATAATATTCGTCTGTTTTAAGATTTAGTATGAATATGCATACAATGTCCCGCCTTCCATGCTTCATCAGTCAATCAAGAGACTAATCCTACTACTATTATAAATGTGAAAGTTTGGATGTTTGTCAGTTTGTGACTTTGGATGTTTGTTAGTCAATCACGCTTTAACGGCTAATCGGTTTTGGATGAAATTTGGCACATAGGAAAACTATATCCTGGATAAGAACAAAGAATTTTTATTCTGGAAAATGTCATTCAGAGCGCAGTCGCGAGCAAAAGCTAGTAATTTCATAATGTAATGTTGCAACTACTCTGTATTGGATCATGCTTTCACGTTTTCGAAGATGAACTTAGATAGTTGAATCCTTACTTCAATCGTAATCATGGTAAACAATTTTACTACATAGCTTATGGTAATGGACGTGAAAATCATAATCCAAAAAAATGTTACGACCATAAATCATAATATTAGTGTCATGTCCAAACCCATTGATCACGAAACCAGTTGTAGAATGAAAGTTAAAACATTCTTGTTTGTTGTTAATTGTTTAATTTCTCTTGTTTTAGTCAGACAAATTACGAAATGTGGTATG
Source organism: Mimas tiliae (assembly GCA_905332985.1). Lineage (NCBI taxonomy): Eukaryota > Metazoa > Arthropoda > Insecta > Lepidoptera > Sphingidae > Mimas > Mimas tiliae. Next base: position 2,069,812 of record HG995260.1, on the reverse strand, counting down.
TTAGTTTTGTTGAATTGCGGTTTTATGGTACCTTCCCAGTCGTAAAACGTGACCTCATGGTAGGCAAGTTTGACATAAATAGTTTTACTGTAACTAGTTTAGACTGCTTGGTGGCGCAGTTGTAATGCGTACCCGTTACGATTGAGGCTAATGCTGATGTCTCGGGTTCGATCCCCGGGTCGGGTAAAGTGATATTGGGTTTTTCTATTACGAAATGCTCAGTATCAGCCCGGAGCCGACCTTAAAGGAAAGGGATAATAAGGGATTGGGAAGGGGAGGGGGATTTGGGCCTCCGGATATCTCACTCACCGTACGAAACACAGCAGCAAGCTGCTACTTTACGCCGGTTTTCTGTGAGACAGTGGTAACGACCCGGACGAGCCGGCCCATTCATGCTGTAGACAAAATTGTCTATATATTTAAATTTTGTAGCAAAATATTCTTATACATTTTAATTTAATTGATATTAAATAAAATGGAATAGTTTATTAATCATGCAGGCAATTAAAATAGCGCTTATGACGAGTCAGTACAAAATAAAGAAACTTAGGTATAGAAATCATATCAACTAATGTATATATAGCATCATCAAAATACACTAGGCAATTACACTAAATCTATCAATTGGTTTTTAATTTTGCAATATTTTTATTATAGAGTCGTCCAGAATTGTTAAACATTTTGTGACGATATGGACCATATGCATTCACCGAACGGCACGTGTTTAAAGTTAGTAACAAAAGTAGAAACAATATTTGTGACTAAAAGAGTAACTTTGCATTAAAAGTTTTAATTTATCCATCTGAATGGTATTGAGCAAGTCGCTCGCCTGATGGATTGTCCATAAATACTACCAACTGCACACACAACTTTGAATTACAAAGTACTGTTTGGCCCTGCACGGGTTCTCATCGCTCGAGACATAAGTTGTTAATTCTCATAATGCCTGAAAATATAAGTAATAGAAATAAATTAAATAGATAATTAATCTCAACAAGACTCATCACTTACCATCAGGTGACCCACTTGGTCGTTTGCCGGCCTATACTATAAAAAAAACGAATTCAACAAACGAAACAGTTTTATATAACAGACAAAGAGAAAGAATAAATAGATTAAAATAATTTCTACAAACACACGTTTTAGTAATGAAAACAAATTGCTTTACACCATTCGTGAACGCGCTGTGCCGAGACCGAAACTTTTTCTATAACTGGCGAAAGTGATATAACAATATAACTTTGTTACAAGATCCTTCGCTACTAGGTATTAATGGATTGCGCTATACTTACCATCAGGTAGCGTAGTCACTTTGCCGAGCCAGGATAAAAAGGTTTTATTCTCAGCGCGCCTATTTCATCACTTCTGACTTCTGAGCAAAAGTTGCTTAATATGACACAAAACAAAAATCCATAATCACACCAATATTGAAAGATTTGTATTTTTGTATGTAACGAATAAACTTTTTTTTTTTTTATTAGATTGAATGACGAGACGAATAGGTCGCTCGCCTGATGGTAAGCGCCACGCCTGCTCATAAACAGAAGCAACGCCATACAGAACTTTAAATAAAGCACTGCATGACACTGGACTGCGCTCGTCACCCCGAGACATAAGGTGTTAAGTCTCATAATGCCCAGTAATTACACTGGCTTCAATGTCCTTCACACCGAAAAAAAAAACAAACAAACAAACTAAAAAACTACTGGACCGATTTCAAAAATTCTTATGCCGTTAGGATGCTACATTATCACTGAGTAAGATAGGCTACTTTTTATCCCGGAAAAGGCAGTTCACGCGGGCGGAGCCGCGAGCAAAGGCTAGACTGGTATATACAACGTGTTACAGAAAGGTGTAGTCAAATTTAAGCACCGTATTGTGTACGATACAACCTTCCGTAGTACCAAATCCGATTGTATTGATAGGACGTAAATAAAGCATTTTCTTTTTTATCGAATAATCACAATGTCGATATTGGACATGGAACTTTCGCAACACTCATTTATTGTGACAAAAACATTAACAACTGAACTTTTATCTCACTTCAGCATTGTTATTCTTCTCACGCACTACACTTAATTTATAAGGAAGGTTGGATGTGAGCTATCGTAATAAACGAGTGATAAAAATTAGGGTGACATTTTAGGATGTCTATGATACGGTATTTAAACACTCACTGTCAGGTATGTGTAACGCCCCTTAAATAAGACCACACCTTTCTGTAACATGTTGGATTACACAAAATTAGCCCTAAGAATTTCGTGAGGTTACTCGATATCGATTTTCCCTAAAGGAGTTGACGTCAGGCAGGCGGCCGGTCGTAAAAACTACAAGTCAAATCTTTCCGTAACATGTGTTAAAAAGCATCCCACTGTGGGTGGGATAAGAGCAGGTGGAAGAAGAACAATCGTTATTGATAAACAAACAAATCACAACCAAAACATTTTTAAAGTAACTTTTATTTTCACATAAAAAAAACAGCAACAAGCAGCACCAAGGCAGTCATTTCTATTATTGCATTTCATAATTGCTGTCGCCGAGATCATTTACAGTCATATAAAAAAATGCGGCTGCATTATTTAACTTCTTGAACACATCGTAAATAAAAAAGTAACCAGCGTTCACGCATGTTACGTTTGACACTTTCGTTAAGTGAAAATGACCGACGATGGTCGACGTCTCGCCAATTGAACGACACGATGTTTGCCTTCTTTAATGACATATTTAACATAATTAGGAGTTGAATAGGGTAGTTTCCTATATTGAATTTTATACATCATTTACTAAGCAACAGAAAATAATACGCAAAAGAAACCCAATCAAAATTGGTTCAGAAATGTGCCCGCAGTTATGATTTTAAATATCGGTATGAGGAAAATTGGGTGCGTGGTAGGGATATCTCTCTATCTCGCTTGCACGCGTGCACCATAATGAACATTTTGCACAGTGACGTCAAAGTTTGCGTCGTCTGTCATTTGACAATTACCCCTTCTACAGAATTTGAATGGCTTCTAACTTATTTATTTTTGGTGTGATTTATAAAATTCTTTTTAATCTAATTCGTAATAGATTTTGAGTGACGTAACTTCTTGATTTAAATAATTAAAATAATCTAGTCAACTACCCTATTGTCATTGTATGTATCAGGCATAGAATAACTACGAAACACGCACGAAATTTACGCCGTTCAATTAATAAATAATAATACACCCAACAGTCACACACATATTCCTGACCCCACACTAGGTAAACCTGTGTCGTGGGTATCAGGAACTACGATGGACTTGCGGTCCCACAACACCCAGACCCGAGACCAATATTTGTGGTTCACACAAATGTGCACAAATTACCAAATTTTTAGGAAAATATATTTTAGCTGACATTTCTTTTACACTTATTACTTTTATTGACACTTTACTATTGTTTTATCGCATATAACCCACACCTCTTCCCCTCAATATTTGAACCCTACATACATACATACATAGACTCACGCCTGTTTCCCATAGGTGTAGGCAGAGACAACGTATTTCCACTTGCTACGATCCTTGCATACCTCTTTGGCCTCATTCACCCTCATTAAATTTTAGATGCACCATTATTATTTATTTGAACTCTAACTACTAGATTTATGTTGCGGGTGAAACCGCGCGAGACAGCTAGTATATTTATATAAAAGAATTTAATGAGTGAATACATGTTTTAAGATTTTTGTCACAAACCTTTGCCGGCGAGCATACAGCTCACCAAAGTTTCATTGCAATCAGATGAATAGTATAGGAAAATATATGAGACAAAGAAACATAAATTTTCATATTAATAGATTACGAAAGACTGTGGTCCCATGACAACCACACAAATGTCTCTGCCAATGCGGAAATCTAAGCAGCGAACTTTCAACCTGCAACAGTGTTACCTGGGTGCACTAACGGTATATTAGAATCTATTAATATTAGAAATGTTTCTTATAAAAGCGATGAATATAAAAAGCGATATTCTATATAGTAAGTTTTAACAAAACCTTGAAACCAACTCCATAAAAAAACACTGAAAAGTCAAAAATAAGAATGGTGCCTGTGTCGCTTCCGGTCAAATAAAATTGCACCGACTCCAAAGACCTATAGAAACTGATATTATTTTTGGTTTTTCAGTGTTTTTATTATGAAGTCGGTTACTAGATTTTGTTAAAAAAAAATATTTTTCAAATTTTAATGGTAGTTACAGCAATAGCACGTAAATTAAAATTAAATTCTAATGCAATAACTAATCGCGACGAGTGTACTGTTGTCCGTTGAGGAGTTTCATTTTTTTACTCCGTACTCCGTCATGAGATCCTAACAAAATGTATATGGTACCACATCGCATCTAAATTCTTTCGAATGTAATTTCCAGCAAAATCGGTCCACAGTTGGCGGAGAAATCGACGTACATACATAAGAAAGAAAAAAAGAAAAAAAAAGCGCTGAATTGAGAACATCCTTCTTTTTTGAAGTCGTTTAAAAATATAAAGCAGTAACTTGTAAAAGGTTTTCTATTGTGGCAGCACTTGATAGTCCTATTATAACTACTAAAGAATGTTCTGAAATTTGAGTAACGTCATTGTAATTAATAGTGTATCCGTATTTGCCAACTTTCTGTTCGGACGGATCTCCCTATGGCCCAATGTGGGTCACAATGTCATGTCATCTGAGATGACTCAATTTCATATGAAACAATATCTATGGCGAAGAGAAATTACTGAGTCTAATGATACGAGAGGAAAGAATGAGAAATATTTATATTTAATAGGTTTTAGCTATTATTTTACTACATATCGGTCATATGCTGTTATAATAATAGTATCCCTAGTGACAGTATACCTGTGCTGATAATAGGTTTAAATGCCAGGCCGGCGAATTTGTGTTCGACTTTCCGATTTGAAAAATCACACATGATATGCTCTAGTTTCACTTCTCCCTAGCCCTTCGGGGATATAGGTGTTTTATGCATACGAACGTATGTCAATTATTTCATTAGCGTTAGTCAATTAACTAAAGCGAGAATCATTTGACTCAAAGAGTTTAAATCTAAAGTAGACTACGCTAAATACTGACATGCATCTGATTGATATTAAAATAATGGTAAAAGTATAGATGAGAAACGAATCAATAAATAATGAGGACTTGTTGAAATCGGGAAGGAATAGAATTTTCTAGGTAAATGCTAACTAGTCTATATTCTGTTCTACGTTACCACTACGAATTCTTAACAAGCAGAAAATCATACTGCCAAAGATATCACCATAAATTGAAAATTTTATTTCTCTACTTACAAATACCACCTCGTTAAAGCTGTTCTTGACATTATACTGCTATTTGCTACCGTGAGACATGTGAAGTAAAAAATACAGGTATTTAACAAAATTGAATTATAATCGTCACAGACATGGCCATTTATTTACATTCGTTTATGTGAAATTTTGTTTTATTACTCAATCGAATATTCACAGAAAGTTACAACTATTACATACATTTTACTTTCCTTTTTTGATTTTGCAATTGTAAGGTTTTTAGATTTGTTGTCTATTACGTATTTGTAAAATGGTTACTGTATTTCCACGGTAGGCAGTGACTTGGCTGTGCCCCTGATGTTGCTAATACCCATGGGCGACGGTAACTACTTAGCATTAGATGAGCTCTCAGATCTAATGCCAATAAAAAATCCATGGTAAAGAAAGTGTGATATTATTTAAAAGTGTGGATAAAATGACGATAGGTGGATCAGTTTTTTATACGATAGAAGACTTGAATAATGACATTCTGTTGGTGACTTGGTAATTTTGCAACGAAATTTTTGGCGCATTTAAAATCTTTATTGCTACTTAGAGTGTAGATCAAAAATGAACAATGCAATAAACTGGCGGACGGATCGGTTTTATCAAAGCAAAGTACTAAAACTCATTTGTCATTAAAATTACTGGACATTATGATACCTAACACCTCAGCGCTTAGAGTGGCTAGTGGAGTTCCGTCCATACTGTATTTTGTAATTTAAAGTTCTGAGTACTATCAGCTGAGCAACCTGCTCGTCTCATAGCCAATTGTGTAATAATGGAAACGAGGATATAGAAATCTCCAACATATAATTGAAAGTATAAAAACGATTTCCCTGTCAAGTGACATCAAGTTGACCTAAAATGAATAATTAAACTAACACAATTTCCCATCCCCATCACTCTTGAAACTTGGTAACGCTTACACAATCCTAGAGCTCTACACAATGAAATTGACGAAAGTATCTCTATACTTTCATGATTTTGCGTATTCCATAAACAAGTACGACCTCTGGGGACGTGATTATCATAGCGAAAGTGGTACGTGGCTCGCTTATGAACCATAGCATTGTCATTTGATTACAAATAGTTACAATTGGCATTTTGTATCATTCCGTATGGAGATTTGATGGAAATACCTTTTGTTTTAAGAGTTTTAGAACCTACGTGATTTCCATACAAAGTATTTAAATTTGTAATGGTAATTTATACATGCTTCGTTTCATTATGTAATTGTAAATCTGATGGTTTATTCAGTTGCATATGCAGTAAACTTTTGTTACATTCTTTATTTAAAGTAAGATTTTTCATTTTCATTTTCATTTTTTTTTGCTTTTGCCATCTATTTTAACATGTAAATGTGTTATGTGACCTGTTTAATGAATACATTATTTTCATTTTCAATTTTTCATTCATCATGCTTGGTTGCATGTATTACTTTTATTTTAAAATAGTGTCCACCTTTTGTTGGGCGTATTCTCTCGTTTTTAGTACAGTTGAGATAAACTTACGATTTCTTTGATCCATTGTAGATTTATAGATACTATTGTTGATCCTTTAAATAATTGGAATTAATAACATAATACTTATCTTATTATTAACATTTTGTTTACTATTTTATACTAAAATACATTAAGTTTTCTTCAGCTACCAGAAGTCAAGCCTTTTCTTGATAAAATTGGAAATAAATCTATTTATTACTTCCACCATCCTTTGTTCAAACACCTCTAAAATATTTCAAAGTATAATAGGAAGATCTGTACCGTGTGATTTCACTTTCGACGATAATAATTAGCACGTGAAACAAACCACACAACGTATCAGATCTGAAATCACTAATCACTCTCTAATGTCAGTCTTAGTTTTGTTCACACCCTTAATTTGATTTATTAACATGCATATGCTGTAGACAGTTTTGTCTACAGCATGAATGGGCCGGCTCGTCCGGGTCGTTACCACTGTCTCACAAATAACCGACGTAAAGTGGTAGCTTGCTGTTGCGTTTCGTACGGTGAGCGAGATATCCGGAGGCCCAAATATCGAAACAGAAATATAACATTAAGGAAAGCTAGGATGATGAGCTATCTGGGTATTCTTATACCCAGATAGCTCTTATCATCGACCTATTTTATGAAAGTGTATAGTATAATAGAATTTGAAAATAAATATTTTTTTGTATATTTCAGATAACGGTAACAGCATCATGCGTAGAAGCAGGAAAATATGATAACAAGAAACATGAAGTAGACGAGAGAAGAGGCGACAAACGTATCCGAAGACAAGAAGCTACAATGCTAATCGATAATTTTCCCGTGGAAACTACATACCAAAAACCAAAAATGATCAACTATAGACGAGTCTCCAGGATATCAAGACAACGATACGGGCCTCCTTCAAAATATGGACCACCGCGATCTAAATATGGGTCCCCGAAACCTGGTAAGAAATATAGAGGCAAAGTTGGTAGTTCGAAGTACAGGCCATCGACACTCAGGCGCACTCCGAAACCGAAGTCCAGGTACGGCCCACCGAAACGGGCTACTAAACCTTCCTACGGTCCATCGAGAAAACCCCCACATTACTCGTATTACCGACCAGAGCCAGTAGGTTTTGGAGAACCGCCATCAAACTTCGGTAGTCAATTCCAACCTAAGCCAAATTATGGCGAGCCACCCGTCGACTCCTATGGGGCACCTATCAAATCAAATCTAAATGATTTGTACCCTGCCATTCACAATTATGAAGCGCCAACCTATAATGACAATTTTAGCAAATTTGCTCACCAATACCAATCATGGAGCGCACATCGTGACCTGAACACAGATACTGCATACGCACCTTCCAAAAGAGTACCAATGTTTGCCAAACCCGAAGATATATTTGTCACCCCTATACCGCAAGATAACGAAGAAAGCCTCACCTCCTACTCAGATATCCACGATCACAGGCAGATGGAGGAGCAAAAGACTTCAAAGAACAAAAAAAGGAACCCACAGATGACGGAAAGTACAAAAGTCACATCCAGTTGGAAAGCCAAACATAGCCATGAAGACGAAGATGATATTATAGTAGGGGGGCGATACGCGGAACCCCCAGCTAGGTATGTCGCAAAATTCCAGCCTAGTGCACCCATGTACCAGGATGATGAGTTTTTGCCTGGACAGAACTACGATTCCGAACCGTCGGCGTCAGCCACTGTGTCTGCATACGTCAATTACAAAAACAGCAATATGGCCTTCAATCCGCAAAATCTAAACGATGCATTTAGTGTAGTTGAAAAGTAAAGTAATTTCGTCTAACATTTCTGTTAAATTTAACAATTTTGGGATTTAAATTTTTTATACAATTTACGATCCTTCAGATTTCACATCCTTTATTTTTATCAGTATTTGTATTACAGATGTGAACTTTGCAATGATCATTAAAATCCCAAATTTGCTTAATTTCATTCATTATTTAACTTATTTATTACATTAGTAGTTATTTTTGTTTTCAATGTTCTTGCTAGAGATCTCATGTATTTATTTTCATTTGTGCGTCACAGTACCATCGTGCAGTACCCAAGGTGACGATGGTGGTTCTGCAAGGTAGTTCTTGAAAAGTATTTTCCGCTCAGTACCTACCACTACGCGGTGGTGGTGGTACTGCAAGGAATAATGCCCGAATTCTGAAACTCAAGACGCTTTTATCTGTCAAAATTGTATGAAAATAAGTAGTCGTTAGACAGGCGGCCGTTGAGTAGCGTTTCAATATTCGGACGTAAGTGTTCCTCTCAGTATTAATAAACAGTTTCACGCCGAGGGTGTCAAAGATTATCTTCTTAGGGTGCCAGCCCTTCACTACGTCCTACTCATTGTTCTCACGCGAAATAACGCTATTATTTTGAATGAATATGAATGCGCATAATTTTTAAGAAAGATCCGATTTTTATTCAATAGGACATAGCTCAAATCTGTTTCATTTTAAATTTAAAAAGAAGTTTTACCTCAAAGGGGGTGTGCAATCGGGAATGAAAGGCTATAACTTAGGCATTTATGCATATATTTTGATGATTCTTTCACTAAAAGTTGTAAAACAATAACTTTTTAACTCAAACAAAAAAAACTTTTTAACAAAAATAAAACCAACTCGTAAAATAAACTAAGAAAATGAAAATAACCAATTTTGAATTGGTGATATCAAATAATACATATCCTCACTCAAGCCTGACTTCCCGAAGGGGCAGGCAGAAGTGTAACAAGTATATGAATAAGTAATTAATAAGCAAATAATATCTATAGTAAAAGAAATACTGAAACTCAACTCGAGCATTTAAGATCGTGTTATACACGTTGAGGCTTAAGACACTCTTAATTAATCCGTTTAATTAAAATTGTATGAAAATATGTAAACAGTCAGCCGTTGAGTAGTGTAGCGAAAGACTAATGAATCACAATATCAACGACTCAAATTATTTATTTTCAGCTTCTTTCTCAGTTAGAATTCTTATTGTTCCATATAGTGCCACTTTCAACAGAAATATAAATATGGTTGTGCATTTTTACCTGCAATGTTACAGATCTTACAATAAAATGTCTGTTTTCTTGGAACATTGCCAAACACCTCATTCATTTTTAGAAATTTTACATTTATATTACTAGCTGGAGTGGAATGGAAAAAATTAAAAGTAAGTGTTCCAGATCAAGCTTTGATAAAAGTATTTTTTCATTTTATATGTAGACATTTTTGTAGCAGATTTATTATCTTGTAAGTATAGTAACAAGATTGGTAAATATTATTTAGAATTTCTCAGCTAATTGGTATAATGTTGGTGGAAGTAGGTACTGCCTATTCGTAAAGAAGACTTTGGAAGACCATGTTTATTATGTACGATATGAGATTATAAGTCAAATTTAAATAAAATGAACAAATACTTTAATGTATATACTACTAGACGGGCTGTTTAGAAGTAAAATTGCGTCACATAACGCGGGAGTTTGACAGCTCACATATAAGGAGCGCGATAGGGGTTCTAGTTGAGAGTAAGCGAGATGGTAATATTGAGTTACGGTCAATTGACCGCAACTTAGTGGTACAATTTCTATATACCGCGCAGCTTGTCTTGTAGTATACATTAAAGTCTTTGGAAATGAAAGATTAATTGTATGCAAATAAAAGTTCATATTATTTCAAATACAAAATATAATATGAGCTAGTGATTTCTTAGGCTTACGCGAATATTACACATTGAAATAAAACTAGTTTATACGGATTTTATCGCGGTTTAATTTTTATTTTAGTCAACTAACTAATTGCTAATATTGCTAATATTTACATAGCTGTTGAAAGTGGTACTTTATACGATATGTCAAAAGAATGTAGGTAACATTTATTTATACTTATTTTCCCATGTTGAGTGACTTAACGTTCGCACGTCACATTGAGCCCTCATTGAAAATCAACATTGCAGAATTGCATACTGCAGCACGTAGTTGAATGAGGAGAATAATGTAGTAAATCATTGTTAAAAAATTAGTATTTAATTAATTAGAATATATTTTTGTGTACCGCGCTAGAAATAAAAATCTTTTATTTCTTTCACATGAAAGAAATAAAAGATTTCACTTATTTGTTCCATAATATACATATATTACGGAACAAATAAGCCACAAAATAACAGCGTTATTCTCAAATTCCCCTCCCCTTCCCAATCCCTTACTTATCCCTTTCCTTTAAAGTCGGCAACGCGCCCATAATTATTTTGGTATTGTGAGCGTACATAGGCGGTGGTGATGACTTACCATCAGGTGACCCACTTGCTCGTTTGTCGGCCTATGCAATAAAAAAATATATAAAAAAAACCACCGCGTAGTGGTATGTACTGCGCGGAAAATAACTACCGTACCGAGTACCGCCAGTGGGACTGAACGGTGGTACTGCGAGGAACAAACAGTTTTCTCTGTAAAATCGTGTTATGCACTGTAAGAATTAATGTTAGGTAAGACTGGTAATAAATAATTAAATTTATATAAAGTTATTTAATTCAATTATTGTAACCGTCGAAATTTTTACTACCTCATCTATTTCCAACTTTTACTAAATGTAATATCAGCTAAATCTCAAAATTGATTATGCTAATAATTTCATTAACATTTTCTTTTTTAATTTATTTACCATTCATTATATTTATATATTTTGCATACAGATTAAGACAGATTAAAAAAAGGTAATTATGGACAATCTAAAATAGATTTTGTTTTATTTTATAGTAGTTGTGCTGTGCAGTTTCACTCGCGTGCATTACTGCTCTACTTCCATGGGTCGTAGGGTGATGATACATACATACACACGTATACGCACTCACGCCTGTAATCCCCGAAGGGGTAGACAGAGTGTAACCAGTACACTCACATTTCGCCGAGTGTATCACAATCTCTTGATGTGATAGGGGGCGAGCCTATCGCCATACCGGAAACAAATTCTAGACTTCAGGCTGATACTGAGCATTTCGTAATAGAAAAGCCCAATATCACTTTTATCCACCCGGGGATCGAACCCGAGACCTCCGCGTCAGCCTCAGTCGTAACACGTACGCATTACAACTGCGCCACCGAGGCAGCAGCGTGATCATATATAGTTACATATAAACCATCTGGCCCACAAAACAAATGAACTTACTTCCGACTTTAAATTGTAAAACTTTTGACAGGGTGGACTTATATTAAATGAAAACTAAATGTAACCCCAGGGATTCATGGTGAAATGGTTCCACTTAAGTGAGCTGATCACCCGTCTGTGCAACTCGCAGACGTCCTCACCATAAATAATAATAAATAAATGTAACCCCTAGATAAGGTCTATGAATTGATATCCTATACCGTAAAATCATTTTAGCAGTTTGCATTTGATGTGTTCAAACGGACAAAGATTCTAAAAATGATAGAAATTAATTTTATTAACCCGTCCGACGATCGCTCGCGTGTATACCTACAAAATAGCAATTAATAATGCTAAATCCCTCAAATTACTTTATTACAAATATAAGCAACGTATGTACAAGCACGCAAAACTTACATTATTATATGTATTTATTAGGAATTAAAAAATCGAATCCATAATGGAAAGGCAATACAAAAAATAAAATCCCACCATCATGATCACTATATTATAATTAACAAACTTAAACGACTTATATCAAAAGCTTACACGACTCAAGTCTTAACAATAATTATGCTACAAAACTACAGTAAAGCGAAACATTCGAAAAGTTTTACTCACATATCGATATCCACACATTCTATAGAAACATTGTATATTATATACATGTCAAGAACTTCTAAAATCTGGTACAAATCATAATAAATACACAAAACCATCAAACTGAAATACATCATCTGCTTTGATATCTTGGTTGCATTTGAACATACTAAAATTGAGATAGTCGTAAATCTAAATCATCTTTACAATACAATGTAATACAATTTTTTTTATATAGTTAGTAGGTCCCTTGTATGCGAGGCCGTCAGCGTTGGTAACGTTTTGTGTATTTCTGCCGCCAAGCAGTGTGTAAATGCTCCTGTTTGAAGCACTTAAAGCCAGTGTTATTATTGATATTATGAGACTTAGCATCTTATATTTCGGGGTGACGAGCGCAGTCCAATGCTAGGCAGTACTTTGTGATTCAAAGCTCTGTGGTGTTGTTCGTGTTTATGGTCAGGCGTAATGCTTACCATTACGCGAGCGACTTGCTTGTTTCGTCTTTGAAATTAATACAAAACGTAGTCTTAGTAATACGTAACTGTTACCAATAATTATCACGTTTTCATTTGACTTCTACTCTTAACGTATTGTGTGGAAATAACCTGACAATAATGGCTACAGTTCAAATTATGCAAATCCGGTGCATATCATCAACTTACGCGAAACATAGAAAGTCACAGTCATTATTCATACATTTTATACCAAAAACAGATAATGTATTTTCGTTCGCGACGAGTTTTTGGAATGTAATAGAAACGTCGGAACCGGTCCGGCTTTTATCGTAAATTGCAAATCGTTTTATGCTTTCCTCGAAAAGTCATCATCGGCCGCGCTTTGGATCTTTAAGAGCCAGCGCATTTTGGTTTATGATATGTTTCTTACGTCTGGCGTTGCCGCAAGCCGCCCTTGCTGCTTCGCATGCGCAGTGGGCTGCTTGCTTTGTAGCCGAACATTCCGCGCATGCGCACTGCAACTTGTGTTGAAGATGCGCCAGCCTCGCTCTCGCTTCAGACAGGTTGTGACCCTTCTCTTGAAGGCCGAACTTCGTCTTCTCTAGCACGGAGTGTGCTGACTTCTCCAACTGGGCCGCCAGTTGCGTCGCTTGAACCATTAGCTTGTGCTGTAGCGTGGTATAATAGTAAAAAAATTGCAAAATATTAATTGGAGTCAAAGGTTTAAATCTTTTTCATTGACTTGGGCCTAACCCTCACCCTAGGCTTAAAGGTTATTTTTTATTATTTAGATGACGAGACGAGCAAGTCTCTCGCCTGATGGCAAATATCACGTCTCAACATCCACCCCCTTGCCCATCCCCATGGCTGGTCGGCAACGCACCCGTGAATCTTCTGGTATTATGTGTGTGTAATGTGTTCATGGGCGGTAGAAATAACTTAGCATCAGGTGACTCACTTGCTCGTTTGCTGAACTCAACTATTGAAAAACTTGATATATGTGTAAGTGTAAAAAAAAAATGTCTGCCAGCTAATTAGGTACATATTATGTTACCGTTACTATGTATAAAGTCCAATTTCTTAAAACGCAAACTTTCACCGTTATTATATAATAAAATATATCAATAACAACAACTTCTCAGAAAATGATATGGATATATTATGAAATAATTTACATAATAACATAACATACGCTCACACCTTTATCCCCGAAGGGGTAGTCAGAGGGGCAACTAGTGGATTGACATTTAGCTGAGCTTATTAACATACCCTGATGTAATAAGGTGGCGAGCCTATCGCCATACCGGGCACAAATTCCAATCCCGAGAAATTCATGTGAATTTTCGAATCAACAACATAAAACAAAAATTTATATTGTCTGACCTCACGGTTCTCAGCTTAAGTACACTGTCAATGAACAATAAGGTGATTAACAAACTCATCATCATTATTGCAAATAAGAAGGAAAGTTGCAGCAAATCAATTACTGGGATGCAAAAATAGATTCGACAAAAATATTAATCATACGCAAAGTTTATAAAGTTTATTACACAAACATATATAATGTGCATTTTATTAAAACAAAATCATAAAATCAAAGTTGACTTCATATTTTATCCACCATTCTATCGATGCCTATTTCTTTTTGCCAGTACAGGCACACGAGTAAAATTTCCTATTTATACAGACCGAACTACATGACAATGCAGTTGCGGCGGCAATGAAAGCGTATAACGACATAACAAGCATTTTGAACACGTGAAACCTGTAATCCTCTGCAATTCTTCTATCTTCAACCAATCCCAAATCAGACCTATTGGACAAAGAAGACAAGTTTTACGAAGTATTCATTGTATTTCGTCTTCAACAATTACTACCAAAATTGTGTTTCAGACATTTTTTGTTTACACGACAATGTGGTAGTAACAGTGTTGACTTCGTAAAACTTGAACTCCCGAATTTTATTTGATGAGGTAGAAATTGTTGAAGATAAAGAATAGCAAAAGACGGATATTTAATTAATTAAACTGTATCACCAGTTACTGAGCTTTACGACCGAATTATGGATAAGATTTGACACCTTGATAAAGTGTAATGTGTAATTATGAATCTGAGCCAAGGTTGGTTTACGAAATCTATTAAACTATAATAATACATTTTAATAAATACACATCCTGCACATAGTTCTGACATCATATTCAAATATAATTCCGGTCGTAGTCATTAAGAACTATGAGGAACTTTCATTAATTTGTGGATGACGGAAGTAACTGTCTCGGTGCTGGGATTGAACTGAGGTCTCTCGTCTCACACCCTCATCTACTTTGCTACATATTCTATAAATAACTAACACTAACGTATTAAAATTATTGCTGAAAAATGAAAGTGATCGTATCTATTTTATATATTATTATCAGTAATTTAATATCGCACCTGGGCTGTTGATTGCTGTGCAGCTGCTACAGCAGCATTGACAGTTCCCTGCTGCTGATGGACAGCAGCTGTGTTCTCAGAGACGACGGCCTCAGCCTCCTTCACTTCTTGCTGTAACTGTTCTACGACAGCTTGTTTGCCGGCAAGTGCTGCTTCTGCTGCCTTTGCTGCTTGCAGCGCTTTTTCTGCTAATTGTGTTTTTACCTACAATACAAACAAGTATAAATAAGGGGAAACATTAAAGTATTGGCAGTTAAGGAACATCTGTGAACTAAACAGAACACCTTGTCAAAATGTAACAAATATATTGCTCATAACTCTTGAATAGGCGCAATATATATTTTTGACTTCTGAAATTCCTCGGTCAAATATAATCGTACTACTACTAGCTTGTTTGTATCACAAGATGCCTATACTGAAGAAGAAGAAGATTAGGTAGGTTGTATAAATAGAACGACTACTACCATTACTTGTCACATTTTAGTTTCTGCAACCTTAAAGCCTAAACTTATTTTTAGATAAATGAACCCATGTAAATGGTACTAGTTTATACGGATTTTACCGCAGTTTAATTTTTATTATAGTCCCGACGTTTCAAAAGCTTTTCATCCTTCGTGGTCTCTCCCGTGACCGGATAAAATCTGTATAAACTAGTTTTATTACCATGCCAATAGTTTCAATATTAGGACTACTAGTTACATAGTCTTAGGATAGTTGTGTCTAAAGTACTGAGTACGCAGTAATTACCATATGAGAGGCCTGAGCTCCGGCCGCGTTCTGAGCTGCTTGCGCGGCTTTAGCCTCAGCAGCCGCCTTCTGGGCTATACTCGTCGCGCACTTCCCTTTACAATCCCTCGGCGCCTCCCGAACCCTTGTATCACTCCGCCCCTGTGCCACCTGCTGTCCCTTCTCAACCCTTCTCTCTGGGAACCCCCACACCGACACCGTCAGCAAAATTAACACCAAAAGTCTCATTTATACACACTTTTCTAACCTATGGCTATGAAGTGGCAATTCTACTTGCCTGGATTACGCTAAAGACTACATAAGTTATTTCCTTCACAGAATGGTGGATAAAGAAATTTCGTTTTATACGTGAAACAAACGAATACCGTTTTGAAGTTTGTGTGACACTGATGGTTCTAAATTAGGAAAATAATTTTGATTGCACCAGAAAAGTTGACAGAAGGGTATATATGAAAGAAGAATTGATAAAAATAGGCTGAGAAGGAATGATTTTTCATTTTACTAACAAATAAAATATTATTATTATAATCTCGGAAAACCCTGAACCAATAATAAATTGATAAGTTTATTTATCTTATTTAAAATCATTATAAAACGCACTGGTATAAATATTAGTAGAAAAATATAATCCAATAGTTGACAATCGGTGATGTGACACAGTCATATTTGTCATGGAGTAAATTTTTGTCAAATGCTCGTGAGAAATACAGAAAAGAAATTATGTGTCCTCTTAAAAAGCTCTGTAGTGTGATGCAACAATAAGAAGGCGTAAGTGTCTTGATGTATTTTTGCAGACATAAGACATTACGTTACATTTATAGGAAATAATTTTAACAGGTGAGCGAGTTTGATCGGTTTTAATTATGAAGATTTTATTTGCTAATTTTATTTTTAACGCTAGATTCATGACGATCCGTCTCGCACTAGGCCATCATGGTGGATGAAAAGCATATTCCTTATACCTAATTAGAAGAGTTCCATACCCAGCAGGGGAACAGTTATAATACGGGTCTGATACTAATTATACCTACTAAACTTCTATTGTGCTACTATAAAATCAAAAATTTAAGATATGAACAGGAAATATTTATGATTGTCTCAACATAAAACCAGTTTGAGAATATTCTAAAAGAAACTAGTTTTGAAATATAAATTTTCGTTTAATAAGATTAATTACAAATGGCAATAATTGATTCATCATCATTTTCAACCCGTGTCGACTTACCCATATTTCACGGTCGGGTTATAACCCTATAGGCCACTCTGAGATTCTCTAAGTAAGTAAATGTTCAAATTCTTCTTGTAAAAACTTTGGATAACTGTAGTGGAAAAAAATACAAAGATTTATTATTTACTGAATGACAAGACGAGGAAGGTGAAGCGCCTACCAATAAATAGGAGCAACATCTCAGCAACTTTGAAGTATTTTTTTTTTATTGCATACCAAATAAAATAGCTAACATAAAAACAAAGATTATACAGTCAGGGTGATACAATGGGCAGTCTTATCGGAAACGGTAATTTCTTCCAGAAGACCAAAATCTATTATAGTGGAGAGGGTGGGAAACAGCCAAACTGGTCACTTAGCGAGTGATGCTGAATCGCCCATGAACATTCGACACCAAAATAAATTTCGGTATGTTACTGATTCCTGAGGATGGAAAAGGAAGTTCACTCAGAACACTATTGAATTTTAAATTGTTGAAGACTTAAATCAATACTATCTTTCGTAGGATACAGAACAGCCCAGCTGCTTACAATTACTCCAAACGCGCAGGAGGCTGGTTGTCGCCGTATAAAAGATGATTTGCCTCTCACTGTACGCCTTCATCGCCTCTGCCACGGTCCTGGCGTGCTTCCCCGTTTGCTTTAAGCAGCTCAAGCTCAACAAAATTGTCAAGTGCCTCAAGAAGTAACGTCGATATGATAATTTGTATATCACTATGCACTGCCCTGATTGCTGCCGGTTGTATTTCGTGTGCTCCGATACTGCTCGACACCTATTGGCCCAAGCAGTTTTTGAACAACGGCGAGATGGGTTCCTCACCCTTGTGCAAAAAACCGAGTTGTCCAAAAAGGTTGGGTACAAAGTGATTTAAATAAACAATTAAATTATGATTATTTGTTTTGTAAATATTGTGCTTATTTAGTTTTCATCCACGAAATAAATGTCTTTTTACATGTAATGGTTTTTCTGAGTGTTCTAAATTCGGAGTGTTAAATGTCATCTTATGGTTAAATTGTTTACGCACTGCATCCGATACGAATGTGACATTATGATCACAACTGGAGATATTCTCGACTTTGGAAAACGTAATTTGGAATTGGTACGCAACCCCATAGACAGTACTAGGCTACTTCGAATCGGATGTAGTGCGTAAATGTTCTTACCTACTTCATTTTTTTATAGCAGGTCGGCAAACAAGCAAGTGGGTCACGTGATGGTAAGCGATCTCCACCGCCCGTATACGCCCAAAATACAAAAAAATATGGGCGCGTTGCCGATCTTAAAGGATAGGGATAATTAAGGAATTGGGAAGGGGAGGGGGTTTAGGCCTCCGGATATTTCACTCACCGTACGAAACGCAGCAGCATGCTGCTACTTTACGTCGGTTTTCTGTGAGACAGTGGTAAAGACCCGGACGAGCCGGCCCGGCCTATTCATGCTGTAGACAGAACTGTCAACAGCATGGCTCTACCACTAAATTAGGTCTCATTCAGGCACCCGCATCGCGCCAGCACCGCACTCGCATCATGCTGCCGGATATAATTTGGAAATTTAATACATACGCAATAATACAAGCGCAACTAGTAGCCAGTACTGCTTTTTGAATTTGATAAAGTGATGAGCAAAAAGTATGTTACTAGGCGGTAGGTTCCGCCGCTTTATCTATTTCTGTCGCCAATCAGCAGTGTGTAAACATTATTGAGTGACGGTTTGAAGGACATTGACGCCAGTGAAGTTACTGACCATTATAAGACTGCTCACTTATGTCTCAGGGTGACGAGCGCAGTTGAGTGTCATGCAGTATTTCATAATTCGGATGTCTGGTTGGTGTTGCTTCTGTTTATGGGCAGGGGTGACGCTTACCACCAGGCGAGCGACCTGTTCGTCTCGTCATTTAAAGCTAATAAAAAATATATCCTAGTTATAGGAAGTGGCGAGCCAATCGCCATAGGCAGTATCCCGGTCCCGGGCAACTCCCGTCTGATATTTTGAACCAAAAACACAACCTGGGATTTGAATCAAGGACCGAGTTTATAATAATTACGTTGCCACTAACGCGATGAAATTAGAATTGAACTCGAAAGTATTTCAAACTGGAATGGAATTTGACCAGAACTAGGTCTAAACTCGAACTTACCTCAATGGAACCCGATAGAAGAACTGAGAAGAGAGAACATTCATTATGGGCGGTAATTTTCTGGAGTTCCGTACCCAAATGGTGTCAATAAAACCAAAGCCTTCGCTATCTGTGAGTCTGTCTTTCTCTTTGTCTTACTTTTGAAAGATTCTATCTTTTAAATCGTAATTGGTAACCGGTTGAAACTCTCATCGAATATACTTTATTATGCCGGATATGATAACAAAAAAAAGTAAATATTTTTGAGTATGTTTACGGAATCCTCGATGTGCGAGTCCTGCTCTTACTTGACCAGTTTTTTTATAAAACAAAGACAAATTTCCAGATTTGTTCAATCGTTTTTTATTAAATCGTAGGTAAATTACTTCGTTAATTCCCAAATTGATTTAATCGTTAAAGAGTCTCGCAATATTAGCGTTTACAACAATACTTTTATAATCCCCCTTCACAAGCCTTTTATAAAAACCTATGAACTATTTTATAAAACTCTTTAAACTTAGCAATGGTATATCATGAAAAAGAAATTTCAAATTTGGAAATCATCAGGTTGAAGTAAACGTCAAAATTAAGCGAAATTTTCTCGTGTTTTACATGTGATTTATGCAATATGCTAGCGAAATTGTTGTGGAATGTAGCTAGGATAATAATGCTATCCTCGCTGTCGTTTGGCATTTGAACTGATGCCGATGTATCGAGAACCTCTTGCTCTCTAGCAGGAGTGGATGTGGGCAGCACTTCATCAACTGTAAGTATCATAACATCTGGCTTATCGCATCATTCGCTTAAACATTTGCTGTTTCTAAAATCCGATCGCATTTAACTCTGCATCATGGTTATAGTAGTAGAAAGGTGTAGGTACCTTATTGTGACTGCTTTAACTGTAGTTTTTTTGCTCATTCATTATTATGGTACATAATCAAACCCTCGTTAATTAATTTTTCAACAGCGATACGTTATCTTTATTTACATACATACATACACACTCACGCCTATGTCCCATGGGGGTAGGCAGAGACTATTGAATACCACAAGCTACGATCTTGACACACCTCTTTCTTTATCTTTATTTATAAAATTAAATTTTACATCTTTTATGTGATAATTTTGTGACTCGAAATATGATTAAAATTTAATTTCTGTTGGTATGTTAATAAGAAAACTTGTCTACCACTTTCGAATAAATTTTAATTGCTTTCCTCTGAAAATAGTTGTTGATACCAACTACTCGAAGAAAGTATACCAACATCGGTTTTGAAAGATAAGCTAATTGTTTTTATTTCTTGTTTGATGAACTTAATATCGTTTTCCCAATGTACTTCGATTTTTGTTTCAGATTTTATGGTTGGCGGACTTCAATTATCTAACAATTTACTTCCAAAATTACACAAGAACGCTTGCCCACTCACTTTTTTCGCTTGAACAAGAGTGAAGTTATACGATTCTTGAAGAAAAATTGGATCTAGCAATTTCAAGCTCAGATTCACAGCATCAAGATTTAGAAGAACAAAATGATTTGCCTGTCTTGTGGCTCAGTTTTGGCTGTCTTGGGATTGCTTGTATTAGGACCTCTTATATGCGAACAGTTCATGACTTGCTTGAAGAAAAAGGGAAAGAAAAAATGATTTGAAATTTCCTATAACATTAGAGCGCTGTATTTCTTCAATACATTGTTTCTGTAATATTGTGTTTTATTTTATTGTGATTACTATAGTACATTAATTACTTGTTGGCTATTTTATCTTAAACTCACTTATGTTATTTCCATTCAATTTAAGCCAAACTGACTTTTTATTCAGAATGGAATATGTAATAAGCAGGATCAAAGTCAGGTGAGATATATTTTAACAGCTCTCATTTTCTATTTAGGGATGAGTTATATTGTTTTATTTTACCATTTTCTCCTTTGTTACAGGTCTTTAGGGGTTGCGTTCTACAGCAAACGGTGATAACAATATTATATAGTTTGTTGTAAAGCTAATAGCATTTCTCCTTTTTTGTGATCGTTGATTTTGTGTAAATGATCCAAATATTTATATTTTTAATTTAGATAATAAAGTCTTTACGATGATTTGCTTAGGCATTGCGACGGCAATAGTAGGTGCTATGGTAATTGCATGCAGTCCTATATTGTGCGAGAAAGTTATCAAATGTGTATTTCACATAAAATGAATTTGTACTACAAAATATTATTCATAATTATATTGGATTAATTATAAATATATCGATATGATCTGAACTGTTTTTTTATTATACACATATTTGGTACTTATTAATTAACTTCATTATTTCTGTTTATTTTTACATTCATCAATAATTATGAACAAGAATATATGAGTTATAGAAAGCTTGGTTGCATTGATAATATCATAAATCAAAAAGTGACATATTGTTAATTTAAACTAAATTTACAAACTAAATTTAAGGCACAAATTAGGCTCTAGCCACTAATTTCATTTTTATTGCACTATTATTTCCACTTCTCTTTTAGCATTAGAAAGTTATGTTTTTTCTTGTTTCAGATTCAAATGTATGCATGATTTGCGTGTCGTTACTGAGCTTAATCAGCGCTGGACTTTTCGTATTCTGTCTACCTCTCTGCACCAAAAGTGTTTTCGAAAGGAAGTGCAATTGTCCCGCTGTGCCTATATGCCCAGACTGCGGCATGCCATTCTAAATTAAGAAGTCACAGAGCCTAAAAGCTTGTGCGTGTACTCGTTATTCCTTGATATAAATCTATCAAGATGATTTGCATGAGTTTCGCAACGGCGATAACAGCAGCCGGTTTGATTGTATTAGGTCCAGTGCTTTGTGAGAAATTCTTATTTTGTTTTATGAAGTCTAAAAAATGATTGTAAATTGTGAATAAAATACTTTTATAAGACTATTAATGTGATAAATTAAATTAAAAATTACTGAGATATGTTATTATTTAATATTTCGGAGTCTCCATATACAAATATTTGCGGTGGTGGTAAAACTTAAATAAATCGACAAAGTTCTGAATTTTATAGAAAGCCAATAGTTGTATTTCAGTTACTTGACTAGTAAAAACAATGTGACATTGAGAATAAAATAGACAAAGATATTAGGAAACATTTTAATTCTAAACAACTAAAACATACACCGTAATATCACTTGACTGAATCCGCGCTAGACTAAACTCCTGTTTTATCCCTTCCTTTTGGACTTGATGAATTCAATCTGTCTCAAATTCACCATCCATTCTTCTGATGAACTCTAGAAGCGATAAAATAGGCATCAAAGTATAAAAAATTGAGCAAATACGCAATTATTCACCTACACGTATCTGACGATTAATAAATAAGTTAACAAGTCGTTATGACACTAATATTAATTATTGACTACAATTTTTAAGGCTACGTTTCGTTTTTCGTTTTACTTCGTACCGCTCTTTCTGCGGTCACAAACGCTACAGTTTCTTTCTTAAACCTTAAATTTCTTCTACCCAGTATAGCCTCATCTAATTTATCTATTGCTGCCTTTTGTGTTGGATTTTGTCCGACTAGTCTGGACATTGACGTTGGTCGGACGATTTGTATTTTTTCATTATTTATAACAGCTATTTCTTTTTCTTGACCTATTCTTTCAGCGCTCGATCTGTAAAATCGTCTAACAGGTGCTGGATTTTCTACTTCTTTGATAGCGTCAAGTTGGTCAGTTAGTTTTTCTTGTTTTACTAGACTCAGATCATTTATGTCTTGTATATCTTGCTTAATTATTTCGACTGTTGGGGTTGTCATTTCAACTTGTTTGCTAGTTGTAATCGCTTTGGTTGTTGTCGTTGAGTTACTAAATCTAAGAGTCATTCTTCTTCTATGTTTGCGTTCTCTTTCAGAGGAGGTGTTATTTTCTGCTGATTCAGAATTCGCTTCTTTTTTAACATTGAAACCAGCATTTACTGTAACAAGTCTATATTCTGAGCTGGCTTGTTGACTGTTTGGTTGTGTCCCATTTCTTATAGTACTACTGAACCTTGTGGTATTGAGATTTCTGTTTGCTCTGTACACGGGTGATGGCTCTGTGGAATATTCTACCTTATGGTTGTTTCTCTCGTCGACGTATGGTTGAGGAGTAATGATTTGAATAGCGTTAAGTGTATCCTTTGTTGGTTGAAGTTTAGATGTGTCTTGATTTTCAAGAATGGTAATGGCTTCTTTAATGCCATCTACATCTTCAGGGTTAGCTGGATGACCTGAAATAATATGATATTTTTTACGATTCAATATAAAATGATTTACTGAAAAAATCACAATAAGGGCTTGTCTCACAATATGAAATCACCCAAGAATACATTACATAGCTAATAGGCATTCATTTACGACGTACCAATTTGATACTATATTGACAGCGCGGTAATTTCGTATTTTGTTGTATATTTATTTCATAAGTAATTTTTACTTAGACATTTTTTTTTTCTTTGATCATTATTGTGTACCAGAACATACACAGTAAACTGTAAATACAAAATAGACAAGTGGGCACAATTGGCGGCCTTATTGTGACATTGTGAAACAGGGGCTAAATAATTAATAGTACACATAAAAAGTATACAAAATTTTCCAAATATTAGATATTAGATAAAATAGAAGAAAGATTAAATAGAAGATATCGATTAGTTTTTATAATATGTGCATAAATAAATATTAGGTATGTATACTAATACTATGATATAGATAGGTAGATGAGACCTCTTAAATCTTGATATGGAAATGAAACAGGGATAAACAAGACCATGATTTTATTTACATGTCTTCAAGCATGATTCGTAAATACGATAATCACAAAACATAGGTATTAAGTATTTTTCTATGGCTTACCATCATCTTGCATCTCTTTCTTGTACGATGAGAAGAAGGTCAGAGCTTTCATGAGCTGATAGCTCTTCGAGACAGGTATGTTGGTGTCGTACAATTTCCTGGTGTTCTTGCAGTCTACGTAGAACCACCAGTTGCACTTCAGTATAGTTTGGTCGAAGAGTGTAGACTCAGGACAAAGGAAGGATTTCATGACAAGCCCATCGTCTGTCAGGGCGCAGACGTGGAATACCTGAAACGATAATTTTATTGGTATTAATGATTTAGTTTGAGAAAAATGATCAAGACTGATTATTTTACGATCGTCATACGTCCTTAACTGTGTTAGAGACAAGGTAAATTAAGAAGCCAGGGTATGTGTAGTCATGACTTTTTTATAGTAGTGTCTGGCGAGCTGTGTAAGCTGATGGTAAGTAATATCCGCCGCTCATCAACATCTACAAGCCTGAAGGACAAAAATAGGGATTGCGACGGAGGGATGGGAGGCTAGTCGGGCCCTTTATCACTGTCTCACAGAAAACCGTTGCGTACGGTGTGCGAGATATCCGGAGGCCAAAATCCTCTTCACCTTCCTAATGCCTTAATTATAGCTTTGGTTTAAGGTCGGCAACGCGCCCATATATTTTGTTATTGTGGGCGTTCATGAGCAGTGAAGATCACTTACCATCAGGTGACCCACTTGCTCCTTTGTCGGTCTACGACATAAAAAAAACCTAAATATGCTGCCATTAGACCAATAAGGCAAGACTCCTGACAAATAGTGGACGTATTATGGAACAGCCTTACCATACATCCAAGACTCTCATCTCCATACAATCCAGGGAAGTACTTTTGATCACCACAGTGGAAGTTCGTGTCTGGAAGATCGACCTTCGACTGGAAGTGATCATCGAAGTTCTTCTCGTAGCCGACGGGGTAGTACTCTCGAGGCGCGTTCATCACCTTGCCAGATGTTGGTAATCTGGAAGACATTTAATAATTAATAATTTCTCGTATGCGAGAGGCCGTCTGGGTTGGTACCACTGCTTTGTATATTTCTGTGCAGCAGCAGTAGCATAGCAGTGTGGAAGCACTGTTGTGTTCCAGTTTAAAGGGCATTGAAGCAAGTGAAACTTACTGGGCATTATGAGACTAAAGATCTTATGTGTCGGGGTGACAAGCGCAGTCCAATGCCATGCAGTGCTCTGTTATTCAAAATTCTGTATGGTGTTGCTTCTGTTTATGGGCAGGCGTGGCGTTTACCATCAGGCGAGCGACCTGCTCGTTTCATCACTCAACCTAATAAAAAAATATGTACATTTTCTACGAGGTGGCTAAATTTTTTACCTTCACTATTTATTGTACTCGCACAATTCTCTTGTTACTTCCGATTCTAGATTATGCTGAATCGTACCTAAATGTAACCGAATAAACTGGACACTAGAGTAATGAAAACATGTAATTAGTGTATACTTGTTTATGTTGAGATTATTTTCTGTATTACTTTACGGTTCCTTACAATAACAAAACTTATAAACCAACTTCAAAATAATAACACTGAAAAGTCAAACATAACAACTTCTCAGGTCTCTCCATTTTAAACAAAAAAAGAATTTCACGAATTGGTCCAGGCGTCTTAGAGTAATCGGGGAACATACATAAAAAAAAGAATCCGACGAATTGAGAACCTTGCTCCTTTGAATTGAAGTCGGTGAATAAATAAATAAATACGAGAGAACTATCACCCAGTAAATTGCAATAACATCTTCATCAAACACATAATAAAAGTAATACCTTTGCGGTACCGCCGGTTTCTGTTGTACCGCCGCCGTAAGAATCTCTGGCTCTGGTTCGAACACGATCGGCTCCTCTGTTGTAGTAGTAGTGGTGGTAGTCACCGGAGCCGGTGCCGGTGCCGGCAAGTTCGCGTATTTGCTCAACAGTTGCTGCTGCCTCAATGCTATAGCAGCCTCAACAGCTTCCATAGAGATATTACCAGCTTTCGCTATCTCAGCAATCTTAGCATTTATATCTTCCTTATTAAATTTCAAAGTCGTATCATCACCGTAACCGGTTATACTGTTGTAGTCATCCACTTTCTTCGTATTGTAAACGTTGTTGTTCGCGATATCGTGGACTTGGTGGGGAACTGGGTCTACAAAGTTAGAAATAGGATTGGCATGGATAGAATATTGTCTGTGTATAGGCACATGAACCTCTTTGAAAGCAGGCGGTGATATGATTGTAAAAGCTTGTGCAGGCGAAGCTATAGGCATGGGAACGAATGGAGTAACAGTTGTGGGTAGAGTGTAAATGGATCCCATCGTGGGAGGTGGTGTGATTTTGAACATTGGCTGAGCGTATTGCACTGCTGTCATTTGCGACACCATTTTCGATATCTGATTGTGTGAGTGTGGGTATAACATCTCACTTTGGTATGCTACTCCGGGGCCCTTGGATTCCGGGAACTGCAGCGGTGTGTAGTTCTTGCGGGTCGATGACGTCAGCGGTAGCACTTTGAGGGTGTCTTCTTTCGGTGGTAGTGGTTTGAACGGTGGGACTCCCATAGGCATTGGTTTTGCTAGGGTTATGGTCGGCGCCCTGTTTATTGGCGCTTCGATTGTTGGTGTTACGATTATTGGTTGCATGGTGGAGACCCTGCGGTGTAGGGTTGTCAGTTTGTCCATTGCTGCTTGGCTGGGCCGGCTGGCGGGAGGTATTACGGGTCGCATCATGATTCTATTCTGTTTGCCTCTTTTCTGGAATACAACAGAAATTGCATATGTTTAATGGCTTCATTAATTTTAATTTATTAATTACATTTTACTCATTAAAGAAGAGTGTTAATAATCAAATCGTGATACACTGATTGCTCGTAAGGTCAAATAGCAAGCTCATTTTGAAATCCATGCTACGTCATTATAGATAATGCCTACTAGAAAATATTGTGCAAGTTAACTTATTAGAGTCTTTTTAAACCTCCCAAATAAATATTCATTAATCAAAATGTAACCTTTTGCTTGCCTATTATGTCAGTTAAAATGTAAGTTTGTATTAATTTTTCATAAGTTTTACTGCTCTGATCAAAACAAATGAGTATGAAAGACAAAATCCAAAACAAAATTAATTGTTTTCTTATATTAATAATATCAGCACTGCATTTAAATATATTATACCGTCCCATTACATGGTACGGGCCTCTTTACTTGTGAGAGGTATTAGGCTATATTATATTTCACTTTTTTCATTCTACCTGGGGTTATCCTGGCTTAATACCAGGATCTGCTTTCTTTCGCCATAAAATAATACTAGCCCAGTATTATACTCGTCTCACTGCTGGGCACGGGCCTCCTCTACTGAATGAGAGGGGTTAGGCCTTAGTCCACCACGCTGGCCTAATGCGGGTTGGCAGACTTCACATACCTTCTAAATTCTTATGATGAACTTCTCAGGTATGCAGGTTTCCTCACGATATTTATCAAATACACACATAACTTAGAAAAGTCAGAGGTGTATGCACTTGGGACTGGTATCGAACCTGTGACTTTTGTTTCGACAGTCCATACCACTCCCCGCTGAGCTATCACTGCTTTTTTTTTCGCCATAGATTTGACGGAATTTGGTATTTTATGGGGTGACCCACAGTCTGACTCCTACAACCCGCAACGGAAACCAATTTTGCTCATTGCCTATTAATCAGCAGAATGTACCAAGTGCAGATGAGGTTAGCTTTGGGTCTAAGATTTTAATGGCCCTTTACACTCCAATATACTTCATATACCTTCGAAATTCTTGTGGGGAACTCTCAGGCATAGAGGCTTCTTCAAGATGTTTTCATTCACTGTTAAAGTTCGTTTCACTTCATATTAGCTTATCCCTGCTATTAATTTTTATATTTTCTACTCAGATTAATAAAGACGCACTGAAATTGTCCCATCTGGAGATGTACTCAGTGCCTTACGCTGCATAGCCTATCAGGCGACATCTCTAATTATAGTGTTGAAATTACGTACCTCTTGCTTATTAGTAGTTCTAGCTGGGTCGGCGACGAGGTTCGGTGGGGCTCCATTCTTGACGTTGACTGATCGTCGCCTACTCGGGTCCAAGTTGGTGAGAGACTGCTCAAAACCCAACTCATCTCCGAGACTGAAACCTGGAAAAAGCAACACAACTCTCATGAAAATATATTTTTATTATTAGCTTGAATGACGACACGAGCAGGTAGGTTGCCTGATGGTAAGCGCCACGCCTGCCCATAAATAGAAGCAACACAGAACTTTGAATTCACACAACCACTTTGTCTATTTCTACCGGTGTTGTGTTCCAATTTGAAAGACCTTGAAGCCAGTGAAATTACTGGGCATTATGGGATGTCTCGAGATGACGAGCGCAGTCCAACGCCATGCAGTGTTTTGTAATTCAAAGTTCTGTGTGGTGTTGCTCTATTTATGGAAGGCGTGGCGCTTACCATCAGATGAGCATCATCGTTTCGTTACTCAAGCTAATAAAAATACAAAAAATAAACTAAGAGGCAAGGTCATCGCTGATTTGGTGAAAGTCCTGTCAACGCTAATGCGGCGCCAATTATCGATATCTATCGACATGTGATTATCGATGAGATAATAGCTTCAGATGAGTTAAGCGTTATTGATTTATGCATATTTATTTATTCAATTTTGTTTTTATTAACAAGTAGTTTAGAATCAATCAATACTTGTTAACTATTAATGATTTTAAATGTTTTGCACTTATATACTTACCAAGAAGGTAAATGGGATCTTTCACTGAATAAATATGAAATTGAAGTAATTAATTGGCCGCAAATCTAAATGTTTATCCTGTCACGACACAGGGACTATACTGGACCCAATGGTGAATACAGTGCAGGCCAAATATTATGGTGACTGTCGAGAGACATTGTATATCTTGACTGCAAAATTATGTCGGCCTTACGGTACTGGATACACACTGGATGACCTTGAAACGTGACTCGCCGGAACGAGTTATTATGGCGGGTTTTTCACCATGTGTATGGTGGACGCTATCCAGGATGTCACACAAAATATCAAAGACCAGCGTGGATTAGCATTAGGCCAGCGTGGTGGACTTAGGCCTACCCCCAAAGCATATAAATATATTAATAGCTTTTGCTCGCGCCTTCACCCGCGTGAATAGACTTTTCCGAAATCAAAATCGGTTCAGTGTTTTAAGCATGAACGCGTAACAAACAAATAGATATTTTTTTTACATAAAAAGTATCCTATGTTACTTCTTATACCTCCAAGAATATGTGTACAAAGTTTCATGATGATCGGTTAAGTAATTTTCGCGTGAAAGCGTAACAAACAAACTTACATTCACATTTATAATATTAGTATGATAACTAAACTTCGTTTGACTGAGTTGTTAGAAAGAGTTAGATAACTATGCACTGAAAACTGAGAATTCGAATTGGAAAAATATATATTTTTTAAAAGCATACGCTGGCAAACGAGCAAGTGGGTCACCTGATGGTAAGTGATCTCATTCTGATGGTAAGTGATGAACGCCATTCAGAATCATGGACGAGTTGCCGATCTTTTAAGATCCTTTAGGAAATGTATAATTTCCTTCCTTTAGGATAGGGATAATTAAGGTATTGGGAAGGGCGAGTGGGATTTGGGCATCTGGATATCTCACTCACCATACAAAATGCAGCAGCAAGCAGCTACTTTACATCGGTTTTCTTTGAGACAGTGGTATCAAACCGGTTGGTCTACAGCGTGACTCTACTACTCTAAATTTATTTTAAACACTTACCTAGACTAGCGTGTGCTTTGATTCCACCAAGGTTACGAACTCTGAACAATCCAGATTTCTTGAAAGCGCAGTTTATTTTGAAGCCAAAGTCTGAGTCTAACACGCATAGTGGTTGCCCGATATCTGAAAAAAATAGAAAGATTTATAAAATTAGAACCAAAATCATTTATTTATAAACTGAAACTGAAACGCTGTTCAGTAGAACCTCTTTAAGTCGAACCTCGCTAAGTTGAAAACCTCCATATCTCGAAAAAATATTTTGTTCCCTTCCCTTCAAACACCAAAACCTCAATTACTCGAAATCTCAACCCTCTATTAGTCGAAATAATCAGTGAATCCCTTCAAGCCATTTTGGTACATATTTTCCCTCCATAATTCAAAAAATAAAATTTTACCTCTGTATCTCCAACATAGCAATGTTTTATTTTACAACCTTTACAACTCGATTATTTGAGACTTATTACCTCTATAGTTCTCTATAAGTCGAAAACTCTATAACTCGAATTTTTTGGCGTCTCCCTTGATGTTCGACTTATAGAGGTTCTACTGTATTAGCGTTTCAGTATTATAATAAAATTATAATACTGAAATGCTACCCAATGGTCAACTGTGTAACGGCTACTTATTTTCATACAAGGTGGTAGGCCCCTCGTATGCGAGAGGCCGGCTGAGTTGCTACCACCGCTTTGACTATTTATGCCGCCAAGCAACAGTGTGTAAATACTGTTGTGTTCCGGTTTGAAGGACATTGAAGCCAGTGCAATTACTGGGCATTATGAGACTTAACACCTTAGGTCTCGGGGTGACGAGCGCAGTCCAGTGTCATGCAGTGCTTTGTTATTTAAAGTTCTGTGTATAGAAGAAAATCTTCTATATTTTACCATTGGGCCAATATATTTCAAAGAATACTTCAGTAATGTATAATGTCAAAATGTTTTAATGTTACATATATACATACGCACTCACGCCTAAAATCCCCGAAAGGATAGGCAGTGCTGTAACCAGTACACCCACATTTCGCCGAGCGTATCTCCGTCCCATGACATGATAGGGGGCGAGCCTATCGCTATACCGGGCACAATTCCAGACTCCGGGCTGATACTGAGCATTTCGTAATAGAAAAACCCAATATCAATGTTACCAGGAATAGCATAACAGTAAACTGCGCCACTGAGGCAGTCCTAATAAAAATAAATATATACAGGAGTCAGTTTGTTATATTTAGAATCAAAAACGTCTACTTGCAAACTCTTTCTTGTACTGATTAATACGAAGGACTTATATAATTACTTTAAATACATAATAGCTTCACGAAAGTCAAGGCTGGTACCATTCTACAGGAAATATTTTGATATCTATTATTGGAAACTGTGTAGTTACCTAAAATCATTACGCGAACTCTCTGATACACATTATTATTACCTTAGATCTACTTTTTATGAAACTGTAAGCTAATCTAAACTGACTTCAATCGACTTTTAAGAGATTTTTTATATCGTCGTTCTCCTGCACTATCAGGTTTGGACTTGATCATTTCAACCTTCGATAAAAAGAGGGGTGTTGCAAATTTGACCTTGTTGTATCTCTGACTGTGTGTATCTGTTTCTGAAATAATAGCAACCAAAACAAATAGACCGATTTAAATGCAGATTTTTTGTTTGAATGCGGGTTTAATCCAGGTGGTTATTTTTTAAAGTCATTTATAAATAACAGATTATTTATTAATAGACGTCGGGAATTTTAACGGTTAGGTTATTTCGAGCTAAAATATCATGAAAAAAACATTCATAAGTTAAATGCTGCTTGGCGGCAAGAATTGACAAAGTGGTGGTACCAACCCAGACGTCCTCTCACATACGTGGAAACTACCTACCTTGAATCAGAACTGTACTTTATGGTTCATCTATTACTAATTATATATTCTTCTTTGCTGAATAATGCAGATTCTTAATAAAGATTTCCCCATCCACTTACTAGCATCCTGTTTCCTTCAATTGCGTGCATACTCCAGGATAGACATGCGGATGTGCCCTAGATTTCACCTGTGTTATGATTCAGTGTGCGCTGGAAATCATTTTGTTTTTATTATTAGATAATATTATTAGACTGCCTCGGTGGCGCAGTTGTAATGCGTACGCGTTACGATTAAGCTAACTCTTAGTTCACTTCAACTCCTAGTCTCAGGTTCGATCCCCGGGTCGGATAAAGTGGTATTGGGTGTTTCTATTACGACGTGATCATTATCAGGCCGCGTCTGGAATTTGTGCCCGGGATGGCGATAGGCTCCTATCACATCGTGGGACCGAGATACGCTCGGCGAAATATGGGTGAACTAGTTACACCTCTGCCTACCCCTTCGGGGATTACAGGCGTGAGTGTGTATGTATGTATTAGATAAGATGGAAGCAACGATAGCTCAGCGGGGAGTGGTACAGACTGTCGAGAATAAGGTCGCAGGTTCGAAACCAGCCCCAAGGGCATGCACCTCTGTCTTTTCTAGGTTATGTGTATTAATTATACAATGAGTGAATGAACTAAAGCTTTTAAGACAGCACTATCTTTATTGCAAAAAAACTGATATCCAAAATGTCATATTACTATGTTTAAAATTAAAGTACAAATAGATTGATTATCTGCAAAAGTTTGCAGGTGGCACTTGGCAAAGATTGACCCAACATTCCTCTGAATGACGTGAAATAAAGGAAACTTATGTCCTGCAGCGAGCGCCAAAAAGCTGGGATGAATGACTGTCCATATGACGCAAACTCTGTATAGTATAGTGGATGTATTCATTACTAATGTATTGTAAGCATTGCATTTGCATAACCGCATCCTCCTTATGCAACTATCTTTTTATAGCCGGCAAATGGCCAATGTGTCACTCGATAGTGACTATACCACAATACCATAGGAGTAGTGGGTACGTTGCCAACTTTTAAAGAAAGGAGACGTAGATAATGTTTTGGACTTCTCGGTTTCGGCTATCCGTGACAATTCAATAATTCATAAATAAAATCATGCCTATATATACTCTTACTCTTTGGTAGAGGTACAACTAGTTTACCCACGGTTTGTTAAGTTTATTTCTGTCCCACGGTGTGATAAGCGAGCCTGTCGCTACATCAGGCACAAAATCCGATCCCGGTCAACTACTGTCCGATTTTTCTAATCCTTCTCAAACACAAATTAACCTAGGATTAGTACCCAGGACCCCATCGGTTTCTTGAAAATACATTGTCATTAAACCAAAGAAGCGACGAGGCAACACGGAAATTTCCAAATATTTCTCATACGCTTGCCATTTCAACAAATTGCATACACAATCATTTCATATTGAGTACAGTGATCCATGAATAATAAAAACATTTCAGCTCTTGAAATACGCACACTGAATTGTAATGGACATATTAAAGATATGTAACTGTAAATCAAAAAAAAATCGCTCACACATTAGGTAAGACATGGCGAGATTTCTCGAACACGAGATTGTGGTAGACAGTCTCACGTACACGGTTTCGTAGGAATATTCGTCTTGTGCCGAAGAAGGCTACTGCAGGATTTATCTGGCAGTGCTGGGTAGGAAAATGGGGTTAGGGACTCGGCCCAGCGGCCTCCCGGATCGCAATTTTCCAGGCGCTGGGGTGCTGGTTCGTAAGACCGGCTAATCCAGCATAATCGTTTCGCTCCCCTCCGGGGTGAGGCGGTAGTAATAAATTGCGTCCCCACGAAAAAAGGTATATACCAGAATCTTTTCAGAGAGTAGAGACCGGTGTCTCAGCGAGAGGTCTCTCCCAATGTGTGAAGTGGGTTTATGACCGTTGTAATGCAAATGATCATTTTTTATTAATATTGTATTAGGCAGGACACATAAGTCAATGTACTGGCGTATATTTTTTCACTACTGTGTTTTTATATATTCTCAACGAATGTAGAGTATTTTTTAATAGTTTAAGTCGGAAATTTAGTAATTGAGTCACATAATGGGAAGAGATCTCTACATCCCATGTATACCTAGAACACCAGAAGTAGTTTGGAAGAAGAAGAGGGTTGTGGATTTACAAATCTGTGCCGGATTTCTCGGGATTTCCCGACCATAATGTGTGGTTTTTCCGAGAATATGAGGTCTAACTTACATAGTAAGGTCAGGAGATAAATTATAATGAAAGTCCAGTAAGCCATACGTGAATTTGAGGAGTGTTTATTTAAATCCGCAATGACAACTATTACGAAATCTCTACTCATGTTATATATGCGAAAGTTTGTTTTTCGTTTATATTTTTATCACGCAGCAACGGAGCAGCGGACCGACATGATTTCGTGCATATAGATATTTTATGGGTTGGAGAGTAACATAGGCTACTTTATATATCGGAAATATAGACGAGCAGGTCTCTCGGCTGGTGGTAAGCCTCACGCCTGCCTATAAACAGCAGGAACACCAAACAGAACTTCAAATTATGAAATACTGGCACTGCACTGCGCTCGTTAACCCGATACATAAGATGTTAAGTCAAATAATGACCAGTAATTTCACTGACTAAACGTCCTACAAAGCGTAACGCGATGGCCTCTCGCATACGAGGAACCTACCACACCCAGTATACTTCGACGCGGGCGAAGCTGCGAACTAACACTAGTTCGTATATCCGTCCGTAAGTCTGACTCATCATAGCCCAGCCCAAACAGTTACGAATAAATTGAAATTTTGAGAGATTTTATTTATTGTAAGCATCGTTTAAGAAGGGATTTCTCTAAATATTTTTTTTCGGTCAAAATTACTTGAATCTTGGTATTGACGCCTTTCAGCACACTAAGTGAAACACGTATTTAGACGGATTTCAATTTTTTACCCCCCAAAAGAGGGTAAAAAAGGTTTAAACGTAACGTGATCAAAGTTGCGAGCAGAAAGATATCCTACTTTACTTCCTACGTTACTTCCTACTACTATAATAAAAGTGAAAGTTTGGATGTTTGTGAGTTTGTGAATTTGGATGTCTCTCAATAACGCCTTAACGCCGGAACGGTTTTGGATGAAATTTAGCAGACAGGTAGACCATGACCTAAATTAGGACATTACATACATAGGTACATACGCACTCACGCCTGTAATCCCCGAAGGGGTAGGCAGAGGTGTAACCAGTACACGCACATTTCGCCGAGCGTATCTCCGTCCCATGATGTTATAGGGGGCGAGCCCACCGCCATACCGGGCACAAATTACAGACTCCGGGCTGATACTGAGCATTTCGTAATAGAAAAACTCAATATCACTTTTACCCGACCCGGGGATCGAACCTCAGACCTCGGCGTCAACCTCAGTCGCAACGCGTACGCATAACAACTGCGCCACCGAGGGTATTTATACCGGGAAAGGTAGTTTACACGGGCGGAGCCGTGAGCAAAAGCTAGTTAAGTAATAAAATTAAGATGCTACCAGCTTTTAAATTATCTAAATATCTCAGGACAAGGTCGATTGCTAATCGAAGTGTAGGCAATGGGCGAAAAAAGAACCCAAACAGATTTAATTTTATTAATGAATCAAATTAATTATTTAAATGGATTTGTCCTTGTCGTATTAAAGTGACAGATGTACTGACGATACATGAAGCATTGGGAAATTTTCAATTTCTTTAAATATAATTTAATATTTATATTTTTATTAATTAATAAATAATAATTCCACCCAACAGTCACACATAGTCCTGACCCCACACTAGGTTAACCTGTATCGTGGGTATCAGGAACTACGAAGGACTTGTTTGTGGTCCCACACACTCACTATTTGTGGATCACACAAACATTTGTTTTGGTGCGGGAATCGAACCCACGGCATCTCGCTTCGCAGCCAGCTACTCACCCGCTGCGCCACGGAGCCTCGTCATAATATATTTTTTACAAAGCACTGCATGGCATTGGACTGTGCTTGTCACACCGAGACATAAGTTGTTAAGTCTCACAATGCCCTGTAATTTCACTGGCTTCAAAGTCCTTCAAACAGGAACACAACAGTACGCACTGCTGTTTTGCGGCAGAAATAGACAAAGCTCATCTGTATCCTCAAGGTGTAGGCGGGGATGCAACTAGTACACTCACGATTCGCTAAGTTTCCCATGATATGGCAAATGGCGAGTTTATCGCCATATCTGGCACAAATTCCAATCTGGATCATAATTTTTCGAATCGACCTCGGATTTGAACTCAGGACCCTAACGATTTCTCAGCCTAATTACGACTAGATGAATGAGGCGATTACATCAAAACTAATAGTATGTAAGTGGGCCACCAACATCTTAGGCCCAAAGCCAACCTCACTTGCACGTGGTTGCACTTTGTTAATTAACGACTGAGGCAACGGCGAAACTTGATTCTCGTTGGAGGTGGTGGGGGCCAGACGACGGGTTGCTCCATATAGTACCAAATACTAATAATATCTATGTCAAAAGATGGCGGACACTGGTATTAAGCCGGCATAACGCCAGGCGGAATGAAAAAATAAAATCCCTTTGAATTATTTCTACGTCCATCTGTTCTATATAAACAGATAATTATTATAAACAGACGTTTAAGGGTCTGCCCAGCTGTCTATTAAAATATGTCTTTGTATATTTGACAGCCTCTGTGGCGCAGTGTCTGAGTAGCGGGCTGCGAAGCGAGAGGCCGCGGGTTCAATTCCGGCTCCGTGACAAATGTTTGTGTGATCTACAAGTGTTTGTTTGGTCTGGGTGTTGTGGGACCAAGTCCCTCGTACTTCATGATACCCTTAATACAGGTTTACCTATTGTGGCGTCAGGACTATGTTTGTGAATGTTGGGTGTATTTATTATTATTATTGTATACCCAGTTCCTTCAGGGCGGTATAACTATATTTGGACCCTACTATATTTACTGTGTTTGGTTTGCACTGTGTGACTGTTGGGTGTATATTTTTTGTTTACTTTTTACCATATTTTTGGTCTGGAATTGTGTCCAGTTTGGCGATAGGCTCACCCCCCTCATTACTTACCACACCTACCACATCATTGAACGGAAATAAGCTCGGCGAAATGTGGGTGTACTAGTTACACCTCTGCCTACCTCTTCGTGGATTAGCGTGAGCGCATATGTATGACTTTAACTAGATATTGTATTTCGTCAATAGACAGTTAGTTCGTGTAAGTAAAACGAATTATGAATAAAAATGTTTACAATTTTACATACATACGCACTCACGCCTGTAATCCCCGGCGGGGTAGGCAGAGGTGTAACCAGTACACCCACATTTCGCCGAGCGTATCTGCGTCCCACGATGTGATAGGGGGCGAGCCTATCGCCATACCGGGCACAAATTCCAGACTCCGGGCTGATACTGAGCATTTCGTAATAGAATAACCCAATACCACTTTACCCGACCCGGGGATCGAACCCAAGACCTCAGCGTTGGACAGCGTTTACAATTTTCTTTTTCATTTTTATATATAGTATTTTGTGAATATAAACGAATAGATTTATATTTGATTTAAGTGACATACGAATACTAAAACCAATTATTCATAAGCAATCAAATCAATAAAAACTACCACCGATTAGATACGGTGTATTAAATTAAAATAAATCAAAATCATCGTTAAATGCTCAAGAATAGATAACACACATTCATAAAATAAATTCGATATACTTACCAAGTAAAAGTAAAATTTTAAAATTCCCATATCACTTTCACTTATCATAACTTATCGGTCGTCGACCGGTGACGTCACACACTGACTCAGGAGTCTCAGCCGGATGTTTTGTGGAGAAAGGAGCTGACTTACTTGTGTATGGATAGCAAAAAAACAAGTTTGTTTGCAATATTTGCAATATCGTATTATTTGAGTGTTGTCAACGAAAGTTTCTCGTAGTCCCTGATACCTACGACACAATACTCATTCTTATGTGGGGTCGGGACTATGTGTGTGACTGTTGGGTGTATTTGTTATTTAGTTAGCTTTTGCTCGCGCCTCCGGCTACGTGAATGGCTTTTTCCAGGATAAAAAGAAGCCTATATCCTAATCCAGGTCATCTACCTGTGTGCCAAAATTAAAACAAAACCGTTCACTTGTTAAGGCGTGATTGACTAACAAACATCCAAACATTCCCATTTTTTTATGGCATAGGCCGGCAAACGAGCAAGTCAGTCACGTGATGGTAAGTGAGATCCACCACCCATGTACGCCCACGATACCTAAAGAATCATGGGTGCGCTGCCGATCTTAAAGGAAAGGGATAATTACGGAATCGGGAAGGGGAGGGAGTTTGGGCCTCCGGATATATTACTCACCGTACGAAACGCAGCACCAAGCTGCTACTTTACGTCGGTTTTCTGTGAGACAGTGTTAATGACCTGAACGAGCCGGCCCATACATGATGTAGACAAAAGTGTCTACAGCGTGGCTCTACCACTTATAATAGTAGTAGGATAAAACCCTATTTTATATACTCGTAGAAGTTGGAAGTTGATTTTTGGGAGTGTAAGTGGACCACCAAGATCTTAGGTTCAAAGCTAACCTTACATGTACGTGGTACACTCTGCTAATTAACGGAAGAGGATTACCTGGAAACTTGGTTCCCGTTGAGGTTTATCGACGTCAGACTGCGGGTCGCCCCATATAATACCAAATAACGTCAAATCTATGGTACTTCTGGATAACGTCAGGCAGAAAGAAATACGTTATTTCATATAGAAAAATATTTTCAATAACTATGGCGCGGTAAATAAATGCAGTTTATTTCAATAGAATTCGATAATTCTAGAACTCGATATAGTCCAGTTAATGAATATACTTTTATAGATGCCGTAAAAATGATCAATTTTGATGATCGTTTTAACCTGAAAATCAGGTTAAAAGTTACAATATTTTCTGGTAATTATTTAAACTTAATGATTTTATTATTAATCAACAACCATGAATAAATAATATTTATAAAGTGTTCCATTTAAAATTAACATTTAATTGTAGTACTAGGTGGTAAGACCCTCGTATGCGAGAGGCGGTCTGTATTGGTACTAATGCTTTGTCTATTTCTAAACATGCCGCTAAACATTAATCTTCTAAGCACGATATTGTCTAAGTTACTAAACAAATTTTCGTTGAGAAGGGATAGTTGGCATTGTCCCAAAAAAGGAGAGTACGTTAATGCCCATATAAGCTATTATTATAACATAA
This sequence comes from Mimas tiliae, assembly GCA_905332985.1. Taxonomy (NCBI): domain Eukaryota; kingdom Metazoa; phylum Arthropoda; class Insecta; order Lepidoptera; family Sphingidae; genus Mimas; species Mimas tiliae. The sequence continues at coordinate 2,030,470 of HG995260.1, read as the reverse complement.
AACTTTTTCACTATAAAAATATAGCAAAGTACCGTCTCTAACCTGCTTTATAGTTAATATTTTTTCCTCGTGTTTCTAATATTCTAACACACTTAATATGGAGAGAATCTACTTACATAGGTTTGTTCAATGAATCTCAATGAAGAGAATACAAACCACGGATACATTTAGTAACATATAATTATATATTTACACAAAGTAGTTCGTAGTTCCTGATACTCACGATACAGGTTTTCCTAGTGTGGGGTCAGGACTGTTGGGTGTATTTATTTAAAAAAAAAAGTATTATTAATGTCCAGCCTTCGTGGCACAGTGTGTGAGTAGCCGGCTGTGAAGCGTGAGGCTGCGGGTTCGATTCCCGCATTGAACAAATGTTCGTGAGATCCACTAATATTTGTTTCGGTTCTGCGTCTTTTCCCCAGAGGGTTTGACGTCAGGCAGGCGACCGGCCGTAAAAACTACAAGTCAACTCTTTCTGTAACGTGTGTTAATAATTGAAAAGAATGTTGCGCCTACCCCACTGCGAATGGGATATGGGCAGGTGGAAGAAGAATATTATTAATACTGTTCCACTGCTTGGCATGGGCCTCCACTACGAATGAAATGGGTTAGGTTTTATTCTACCACGCCGGGTTAACGTGAGTTGGCAGACTTCACATACCTTCGAAATTCTTATAGAGATTTCTCAGGTATGCAGGTTTCCTCACGATGATTCATTCACTGTTAGAAAGCGATAATTAACAAATAATACACACGTAACTAAGAAAAGTCAGAACTGCATGCTCTTGGAGCTGGTTTTGTACCTGCGACCTATATCTCGGTATTACGTACCAATTCCCCCTGAGTTATAGCTGTATACATAATAAAATTGTATTATAATAATTGTTGTGTTTAGAGATTTTATAAATTAAGAATGGTTTTAATTGGTTGGTAAGAAATTTTATTTGGACTGAACGGATTTGGATGAAATTTGGCACACAGGTAGATCATGAGCTGTATTAGGAGATAGGCTAATTTTTATTTCAGTAAAAGACGTTCACGTGGGCTGAGTCGCGAGCAAAAGTTAGTTATAATTAATGTATAATATAAATTATGTATTTGAAAGTGAAAAGAATACATGATGTGCCAGCGAAGCGTGGTCAGAAACCGAATGACATCGATCTAATGCACGCCGGTTTCACTACGGCAGACATGAACTTGAGAAGACACTTTCAAATTATATGTTTTACATACATACGCACTCACGCCTGTAATCCCCGAAGGGGTAGACTGAGGTGTAACCAGTACACTCACATTTCGCCAAGCGTATCTCCGTCCCATGATGTGATAGGGGGCATTTCGCCATATCGGGCACAATTCCAGACTCACGGTTGATACTAAGCATTTCATGATAGAAAAACCCAATATCACTTTACCCGACCCGGGGATCGAACCCGAGACCTCAGCGTCAGCCTCAGTCGTAACGCGTACGCATTACAACTGCGCCACCGAGGCAGTCATATTATATGTTTTAATATATTTGAATGTGCGTCCTCGCTTCTTTGAGTCGTGTATGATGAATGTTTAATTTTGATGCATAAGTGCGTAACGAATTTATTAATTTTATTTTATTTTAGGTTGAGAGCAAATTCTATAACCAACATTTATCAAACTTCCTACTAATATTATAAATTTGACACCCTCCGTGGCGCAACGGGCGAGTAGCCGGTTGCGAAGCGTGAGGTCGTGGGTTCGATTCCCGCACCTAGACAAATGTTTGTGTGATACACAAATATTTGTCTCTGGTCTGGGTGTTGTGGGACCGCAAGTCCCTCGTAGTTCTTGATACCCACGATACAGGTTTACCTAGTGTGGGGTCAGGACTATGTGTGTGACTGTTGGGTGTATTTATTTATTAATTTCAACGTTTAAATGTTTTCTAGTTTCGATGTTTGTAAATATGGTTTGTTATGCCATAACGATTGAAATAATTTGGATGAAATTTGGCACACAGATAGACCATAACCAAAATTAGAAGTCATGGTACTTTTAATCCTTCAAAAATATATTCAATGGAGCGGATTCATGAGAAAAAATAGTAAAAAAAAACAATATCTAAAAACTCTGTAAAACATATGCGTAGTACACATGAATACAATGGGTACCTAAACTACATTATACCTAAATTTCTTCTAACTGTTATTATCCCACTCGCAGTGGGGTCGACGCAACATGCTTTTTACATATTACAGAATGATTTGGTTTATAGTTTTCACGACCGGCCGCCTGTCTGACGTCAACCCCTCTGGGGAGAAAACACCCAGACCCGAAACATATATTTGTGGATAACAAACATTTGTTTCGTCCGGAAATCGAACCCACAGTATATACTATACCTAACTTAACATAAATAATAATATAACGTATTTAAATACTTCTAAGTGCGACAGAGACTTCACAGTTTAAGTGGTAATATAACAATACAAGAATAAAAATATGAGACGAATCAATCCAAGTTGTTGAGTTGATTACTCTGCATATAATCACATTATTACCTCAACTATCAACAATACTAATGATATGATACTCGACCGTGATGCAATGGGTTCAATTCCAGCGGAACTAATGTGGACGAGACAATGCCTAGTAGTATATAATGAAAGGAATTCAACGTTAAATAACATAATGACTGTCATAATCGTATTCTAGGATCTAGACATCTTACCTAGAATATATTTCACCGACGGTATTCCGTCCCACGATATGGATGGAAGAGAAAAACTATCGCGTAATGTATCATAAAATTAATTTTGACGAAACGAGCAAGTTCACCTTGGTAAGCGCTACCTGCCCATAAGCAGAAGCAACATAATTCAAAACGTTGCTTTACAAAGTATTGGCTACCACGGGATTGTGCTTTCATCCCAAGACATTAGATGGTAAATCCAGGGTTGACGTCAAGGACGTAATATATTACATCCCTGACGTCAACCCCACTTGGGAAAAAACACCCAGACCTGAAACAAATATTTGTGGATCGCACAAACATTTTGTCTTGATGCAGGAATCGAACCCGCGGTCTCTCGCTTCACAGCTGGCTTTTCGCCCACTGCGCCTCGGAGGCTGTCGATGATAATGACAGACTTACGCCCGAATACTGGAACGCTACTCAACGACCAACTGTCTAACAGCTACTTGTTTTATACAATTTGAAAGATAAGAGCGTCTAAGATTTTTTTCAATAAATAATAAATACACCCAACAGTCACACACATAGTCCTGACCCCACACTAGGTAAACCTGTATCGCGGGTATCAGGAACTACGAGGGACTTGCGGTCCCACAACACCCAGACCCGAGACCAATATTTGTGGTTCACACAAACATTTGTCCCGGTGTGGGAATCGAACCCACGGCCTCTCGCTTCGCAGCCGTCTACTCGTCTGCTGCGCCACGGAGCTGTCAAGTTCATTATGATCTTAAATACTTGAGTAGTGTTGAAGTATTCGGGCGTAAAATATTCACAATACCTAACGCCGGGTTTCTTAAATGCCGATCAATGTAAAATTAACTAATCAAATGTCAAATCTCATGTCCAGTCAAAATTGAGTTGCTAGAAGCGTGGTCAATACCTTTGATTTAACACACATGCTAGGTATTTAACATAACTTTCAAATTAATATGAAATATCGTATGTCAAACTCTACTAAAGAGACATGAAATCTTATTAATTTTTTCACAAAATAACGTTTCAGCAACTCTAATTGATTCAAAATCGACAGCGGAGTCAAAATCGAAGTTCTGTTAGTTGAATATTGATTTGATCAGCCTTACAGAAACCGGGTGTAAGTCTTTTAACATTATTATGAAACAGAATGGTTATCTAGCTAGAATTGATGTTGTAATGAGATAATCGTATCAGTATGTGCAAAGCGTAGACCTTCGCTGCACTAGAAACGCACGGAAATAAGCTACATTAAATTCTAGCGACTTCACTACTGATATTATTTAGTCAACTGCACTTTGGGTTTACTTAAGAATTTAGATTAATAATAAAATGATTTGGTAGAGATTAGAAAGCGATATTGGATATGTAAGTTGGGCACCAACATTATATGCGCAAAGCCAACCTCACCAGCACGTGGTACACTTTGGTGATTAACGGACGAGGCAATGCCAAAACTTGGTTCCCATTGCGGGTTGTGGGGGTCGCCCAAAATAATGCTAATTATCGTCAAATCATAATGGGAAGGTGGACACTGGCAACCAGGATTAAGCAGGCAGAAAGAACAAGATAGATGTTAGAGAGAGATAACTTTGTATAGCAGATGCCGGCAAGCTAGCAAGTGGGTCAACCGATGGCAAGTGGTAGTGGTGGTGAAGTTTACAAAGTGGTAGTTCCCTCATTTGCGAGAGGCCGGCTGGATTGGTACTACAGCTTTGTCTATTTCTGCCGCCAAGCAACAGTGTGTAAGCACTGTTGTGTTCCGGTTTGAAGGACATTGAAGCCAGTGTAATTACTGGGCATTATGAGACTTAACAACTTATTTCTCGGGGAGACGAGCGCAGTCCAGTGTCATGCAGTGCTTTAAAGTTCTGTGTGGCGTTGCTTCTGTTTATGAGTAGGCGTGGCGCTTACCATCAGGCGAGCGACCTGCTCGTCTCCTCATTCAAGCTAATAAAAAATAAAAAAGTGATCTCCACCGTTCACTATCATTCACAATACCTGACGAATCATGGACGCGTTGCCGACCCGAAAGGACAGGGACGATTAAGAAGAAGGGGATTTGGGCCTCCGGATATCTCACTCATCATACGAAACGCAACAGCAAGCTGCTACTTCACGTCAGTTTTCTGTAGGACAATGGTAACCGGTTGAGCCGACCATTTCATGCTGTAGACAAAAATTTCTACAGCGTGGTTTTACCACTTGTAAAAAACTCTGTATACTTAAGTAATCGATACCATCCAAGTAACTATCACTATCTTTAATATGAAAAAGTATCTCTAAAAAAATACATAAGAAACCAACGATAGTTATACACAAAAGTTTCTCAACAGTCAGATTTATAAGGCAAGACCTTACGGGAACCTATAAAGCATTAAAAAATATTTTAATCGACTGAGGTTTCAAATTTCGACAGCAACTTTCTAGCATTTGACCCAGTGTCTGATCGGTTTATAGATATCGGCACATTGCGTTAATTGTCTGCTTGCCCCAAGACCTCTTCAATAGAGCGTGATGTGCCTATTGACATTATTATTTGTGAAAGTTATTTTTGTGTCCTGATTTTTTTATATCCGAAGATCAGATATATTCGGCAAGATTAAGATGACTTGAATGATGGTTTTTTACACGTTTTCTCTAAGTTTGATATGGAATTTTAAAGTTTTTATATTCCGACCAATTCTTACACTATGGCTCTGTTATCTGGCTGTCAATTAATATTCTTTTTTTTATATTTTTTCTTAAATTAGAATTAAAATTACTAAAAATACTGTGTATTGTTTCATACTGCTGTAAAACGGCAAGAACTACGAGAAACTTTCGGTGTCACAACACTTAGATCCAAAATAAAATATGTTTGAATATCACAGAAACACTTGTCTCGGCGCTCAGAAGACTAATTCTTGTATTTAACTGACACTGTGAATGAATTTTAATCGAACTGAGCTTAGATTTTGATTTGTCTAAAAAATTATATTCTACTCCTCTTTAAGTTCATTCTGGTCAAAATAATCTAATCTCGATGTAATAATCTATTTTCGATCTTATTTCGGTCTATATTCACATTTGACGTTGATTTTTGGCTTATGAGTATACCATTTGCATCTTTCTTGACACTGAGACTAGATCGCAATGTTATTTTGAACATTTGTTATTACGAGAATTGCCCTTCAGATCAAACTAGTGGCCTGCGGTTTTGTGTTCCGGTTGTTTTCCCGGCTAATCCCTTGGTGCGCCATAGATGCTGTTGGCAGCTATAGTATGGTGAATGTATTGACATAATAAATAGTACGCACCAAATACATTTACTATTATGGACTCTTTCTTAAAGTGCTATAGACTAAATGAACCACGAAATCCATTTATATTTGACAGCTTCCGTGGCGCACTAGGGGAGTAGTCAGCAGTGAAGCCAGAGGCGAACTATGTGGTAGGTCCCTCGTATGCGAGAGGTCATCATTTCTGTCTTAAAGCAGCAGTATGTAAACATTGATGTGGTCTCGTTTGAAGGACATTGCAGCTAGTGAAACTACTGGGGATTATAACACCTTATGTCTCAGGGTAACCAGTGTCATGCAGTAATTTATAATTCTGTTCTGATTGGTGACAGGCGAGCGACCTGCTCATCACGCCATCTAACGCTAATTAAAAAAAAGATCCCGTGCCCCACATCAGGATAGTTAATGTTCGATTTGGATCTGCGAGTTGTAGGACTTTAAATCCCTAGTGGTTCCTGAAACCCATGATACAGATAATCTTAGTGTAGATTCAAGACTATATTTATGGTGATTTATTTATTTACTTACGCAAAACCTACCCGTATCAATAAAATAAAATCATAAATTGTGTAACTCTACATAGAGCCATGTAACATTTGCTGAAAAGCAATCTTGACGTAATATTATGTACATACAAAATAAATGTTACACAGAATGTGTAATTACAAAACTGTGCTGTCGTCTGCGACACTCAGTCACCTCAAGTGCTCGTCAAACGTTGGGAAACAAACGACAATGTTGCCAATGATTTATTACTTTTTTTGAAATATCTAAATGTTGGTAATTGCTAGTTGTAAGTTGTAATGCGTACGCGTTACGATGCTGAGGGCTCGGGTTCGATCCCCGGGTCGGGTAAAAGTGATACTGGGTTTTTCTATTACGAATTGCTCAGTATCATCCCGGAGTCTGGAATTTGTGCCCGGTATGGCGATAGGATCGCCCCCTATCACATAAGGGACGGAGATACGCTCGGCGTAATGTGAGTGTACTGGTTACACCTCTGTCTACCCCTTCGGGGATTACAGGCGTGAGTGCGTATGTATGTTTGGCAATTGCTTTGATGCGATTTAAATAACATCCAGTTTGTACATTAATATCTTAGATGCGTTGAGTCGCGATTTTTTAAAATTTATTGTATTGGAGCGGTAAAGCATCAAGCTATTCAATGTAATAGTGTGTCAGTCCTGTCAGGCTTTTCAAATAACCATAATGAGACTTGAGTGGAATTTCAACTTGATTTATTAACTACAAGTTGTGCTCACGGCTTCACTCGTGTGAATGTCTTTTGGTAAGATAAAAAGTAACATACTTATGTCATAATCTACCTATGTGTCAAATACATTCAGCCGTTAAGGTGTGTATGTGTAAAAAAGAAACTCAGCCCATAAAATGTGAAACAAGCTGCTACCTCATGTTTTCTGTGAAACAGCCCACCCCCGTCCCAGTAATGCTGTAGACAAACAGCCTACGAGACTATCCCGCCCACACACCCGCCACTGTAACTCCTGTAAACCAGGATCGACAGTGGCACGCATATTTCGACACCGAGCAATGAAGCTCGGCGAGTCTCTGGGAATGCAAATCGTGTCTTTATCTTGCAACGAAATTAATCAAATAGAAAATTAGGTAGGAGTTGGAAATAATAATTGTCCACTTCCCTCCATAGCAAAGCGGGAGACAAAATAATGAACTAAGGAGGTCTTAACCTCAGGCACAAGGACATTTACAGCTGGATAAGCCAGATGTAAAGCACCACGGATATCATTAAGTGGGTCCTATCACGTGAGCTGTTAAACTTGATTCCAATAATAGGTATGGCAAAAACGCCGGAATGCACGGAAATTCCTCCTAGTCTCCACAAGATTCATATAGTATACAACTCCAGATGCTATTTGCATACTGTCAAGCATAATGTTGCGATCATGATGCCAGAGACTACACTCCCAAAGGATATGATGTGCGGAATGCTCGTACTCCCTGCCAGGTGTAGAGCATGGGCATGCAGGTGAATCAACTAACTTAAATGAGAACAGTTTACACTTAAAATTGCCATGACCCGTGATGACAAACAGCCTGTAGCCTGACTCTACTATTTAAGTTTGAAATAATTTAAACGTTAGTTACTTATTGTGTGGTTACGATCTTTGCCCCTAACTGTAAACCGCTGTTTGAATAACGTTTCTTTGACAAAGGAGTGGTTTAGTAATAACTTTGCTTAATACATGAAGAAGCTTCCGCGTCTGAGCTTTTACATTTACCTTTTTGTTAAGCCATAATTTTATTTAACAACCTATTGAAATCCTTTCCGGGTTTGCAGAAATCTTTCATCATTCAAAAAGATGATAGGCGAAATTCCATGTTTAAACGACTTAAAAAAGGAGGAGGTCCGTGTTTTGTCCGCGATTTGTTCAAAAACGAATTAATCAACTTTAATGATAGTTTCACTAACGGAATTATATATGTTCTTTAAGGCTTAAGTTAACAATACATAAGATGTATTATTCTTATGTAGCAAGTATGTATGCAATGACAGCCTCCTTTGCGCAGTGGGCGAGTAGCCGGCTGCGATGCATGAGGTCGTGGGTTCGATTCCCGCAAATGTTTGTGTGAGCCGCAAATGTTTGTGTGAGCCACAAATATTTGTTTCGGGTCTGGGTGTTGTGGCAAATCCCTCGTAGCTTCTAATACCCACGATACAGGTTAACCTAGTGTGGGATCAGGACTATGTGTGTGACTCTTGGGTGTATTGATTTATTTAGGTCATATGAATATAAGTACATCTATTTCGTCATTCTACAGTGCTTACATGATTTTTAAAATAATTTCCCACTAGGAATTTAGAATCAAATATGTAATTAATCGAGAGTACTGATTTAAAATTGAAATTAGTTACCTCATGCCATATAACGATAAACAGAGAAAATATGTGTAATGTAATACACATAATAATACTTTCTATTTGAATTACTTAATATCGATTAAATAAACATTATTTTCGGCAAATTTATATAATTTTACTTTCGAAATTATTCGGAGTTTACGTTTTAAATACCTTTACTCATTAAATAAGTATAATGCAGTGATTTTTTGAAATTACATACATACGCACTCACGCCTGTAATCCCCGAAGGGGTAGGCAGAGGTGTAACCAGTACACCCACATTTCGCCGAGCGTATTTCCGTCCCATGATGTTATAGGGGGCGAGCCCACCGCCATACCGGGCACAAATTACAGAGCAAGATATTGAGCATTTCGTAATAGAAAAACTCAATATCACTTTTACCCGACCCGGGGATCGAACCTCAGACCTCGGCGTCAACCTCAGTCGCAACGCGTACGCATTACAACTGTGCCACCGAGGCAGTCTATCGTTAAATTCTATTTCCAATACTACTACCATGGAATACAAAGTCTTCTAAACAAGTCCCAATGACAGTAATAGCGTTATAATGAGACGTTGCGCAATTCTAGCTGTCGGTACACTGCAAGGGTCAAGTGCAGAAAATTAAATTTATTTAATGACTCTGGCATTGGTATCTGGAGCTTCGTCAATGGAGTTTTGTCCTAGGTTCGACATAAATAAATAAATAACACCCAACAGTCACACACATAACCCTGACCCCACAGTAAGATACGAATCTTGTGTCGTGGGTATCAGGAACTATGAGAGACTAACGCCTGGTTTCTGAAAGGCTGATCAATGTAAAATTAACTAATCAAATGTCAAATCTCATGTCAAGTCGAAATTGAGTTGCTAGAAGCGTGGTCAACACCTTTGATTTGACGCACATGTTAGTTAACATAACTTTCAAATTAATATGAAAAATCTTATGTCAAACGCTACTAAAGAGACATCAAATATTATTAATTTTTTCACTAATCAACGTTTCAGCAACTCGAATTGATTTGACAGCGGTGTCAAAATCAAATTTCTGTTAGTTGAATTTTGATCAGCCTTTCAGAAACCGGTGTTACGGTCTCATAACACCTAGACCCGAAACAAATATTTGTCTCGGTGCGGGGATCGAACCCGCCGCCTCACGTTTCACGGTCGGCTACTCGCCCACTGCACCACAGAGGCTCTCAAATCTACTTTAGTTGACTATATATCAATGGTGAATGCTCCATACAGCACGACTCCTTCCAGCTTCCCTTTATAAATATGTCAAAAAGTAAATGCCATCAATTACTTTATTTTACTAAACTTGCATATATACTAATATTATAAAGAGGAAAGATTTGTATTTTTGTACGTAATGAATAAACTTAAATTACATACATAGGTATGCGTGAATTTGATAAGTCCTTGAAAATTATACAGAGGTTGGAAATTAATTATTATAAAATATAAGTAATTCGTTTATGGTCTATGCATGTCCAAAGTCGTGAAAACTGTGTCCCCTTTAACTTTTAAACTACGACGTGGAAAATTCTAGAAAAATTTAAGGTATACTTCCTCGACTGCCTCGATGGCGCAGTTGTAATGCGTACGCGTTACGACTGAGGCTGACGCTGAGGTCTCGGGTTTGATCCCCGGGTCGGGTAAAAGTGATATTGGATTTTTCTATTATGAAATGCTCAGTATCAGCCCGGAGCCCAGAATTGTGCTTTGCATGGCGATAGGCTCGCCCCCTATCACATCATGGGACGGAGATACGCTCGGTGAAATGTGGATGTACTGGTTGTAACCAGTACATCCACATTTACACCTCTGCCAACCCTTTCGGGGATTTCAGGTGCGAGTGCGTATGTATGTATATATGTATAAAAAATATACAACGAAAATCTTTTTCAATAAGCTACGTTGCTAAGAATTTGAAGATACTAAAAATGTATTTTAATATTTATATGTGTGTGTACTACGTTATACTAAATGGCTTATCAAGCTATTAATAGTGACCCCTAAAGCTACCGACGAACGGAAACATATAATTAAGGTATGTACGTGCATTTAAAAAACAATTATTATCTATTGCAAACACGAATGTGTGACCTTCTCCGCGATGCGGTGGACATCACTTACCATCAGGTGACCCACATGCTCGTTTGCCGGCCTATGACATAAAAAAAAACGCTGTGACAGCTTATTAATTATCTATTGTATTAGATAGTGCTGGGCACAGGTCTCCTCTACTGAATAAGAGAGCTTAGGCCTTAGTCCACCACGTTGGCCTAATGCGGATTGGTAGACTTCATATGCCTTCGGAGTTCTTATGAAGAACCTCTCAAGTTTGCAGGTTTCCTCACGATGTTTCCTTCGCCGTTAAAGCAAGCGATAATTAACAAGATAAATTAACAACAGTCTGCCTAACCGAAGGGAAACAGGCGTGGGTCTATGTATGTATGTATTGACAACAGTGGGCATTATCGCCCACCACAACCCACTCCCGTACGTAATATCACAGTTGCTTAAGACAAGCAAGATGTTATTATTTTGACGAAACTCCCATTAAGCTGATAGTGCGGGTTTTCACAACTTATTCCGCAAGCTTTGTGACAGTAGATTACCAACGACGCAAAAGGACAAGATGTTATAACTGATTATATTATTAAAATAAGGAAATAACTGAATAAGATAACATTATTACTGACATATTTGTAACAATGTTTGTATTTGTTAATGTAAAAGTGTCCATTTAAAAAATATTTATCCAATTACACATAAGAGAATTTTGCCGTATTTTTTGGTGTATGCGTTGCTACGTGAAGTATATTTTTACTAGATGTTAGTATGACGGCAAATAATGAAATGGAAATTAGTAAGCATACCACGATTTCCATGCCCTTGATATAAAAAATAATGTGCGTTGTACGCGTTGAAATCTTTTGTATGACGCCGTTACAACCTGAAACCGAGCCGTTCCTACCAGTGATTTACGTTAAATTCATGGTTTACAATAACAAAATATAAATAAAGAGTACCTTGAAGTATAATATGTAATACTTACTAAAAGGACACGTGGATAAAAATTATATATTTTTTATAATTATTAAAATTATGAAATCTACATTTTCATATTGATATTCATAGTTATTGTCATTCTAATTATTACTTTAGAAAGATGATGTATTTTTTATTATAAATGTAAGCTATTAATATGCAGTTCTAAACCGCTAATATCTCCGACCTCGGTCTCATAACCCATGCTCGTCCTTCAGTAGTAATTTTATAACATAAATTATATGATTCTACATAAATTACATACGCCATTAACATTCGGGTATCACGCCAATGCCACGAATGCTCGTTAACAATTTACTTAGGTGAGAAACGGATGATTGTAATAAGGTTGAGAAACCAATTAAGCCCTGGGTTCAATCTTATGCCAGTCAATAACAATCTATTTGAGTTTTTGGATTTGAATAAATCACAAGAATGGTTACAACCGTAGATGTATTAGTTGCATCTATGTCTACCCTTTCGAGGATACAGGTATGAAGTTATGTATATTTTTATAGACATTAAATAATTAAAACTATTTTGAATTGGGAATAATACTATGATGCTTGAAATAATAACTTTTATAATTTTTTAGCCGGGAAGTGGAAAATAACTGAACCGATTAAAATAAATTCTGTAAGATTTAGATATTTCTACAAAACTCGCCGCCTGACATCACACATTAAAAAAAAACGCAAATAATATATATACGTATATATTTTCACACATACATAACTTATCGCCATGTTACAATAAACTCGTGATAACAAACAAGTAAATTTATAACAAAACAGTTATTCCACGGTTTCAGACCATTATGTGATGCTTCGAAAGCCATAAAAATTGTTTCCGATCACATCGTTATGGTTATTAGAGCTATAACCGTGAACATCGGCTAATATGGCGTGCGACGAGACACAGGGAAAGTGCAATGTTTGTTTTTATTTATGTAGCTTCACAAACTAGCTAGTCACGTCATTGTTATCAATATAAGTACCGTAGTCAGACAGATAGAAATCAGAAGCGATGACACCTGTCAAGGCGTTAGTCATTTTTAACCCCCGATAAAAGGGGTGTTATAAGTTTATTGATTTGTCTGTCGGTGAGTGTGTGTGTGTTTGTGTGTCTGTCTGTGGCATTTGACTTTGTTTAAACAGGAGATTTTTAGACTTCGTATTTTTAGCGTAGCTTTAGCTTTCAAACAAAAAAACCCGCAATCAAATTGGTATATTTGTTTATGTGTTACAATGCCACACACAGACACACATAGAAAAACACAGCTAGTCAACTATTTGCTTAGTAAAAAACTATACTTCTTTTACTAGCCTGAATAACTAAACGAGTAGGTCGGTCACCTGACCGTAAGCGCACGTCTGTATTTTTTTTTTCATATCATTTTCATTTTAGTTCGTCACCCCGACACATAAATTGTTATATCTCATAATATCCAGTAATTTCACTGACTTCAATGTCCTTCAAATCGAAACATAACATAGCTTACACAGTGCTGCTTTACGAACAGACGGTGGTAATAATCTAGATGGTCTCTCACATAATGGGGACATACCACCTTATCAAACATACAACATACCCCTTTTCTGTTTGGAGGTTAATTTTTTTAATTTAGACATCAAATATAATCTCTGGTTCTATATCCCCTCAATTCTTATGTGCAATAATTACACTTTTAATAATGTGTTAAATAAATTTTAAGTTCACAGTCATTGTTTCTGTATAATCATGATAAACTTAAAACAGTTAACTGCAACAGATGTTTATCGGTTGTTTTAATTTTAGTTAAATTCCCAACGATTTGAAAGCTACGCGTACTCCATTGTTTTGGCTGCTGATTTATGTTTAACGTAGTTACGATGTAAGACGAGCTTTTATGGAATTTTCATGTATGGACCACTAGGGTCGTGCGGTGAAGCGTGTCAGTCATAATGCGGTTTTCGCTTAAAGAACCCATATACATAAACTATTTCCACTATTTTCCTAAGCTTTTGATATGGTTACCAAAATCATCAATCAAATTCATATACTATTACCGTGCCTCAGTCCTTTAAAATTAAAATAAATGCTCTTTCAGCTATATCCCGAAGGAGTAGGCAGAAATGCAATGTACTCACCACGGTATGATGAGCTTAATCCATCCCATAATGTTAAAGGCGACGAGCTCATTACCATACAGGGCATAATATATTCTAATGTATGTAATTCCAACCTATGTAAGATATTCGAGCTAAAAATTCAAATGCCCATTGTGATTGCCCGACCTGAGATTTGAAACTGGGACCTCACGGCTTCTGAGTATGCTACAACTAAACGACGAAAGACGTGACGAAAAGATTTCTTTTAATCGACTTAATAATATAAATACAAGGTGGTAGGACCCTCGTACGCGAGAGTCCGTCTGGGTTGGTGTCACCGCTTTGTCTATTTCAGCCGTCAAGCAGCAGTGTTTAACCGTTGTTGTGTTCCGGTTTGAAGGACATTGGAGTCAGTGAAATTACTGGGTATTATGAGACTTAACATCTTATGTCTCGGTGTGACGAGCGTAGTCCAGTGCCGTGCCTATGTAATTCAAAACTTTGTGTGGTGTTGATTCTGATTATGGGCAGGCGTGACGATTACCATTAGCTTGCCTAATGCTTGCTTGATCGTCTCGTCATTCAAGCTAATAAAAAAAAAACAAAACAAAATTATACTACAGAATTTATAAATGTTGTAAATTAATACATACATACATACGCACTTACGCTTGTAAGCCCCGAAGGGGTAGGCGGAGGTGTCACCAGTTCGCCCACGTATCGCCGAGCGTATCTCCGTCCCATGATGTGATTGGGGCGAGCCCATCGCCATACCGACCACAATTCCAGACTCCGGGCTGATACTGAGCATTTCATGGTACAAAACCCAATCCATTTTTAACCTGACCCGGGGATCCAACCCGAGACATCAGCGTCAGCCTCAGTCGTACGCATTACACGCGTATGCATTACAACTGCGACAACTGCCACCGATGCAGCAAATTCATTGACTTAAAAAGCACACATACTTTAAATATAATTTATCTAAACAAACTACTGTCTGTGCCACTTTCTCCACTTATCCATGATAGATGTATAAAAACATCACTTTTCCCGTTAGTATCAATAAGCGCTTAACGAACCGAACAAAAACAAGCAACCGTACCACAAATTGATTTATGATTGCTAGAAAAAAAAAAAAACTGATTGAAAGCTTATTTATTGAGTGGTAGAGCTACGCTGTATACACTTTTGTCTACATCATGAATGGGCCGGCTCGTCCGGGTCGTTACCACTGTCTCACATAAAACCGACGTAAAGTAGTAACTTCCTGCTGTATTTCGTACGGTGAGTGACATATCCGGAAGCCCAAATCCCCTCCCTTTCCCATTCCCTTAATTATCCCTTTCCTTTAAGGTCGGCAACGCGCCCATAATTATTTTGGTATCGTGGGCGTACATGGGCGGTGGAGATCACTTACCATCAGGTGACCCACTTGCTCGTTTGCTGGCCAGTGCTATAAAACTTTAATACGGCTGATGAGATATTCTTCAAACGTAGATATGAACCATCTTAGTTAAAACAGTATTTAAACAAAAAAACCACATTCTAATCGGTGATTTGTTTAGGCGATATGATGCCACAGATGCACACTCCCACAGATATATAAAGGATACATATGACACCCCTCTGTTGTTTAGGGTTTTAAAAAACAAGTCCACTAATACAATAAAGTTAGTTAGAAATCTTGATTACTAATGTTAATGAATGTACTCCAGTTGATATGACACCCCTCTGTTTTGTAGGGGGTTAAAAAACAAGTCCACTAATACAATAAAGTTGGTTAGAAACGTTGATTACTAAAATTAATGAATGCACGCCAGCTGAAAGCTCATCAACGTCGCTCCACATATATGGCCGTGGGTTTTTGTTGAAGACTAGTGAACTAGTGACTTCAATGATCCCGCAATCAATAAACTAACATACTTTCTTGTAATTAGTATGTCACAGCCTCCGTGGCGTAGCGGGCGAGTAGCCGGCTGCGAAGCAAGAGGCCGTGGGTTCGATTCCCGCACCAAGACAAATGTTTGTATGATCCACAAATATTTATTTCGGGTCTGGGTGTTGTGGGACCGCAAGTCCCTTGTAGTACCTGATTCCCACGATACAGGTTAACCTAGTGTGGGGTCAGGACTATGTGTGTGACTGTTGGGTGTATTTATAAAACAAAAAAATAAGCTTAATGTTGCTCTTGGTCGCAAAGTTAGTGATATGCATATTCAGAGGCCGAAATCCGCTAGTATTTCCTTCCCAATCCCATAATTATCCCTTTCCTTTAAAGTAGGTAACGCATCCATGATTCTTCAGGTATTGTTCATGAGAAGTTAAGACCACTTACCATCAGGTGACCCACCCACTTGTTTGCCGGCCTCTGCTAAAAATCTCAGGATCGTCAACATACCACCACGTAAAAAACACTTTCAAAAATCATGGAAAGAAATCCAAAAATTCATAATATGTTTTCAGATTCGAAAAATCAGATCTGTAAAAAAATATGGGGCAAAACAATGTCCGGACTAGTCTTATTTTGGTGAATTTGGAGACTTTTCTATCCTGCCATATGCGCGTCAGCTTGGTCATTGCAGCTGTGGCCATATCCCATTAATCTTTCTATTACCTCTTTTTTGCTTTTTTAAGTGGTAGAGCCACGCTGTAGACACTTGTCTGCTGCATGTATGGGCCGGCTCGTCCGGGTCTATTACCACTGTCTCACAGAAAACCGGCGTAAAGTAGCAGCTTGCTGCTGCGTTTCGTACGGTGAGTGAGATATCCGGAGGCCCAAACCCCCTCCCCTTCCCAATCCCTTAATAATCCCTTTCCTTTTAGGTCGGCAACGCACCCATAATTCTTTTAGTATTGTGGGTGTACATGGGCTGTGGAGATCACTTACCATCAGGTGCCCCACTTGCTCGTTTGCCGGCCTATACCATAACAAAAAATTATTCACTGTTAATAACAATACTCGACAGCCAAATTAACACAATTAGTATGCAGACACATCGCGAGTCGGAATCAGCGACGCGCCGGAGAAAGTCTCGAACACGACATAGCATTATGCGCTTTTTATTCAGTTTCGGCGAATAACACATTGTTAGCGGAATTTTTGGTAGATTCTAATGATTTGATAACGATACAATTTCACTTCAACTTTTAACACAATGACCCAAGATAATTGAGCTAATGAAAACTTTATAACAAAAAATTAAACCTACTCAAAAACTAAAAAGCAAAAATAAAAATATTATTTTTTGCGTCAGTGGTACTGTAATTTAGTAGTCGCCGATTCACTGACCACTGACTTAAAGTGGTATAGTTTTATTTTTAGCTTTTTAGTTCTTTCGAAGCGGTTTCATCTTTTATTACTATTTTTAGTGTAAGCATCATCAAACTCGGTGCATAAATATCAATATTAGAGTATTTCATTTCCCTAGAAGTGGAATTTCTTTTTGAAAAATGACATCCGAGTATTCTACTTCTATTTATTAATGAGAAAGTTTCGATGATTGTGAATTTGTGAATTTAGATGTTTGTTAATCAATCACGCCTTAACAGCTGAACGGTTACGGATGAAATTTGGCACACCTGTAGACCATGCCCTGGATTAGAACATAGGCTACTTTGTATTCTGTTTTTTGTGCTTTTCTATTTATATCATGTGATGATCTCGACTAATTAATGTACGTTAAACGTTGATAGATTGTAACGAGATCTTAAATATTGTAGGTGTGACGAATGAGCTAAAATGACATTGAGCCTATCTTTTCTTTGATTGGAAGTAAAACAGAAGCTTAAGAGTACCTGTGTACACAGACAGTTGACAGTCTCCGTGGCGCAGTGGACGAGTAGCCGACTACGAAGCGTTAGGCCGTGGGTTAAAGGTAAAATTGTGTTGCATACGCGGCCGACGAGGCGGGAATGACGTCTAAGGCGTGGGAGTGAGAGGAGTTGAGAGTAAGCGAGATGGCAATATTGAGACGGCTGTTTTGTTTGGTATTAGTTTTCATTCACAATAAATGACTTTTTCGATCAAAACCAAGAAATAATATAGTTGATTTCTTAGGTTTACGCGAATATTACACATTGAAATAAAACTAGTTTATACGGATTTTATCGCGGTTTTAGTTACTTCCGTAAAATAAATTGAAATTGAAAGATAAAGATAAGATAAAGAAAGATAAAGATATTTTTATTTTGCAAATATGGGTACATATATATGATGGTAACATTAAATTTTTAGCTCAACCATATTTGACCAAGCATAGGCATGCAAAATTAAAATCACAATCATCACAATCACAGAATAAAAAATTTAAAACAGTATAAGTATAATCAATTAATACAATTTAGAATATAATAATAATAATAGTCAGGAATGTTAAATGTTAATTTAATTTATAGTTTAATTTATTTTTAATTTTAAATCTTTTATTTTTTAGAAATGTAATATTTAAAAATGTAAAAATCCTTATAAAATAAAGAGTACTGTATAGACAGGAATTACTTTAACTAAACTGCTGCTCCATTAGAAAGTCCTTTACATTATAATATACTTTGTTTGCTAAAAAACCTCTCATTTTTGTTTTAAATAATATTGTGTTCAGATCTTTCCAATACTTAGGTAATTTGTTATAGATGACCGGTGCCATGCAGCAAACACTCTTGTGCATTAATGTTGTCTTAGCAGTATGAAACCGTAGCCGGGAATTGTCGCGTCTATTCCGTGGAACAGCATCAGCCAAGCGTTCAAAGCGACTCGGATTAGTTTTAACAAATAACGCAGTTTCTAAAATATAAATACTAGGTAATGTTAGTATATTATGTTCTTTAAAGTAAGGTTTGCAACTGTCATTCATCTTTAGTCTGAACATAGAGCGTATGCATCTTTTTTGGGCTTTGACAGCTATTTCCCTGTCAGACGAATGAATACTATATGCACGTAAATAATGACAATAAACAATTTCGTGTTAATTTATCGAATTTAACGTTCGCAGCTATTCAAACAACAACAACTGCTCTTGTCGCTCTCTCGTGGGCGATTAAATGAGTTGCGGTCAATTGACCGTAACTAAGTGCGCATTTTCTTTGTACCGCACAGCTAGTAGTAGTATACTTTAGTCTTTGCCTACTACCTATAAAAAATATTGGAATTATTTTCCTCGATGCATCGCTCCCCAGTCCAATGCAAGTTCACTAGCATTCAATAAAATAACATTTCGTAGACTGACATTAACACGGTGTAACTCACGCAAGTTTCATCAGACCGTCCACGCTTATGCAAACTGATTACCTATTGACGCATGACCATTCACTCGGTGTGAGCAATTTTAATTGAGGATTAATGAGTTTTAAGTTTTATGGAAAAGCTGAGTTGTGAACCATCTGGAAACAAAATTTTCTGTACCCAAATCATAATTTTTATACTTTATATTATACTAGCTGTTGCACGCGGCTCCGTCCGCGTGAATGCATATTTCCAGGATTATTAAATTTAATAAAAACAAAAAAAAAAAATGTCTAAAAAATAAATAATAGAATTTAGGGGTGGACCACCCTTAACATTTAGGGGGATGAAAAATAGATAGTAGCCGATTCTCAAATATGAATATTCATATAAAATTTCATAAAAATCGGTCAAGCCGTTTCGGAGGATTATGGTAACTAACATTGTGACACGAGAATTTTATTTAAAAGATATTATACCATGCCATATATCTTAATATATACACACAATAGTCACCTAGTCCTGGTTCCACAGTGGTTATTTATAACAAATGTTTGTTTAAGTTTGAAAATCGAACTCACAGCCTCTCGCTCCGCAGTCAGCCGGCTGCGGTGCAGGGTGGGCAAGTAGCCACTTGCCAACTACGCCACGGAGGTTGTCAATATATGCTTTAATATAATCTATGTATCATATAAGTACTATCCCACTGGTGGGTACGAGCCTCCTCCACTATGAGAAGCGACGATTTCGTGGAACGGAATATGCAGCCAACTGCCGTCACAATACATATTGTGAAAAACATTAATTTATAAAACGTACTTCTATCAAATATTCTTACCTATCATTTGCGGTCTCATTACGCTATTTCGTAAGAAGGGTAGATTGAAAAAACCGCATCAAACTATAGTTGAAGTTGCTTAAAATTTGTAACGCAATAATATTACTACACCATGGTAATATAATCTTATTGCTAACAAATCACTTACGTCTCGTATAATATGAAAAACTTGCGAAAATATTACGTTTATGAGGCTTTAATATACTATTTATGATTAAAGGATTATAAACTGCTTGTAAATTATTACACCATACTTTATATATGTTATATTTACGGCTCATAGTTGCATTATCCCCGAGCAATTTATGCAAATTTTATGACGACAAAAGCGAGGTTTCAAAAATAAATCACAATATTTTGCTTTAAAAATTAAATATAAATATCAATGGCAACCAACTTCGAGCCATGAAACTCCATCGAATAAAAAAATCAAATTGTACTACTCTGTGAAAAGGTATATTGGAGTAGTAGAGCCATGTTGTAGACAGTTTTGTCTACAGCATGAATGAGCCGTCTCGACCGGGTTGTTACCACTGTCTCACATAATACCGACATAAAGAAGCAGCTTGCTGCGTTTCGTATGGTGAGTGAGATACCTGGAGGCTAAAATCCCCCTCCCCTTTCCAATTCCTTTCATCTAAGGTCGAAAACGCGTTCGTGATTCTTCTGGTATGGTTCGTAGTGGGTGTTCGTGGGCGGCGGAGATCACTTACCATCAAGTGACCCACTTGCTCGTTTGCCAGTTTTTTATCCTAGCTCGGCAAAGTGACTACGCTACACCTGATGGTAAGTGCAGCGCAATCCAAGAACATTGTTGACCAACGACAGACGATGTAATGAACAGCCAACGTTTTGGCTGTAAAAACGGTCAGCTGCTGAAGGCCATGAGCGACGGTGACCGCCTACCATCAGGCGGGCAAATGCCCGTCTGCATACCAATCACAATAAATAAATGTGTGGTTACACGTTAAAAAAGTGACAAAATACACATGCATTTGATTTTGTTGCGTCGGTTAAAAATAACGTTACTTTATGAACTGAATAATCGTCGATTGTTATTTTTTTGCAATAGAATTGTGTCTCAAGACAATTTGTTTAATGGTTCCCTTGCGGCACTCCTCACCTTTTACTCAATAGGTGAAAGATCGAAATCATACATTGCATCCAATTATTGTTACTTGTTTATTACCAATATTATAATGTCTTAACAATACACTTGAGTTTCTTATACCCACGACACAGTGAACCCTAGCGTAGGTTCAAACTGAGTATATGAGTTTTACAAGGCGGTTGGTCCCTCGTATGCGAGAGGTCGTCTGGGTTTGTACCACCGCGTTGTCTATTTCTGCCGCCAAGCAGCAGTGTGTTTCAGTTTGAAGGTCATTGAAGCCAGTGAAATTACTGGGCCTTTTGAGACTTAACATGTTATGTCTCGGGATGACGAGCGCAGTTCAGTGCCATGCAGTGTTCTGTAATCCAGAGTTATGTATAAAATTACTTCTGTTTATGGGCAGGGGTGACGTTTAACATCAGGCGAGGGCCCTGCTCGTCTCGTCAGTCGAAAAAATAAAAAAGTGTAGATGTTTATAAATTTGGACTTGCGTAATGGCTGATTTGGATGAAATTTTGCACACAAGTAGAACGTAACCTGTATTAGGAAAGGGGCTATTTTTTATCCCAGGAAAAAATATTCATGCGAGCGGAGCTGCGAGAAAAAGCTAGTGTTATTATAAAAGAATAGACACACACATAGTCCTGACCTCATACTAAGATACGAATCTTGTGTCGTGGGTATCAAGAACTATAGAAGTGATTTCTTATGTTTATACGGATTTTATCGCGGTTGAATTTTTATTTTAGTTCCGACGTTTCGAAAGCTTTTCAGCCTTCGTGGTCACGGGAGAGACTGAGGTGTAGGTCGTCTCGAAAAGTTAATGTTACATTGCCTACCTTAATTTTGAGTCCAACTCGCTTTTGACCTGTTTTTATTACTTAAAATATATGTACGTCTAGAAAATGTAGAAGCCTCTCTTGCTTCATCTTCCTTCTCATGTAAATAACCTTCGAATATACGCAATAACTTCACAAGTTTACTTACTACATCATATTCGACACCTGTCACTTAATATAAGTGAACTATGTTCCAATATGGACTAACAATAGGGTAGTTGGCTAGATTTTTATTATTATTTAAATCAATAAGTTACGTTACTCAATATCTATTGCAAAAAGAATTTTATAAATCGGACCAAAAATAAATAAGTTAGAAGCCATTCAAATCTTGTAGAAGGGGTAATTGTCAAATGACAACCGATGCAAACTTTGACGTCACTGCGTAAAATATTCATTATGGTGCACGCGTGCAAGCGAGATAGTGAGATATCCCTACTACGCACCCACTTTTCCTCATACCAACATTTAAAGTCATAACTGCGGGCACATTTCTGAACCAATTTTGATTGTGTTTTAATAAAAGGGTTTCTTTTGCGTATCATTTTCTATTGCTTATAAAATAATGTATAAAATTCTATATAGGAAACTACCCTATTGAGCATATTTTTAAAGATGTCTTCGTTTTGATCTTTATTTTTAGATATTGCTATTTTAATACTTGACATTGGCGAAATCATCGAAAATCGATGGGGCCATAATCGAAAAATAGAATAGAATGTTCCAATATACTACTATCACCTCATTGGTGTAGTGGCAGCGTAAGATCGAGATCCGTGAGGTCCTGGTTTCAATTCCCAGGTCCGGTAATCACAATTTGTGTTTGCGATGTAAAGAAATATATATGAATTGCTCGGGATTGGAATTTGTGCCCGGTATGGCGATAGATTTGCTCCCTATTGTGATGGTATGGGACGAAAATAAGTTTGGCAAAACATAGATGCAGCACTAGTTGTACCTCTGCCTACCCGTGCCCGGTATGGCGATATATTCGCTACCTATTGTGATGGCATGGGACGAAAATAAGTTTGGCAAAACGTAGATGCAGCACTAGTTGTACCTCTACCTACCCCTTTAGGGATAAAGGCGTGAGGTTATGTTTGCAACACATTGGTGACAAATCTCACATAGAGTTTCCAAATCTTGTAATAAAATATGGAATTCGTTGAAAAGCGTTGCCGTCACATTCATGGCAAAGACATTAAGACATATTCAACGCACGCGTTTCGACGTTGTCGGTTTTTTGACGGACATCAAAAGCAGTGCCGCATTCTAATTTGGACGCTCTCTCTCCCAATACAGACGCCACGACGGCACGAAACATCAATGCACACCAAATAAAACAACTCATGGGATTTTTTTATATATGCGCCGAACGTAGATTTTTCTTACAAGTACTTTTTATTACATAAACCCGGCCTTGAAGATTTGTTAGTAGAACAAACACTGGTTGATGTCAACTGATAATCGACTCGCGTAAAGAATACTATAATCATTGGTAACATAAGTATCTTGTGACTACGGGAGACTTTTAGTCTCACAACACCCAGATCCAAAACAAATATTTATGGATCACATACACATTAATCTTATCAGACTATCTAACCAGTACAAGGTTAGTTAGAAAAGGTGTACTAAGCTGAATGGATATAAAAGTACCCATCATTCTAAATAAATTTTGTACTCCCAACTTTTATAAATCCAGTAGTTTCAGAATGTTGCTGTTTAAAGACGACACAGACATATGATCGGTCGGTATTTTTCGGTCGGCAAAATTGTGCGGTTCCTTTGTATTTTGCCGCCAAGTCGTGAACTTAAGAATCACACGCCTGGGTTGTGAGTTTTTAACATTAAAATCAATATTTGTTTTTTGTATCAAACAAAAACACTTATTTTATCTCATTTCATCAAACTAAACATTTATTTTTAAGATGAATATGCTAGAAATCCTTGTCAGCGATACTTTAAGTTGGCCACGGCTTTGTACACCCTTTCTGACTAGCCTTGAATAAAATACTAAATTGTCATCTCCTACTGTGTAATTAATAAAAATACTACAATTATGAAAGCATCCTCCGTTTCGAAGTCGGTTGTAATAGTACATAATAACACTCATTAGAAGATTTTTATTGCGGTGTCAAATGTAAGTGGACTTTATAAACAGTTATTAATGTTTTACTTGGAACATCCCTTTCACTTCCTCGTGTTATTATATAATGTTTCTCGACCTATGGCGCAATAGTTAGAGCAGACTGAGAATGGAAAGGCAACAATTCAAATCTAACAGTCGTGTGGTGGAATCATTAGCAATGAAATGTGACTTTTATGTTTAATGATATTATTATAAAAATAGCACTTTTTATATCTTAATAACTCCAGAACTATAATAGATTTATTTATTAAATTTTGGACTTTAGATATCTAAGGGACTCTTAATAGACATGCAAAGTTTAAAGTGTGTATATTCAATAGTTTTTGAGTTGGGCTTATGGAAGACCACCGGTTGCGGCTTGACTGCGACCTCACGCTGAATAAGCCCATTTGCACACACACCGTGACATTCGGAACAATGCACTTATATTTAATATTATTATTTTTTCTTCCCGCCATGCCGATATTCGTTGTATTGCATCTGTAGTGGTCTCACCGGTGCGTCGCCTCATTTGAGGAAGTATGACGGGGCGCTTCATGTGTGGCTACTGTGGGAGTGTACAGCGTTTGTTGGTGTGGTGGAGGGAATATGATGGTTACCATCATCACCCTCCGGTTCCGAAGCAGTTTAAAATAGTTTTTTTTTTATGTACTGCAAATGTATATTGTGTTGTGTGCAATAAATGTTTTTTATTATTATTATTATTATTATTATTAGTTATAGGGGGGTCGAAAGTAGCTCGAAATGGTTCGTGTAACACACGCCCGGTGCCTCGCCTGAACTCGGCCCGTATGTCAAGATTACCTACTTCTTAAGACTTTACTTCGCTTTAATGGTGATAAAAATATAAATATATATAATGAGCAAACCCACATACTTCAGAATTCGTCATAAGAATTTCAAGAGTATGTTTCTATCAATTCACACTAGGCCATCGAAGGAAGATCTAAGCACTATTATTACTAGAAGAGGTCCCCGAGCCTAACAGTGAGTGAAAATATCTACAGCCTCCGTGGCGCAGTGGGCGAGTAGCCGTTTGTGCGTGAGGCCGTGGGTTCGATTCCCACACCTAGGCAAATGTTTGTCTAATTCACAAATGTTTATCTCGGGTATGGGTGTTGTGGGACCGCAATTCCCTCGTAGTTCTTGATACCCACGATACAGGTTTACCCAGTGTGGGATTTTCTATTACGAAATGCTCAGTATTAGCCCGGAGTCTGGAATTTTTGCCCGTTATGGCGATAGGCTCGCCCCCTATCACATTGTGGGACGGAGATACGCTCGGCGAAATGTACTGGTTACACCTCTGCCTACCCCTTCTGGGATTACAGGAGTGAGTATGTATGTATGTATGTATGTAATTCTCAACGGTTTACTAAAACTGAAGACTTTCTTTAACTAATTGTTTTAGAGACATCCATTGTGTGAACGTTGTTCGCTTTCCACTTGTAAATATTGACTATTGTTGATGGAAATTGTGAAAAGATTTGCTTGTATTGTGAGAATTATGTTTAAAGTGTAGTATCGTAAGAACAGGTGTGTTGGAAAGTTGGTTTCGATTATGAAAGTAAAAGGGTAATGTTAACATATAAATAATTCTGCGGTCAAACCATTCCTGCGGACAGTCTCCGTGGCGCAGCGGGCGAGTAGCCGGTTGCGAAGCGTGAGGCCGTGGGTTCGATTCCCGCACCTAGACAAATGTTTGTCTGATTCACAAATAGCTGTCTCGGGTCTGGGTGTTGTGGGACCGCAAGTCCCTCGTAGTTCTTAATACCCACGATACAGGTTTACCTAGTGTGGGGTCAGGACTATGTGCGTGACTGTTGGATGTATTTATTATTATTATTATTTATTTGCAACTGATTTAATAAATCATCTAAATAACGCTTATTACATGTAGTCTGTTAGTCAGTGGGGGTAGATGCAAAGATTTTAATGTATACTACTAGACGTTTTTTAGAATGAAAATTGCGTCACATAACGCGTGAGTTCGACAGCTCACAGACAAGGAGCACGAGAAGGGTTCTAGTTGAGAGTAAGCGAGATAGTAATCTTGAGTTACGGTAAATTGACCGTAACTTAGTGGCACAATCACTATGTACCACGCTGCCTGCCCATTCATGCTGTAGACAAAAGTATCTACAGCATGAATGGGCATGGCATTGCCGATGTCTATGAGATGTGTTGACCACTTACCATCAGGCGGGCCACTAGCTCTTCTGCCAACCGTAATAAAATAGCGTATACCTCAAAACCTTCCTATTTACATAGAAATAAATATAAATTCATAAACTATTTCCAAAACACAATTCCGTTAGCACAGTTTCCACACTTAATGGTGCGAATTAAATACTTACGCACATACTTACGCTTGTATGTACAATTATTAATAAATAAACAAATAAATAAATGCAGTGATAGCTCAGCGGGGAGTGGTAAGGACTGTCGAGACGAAGTCGCAGGTTCGAAACCAGCCCCAAGTGCATACACCTCTGACTTTTCTAAGTTATGTGTGTATTAATTGTTAATTATCACTTGCTATAACGGTGAAGGAAACATCGTGAGGAAACCTGCATACCTGAAGTTCTTCATAAGAATTTCGAAGGTATGTGAAGTCTGCCAAGCCGCATTAGGCCAGCGTGGTGGATGGACTAAGACCTAACCCCTCTCATTCAGTAGAAGAGGCCCGTGCCCAGCAGTGGGACGTATATAATACAGGGCTGGTATTATTATTATATTAAATAAATAAATAATAGACAATGGCACGCCAGATTGGTGTCGGCTCGCAATCTCGCGGATAACCATCTGACACTGCGTACGGCGCGTGCGCAACAATCTTACATAGATAATGTTAGTGACAGAAGTTAATTTACCCACTTGCGGTAAGTGAGAGTGCTCAGAGATGTCAATCAACTTTAATTGTCATTAAGACATTTATTTAAATGTTATTACCGTTTTACAGTTCAGGTATATCAATTAAGACTATTTCTGTAACCAGTAACGGATAAAAAAAAGTATTTAAACAGTAAAACGGAGCATGAAGCATTAATAGGAAAAAATGGTAATAAAAAAATAATCCTGAGTGTGGAAAATTTTGGAAATTAAGAAATTTCTTATCCATTATTTAAGATTTAAATGACTTTTCAAAATGCGTTAGTTATAATCCATTATCAATGTTTTTTCAGCGACGGCGCGATATGCTTTTTTTACACATGTTACAGAAAGATATGGCTTATAATTCTTACAACCGGCCGCCTGCCTGACGTCAACCCCTCTAGGGAATATTAATATTAATTTATATAAATCTCATTTTATTCTGATGGATCTAGTAATACTATTAATGTTTATATCGTCTGGCACAATTTCCATATGGCACGAGTAACAGTGTTACTGTTTGACATCTTTCTCAACAAGTCACACTGTTCACTGGCTTTCACATCAAAACATAACGTTTTTATAGCGTCCTTCCAAAGCGAAGGGCAGGTGCTAGGTATTAGATCATTGCCGTGCCAAAAATCGTAACAGCTAATTTACCTACATAATTAGAAGTAATCATTATCCGTAAAGAAGGAATATAAAATTGTTTTCAAAACATACCTACAAACGCACTCGTTTCTTTAATCCCCGAAGGGGTAGGCAGAGGTGTAGGGGGCGATCCCATCGCCATACCGGGCCCAATTCCAGACTCCGCGCTGATACTGAGGATTTCGTAATAGAAAAACCCAATATCACTTTTTTGTTTTCAAAAAGTTAATCGCAACTCAAAATACCCCCACGACCTTGACTAACGTTTTTAATTACCATAAAAATGTTTGCCTTATCACGCACCAGTCTAATTTCATGGAAATAATATGTGCAATAAAAGCTTTTTAAAAAAGAGATTTGCTAATTTTTGAGAATTTTATACATACATACATACGCACTCACGCCTGTAATCTCCGAAGGGGTAGGCAGAGGTGTAACCAGTACACCCACATTTCGCCGAGCGTATCTCCGTCCCACGATGTGATAGGGGGCGAGCCTATCGCCATACCTGGCACAATTTCCAGACTCCGGGCTGTTACTGAGCATTTCGTAATAGAAAAACCCAATACCACTTTACCCGACCCGGGGATCGAACCCGAGACTTCAGCGTTGGCCTCAATCGTAACGCGTACGCATTACAACTGCGCCACCGAGGCAGTCAGTATGAATATGAATAAATGGATACATATTATTGATAACGCTATGTAGATGATGTTTATAGCATACGCTGGCAAACGAGCAAGTGGGTCACACCAGAAGAATCACGGGCGCGTTGCCGACCATAAAGGAAAGGGATAATTATGGAATTAGGAATGGGAGGGGCTGATTTGGGCCTTCGGATGTCTCACTCACCGTATGAAACGCACCAGCAAGCCGCACCTTCACGTCGGTTTTCTGTGAGACAGTAGTAACGACCCGGTCGAGCCGGCCCATTCAGTGACAGATGAAAATCTGTCTACAGCGTACCTCTACCACACATTTTTTTTTATTACCATGAATGACGAGACGAGCAGGTCGCTCGCCTGATGGTAAGCTCATAAACAGAAGCAACGCCACACAGAATTTTAAATAACAAAGTACTGCATGACACTGGACTGCGCTCGTCACCCCGAGACATAAGGTGTTATGTCTCATATTGCTCAGTAATTTCATTGGCTTCAGTGTCCTTCAAACCGGAACATAACAGTGCTTACACACTGTTGCTTGGTGGCAGAAATAGACAAAGCGGTGGTACCAACCCAGCCGAACTCTGGCATACGAGGGACCTACCACCTTGTAAAAAACTTACTGTGTTTGCAATACAGTCTACGAATCAAAATAGAACCAAAAGTTTTAAAATGATACTTATTTAATATTTTATTGTGTCCCTTCCCTCCCTTTCCTTTAAGGTCGGCAACGCGCCCATAATTCTTTTGTAATGTGGGCGTACATGGGCGGTGGAGATCGCTTACCATCAGGTGACCCACTTGCTCGTTTGCCAGGCTGTACTATAAAAAAAAAAACTTATTCTTTGCGCGGATAATGACAAATAATACCCATAATGGTAGGACAGCTCTAACGCGATGACAGGTCTGTTTAGACGAATAAAATTAAGGTATGTTCACAGTTCACGTTCACAGTTCCGAAAGTAGTATAGCTAATCTGATTCTGATTCTGCTACATATTATGTCTACAGAATGCATGGGCCAGCTCAACCAAATTGTTACTACTGCCTCATAAAAAATCGACGTGATGCACAATCTTTCTGTTGCGTTTATTATAGTGAGTGAGATATCCGAAGGCGTAAATGCCCGCTCCCCTTTTCAATCCCTTAATCATTCCTTCCCTATATAAGGATTAGCAACGCGTTCATGATTCTTCTGGTATTGTGGGCAATGGGGATCACTTACAATCATGAACACTTGCACGTTTGCCAGCCATTACTAAAAAAATACACGTAGGATATACTTTTTACCGTTCAGAAAGATAGAAAGCATTTATTGGCAGACCTTAGGTGGTACATATACAATCTATAATAATAATAATAAATACACCCAACAGTCACACACATAGTCCTGACCCCACACTAGGTAAACCTGTATCGTGGGTATCAGGAACTACGAGGGACTAGCGGTCCCACAACACCCAGACCCGAAACAAATTTTTGTGGATCACACAAACATTTGTCTCAGTGCGGGAATCGAACCTACGGTCTCTCGCTTCGCACCCGGCTACTCGCCCACTGCGCCACGGAGGCTGTCATGTAGAAATAATAGAAGGTAAAAGACCAAGAGAAAGGAGCCTATAACGTTGGTCTGACCAGGTGTCGGAACAGCTGGAGACTCAGTCAACGTCGCGATCCATCAAAATGAAGGGCAAATGGAGAAAATCCATTATTAAAATCCTTGCACGGAGTCACGATCCCCAACAATGAGGGAACGATATAGGAGAAGGACCTAGATACCACGTCAGTGACCAATCACTATGCTTTTGAAATTTGGTAAACGTGAAAAGTGTACGGATTCGCCACTATTCGGTTCGTCCTCGCAACGGTTCTATGTATTGAATAGTCACTTATTTGATTTGATTTGATTGTGGGCTCCTTTTCTCCGCACTTAGCCCGTTGAATGTCGGGCCATTGTGCGTATAGTCACTTATTATAGGACATTTGTTATTATTG
Organism: Mimas tiliae; assembly: GCA_905332985.1. Lineage (NCBI taxonomy): Eukaryota > Metazoa > Arthropoda > Insecta > Lepidoptera > Sphingidae > Mimas > Mimas tiliae. The sequence goes on along the minus strand of HG995260.1, from coordinate 2,000,108 downwards.
TTCGCATTCAGAACAAAATTTAATGGAAGTGATTTGGGGTTTTAGAATATGATCGGTAAAAATTAGAACGCAATATCTCTTTATGATCCGACATTATATTTAGACTGCACTGTACCTAACAATACTGACTGCCTCAGTTGCGCAGTTGTAATGCGTACGCGTTACGACTGAGGCTGACGCTGAGGTCTCGGGTTCTATCCCCGGGTCGGGTAAAAGTGATATTGGGATTTTCTATTACGAAATACTCAGTATCAGCCTGGAGTCTGGAATTTGTGCCCGGTATAACGATAGGTTCGCCCCCTATCACATCATGGGACGGAGATACGCTCGGCGAAATGTGGTTGTACTGGTTACACCTCTGCCTACCCCTTGGGGGATTACAGGCGTGAGTGCGTATGTATGTACCTAACAATACGTTCAGTGTAGTCACTTTGCCGTGCCAGGACAAAAAATATATTGTCATAATTTTGTTGAAATTAGTTTTTTTTTCTATTAACTTGAATGACGAAACCAGTGAGTCGCTCGCCTGATGGTTATGGCCTGTCCATAAACAGAAGCAATAGAACAAATAACTTTGAATTACAAAGCACTGTGTGGCACTGAACTGCGTTCATCACCTCGAGACGTATGTACCTATAATTAAGTCTCATAATTCTCAGTAATTTCACTAGCTTCAATGTCCTTTGAACCAAAACACAACAGTGCATACACACTGCTACTTACCATCAGGCGAGCGACCTGCTCGTTTCGTCAATCAAGCTACTAAAAAAACTGTCATGGTTGTTTAATCGTCTTGTCTCGGTCGCGCACCTCAAAATTGGCCTTCGATATGATGATGTAGATCAATGATATAAACACATTAGGCCTCTATTACGACTTTAGGTGGATGTAAGGATCTATTAAACATAATATTTAATACATTCTTCCGTTCACCACAAGCCCCAACAGTTATTAAGGACAAGGAAACTAATTTGTTAATATGACAAATTTACTTGATGACCCCGAAACGAAAACGTCGTGGGAAAAATTAATATAAGGGAATATGACATGAAAATTCTATATAATAAATAACTACGTCTGGTCTGGTATAATTATGTCGGGTTGGTCTTCACGTAGGTACCATCGAAATTCTTACGGAGAATTTTCAGTTAAGCAGGTTCCTGCAGGATGTTTTCTTCTCAGTCTGTTTTAAAATTTTAGGTAGATTTATAAATTATTTTGTGTGTACCTAATAAGTAAAAATAAAAAAAAAACAAGTATTTTAGTTACTTCGTGTTGAGAATGAGACAAAATAGGTACAAACTTTTTTACGAATAAATTTGTGCTGTTAGCCTATATTGCTTTTACAGCTTCACCTGACAATAAAGCCGGCGCTTATGGCACTCTAGCCAGAAATACGTATAATGTACTTAGTAGCAATTAAGCACAGAGGCCTGCCTTTAGAAGGCTCAGACCTCAGCTTGAGCAATCGCTGGGGAGTATAGTTTAGGGTCGCCTCTGCACATTACTGTGCCGAGGGCCAGTTGTGGGAGTTCTTCGGACTCGCAGGCGTGTCTTATGTCGGGGTCGCGTATTATTGCGATTCGGATTGGGCAAGGAAAGTGCTGCTTCGATAGCGATTGTGATATAGACGTTGGGATCTGCCAAAACATGTTTGGGACGACGCGACGATGGAGTAAAAATACAATTTGAGGCAACTTACTACTATTATTGAATATGACCGGAGAGACTGCCTCGGTGGCGCAGTTGTAATGCGTACGCGTTACAATTGAGGCTAACTCTGAGGTCTCGGGTTCGATCCCCAGGTCGGGTAAAGTGGTATTGGGTTTTTCTATTTCGAAATTCACAGTATCAGCCCGGAGTCTGGAATTTGTGCCCGGTATGGCGATAGGCTCGCCCCCTATCCCATCGTGGGACTGAGATACGCTCGGCGAAATGTGGGTGTACTAGTTACACCTCTGCGTACCCCTTCGGGGATTACAGGCGTGAGTGCGTATGTATGTATGTATATCTTTTTAAAAATTTTGTCTGTCTGTTTTTTCTGGATAATCTCTGGAACGGCTGGACCGATTTTGACGGGACTTTCACTAGCAGATAGCTGATGTAATAAGGAGCAACTTAGGCTACTTAGGTACTTTTATCCCGGAAAATGACATTCACGCGGGCGGAGCCGCGAGCAAAAGCTAGTTTTTTTATTTAATGTTAAATAGTTCTTCTTTCTGTCTGGCGTTATCCTGACTAATGGCCGTTCCCAATATTCTGTCTATCGACAGATTTGTTTACTGGCAGTAAAGTTTTGATACATTTTGTATGGAAGATCTGTCAAAATACTATTGATAGTAAGCAAATCTATCTTTAAATAAAATATAGGGAACGCCCATTAGTGTCAAGGTGGGTAATGGTTACGTATCCATTACGTCATCGAAGTTATCGTTGTTAACCCCCGGAAAAAAGAGAGATGTTATAAGTTGGACCCCTCTGTTATCTGTGCGTGTATATCTTTCTGTAGCACCGTCGCACCTAGTATAATGGGCCTATTTGAATGAGTTTTTTATTGTTTGAATTGTAATTTAATATAGACCATTCTTAACTATGTGTGAAGAAAATTTGTTCAGACGTTTAAAACTTACACTGCCTCGGTGGCGCAGTTGTAATGCGTACGCGTTACGACTGAGGCTGACACTGAGCTATCGGGTTCGATCCCTGGGTCGGGTAAAAGAGATATTGTGTTTTTCTATTACGAAATGCTCAGTATCAACCCGCAGTCTGGAATTGTGCCCGGAATGGCGAAAGGCTCGCCCCCTATCACGTAATGGGATGGAAATACGCTCAGCTTACGTCTGCCTACCCCTTCGGTGATTATCGACGTGAATGCGAACGTATGTTTAAAATTTACAGATATTTTTCTGCTTGACGTCGGAGTTTTTACGGTTTATGATATAAAATGTCAGTTAAATTAATTAATATTAATCATTTAAAATTGCTTAATTCACGAATTCATCTATTCATGGTTGTGATATACATCACTTACATAGCGAGTATGCAATATTATTTAAATACTCATTTCTTCAAGGTAAATGTTACATGAATTTTATTACTAGCTGTTACAGTTTAGTAGCTGTACCTCGCAGTTTTTTTTTATATCGCAGGCCGGTAAACGAGCAAGTGGGTGACCTGATGGTAAGTGATCTCCACCGCCCATTGACGCCCACAATACAAAAAGAATTATGTGCGCTTTGCCGACCTTAAAGGACAGGGATAATTAAGGGATTGGGAACTGAAGGGGATTTGTGCCTCCGGGCTATAACATACGCCATCGACGAATAAAAACGTATACGACAAAACTGGCCTGTAAAACGGTTTTTTTCTATAATTGCATAGTTCGGCAAAGGAAGGGGAAGGGGGTTTGCGCCTCCGGACTTCATACGCCATCGTCCAATAAAACCGTATACGATTAAACGGGCCTGTAAAACGGGCTATGCACTAACTGCTACAATTAATGCAGTACCTTATATCGCAGTACACCAAATAGTAAACATCGCTTAATGTTTAGTATATTCAACCTTCCATTTATGTTAATACGCTTGTATTCATGGCCAGCACAGTCTCACGAACGTACCTTATTAGCTAAGTGTGGGACAAATTTTCGACTAAACTGCGCTTTTATGGCGGATTTTTGTGATGGCTCTTGACCACGCTTGTAAATCTTGATTGATCGGATAGTCAATTCTAAGGCCTGATGTTATTAATATAAATGGGAAAGTTTGTTTTGTGATGGCTCTTGACCACGCTTGTAAATCTTGATTGATCGGATAGTCAATTCTAAGGCCTGATGTTATTAATATAAATGGGAAAGTTTGTTTTTATAACATAGTCCGATAAACGACTTTTTTCTACGGTAGAAAGCGGCCTGGCCGTGCTCTGGCATTGCTGAGATCCATGGGCGGCGGTAACCACTTACCATCAGGTGGGCCGCCCGCTCACCTGCCTGTCCAGGGCATTAAAAAAAATAAAAAACGAGCAAGTGGGTCACCTGATGGTAAGTGATCTCCAGCGCCCATGTGCGCCCACAATACCAAAAGGATCATAAGCGCGTTGCCGAACTTAAAGGGATAATAATAATTAAGAGATTGGGAAGGGGAGGGGGATTTAGGCCCCGGATATCTCACTCACCTTACGAATGACCTTACGATACGAGGGACTTACCATTTAGTTTGAAAGCAATTGTTCAAAAAATGGTGATTTTGACGTATTGTTAGTTCAAAAAACAATTGGAACAACGAAGAATTGCTTTCTTCCACAAGCAAGTTGTTTTTACGGGCGGTGAGTGAGTTTATCGAATGCTTAAATCGTTCCTCCCCTTCCTCTTTATATTTCTTCAAGATGACACATCCTGATTCATCTAGTGTTCTGGTTGTTCATTGGAGACTAGATACCACTTACCATCTGGTAACCCACTTGCCAATTCGCTGACCTTTGCTATAAAAAAGAACATTACAATTACAGACGGTTGAAACAAAACACGCTAAATCTGAATAATTATAATCAAACAAAGGTACATAGACGTGGATTTTGCAATCTGTTAGTTAATGTTAGGTTATTGTAACAAGCAATAGTTCACGTTTTTAAAGGTAACATTTACCTATTCAATTGCTGTTTACTGCCTCGTTGGCGCAGTTGGAATAGGTACGTATGCGTTTCGATTGAGGCTAACGCTAAGGTCTTGGTATTGGGTTTTTCTATTACGAAATGCTCAGTATCAGCCCGGAGTCTGGAAGTTGTGCCCGGTATGGCCATAGGCTCGCCCCCTATCACATCATGGGACGGAGATACGCTCGGCGAAACGTGGGTCTACTGGTTACTACCTGCCTACCCCTTCGGGGATTACAGACGTGAGTGCGTATGTATGTAAATTGCCGTTCTATACGAAAAAATTAAATTAATTAAATACGGTAAATTTATTTTACATATTTTTATTTCTATTATTAATCAAAGTAACCGCTATCGATGCATATTTGCCAGCGCAGTGGCAATTTTATCTATGCCCTTTGTGAAGAATTCGAATGACGGGAAGCAACAAACTTTTGAAAGGCATTTTGTACTGCCTCTTGGGAATTTAAGTCAGAAAGTTGGCCAAATTATTTAATGGATAATTACCAACCAACACTTATATTATAAAATTATTATAAAACGGATTCCATCTTATTTACATAATATAAATATGCTAGGGTATGGATAATCAAAAAATTATAGAAAAAAATATCTTTTATCCATAAATTCAAATGTACCTAAATTCTTATTTCAATATAGTTCAAGTAGGTACATCTAAATAATAAAACATAATAATGTAAGCTATTTAAACTACAATGAAAATTCACACAAACATGTTTAAAAATAATACAATGGTGTAATGTACATTATAGTGTATTAAATCCATATATATGTATTTCAAATTATTATTTTCAATACTTCCTTATCTCAATATTAATTTACCAATTTATTTATTTGCCTTAGTGAAGAGGCAAATAGGTGGCTCGCCCATAACGACACCGCATGGCACTGCACTGCGTTCGTTCGTTAGATGTTAAATGTCATATTGTCCAGTAGTTTCACTGGCTTCAATGTCAACAATTACCTATTATACCTATACAGCAATATTAGTCACCACACCGTGAAACAAGACATTCATTAATAGCGGATTCACACGATTCAATTTTAAATGATCAACTGCTAACATGCGTGCGATATCAATCGTCTGAACAGATTGTCAAAAAAAAATGTTAACAAAAACCTTAAATCTTTTGTTGATTCAATACAATTGATTAACCAAAACGGAATCATGTGAACCCGCTAATGCGCTTCAACGAAGAATTTGTATGGTGGACAGCCTCCTTGAAGCAGTAGGCGAGTAGCCGGCTGAGAAACGAGAGGCCGCGAGTTCGATTCCCGCAACCGGAAGAAATGTTTGTGTGATCCACGAATATCGGTTTCGGCAATGAATGTTTTGGGACCATAAGTCCCTCGTAGTTCCACGATACAGGTCAATCTAGTGCGGGGTCAGGACAATGTGTGTGGCTGTTAGGTGTATTTATTATTTTTATTACACAAACTATCATCTGACCAAACTTAGTAGTTATTGAGATTTCGTGACTAATCAATAAGTTAGTCAGCGAGTGAGTGTATTTCGCTTTTATGTAGATTGTTGATGAAGGTCAATGCCTACCCCATACTAAACTCCATTATGACAACCACGACAATAGTCACGGGCGATGGTCGATAAAACACCACTCTATCGACATTGATTTGCTAATTTCACGGACAATTTCACTCGCATGCTCCAATAAACTTGGCGCCGGATGCGTCGCATTTCTCCCTAATGACATATAGAAAGAATTCGCGAAAGATACCTTACACTAGCTAGGGCTGGTACATAACTTGTGGGAAGGTTTAGACAGCCTCCGTGGCGCAGTGGGCGTATAGCATAGCAGTGTAGTTCTAGATACCCATGATACAGGTTAATCTAGTGTGAGGTCAGGACTATATGTGTGTCTGTTGGGTGTATTTATTTATTTAATGGAAAATGACGTCCACCGCTCATGTACTCCCAGTACTCATATTACCAGAATCAAGGTCGTCTTGTAAGAAAACAATAATTGAAGGATTGAAAAGAGGAGGTAGGATTTTGGATGGATTAGATATTAGACAGTGATTGTAAGGCAATGGCGAAACTAGGTTCCCGTTGTGGATTGTGGGGGTCAGACGGCGGGTCGCCCCATACCTATAATACCAATACCGTCAAATCATGGTGGAAAGACGGACCTAGGCATCACGCCAGGGTAACACCATGCAGAAAGAAAAGGTGGTCGAGAAATCTCTAGTTTCTCGTATTTAGCTTTTAAAACGTCTAAAGCCAAATTGCATAACGATCCTAAATCGAGATTTACCACTAAACTTATTTAGTTATATCAAATTTTCATATGACGTTTATTAAACTGATTTAGTAGGTTAATTTAGGATCGTCATGCAAGTTGGCCTAAGTAGCAATCAAATTAATACGAGTTACAACATATAAATAAAATAAATATTAATAAATGCATACTACAAAACTTTACACATAGCAATCTGTCCTCTAAATTTAATAATAAACATGTTTAGATGGCAACCCTGTTAGTCTAACGGTACACAAAAAACAGAAGTTTAATGATACTTATAGAAGTACATTGACGTGTATTATGATCACGCGAGTGGTAGAGCCACGCTGTAGACAATTTTGTCTACAGCATGAATGGGCCGGCTCGTCCGGGTCGTTACCACTGTCTCACAGAAAACCGGCGTAAAGTAGCAGCTTGCTGCTGCGTTTCGTACGGTGAGTGAAATATCCGGAGGCCCAAATCCCCCTCCCCTTCCCAATCCCTTATTATCCCTTTCCTTTAAGGTCGGCAACGCGCCCATAATTCTTTTGTATTGTGGGCGTACATGGGCGGTGGAGATCGCTTACCATCAGGTGACCCACTTGCTCGTTTGCCGGCCTATACTATAAAAAAAAAACAAAGTGATTAAAGGTATGCATTACGACAATCATCGTTTTCTTTATTGTTCGACCCGCTCGTCTCGTTAATAAAAAAGGCCAGGCAGGAGACGCGTGGCGTCGTTGACTTAATTATATATATATAAATATTGTAACTCAATTTTCATAACAGAAAAGTTAAAGCTTTTTGCCCGTTCGATAACGAAACAGCATAACTGGCGGCAGAGTTAAAAATTGACAGAATCTAACAGTTTATAGATTCAATAAATAATAATAAATAAATAAATAAATACACCCAACAGTCACACACATAGTCCTGACCCCACACTAGGTAAGCCTGTATCGTGGGTATCAGGAACTACGAGGGACTTGCGGTCCCACAACACCCAGACCCGAACCAAATTTTTGTGGACCACACAAATATTTGTCTCGGTGCGGGAATCGAACCCACGGCCTCTGGCTTCGCAGCCGGCTACTCGCCCGCTACGCCACGGAGGCTGTCATTTTCTTTCATTTGCATCCTTTGTTTAACTTTGTTAAGTATCCTAAAATACCTTCTTCTTCAGCTTTTGCGAGACTTCTCCACTTCTCTCTATTTGTGGCATTGCGTGTGCATTCAGTTAGGGAACTCTTTGTACATGATTTTATGAGGTCTGTCCATCTTGTGGTTGACCGGCCGCGAGAACGTTGAATAAATGAACGCCTCGCAATAAATAGCTTAGTTTAGATTTGCTAATATATTCAATACAAATATTGCAATTTTTTCGCATGTCCAGACCGTGCATTATTTGACGTAAATGTGTGTTCGCGCATCTCGTGTTTAAATACGTATTTCACTTTCACAACGCAGTAGGTTAAACCAACGTGCCGATGCAACGACATTGACTTTCTATTACCAAACAAACGGACGATAAAATGTAATATTACATATACGTACGCGAGTACGCCTGTAATCCCAGAAGAGGTAGGCAGAGGTGTAACCAGTACACCCACATTTCGCCGAGCGTATCTCCATACCGGGCACAATTCCAGACACCGGGCTGATACTACGCATTTCGTAATTCACTTTTACCTAACTCGGGGATTGAACCCGAGATCTCGGCAGAGTCGTACCGCTTGTGAGACTTTAGTCTGTAATAAATGTTGAAATAATTTCAAATAGTATATTGCTCCTATCCTATCATGTGCTAATCGTATTACTTGCATCATATATGACAAGCCTACGAAACAACGCGAGGACATCACTAATGTTGTTTTATCGATACTTAACACCTATCGATACATTGTGAAGTTGCTAATAACTGTTTTTTTTTTTTTTTTTATTAGATTGAATGACGAGACGAGCAGGTCGCTCGCCCGATGGTAAGCGCCACGCCTGCTCATAAACAGAAGCAACGCCACACAGAACTTTAAATAAAGCACTGCATGACACTGGACTGCGCTCGTCACCCCGAGACATAAGGTGTTAAGTCTCATAATGCCCAGTAATTACACTGGCTTCAATGTCCTTCACACCGGAACACAACAGTGCTTACACACTGTTGCTTGGCGGTAGAAATAGACAAAGCGGTGGTACCAACCCAGCCGGTCTCTCGCAAACGAGGGACCTACCACCTTGTTCAACCACTCAATTTTTTTTTAGCAAATTGCGAAGTTATGTGCGCCACTCCACTATATACATATATTATTTTTTATTTGCGTGAGTGGCGAAACGGCCTGCGATTGATGATAACCGCCACGCCTGCCCATAAACAGAAGCAACACCATACAGAACTTTAGGATTACAAAGTACTGCATAGCACTGGACAGCGTTCGTCACCCCGAGACATACATACATACATACATAGGCACTCATGCCTGTAATCCCCGAAGGGATAGGCAGAGGTGTAATCAGTACACCCACATTTCGCCGAGCGTATCTCCGTCCCATAATGTGATAGGGGGCGAGCCTATCGCCATACCGGGCACATATTCCAGACTCCGGGCTGATACTGAGCATTTCGTAATAGAAAAACCCAATACCACTTTACAAGACCCGGGGATCGAAACCGAGACCTTAGCGTTAGCTTAATCTTAACGCGTACGCATTGCAACTGCGCGACCGAGGCAGTCCTCCCGAGACATAAGTCTCATAATGGCCAGAATGGGATGGATGAAAGAAAATTGCCGAAACAAATATACATGGCGAGTGTCAATGGTACAGTTGGGAGGGGAAGGTCTCGGCGAACTTTCACAGATCAAGTTGGAGATATTCTCGAGAAAGGCCAGGTCAGGAGTACCCTAAACCTACGTGCATGTATGAAAATTTTAATGAGAGTGAATGAGGTCAAAGAGTATGCAAGGATCGTAGCAAGTGGATATCCGATGTCCTGCCAACCCCTATGGGAAACAGGCGTGAATCTATGTATGTATGTATGTATGTAACGGCAAGTAATTTCACTGGCTTCAATGCCCTTCGAACCGAAACACAACAGTACTTAAACACTGTTGCTTGGCGGCAGAAATAGACAAAGAAGTGGTAACAACCCAGACGCCCTCTCGCATACTAGGGACCTACCACCTTTTAGTTACTTATTTTAGTTAGTTTTAGTTTATTAGTTACATTAGTTTTAGTTATTTTAAGTATACCAATCAGGCGATAGGCTGGCGATAAGGAAAATTATTCGCCACAACAACACTATGATTCATTCCAAATTTAATGATCATTATTCATAGTGAAAGTGTTTTAAATAATTACGTATAAATGTTATTTAATGAACGTAATTAAAATGGAATGATTAATAACATTGTTATTTATAATTCAATCAGTAGGTATGTTATAATGCGTAATTCCATGTAATTTCTTTTTTACGGCATTAGCAACTCAAACCCGTCTTGCTGTCAGTAAGCAGAGGTGCAACGATGCATTTCTACTTATTTATTTTATTAATTAAATTCCACTTAATTAAATTAATTAATTCGACATAATTCAAACCTAAATCACAAATATTTGTTTCGGGTCTGGGTGTTGTGGGACCGCAAGTCCCTCGTAGTTTCAGATACCGACAATACAGGTTAACCTAGTGTGGGGTCAGGACTATGTGTGTGCCTGTTGTTGGATGTATGTAATAGTAGGTACTATAAACGCTCAAGGTGAAATATTAGGTCAAATGTTTAAACCTAACTAGCAGTTCTATTACAAAACACTCTTGTTTTTGGAATCAACTATATTTAACATACATGATTAATAATATACTGAATATCAGCATCTTAATTATATTATTTCATTCGATTTTTTCCTTGAAACGACTTAGTCTTCGTATTTAAATATTTTAATGTAATAATTCTTATATATTACATAACGTCGGACGTCCTACGTTACCGGAGTAAAGCCTTAATCAACCTTGTCTACAAATTGACTAACGTGTTTACCGCTGCTGACCTTACATTTTGTCATATATGACTCGATGCTCTAGTAATCAATTACTATCAAATGAGTTATTAATTAAGTTAGTAACAAAATTACATGACGCGGCTTCACAAACTGTCCTGCGACATACTCTCGGCTTGTAATATCGGATTCACACGACTCCACTTTAGTTGATCAACTGCTGAACCTGAAAATACTTTCAATCGAATTGATAAATCAGAAACCGTACAGCGTTTGTGGTTCAAGTCAGTTGATCAACTTAAATCCAACCGTGTGAACTCGCTATTAATGAGATTTCGTATCAGCACACAATAGAATGATTAACAGCAAATGATTCGAAACATGTAATTTATCTTATGAAGAAACATAGCAACAAACCCAAGCTTTTATCGATGTCGACAGCGCAAATACATTTACTTAAAGATATTCAAATAGAAATATTATCGTCATATTTAGCGTGATATCTACTAAAATCATTCACACATATTGCGAAAATATTGAAATTGCCGAAAGTTGACCAACTTGTAAGATGCGTCGCGTTGACATCATCAGAAGGTCGGTGTTTTGTAATAGTTTTTTTGTTGTTGTTGACCTGTATTTAATACTATGTATACCCCGGTAACTATTGAAATAAACCTCTGCAACATGAATATTTGAATCTTATAAAAAATAAAATAAAATAGAGTAATTTAACGACCTTGATTTACATCATCTTATATATAAAATTCTCGTGTCACAATGTTCATTCCCATACTCCGAAACGGCTGGACCGATTTGTATGAAATTTTGTGTGCATATCGGGTAGGTCTGAGAATCGGCCAACATCTATTTTTCATCCCCCTAAATGTTAAGGGTGGTACACCCCTAGATTTTATTTTTTATTTTTTAGACAACATTTTTTGTTTTTATTTTTTTATGATACAGCATTAAAAAATACATACAACCCTACATTTTCAACCCTCTACGATCAACCCCTATTTTTTAATAGCGACATTAGTATTTTTGTCAAGCCCGTTTCTCACCGGGACTCTTTTAATCCTGGAAATAGGCATTCACGCGGGCGGAGTCGCGGGCAACAGCTAGTGATATATGTATTTTAGCAACATTATTAGGTCACATAAGTAACTGTCATTTGGATGAAATCTATACGATAGATCTTTGAAACCTATGAAATTGCCGTACTTTACGAAAAAAGTTAATGTATTTTGACTGCCTCGGTGGCGCAGTTTTATTGCGTACGTGTTACGACAGGCTGACGCTGAGGCCTCGAGTTCGATCCCCGGGTCGGGTATAAGTGGTATTGGGTTTTTCTATTACGAAAATGCTCAGTACCAGCCCGGAGTCTGGAATATGTGCCTGGTATGGCGATAGGCTCGCCCCTTTAACATCATGGGACGGAGATACGCTCGGCGAAATGTGGGTGTACTAGTTATACCTCTCCCTACCCCTTCGGGGATTACAGGCGTGAGTGCGTATTTTTCCGTCTCTTTTATTTCTAATAATCAAAATAACTACCCATGCTATTGATGCATCTTGCCGTGCAGTGGCAATTTATCGATACCCTTCATGAATAAATCGGCTGTATGGGAGCAACATACTCATCAAAGGTATTTTGTACTGCCTCTCGGGTATTATTTTTTTCCCGCCACAAAGTTGTATCATTAATACGTGAATAGAAAACTTTGGACCCCTTTTTAGGCAATATGCGCGCACGGAGGAGTGTGAGGTTTGCCATAGTTAAAGTTTATATCGAGGAGAAGTGCCAAATGCTATTTATTTATAATATCTGTCAATCAATAATATCAACAATCAAACATTAAATTAATTAAAAAAAAAATTTACGTGTATTCTGTCAATGTTTAAATGTCAAATCTCGCAGCTGACGTTATAGAACAAAAAGTATATGATTATAGAGGTTCGAATTTCGACCACTACGGGACCACTGGTAATAATAATTATTGTACCTAATAGTTTCTTATGTTCACGCGAATATTAAAGATTAAGGTGAAAATACGCACTCACGCCTGTATTCCCCGAAGGGGTAGGCAGAGGTGTAACTAGTACGCCCACATTTCGCCGAGCGTATCTCCGTCCCATGATGTTATACGGGGCGAGCCTATCGCCATACCGGGCACAAATTCCAGACTCCAGGCTGATACCGAGCATTTCGTAATAGAAAAACCCAATACCACTTTACGCGACCCGGGGATCGAACCCGAGACCTCAGCGATAGCTTAATAGTAACGCGTACGCATTACAACTGCGCCACCGAGGCCTTTAGATTCAGTCAAATGAATTTTGAAAAGAGCAACGTTAGAGTTTCTTGTCCGTTCTTCTTTAACGAAACAGCATTCCGAACTGGCGGTAGAGTTAAAATTTGACTGAAACTAAATGATGTATATTATGTATTCAATAAATATTTTCATTTTATTTGAAACGTTAAAGTTAAATTAATTGAAACGAATTTTATTACGGTTATACTTTTAGTTCCAACGTTTCGAAAGCTTTTCAACCTTCATGGACGCAGGACCGATAATTATTGGTACTTGGTTGAATCAAAATATTAATTAGATAGGTGTTGTCGAACTTGAACAAGATCACTTCCTTGCAGAAAAAAAACTGTTAGTTTACTACAGTACCTAAGACTGTAAGTTGTTACTTCATACTAAGTTAAATATTAATTTCTATTATGACTGCCTCGGTGGCGCAGTTGTAATGCGTACGCGTTACGACTGAGGCTGACGCTGAGGTCTCAGGTTCGATCCCCGGGTCGGGTAACAGTGATATTGGGTTTTTCTATTACGAAATGCTCAGCATCAGCCCAGAGTTGGAATTGTTCCCGCTATAGCGATAGGCTCGCCCCCTATCATATCATGGGACGGAAATACGGTCAGCGAAATGGGGGTGTACTGGTTACACTTCTGCCTACCCCTTCGAGGATTACAGGCTTGAGTGCGTATGTATGTTAAATATTAATAAAAATATTGAATTACAATACGAGAAGGTGGCAAAAAAGCAAATAAGTATTTTAAAATTTAAGTTTTTTATAAATTCCAATAGGTTCGACATAAATAATATATCTTGCAGCCTATGGTAACGCATAACGCAACTAGGAGTGTCTTTATGTATATTTTATTTTAAATTATGTACCTAATATTCATAAGATACTTTATTTCGAAAGTATTGGCAAAAACCTCTGGAAAGTGCCTAACTTAAATATAGCGTAAGATTTGGAAATAAAACTAGTTTATACGGATTTTATCACGGTTTAATTTTTATTTTAGTCCCGACGTTTAAATCCGTATAAACTAGTTTTATTTTAATGCGTAATATTTGCGTAAATATAAGAAATCACTATAGCGTAAGATTATTTATGTTCCACTTCATTTGCATAGAATTTCAATAGGTAATATTGGAATTTGCATTTTTTTTTTCGCCGGAGGCTAAAGAACGCAAATCCTGCCTCTGTGTGAGATATAATTCACATACATACGCACTCACGTCTATAATCCCCGAAAGAGTAGGCAGAGGTGTAAACAGTACACCCACATTTCGCCGAACGTATGATGTGATAGGGGGCGAGCCTACGCCATACCGGTCACAATTCCAGCCTCCGATATTGAGCATTTTCGTAATAGAAAAACCCAATATCACTTTTACCCGATCCGGGGATCGAACCCGAGACCTCAACGTCAGTATCAGTCGGAACGCGTACACATTAGGTACAAATGCGCCACCGAGGCATTCGGAGATATAATTTATTTTTGTAAAATCTGTCATAAAGACTCTCTTGTTGAATTTGCAGGTCTTTCATTGTCTTTACTTATTATTAACAAAGTAATAATATTATCTCTCTGGAAAATGCTTTACTTATATATAATTATGATTATATATGCGTTACTTCATTTGCATAGAATTTCAATAATATTTGAATTTGCATTTTCAAATATTGGCATTTTTTTGTCCCTCTATTAATATGCTTTCCGATTGCGAAAGGGCTTCCTCCACTAATGAGACAGATTATGCCTACAGTCTACCTCGCTGGCCTCATGTGGTTGGTCGACTTCACATACCTTCGATATTCTTTTGAGTGGTAGAGCCACGCTGTAGACAGTTCTGTCTACAGCATGAATGGGCCGGCTCTTTCGGGTCGTTACCACTGTCTCACAGAAAACCGGCGTAAAGTAGCAGCTTGCTACTGCGTTTCGTACGGTGAGTGAGATATCCGGAGGCCCAAATTCCCCTCCCCTTCCCAATCCCTTTCCTTTAAGGTCGGCAACGCGCCCATGATTATTTTAGTATTGTGGGCGTACATGGGCGGTGGAGATCACTTACCATCAGGCGACCCACTTGCTCGTTTGCCGGCCTATACTATAAAGAAAAAAAGAATTCTTGTGGAGAGTTCTCAAGTATGCAGGTTGTTTTCCGTTGTCTAAATAAATAAATAAATACACCCAACAGTCACACACATAGTTCCGACCCCACACTAGGTTAACCTGTATCGTGGGAATCAGGAATTACGATTGACATGCGGTCCCACAACACCCAGACCCAAAATGCATAATAATACGTCACTTCGAAGAGTCATAGACATGTGCCTCGGTCTCTTTTCGATCATTCGAAATCGCGACTTATGTATTGATTGAGAATTACTATTTTACTTTATACTTCTCTAAATTGACGAGAATTCGTGCAAAGATTAATGTAAGTACATGAAAGTGGTATGTCAAGACAGAGTCGTGTAAAATGGAAATTCGTAGTCTCTGCCTTTCTTTTCATTAGCTTGACGAGACGAGCAGATCGCTTGCCTGATGATAAGCGTCACACCTGCCCATAAACAGAACCAACACTACAAATAACTTTGAACTACAAAGCCCTGAATGGTACTGGACTGCGCTTGTCATCTCGAGACTTAAGATGTTAAGGCTCATTACACCCAGTAATTTCACTGGCTTCGATGTCTATTTCTGAGAAATAGACAAAGCGGCGGTTCCAACCCCAACGGCCACTCACATAAGAGGGACCTGCCACCTTGTAGCTTTACCTACCTACCTTTATAGGCTTAATAATGGATGTATTTACTTATTTTATAATAATGTAAAATTCAACAAATATCCCTCGAGATATAAGACCACTAAATATGACATTCATTCGATATTCAACTACCAATAGAGAAGCGTGGGACTTTAGTACAATACTATAGGTCATCATCAATACGATACCCTTGACTTGTGCTTTATGTGGGAAAATATTGGTTTAATAATTTTATTAACTAACTTTTCCCCCTGACTTCAAGTGTATTGGACATGTGTCCTTTTGTGACTGAGACCGCGGGCTTAAGTTAGGGTTAGGGTTATATGGCTGTTAGGTATCTAAAAATTTAGTTTAGTTAAATTACAACCACTAAAGGATCCGTTAGAACTGACAACTTAACTTGTGGTTTATAAATAGTTGTGAGCTTAAAACATCCATTGATATAAAATTTATTTCTTAGTGACAAATGGTGCGTATTTTACAGAGGTCAAGCTATTCTTACAATGAATTGAGCTCGATAAATAATATAATTTATAAGCATTAATTATAATTATCACGGACAATCGCAGTTAGTCTTTGAGTTTTGTTTTTTGAGTAACTGTTCTTCCCGAGATTGCGCCCGGTATGGCACAAAAATCACACATGAATTGCCCAGGATTGTGCTCGGTATAGCGATAGGCTCACCCTCTCACATCGTACATCATGGGATGGAAATAAGCTCAGAAAGCTCGGGGGGCATTAGTTGCACCTCTGCCTACCCCTTTGTAATACAGGCATGAGCTTACAAGACGAGAACCTGTCCCTCTAAATGGAGTATAAGAGCGTAGAAACTGCCGAACCTTTAATGGTTGAAGCCTTCGTTTTTTGATGAGCAATCGTCATTAGCTTTAGCATTGTTTAAAAAAATGTGTTAAAGTAATTAAAAAAACATACATAAACAATGTGAGGTCGTTTTTGATCTGGTGTACAGTTAGCCGTGAACCGTGAAGGCTCAGGTTCAATTCCCAGGATAGAAAATGCTTTGCTTGATTGTTTATTAAAATTAATTGTCCGGGATTGGATTGTATTCAGATGTCTATAATGATTGTGGAAAATAAGTTTAAATTAAAATTAACCGACCTCAAATATTAACCGTGAAAAGTTATAAATAACAATGATTCAGAGTTTCTTTTTAGAGTAGATATTGGTGATAGTCAACTGAAATTGCACCGATTCCAAAAAGAAACTCGGAATTATTGTTATAATTAAATTTATTTTATTTTGCTATTCTTTGTTTAAGATACAGCTTATGTCATTCTAGAATGCATATCAGTCCGGTTTACGTAGAATTAGTAGATAGTGTTGTAATTTTAGTTCGTTTTCACCCACTCAAACAGTGTGAGCTCAGCGGGGAGTGGTATGGACTGTAGAGACAAAAGTTGCAGATTCCCTATCAGCCCAAAGATCATGCACTTCTGACTTTTCCAATTTAAGTATGTATTCATTCTAAATTATCGCTTGCTTTAACGGCGAAGGAAACATCGTGAGGAAACCTATAATTACCTGAAAATTCTCCATAAGAATTTCGATGGTGTGTGAAGTCTGCCAACCCGCATTAGGCTAGCGTGGTGGACTTAAGCCTAAGTAAAGATGCAGCTAGTGCACTCACGTTTCGCCCGAGCTTATTCCATCCCATAACGTGATGGTGAATGAATGGTGAAACTATCACTATATTAGTTCCAAATTGCAATCCCGAGCAACTAAATTGCCCTACCAGAGATTTAAAACCAGAACCTAACAGTTTCTCAGCATATGTAGGCTACCACTTAACAAAACTATTAAAAAACCAACGTTATTTTATTCTTATAATAATCTGATATATTTATAACGCAATTAATAACTAACAAATAATACTAAAATAAATCGCACACCGACCTTTAGTAACGCGGCCGAGGTCAAAATTACAATAAGTGAAGTTTCTTGTCATATCAAATTATTAAGAATGAATTCATCTTGTGTTTACGTAATAATAAGTGCAATAACTCGTATCGAGCGTAGAATATTATAGATAAATCAACTCATTCTTGCAGCTCTTGCTATGGTTTCTCGAATTCTTGCACGTCACTTCTCACTTCACTTCTTACACGTCTATGAAGTTCATCATGTATTATGTCTGTAATCATAATTACATACTTACAATCTCACGCACGTAAAAAATACCAATCTATCTAAAACACTAAATCATGGAAACGTGGCAATGAATCATCCAGAACAAAAAGAAGCATTTAATATCAACCTTGTATTATGCACTGTCCCACTCCTGGGCATGGGCCTCTCCTACTAATGACAAGGGTTAACCTTTTCGCCCACACAGCTGCCCTAACGCGGATTGGTAGAATTCACATATTGTCATGTTAAGCATATAAACAAGATTTAAAAAACTTTCTGGTGCCAGAGATAATTTGATAATGAGATAATTTCTCAAATTAAAATCTAGTGATCCACTGCATACATTTAATAAGTTTGCTTAAGTCAGGAATAGCAGAGCTAGCACATAGGACCAATAAACGTAGAAATGGTACAAGCGGTGTGACTGCCTGTCGTGCCAACCTTCTAGGCACATTAAATCTCATTTATTCTATTTGTTCTTGATTTTAAACATATTAATTAATATCTATCAACTCTGTTGTGCATAAACTAAAAGTTAAAGCCAAATAATTTTTAATTTTAGTCCAGTTTTAGTTCAAAGTCAATCTACAGTTCTATGTGTGTCAAATTTCATTATATTACATTATTGTCAAAGAAAAATGAGCTGAGTTAAGACTAATTGGACTTGAGTGAACTATGTTACAATCGTGAAAAAATAATTTCCAATACTATAATTCATTAAGGCAGATGTGAATGTAAACATATGACATTGATCATAAAATTATTTAATGACGTATATTGCTGTGACTAATTTTGTGGTTCCATACGAATTACTCGTGGGCAAAGCGACCCTGGCTACTCTCCATACGAGATTTGAAGCTACGTCATTTTATATTGCAATGGTCGAAGCATAAGTGCGTCTACATTGTGACATATCGACAAGAAGTAGAGACACGCTGTAGCTAGTTTTGTCTACAACGTGAATGGGCCGGCTCGTCCGGATCGTTACCACTGTTTCACAGAAAACCGACGTAAAACAGCAGCTTGCTGCTGTGTTTCGTACGGTGAGTGAGATATCCGGAGGCCCAAATCCCCCTCCCCTTCCCAATCCCTTAATTATCCCTTTCCTTTAAGGTCGGCAACGCGCCCATGTTTCTTTTGTTATTGTGGGCGTACATGGGCGGTAGAGATCACTTAGGTACCATCAGGTGACCTATTTCCTCGTTCGCCGGCTATTGCCATAAAAAAAAAATATTCCTCGGATCGGATATCGGATAGATATTTTGAAGTCGGGTTAATCTCTATGATCGCTCTCAAGTCATGAGCGGTGTAAGTGTTATTGTATATGAGACTTAAGGGTAACTTGGTACTTACTTACTTAACTTAGATAGCGGTGAAGTTTTTTTTATTAACCTCATAGGAGAAATAAACAGAAGTTACAGAACTTCGTATTAAAAAGTAATAGTTTTTAACGGTTAGGTTATAACAGCGTTTTTTATTTGCTTAAATGACGAGACGAGCAGGTCGCTCGCCTTATGTTAAGCGTCACGCCTGCCCATAAACAGAAGCAGCTGAGGGTTTGGGCTATAATGTTAAGCGTCACGCCTGCCCATAAACAGAAGCAGCTGAGGGTTGGGGCTATAATGTTAAGCGTCACGCCTGCCCATAAACAGAAGCAGCTGAGGGTTTGGGCTATAATGTTAAGCGTCAGGCCTGCCCATAAACAGAAGCAGCTGAGGGTTTGGGCTATAATGTTAAGCGTCACGCCTGCCCATAAACAGAAGCAGCTGAGGGTTTGGGCTATAATGTTAAACGTCACGCCTGCCCATAAATAGAAGCAGCAGAGGGTTTGGGCTATAATGTTAAGCGTCACGCCTGCCCATAAACAGAAGCAGCTGAGGGTTTGGGCTATAATGTTTAAGTTTCAATATATCAAAGGGAGTGTAAGTGAAACACCAACAGCTTAGAGTCAAAGCCAACCTCACCTGCACGAGGTACACTATGCTGATTAACGAACGAGGCAGTAGCGAAACTTTGTTCCCGGTGCGGGTTGAGGGGTCAGACGGCGAGTCGACCAGATAATACCAAATCCACCGTCAAATCATGATGTGAAGGCAGACCGTGGCATTAAGCCGGGATAACGCAAAGCAGAAAGAAAATATATACGCACTCATGCCTGTAATCCCCGAAGGGGTGGGCGGAGAGTAACCAGTACACCCACTTTTCGCCGAGCGTATCTCCGTACAAAACACAATTCCACAAATTCCAGCCTCCGGCTGATACTGAGCATTTCGTAATAGAAAAACCTAATACCACTTTACCCGACCCAGGGATCGAACCCGAGACCTCAGCGTTGGCCTCAATCGTAACGCGTACGCATTACAACTGCGCAACCGAGGCAGAAAGAAAAGAAATTTCTATATACCAAAATCATTGCATGTAATAATTTACTAATATTTTATGCAAACTTTATATTTATTTAGATGTGGAATATTAGGAAATCTTTTACAATCTTATTTAAATTGTAGATGTACTATGATAAATTCGTAATGTTATAAATTATATTTATGTATTACATGTAGTACATTTCTGTTTTTATAAATTAGCTTTATAGAGCGTATAGTGTATGTAATATTGCGTAATGAATTTTGTTTTCCATAGAAAATAATCTTGGCTATACATAATAGTGGAAAGTCTCCGTGGCGCAGTGGGCGAGTAGCCAGCTGTAAAGCGAGAGGCCGCGAATAGGGTAGCTTCCTATATTGAATTTTATACATTATTTTATAAACAACAGAAAACGATACCCTTTTATTAAAACACAATCAAAATTGGTTCAGAAATGTGCCCGCAGTTATGACTTTAAATGTTGGTATGAGGAAAAGTGGGTGCGTAGTAGGGATATCTCACTATCTCGCTTGCACGCGTGCACCATAATGAACATTTTACACAGTGACGTCAATGTTTGCGTCGTCTGTAATTTGACAATTACCCCTTCTACAGGATTTGAATGGCTTCTAACTTATTTATTTTTAGTCCGATTTATAAAATTCTTTCGGCAATATATTTTGAGTAACGTAACTTATTGATTTATATAATAAAACAATCTAGTCAACTACCCTATTCAATTCCCGCATCGAGATAAATCTTTGTGTCATATAACAAACATTTGTTTCGGGTAGGTAGAAACGCGCAAACGCACCGTCCCTGATACACTCTCTTATAAAACCAGATTATTACTTCCTATTTATACTTTCCTTGGTTATGCAAACGAGCGAGTTACTAAACATAGACATTAATAAAAGAAAGTGGTCAAAAACCCGTGTAGAGGTAATGCCATAGTGTGTATCGCCGGAAAAGTGAGAGAGCCGGAAATAAATTATTTCTTTACGTAAATATGGTAATAAGGCTAATCCTCTGTTAGTCTTTATTAATCGCATAGTACAAATTACACTTTCTCGCAAATTCTTCTGATTTTTGGCAAGAAAAGCCTACTGGTTCTTCATCAAATATATATGTATATGTATATATATATTATAATGTTTAAGTTTATTTATATTATTGGCATACTGTAAACTACCCTCGTTTTTTCGGTACCTAAAACTTCTGTCCATCCTAAGGTTGTCTGGAAGAAATCGCTGTTTGCGATAAGACCGCCCATTGTATCACCCTTACTGTATGATCCTCGTTTTATAAGCTCCCTACTTTATTTAGTGTGCAATAAAGAATATTCTATCTATCTATCAAATCAAACTTATACTGGAAGAGATCGATTAATTGAATGAAAAATAGAAAGTATTTATTTATAACTTAACTGACGATTTCCGCTTATTAGTCAGATCAACCTACTGATTCTTTTTTAAGCCGCAGATAGCAGGGGTTCGATTATGTTTACAAATCCCTTGAAAATATAAAGTTATAATAATTATAATAAAAAACGGAGTATGTATAATCACGCATATCTTTTCACATAATGATCAGATTTTGATGATTAATTAACGAAAAGTTGTAAACTATTAGCCCTTTCTTCTTCTTCCACCTGCCCTTATACTACTTGCAGTGGGGTCGGCGCAATATGCTTTTTAACACATGTTACAGAAAGATTTGGCTTGTAGTTTTTAAGACCAGCCGCCTGCCTGACGTCAACCGCTCTGGGGAACTAAATAACTATTTTAACAAATTGTTGTTTAGTTTTCGATATGGCGATAGGCTCGCCCCCTATCACATCATGGGAAATAAACTCGGCGAAATGTGGGAGTACTGGTTACACCTCTGCCTACCCCTTCGGGGATTGCAGGCGTGAGTGCGTATGTATGTCTATGTATTTTAACAAAAATAAAATACGTCTAAAACGAAAAATCACATGAATCGCCCGGGATTGGCAATTAAAACTGACATGTTTACTAGATTTAAGCATTCCTATCCAGACTCATTAGTCTACCCATTCCGGGTAAACGTCTAAAATCTTCGCATGTGAAGCAATAGCCCAGTTTGCCAATAGAAGGCGAACGTAACCTTGTCCGAACGTAACTTTGATTCGTTTATTGTTTTATTTTATAGTTTTAAGTTGTTACTCGCTCTACATATAAAGTTGTTTATTCACGATCGAGTTATTGTGCCACTGTTAGCTGTATATTTTTTCAATATATAACCATCTCGCTTTATAATGTTGAGCCAGATAGGCTCTGAACTACTGACTGATAGTAACTTGGTTCCTGTTGCGGGTTGTGGGGGTCAGACGGCGGGTTGCCCAGTGTAATACCAAATATCATCAAATCTATAGAACGAGAAGGCGGGCCCAGTTGTTAAGCCGGGATAACGCCAGCCAGAAAGAAAGTTGATTGAATCTATGTATAATAGCTTTCATTTTCCCGGATAGTAAAAACTCAACCGTGCTCCGCACATCGACCTCATTTCAACATTGTCAATGGGTTTCAAATGTTCTTAGAAGTGAAATTTCACTTCTTAATTCAATTTCTTGGCGCAGTGGGTGGCTTACCCACTATGAAACATAAGGCCGCGGGTTCGATCCCAGCACCGAGACAAGTATTTGTCGGATTCACAAATATTTGTTTCTAGTCTGGGTGTTGTGAGACCGAAAGTCTCTCGTAGTTCCTAATTCTCACGACACATGACTCCTATCACACTGTGAGGTCAGGGCTATGTGTATGTCTGTTGGGTGTTATTTATTATTATTATAGGATTTAACCTGTAATTATTTATACATACCTACAATAAACGTGTAGAGTATTTCCTGACTGTTGATTAGTTCGCAAATCACGTAAAAACTGCTGAACTGGTTTTGATATAGCTTTTACTATTTTATCACTTTTTTCTAGGGTAAGGTGAACACCATACACTGTCCCTAGTACTTATCATTCGAATTATCTGATTATCTGAATTACAAAATTATAGACTTAAATATCTCATGCAGAAAATAAATCAGATAATGGAAACGTCCTTTGCACAATAGTGTTATAAAAATTAAATATATTTTAATAATAAATAATAAATAAATACACCCAACAGTCACACACATAGTCCTGACCCCACACTAGGTAAACCTGTATCGTGGGTATCAGGAACTACGCGGGACTTGCGGTCCCACAACACCCAGACCCGAAACAAATATTTGTGGATTAGACAAACATTTGTCTCGGTGTGGGAATCGAACCCACGGCCTCACGCTTCGCAGCCGGTTACTCGCCCACTGCGCCACGGAGGCTGTCAATTAATTTTAAATAACTGATATGATTACTCTACTGTTTCTTAATACTATGAATGTAAGTTAAAGTCAAACGTTAGTTGGGTGTCGTATGCACTCACGCCTGTAATCCCCGAAGGGGTAGGCAGACATGAAACCAGTACACCCACTTTTCGCTGCGCGTATCTCCGTCCCTTGAAGTGACAAGCCTATCGCCATACCGGGTACAAATTCCAGACTCCGGGCTGATACTGAGCATTTCGTAATAGCAAAACCCAATATCATTTTTACCCGACCCGGGGATCGAACCCGAGACCTCAGCGTTGGCCTCAATCGTAATGCGTATGCATTACAACTGCGCCAGCGAGGCAGTCAACTTTATTATTAGTTAATTACACTTTACATCTTTTATGGTTTAAAAGACGAGATTCAGCATATCAAGACTAAAGAGCAGTACAATCAGAAGCAATAATAAACTACAAACGTTTCAATGCAAAAAATAGCATTAGAACTGGAGGCTAATTCTCGTAATTTTAAATGTTCAAAATATCATTCCGATCTAGTCTCAGCGCCAAGAAAGTTGCAAATGGCATTCTCTTAAACCAATAAAATGATATTTTGAACATTTAAAATTACGAGAATTGGCCTCCTGGTTGCTTGTGTTGGCCTTAGAGCTAATGATCGCTACGCGTCACCGAGCATCAGTTATGACAAGACATCGCGCGGTGTCGTACACATCGCTGTAAATGAACATTCTCTATCATACGTTATGAAAAAAATGTTTATTAGCAATCTTTCTAATACCTAGATTGGCATCTTTCACTCGACATTTTCACGGCCGTGGGATGAAGACTTAAAAATAAAAAACAGAACAAAAACTTTAATGTATAATACTAGACAAGCTGCGCGGTAGATAGAAATTGTACCACTAAGTTGCGGTCAATTGGCCGTAACTCAATATTACCATCTCGCTTACTCTGAACTATAGCGCTCTCTGTCTGTGAGCTGTCAAACTCCAGCGTTATGTGACGCAATTTTACTTCTAAACAGTCCATCTAGTAGCCTTTGCAAAAAATATACACGTTGAATTGGGAACCCTTTATTTTTCGTCGGTTAATAACAATAATATCCTTATTTTTGATCTGCTAAATCACAGATGCAGGTGTATAAGTGGTAGAGCCACGCTGTAGACGCTTTTGTCTACAGCATCAATGGGCCTGCTCAACCGGGTTTTTACCACTATGTCGCAGAAAACTAACGTAAAGTTGTTGTCACTGTTGCATTTCTTACAGTGATTGAGATAACCGGAGTCCCAAATCACCCCTTTTCTTCCAAACTTCCAATATTTTCCTTTAAGATCGACCACTTTCCATGATTCTTCTCGTATTGTGTGTACTCATGGGCGGTGAAGACCACTTACCATAAGGGACCCATTTCGTCTTTTTCTGATCTCTGCTATAAAAATGTCAGTTGTATTGAAATATGTATAATTAACTTTTGTTCGCGGGATATTATTTTTTCTTATTAAAAGCTCAATATTATATCAATGAAATATTCAGAGATACTTAATTTGATTAGTGAAAGAATTTTCAATATGGCATCAGTAGTTTACTCTATACAAAAAACACAACAGAGTTTATTCTATAAAAAAAACCTCATAAACATACTAACTATACTTATAATACACATACAACACATAGTTACGTCTTAAAACACTAATTAACAGCAAAATGGTGAAAGACAATTAGACAAAATGCTAATAAAATTATTCAACGCATAATTATAATAAAGCTTAACCTTGACTTTATGACAGTATCGCGTATCGCTAGTTTATAACGTGGTGTATTCGTAAAGGTGGTCGCATATTTGTCTGCATCGTATGCGCAGCATGCACCGCATTTATTGAAGGTCTTGTTGATATGCGATACGCAGATGCTTGTAGATGTGCAATTTTCCTATATCGTGCTGAAACCTGGTACTTAGAACTACTAAACTAGACTAATAATATTAAAAATAATACTAGCCCTGTATTATATATGTCCAACTGCTGGGCACGGGCCTCCTTTACTGAATGAGAGGGATTAGGCCTTAGTCCACCACGCTGGCCTAATGCGGTTTGGCAGACTTCACATACCTTTGAAATTCTTATGAAGAACTTCTCAGGTATGCAGGTTTCCTCACAATGTTTCCTTCACTGTTAAAGCAATTGATAATTACTCGTAACAATTAATACACACATAACTTAGAAAAGTCAGAGGTGTATTCACTTGGGGCTGGTTTCGAACCTGAGACTTTCGTCATGACAGTCCATACCACTCCCCGCTGAGCTATCACTGCTATACTAGACTATACCATGCTAAACTAGACTAGATAAAAATATTTTTTTCTAGACCGCGCCGTAAAATTGAAGTACTGGATATGTTTTATTGGAGACGCGTTCTACAGATCCCATGGAACGCTTACCGCATATACTTTTTTATAGCATCAGCCTGCAAATGAGCAAGTGAGTCACCTGATCGTAAGTGATCTCCGTGTCTTTACAACACGAACTTAAAAGCAAGACCAGACTTTGACCAGAATATTAAGATCGGGCACATCTCCAGGACCGAAGAATTAATGGAAAGACTAGTAATCCAAGGCAGGTAGAAGGAAACAAAGCTAAAGGCAGGTGCCCTACTCGCTGGACTGGTCTTATTAAAACGGCAACAGTCCTCAATAATAGAGTGCCCACGCAAGGCTACCAACCGGCCACAATTGAGGTCTGATCTGATCAAGATTAAGTTAGGTTAGGTATAGGTTTAGTTTTCAGGAGAGACAAAAACTGAATATCTTTAATAAACATGTGTGATGAACCAATGAGTTGCGCGGTGACAGAACTATTTGATTAACGTGCTTTGTATGGTTAATTTATTGCATACGCGCCAAAAAAAATATCCAATGACAATATCACATGGCCAATGTTCAAGTTACGCGGCATTGTTAGCTAAGCGACGATATGCAAGTCTGTTCTGCCGCCAAGCAGCATTGTGTAAGGGCATTTAATAGTGAAATTACTGAGCATTAACAGACGTCATACCTTATGTCTCTAGATGATGAGAGCAGTACATTATAATTGATTTTGAGTGATATTGCTACTATTCATAGGCAGGACTTCTGAATGAGGCGAGCGAATTGTTAAGTAGAAAAAATGTGCGATTTCATTAAAGCAAATAATCAGTTTCAACACTACCTTGGTTGTGGTAACTAGCCGAAACGATATCACGAGTTTATCGCCTCCGGTGGTACGTACTACGTATACATTATACGTTTTTTATGTTAATCATTAATAATATAAATGCACTGTTAGCTATTTCATAATACAGTATATTAATTGATATACTGACAATGGAAAATGCAGTTTATTACAATGCAATTTTATACTTCTTAAATGTGTGAAAGATCAATCTGTCTCACTGTTAGGCAAACGCCTCCCTCCATTATTCCACTTACAATTTGAGAACTATGTTTTTTATTCGCCTGAATGATGAGACCAGTGGGTCACTCGCCTGAAGCTAAGGGCCACGCCTGCTCATAAACAGAAACAACACCACACAGAACTTTGAATTGCAAGTCACTGCATGACACTGGACTGTGCTCGTCACCCTGAGACATAAAAGTCTCATAATGCCCAGTAATTTCACTGCCTTCAATGTTTTCAAACCGTAACACAACAACACTTACAAACAGCTACTAGCGGCAAAAAAAAACAAATTTATTGTTGAGAAATCCGCCATAATCTATACTATCTACACTAATTTTATAAAGCTGAAGAGTTTGTTTGATTGTTTGGTTGAACGCGCTAATCTCAGGAACTAGTGGTCCGATTTGAAAAAATATTTCAGTGTTAGATAGCCCATTTATTGAGGAATTCAACAAAGAAGGATTCAACAATAATCAATCCATTGATATATAACTCGTGACAGAAGCGGGCGCGGACTCAGGTCTTTTGTTAGAAACCAAGCTTTTTGTCAGGACACTTTTTATTTTTTTATCTGTAAACCCTATACGGAACCCTAAATGAAAGGTGGTAGGTTTTACATCCGTTGAATTGCTCTTTATATCGTAAATGCTATCGCTTATAGTTGCAAGTGCATCAGCATTTAACCCAGAAAACCCGGAGGCTAACGGTACCGTCCCTCGCAGGGGAGGTTGAGGACCGAGGTCAGGTGCTAAGGTGCCAAGTTTTACGGTACTGTTAGTTAAAAGGTCGGAGTTGCAGCGGATAGCGGCTAGCGATTTGAACATTTTTATGTTATTTAAAACGTGTTAATGTTAAATGTGTTCCTGGTGTGATAAGCATTGTTTAAGCCAAATAAATAAATTGTAGTCGACTGATTTTTCCTTTCAATTTTAACTGAGCATAATAATATCATCTTAAAAAATTGCATAAACAAATTATCATCTGGCATACATGTTACCTACTGATGTTACATAGACTACGTGGGTTACTTTACTTGTGTCATTTTACCCCTAATTAATATGTACAAGAATTTAGGAGGAAGCAAGTGGGCGCGAGTTCGATTTCCGCACCAAGACAAAATGTTTCTGTGATCCACAAATATTCGTTTCGGGTTTGGGGATTTTCTTCCCAGAGAAGTTAATGTCAGGCAGGCGACCGGTCGTAAAACTACAAGGCAATTTTAATGTAATATGTCTTACAAAGCATGAACGGGTAGGCAAAGGTGCAACTAGTGCTGCACCTAGGAACTGGAAATTGAACCTACTTTTCGCCGAGGTTAATGCAGTGCCATGACGTGATGGGGACGATCCTATTACCATACCAATTCTAATCCCAGGCAATTCATGGGTGATTTTTCAAATCGAAAACTGACACACAAATCGTGATTGGCCGACCTGGTTGAACTCAGGACCTCACGGTTCTCAGCATCACCAATGAGGTGATCATGTTATAATATGATACTTTTATAATTTTTACGGAATAGTATGGAACGGTATTATTACAAAAACTTGCTAGTAAAGTAGTATAAACAATTTGATATCCCTTCCTAAGTAGGTTAAAGCCGTGTACTAATCACCGTATAATGAAATCAGGTAGACAGAAAGTGATGTCATGACACCCGGTTGCACAGCATATATAAATACATTAATTACATTCAATTATTTAATATTACCTTTAGGTAGTATTTAATACACACCCAACAGTCACACACATAGTCCTGACCCCACACTAGGCAAACCTGTATCGTGAGTATCAAAAACTATAAGGGACTTGCGGTCCCACAACACCCAGACCCGAGACAAATATTTGTGAATCAGACGAACATTTGTCTAGGTGCGGCAATCGAACCCACGACCTCACGTTTCGCAACCGTTTACTCGCCCGCTGTGCCGCAGGGGCTGTCGACCCCCCCCCCCCCTCTCCTACATTCGTAGTCTAGTGTATGTAGTCATCAAAATAACATTTAGTCTCAAAGTGTTATTAGATGTTACCCGTGGATTACATTCACAAAATACAAGCCAAAACCATTTCCCAAGCCCTTTTCTACCATTTTTAACGTAGATATCCTTGAGCTGGTCACACATCCGTGCTGGTGTTAGATGACCGCAGATGATATGGATAAATTTATGTGAAACTTTAAAAACGCTCGCAGTATAACCGAATATTGAAGTTAATTCCATCGCGTTTCTGAAGCGTATTGAGTGCTGACCCTGACTGACCGTTGGGATTAAGAATTTAGCGTATTTTACCATTGCGTAACACTAGTAGGTTGGTGTGCAAAAATACTTTGCATAAGTCGAGGTTAGATGTTCATGATGGCGGGGAAAAATTTGCTTGGGTTACTAATTAATTCCAACTTTCATTTCTTCTTCTGTTTCCACCTGCCGTTATCCCACTCGCAGTGGGGTCGGTGTGACATGCTTTTTAACACATGTTACAGACAGCTTTGGCTTGTATTTTTGCGACCGGCCGCCTACCATGCCCTCTGGGGAGAAACCACCCAGACCAACTTTAATTTACTAGTTTTATTCTGCTTTTGCGACCAACAGCTTTTTCACTCTACGCTGATAATGCTTTTTAAATGTTTTGCATCTTACCAAAAAGGAATTATAAGTAAGTATACATTAAACGACGAAGAATTTTATATAATTTAGACATACGCACTCACGCCTGTAATCCCCCAAGGGGTAGGCAGAAGTGTAACCAGTACCATGTAACCACTCTCATTTCGCCGAGCGTATCTCCGTCCCATGATGTGATAGGGGGCAAGCCTATCGCCATAACTGGTTCATATTCCAGACTCCGGGCTGATATTGAGCTTTTCGTAATAGAAAAACCCAATATCACTTTTACCTGACCCGGGGATCGAACCCGAGACATAAGTTTTAAGAACGTACATAAGTTTTAAGACCATCAGTAAATGTATGTACGCATATGAGAAATAATGCAAAAGCAGCACTGTACGATGGCATTTGAGACAACTTGGAACACACTGTAGTTTAGATACATTAAAACTCCAAGAATACGTGACAAATATGGCTCCTACAACCATAAAGTACGAAAATTGTTCTTTCATGCGTTTTGTCCATATTTACGGAAGTACATTAGCGACCATACATTCCAAATGCCATCGCACGGTGCCGCTACTGTAGTCACAGAACGTTATTTATTATTGTGCAAGCACAAAAGTGATATAGTTACAAATCGTGATGGAATTTACTATTTATTCTATGGACAAACAAACAATCTTAACGATTATTTAACCTTGATTTTCTGATTATAAAATAGCCCATATAAACGCACGCACTCACTCACGCCTGTAATTCCCCAAGGGGTAGGCAGAGGTGTAACCAGTACACCCACATTTCGCCGAGCGTATCTCCGTCTCACGATGTGATGGGTAAAAGAATACAGCGTATTTCAATAAGAAATTAAACTTTTCAACGCCCCACAAAAAGGAGGGATGTTATAAATGTGACCCCTTTGTCTGTCTGTCTCTGTGTGTGTATATGTTTGTGGCATTGTAGCGCCTAAACGAATGAACAGATTTGGATGCAGTTTTTTTTATTTGAAAGGTAATTTAGTCAGATGTGTTCTTAGTGAGTTTTGATGAGTAATTGACTTCCTGGTGCTTATCAGGGTTTGATGATGGAGTAAGAAGATGACAACAGGAACGTATAGTCGTGTTTGGACTCATTAATAGGTTACGAAGAGTAATTGGCTTCCAAATAGTGATCAGGGTCTGATAATGGAGTACGAAGGTGGCGACAGAATTTCGGCTTAATTCTGATAACGTCATATATTTTAACGGTTAGCTTATTATATATCGATATTCTGTTGTTAACCACAACGGCGAAATGTCACGTATCCGGTCCAGCTAATTAAATACGAATGATTTCCATTCCGCATATGGCAACACGGAAGACTGGAATTGGTCATTATATATATTAATGACATTGAAAACACTTTCACTCCCGCAGGCCCGCGAAAGTGTTACAATGTTGAGGTATGCATTTTTATTACGCGTTACAATTTGTTTGCGATATGTTATGTAAAGAACATGTGAACCGATTTATAAGTAATATGACGTGACTTTTACACTAGTAATGATGATGGTAATGAGATAATAATTAAATTTTCGCTTATATTTCTTTTATGGAAATGATTTGTGACTTTTGGTATTATACGTTTATAATAGAAATTGCCTAAGAAGGAATACCCTCTTTGGGAACACCTTTAAAAACGTGCGTTTTAAAAAGAAGATTAAATATGCATATTTTAGTAGCCTTTCTTTAGAACATTCTAGAGATAATTTCTTAAAGAAAGTAATACATCAAATGCTGGCAAATATCTTTCTGTTTTTATGCAGTAAGAAAAAAATAAAACTCACCAACACAAACAGCCAGTAACAATATACATCCCGCTAACACAATCGACTTCATATTTACTAAATAAAATTCACACTTTCACCAAAACACTATGACACTTGCATTACTATTTTAATTAAAAGTTAATCGGATTATTGTACAAAACGGTTCACTATAAAACACACATTTCTTTACCACAATATTACTGGCCACCAAAAAAAGAAATTATTGTTTATAATCTGTGCACGTAATTGTTGCCGCCAATTTTTGACAGCTGTACTTGGCGCGCGCGCCTAACAAACTCGTTCGAAAGTCAAACGCAAACTGCGAGTTGAGTGGCCAGCAAGACAGGTGGGCGAAACCCACAAGGCAAAAGTGCTGTATAACCCGGACGAATTGAGAACAAATTAATTACCGATGTAGTGATTTAATTTTGAAGGTATAGTTTATTGATCCGGATTATATCTTAAAGGCTAGGATCCTGATAATTATTAGCATAGTGCGTGAAAGCTTTTTATTTTCACCAACGATTATGAAGATGATATAAAATATTACATTTTGCGAACCATCGACCTACTAAACTATTTTCTTGTGCTCTATCATCATTGGTGCTGTACTCTAATAGAGTACTCAGTCAGATTGAATTTGGCACTAACTTACTCTACAACACAGTATACTTATGATACTACTTAGATCTTCATCTTGATCAATAGCTCGATTCCTTAGCATTATCAAATACGCGATTATATGCTTAGTTAAAAAGTCCTGACAAACATTTTCTCGTGAAGTTCTGTGAATTATATTAAAAAATTGAAATAAAAGTTATGTTTAGATTGAATGGCTGTGAATAGTTAAGTCTTTTGTTAGCTGTTGATTTCAAAATAAAAAGTATCATAATTTAAAATATATATTTCCCATATTTTGAAATTTCGTTTAGATATTTTGGTTTTCCAACTGGTCGACTTCGCTCACGAATCAACAACACCAAATTATAATTTAATTCACAAAAACATTGTGTAATCAATAAATATACTGGCAGCCGTACTATATCAGCAATAAGTGCGTGTAGCCATTTAAAATCATTGAAAACGTATCAAGAACCAACATTGAACTTTTACTGTGTCGCCACTACCGTACGCACAAAATACAGACTCTGTTTAGTAACCATCACCTATATTTGCAACGAAATTATCTTTGAGTTTATTTATCAGTAGCTTAATTGGTGGCTCAGGACGTTACGTTGTCCCATGTTATGTTCCGTGGCTTGTCCCAGCAGAAAATAGAAAGAAAGAAAGAACAATAATTGTTTATTGTCACACGTCATGCAACATTAACAAAGTTGTGAATAGTTAGAATAACAAAACTTAGAAACCGAATTCAAAATAAAAACACGGGAAAGTCAAAAATAACAAATTCTGGTCTCTTTACAGTCGGTACGTGTGTCGGTACCCGTCCAATAAAATTGCACCGACTTTAAAAGTTATTGAATTTTTAACTTTTTCCCTTTTTTTGAAGTCGGCTAAAAGTGAAGCAAATAACAGAAGTTCTTCACGGCTATACCGGAATTAGGAAGCCAGCTCATCATAGTGCTGTATTTTGACGCGAGACCCAATAAATCGCTGTTTTTCAGTAGCTACCTAAGGTAGGGTACGAAGGCCAGATCAGTCCTATTACCTCATACTAAACATACTGAAACACGGGTGGTAGTTCTCTCGTATGCGAGAGGCTGGGTTGGTGTCACCGCTTTATCTATTTCTGCCGCCAAGCAACAGTGTGTAAGCACTGTTGTGTTCCGGTTTGAAGGGCATTGAAACAGTGATATTACTGGGCATTACGACACATAACATGTTATGTCTCGGGGTGACAAGCACAATCCTTGATCAAAGCATGTCCTTTGTAATTCAAAGTTCGGTTTAATGTTGCTTCTGTTTATGCACAGTTGACTGTTTACCATCAGGCGAGCGCCTTGCTCGTTTCGTTACTCAAGCTAATAAAAAAAACCATTTATGTACTTGCCACACCAAACGCAGTTTGTAAAAGTTTCTATATAACAGCAATTTGCTCTGTATATACTTAATTAATTTAAAGAGTAATTAAAATTACAAACTTTTTGTCTTTTAGAAACTATCCTCAGAGAAGGCTGCATGATATATTTCCCAATCTCTTTCTTTCTCCCTAACGTTAACCTGATTTGGACAGACTTCTGCAATTTACTCCAATTTGCTGTCTTCAGCATCCGCTGACGTGAGACCATTGGCTCTTATGAGTCTCGTGTCTTCTCCACGACCTCAATCTCTAAATAACATTCTGGTCAGCCCGTGTACATCCAGCTACTTCAGGCTGACATAATTCTGGCAAGTTTGAAGGGAAGCAAAGTCTATCGACGGATGACATTTCATTTCTTTTTATAGCATAATCCTACAAACGAGTGGGTCACCTGGTGGTAAGTGATCTCCACCGCCCCTGGACGCCCACAATACCAGAAGAATAATGGGCACGTTGCCGACCTTAAACGAAAAGGATAATTTAGGGATTGGAAAAGGGGAATTGGGGCTCCGGATATCTCACTCACCGTATGAAACGCAGCTTCTTTACATAGGTTTTCTGTGAGACAGTAGAGCCAGTCCATTCATGCTGTAGTCAAAACTGTCTACAGCATAGCTCTTCCACTCAAATACTTTCTTCACCGCAATTATCATCAGGTGAGACGTAGTCATTTTATCGTGCAAGTGTAAAAAAAACCAAAGTGTGTATTCGCTTATCTACACTAATATTATAAAGAGGAAATAGTTTTTTTTGTATGTAACGAATAAACTTAAAAACAACTGGACCAATTTTCAAATTTTTTTTGCCGTTATAAAGCTACATTATCACTGAGTAACATAGGCTACTTTTTATCCCGGAAAAGGACGTTCACGCGGGCGGAGCCGCGAGCAAAAGCTAGTTACGTCTAAACTGCTTGATGGATATTGATGCCGTTTTTAATATGAAAAAATAAAGGTATGAGCTTATGTCATATTCTACAACCATTTTAAAAATTTCCTAAGAAAGGTTATGTGTCCCATACATTATGAATCCGGGACAGAACGCTGTAGATTATAAGCTCAAGAACTTATTAAGAAGACTTATTTAATCGACAAGATAAAACGATTTAATTTACCTGTTTGTGGAACACGTAATCGGATATTCACAATTATATACAATACTGCCGATTACCGATGTGTAATTAAGACCGGACTTGACATATTATTAAAGGACTTTTCAATTTGTCAAATTAATAATAGTATGAAGTTATCATTGACCTCTGGAACGCCTACCGATTTTTACAAACCGGTAAGAAAATATTTACATACTCGTACATACGCACTCACGCCTGTAATCCCCGAAGGAATAGGCAGAAGTGTAACCAGTACAGCCACATTTCGCCGAGCGTATCTCCGTCCCACAATGAGATATGGGGCGAGCTTATCGCCATACGGTAACAATTCAAGACTCCGAGCTAATACTGAGTATTTCGTAATAGAAAAACCCAAATCTTTTTTACCCGCCCCGGACATCGAACCCGAGGCCTCAGCGTTAGCAGTCAGTTGTAACACGTACGCATTACAACTGCGCCACCGAGGCAGTCAAGAAAAAAGTTGTTTTACCTTAACGGAAAATAATTATGATGGTTGTGTACCTGCACCGAACTGTAGGTAACTGGACAAACCGACCTCAGGGAGGCTGCCTTGCTTTCTGATATGTGCAAGGATGCGCTGCGTTAATGTAAGAAAGACAGATTTTTTTATACAACTCAATGACGAGACAAGCAGGTCGCTTGCCCCCCATAAACAATACCAACACCACTCAGTACTTTGAATGAGGCGCTCATAGCTAGTTGCACTCACTAACCAGTAAAACGATTAGCGAGTTAAGCAACCCTTGGCGCGGTCAGTCTATGGATGGGTGACCGCTTAATGGTTTTTCAACTGAGCGTCTCCGTGCTTCGGAGGGCACGTAAAATGTCGGTCCCGGCTGTTATCAACTGATAGCAGTTGTTAAGCCAAGTCGCAGGCCTTCGGGTGGCTTGAAAACTCCGACACTAGGTTGGCCACTAACCATTCGATAAGAAGAAGAAGTACTTTGAATTATAAAGCACTGCATTGCGCTCATCATTCTGAGACATTAGATGTTAAGTCTCATAATGCCCGGAATTTCACTGGCTTCAATGTCCTTCAAGCCGAAATACATCAGCTTACACATTGCTGCAGAAATAGACAAAGCGGTGGTACCTAACCAGACGTCCTCTCGCATACGAGGGGCCTACTACCTAGAGAGTTAGAAAAGTGTGGTTTGCGGCCAGTGTGGAAATAGATAGGTACATAGTTACAATCTAGATATATAGCAGGTAAGATTAACAAATCGTTTAGGTACTTTTTGTTCTTCCACCTACCCTTATCCCACTCGCTGTGGGTTCAGCGTAACATACTTTTCAACACACGTCATAGAAAGGTTTGGTTTATAGTTTTTACGACCGGCCACCTGACGTCAACTCCTCTGAATACCGAGACGCGAACCAAATATTTTTGGGTCCCACAAACATTTATCTCGGTACGGGAATCAAACCCACGATCTCTGATTTCATAGTCGGCTACTTGCCCAGCGTACCACGGAGGCTGTCAATTCGTATGTCTTAAAAAAAGTACTGACAAAAATAATTGTGGAAAAGAGTTTAACGCGCAAGCTACTGAAAATCTAACGGTTTTTTAATGGTTGGGTTAGCGGTAGGTTATGTTTGGTTGCATGGGCGTAGCTACTATGGGGCAAGGTCGGCCACTTGCCCTACCCTGAAATCTTGTCTTTACCTATAATTGGGTATCACACACATCTCTGGTGTAATAATAATAATAATAATAATAATAATAAGCCCCCTAAAAGCCAACCACATGTCCTGATCGAACACCTGATTACGTAGGGGGCGGGCAACGCACAATTTATACTACTGGTGTGGCTAACGTGGCAATGGTAACCCATTTAATATGGAGACACGTTCTAAAAAGAAACTGAGAGGGCCGCTTCCCGGGGGCGATCGCCGGGGCACACCTGGAGCTGACGCTGGGTGTTACAGCATACGAACCGTCAGCGGTAAGGAGTTGAACAGGCGGACTCCTGCCGGGTCACCCGAAAGTGTTACAGCCGATATTGATCTACCTGACCGACTGACAGACAGTAGAACGGACAGCCCAATAGAACCATATAGTCCAAGTACCGTATCTTACATACTATCAACCGATTCATCACCTTCAATACCTAGATCACCACCATCAAACAGCTATAGAGACCCATCCATACCAGCATTGGATGTTGCGCGGGAGGTGACTGCCTTTTTACCCGCGTCCACCAAAGCTGGGAAACCTAAAGTGCGCATGTCATGGAGCAAAGATGTCAACCTATTTATCATGCGTACTTACTACTACATCACGAAATTAGAGACGGACATGACCATTTATAGAAAGCAGCTGCATGAACGTTTTTCACGACAGTATCCTGATATTAAAGTCACTGAACAGCGCGTGTCAGATCAAAGAAGGGCAATAGAACGAAATAAACTTCTTTCTCAAGATACACTAGATCAGCTAAAGGAAGAAGTTAGGAAGCAGTTAGAAAACGAAATAAATAATTTAGATGACGGCGATGACATAAACTTAATAGATCGAGATCAAAATCATTTACAACCGTTAAGTCAACTTTGCAAAACACACTCAAATGCACAATCAATACCACTTGATCCGACGTCAAGAGTACAACATACGCATAACCTTTCGTATAGCCAAATAACACAAACATCACAGATTTCGACACAAACTGAATCAGTTACTCTCACCGTAGAAAATGATATCGAAACCCTGATGGAACCCAATTTTATAACAGATACATACACTCAAGAACTGTTCGAGAAATTCACGACATCTCTAACATTATACTCTGGGTTGGATCCAGTAGCTCGACCAAAATTACCCAAACTAAGATACAGCCCCAAACTTACTAAGCTTACACAAATATTTAATCAAAACATACTAACCAAATTTCTATCTCAAGATCCAAAACTAATAGATATCCATACACTTATTTACTGTACTGCAATAGTAATATCAGAAGAACTTGGTTACAAAATTACAGAATCTATTAGAATACAAAGCAGATCAAGACTTAACAGAAAACCACCATGGCAACACCGACTCGAGACAGATATAGAAAACTTAGAGCAGACTGCGGAAGGCTCACCCAATATATTAACAAAAACAGATCAAAAAAAGTAGTTAAGCGAGTTGAAGAAATATTTAAAAGTAAAACGACTCACACCAGACACGAAAACAATAATAAGACCCCGGAGGAGTTTTTAGATACACTTAAACAAAATTTAGCACTCAAAGTTCATAGATTAAAACGCTATAAGAAAGCGCAACAAAGAAAAAATGACAACATTTTATTTACCACCAACGAAAAAACATTTTATCGCAACCTAAAGAAGCCACGAATAAATGCTTATAATACTGAAAATACACAAAACATTGAAAGCCCTACAAAGGAACAGCTAGAAACATTTTGGGCAAATTTATGGGAAGAGACAATTGAACACAATAATTATGCAGATTGGATAAAAGAAGAAGAAAATAGGTGGAGCACAGTAGGGGAAATGGAATTTACTGAAATAACAGAATCGGACATAAAATGCATCACAAATAGGTTACACAACTGGAAATCACCTGGCGTCGATAAAATACATAATTTCTGGTTTAAAAAGTTAACATCATTACACAAGCTAATAGCAAAAAACATAACAGAGATTATTCTAAATAAACAAAACATAGCAGTGATAGCTCAGCGGGGAGTGGTATGGACTGTCGAGACGAAAGTCGCAGGTTCGAAACCAGCCCCAAGTGCATACACCTCTGACTTTTCTAAGTTATGTGTATATTAATTGTTAATTATCACTTGCTTTAACGGTGAAGGAAAAACATCGTGAGGAAACCTGCATACCTGAGAAGTTCTTCATAAGAATTTCGAAGGTATGTGAAGTCTGCCAACCCACATTAGGCTAGTGTGGTAGACTAAGGCCTAACCCCTCTCATTCAGTAGAGGAGGCCCGTGCCCAGCAGTGGGACGTATATAATAAAGGGCTAGTAAAAAAAAAAAAAAAAAAAAAAAAAAAAAAAAAAAAAAAAAAAAAAAAAAACAAAACATACCACATTTTATCGCTACTGGAATAACATACATGCTTCCAAAAGGCGAAATCTCATCAGAACCTTCCCAGTATCGACCAATTACATGTCTTCCTACATTATATAAGATAATAACAGCTGTCATCTCGTTTAAAATTAACACACATGTTGAACATCACAATATCATAGCAGAAGAACAAAAAGGGTGCAGGCGGGGCCATATGGGCTGCAAGGAACAACTTGTAATTGACTCGACTATTCACAAACACGCTACTACAAAAAATAGAAATTTACACTGTACATATATAGACTACAAAAAAGCATTTGATAGTATTCCACATTCCTGGTTGATTAAAGTACTCGAAATATACAAAATTAATAATAGTCTAATAAAATTCCTTCAAAATATAATGACTCACTGGAAAACTACATTGCATCTCAATGACCATAACAATTCTATAACAACAAGACCAATATCAATTAAAAAAGGAATTTATCAAGGCGATTCCTTGAGTCCCTTGTGGTTCTGCCTAGCCTTAAACCCACTATCACACATATTACAACGTTGTCGAGCTGGATATCACCTAAAGGATAATACCCAAGAAACCATCATTTCACATCTCATCTATATGGATGATATAAAACTGTACGCAAAAACCGAAAAAGACATGAAAAAACTAATAGATGCTACTTCCAACTTCAGCAAAGATATTAATATGCAATTCGGCCTTGATAAGTGTAGAACGTTACATATTATAAGAGGCAAAATACGACCTGGAGACTATACAGTAAACAATAACGATATAATTACTGCAATGGAACCGGCCGATTTGTATAAATACCTTGGATACAAACAACTTAAAGGATTAGATCATACAAATATCAAGCACACATTATTTACTGAATATCAACGCAGAATAAACCTACTATCAAAAACTCAACTTTCAGCAAAACACCTCATTAAAGCATTTAACACTTACGCAATTCCAATCTTAACTTACTCATTCGGTATAATAAAATGGACAAAAACAGATATAGATAAAATTGAAAGGATCACAAGAACTACACTAACAAAACATAATCACCATCACCCAAAATCAGCAATAGAAAGATTAACAATAAAAAGACAAGAAGGAGGCAGGGGCCTAATAGACATTTATAATTTATGGCAGAAACAACTTTACAACTTAAAAACATTCTTTTACTCCAAATCCCACATTAGTAACATACATAAAGCCATCACCCACAACGACTACAATTTCACACCACTTAATCTACATGAACAGACCGACCAACAAAATCTTCTCAGTAGTGATCCACAAAAACAGAAAATAGAAGATTGGAAAAAGAAAGTACTGCATGGTCGACACCCGCACGATTTAGAACAGCCCCACATAGATGCTATAGCTTCAAATAAATGGCTCAACATTGGCAATCTCTTCCCAGAAACAGAGGGGTTCATGTTAGCCATTCAAGACCAGGTTATTAATACAAAAAATTACAGAAAATATATTATCAAGGACCCCACTGTTACCAATGATAAATGCCGTAGGTGCCACACCCAATCCGAGATCATCCAGCACATCACCGGTGCATGCACTAGCCTAACTCAAACGGACTATACTCACAGGCATAACCAAGTAGCTAATATTATCCATCAAAGTTTAGCACGCAAATACACACTCATTCCGAACACAAACACGCCATATTACAAGTACACTCCTGAAACCATTCTTGAAAATTCCTCATACAAACTGTACTTTGACCGAGCCATTTTAACTGACCGAACTATTCATTACAATAGACCAGATATAACACTGCAAGATAAAACAAACAAAATCACCTACCTAATTGATATTGCTGTTCCCAACACCCATAATATCCATAAAACAATAATAGAAAAAATTAATAAGTACACAGAGCTTAGGGAGGAAGTCGCTAGAATTTGGAGACAACAAAAAGTTTTTGTGGTACCCATTGTCCTCTCGACAACAGGTGTTATTCCAAAGCATCTACGTACTAGTTTAGATTTATTGAATTTAAACAATTCAATATATATAAGCCTCCAAAAAGCGGCCATCCTCAATACCTGCCGAATTGTGAGAAAATTCTTGCAGGTTAGCGACAGTGGGATGATCTAGCGTTCCGGCGTTTGTATACATAAGTGTGTACGCGAGGATGTTAGGATGCTGTACTGTTTGATTGATTTTAAGTAATAACCTATCTCGTTAACTTCAAAAGCTGTATTTACTTGGCTGTGGCCCGTAAATGCAGTTAAACTAACCAGCGTAAAAGCTGAGAAAACGTACAAAAATTCGTAAATAATAATAATAATAATACACCCAACAGTCACACGCATAGTCCTGACCCCACACTAGGTAAACCTGTGTCGTGGGTATCAGGAACTACGAGGGACTTGCGGTCCCACAACATATAAATACAATCATGTCACTAACGGTGACGCAAAGGACTGTATGTAACAATCAATGTGGCATGTAGGTTTGTGTGTTCCACTGTAGTGTCACCACCATAGTCAGGGCCGGATCTAGGGAGGGGGCAAACCGGGGCACCCGCCTCGGGCGGCAGTTTCAGGGGGCGCCAAAATCATAATATAATATGATTAAAAATAAAAATACTTGCTCCATAAAGCGGGTAGCATACAGACGCTTGGACGTCCCAAACATGTTTTATCGGATTCCAACGACTCCACCACAGTCGCTATCGAAGCAGCACTTTCCTAGCCCAATCCGAATCGCAATAATAATACGCAACCCCGACATATGACACGCCTGCGAGTCCGAAGAACTCCCACAACTGGTCCTCGGCACAATCATGTGCAGAGGCGGCCCTAAAATACTCCCCAACAATTGCTCAAGCTGAGGTCTGAGCGTTCTAAAAGGAGCCTCTGTGCTTAATCGCTACTAAGTACATTATACATATTTCTGGGTAGACCGCTATAAGCGCCGACTTTATTG
This sequence comes from Mimas tiliae, assembly GCA_905332985.1. Classification (NCBI taxonomy): domain Eukaryota; kingdom Metazoa; phylum Arthropoda; class Insecta; order Lepidoptera; family Sphingidae; genus Mimas; species Mimas tiliae. The sequence continues at coordinate 1,958,266 of HG995260.1, read as the reverse complement.
TCAGGTGAAGCTGTAAAAGCAATATAGGCTAACAGCACAAATTTCATACGAAAAAAATACAGCCTCCGTGGCGCAGTGAGCTAGTGAAACTAGAGGCCGCGGGTGTAATTCCCGCACCGAGACAAAATGTTTGAGTGATCCACAAATATTTGTTTCGGGTCTGGGTGTTTTCTGCCCAGAGGGGTTAAAATAAAAATAATAATTTATTTCAGAACATGTCCATACAATGTGTTAGTAAACAATTTTAAACTTTAGAACGCTGTTACCACTATTCCTAAGGCGCCGCAGCATGGTTAATAGTTAACGTCAGGCAGGCGAACGGTCGTAAAAACTACAAGCCAAATCATTATGTAAGATGTGTTAAAAAGCATGTTGCGCCGACTTCACTGCGAGTGGGATAAGGTCAGGTGGAAGAAGAATGTTGAAGAGCATAAAATATATATATTATCTATAACTCAACTCATAAAACATCACAAGCCATAAATATTATCGTAAAAAATTACGTTACACTTTTATCTCCATTTCTGTTTCCCCCGCTAAAAAATGATGGGCATTTATTTACACATTTAAGAAAATTGCAGTCCCAGTGACCTTTAAAACGTCCCAAAAACGGTTTATTCTATTATTGCCCGAGTATTCGACGTAATAGTTTAGCCAACCTTCCGTTTTGCGCAATAATTGCATTGTTGGAATAATTGTTCATGGAATGATTAAAATATGTTATAAATGTTACTAAAGAAATAGGTGCCTAAACAGTTTAGGTAGTTCAGTCTAAACTGATATTTTTTTAAATCACCCAACCCGAAGTACCTACTAAAATATTAAAATATCCATTTTTGATTTATTATCAGCTTGTCTTATTGGTTAAATTAATATAGGTTTAGCGAACCGGTACCTGTAGCACCAACTGGAATGGAATAATCCCAAAAATACATAGACCGTATTGCTAAAATTAAAACTCGAAAGCACAAACTCAATATGAAAGCGGCCACTCGCCGTTCAATGAAAGTTGCTTAAAAGCGCCATCTATTAGATAAATATGACATTACTTGAACTACAACCACTACGAGTATGCAATGCTTCAACCAAAAGCTAGCAGTTACAGAATGGTAAGTCAGTGTACTTTGATAGATGGCGCTGTACAGTAAAACGTGTTCTTGTCAGTATTGACTGTATTAAAAAATACTTGACATTAAGTTGACATTACACTTAGAAATATTAGGTTTTTTTGTTATAATAAACTAAATAGTTTTATTTATTTACATTTAATTTTTTTCTGTATATTTTTATTAATATTTCCTTTTTGTAATTAACTTGATGAGAATGTCATGCCGAGTAATGACTTTTTAAAAATTTCAAGTTGACTTTGAACTAAAATTGCAGGTATTCTTTTCAAGTGAGTCGCGAAAGGAAAACATAAATCAGCTGATAATTTTCTTTGCAAAAAATTAATTAATTTTGCATAATTATCTAAGGCTGTCGATGACGCCATCGATGAAATTTTAACAAACGATTCGAAGGTTGTTCGCCATCGCAGTTTTTTCGTCGTTGTTGGCAGTGAACGGAACGAAGTGTCGTCGTATAGATCGCTCGCTCGCTGGCTGAAAATAGTGAATCAAAGTATGAGTTTTCGAAATATGTTCGAATAAAAAGTGAATAAGTGTGTGACTGTCATCCGGCAAGATGGTTGATGACGTGAGAAATATTAACGAAACCGCTGAAAGTAAAGGTATATGTGCAATTATAGTTGAAAATGTGCCGTTCTAGTGATAAAAATGTGATTGAAAAAATCGTCTAACCCTAATCGTGTCGTGGCCCCACGTCGCGAGTTCGTGCCGCTTTCGAGAATGTCCCCAGTGAGATATCACCGTTGTAATCCAGTGTTTTGTTTTTTAGCTCTATTTGGATCTAATTTATCGCGTCTTGGTATGTTCTAAAATTAGAAAAACGCTCGCCAGACGGTGCGCAGTCACAAGAATGCGACCGAAAATATTGGACCCCCCCTAACGTCAGAACGTCGAGCATATTTCGATTTTTGGTCGAAATACGGCGTTTTACACGTATATAATACCATTTCTGGTACTTTCTAGATGGTTATGATGGTTTATCTGCGCGTAATGATGTATATTAGCTCATTTGTTGACCGTGCGATATTACTTGAGTCATAGTGTACTGTAATGCCTGACGTGTGTACACCAGTTTAGATTGCGGGAATATTTTGCACATTATGTGCATATAACTTTCTAGTCGGTTATCTTATCATTTTATCTGCACAATTTTATGTGCATAACGCAGTTGACTGTGAAAAAAAACCTGATCGAAACCATTTCAGCGAAATTGCACGTAATCTACTAGTGATAAAGAGATAAAATGTGTTGAAGTACATATCGCTCGGTTTTCCTTTAGAAACCTTTTATTTGAAATTTCTGTATAAAGCATGACCTTGTTGGAGTATATATGCACCTTATTTAGTTGTTTTTTGGCAATGCATTATGTTTGAATTAGGTAAACACTGCAGTACATACTTATTGCTTTAAAGCCATATATTTTAATCTCAAGTTCATACATTTCATATAACTCGTATTTTACTAAAACCAAATAATTTGCAAAACTGCTTTCTTAATTTTCTAATCGCTGCAGAAACTTGAATTTTATATAACCTAGTCAAAGTAAATGTAACATTGGTTGGAAGCCCAATATTTTATTTGTTATGGATTAATAATTCTACTTTAAATGTTTGTGAAGTTAAGTATAATAATGGAGTTAACATTTTGATTTATTTGTATGTACATGTGTTATTAAGATTTTCTTGAAATCCATATTGCTTATCCAGAATCATGGCATCCATAGAAAACATGAATTATTATAGCAGGATCAATAAAATACATCACTCACACCTACAATTCACCAAGAGCTGTAACACCCTCATTTTGCCAAGCTTATTTATGTCCCGTTATGTAATAGAAAGCGAGCCTATTGCCATAACGGGACAATTCTAGACTCCAGGCTGATACTAAGCATTTTGTGATCACTATTACCTGACCTGGTGATTGAACCCAAGACCTCAGCACAGCAGTAATACGTCCTATGCATAAGAAATCTTTATTTAAAAAGTTATTATAACTATATAACTAACCTCTATTCCTGACAATAAATAACAACATAAATCTGGATTGCATCATTTCATTGCATTGGTGTACCATGCAGTGCAGATTTTACCTTAGGATTTGGTAATTTTTTGGTAGGTATCTACATTAAGATAAATAATTTCAGCCCTGTCCCACTGCTGGGCACAGGCCTTTGAGTGAGAGGGGTTAGGCTTCAGTCCATGTTAGTGTAATGCAGGCAGACTTCACATACTTTCATAATTCATATGGAGAGTTCTCTGCTATGCAGGTTTCCTCAGTATGGTTCCTTTACCCTTATAGAACGTTATAATTTTCAATTTACCCACTTAGAAAATTCAGAAATGTATGCTCTTTGAATTTTGAATCTGTCACTTTCATCTCTACAGTCCGTGCCACTTCCCACTGAGCTATCACTGCTATACAAAAACAAATAAATTCATTTCAAACAAAAATAAGCAGACATACACAGTCACTATTAATACCAAAAGAATAGATATGGTATTTATTTTAATCTGGGGTATATATAAGGAAGTTATATAGAAACTAAGCAACCTTTTCCGTAAAGCTTACAGAAATACAGATTTCAACTAGAGTTCTTTTCACAAATCAATATTTCAAGATATACCTACTAATATACCATCGCCTATAAAGTAGTTTCATACAAAATACACTATATTTGCGTATGAAGGTGCACCCTAGTCTCATCTTATGCCTTATATGTACGGCTTCCTTATAGTGAAAAGCTCGGAAATGCAATTTCGGACATTTTTATTTTTAACATCATTGAATAGTAAATCTCCTTACACGCAACTTAGTTTCACTCAAATTTTAATGTGAACTACATAAAAATACATATAATTTATTATGGTATATAGGTAATGAAATTTTGCTGTGCGTAGTTTTTTTATTTATATACTATACTATATCTAGACACAGGGCACGTGTGTCAAGCCAAGTTAAGGCTATATATACTACACGCACTCACGCCTATAATCCCCGGAGGGGTAGGCAGAGGTGTAACCAGTACACCCACATTTCGCCAGCGTATCTCCGTCCCACGATGTGATAGGGGGCGAGCCTATCGCCATACCAGACATAATTTCCAGACTCCAGGCTGATACTGAACATTTCGTAATAGAAAACCCAATACCACCTTACCTGACCCGGGGATCGAACCCGAGACCTCAGCGTCAGTTTTATCGTAACGCGTACGCATTACAACTGCGCCACTGAGGCAATCAGTCAGGCAGTCAGTGAGTTTTTTTTTATATCTTTGTAAAATTTATCTTTTGCAAATATGAGGATTTCACTCTATGGTTATGATATATATGTACAAACATCAAACTCCACATATTCCCATAGTCGTGCATCATTATCAGCTGATTTTTACATATACATAATCAATTTGATAACATGTCAGATAATATTGAATATCCATTTTGTGTTGGTTTAATGCATCATTTTTTGTATAAAATGTTTCCTTGATAATGTCCTTGTGACCATTTTAGTTATTGTGTTAATTTAGTATACAATACAAACTCCTTCCCTGGTTCTAATGTGTTTACACAACAAGCTAAAATAGCTGTAAAATAAAATTTTATTGAGTGGTAGAGCCACACTGTAGACAGTTTTGTCTACAGCATGCCCATACATGCTCGTCCGGGTTGTTACCACTGTCTCACAGAAAACTGATTTAAAGTAGCAGCTTGCTGCTGGGTTTCGTACGGTGAGTGAGATACCCGGAGGCCCATATTCCCTCTTCTTCCCATTTCCTTAATTATCACTTTCCTTTAAGGTCGGCAATGCGCCCATGACTCTTTTAGTATTGTGGGCATGTGGTGTATGTGGTGGTACATGGGCGGTGGAGATCACTTACCATCAGGTGACTCACCTGCTCATAGGCCGGCTTAAGCTATAAAAAAAACATTTTTTTATTTTATGTATGAGGAAACTAACAGATAGCTGATGATAAATACCACGCCTGCTCATAGACAGTAGCAACATCACACAGAACTTTGAATTACTAAGTACTGCCTGTGGTCACCCCAAGAAATAAGATGTTAAGTCACATAATGCCCAGTAATTGCAATGGCTTAAATATCCTTCAAACCGAAACACAACAGTGCTTACTCATTGCTGCTTGGTGGCTAAAATAGACAAAGCGAAGGTTGGTAGTTGGTAAACTTCCAAACAACCTCTTGTATATAGGGACCTACCACCTTGTATTTGATGGTACATTTACATTATAATGATATCCTTACCTTGAGGCATGAAAATATCTCATAAAATGTTGAAAATGTATTTATTGCATGTGTTTGATCTAATGAAAGTATACAACTTTCACATCGTTTTTTGGCTTTCACATAAGTAGGTCATAAGAAAATGTATTCCATGCTCATAATTATGTTTTTTTATTGATAATCATTTCTTGAATTGTAAATTAGGTAACTATGTCATTTAGATAATAGAAACTGAGGTAAATTCAACAGGGAATTTGGTAATTAAGTTAACCGTAGTGATTAAATTCGTGCATCTAACAAGAGCTCATCCCTGCAGCCATGTAGTTCGAATGTGATTGGAAGAAGTGCACCTAGGGTACCAATAATTAGATGACTTAAAAAAATAGACTCATATAATTTTGTTAGTGTATACAAATTGTGAGAATCAAAATGGCGGGTGTACCATAACGGATCCAGTCATGTTATATACCAAAAAAATGAACTTAAATTGTACTAGTAAGTACCTCGGATAAAAAAAATTGTACCTCTATTACAACGAAGTTATAACAATGATAAAGTACACCCGCCATATTGACGTCAATATGGCGGGTGTATTTTGATTGCTCAATATCTACTCATTAGTATTCCAAAAAAATGTACCTGAATAGTACCCCAGATAAAGAAAACACACACTCGATCAGGGTGTTTAATTCCTGAGAATTTCACAATAATATTTTGGTTCAGTGTGCGTTTACAAAGCTTGTTCCCTCAAGACAAGAATTCCGAGATAGTGAGCGTCGGGATGGTTAGAACATGGCAAATATTTATAGTTTGAGATATACAACGTTTAATATTTACCTATTAGTGGCTAAAGGAAAAAAAAATACAGAGTAAGAATAACCTAACCGTTAATACCCCCGTCGTTAATTAGAGTACTATCTGTTAAAACACATTACAATCGGTCCATTCGTTTAGGAGCTACGATGCCACAGATGCACGCGTTAACAACAAATTATTGTTAACGATTAACAAATGGTCAAACTTTGTTATTTTTCTTACTCTTTACTGAAGTCCAATTTTTTATGATACTAAATAAGAACAAATAGGTACTTAAACTTTGCATTACTCAAACTGCAAATATATGCCTTAGTTCAGTTATCCTGACAATCATAACTATGAGGTCATATTAGTAAAAACAAATTTGGTCCTGCATCGACACGCCAGCACCACTAGTTACAATGTTATTTTTTCTTACGTTTATTGAGGTACAATTTTTACATTAGGTACTAAATAATAGCAAACAGGTACATTTTTTTTGGATTAATAATATTTTATTACCAATGAGTGGTTAGCAATCAAAATACGCCCGCCATATTGACGTCAATATGGCGGGTGTACTTTATTATTGTTATAACTTCGTTTTAATAGAGGTACAATTTTTTTTATCCGAGGTACTAAATAGTACAATTTAAGTACATTTTTTTGGTATATAACATGACTGAATCCGTTATGGTACACCCGCCATTTTGATGCTCACTACAAATTTCATATTGAAAATAGGTCTTAACTACCGGATATCCACAGATGATGCAACTTGTTCTGAACATCAGGGAAATAAAGAAATTCTTCTTTATATACCTTTAAATAATCCCCAATTAAGACTCGTTTTAAATATTATAGTAAGTATTTAAAATAATGCTAATTTATCATTTTGTTCAGCACATACTGTAACCCCAATATTTCAATGCTGGACACCTCCTTTGCCACTGACTTACATTATGAACCTAACAATCAAATGGTCAAGAAACAATTATCCGTTGCAACATAATTAATTTGATGACCATTCAGCATCTTACAATGTTACTCATTTAGAACTTATATTGATCTCATGATGTGATAGATGGCCATATTCGGCATATTGACCACAAATTCATGCGCCTCGTGTGATTTTAGGAGTCGAAAAAAAACAACAATAGTATGCAATTACCTGACCCCCCGTCATACACCCAACAGTCACAGACTTAGTCCTGACCCCACACTAGGTTAACTTGTAATGTGGGTATCAGAAACTACGAAGGACTTGCGCGGTCCCACAACACCCAGACCCGAGACCAATATTTGTGGGTCACACAATAATTTGTCTTGGTGCGGGAATCGAACCCACGGCCTCTCCCTTTGCAGCCGGCTACTTGCCCGCTGCGCCACGGAGGTTCCTGGGCAGTAGTAATCATTAACAGATGACCCGCCTGCTCGTTTGCCCTTCTTCAAGTTAAAATCGAATTATTTATCTGCATAAGTTTACCAATATGTTACCCAATGTTATATCAAATTCCAAAAGCGAAGGCTTCCAAGAAGCAGTGTAGGCGCAAAATGCCAATCCATTCGGTACTGGTGTCTGACTAATTATATTATTTTATATGTAAATTAACGTTCATTCAACACGCCTCGCCTGCCTGTGGTATGCAGGAATGTAAATAACCAACGTCAGATGTTTGTATTGACTCGGGTGTATTGTTTAGATATGTTTTCTTACAAATTTATTACCGGTGGAAAGATTAGGTTCTTAGTTTCACTGGCTTCTTTTTTATACCAATGAAAAAAGATGAGAGATAACCGAGTTGAAAAAGCAATTTGATTGGGAATCAGGTTCCCTTTGGGAGCGTAGGTTCGTATCCTACCCGCTGCGCCCAAAGACATTAACGTATCTAGAGTAACCTAGACGGGGTGTTTAGAAATAAAATTGCGCCATATACGCGAGAGTTTGACAGGTGACAGACAGGGATCACGAGAGGGGTTCTAGACAGAGTAAGCGAGTTAGTTATATTAAGTTACGGTGAATTGACCGCAACTTAGTGGCGCAATTTCTCATGTACCTAGCAGCCGGTCTAGTACTCTAGAAGTATATATGTATACATTGGATACGCCATGTAAAAAATGTCACGAAATTGATGGAGGTTTATTAAAGTCTACTATTATTTTGATTTTTTCTGTATGGCGATAGGCTTGCCCTATGGGCTATCACATATTGGGACGGAAATAAGCTCGGTGAAATGTGGTTTTACCTACTGGCTACATCTCTGCCTACCCCTTCGGGGAATGCAGACATGAGTGCGTATGTATGTACAATGAAAATTTCAGCCGGTTTATTACGGTTCCAAAGATGACTTAAGACGAGGTCTGACTACGAATTGAAATACAATAGAATAAAGTTCACAATTGCATAGCATCTGCATGTTGCTGGGAATTTATTAGATTTTTCATAGATTCATCAAACAAATTAAATATTTGCATGGTTAATTCTAAAAAATACAGAGCGCCTCGACACCAAAGTTTATTTTTAAGTAAGTATTTATTTTATGGAAGAATAAACTTCATTTAAAAATACTATTCGGTCCACATTTTGCTTCAAACCTAATATACGCTGTAATTTTTATTCGTTTCGCCACACTCGCGGAGTTCAACAATAGTGTTTTTCTTGAATACGAGGTGCGCTCGACGTAGGTTTTGTAGTAGGGTGCTGTTGGATAAAAATCAAAATAATACGCACCGAATTGATAACCTTCTCGTTTTTTAAATCGGTTAAGTACCAAGTACTGAGAAATTCATGATAGAAAACAATTGTTAAAGATTTCTTAAGTTTCTCCTAAACATCTAATCCAAACAGTCGATGTGTTTCTTCACTCGAGACACATTAGCAAGCGACGAACCTATGCTTATTTATAGTGAATCATCATTGTGACTTCACAGTTTGCTCAGACGGTAAGCCGGAGCGCCATTTTTGGACAGCTCATTGAACTTTATGCACAAACCGGGATCATGGACTTGGAATGATTTGCTGCAATTGTGCAAAATTTGGCAAATGTTAGCGTTGTGACAATATTTGAGGTAAATTGTTTTTTTTTTATCTGGTTCCGGACGGCACTCGGTCTTCTTGAGTATATTTAACCTCCGACAAAAAAGAGTTAGGTATTATAAGTGTGACCCCTTTATCTGTGTTATCGTAACGCCTAAGCGAACGGACCGATTTGAATGTGGTTATTTTTAGTTTCAAAGCTGGATTAATCGAAATGGTTTTTCTTCTTCCACCTGCCTTTATTCCACTCGCAGTGGGGTCGGCGCAACATGCTTATTAACACATGTTACAAAAAGATTTGACGTAGTTTTTACAACTGGCCACCTGCTTGACGTCAACCCCTCTGGGGAGAGGAACAACTAGGTAGTAATGTTATATATTTATTTTTTAACATTAACACCTTATATTAGTCTAATACGTAATTTAATATGGATGAATAACATTTATATAAGGAAAATCAACCTTGGTCAATTTGTTTCGTTTGACGTCTCAAATTATATCAATAAGTTCTTTTTTAATATCACTGTTCTATTAATTTACTAATAAACATATTCGTCTATTCTTAAGGAGGATAAGGTTTCGCGTAGGATGTGTAAGGCTTTGGTCGTATCGAGTTGTCGAAACGCCTTTATCGGCGTTTTTACTGGTCTTTTGTTGTTTTCCTAGGCTTAGTGACAACCATTGTTGGAATTTTAAGTTTTAGCACATCATGAAATATAAATACGTATGAAAACGGGTACCTATTTAAAAATAAATTTAATTACGTACCTACAAACAAAAATACATAAGTATACATAAAGTCAAAACCATCGCGTGCGACTTATCAACAGACAGAGATACTTTCGTCGCATGTTATGACTTTTAGCCACATATTATTTTTATGGTTACAATTTCACTTCATTAACTCTTCGTAGAAGTAATAAAACTAAACCGAAACGCTGGCGTGCGCGTTATCATTTCAATTAAAAGGTATCTGTTAAACTAGAACTCTAAACGATAATTAATAGCATTGGATTTGTGGAATACTCAATAAAAACTTTCGCCCCTAGATGCGTCTAATCGCTTTCTATTATTCTCAAAGTAATTTCACTGTGTAGCCAAAGCTGACGCCCAAGTAAACTAATTTTGTAAAATAATGTATATTTTTTGTCGAAGTATCCTTTATATGCCTCGCATGCTTTTTGTATATAATTTTAAAAAAGTGTCGCGTCAAGTGCATTATGAAGGCGTAGTACCTGGAGGATAAAACTCGTGGATAAAACCGCCCGATCTCGCGTCAAAACGCCAGCGTTACCCACAAAAAAGGCCACATCTTTTCCTAACCTTAAATACTAATGAAGTAGGTATGTGTTTTTAAATACTGATGACTGCCGTAACGAGTCGCCCACTTACCACGGGTGTGGAACGGATGATTTTTGATTCGAACCGCCTACACGTCGATCGTGTCGCCAACTCACTAAGCTAGCTACGCACGTAATATTTAGTGATTGCGCGAGCCGACTTTAAAGGCCAGAGACAGGCTCGCAGACAGACACAAAAATCAAACTTATAATAGCTCCCTTAGTGCGTCTGAAGTTGAATATTAATAAAAAGAACTGGGTGATAGGTCCCTTATATGCGAGACGCCATCTGGATCGTCAACGCTTTGTCTATTCCTACCGCCATACAGCAGTGTGTAAACACTTGTCTTCCAGTTTGAAGGACATTGAAGCCGGTAAAATTACTGGTTATTATGAAACTTAACACCTTATGTCTCAAGGTGACTAGCGCACTTCAATGCCATGCAGTGCTTCATAATTCGAAGTTCTGATTGGTGTTTCTTCTGTTTATAGGCAGGCGGACTCTTACCATCAGGCGAGTGACCTGCTCGATTCGTCAGTTTGGTTCAACGGATAGATCGCACAAATGAACCAATCAGAATACAGTGATGGTCACGCGTAAAAAATACTCTGTTTGATTGGTTGATTTCCAGTATCTTCCACATTTCACAGCTGGATATCATTCCACTGCGTCAAATATTACATTTACGTAAAAAAAATGCCTGCGTGACAAAAGAAACGTACGCAAAATCATATCTTAAACGTCCATAACTCGATACAACTAATACTTCGCAGTGTTTGTGTAAACATTGGCATCACTTATTACATAACGCTTGGATACATCTCTGTTATCGATAAATGATAAAGAATGTAGGTGGACATACCAGTTTGGTAGACGCGTTACTGTTTTCATTCAAAACTAGTGCCTGGCAGTTTTTTTTATTAGCTTGAATGGCTTGAGCAGGGTGGCGAGCTCGAACAACTTATACATAAGTATTCGAATCGAGAATGCTAGCATTTGTATGAAGGTTCAAAATTTTTTTTGACATTTCGATACGAATACGTTCTCGCAAGTTATTCTTGCTAGCCCCTCTGGTCGGTCGCCTGATGGTACGCGCAAGGCCTGCACATTAACACGAGACTATCCCGCCCATACACCCGCCACTGTAACTCCTGTAAGCCAGTATCGACAGTGGCACGCATATTTCGACACCGAGCAATGAAGCTCGGCGAGTCTCTGGGAATGCAAATATGTCTTTATGCCGCAACGAAATGAATCAATTAGAAAATTAGGGAGATGTTGGGAATAATAATTGTCAACTTCTCTCCATAGCAATGCGGGAGACAAAATAATGAACTAAGGAGGTCTTAACCTCAGGTACAAGGACATTTACAACTGGAGAAGCCAGATGTAAAGCACCACGGATGTCATTAAGTGGGTCCTATCACGTGAGAACATTTACAGGAACAACATCACACAGAAATTTTAGTTACAAAGCACTGATTGCCCTCGTCACCCTGAGACATAAGATGTTAAGTCTGATCATGCCCAGTAATTGCTTTGACTTCAATATCCTTCAAACCGAAACACCAATGCTTACACATTGCTGCTTGGCGGCAGAAATAGACAAAGCGGTGGTATCTATCCAGACTGCCTTATGTGACATAACGGCTCGGTGTGACGAACGCAGTCTAGTGTCATGCAGTGCTTTGTAATCCAAAGTTATGTGTGGTGTTTTTTTCTGTTTATAGGCTTGACATGTACCAATTAAATAAAGGAAATGTAAATTATAATAGCAAAATTTCCACGACTGCCTCGGTGGCGCGGTTGTAATGCGTACGTGTTACGACTGTGACGCCGAGGTCTCTGGTTCAATCCCCGGGTCGGGTAAAGTGATTTTGGGTTTTTCTACTACAAAATGCTCAGTATCAGCCCGGAGTCTAGAATTGTGCCCGGAATGGCGATAGATTCGCACCCTATCGCATCATGGGACGGAGATACGCACGGCTAAAAGTGGGTGTACCTACCGGTTACAGCTCTGCCTACCTCTTCAGGGAATACAGGCGTGAGTGCGTATGTATGTATGAAAAATTTCTACGTCTTTGTGCCACAATATATTGCGTTTCATATCTAGTAACGATGAATCTTACGATGACTAGCGAAATTATGGTTAAAGAATTTTATTTCTCAAAGAATTACAAATTCACTTACAGAGAAAATATACTAAAAATTAAACAATATGTGCTATTAGGCATGGCAAGTTTTTATGATTAGTTTCACAACAAGTAGTTAACAATCATAATATTTAATAGTAAGATAGGTATTGGATACGTAATTATAAAGATTAGGTGGGTAGGAAGAAAAAAAAATAGAAAATTTTAGAAATTTTATACTAAGATCGACCCGCATGTAACTGCGTATTGCACCAACCAGACTGCAGTTATTCGCGTATTCACTACGCGCCGCTAGACTAAGCAATATGTACGTCGCTACCCGTTGGCGTATTGCGTGAATCATTTTTTTTTATATCATAGGCCGGCAAACCAGCAAGTGTGTCACCTGATGGTAAGTGATCTCCACCGCCCATGTATGCATACAATACCAGAAGAATTATGGGCGCGTTGCCGACCTTAAAGGAAAGGGATTACTAAAGGATTGGGAAAGGGCGGGGGATTTGGGCCTACAGATATCTCACTCACCGTACGAAATGCAGTAGCAAGCCGCTACTTTACGTCGGTTTTCTGTGAGACAGTGGTGACGACCCAGCCGAGCCGGCCCAGTCATGCTGTAGACAAAAGTGTCTACAGCGTGGCTCTACCACTTCAAAGATAAATGTTTTGAATAAAGCCCCACTTAGACAGAGAATTTAACGCATGGCATCACGAGAATATTACAGACTGGCCTTTGCTCGCGGCTCCGCCCGCGTGAACAGCCTTTTCCGGGATAAAAAGTAGCCTATGTCACCCGGGGATAGTGAAGTTTCCAGACAGTAAAAGAATTTTTCAAATCGGTTCAGTAGTTTCGGAGCCTATTCAATGCAAACAAACAAACAATGAAATATATCCTCTTTATAATATTAGTATCGAAAACAGTTCGAAAAAACAATCTTATGAAGATGCTCATAAATGACTGCTTTCTATTATTCTCGCCTGTATCATACAAGCAACTCCATGTAAATATGGCTGAGGCAATAATTTATCTTCTATCGCATGGATTTAGATATGGCAAATTACATTGTTATTGACGCTTTACAGATATTGTAATGTAATGTCACTGAATGTCATTGTATAGGACACTTGACTTTAAGGTTACAAATAATTTTATTGTATACTGCAGGATTTAAATTTTTAAATGCATGTCCATAAAAGACTATTGGTGTCGACTAAATTGTATTATAGGGGAAAGGGTCATTCTATGACTACATATTCTTGGTTGGTGATAGGTCCCTTGTTTGCGAGAGGTCGACTGAGTTCCTAGATTCAATTCCCAGGTCGGGAAATCACATTGTGTTTCCCTTGCCTTGGATTCCAAAAATTCACATGAGATGCCTGGGTTGGAATTTGTACGGCGATAGGCTCGGTCTTATCATATTATGGGACGAAAATAAGCTCTGCGAAACTTGAATGCACTAGTTGCACCTCTGCCTATCCCTTCGGGGATAAAAGCATGAGCGTATGTTTAGTAAGTCATGGTCAGTTATAGGCAGACAACACCGGCTCAAAATTGTTCATTATTACCTTTTTTTTTCAATCTATATTATTTTTGTTTAAAAGTTTTTTACATCATTATCTTTAGAGAAAAATCAAAATCGGTACATAAATTCATTATAAATTTTGATTCTTTCATCCCCAATTTCACCCCTTATGGGTAGATTTTCTGCTTGAAATTGAAATGACACCAACTTTGACCCATACTCGTTTAAATGAAATAATAATTGTCTAAATCGTTCCAAATTTCGCGGCAAAAAAACGCGTGGAATGGAAAACCTCCTCCTTTTTTATGTCAGTTAATTTAAAATTAAAAGTGGAGTGATGATATAGCCGTATTATACAAAGGTAATAAATACATACGTACAAGTAAATTTGTTACATTACTTTAGTTTTTTTTATATTGTTCGGTATCTATGAAAATGTCAAGTCAGCTTACAAAAATAATGATATGACAAGGTCTGATATAAATTATAAAATAAAAAATGTGTAGGTGTAGCGCTTACCATCAGGCGAGCGACCTGTTCGATTCGTCATTAAGGCCTTCAAAAAAATAATACCAAATTCACACTTTACAATACTGAAGAAAAAGTTGTATCAGTTATATGATGATGACACCCCCAACAGTTACACACACATAGTCCTGACCCCACACTAGGTTAACCTGTATCGTGGGTATCAGGAACTACGAGGGACTTGCAGTCCCACAACACCCAGACCAGAAACAAATATTTGTGGATCACACCAACATTTAATTTGTAATTACAGAAGCACATTTAAATCACTAATGTGCCGCGTGCGAGGCAGTACCAACAGTCTTCTAATGCCCGGTTCATATAACTTCTTTTTTTTTTTCGTATGGTTTTGTGCTGTCAGCCTATATTGCTTTAACAGCTTCACCTGACAATAAAGCCGGCACTTTTAGCGCTCTAGCCAGAAATATGTATAGTGTATTTAGTAGCGATTAAGCACAGAGGCGCCTTTTAAAAGGCTCAGACCTCAGCTTGAGCAATCGCTTGGGAGTATAGTTTGTAGTTTAGGGTTGCCTCTGCATATCATTATACCGAGGACCAGTTGTGGGAGCTCTTTGGAATCGCTGGCGTGTCCTATGTCGGGGTCGCTTATTATTATTGCGATTCGGGTTGGGCAGGGAAAGTGCTGCTTCGATAGCGACTGTGATGGAGTCGTTGGGATCTGTCAAAACATGTTTGGGACGACGAAGTAGGGGTCGTATAACTTACGAACAGTTAGTTACACGTAAAATCCTACTTACTGACCGGTTGAGTGTTACCGCATCATCTGGCTGTTTTACAACTCGTTACTTTGACAGCTCGTTGGTACAATTAGTTTATTTATAGAAACACCACGTGCAGTCATCTTAAATACATTTGTCCTGCGATCCGTTATTCTTTAACTTCCCATCCGTAGGTAAGCTGTCAGTAACATGAATTACGCAACGTTTTTTATTGGAATGGTTTTGAATTACGCCTCGTAAAAAATACTATTGTTCGTAAGCAAAACGAGTCCTGTTCCTGTTTATAGGAACTAGGCTTAAATAATACTATTCTGTGGAGGTGTGGTACGTACAGTACGTACGTACGGTATAGTACGTCACTGGATCTCAGAACATAACCTTTAGCAAAATTTTATACAAAATAAAATAATATAATTATACTATAGATTAATATTCTGAAATCAATAAAAAACCTCAGTAAAAAGTAAAGTGTCTCTAAATAAAAAGATAAAAATCATTCAATATCATTTCAATGACGCCATTTATTGTTCAGCAATTGCAATTGCAACGGTACTAATTGCGACTCTATCAATGTAGCAATGATCGTATCCAGTAATTTGTTCTTGAAAAATTCTAAACTCTGATCGGCTTGACAATTATTGCAGGCGTTAGTGTACCTTTTTTTATTTGCGTTAATTATAAGACGAGCAGGGGTCTTATTCGCCATGATCGTATAAACTTGTAACGCGACCGCGTTACGCCATCTTCGCGAAATTATTACCATATAGATTTTTTTAAGCCAATGTTAAATGTTCATAACAAGCACGTCACTCACCATAATGCGTTTATAAAATTTGGTATTGGCTGAGGAAACATCACACAATACCAATTTCACGCAGTCAACGCAACGCTTTCGCGTTAATGTAACGTGGGCGCGTTAAGGTGCCTCTAGTCAGTATAATTTCCATACAAACGTTGTGGGGTGATTACACGATTATTTAACATCGTTCGTCGAAAATTAGGCATGATATTGATTCATCTTACCGTTATCTACGCCTGTAAACATAATTGTATAATAAAAAGTCACTTGAAAATTATAAGCCCTGAAAAATCCGTATTACAACACTCATTTCCGCACAGTTGTCAGTATAAATAAATAACAAGGAGTATGAAATGTCGAACACGAAATTCGTACAGGCATAGTTTAATTATCCGACAGTATAAATAATTTTAGTTTGAATCATTCTATTCAGTGAATCTTTCATAAAAACGGCAATTCCAAACTCTATTATTTTTTTTGGCGCTTAATTTTATCATGAATGATTGTGCATTTCACTCGAATGCTTCACATAATGCGATGTTAGGATGAGACAGCATGCATTTTTGACTCCGCCCACAGACTAACGTACTCTTAAGGGTCCACACAGTCATACAGAACAAGGCCCCTATTCGTTCGGCTGATAGTGTCGCACCTGCTCCTAAAAAGAAGCAACGCCAATCAGAACTTCGAATAATGAAGTACTGCGTCTTCACCCCAAGAAATAAGAAATTTAGTCTCATAATACCCAGTCATTTTACTGGCCTTCAAATCAGAACACAAGAGTGCTTACAAATTTTCTGCTTGGTGGTAGAAATAGACAAAGCGGGGGCTAATGAACCCGATGAGTGAACATTTGGCTACGGTACCCTAAAAACAATTTGTTCTGTTAAATTTTCTTCAACACTAGCGCCATCTATCTAACCTGAAACGAGACGCGCTGCAATTTATTTAACGTCGTCCATGCTACCATATTTATCGCTGTGTGGAAGTTTCCAATTAATTACTAAACATTACGCCGTATCCCGTGTAAGGTAAGTAGAGATAACACTATCTCTATCGTTTGGTCGTATAATTGTTATTGTTATGTGGTGGTTTCTTTGTTAAATTATCGCTCGGTTAACGGTTAAGAGAAGCATCGTGAAGAAAACTTAAATACCTTTTGAAGTATTTTTGAGAGGTAGAGCCATGCTATAGACAGTTTTCTCTACAGACTGAATGGCCCAAATCCCCTCTTCTTTCTAATCCCATTATTATCCTTTTCCTTTAAGACCGGCAATGCGCCCATCACTCATGGTATTGTGAGTGACCCGATTGCTCGTTTGCCGGCCTATGAAATAAAAAAAAACCATAAGAATTTCGAAGGTATGTGAAGTCTAATAACCCGCATTAGGCTAGCTAGAGCGTAATAGACTAAATCCTCCTAATTTCTCTAATTATTAGAAGAGGTGTCCTGTGCCCAGCTGTGGTTCAGTGTATACAGGGCTGATATGTGGTACTGCCTCAATGTCGCAGTTATAATGCGTACGCGGCACGACTTGCTGAGGTCTCTGGTTCGATCCCCGGATAGGGTAAAAGTGATATTGGGGGTTTATTACAAAATGCGCAGTATCAGCACTGAGTCTGGAATTGTATCCGGTATGGCCATATGCTGCTGCGTTTCGTACGGTGAGTGAGATATCCGGAGGTCCAAATTCCCCTCCCCTTCCCAATCCCTTACTTATCCCTTTCCTTTAAGGTCGGCAACGCGCCCATGATTATTTTAGTATTGTGGGGTACTGGTTACTCCTCTGCCTACACTATATTATGGGTTGGTTTAGAATGTGGCATCGTTAGAAATTACTATCATTGAAATTTAATTAGGTACTTTCTAATTTTGCTCGTTAAGGTTAATGCTGACCTCATGTAAAATTATTTCAAACATTCGAAATATTCCGATGTAATAAATACTCTGCATGATGGTTGAAATCTTCTTCTTTTGACTCTAAATAACGCCAGATAGAAAGAAAGAATTTGGTTTCAGATTTCTACTTGCGTCAAATTTCCGCGGTGCCCTCTATACTACCCATTTCTAGGGGGGCCATCGCGTCCCCTACCTTTTACTCACGTACCCTCGATATCTATTCAGTAGCGAAAGTTTGTACAAATTTTACATTGTCAAAATTCGTCAGTGTACGAATCCAATCTGAAACAACCGCACACCGTCGACGGTTCCGTTATTTTTTACAAAGAAACCTCAAAACATTGCAAATCCACTGCAGTAGATGACAAAAACCTCTTTTATACTCGTGCGCGGAAAAAGTAGATCGAATCGAATGCCGGTGAAACCTTCATGCTGTCATATATTTGTTGGAATATAAAAATATGGCTATTATTTGTTAGACAATAAGCGCTGCTTTCATGTTTCTGATGAGTTTGAGTCTTACACCTAAACGAAGTTAACAAGTTCCAACGCTAAATTAGGTGGTAATTCCCTTGTAAGCGAGACCGTCTGGGTAACACCGCTTTATTTATTTTGGCCGCAAAGCAACTGTGTGTAAGCACTAATATGTTCCGGGTTGAAAGATATTGAAAACATTGTGATTACTAGCCATCATAGGACTTCCCAGCTGTCATGTAATACAAAATTCTGTGTGGTATTACCCTGTTTAATAACAAACGTGGGTGCCGTTCCCCACCAGATGAACAATCAGCTCGACTCGACATTCAAACTAAAAAAATATCTGATTCTTCAAGTTTACCTACCAACACGTGTTGGTGCCACATATACGATGGTCTAAATGGTTAATTTGGATCCTTTTGGCGCAGTCGTGGTGGGACATATACCGTCTACAGTGGGTGGGTATCTAGGTACCCCCCACCTATTACTTATAAAAATATTTTTCTACATCAATTGTACATGTATCACCTAACGCCAGCCAATAAATGTTTCTTTCTTTCTTTCAAACCTTAAATATTCAGCAAAGTGAGGAATCGCCTGAATAGTATTATGAGGCAAATTTTAATAAGCAAAGATTAATCGACGTCCTTGAAGTGCGACAGATATGTGGTGTTCTTGAATACAGGCACAACTGCAACTGCAGGCACGTCTATTTTTTTGCGCGGTGCAGAACATCTTAACTCGATCTAGATATTTAATATTTAGACATTAGCTTTTATGAAATAAAGTTGATTTTGAACGTTCATTAACTTTTGTTGCGTGTATGAGTGTTACGTGTAATTTTACCTTTGCATGTGTAAGTGGAGCCGTATTTTTGGCAGATTTATATGAGTTATCGTTCTAGTTATCTTATTTCGATGCATCTAACTCATCATATATTGCGTACTCTTTCACAGTTTTCCATTAACTTCCAATTAATTACTTTATCTTGTAAGAGGTGTTTGGTCTTAGGTTATTGTACCAGTCTTAATTCATTGTGGGTTTGCAGATACCGTTAACTGGCTAGATTAACTTGAATATTCAAGTGGCATCGTGTTTTAATCAAGCTGGCACAGCTTATAAATTTAGCAGTTGGTGAACTAAATAAAACCGACTCAAAAAACAAAAGATAAAAATAAAAAAAATTGACTCGGTGCTTTCTACCATTACATTGAACAGACTCCATGTTTCCTGGTGCACGATGGTGGCTATCTTCGTCGTTGTAAATTCAAAACAAAAACAAATTAGTAAGGTGTAATTTAAAAAAGCTGCGATAGCTTAGAGGGGAGTGGTACGAACTTTCGAGACGCAATTCGCGGGTTCGAAATCCCAGAGGACACACCTCTGACTTCGTGTGCAGGTTTGTGTGAAGAAACCTGCATACCTGAGGAGAAGAGAAGTATGTGAAATCTACCAACCCGCTTAGGCCAGCCTGGTAGACTAACGCCTTATCACTCTCATTACTATAAAAGATCCATTGGCCCAGCATTGGGACAGTATATTATCATATCAGTTACACACATAGTCCTGATCCCACACTAGGTTAACCTGTATCGTGGGTATCGGGAACTGAGAGGGACTCGCGGTCCCACAACACCCAGATCCGAAACAAATATTTGTGGATCACACAACATTTTGTCTCGGTGTGGGAATCGAACCCACGGTCTCTCGCTTCGCAGCCGGCTGCTCACCGACTGCGCCACGGAGGCTGTCATAAGAATAAAAAGAAATCGGGTAAAAATAATTCCGCATACCGATGTAAGAATGATGTACGTAATTGTTGCTCAACATCTGTCCTGTCTTGTGTATAAATAGCAACAAGTGCTTTCAATGAGGTTGTCCCATTAACACAAGACAGTTCTAAAAAAATCACTCGGACCGATTAATTTCATGCTGTATAAATTTAATTGAATTCTATTCGTGCATATAGAGGTATTTAGGCAATTTATTAGTAATTCCAATAATGCGATGTCACGTCCTTATTGGATGGAAAATTCTAGGAAATTATTTTTTTATAATAGAAGCCTAGGATACCTAGCATTTTTTTTTTATTAACGATCAGGTCTGATAGTAAGCGTCAGGCCTGCCCATAAACAGAAGCAACACCACACAGAACTTTGAATCACGAAGCACTGTATGGCATTGGACTGCGCATGTCATCCCGAGACATAAGATGTTAAGTCTCATAATGCATATCTCACTGGCTTCAATGTCCTTCAAACCGAAACACAACTGTGTTTTCACACTGTTGCTTGGCGGCAGAAAAAGACCACACGAGATTTTGATTTTGTCGTCTCTTTTTGTCGTAGAAAACCAGTTTTATCTGGTTATCTCTATATATGTATATCGAAATTAACATGGTTGCATACAATACTCGACTCGTTATGTCAAAATTAGACATACATACATAACGGTAGGCAGCGGCCTAGCTATGCTCTGGCATTGCTGAGGTTCATGGGCGGCGGTGACCACTTACCATCAGGTGAGCCGTACGCTCGTCTGTCTATCTATGGCAATAATAAAAAAAAAAGACATAAAGTAGAGAAAATAGTACTTTCAACCTCGCTGTGGTATTTTGTCTACGAACCCTAACATGACGTAATGTTATCGAATGTTATCAGTTTTACCCGGGATATTTGTCGTCGATAGATATCTCGCGTGCGAGATATGTCGTCTTGCATATCCTGAGCCCGCTGATGGTAAGTGGACTCTGGAAGTTACACTTACCATACGAAAATCAATACCAAGCTGCCTCTGCACATCGGTTTGTGAGAGTTGTAATAATCCGGTCGAGCCGTCTTATTCATGCTTTAGCCGAGTGTCTACAGAGCGGCTCTGCTACATAAATTATGTTAAATAGGTAGGCAACTGCTTGACTGTGCTCTGGACGGAGATACGCTCGGCGAAATGTGGGTGTACTGGTTACACCTCTGCCTACCCATTCCCTACAGGCGTGAGTGCGTACGTACGTATTAAAAAAGAGGAGTTTTTCAATTCCTCTATAATTCCATGCAGAGCTTTGTAATTTAAAGTGCTGTGGTTTGTTGCTTCTGTTTATGATCAGGCGTGGCGCTTACCATCAGGCGCGCGAGTCTACTTTTTTTTACAGCTGTCTCATAATGGTCGATCAGTTTTAACAGTTTAGTAATCTACAAACTTAATGGCGCCATTGTGGCGTCATATATAACGGGTAACAGCAAACACATCGCGACGGTTTGAAAGTCGGGTTTTTGTAGATTTTAGTATAAATGAAAGTATTTTGATTTAAATAATAACTAAGAATGTGACAATAAATACCAAGTGCTTATTAAATAATCCGTCCCGACCTACCTCAACGAAACATGGTTTAATCCAGCTTAGTTTGCATAACAACCTCTTGGCGTAACGGTTGTTCGTTAATTTGTTATGTCTAGTGACAAAATTAGTAATCGGTAAGGTCAATGGTTCTTCACACTTGATAACTTGTACCATATCAAAGGTCCGACACAAAATACTAAGATTTGTGACTTTCTGAGGTACAATGACACTAGATTTTAAGGTAAATGTGATTGTTTTTATACGGAGTTCCAACATCAAACCAACGGGTATGACTATCGCTAGCCAATGAATTAGAGGGCAACAGGGTCGAGTGTTCGGGGGATGAAGAGGAAGAGGGGATTTTCAATGGAGTTTTTTTATTAGCTTGAATGACGAGACGAGCAGGTCGCTCGCTTGATGGTAAGCGCCGCGCCAGCCCATAAACAGAATCAACGCCACACAATTATATGCATGGCACTGGATTACGCTCATCAGCCCGAGACATAAAGTTTTTAAGTCTCATAATGTCTAGTAATTTCATTGGCTTGAATGTCCTTCAAATCGGACCGCTACAGTGCTCACACACTGTTGCTTGGAAATAGAAAAAGCATTGGTACCAACCCAGACGCTTCTTGAATGTCTTCAAGCGCTTAAAATTGTATCTAAACTCTAATCTATTTTGTATCGTCCACTTCAATCTCGTTATTTTTCGCATCCAATAGCTCGTTTGTTAGATTTTGTATGTGACATTCGAACTTAAAACTTAACAGATTACAAAGAACTAGCTTTTGCTCGCGGCTCCGCCCGCGTGAATAGACTTTTCCGAAATAAAACGTAGCCTATAACCGTCTCCAGGGTCCCATATATCTCTACATCAAAATTCATCAAAATCGGTTCAGTGATTTAGGCGTGAAAGCGTAACAAACAGATATATTTTTTTTCATAAAAAGTATCCTATGTTACTTCTTATACCTCCAAGAATATGTGTACAAAGTTTCATGATGATCGGTTAAGTAGTTTTCGCGTGAAAGCGTAACAAACAAACTAACATTCACATTTATAATATTAGTAAGTAAGTAAGTATGATCGTCCACTTCAATTTCAAGTTATTTTTCGCTCGTTTGTTAGATTTTGTATGTGACATTCGAACTTAAAACTTAACAGTTTATAAAGATTAGACCAACATCGAAATAGTTGTATTCGTTCGGTAGCCGTCCTAAAGCGTAAACCCCACTAAGAATTCACCCATTCGTATTATTGATCACTTGGCCGTTGTGTGTGTGACTCACACGTCAATTAATTGGGTCACATTGTAATGTTAGGGCCAAGTTGGGCGTTTTGTGTTACTTTTAAATTGAATGACACTCTGCTTTTAAGGGTTTGTGGAGCTCAAGACGTTTTTTGATGGAATCATTCATCGGAAGTACTTACAATAAGTACCCAGTGTTTAAATGATAGAGACGCTCTGTATGGTAGTTATGTCTACATATTTTTTTATGAAAACTTACATATGCTATGTCTGTGTCTTCGGAAGGGGTAGGCAGAGATGTAACTTGTGTGGAGCCGTTGTTCGCCGAATTTATTTCAGCCTCATGATGTGACAGGTGGCAAGCTTATTGCACACGGCATAAATTTAGCATAGCATAAGCGGACACAAATTCCAATGACAGTCAACCCATGTGTGATTTTTACCGACTTCAAAAAATTCTTTATTCGCCGCGTTTTTTTATTTATTATTTATTTTTTACTTTGTTTACATTAGAAAATTTATACAAATTGTGATTTTTCGATCTGCGTTTTGAACCCAAGACCACGACTATTTCTCGGCAAAGTACGTTGCCACTAGACCAATACGGCGATATTTTTAATGTATTTTTTATATGGGAAGACATTCGTTGAATTAGTGTTTAACGCTACATTAGAACTAGAGCCTTTCAGGGGATTTCTTACCTACATTTTGACGACTGCCTCGGTGACGCAGTTGTAATGCGTACGCCTCACGATTAAGGTCAACCCTGAGGTCTCGGGTTCGATCCCCAGGTCGGGTAAAGTGGTATTGGGTTTTTCTATTACGAAATGCTCAGTATCAGCCCGGATTCTGGAATTTGTGCCCGGAATGGCGATAGGCTCGCCCCCTATCACATAAGGGACGGAAATACGCTCGGCGAAATGTGGGTGTACTGGTTACACCTCTGCCTACCGGGGATTAAAGGCGTGAGTGTGTATGTTTTGACGAAGTTTTTTTTTTCATGAATGCCGAAACGAGCAGGTCGCTCGCCTGATTGTTGGCGCCATGACTGGTCATAAACAAAAGCAACGCCCCACAGAAATCTGAATAACAAAGTACTACATGGCATTGGACTGCGCTCGTCACCCCGAGACAAGATGTCAATGGCTCATATCGCCCAGTAATTTCACTGGCTTCAATGTCCTTCGAACCGAAAGACAACAGTGGTTAAACACTGCTGTTTGGCGGCAGAAATAGACAAATCAGTGGTACCAACCTAGACGGCCTTTCGCATACGAGGGGCCTACCACCTTGTAAATTTATTAATTTCTTTCAAAACCCCCAATGCTCCACATGTGTATTAAACTTTCATTCGCATGCACCATACCAGTTTAATTGCTATGGACAATAAAGACTTCCAAGTTCCACGCACTGCCGCGGTCTGCGATCGCGATCTCCGGCCGCAATATATGTTTCTAGTACATTTTGTATGAGATCGCGCGAGATATAAACGTCAGCGATCACATTGGGACGCAACGCGATCCGCGATTTTTGTTTTTAGTACATTTGTATGAGACTCACGCGATTTTACACACTGCTGCGATCCATACATCGATCTACCGAATTGTGTTGCCAGCATGTACGTATTATTGAATACTTACAAAAAATATTTTAGTTGGTGTTTTTTGATGCTACGCTCTTATCATCGTGGGATTAAAAAAATATGTATAAATTGTACATACGTAAGCAAAAACAAATAAATAACAATATCTTTGTCTTTATTTTTTCTATAAAGTAATATAATATTCTCGTATCGTTGTATCTTATTCTAAAAAATACTGTACCACCCGAAAAAAATTTAGTAGCCCTACCTAACATGACTGACGGCCTCTGATTTTTGGACTCTGAACGGTTCGCCAGAATAGATCGCGGCAGTGTCTAGCGCGCCGAATCTTGGAGAAAGGGTCGGCCCATTGTTTCTTTACTTAATGTAAGAAGTAATGTCTTCACGCTTTTACGCGAACATACATCATACAGATCTATTGAGGTCACTAAAGTCTTTTGGGTGGCTTTTTTGCGTAGGAATAAGTGAGCCGCACTGTAATTAAGGTCGTGTTTAACTTATTATTGTTAGTAAAAGATATTATGTTGATATTTTATGTTTTTTTTTTAAGTATAGGCCGGCAAACGAGCAAGTGGGTCACCTGATGGTAAGTGATCTCCACTGCCCATGTACGCCCACAATGCTAAAATAATCATAGGCGCGTTGCCGACCTTAAAGCAAAGGGATAAGTAAGGGATTGGGAAGGGGAGGGGAATCCGGATAGCGTGCTGCTACTTTACGCCGGTTTTCTGTGAGACAGTGGTAACGACCCGGACGAGCCGACCCATTCATGATGTAGACAGAATTGTCTACAGCGTGGCTCTACCACTCAGGATTTACAACCTATACACGCTGGTAATGGGCCAATGAGATTGTACATACTCATTGTCTTTTTTTCGTCCCCAGAGGCCATAGACCGAGCGAGGCTAGCGCGCGAGCGGCGCGAGGCAGAGCAGCGCAAGAGACTGGACGAACTGCGGGCACACGCGGCCGCCGCGCAGGCGCAGAGGGAGAAACGCGACGAGGACCGCCGCAAGCGCCAGGCGGAGCAGCGCGCCCGGGACGACGACAGGCGGCTGCAGGTAACCTCAAATGTAATGCACAATGTATAGTTACACTAATTTTGTGTGCAGTAACATTCAAATACAAGCTGTGATATTTTTTTTTTTTTATTATTAGATTGAATGATGAGACGAGCAGGTCACTCGTCTGATGGTAAGCGCCACGCCTGCTCATAAACATAAGCAACGCCACACAGAAATTTAAATAAAGCACTGCGTGACACTGGACTGCGCTCGACACCCCGAAACATAAGGTGTTGAGTCTCATAATGCCCAGTAATTACACTGGCTTCAATGTCCTTCACACCGGAACACAACAGTGCTTATACACTGTTGCTTGGCGGCAGAAATAGACAAAGCGGTGATACCAACCCAGCCGGTCTCTCGCAAACGAGGGACCTTACCACCTTGTGATAGCTCAGCGGGCAGTGGTATGGACTGTCGAGACGAAAGTCGCAGGTTCGAAACCAGCCCCAAGTGCATACAAAATTTGATAATTATCACTTGCTTTAACGGTGAAGGAAATATCGTGAGGAAACCTGCATACCTGAGAAGTTCATCATAAGAATTTAGAAGGTATGTGAAGTCTGCCAACCCACATTAGGCCAGCGTGGTGGACTAAAGCCTAATCCCTCTTATTCAGTAGAGGAGGCCCGTGGCCCAGCAGTTGGACGTATATATATAATATAGGGCTAGTATTATTATTATTATTTTTATTAACATTCAAATAGGACTGTCTCGGTGGCGCAGTTGTATTGCGTACGAGATACGACTGCTGTGCTGACATCAGATGAGATCTCTCGGGTTCGATCCCCGGGTCGGGTAAAAGTGATATTGGGTTTTCTATTACGAAATGATCAGTATTAGGAACTGTGCCCGATATGACGATAGGCTCGCTCCGTAATCTCATCATGGGACGGAAATAAGCTCGGCGAAATTTGGGTGTACTGGTTACATCTCTGATTTCCCCTTGGGAGATTACAGTCGTGAGTGCGTATGTATATGTATGCATATAGGTAAGATTCAAACTAGAACGATGAGCACGTCAATTTAGATTAGACAATTTGTTCTTGAATATGAAATCTATTTTTAAACGACTTCTAAAAAAAGGAGGAGGTTCAAAATTCGGCTGTATTTTTTTTATGTTTGTTACATCAGAACTTTCCGACTGGGTGAACCCATTTTGATGATTCTTTTTAAGGAATGATTCCGAACTTGGCGGCAAACCACAGACCGCAAACTGCTATGACAGCCAACCGCAGCGGGACTACAGGCGTCTATATATTATTTCGGTTATGCTGGTGGGTGGAAGGTGCCTCGTATGTAAGAATAGGCCGTCTGGCTTGGTACCACCGCTTTGTCTATTTCTGCCGCCCAGCAGCAGTGTGAGGTGTTTCGATTAAAGAACATTGAAGCCAATGAAGTGACTGGGCATTATGAGACTTAACATCATATGTCTCGCGCAGACGAGCGCCGTTCAGTGGCATGCAGTGCTTTGTACTTCAAGGTTCAGTGTGGTGTTGTTTCTATTTATGGTCAGGCGTTTCGCTTACCATCAGCCGAGCGACCTGTTGTTTCGTTATTCAAATATCATAAAAAAATATGAATACTGAAATTATTCGTCTTTTAACTAAAATTTGGAATGTTCATTATATTTCTGTTTTTTATACCGACTCCAAATAAAGGAGGAGGTTCTCAATTCGACTGTTTTTTTTATGTTTGTTACCTCAGAACTTCCGACTGGGTGAACCGATTTTGATGATTCTTTTTTTATTTGAAAGCTGGTGCTTACCGCGTGGTCCCATTTATAATTTGGTTCAGATCTGACGACGGAGACCGGAGTAGAAAAATAAAATTCCACAACGGACAACAGTATACTCGTCGCGATTGTGTTATTGTATTGGAATTCACATGTTATTGCTGTAACTACCACTAAACAATGAAAAATAAAAAAAACGTTTAACAAAACTAGAATCGGTGCCTGTGTCGCTACCGGACAAATAAAATTGCACCGACTCCAAAGAGACCTATAGAGCTTGTTATTTTTAAACCATATAAACCATTTTTTTTTTTTGACTTTTCAGTTTTTATTTTGAAATCGGTTTCTATGCTTTGTTAAACTTTTTTTTTTTTATTTACGGAAACGTAGTTCAAAACCTAAACAATAGATCAAAATAACTCTCTCTAAATTCACCGGCTTCCGAAACCCATTTAGAAATCTGCATTTGAATGCACAAGCACTAAGTGTCGAGTGTAGAAAGGACACTTCACCAAACGTTTTTAACGTTTTATGTAAACACGGCCAAAACATACAGAAAGTGCACTTGAGCGGTGCGTGGTGGTAGTCCATGCTGCGTAGTCGTAATCAGAGATTATTTAGTGGGGGGTCAGATCCCCGTAAAGTCATGTAGGTGTATTGCTTTTGTAGCGCTACAGCGCGGTGCTGTAAACTATAGATACGTGTGAATTCAAGTATGTGTATAAGTGTGTATCTCACGGTACAACAAGTGTTAATTAATAAAGTCTAAATACCACAATCATCCCCATTTCTGACCTTTTAATGGCCGTTCCCTATATTTTGTCTATCGCAAGATTTGCTTACTATCGTTAGTCTTTTGACAGATCTTCCATACAAGATGTGTCAAAATTGTACTGCCAGTAAGCAAATCTGTCGATAAGTCGACAACGCATCCATTATTCTTCTGGTATTATGGGTGAATACTCAAAAGCCTCTGTGGCGCTAAGAGCAAGTAGCCGACTGGGTTCATTAGGCCGCGGGTTTTATTCCCGCGAGACAAATGTTTGTGTGATCCACAAATATATGTTTCGGATGTGGGTGTTTTCTCCCCAGAGGGGTAGACGTCAGGCAGGCGGCCGGCCGTAAAAATGACAAGCCAGCTTTTTCTGTAGCATATGTTAAAAAGTATGTTTCGCCGACCTCACGGCGAGTGGGATGAGGGCAAGTGGAAGAAGATTGTGGGTATTCATGGACGATTACTTACCTTAATTGCTTTTTAGCCGGCTTCTATAAAAGCGGGCGCATCGATAGTATTGAATGGAGCAATCATACTTCATACTAATATTATAAATGTGAATGTAAGTTTGTTTGTCACGCTTCCACGCGAAAACCACTTAACCGATCATCATGAAACTTTGTACAAATATTCTTGGAGGTATAAGAAGTAACATAGGATACTTAGGAAAAAATAACTATTTGTTTGTTACGCTTTCACGCCTAAATCACTGAACCGATTTTGATGAACTTTGATGTAGAAGTAGATGGGACCCTGGAAACGGTTAAAAACTACGTTTTATTTCGGAAAAGTCTATTCACGCTGGCGGAGCCGCGAGCAAAAGCTAGTGTAATATAAATCGATAAGATATTATTAGTGCATCCTAGATTACTTCCTTACAGAGATGAATTCAGTATTCAAGGTATCAATCCAGTATGTAGTATTTATAGGCTTTTATTGCATAGTGATTAATAAATAACCATCAATGGCTGGATTAACGTCAAGTAAAGTGCGTCAAGTCGCGTGTTAAGATAAATATTTATCATGTATGGTAATTCCAACCTCCTTCGGATGCCACATGTGCAAATATGGTATTCTCTTGTTAAACAGAATATATCATTGTATTTTCTTTGCTAATTTACTGTTATATGACTGCCTCGGTGGCGCAGTTGCAATGCGTACGCGTTACGACTGAGGCTGACGCTGTGGTCTCTGGTTCGATCCCCCGGGTAAAATTGAGTTTTTCTATTACGAAATTATAAGTATCAGCCCAGAGTCTTGAATTGTCCTGTATGACGATAGGCTCGCCCCTTATCACATCATGGGACGGAGATACGCTCGGCGAAGTTTGGGTGTATTGGTCCACACCTTTGCCTACCTCTTCGGGGATTACAGGCGTGAGTGCGTATGCATGTATGTATGTTTACTGTTATATTGATCTTTTAGGGTTCCCTACCCAAGGGATGCTAGCGAAACCCTGTTAATTAGCAAACGCCCCCTGTGTGTGTCTATCCCACATTTAAAATTCACTATCTTTTGAACTATAATAGGTAGATGACCAATTTACACAGAATATATTGTTGTAATCGTGCATATCCTAACAAGCAATTGTGTGAAAGCACTGTTGTGTTTCGGTTAGAAGGAAATTGAAGCCAGTAAAATTACCGGGCATTATGTGACTTAACATCTTATGTATCGGAGTGACGAGCGCAGTTCAATAACATGCAGTGTTTTGTAATTCAAGATATGTGTGGTGGTGCTTCTGTTTATTCTGTTTATTTTTATTTTCCTCCGTTGTCGTCTCAAACATGTTTTGGCAGATCCCAACGACTCCATCACAGTAGCTATCGAAGCAGCACTTTCTCTGCCCAATCCGAATCGCAATAATAATACGCGACCCCGACATAGGACACGCCTACGAGTCCGTAGAACTCCCACAACTGACCGTCGGCACAATGATGTGCAGAGACGGCCCTAAACTATACTCCCCAGCGATTGCTCAAGCTGAGGACTGAGCCTTCTAAAAGGCGCCTCTGTGCTTAATCGCTGCTAAGTACATTATACATATTTCTGGCTAGAGCGCCATAAGCGCCGGCTTTATTGTCAGGTGAAGCTGTAAAAGCAATATAAGCTAACAGCACAAATCCATTCGAAAAAAAAAACCTTCTGTTTATGGGCATGCGTTGCGCTTACCATCTAATTACCTGCTCGTTTCGTCACTCAAGTTAATTAAAAAAAAACAATATAAAGTTAGGGCGAGGCCGACTCCCACATTTTTTACTGTTCATATTAAGGAAAGATTAAAAGAGATGGGTCACGGGCCACACTCTGCATGCCGCCGTGCGGCTCTGCACACTTTCACTCTATAAAATAATAGTAACGCTAACGGTGAAAATTAGAAACTGTTTAAAACCCGCCGCGATGGAAAATAATATACTAATGTACTTAATAATAAGTTCACTTGTCAAGGTTCGGTAGATACGTTGCGCCTGATACGCTTAATGGAAGTTCATAATTTATGTTATATTGATTGTTAAGTAATTGTGACGGAAAATGGATATAGCGGGATTTTATATAATCCATTTTTACCTTTTTTTGTAGCATAGGCCGGCAAACGATCAAGTGGGTCACCTGATGGTAAGTGATCTCCACTGCCTATGTAGCCCACAATATAAGAATCATGGGCGCGTTGCTAAGCCGTAAGGAAAGAGATAATTAAGGGATTTAGAAAGAGAGGCGGATTTGGGCCTCAGGAATCACCTGACACAAAAAAAACAAAGCGGTTCTCTTTTTGTCTGTATATGTATACATATACATATTGATCTTCTCCGCGAATGAGGGGTTAGGCCATAATCCACCAGGCTGGCCAGCGGGTTGGCAGATTTCACATACCTTTTAAATTCTTATAACTTTCAGATATCCAAGTATGCTCAAGATGTTTCCCATACAAAAATAAACAACGTGTTACAGATAGGTGTGGTCAACTTATAGTGTACGATATAAGTATTTTGGCCCATAGTAACAAATCAGATAACATTACTAGGATATAAATAAAGCAATTTCTTTTTTATCAATTGAGTAACATGTCGATATTCGACTAATAGCTTTGTATAGCACTAAATGATAAACAGCTGGTACGAATGAAGCCATTACAAGGCCCGCAGGGGTAGTGAACTAATTTTATAGTGATGTGATCGATCTTAATAAACGAGTGATTAAAATTAGCATAAAATTTTAGAATATCTACATTTTGGTAAGATCCTGGAGGTATATAAACTCACTGTCGTGTATGCAATGCCCCTTAAATATGACCACACCTTTCTGTAACACGTAGTATACAGACGCATTGAAACCCTCTTCTTTGTAAGCGGTTAAAAATCCATAGACATTTGTTTTCTGAGTACGCTCACGTGCATAATAAGATGCGGGTCAAATGCAAATTGAATTGACATTGTAATACTTGGTTATAAGGTACTTGTACCGGCCTGAATAGCGACCTCAAGGACATGAGTCACTTGTGGACATAGTGAGTCATTGATAAAAAGACTATCCATGCTGGTTTTTTTTCCGTTGGCCGGTAAACGAGCAAGTTCGTCACTAAATGGTAAGTGATCTCCACCGCCCATGTACGCCCACAATACCAAAAGGATCATGAGCGCGTTGCCGACATTAAAGGAAAGGGACAATTAAGGGATTGGGAAGGGGAGCGGGATTTGAGCCTCCGGATATCTCACTCACCATACGAAACACAGCAGCAAGCTGCTACTTTACGCCGGTTTTCTGTGTGACTGGTAACGACCTGGACCAGCCAGCCCATTCATGTTGTAGACAAACCTGTGGGAGAATACCTGAAACATACATTATTGACAGCCTCTGTGGAGCAACGGGCGAGTAGCCGGCTGCGAAGCGAGAGGCAGTGAGTTCAATTCCCGCACCGAGACAAATGTTTCTGTGA
Source organism: Mimas tiliae (assembly GCA_905332985.1). Classification (NCBI taxonomy): domain Eukaryota; kingdom Metazoa; phylum Arthropoda; class Insecta; order Lepidoptera; family Sphingidae; genus Mimas; species Mimas tiliae. Next base: position 1,925,912 of record HG995260.1, on the reverse strand, counting down.
TCCACAAATATTTGTTTCCGGTTTGGGTGTTGTGGCACAGTAAGTCTTTCGTAGTTCCTGATACTGGTTAACCTAGTGTGGGGTCAGCACTAGGTGTGTCACTGTTGTGGGTGTACGTTCCTCACCCGAGACGTAAGATGTTACTCTCATAATGCCCAGTAAACTAACTGTATTCAGTGTCCTTCAAACCGCAACCCAATAATGCTTGCCCACTACAGTTTGGCAGCAAAAATAGACAAAGGGGGAGTAATAAAAAATATATTTCGAAAAAAGAACAATCTAGTTGCCAGTGGCGAGCCTAATCGGCGCATTTCCTGCCAACATAACGTGCTAGCGGCACATTGCAACAATGCAGATTGTCTGCGGAATCAATTAGAACCTTCTCGGTTACGTGCGGCAATTAGCATGTTTCGGACACAGGGTTGCCAACATTGACCATGTATTTTGGAGCTTTGTTGGCTTCCCTTCTAAATGGTGAATCGTGACTGACTCTAGGAAAGACTGTATCGTTTGAAGCCACAAATGGCAAATACAAATATTTGATGTCGAATGTAGAGCATCTTGCGGGCTTAGCATAAGTGACTCTAGATAATTTTGTCGTTACGTTTTGTCCTGAGATAACCAGTTTTATCTGGTTATGTCTAATGTCACGCCACGAGAAATACTGTAGTCTCGTTTTCTAGTTATATCTCTTATCACACTATGTTAGTATTTACTGTACAAACGCGAAACTAGTTTATATAAAAAAAATATTTTAAATAAATTATTTATTTTCAATGAATTTCAATAAAATTGAAATTAATCAATTAAATTCAATTAATTCTTTTTTATGAATTGTCATCGGTCCTTGATAGTCTGCCAAATTTCGAGTTAATCCGTCGTTTTGAAGGGGATCAAAATAATGTTCAAAGTTTCCGTTAAATATATACGAGTACCTACCTACGTATGAAGCTAATAAAAGCGTGTTAAAAATCTCGTTGAGCAAGTTGACAAGTTGTGGTTAACCAATCTGAGATTGCAACCCTGCACTTCACAGTTTCTCACCCTAAGTAAGCTGTCACTAGACCTTTCATTATACCTGGCGTATGACCCCCACAACCTGCAACGAGAACCATGTTTCGCCATTGTGTTTGGCATTTATTGATGCCCCGTGTATTTTGATGATGCTATGTATGTTGTGTATACATTAGTTGATATGATTTATATATATAAGTTTCTTTATTTTGTACTGACTTGTTATAAGCGCTATTTTAATTGCCTACATGATTAATAAAACTATTTCATTTCATTGGCTCGTCCGTTAATCATCAGAGTGTACCACGTGCAGATGAGGTTGGATTTGGCCTACGATGTTAGTGGCCCCTTACACCATAGGTAATAATAACTTTTGAGGAACTTCAACTCGTGAGGCGATAATAACAAAACCTCTAAAGCAATTTGCTTACAATAAATAAAAAATTTGATTGGTAGAGCCACGCTGTAGACAGTTTTGTCTACAGCATGAATGGGCCGGCTCGTCCGGGTCGTTGCCACTGTCTCACAGACGACTGGCGCGGCGTAAAGTAGCAGCTTGCTGCTGCGTTTCGTACGGTGAGAGAGATATCCGGGGGCCCAAATGCCCCTTCCTGTCCCAATCCCTTTCATTTAAGGTTGGCAACGCGCCCGTGATTCTTTTGGTATTGTTGGCGTACATGGGCGATGAAGATCGCTTACCATCAGGTGTCCCACTTGCTCGTTCGCCGGCCTATAAAAGAAACAATTATAAATAACAATTGGCAACCCTATACCGATAGGCGCTCGGCGTGCTGCGGCCGACTCGGTGCTGTCTCGCGTTTTGTCGACTCATACTTTTACTTTACAAGATTTGATTGAATTGTTGAATCTGTGTCATAACTCATAACATTGTAATCTTGCGTTGTGATCTAAGAGATGTCTAATTCTTATTTCCGAAGATCGTGGATGTTATTATTCATAAGCAAATATTGTTACTAACACACATTGGATTCTCTGAGTTCGAAATAAAAAATAATTTATTTTATTTCTTTTTATTATTAGTTTCTGTCCAACAAGTAAAGGTTAGGTCCCTAGTATGCGAAAGTCCTGGTTGATTCCACCGCTTTGTCTATTTCTTCCGCCAAGCAGTAGTGTGTAAGCACTGATGTGTTCCGGTTTGAAGGGCATTGAAGCCAGTGAATATACTGGGCATTATGAGACTAAACACCTTATGTCTCGGGGTGACAAGCGCAGTCAAGTGTCATGCAGTGCTTTGTTATTTAAAGTTCTGTGTGGTGTTGCTTCTGTTTATGGGCAGGCGTGACGCTTACCATAAGGCGAGCGAACAGCTCGTCTTGTCATTCAAGCAAATAGAAAGAAACTCACTTTCGCATTTATAATATTATTTAGGAAGACCACTCTAATTGTAACAAGTTTGTATCAGATCATTATCACGCGTTTATATATCCGAAGTAGATGAAGATTGTCGAAGCGCATAACTTTAGTCGTAGTGCTATAATGTAGACATGGGATAAATCCTGTGGACACTATAATTTCTATATAATAATTTGGCACACGGACCGCTATTCAATCTAAATATGAGAATATTACTAATTTCCTAAATGCGTAGAATCACTTTATGATTGTGTGGGATTAGAGAATGACCTCACTGATGACACGAAAGTTTTGATATTATGGCGTTGATTTGATTTTATATTTAAAAAAACAAAGTTAGATTAATACTATAAATATATAAATTTACTGAGTAAACAGTCGAGTAGTCGAGTGGTAGAGCCACGCTGTAGACTATTTTGTCTACAGCATGAATGGGCCGGCTCGTCCGGGTCGTTACCACTGTCTCACAGAAAACCGGCGTAAAGTAGCAGCTTGCTGCTGCGTTTCGTACGGTGAGTGAGATATCCGGAGGCCCAAATCTCCCTCCCCTTCCCAATCCCTTATTATCGCTTTACTTTAGGGTCGGCAACGCGCCCATGATTCTTTTGTATTGTGTGCGTACATGGGCGGTGGAGATCGCTTACCATCAGGTGACCCACTTGCTCGTTTGCCGGCCTATACTATAAAAAAAAAAAACTTATAGGCCTACTTGCACGACGATCCTAAATCGGGTTAAACCCACTAAACTTGTTTACTTATGTTAAATTTTCATATGATTTGACGTTTTCTAACAGGTGACAGGAAAGGTTTAGTGGGTTATACTCATCGAAATAAGATGAGAAGAAACGTAACTCAAGCAAAAAAATGACCCCACCAAAACTATGTGCATGGGGGCGGGGCTATAAAAGTCTGTGCAACTCGTTCATTTATCAATTCATAATAATTGATTCATGATCTCTAGTTGACACTTAATACGTATGGGTGACCGCTTAGTGGTGTTTTTGAACTGAGCGTCTCCGTGCTTCGGAGGGCACGTAAAGAAGTCTGTCCCAACTGAGGGGCTAGCACGGAAACTTGCGAAAAGTTATTCGAGCTGTCATCGACAACAATTTCTTTGAGATTTTAGTACAGCGCCTCTATCGTACGTAAAAGAAACTAATTTATATGGAATATAGACCAATGATATTTAAGGAATTATCTATCGAGCCCTCGATACCTTTACATTACGATTTCGATAGTTTTCCGTGCTAGCCCCTCTGTTATCAACTGAAAGCAGTCGTACAACCAAGTCGGAGGCCTTCGGCCGGCTTGAAAACTTTGACCCTGTTGGCGATTAACCATTCGATATAGAAATGAAATGAAATGATAGTTTGAAATAGTTGAAATGAAATAGTTTATTAATCATGCAGGCAATTAAAATAGCGCTTATGACAAGCCAGTACAAAATAAAGAAACTTAGGTATGTATAGAAATCATATCAACTAATGTATACATAACATACATAGCATCGTCAAAATACACTAGGCAATTACACTAAATTGTTTATTTGTTGTCTTTTTATTTTACATTTTACATTGTAACAATATTTGTAATATTATGGAAACATCCATTATTAATTATTAAATATTTTGAGTCGATATAGAATAGAATGTTATATTGTTATATTGACTGCCACGGTGGCGCAGTTGTAATGCATACGCGTTACGGTTGAGTCAAACGCTGAGGTCTCGGGTTCGATCCCCGGGTCGGGTAAAGTGGTATTGGGTTTTTCTATTACGAAATGCTCAGTATCGGACCGGAGTCTGGAATTTGTGCCCGGTATGGCGATAGGCTCGCCCCCTATCACATCTTGGGACGGAGATACGCTCGGCGAAATGTGGGTGTACTGGTTACACCGCTGCCTACCCCTACTTATACTTACTGCCTACTTATATTGATTCTGGCTTAAGAATGGGACGTTTCTTCTAGTAGATGTCGTAAATTTTCCATAGTGACAAAGTTGCATAATGGGTGCCAGACAGCAATATATTTAAATGCTATTGGTAGAAAGCTGTTGCAGTTTGTATATTGTGTTATTATGTGAAAATACATCGGTACGACTTCTCCGTAAATATAGACGTGTCATATACATACATACATACGTATTCACGCCTGTACCTACTCCCCGAAACGAGAATTTGATGTGATAGGTGAGCCTATCTCTATACCGAGCACAAATTCCAGACTTCGGGCTAATACTAAGTATTTCATGATAGAAAACCCCAATATAACTTTATCCGACCCGGGGATCGAATCAGAGACCTCAGCACAGTAGGCGTACCGCGTACGCATTACAACAGTGCCACCGAGGCAGTATTATAAAATAAATTAATGAATGTATTTATTTAAGTTTATTTCAACAATAAAATCATGATGTGATGATACGAGTATGCTTAAACGAGGAATGACAATGTTTCATAGCACATTATAAGTTCGTGAATCACAACCGCATACTTTAACTACGTATCATAGCTGGATCTTATAAATAGTAAACATTTGAGTGGTACAGCCACGCTGTAGATACTTTTGTCTACAGCATGAATGGGCCGGCTCGTCCGGGTAATTACCACTGTCTCACAGAAAACCGGCGTAAAGTGGCAGCTTTCTGTAGCGTTTCGTACGGTGAGTGAGATATCCGGAGGCCCAAATCTCCTCCCCTTCCCATTCCATTAATTATCCCTTTCCTTTAAGGTTGGCAACGCGCCCATAATTATTTTGGTATTGTGGGCGTACATGGGCGGTGGAGATCACTTACCATCATAAAAACTAAAGAATTAAAACTAAACTAAAAAATATTTATACATACACACGCACTCACGCCTGCAATCCCCGAAGGGGTAAGCAGAGGTGTAACCAGTACACCCACATTTCGCCGAGCGTATTTCCGTCCATTCATTAAAAAATATTTATAGAAATTAAATACATGCGTTGAATAGAGAACCTCCAAAAATTTTTTCGTTTGTTAAAAATCGGCGCCACATGTTGGCATATCGCGTAACATACACTGAACATACAAGAATCATGGACGCGTTTTAACCTAAAAGGAAATGAATAATTAAGGGATTGGGAAGTTGAGGGGGCTTTGGGTCTCCATATATTCTATTAGCTATCTTAATACCCAATCTTAAGTTAATTTATTTTTTTATTTAATTATTTGTATTTGTATCGCCAACGCAACGCACATTAATTGAGTACAATATTATCTTACAATAGTAGTCTTAAGCTAAATGTCGTTACAATGTGAGGCGAACACGGCATGCATATTAACAAGAGCAAAAGAACATAAAGAAATAGGATAAGTATAGTAAAAACATATCAATAATAATGAACAGTTACATTTTATAATAATTTGTCTGATAGTTGGTGTTCCAAAATGGCGTTCCGGAATTTAATTCAATATATAATAATCTTAAATAACAACTTTACGTGCAGTTTAATACTTCAACAGCTTGCGCTATTTTGGTAGTCATAAATAAACGAAATCTAATCTAATCTCGCAATGCCGTAACCGAATTTCCTTACAATAACAAAATTGATTAGCGTTTCATTACTATAGATACGATCGATGATCAATTTATACACGAGCCTTGTAGTTGCTAAAACGTTGAATAATAAATAAATACACCCAACAGTCACACACATAGTCCGGACCCTACACTAGGTAAGCCTGTATCGTGGGTATCAGGAACTACGAGGGACTTGCGGTCCCACAACACCCAGACCCGAACCAAATTTTTGTGGATCACACAAATATTTGTCTCGGTGCGGGAATCGAACCCACGGCCTCTCGCTTCGCAGCCGGCTACTCGCCCGCTACGCCACGGAGGCTGTGATAATGTTCGGTAAAATGTAAGTTGGCAACCAACATCTTAGGCTCAAAGCCAACGTCATCTGCAAATGGTACACTCTGCTGATTAACGGACGAGGCATTGGCGAAACTTGGTTTCCGTTGCGGGTTGTGAGTGTCAGATGGCGGTTCGCCCCACATAGTACTTAATCAACTGTCAAATCATTATGGGAAGGCGGACCATGGCATTAACCGGGATAACGCCAACCAGAAATAAAGGTAGAAATGGTCTAAGTGGGTTGTCTTTACAATTCTTCTTACGTAGATTTCGACCCAGATATATTGCATTACAGAAATAAATACATTATTATACTACCTACAGAAATATTATGGAACCACCCTTCTTAATCCTCATTCCGTAGGTGGGCAATGCAGTCATTAATCTTTTGTCTTTATCACACCTTTACGGCTATATGGATTTGAATGAAATTTGGCGAACAGGTAGACTATGACTTGCATTAAGGCTACTTTTATCCCGGCAAAAGAGTCTGGGAATTCAAATCTGTCTTTATCCCGCAACGAAATGAATCAAATAGAAAATTAGGGAAGAGTTGGAAATAATAATTGTCCACTCTCCTCCATAGCAAAGCAATTTTTTTGTCGAATAGTTCAGTCACCTGTAAATGTATTTGTCGGTCCAACAGTAGGCAGTAATCAGTGCACATACAGTGAAAACCCCGTCATAGTGATTCGAGTTTGCTAGTCGCGTTTTGGAATTAACTAATGCATATTATCCAATTACTTTGTAAGCATAGCTAATGCGAGTTGCGACTGATTAAAGTTATTTGCGTCTTGCTTCGTCTTGGTTTTTATTTACGTAAAAGGAATCAGTTTCATCTCTATTGAAGGAAAAATGTCCATTGACCGTCGCGTTGTAGAATTTACAAGTACGGGTTTACAATACTAGATGGTAGGTCTCTCGTATCGGTCACTTATAATTTTACAACTGGTCTTAGATCAATACTCCTTAAAAGATACCTACTCGTATTCATTCATTTAATAAGTGTCTCCAAACAGATGAACCATTACTAATAATCTCCTCTAGTTTCATGATTATACAACGTGTTTCAGAAAGGCGTGGTCAAATTTAAGCAACGTATATTGTACGACATAAGTCTTTTAGTCCCAATAAATAAAGAATTTTCTTTTTTATTGAATACGTAAGATGCCGATATTCGACATGCAACTTTGGACAACACTAAATGATAAATAGATGATACGAATGAAGCCGTTACTAGGCGCGCATTGGTAATGCAAATAATTTATGGTGAAAGGAGTGATTAAAATTTGCGTGAAATTTTAGTAAGTATGTCTAGATTTTGACAAGATCCGGTACATACACTCCCTGTTAGGTGTAAGTAACGACCTTCAAATATAACCACACCAAAATATCAGAATTCAGAATTGATTGACAAAACCAGCTGAATTGCGTAATATACGCAAAGCTGGCTTGGATGGTAACGTAACATTCACAAAGAACGATTTAGAAAAAAAAGAGCGAACAGCTCAGCTCGCCGTACTAACTACACGAATGCTCGCTTTGTAATATATTACATTACGTTCAAATACAGGTCAATCGGCGACCGAACATCCATATTGTTTTCTCACATTTCTTCTGGCATGACGTGTGTATGCAGACTTACATAACTCGTCCTTGCCGTGATGATGTCATGCGGTCACGTTTAAGCATTCCGATGATTGTTTAACGTGAATAATAACCAAATACAACATTATAATGACTATGGTGTATCTAACTTGTCTTAAGTAGGCTTGTTGTTATGTCCCAATTTGTTCGCCTTTATTTTGACCTTCAGATCATTGTTTATGTTCACACAATAGCCACACAATTTAAATGTTATGATTCCAATACCGATCGATCGGAATTCAGTTCAAGAGTAAGGCCGCTGGAGTTAGTAATTATCAGCTTCGCTTCACCGCTGTTGTAAGAAACTTTGTGGTGACGGGCAGACGTAGAATTAGAATAGACCAGGTGTAGTGACTAACTTCAGCCCAGTCAAGTCCTTTTGCAGGTATTGTGCAATGACACAGACACTTTATCTAATAAATAAGCCAAAATTCAGATGGAGTCAACATAAAAAAATTGACTAACTACATAATATGCAATTATTTTAGGCAAGCGGCCGGTCGTAAAAACTACAAGCCAAATCTTTCTGTAAAAAGCATGTCGCGCCGACTCTACTATAGGTGGGATAAGGGCAAGTGGAAGAAGAGAGTATTATGCTTATTAGTTGTGAATTTAAATATACAGAGTATATGAGAGTGTTGATCCCAACTGCATAGAAAGTAGTAGTAGGATATCCATAGACTAATCTATTCAGGTGACCGGGTCATTAATTACACAACACATTCTATTGTCGATGATGTCATACGTCGTAAACGTGCGCGTGCGCAAGTGCGTACTCAGATAAATCTCGGACGGAAATACGGTACAAGTGACTGAACTCGTCTCAATCATTGTCTAGTTTATTGTGATGCGATTACGCTTCAATTTTAGGCAACTCTGGTAATATTTTTGAAAGTGTTGACGAAATGACACTTAACCTGTTGATTAACCTCCATATTGAAATGTCACTTGTTGAAAAAGTTAAAGTTTAAATGTTAATGTTAAGTTACGTCGAAAGTTATTAGATACATTATTTAGAAGTTCCAAGTTAAAATGCATGCACATAAATGTTAATTATAGGTACCTAGCTTTTAAATAAGAAAATGAGAATATATACCCTAAATGTAATATAGTCATGGAAATCTGTATTGAATTATAAGCACCTTGTTACTAACACAGTGGGTGTAATTGATTCTGAAACGTGACCCTTGAAAACCTGTCCACGATGTTTTCCTGATGAGTACAAGTAACTTAACACCCAATGAAGCAGATGGTCACTCTGAATTCCAATATGCCGTTGTCTCACTGTACTTTTATTCCAATAATTTATCAGATTAATACAGGACAGTTACTTAAGGTATTTAGGTTCGAGGCGATTCGGCAATGTTTGGTTTTTACGAATTAGTACGAATATACAATGTTTTTATTTATTTGCTTGAATGACGAGACGACCAGGTCGCTCGCCTGATGTTAAACGTCACGCCTGCCCATAAACATAGCAACGTCACACAGAACTTTGCATATCAGAACTCTGAACTACGTCATCCCGAGACATAATATGTTAAGTCTCATAAGGGCCAGTAATTTCACTGGCTTCAACGCCCTCAAACCGGAACACAACAGTGCTTTGTCAGACCTGACGGCCTCTCGTATACGAGGGACCTATGACTTATTTACAAGGTAAATCTAATATCGTAACCGTTTTCTATTAGGTCATCATCATCACAAGTCCATATTTTCGAAATAAATAGAAAAGAAAGCATAATTTTAGTCGTAGTAGTTTCACCTATGAAGCTAAGCTTTTTAGCAGTTCGAAGGAAATTGTTTCAAAATTTTCGATTGAAACTCCGTAAAAGAATTTAAACGGAAATCCTTTTATTATAAACGATTTCTTTTAGTTATTTTTTCATCCGTCTAATGTTTCCGGTCTTGGTCTTGTGAAAAATGCCCGCTATAATCGCTTTTATGTTAAATATTCATGCGATATCGCTTTGGTTGACGGTTTAAGGATAAATCCGATCCAATTTCAATTACCAATGACCGTATATTATAACCTTATTTGGATGAAATATTTTCCGGATCTTTGAACGGTGTTTTAAAGAACTCCTTCGGTTCTAGAAGTAAATAATATCAGCCCTGTATTATATACAAGCCATTGGGCACGGTCTTACTCTATTGAATAATTAGTTGGTTAGCCCTTAGTCCACCATGCTGGCCTACTGCGGGTTGGCAGACTTCAATACCTTCGAAATCAAGGAGCACTTCTCTAGAAGTTTTTGAAGTATAAACATTTGAATTATAATTAATGGAATTTTATTCCCCATCCTCTTGGCTTCGAAATGTTTATATTTGGCTTGATCTTCATCCCTATCCTCGCCATCTTGTTCCGTATCAGTAAATTTTGAGGAGATCCACCTGGGACACGTCCATTGAAACTTCAATAACGTACATGCCATATATATCTTCAAACGTTACCACTAGTTACGTGGGTTAATTTGACCACATTAGGCGCGGGTCACCGCCTGCGCACATTGGCCAACGTGATTTGAGAAATTCATCGCAATCTCTTAAAGTAGGACAGTGTAATGTCTCTTAGGCTAATGTATTCTTTCACCATTTGAAAATAACGTGGTGGAATGAATGAATAGATGTGTGGTGTGATGCCGCGAGTTTGACTCCCGAAACGAGACATATAGTTGGACAAACTTACAGACAAAGATTCACAAACAAGCAAGTGCTTCACCTGATGGAGGAGATGATTTTTTTAGTAGTAGAGTCTGGCAAACGTGCAAATGGTTCACCTGATGGTCAGTGATCTCCACCGCCCACGAACATCCACAATACCTGAGGATCATGGATGCGTTGCCGACCTTAAGTTGCTGACCTTAGCAAATGGATAATTAAGGGAAGGGGATTTTGCCCTCCGGATATCTCACTCACCGTGCGAAACGTATCAAGCTGCTACTTCACGTCGCGTCGATTTTCTGTGAGACAGTAGTAACAAACCGGTCGAGCCGGCACATTCATGCAAATATAGACACAACTGTCCACATCGTGTTTGAGTTTCCAGCATATTCACTTCGCGTCGATATGTTGTGAGATAGGAGATCCCGGTCGAATCGATTTTGATGTTTTGTGGCATCATGGGATCAAAAGTCCATAGTGCCTGATACCCCACAAGACTTGTTAGTGTGGGACGTGACTATGTGTGTGCAGTGTGATGTATATGTTTATAAGCGAGTCATGATAAACGTGCCATGTGGATTATTATGATACTAGTTTAAAGTGGTTGTCTCGATAATTGAGTGACATGTTATACTATCACGCTTTGTATGCTTGAAGAGGTAGGAATTAATGCAATGAATTTACACATTTTGAATGGGGTGTATCACTGATTCGGGCATCCATGTCTTGTAGAATTAATGTTCTGGAAGTGAATAACAAAGATTAGCTTGATGTCTTTTCACCAAGATCTCTTTATGCTGCCTAATTTTATTGCACTAAAATACAAAAATTTAGACTTAACTGCCGCACTCAGAGATGACATGATGACATCTCATAACTATTCGTCCCGGTAACGGAGCATAGGTACCTATAGCGGTTTAATTTTTATTTTAGTCCCGACCTTTCGAAAGCTTTTCAGCCTTCGTGGCCTTTTCAATCTCTCCCATGACCACGAAGGCTGAAAAGCTTTCGAAACATCGGGACTAAAATAAAAATTAAACCGCGATAAAATCCATATAAACTAGTTTTATTTCAATACATGAAACTAGATTCTTTTGTTGTCTTTGCATAGTTGGCTTTGATGCGTCCGTATAAAATTTTATTAAGCAGTCACTTTCCAGAAGATATGAGTGAGGTTTATAGATCTTGTCCATACTGTGAACCAGCGTCTCGAGACGGCCCCGGATGTACGATTTTTACGAACCGGGGCAAAAACTTGATAGTGGCGCCCCTCTCCAGCGTTTGAGATAAATAATAAAAAAGTAAATCACAAATATATAATGGTTGGCATTTTTCGTGACTGGGACAACCCTTTAATAAATTTGTACTTTTCACGTGTGGTTGTGTGGCGCCTTTTTCTTACAATTCGACGGTGAGCCAACCAGACTTCCGTATGCTAGGCGCTTTGTGGAGCAAGTTCTTTTTATTTTCAATCATGTTATATTATGATTTTGGCGCCCCCGGAAATAGGGTAGTTTCCTATATTGAATTTTATACATTATTTTATAAGCAACAGAAAATGATACGCAAAAGAAACCCTTTTATTAAAACACAATCAAAATTGGTTCAGAAATGTGCCCGCAGTTATGACTTTAAATGTTGGTATGAGGAAAAGTGGGTGCGCAGTAGGGATATCTCACTATCTCGCTTGCACGCGGGCACTATAATGAACATTTTACACAGTGACGTCAAAGGTTGCATCGTCTGTCATTTGACAATTACCCCTTCTACAGGATTTGAATGGCTTCTATCTTATTTATTTTTGGTCCGATTTATAAAATTCTTTCTGCAATAGATTTTGAGTAACATAACTTATTGATTTAAATAATAAAAAAAATCTAGTCAACTACCCTATTGCCGCTCGGGGCGGGTGCCCCGGTTTGCCCCCTTGGTTTTCCGAAGCTATCTCGAGAGCGGTGACAACACAGGTTCATTCCAGACATTTTATTACTTGTATGAACTGTTGCAGCCGCACAGCCGCGCCGGTCACTGACATATTATACACATGCCATTGCACTAGTGTACGAGAGAACATGCAAATGACACATACTTTTGTGGAGATCTGTTTGTAATATTCCAATTATTTTCTGCATCTACATGGTCGGGTCTGATGATAAGCGAAACTACATCACTCTGCTATGAATTGCATTCGTCACGTCGAGGACGTTAGATGTTTCTAATAGTAGTTTCACACGGTTCCATTTTAGTTGATCAACTGCTAAATGGCATACGATTTGAACCGTCTGAACAGACTTTTCTTTTTTTATAGCATAGGCCGGCAAACGAGCAAGTGAGTCATCTGATGGTAATTGATCTCCACCGCCCATGTACGGCCACAATACTAAAAGTATTATGCGTGTGTTGCCGACCTTAAAGGAAAGGGATAATTAAGGGATTGGGAAGAGGGGGGTTTGGGCCTCCGGATATCTCACTCACCGTACGAAACGCAGCAGCAAGCTGCTACTTTACGCCGGTTTTCTGTGATACAGTGGTAACGACCCGGACGAGCCGGCCTATTCGTGCTGTAGACACAAATGTCTACATCGTGGCTCTCACAAAAAGACTTTCAACCGAATTGCCCAACAAAGACCATACAACTTATTTTTTTCACTTATGATCAACAAATATCGAATCGTGTGAACTCGCTATAAATGACGTCGAGTGTTTTAACGCTTAAGTTACGTCCTACAAAGTGTGTGAGTTTACACGCGAGTCCTGTGACTCCTGTAGGAAACGCCCGTTATTTTCGTCCCAGCTCGCGGCGCGTTCATTTTAATATATTTTTAACGCACGACAACGCACCGCCGAGTTTCGGTATTTCTGTATGCGGTCTATAAGTTGGTTTTATTTGGACGTGTTGTGAAGTGGAGGAAGAAAATGGACCGTTGATGGTTTTATTTACTAAGTGAATAGCGTGAATTGCAGATCAAAATGACTAAGGTATTGTATTTAGTTCACACTTTTCTATTGTTTTGAACCTTTCAAGTATTTGATCAAACGCTAAAAGTACAGGGACTACAAATTGAATACGCATCGGCGTTTTTGTCTATTTTGGAACTATGAACGCGTGATCATATTTGTGAATCATAAAATATTCATATACATGCAAGAATTTATATTTGACTTGATACGGTAACATCAGATATGAACGCGCACGAAGATAATAAATGTTTAAAGATTACAGAACAAATCGATATGCTATTATCATACTACTATTATACATGTGAAAGTTTGGATGTTTGTGAATTTGGATGTTTGTTAGTCAATCACGGTTTTGGATGAAATTTGACATGGAGATCATGACCTGGTCTTTTTATCCTGAAAAGGGCCATTCACGCGGGTTGAGCCGTGAGCACCAGCTAATATTCATTAAAATTAGTTTCTCTAATTACTCGTTAACTATCTATATTGATAGACGACACGGTATCATTTTATTTTATTTGGATCAACTGCTAAATCGCATGCACTGTGTACCGTCTAATCAGACTTTCGATCGAATTGATCAGCAAAAATGGTCCAGATTTTGTGGATTCAAGTCAGTTGATCAACTAAAATTGAACCGTTTCAACCTGCTATTAGGTTTGTTCAGTGTGGACGAGTAAATCGAAATTACTTTAATTTGTAAGTAATTAGTTTCTGTCATTCATTTTTATTTTACTTAATTAGCAATTTATAATAGTCTGTCAAAAAAGTTTGCGTCGTGTACAATAATAGTAGGTAGTGATGTATACATTGTATGATCGAATTTTAATTTGAAGTAGGTTTATTTGATCAATATTTGAAAGTAATTACTCGTCGAATGAGTTCTAATTGTTAATATAAAGTAATGAATAGTCACTTAAATACATAGCTTAACTCTAACTGACCTTCCAGAAATAATGTTAATTAATTTTACTCAACCTTTCAAAGACAAAAATACACAGCCGGTGATGTGGCTTGTTAATTAATGGTTTTATAATGAATATAAGTAGATATTTATTTATAGTATAAAGGTGTATGTCACACTCTTTGGCCTTTAAAGTCCTCGCTGATAAAACGTGTGAAATAGACGCATAAGGTCATCTGTATTCATTAAATGTAAATATTGTGTTTCAAGCAATGATTCATTATAATACAAGTTATTGGATTTAAAATAAAAGTGAAAATTTTACAGTGTTTCAATAATATACTTGGTAACACTTGGTGGGACTGCTATGATTTCTACGTCATTTTCCATTTTAGGGACATATCTTCTCTCCATTTAGCTTCGCCGTCCATGTCCAATCCCAGACAATTCATGTCTTCGAATCCAAAATTAGAAATGTCCAAAACTTTGTTAACTGTATTTCCCGAGCGTTTTCCTTCAACGATGGGCAGCGGCTTGGCTGTGCTCGGGCATTGTTGAAGTCTATGGGTGGCGGTAACTGCTTACCATCAGGTTGACCGCCTGCTCATCCGTCTATCTGGGCAACATAAAATATCAAAATAGTGATTGCCTTACATGTGATTTGAACCTTGATCAACGGGTTCTAACCTAAGTTCCCTGCCACTAGGCCAACGAGCTCTCCAGCTGTAAATGTCCTTGTGCCTGAGGTTATGATAACTAATGCCTCCTTAGTTAATTATTTTGTCTACTACTTTGCTATGGAGAGAAGTGGACAATTATTATTTCCAACTCCTCCCTAACTTTCTATTTGATTAATTTCGTTGCGGGACAAAGACAATTGATTACTCCCAGAAACTCGCCGAGCTTCATTGCTCGGTGTCATCAAAAATCCTGGCGCACAGGAGTTACAGTGGCGGGTGTGTGGGCGGGATAGTCTCTTTAGGCCAATGAAGTTTGTCATTTTATGTACATACATAATGCGGCAAACATTGATGACGTGGCGTCTTTTAAGCGCTCGTCTGAATGGCAGGTCCATCGGATGCAGGCAACTTGGATCTAGTTTTAAGTGGCACTCCTACGTATTGGCTACGGGCCAACCGTTGTACATTTCTCTGCAAGATTCACAGCAAATACAGGAATCTCCATAGTTTAAGATCTCAAATAGTTTAAGATCGCCGTTGAGTTTATAAGTCTTGAATGTTACTGGATTGCTTTTGCTGATGTCAAGTCTACTTCTTTAGAAAGTATTACGTAATCATTCATTTGCACATCATGAGACAGAAATAAGCTCGGGGAACTGGCACCATTTGCATCACTGCCGACGCCTTCAGGGATACAGGCGTGAGCTTTTAAACTACGAACCACATTGCAATCTTTATCCTAAGACAGATGAATCACACACTCAAGTGACCGCGCTCATCGGATTTGCCAAAAAAAATCCCACCGAATTCATAAAGATTCATACACATTTCAAATATCACTCTTTTAATATCCCAGCCGAATTTAATCGTGCAATATGATGTAGTTTGCAGTGTAATAAGCGGATTGGTGTCGTTCACCCGAACGTCTAGGTGGGCGTTATACCGACCTGGTATTCAGACTATTTGTCGGATTGTATCTGTCTACTCTGCTAGTCGGTAACTGACTGTACGTGCTTTACATTTCATATCTGTGTTGTATATCCAGTTTTACGTTAATATTACGTAATTGGCGTTTTTTCAAAATAACCAGTTTTTTCTGTATTTATATAATACTTTTAAATTAAAAAAAATTGTTTCACATTGTAAAATATAAGCGCCTGTTTCATCCCCTTAATGATACATAGTTAACTAAATAAAATATGACAAGATATAGTTTCAAAAGTCACATTCTGACACATCTTACTCGGACTTTTATGAGTGGTAGAGCCACGCTGTAGATACTTTTGTATGAGTGGTAGAACGACGCTGTAGACAGTTTTGTCTACAGCATGAATGGGCCGGCTTGTCCGGGTCGTTACCACTGTATCACAGAATACCGGCGTAAAGTAGCAGCTTGCTACGGCGAGGGAGATATCCTGAGGCCAAAATTACCCTCACCTTCCTCTAGTTATCCCTTTCCTTTAAGGTCGGCAACGCGCCCATGATTCTTTGGTATTGTGGGCGTATATGAGCGGTGGAGATTACTTACCATCAGGTGACCCGCTTACACTCCACCGAATTCATAAACAATATTATGCACCTTAAAACTAAACTATGCAGAATGAACCGCCGAAACACCGGTATTTTTTCTCTTGTTTTACACAGATTTTAGAAGCAACTGTCTGCGTCTATTCTCAGAGGCCTTGATCTAATTGCCTCTGCTAAAATTGGCGAGGCGCATAATGTATTTATTGCATTTTCCATCAATATCGACAACCGTGAATGATTAGAAAACATTTTTTATACATTTATAAATGGATTGCAAATAGAAATTTCAGAATTTTCAAGTTTTTGGTATCTCTCTATTCTAAAAAAAAGTAATTGGCGCCGCCGCCGCCGCCGCTGCCAAAAGCTTGTATCGCTATCTCCTCCGAAACCGCTGGGGTTATGGGGTCGAGACCGATACCAATCGATGCAGAATAATGTGGGGAAGAAAGTAAGATATGTCGCATATTCGTCGGACTTTAAGTTTTTTTTTATGTTTTGTGAAAAAACATGGGCAAAGCCCCTAGTTATTAAAATGTTTCAATATCATCACGATATATTATGGTTTCTGTAGTAAAGGGAGACATAAACAGGCAATGTACAGTTAGCTGCCTACTGTGGGTTATCATACCATTGGGTACTAGGTTATTTGGTGGTAGGTACTCCTATGCGAGAGACCGTCTGGATTGGTATCACCGTTTTGTCTATATTTACCGCCAAGCAGCAGTGTGTAAGCACTGTTTTGTTTCGGTTTGAAAGGCATTTTGAAGCCAGTGATTTTTTTGAAAATTATGACATTCTACAGTTAACATCTTATGACTCGGGTGACGAGCGCAGTTCAGTGCCTTGCAGGGCTTTGTAATTCAAAGTTCTTGCTTCTGTTTATGGGCAGGCGTGTGGCGCTTACCATCAGGAAAGGGAGGTCACTAGTCTCGTCATACAACAAATATAAAAGGTAGTAGGTCTCTCGTATGCAGGAGATCGTCTGGGTAGCTTTGTCTTTTTCAGCCGCCAAGCAACAGTGTGTAAGCACTATGGTGTTCCAGCTTGAATGAAGGCATTGGAGTCAGTGAAATTTGGCTTGTTTATATATTTTATTTATTTATTTATGAACATTATTGTTAATACATCCAAGCGCAATAAGCATACTCTACGGAGTACCCACTTTACTAGGTGCCTCGATGTAACGAGCGTAGTAACTACAGTGTCATGTAATTCTCTAATTTCTAGGTAGAGACTTGCTCATCTCGTCATTCAGGCGAATAGAAAAACTAGTTGCAATTCAGACGTCGCGTCGTTTATAATATGTTGATCGTCGTTTGCTAAACCATATTTATCATTAATTATGTAAAAGAGTCTCATTATTTGAAAAAGGTTTTTTTTTACCTTTTTAAATATACAGTATGTAACTAACTTGCTATCTCGCTCTGACTCCGAGTCATCGCTCTTGCAGAGGTAATCAATCGAAATACGGTTTACAAACAATAAATTAATTCTAGTTTAAATAATAAATTGGTATATTTTTATAGTCCAATTTTCGTATGCGAGTTATTTTATTACGTTTGAATATCAATTCTGATATCACAGTTAAAACGCCCAACAGGGTTTTTGTTACATATTGTATATCAGTAAAAAAAAACATCTATATCATTACTTATTGTTATTATCTTGCCAAACCTATGAAATAAATCAAATGCCTACGTTCATAGTTTAACGGTATTTATAAACATTTTAATCGGGTGATATCACGCTCCGGCAAACAATTTCAATTGTTACTAAATTACAATAACACTGCTAATTTAAGTTTACATTTTCCTCTTGTTTGTACTCGGACACGAATAAGTAAATAATGGTGAAGGGTGTGTAGTTTATTCTGTATATGTGTCGTATCATTTTATTGCTTTATTTATTTCATTTTTCTCAAATAACCAGGAAAATCCGACTAATATCTGAAAGATTTTTTATTCAATACAATTTTACTTCTTTGTATTATTACAGTACGCAGCTCTGCCCACTTGAAAGTTTTTTTTCCGGGATAATTGTGAACCACGTGTTTAATTATTTATAATAAAAAATATTTGTATCCATTTTCCTCTTTAAAATGTAAATTTCCAAAACTTCTTTCTTAGTGGGCCACTACATGCTTATTCATGAGCATGGATTGTATTAACTAGAAGATTAAAACAGAGATGTGTCTAATATAGGTAATACATAGGTATAGATATTATCATGTCGAAGTAATGACGTCATCTTGAAATTTCCCCTATGCGTGAAATTTAAAACAGTGTTGGATATGATCTGGTTAAAACGTTCTAAAAGCATTTTAAGGTAAAACAAATATATAATTGCGTTCTAGTACATTTTTTTCTTCCAATGAAATATTGAGGCCTGTATTATATGCGGATCTTTACGGGACACGAGCTTCCTATATTAATAATAGTGGTTAGTCGAAATACTTCTGCGAACAACCAAATAATAATAATAATAATAATAATAACTTTATTAACAGCAACAACAAATCACACAATACAAATCTATTACAAACATTATTTAAATAAATAAGCTGTGATAAGTTACAATAGTGCTATCCTATGGTCTTCACACTAGGCTAGCCTGTATCGTGAAGACCTGACTACAATCTTAACCTAATCTGAGTAAAATACTCTAAAAGACAAAAATTGACACCAGTCATACTTACATGGAATTTCTAAAAGCAATGCCAAAACAGTTAATTTTGTTAGGTGATAGTATTTACATAACTTATTTAAGTCAATAAATAACCAAAAAATCTGAATATAATAATATCGCAATCATTTTCGAATGACCACAACATCAATTCATTGTACATAATGTTGTCACACTGCTGTATCGTATTATCATAAATAGCACATTCAAAGCGTGTTTAGGACCAGTCGTGAATAGTTGAAAATAAAATTCAGCTCTTAACCAAAAACGTGTATTGCCTTTTCGATGAGTAATTGCAGAGAGAGTTTAATACATTTGTAGGTAGAAAATAAAAAAAAATATAACAAGCTCCTGACTGTCGAATAGACGAGCGATGCATGCTAGTTAGTTGCAGCTATGTAAGTTACGGCAGGCGCTAACGTAAACATGCCCCCGGGCGTTGAAAGGTTTCCTTTCAACCAGAACCATCATTCTCCGGGAGTGGACAAATCTTGCTACATGATCGTCGTAAAATTCCACTTGAGGTTTTGATGTCAGCAACTCGAATGATCCCATCTGTACCAGGATGAACAGCTACGATGCGGCCTAGTCTCCATTTTAATGGCGGGAGATTGTCTTCCTTCACGACGACGAGACTATCCATCTTCAGTGAGGAAACATTTGAACGCCATTTGACTCTCTGTTGCAATTCGCCAATATATTCCGTACTCCACCGTCTCCAAAAATGTTGACGCAGTTGTTCAATTCTTTGGAATCGAGTTAAATGACTGGTGGAGGAGTTCTCGTAGCTCTGTACAGGCAGTGTGCATAATGGCCGCCCGATGAGAAAGTGTCCGGGTGATAAAGGCTGCAAATCATTGGGATCAGACGAAATTGGTGTGAGTGGACGTGAGTTCAATATTGCTTCTATTTGCACCAAAACAGTGTTCAGCTCTTCGTAAGTGAGGTTACAATTGCCCAATACTCTATATAAATGATGTTTAATGGATTTAACACCCGCTTCCCAGATTCCGGCAAAATGTGGAGAGTAAGGAGGTATAAAGTGGAATCTTATCTCTTCATTGGCTACGTTCTCAGACAGTGAAGAGCTACTACGTTTTAAAAACTTTCCAATATCATTGTACGCACCGACAAACGAGGTACCATTGTCTGAATAAATATGTTTGGGCTTTCCCCTACGAGATATAAACCTGCGTAAAGCCGATAAAAAATTATTACTTGTTAAGTCACCCACTAACTCTATATGAATCGCTTTTGTTGTAAAGCATACGAAAATTACTATATACACTTTAACTAGCCTACAGCCTCGTCCTTGCCGGCTTGCAGAAGAGATGGGTCCCGCATAATCTACACCCACACATTCAAAGGGGTGTCCTCCTGGCAGTAAACGAGGACCTGGTAGATTTCCCATCAGAGGGGTGATAACCTTTCCTTTCATGCGATGACAACGTACACACTGGCGGTAACAGAACTTTGCTAAGTTACGACCACCGATAGGCCAGTAATGTTCCCTAATAGAAGCTAACATTAACTGTGGCCCTGCATGCATTAACCGTTTGTGTTCATAGAAAAATAAAAGCTTCGTTAAACGATGAGTGGACTGTATTAATATAGGGTGTTTCTTGTCATAGCAGAATGAAGAATTTTCGAGCCGACCGCCGACGCGCATAATATTATTCTTATCCAGGAAAACATTAAATTTAAGCAAAGGTTTTTTCGGACCTAATTTCTGCCTTTGTAATAGAACTTTATATTCAGGAAATGATTCAGACTGAGAAATCTTAATTAAAATGTTTAATGCTTCCTGTAATTCGTCATAATTTAGATAATTGGTCGTTATTGGTTGTTTTTTACAAGCCTTAATAAATCTCAAAACATATGCCACTGTGCGCTTGAGTCTTAAAACGTTTGAAAAACGATTAAAATCTATAAAATCAGTATCTGGTTTAGTATTATGACTCGCTAAAGATGCGTGTAACGAAATTTCAGCTCGAACCTCGGGAAGAACGTCAATATTTAATGGGTTCGAAGGCCAACGTGATTTATGGTGTTTTAAAAAACTAGGACCAGACCACCACACCTCAAGAGATGGTATTAAAAGGATATCGACACCACGAGATAAATGATCAGCTGGGTTCTCATCTGTTGGGACATGTCTCCAAGCACAATCTCCAGTCCTTTCTAATATTTCAGCAACACGGTTGCGAACAAAGGGCTGAAGCTTGCTTGGCAACATTTTCAACCAACCCAGTACAATGGTGGAGTCAGTCCAAAAGGTGGCATGTCTTATTTTGACTCGAAGAGAAGCGATTACCTTTTCGTACAGGCGAACTCCTACTAAAGCTCCACAGAGTTCGAGCCTCGGTATGGTTGCGGGTTTTATAGGTGCAACTCTGCTCTTAGCCACAAGCAAGCGCACCAGCGTTTCACCATCATTGCTAACACTTCGTACATATAGACATGCACCATAGGCATACTGAGAAGCGTCTGAAAAAACGTGAATGTCTATGAATTTATGAGAAGAACAAAGAACATAACGAGGAATGCGTATTTTGTTTAAAACTGTTAAGTGCTCAAGTAATTCCAACCAAGTTTTAGCAATGTCTGATGGTAACGGTTCGTCCCATGACAATTTATACAGCCACAACTTTTGTAGGAGCACTTTCAAAGAAATAACAACGGGAGCCAAGAGGCCCAATGGGTCGAATATTTGAGCAATAACTGAAAGCATACCACGTTTTGTTAAATTATTTGAATTATTCAGGTCAACCGAAATACAGAGTTGGTCAGATTCTGTCTGCCAACAGAGACCTAATGTCTTGCTGGATTCAGTAGAGCTGATATTTAAATTAAGCAATGAACCATCTGCCTGATCTGAAAGGACTTGCGGCTCGTTTGATTTCCATTTTCGTAATGGCATGCCTGCTGAAGCCAAAGCAGTGGTCACCTTTTCTCGTATATATTTAACCGCTTCTATTGAATCATCACCAGTAAGAAGGTCATCGACATAAAAATCATGAATTATGATTTCAGAGATTTTATCATCATCACAATCTAGACCTATTTGCTTGAGACATCTGGTCGCAAGATACGGCGCGCTAGCCGTTCCATATGTTACGGTTTTTAATTCGAAAACCTTTAGTGGCTCTGATGAATCATTACGCCAGAATATTTTTTGAAGAAATCTGTCATCGGGATGTACGACTACTTGCCGATACATCTTTTCTACATCGGCAGCTAATATGTATTTATGCTGCCGAAATCTAAGGAGAATGGATAATAGGTCATCTTGTACTGTGGGACCTACCATCTGAAGATTGTTGGATGATATACCTGAAGTAGTAGGACTACTGGCATTGAAGACAACTCTGAGCTGCGTAGAAGATCGGTTTTCCCGTAAAATTCCGTGATGTGGAATAAAGTACGCATTAGATTCTGGATCCATTTGACATTCAGACATATGCCCTAGCGAAATATATTCGGACATAAAGTCAACATACCGTTGTTTAAATGAAGGCTGGCTTTTAAACCTGCGCTCTAATGAAAACAGATAACGCTTAGCTCTTTGTGATGAGTCACCTAATTTTTCAGGCGCTTGTTTTAGAGGAATTCTGACACAGAAACGACCACCTTCAAGTCGTGTTGTATTCCTTATAAAGTGTTCCTCACACATTTTTTCTTCTTCCGAATAATATGATGACTTAGGGCTAACTTCCTCAAGCTGCCAAAAACGCGTCAAAAGGTTTTGGAGGTCATCATTAAGAAGATCATTACAACTGGAATCAACTTTTGTAAAGTTACATAAAATTGGATTAGACCGACGAGGTAAATGGATGCTTGGTAATGTACCACAAATTAACCAACCAAGCCTGGTTTCCCAAAGTTTTGGTTTACCATCCCCCAATTCAACCCTTTGCAACCCCAGCAAATCCCAAAAAACGTTGGCACCAATCACCAAATCCACCTCAGCTGGCAGATAAAAACGAGGGTCGGCTAAGACTATATCATTCGGAATACCCAAATCCGAAATATCTAGTTGACGACTAGGAACATTATCAGTTATAGTCGGTAAAACAAAACAAAGAAGGTTTGTTGAAAAGTTTTCACTCATTGATGCTATTAAAACACGACACATTTTTGTAGTGTATGATTTGGAGTTATTAAGGCCAAAAATTGGTTTATTTATGTAGTCAACAGGTAAATTTAATGACAGGCACATTTTCTCAGTCATGAGGCAAGAAGTACTGCCCGGGTCAAGAAGTACGCGTGCAGTATATTCGCAGTTATGTTTACCATATATCTTAACTAATACAGTAGACAATAAAGTGTCTGATTCAATTTCGAAGGGCGTACCTACACAAGCTGAAAGTGTCAGTTGAGTGGCAGGCACATCTTGTGACAACGGGGCTGAGCGCTTGACGCTGATCTCTGCACCCGTGGAAGCAGACATAGCGACTGACCTTTTAGGGTCTGAAACATGTAATAAAGTGTTATGCTTGCGCTTGCAAATTTTACAACCATTCCTTTTACAATGGTTGGCGTAATGACCACTACGAAGGCAATTAAAACATATTTTATACTGTGGTAATACATCTAGTCTTTGCTCGTTACTGAGACTGAGAAATTGAGAGCAGTTATAGAGAGGATGGTCACCATTACATTTTGGACACTGCTTTAATGGCAGTGAAATGTTGCCTCCTACTTCTGACTGCGGCTGTGCATTTGAAATTGACACCATAGTTTTAAGCTTGTTATTAGTTTTGATGGGTTGTTTTGATTGAGTAGCGCGAGCCCGCTCGACATTTTCAAGTAAGCCAGCGCGACTCCGCATAAACTCAAGACACATCTTTAATGTGATGGTCATATCCTTATCCAACCTACCTTTATACTCTTCCCATTGACGAGATGTTTTATTGTCTAACTTTTGAGTAATCATATGAATGAGCAATGTGTCCCAATGTGTGGTGGGTTCGCCTAAGGATTCCAATGACCGCAGATTTTTATTGAAATGGTCGATTAAAAGATTTATACCTTCAGAAGATTCTTTGTTGAGTGACTCGAAACTAAATAAAGCTGCGACATGATTTTGGATTAATAAGTGCTTATTGTCAAAGCGCTCACATAATAATTTCCATGCTACAGGATAGTTTAACGCAGAAAACTTTACGGAATGAACTACATTAGCGGCTGTCCCGGAAACAGATGACTTGAGGTAATGAAATTTATTGATGTCGTCTATATCATCATCCTTATGAATTAGACTATTAAACGTATCTCGGAATTCTATCCAAGTCTCAAAAGATCCATCAAATTTCGGAAGATAAATTGTGGGCAACTCAACATGCTTACGATTACTTGCACGAGAGGAAGCGTTATCACTAACTGAAGCTTCATCTTTCATAGTATTACGTGTAAGAATGTCTTGAGCATTGGAAATATGCTTGTAATACAATGTCTCAAAATCATTCCTTTCCGGTATTTGCAGGTTTATATCATCGACTAAACATTCTATGCGCAACTGCACCTCGTCATATCGCTCATACAAAGCTTCAATCTTACCTATACGTAGCCGCAATTCATTCACCTGAGACGGGCTCAAAGACTCGTCCAAATCATTTAGGTAATTAGCGAACGTTGTCAGACGACCCTTATAGCTTGCTCGCGTTTTTATTAGCTCCTTTTCCGTCTTTTCTTCTCTCTCAGACATTTTGGGAATCTGCGAAGCGTATGTATATCCTGGAATGTATACAGACACAAAGCTAAGAAAGTTTTGTATATAATAATTCAATATACAGTGGGAGATATGTAACGTGCAAACTGCAATTACACTAATAATGTACCTATACCTATGTATGTATTTTCTAGTAAAATATATTTGACACGACCATGTTAATTATTATACACAACTAAGGAACAGATTTTACCATGAATACAATGATAATGATAAATAGGTATTGAATTTAACGATAAGTAGGTACTACGTTTTAACAATAATAATTCAATGCCTGGTTCTGCTTAGCCGTTAGGTATAAGTGTATGGTTAAAGTATAAAGTGTTAAACATTTTACAAATACGTTAACTAAGTTACATAATTGGCACAAGTATATAATATGATTAAAGGTACTAACCTTATGTTTGGTATATAAGCTAAATAATACCTGATAATGAGTATTGGGTGGAAATATAATAACGCGAATACCGCTGAACACTGTATAGAATCCACGCTCACTTGCTACGACGATGTCCTGGTAACTTTACGTAATTATTTCTTTGTGATTTTAATTATCGCTGATGATTCCTTTTTATTCGGCTCCGTAGGACCATGTTTAGGACCAGTCGTGAATAGTTGAAAATAAAATTCAGCTCTTAACCAAAAACGTGTATTGCCTTTTCGATGAGTAATTGCAGAGAGAGTTTAATACATTTGTAGGTAGAAAATAAAAAAAAATATAACAAGCTCCTGACTGTCGAATAGACGAGCGATGCATGCTAGTTAGTTGCAGCTATGTAAGTTACGGCAGGCGCTAACGTAAACAAAGCGTGAGTGACACGTGAAAAAAGACGCGAAACTGCGTTTGACGCGGTACACTGACACAGTTGGCAGTTTCGGGTGCGCACGCGCATCGCGAAAATAACACTCGGGGCTCTCCCATGCGTTGACATTGACCGTCTAGAAATATATAGGGAATGTCGGCGTTTCTCGGGTTTTTTAGAGATCGGCGGAAATAATATAATTTTATCTCTTATAATAACGTTGATTTCGATCTAGCAAATATCGACGGAGCTCTGTCATGCATAGTCATTGACTGTCCAGAATCCAGTCTAACTTTTGTATCGCATAATGCGTTGTTTTATATATTTTTTCTTCATTGTATTATCTATAATAATTTACTGTCTAAATATTGTTTTACCACATTTATAAGTATGTTAATAGGACTACTAACGTTAATTTATAGACGACAACAAAATGTTCATATCGCACGCTTACTTTCAATATGACGTAAAATGCAAAAATAGGTCATGGCTCTCTCTTGCATAAAATCTTCCAAGACTTTCTACGTAACTAATCTCCGGATTCTGACCAATAAATGGTGCTGCGATAACATATCAATGCAACAGGTAGCCAAAAGCCAACACCTATGACACAAATTTACCAGCACTTATCATATTTTTCTCCATTCGTAATCTCATCACATCGTGTTTATCTCATTTTGTGCACAATCGCCGGTGCCGGACGGTTCTTTAGGATAACATCCTATCCTATGTTTTGTTTTTTGTGAGTTTAGTGATAATATTGGTTACTCAGGATTAGTAATTGCCAGGATTTCAGTGGAATATCTGTCGCCTTTAACAGCAGTGCCTATACTGGATGTCTAAGGTATGACATCATTAAATATGTCCTCGAGGTGGATATTTCCGTCCTATGATAGGTAGAGTGAACTTTAATCACGATAAACCTATTGTATACGTTATACGAGGTTTCTAATAAGCAAGCAATATTGGACACTATTATGCAAAACAGTGTTCACCCAAATGATCGCCATTTTGAGGAAACTGTGTTTTAAAGATTTAATTTTTTTTTTATGAGTTTATTAGAAACAGTTCAAGGAACATTAAGCATGAAAACTTATTATGACTTTGCTGTTAAGAAAGATTATGATTTAAATAAATGTACAGTTAAAAAGTAATTTAATTTGTATAATACACTGATAAACACAGTATGAATACTCCAGTTTCCGTAATAATGACTCGTTCCACATAAAAATAATATAAATAAACAGTTTATTAGTCATATATTGTGACATTTCATTGGTTTTAATTTATTTTAAAAATAGTATTGTTCAGTTGTTTCAAGTTTGGTCAGTTTGTTTTGTTTGTTATTTTTGTTCCATTGTATTAAAACAATGGTTTTTCATTATGTCATAAATAAAAATAAGTGTATTCCTTCTAAATACAATCTACAATATTTATTGCATACATGCTATGCATATTTTTATGTTAATTCGTCTTCCGATCCGCATTAGGCCAGCGTGTTGCTCTAATGCCTTACCCCTCCGGAAGCCCGGGGCTACAGGGCTAATATTATAATATATCCAATTATATTATTAAAATATTCTAAAATTATACCAACGAACAATAGTAATAATCATATGTTAATTATTTTCAAACATCAGGACAATATAAAAAAGCGTTTTAATAAAGAATCAACGGAGTGAACGTTTTTCTCCGTTAAAACGGGATCGACTTTGAAGTATGCAGTGCAATGCTCTATTGAATAATATTAAAAGCGGATTACTCTCAATTATATCATGAATTAAAAAAGGAAAAAAGGGGTTGAATTGAAAACATCCTCCTTTTTGCGTTGCGTATGCCTCCTTATTGTTTGAATTATGTTACATATGACCAATCGCCTTATGATTAAATTTTAAAACTTTACAGGTGGAGGAACGAAAACGCGCGATATGGGAGGCGTCGATATCGCGGCGCGAGGCGTTGCTGCAACGCGAGCGCGACCGCGCCGAGCGGCTGGAACGCGCCCGCGCCGCTCGCTCATCGCCGCGACCTGCCTTCGCGTTCGGCTCCTCCACGCCGCGACTGCTCGACCCGCTCGACTCGGCCGGCTTCTTCTGGGCCGCGCGCAGGTATGTAACACGCAACGTGACATGTAATGTAACTTGCAACACATCGTTTTTTATAGAACTTACGTGAATGTTTATAATAAAAGACAGTTGAAATAATTTGCAATAACTAAAGTGGTTTTAAATTTATTTTCTCCCCTTTTTTAGAGTATTTTTCCTTTGCAATAGAAAACCAATAAAAGGTTGTCTACAAATTACTTCAGCTGCATTTTTAAAACCAACTGAAGGTCAATACTCATTCAGTAATTGTTTTTTTTTTCAACTAGTAGAAAAAGAAATGTTAAAGTATTTTGCTATTTTAATACAGCAAGCGAATAGATTTAAGCTTTATTTTTCGAGTTTAATATTTGATATTTTTATTTCGCTTCGCTTCTTGAGTTCAGTCAACACAGCACTAGGTGACGGGTGCAAGGGTTTCCCGGTTTATAACAAGACTGTCTCGTGATTTTTTCTTTTTTCATGTGCTAATTTGTTTTTTTTTTATTTTTCCCATCACCAGTACCAACCCCATAGATCAGATGAACTATTTCGATTCACTGTAAGCACCTTTTTTCTTTTTTTTCTGTTATTTTTCGTTTTTTGTGTCTTGTTTGGGACTAATTTTTGTGTTGTATTGCGTATGACTAATTTTGTTTGTTTTTTTTATGTTTTGTGTATGAAGGTAGAGTATGCTAGATTATATCAGTGTGTCATGTCGAATAAAATATATTCATGTGTAAGCTTGCATGGCTTCATATTTAATTCAAGTAAAAGACAAGTAGTCGAAACCTTTAACTATGTAATTGTACTTAGTAAACAAACATGTGTATTTTAATAAAAACTGCAAGCCGGTCGTACAAACTACAAGCCAATCTTTCTGTAACATGTCATAAAATCATGTTCCGCCGACCCCACTAGAGTGGGATAAGGGCTGGTGAAGAAGAAGATAAATTGAATTTACATAATGCAATCAATGCATGTAAAGTATGATGAAGTTTGTTATAACAAAACAAATAATTGATTTATTTATTTTTTTAAAATAAAACCGGTTACAATCTTATTTACATAATAATTGTTACAAAACACTTATTACTGTAGTATTTTATGATAATATGGACTAAAATAATACTAATGATAGTAGATAAATTAGATATACGAAATTTTAAGTCCTTTCTCCTTACAACGCCATTTACGAATGTAGAAATTCTCATATTTAAATCCATAGCATTACTAATACGTCCCTAAGCTACATACTTTAGCACTTAACTGCACATGTGTCTTACTGTAATGAACTGTTGAATCGTGCGGCTAATAAGCAAATATAAAAGCTCCATTAGGATTAATGAGATTTCATTTACCTATTTGTTTAACAATATTGTAAAGTCCCATTTACTAGGAGAGACTTTATCGCATAACCAGGCGAGCATATAAGAGAAAACTATCCTATCCTTTATGCGGGTGTGTCCATGCAGTTCAATGAAATAATAATAGAATGAAATGTCTAATATTAAATTAATAAATTTAATTCTTCTCATTTAATATTATAAATATTATCAAAGATACATATTAAAACCTTTAACATAACGTGTAAAAGTACCCTCGGTGGCCTAGTTACTAAATTTTTATAAACGATTTAAATGCATAACAAAAACTATAGAAAAATTTCTTAAAGGAAAAATCAATTTGCACTGTGAAAGCGTGTCGTTTATACAGCACAATGGTGGTTTTGTTTTCGCACCATTGAACTTTGACATACGACCGTCTGGTGGGAAAGGGGTGGGGGAATGGGAGGTCTTATGCGGCTATTTGGGTCACCGCCCACTGGCCCGGCCCGATAGTGCATCTCTGAACGCATACTGCAACTGAATTAAGAATGTGATGTAGTCTTCACTTATTTCGGTGTGTTAGGACGGATTTTGTAGTTTTTTTTAACCTATATTGTCCCACTGCTGGGCAATAATGCTGGGCAAGGTGGTAGGTCCCTCGTTTGCGAGAGACCGGCTGGGTTGGTACCACCGCTTTGTCTATTTCTGCCGCCAAGCAACAATGTGTAAGCACTGTTGTGTTCCGGCGTGAAGGACATTGAAGCCAGTGTAATTACTGGGCATTATGAGACTTAACACCTTATGTCTCGGGGTGACGAGCGCAGTCCAGTGTCATGCAGTGCTTTATTTAAAGTTCTGTGTGGCGTTGCTTCTGTTTATGGGCAGGCGTGGCGCTTACCATCAGGCGAGCGATCTGCTCGTCTTGTCATTCAATCTAATAAAAAATAATAAAAAAATAATAATAATAATAATAATAAATTTAATAGTTATATTATTATTATCAATTTAGCCTTATTTTGGGGTGGAATATTTTTTATGATTCACGTCTAATACGTCGGTGAAGTTCTGACGATAGATATAAATTTCTACTTATTTTTATCCGGGCATGACAAACAGTCCAAATACAACGTGGATCGTAGCCCGTGGGATAAGGGCAAATGGAAGACGATTTAAGTTTAATACGTTGGTACAGTATAAGACGGGAAACGAAAAACTATTTTTTTTTTATGGCATAGGCCGGCAAACGAGCATGTGGGTCACCTGATGGTAAGTGATCACCACCGCCCATGTACGCCCACAATACCAAAAGAATCATGGGTGCGTTGCCGACCTTACAGGAAAGGGATAATTAAGCAATTGGGAAGGGGAGGGGGTTTGGGCCTCCGGATATCTCACTCACCGTACGAAACGCAGCAGCAAGCTGCTATTTTACGCCGGTTTTTTGTGAGACAATGGTAATGACGCGCACGAGCCGGGCCAAACATGCTATAGACAGAAGTGTCTACAGCGTGGCTCTACCACTCAAAAATATCAAACATAAATATCTTCTTGATATGACTCGCTGTGAAGTGTGAACATTCTAGACATAGCATGATCCAGTACAATTAGTACACTAGTGTATAATAATCTATTCGGCGCGTGACGTGACCTCATCAAGGTCCTACATAATTATGTGAAATATTGACTGTGGAAGGGCGTCCGTGTCTACAATCTGTGACCACCATATATAAATATATATAAATAAATACACCCAACAGTCACACACATAGTCCTGACCCCACACTAGGTAAACCTGTATCGTGGGTATCAGCAACTACGAGGGACTTACGGTCCCACAACACCCAGACCCAAGACAAATATTTGTGAATCAGACAAACATTTGTCTAGATGCGGGAATCGAACCCACGGCCTCACGCTTCGCAACCGGCTATTCGCCCGCTGCGCCACGGAGCCTGTCAACCATCTAAATGTCGTGGTGTTTAAAGTTGTTGTATGCTCTTT
This sequence comes from Mimas tiliae, assembly GCA_905332985.1. Taxonomy (NCBI): domain Eukaryota; kingdom Metazoa; phylum Arthropoda; class Insecta; order Lepidoptera; family Sphingidae; genus Mimas; species Mimas tiliae. The sequence goes on along the minus strand of HG995260.1, from coordinate 1,894,631 downwards.
GTTTGTATGATATAAATGAAAATGTTATTCTGTGAGGGATTTTTAAAAAGAGTCTTCTTTCGTCTGCACTTATCCCACTTGCAGTGGGGTCGGCGCAACATGCTTTTTAATATATGTTGCAGGAAAATTTGGCTAAAAGTTTTTACGACCCGGCTGCCTTGCCTGACGTTAACCGCTCTGGGGGTTTTTATAAAGAGTAACTTATAAAAATGTATATCACAAAAAAAGCAAAAGTACGCACTATAAGTGAATAATAATAACCTTAAATATTCAACTTGATTTGATAAATATCAAATTGACATTGGGTTTTTCTATTTCGAAATGTTCAGTATCAGCCCAGAGTTTGGAATTTGTGCCCGGTATGGCGATAGGCTCGCCCCCTATCACGTAAGGACGGAGATACACTCGGCGAAATGTGGGTGTACTATTTACACCTCTGCCTACCCTTTCAGGGATTACAGACTTGAGTGCGTATGTATATGTATATTCAACTTGCTAAATCACAACCAAGTGCATGTAGCAGGCGGACGTTAAATTCTAAGTTTAATCTTAACTACATTTAGCCCGAGCTCCTGTCGTGATGCAATTAACATGTTAACTAGACCGGTATGAAAACTGTCCGGTGTGACATGACATAGATGGTTCTTTTTGTACGCACTCACGCCTGTAATCCCCGAAGGGGTAGGCAGAGGTGTAACCAGTACACCCACATTTCGCCGAGCGTATCTTCGTCCCACCATGTGATAGGGGGCGAGCCTATCGCCATACCGGGCACAAATTCCAGACTCCGGGCTGATACTGAGCATTTCGTAATAGAAAAACCCAATACCACTTTACCCGACCCGGGGATCGAACCCGAGACCTCAGCACTAGCCTCAATCGTAACGCGTACGCATTACAACTGCGCCACCGAGGCAGACCTGGTTCTTTTTATTAGCATTAACTAGTTTTGCTTGCGAATCCGCCTGCGTAGTAGCATTTTCCGGGATGAAAATTAGGTGGCGCAGTTGTAATGCGTACGCGTTACGATTGTGGCTATCCCTGAGGTCTCAGGTTCGATCCCCGGGTCCGGTAAAGTGATATTGGGTGTTTCTATTCGGAAATGCTCAGTATCAGCCCGGAGTCTGGAATTTGTGCCCGGTATGGCGATAGGCTCGCCCCCTATCACATCATGGGACGGAGATACACTCGGCGAAATGTGGGTGTACTGGTTTACACCTCTGCCTACTCCTTCAGGGATAACAGACGTGAGTGCGTATGTATGTATATGTTTTACTTATTAGCCTTCATACAATCATATCTATAATCTGTCTCATAAAGCAACGTTCGTGATACAGTAATCCGCGCCGACACGTCACAGTGTATTTAATAATATTTCATATAAATAACCACTGTCAGGCAAATCACACTTCACGCAATGAAACCACACCTGTTCAGGACGTCATTTCATTTTACTTACTGTTTGATTTATTTAATTAGAGTGGTAGAGCCAAGCTGTAGACACTTTTGACTACAGCATGAATGGGTCGGCACGTCCGGGTCGTTACCACTGTCTCACAGAAAAACGGCGTAAAGTAGCAGCTTGCTGCTGCGTTTCGTACGGTGGGTGAGATATCCGGAGGCCTAAATCCCCCTCCCCTTCCCAATCCCTTAATAATCCCTTTAAGGTCGACAACGCGCTCATGATTCTTTTAGTATTGTGGGCGTACATGAGCGGTAGAGATCACTTACCATCAGGCGACCCACTTGCTCGTTTCCGACCTATGACATAAAAAAATGAAACTAGCAAATGATAATCTGAAGCGATGACCGGTGTCCATGAACAAAAAGGAAATGGTAAACGGGTACATCTCAAACATTCCATGGAAAATTGTAATAGTCGGACAATGTTTTTTTTCTTACTATGTCCCAGTAGTTCCATTGATTATAATAATTCGCAAATACAAGTCAAATGAAATCAAATCTTTTATTCAGTAATTAGGCCGTCAAGGGCACATTTACACGTCAAGTTTGGAATCTACCGATGCTTCGCAAATGCCTACTACTGGTCTGAGAAGAAGCACCAAGAAACTCGGCCGTAGGTCTTTTGAATGTTTGCCATTTTTATTAATTTACATTTATATTACAAAACGTAACTTATTTACGTTATAAGTAATACGTTCATTGAAAAACAGTGGTGGAGAGTTGATGTGAAAGAAAATGGGACAAACAATCCCAGTATTTTTATAAAAGGAAAAACAATCGAAACATACGTGGATCCAACGGCAGCGATAGGGGCCATTGTCTCCCCTGAATAAAAACGAAGTACTTTAATGCAAAATCCACTCTCATTGTAACGTATACGTAAGATGGATTTTCCCCGTGGAACAAAATAAGCGTACCTTAGAATGTGTCCCGAGGATTAATTTATAATAATGCGAATGTTTAATATTAATGCTAACACCAGGCTTACGTGATGGCAGATTACCATACCATTATATTTGCAATACGGAAGCCTTCTACTTGACTTGTCAAGTATCCGTTATCCCGCAACTTAGGGCCCAGGTCGGACTGCGAGCGGGATTAAATCGCAGTTGATTCCGCTCCGTATCAAAGGCTGTATCTCCGATGAATTGCAGATTTTAATATGACCAAATATATAAATAGATAGATAGAATTTTCTTTATTGCACACCAAAAAAAAGGAGGATCAGTAATGGTGATAGAATGGGTGGTCTTATCGTAAACGGCGATTTCTTCCAAACATCCTTAAAGTTTTTCAAATATGTTTTAGAATATTGCATTGATAATTTCAATAGATACCCCAGTCATCAGAACAGTCAAATGCATTAACAAACAATGATTCAAATAGAAAATCGTTAGGATTTTTTTTATTTATAAGAATATATCATAGTGTGAAATGCATGCTCTCACTGGTATATCGTTAAGTTTCCAAACATACGTCCATACGGTATGGACTCCGCTTATAAAATGTAAAATATAATAGCATATACTATGATGGCACAGGAATTCCATTATAAATTATATGCCCCCCAGTTTATGTTTCATTACTTAAGTTTTGCTACAGTACTTAAAACACTGGTCTACGTTTCAAACATATTTTATGTTTCCCAACAGGAAGAATATTAGTTCTATTATAATTTACATTCTTAAAACACTTTGTTTATTTATTCTACGGACATAATAAAATTATCATTTATCGGCAGAATTTTCGTGTCGTGTTTTCGCCACAAAAAATCATTGTTAATACATCATGAATATTGAAGCCACCATACCCATGGCGGTGTTGTCAGGATTGATATTCGCTCGATCTTAATACGAACTCGCGTTAAGTGACAAATGTTTTGGCCACACTTGCCGCGATAATGAGAACCTTCGCCGAAGTCGGGTAATATGACCGTAGCAGTAACGAGGCTTCGCAAGTAGCACATATTATTTACTCTACCTCTGATTCTGGCATTTCCATCAAATCACTTACGTTTATGAATACTAAATAAGCATGACAACTTCGCCCTGATTTGCTACACCTTATGCGCTACCCGCTTGCAACGTAGCCACGTCCCTCGGCCCCGCAGACCACGGCCGTTTCCGCCGCGGTCCGCTGACCCGGCGACGTCACCGTCCTTCCTATAATTACGCCATAGCATCGCCATTGTCTCAACAACAATGCCCTTCTGCCGACCGTACTTTTGTACGCCATGTCACACTTTTGACAGTGTTATGCAATTTTAAACGATTGTCTAATTTTATTAAGGGATGAAGAGAGAACAAAGTAACAGTATATGTTGTTATAGTCAACGAATTATAGTATTATTAGAGTGAACGTATGCCTAGACGCGCTGTTACGGCCGCACGCGTCGCAGTCACCCTTAATAAGTAGGCCTTAGTCGTTCGATGGTAGCTGATAGTGGAGTGATGAATGAACGTCTCAATATGTGATAGGTGGTGAGCCTATAGCCGTATTGGACACAAAATCCAATCGCAGGCAACACATTAGATTTTCGAATCGAAAACAACACAAATTTTGATTGTTCGACATAGTTTTCAAAGAGGCGATTTTATAAGATAGGTACAATTTTTGCTCCCAGCTCCATCTTGAATGTCTCTCCAGTTGCCTATATCATAATCTAGATGCCAAATATCATCCAAATCCGTTCAGTCGTTCAGGTGTGACTGATTAATAAACATTCATATTCCCAAACTCGAAATCTTTCACATTTATATTAAAATCCTATGTTTCTTTTATTCCCTTAATCCATGAATTCGCGTAGAATAATAATATGTTATAAATACTAACCTATTACAACGCTTCTTATGCATTATATACTCCTACTCAGTGCGTACGATAACTTGCTTTACACATACACGTAGTTTATGTGCATTCCATCGCTTTCTAACCACGCTATGTAAAAATAATTGTTAATTGCTTTTAATGTTACTTTTAAGTGATTTGTTCTGTTCCTATGTTTTGCAATTTGTATTATTTTAAAGTCATACTTGTGATGTTACGGATATTATGATTACTAATTACTATAGATCGTGCTTCTGAGGGCACGCAAATTTTGATCCCGGATATCAACCAACAGCAGTCGTTGAGGCCTTCTGGTGGTTTCAAATCTTTGACATTAGGTTGGCCACTAATCAATATTTTAGATGGATAGACGTTTAAAACCCATAAAGTCTACTATCAGTTTTAGAAGATATCATAAAACTTAATTTAAATATTACACCAGCGCCCTTAGCATAAGCCAACGAGATATTTTGCGCGCAAGAGACAAATTCCTATTTGTACTGTAACATGCATTTCACGACATATATATAGAGATGAAAATAAAATGATGAGAGCGAAAACGAATCTTCAAAATTTTCTCGAGTTCTTCTGTTAAGCGTGCAGGCTATTTCAATTCATTGTTGTATAATAAAGAACCACTGTCCCATTTCTAGGCTTTTTTCATCTTGCTAATTGTCATAAATATTCGTAACATCTTTTAACCAAACTTACCCACGTTCATCAAAAACATAAATTATAATCAGAATAAATAAAGAAGGTTAGAAAGGTATTGGTTACTGATTCCTATTAGGTTTAGACGTAACTTCTCCCACCTCAATATCCCACTTTCCTTCTGCCTGGCGTTATTCTGGCTTAGTGCCAGGATCCGCCTTCTTATTAACGCGTCCACTTCGCCCGATTTTAAGCATAAAGGCACCTTTAGCTGGAGGCACCTTGTTTACGAGGCCGTCTTTCAGAAAAGTATCATATGACGCGCCTCGTAAATGAAAGTTTTCTGTTATTTTCTCACCGATGTCGTACGAGAAATTCTCCATATAAATGGTGCTTAAGATTGTTGTAAAATGAACACGGCGCGCTTGCCACGCTGTCACCTTTCCAAACTTCTTTATTTCGGCTGTGATCATAATGCAACCAGCATGATATTGTCGCTAAGGGAAAATATTGTATTAATAAATAAGCAATGCAACTAATTCCAACAACATTAATTCACATTCCAACAACATTAATTCACATTCCAACAACATTAATGAATGGTGTAAATTCCAGGGCCGCATCAACGACAAATGTGATGTTCGCCTCTGCGCCGCTAACTAGACGCGCTTCAGCGCTGCAGTTGGACTCATCAGACACTGACAACAAAGGTATTGTTGTAGACTTTACGTAGCGGTTGTAGGGTTGACACGTTTGACCGTAGTCGCTATTTTATCAGGGTTGCCAGTGAAAGGAAACTGTAATCAAAATTATTATTCATTAGCAATAATTTTTTTTGTGATCTGGTGTACGTTTATACAAGATATTATTTTATTTTATATAAATTAATATGTTATTATGTAACGGTATAACGTATTATTGAACCAATGAAAATATAAATAAAAAATAAAATATTACGTCGATCCAAAATTAACGTTCGCAAGAATTCTAGTCTATATAGTGTGATAACTTTTAAAAATCGTTTCACCCCAAATGATATTATCCATATGGTAACCCTGAATATAATTGGTAATGGAGACGCAAACTATAGGATCTTGCTTATGCTTTCACGCCGCGTGCGAAATGGATGTAAATAGCATTGTAGATTTGAAGATTTCGCAAGGATTTGCAGGATATCGGTGCTAAATGGATGCATGCGGCAACCCTAGTATCTTAGTTGTTAGGGTTGGTGGTATTTTGACAGGTTCAGGACAGCAGAGAAGATTTCTTACAGCCATATTAATATTTCTTAGTCATTTTGTGTATAAAAAATAAAAAAATGTTTTTCCCTCTTTTTCTTACTATTATGTATTAAAAATCGTGGTGATTTTAAAACAATTTCCTTTCTGGCTGCTTACGAAGGACTAGTGATGTTCTCAAGTTACTGTAAGTTGTTTCATTATATTTTAAACACACTAGTGAGCAAAAATATCGTATAATAGAGCAATAATTTTCAATGCCAGGACAAATACCCCATACTGCCAAGTCAATACAAAACTTTGGGGTATTTCCTTAAATACAACTAGTTTAGTTTCTCAGTAAATAAATATTTTTTTAACTTTAATAACCGTTCACTTTAAAATAGGTTCATTAAGAATATAATTCGTATTCATATTTTTGCTCGCCCAGTGAATATAGAAATATGTTTAAGTACCAGAATTGTATAAAGTAACTACATAAATATTGGAGAAGGAATATATTAACATGTAATAATTAAAGTTCACAGTGTATCTTACATTTAATAATACACATACATTTAAAAATTAATACCATATTTTTTATTTATTTATTTGGATCTCCAGTCTGTGATACATATCAAATTTAATACGAAACAATCATATCGTGGTACCCTGTACAGGTAACCGCAATTAACACGATGTATAGCTTGGTATGTTAATTACTAGTAAAGAATATTAGCAAATGGATCCATTCATTTATACTGGTTGATGTCTCTCAGTGGACTGTGTATAGACTATTCAACTTATTTTCTGAACCTCACTAGGTGTGCGTGTTGTGTTTGTACATACACAATATATATAGGTGACGTCAGACGTGTCGCTGTCACGCAAGTTTAAATAACATATGTGCAAGCCAACGCACATACTAGACGTAACTGATCTATCTACAGATTTTATTAAATTAACAAGTATGTCTAAAAACATGAAAAATGTGATTAGACAAAAAATCGCTTTAAAAAGCAAATGAATGATGGGATTATCCACGACATTCACAGACGAACCTGACCGGCAACCGCCGCCCGCGTGGTCGTCGGTGGCGCGGCGTCGCACCGACCTGGTGCCGACGGTGCCGCTGGGCCGTGCGCCAGGTAGGGCACACTCCATGACGCGACTCGACCGTCTGCCGCCGACCAGACCCATACACTCAGCCTCGCCCTCCATGCATCACCTCAACAGGACCCGTAAGACAACAACACGTAAATGCTTGGGTGCTTCGCTTCGTGCCCCGCTGAGCTGTTCATAGGGCTGGTTTGGTGTTTTTTTTTGTACCCCATAAGCGCACGGATTGATTTTGTGTAATTACCCCAACGTTTAACCGTTTACGTCAATGTGTACACATATGACTTACTAACAATACTTTTAAGTTTCCCTTCATATTTCATTTACTCCAATTCATTTCACGACTACCCCTTTAAGGTATTTTTATTTTGTTGTATTAATTTTTCTTAAGTTCTTTAAATATTTATGGTTTTAAAATAACATACATCACACGTTTTTAACCCTTAACTGTGTGGGAATTAATGACAATTATTTCTTTTAACATCTTGTTTCTTAAGACCGATAAATAATTGATCGTTTTCTTGTTTGTAATGGCCTACAATAACATCAAATTCAAAATGGGACACCATCCGTATGGACTGTTGCTTTAAAGCTTAAGCGATTTGCGGTACGTGTTTGAGTTTGGCCTCAATTGGTATGAGCTTAAAGCCGTATTTGGGTAAAATGGTAAATAATATTTATGAGCTTGTGGGATTTTTCGTGTGAGATCATAGGATGTATAATTGTGCTTAATTAAAATGACGTAACTTTTTATGTGTGAATAATGCGAGACATGTTGTGTCTTGAAGTTATAATATATTCGTGTAAATTATCGTGCAAAGTTGAAGTTGTACTAGGACTGATTTTGTGTTAATTTATTTTTGTCTTTTACTACTTCATATATTTCCTATTGATAGTGTGCCAATCATGCAAGCTTTTACATGATACCATCATTTCCTAATCAGAATACTGTTAAAAATATGCAATGAACGTGATTTTAATTTTGGTTCATATCAAACAAGCTCCCGTATCAAATGTTAATAACACCAAGTTCTTATTTCAGAACCAAAAATAAAATATTTGGCACTAATAAATATAATTGACTACTACTTGTGTAGTGAAACACATATTTGTATATATTTGAATTTGTAAAGCTGATGCCCCCATGATTCTTCTGGTGTTGTGGGTTTCGTTGGTGTTGACATCAATTAGCATTCACCTACTTACCCCTTTGTGGGCCTTCTGCTCTAAAAATACTACGGTTTAGGCGTTTTATCACAATGAAGTTGCATTACGACTGCTTTTCTATGATAAGGATCTCTGGGGTTGCGGTAGGGCAGATTGTATTTTTCTTATAGCCAATGTGGCTGTCACTATTCTTTATGGGTTTATTATAAGGTAAGTGCTGAATAATGGTAAAAATTTCACTCAATAATGAAAGGGGTTTTAATCTTTTATAAAATCAGTTTAATTACAAAAGCAAACTTATCCAGTCTTTATTGACCAAAAATAGTAAGGTTATAATTAATCTATTAATTTTTATAGTGGCAAGTAAAAGAGTCATATTTTAAAGTCTAATTAAAAAATTACTTATATTTGATTTTTCATATCTATATTTATAATTTACTTATGTTTTAATCCTACTCATTTCATCACAATGCATTAGTTATTACTACCCCAACGTAAACAATCGTTCAAAGAAGCAAGGAGGCGAAGAGAATTATCAACGGCAGTACATGCATGGTCGTTTATAATCTATTCACATTTACTCCACACAAGTTACAAATTTACCATAAAAATTTACCCCAACACGGAAAAATTGACTCCATCCCGGTCGGTCGGAACGGTGTAAATAAGCGAGGTCGTGCACAGAGCCGCGGTCCGGTGAGACGACCCCAGGTTCGAGGCCCGGCAGTGCATTGTCCACGGCGGCGGGCGCTGCCGCTGGTGTAGTGCGACGACCCAGTTCCGCGCCAAGGAAACCACGACCGGCCTCCATCGCCGGCACCGGAGTAAACACGCCACGAGGTAAGACAGAACATAAATAAATTGGGGTAGAGGCACAGACTTGTATCTAAATAGACCACGTATGTAATTAATATGTATGAAAGCGTGCCCCTTTTTTTATTAGACCCTGATTCCTTTGAATTTATTGGCGATTAAAAATTCATTTGCGCTTCAATAACACACCATGCCTACATTGTGAACGTGGTGCGCCAAAAATAACAACTTTGCCCAAGTTGTTTTTTTCTGTCGTGTTACTTTTGTAACCTAAGGATGGCATGTTCTTGAACCGTAAATAAAGTTGGTGATCGCTATTAAATTTGGTGTTCCAAATCCTGTTGAATTTACCAACACTGATGAGTCACTGCGGTAATGTCAACGCCGTACTAGTACGCGTGCCCAATTACTTACCCAAGATACGGGCACACGAAGAATGAATACGTTTGGTGTCTATTTGGATCTTTAGTCTGTAGGTAATAGTCTTCTAATTTAAAATAACTCGCCACGCAATTTTACTGCACAAAAAATTGGTGCTTGAATTGGTGTAGCGTGTAATTTTAAATTAGATAAAAAATAGAAGAATGTAGGGAATGGTGTAGGTTGGTATTTCGTTTAGAGGTAGTTGGGGTAATTTTAGCATTTGCCCCATGATATTGAATTTTAGTTTATATGCTATATTTAATTTTGTAGGTTTTAGTCTAACGCTGGAATCTTATATGTCAAGATTTAGATAGAAAAAAACATTAATACGAACATTTTAAATATATATTAGTAGTTATTAATTTCGATCCATTATATAACAGCTTTATGTCCATGTGCTGCCGCTTGGCTGTTTGTAAATAAGCATTATTTTGTACTAATATTAATTGTATTTATTTGTGTGTTTTCGATGTTACTGCTTAATGTTCTAATGTTCGTAAGTGACGTTTGATGTGCATTGTTGATATTATTATTAATTGTTCGAGATTTAAGTATAACAGTAATGCAATGTAACGCGAAAGATTATAGGATTAACTAATTTATCATAAATAGAATATTATGGTAGGTAGGTTGTTTGTTAGTAGCGAATTCAATAGGAATTGTTTTATATTTTAGTTTGAAATATTTATTTATAATTTAGTAAAATGTGATAATTAAAGTAGGAAGATAGTTTATATTTCGTTGTCTTTCAATGTTAGTATTTTTATACATATTGTAGGATTTGTACTTTCGCATACCAAGGATTCTGGTATCATTGTACTTAATTTTAAAAATGTCGTTTAATTTTAAAAATTCTGTGATAATTTCGGCCGGTTACCTAATACTTCAAAAAATATCATAACCTTTAACATAGATAGATTTAACGCCAGACAGCAACGTGGCTTGGTAGACAACAAGCGGTGACCGCTTACTGTCAGGTTAACTTAGCAATAAAAATACTACAAAACTGTAAATGGGGTAACATCATCAACAATGCGATGGGGTAGGTATAAACTACAAGTGTATTGTGTGTACGCTAGCGGGTGTATGCGAGGTGGGCGGTGCCAGCGGGGCGAGCAGTGCCGCCACCACGCCGTGCATGTCACGTGACGGGTCTGTCGGTGCAGCGGGTACACCGGGTACTGCGGGTACTGCGGGTACTACGGGTACGGCGGGTATAACGGGTACAGGTGACGCCCCGCCGCGGCGCTCCGCTGCATCGCGCCGACCGAGACCACTGTCATTACACTCGCACTCGCCTAAACCTGGTCAGTCAATACTACTTATATTTATATTTTACTAGGTTTTGCCCGCGGCTCCGCCCGCGTGAATAGACTTTTCCGAAATAAAACGTAGCCTATAACCGTCTTTAGGGTCCCATCTATCTCTACATCAAAATTCATCAAAATCGGTTGAGTGATTTAGGCGTGAAAGCGTAACAAACAAACTTACATTCACATTTATAATATTAGTATGATAAGGATTTATACAATGTTACAGAAAGGTGTGGTCATATTTAAGGGTCGTTACATACACTGACTACATATACATATGGCTATTCTATAGCTACTTAACTCTATGTATGTTCCGAACTTCTTTGCGAATTTATATCATAAGGGCCCGGGATCGGACGTTGAAATTGATTTTTGCAGTTTTTAACTTATACTATAGTTTGCACGTGTTGCTATAAATGCGTGTACTTATAAATATATAGTTTCAACCATCCACCAATACATTTGTCAATAATCGATTGACAGCTTCCGTGGCACAGTGGACGAGTAGCCGACTGTGAAACGTGAGGCAGCGGGCTCGATCCACGCACCGAGACAAACATCTGTCTGATCCATAAATATATGTTTAGGTTAGATGTTGTGAAATCCAAAGCATCTCGTAGTTCTTGATACAAACGATATAAGATAATCGTATCTTAATGTAGGGTCAGGGCTATATAACTGGTGGGTGTTATTCGTTATTGTTAATAATGACACTTACCACAGTCACTGTCTATATAAGCACATCTAGCGCACATAGCAAAACGTGCAAGTACGAGTTGAATTATCTATTATAACACGTTGAAATAATGTAATTGTTTGTGTTCTGCAGCGACTCCAGCGATGCCGGGAGAGGGCAAACCGCCAGTACACAGAAAGCCAAAGCCATCCAAAGAACATGATAAGGTATTATGACGTCACAATACACTAGTATTTAATACTATCAAAATTAATATACTTCAGATTGATGTATGTGGCATCAATAGAATTATTTAATATAATTATGACCGGCTCCGTGGCACAGTGGGTGGCGCTCTGGCTGCGAAGCGACAGGCCGCGGGTTTGATTCCGAGACAAAACTGGAACCCGAAACAAATATTTGCTGATCACAAAAACCTTTGCCTCGTTGTGAGGAACGAACCCGAGGCCTCTCGTTTCATGGCTGGCTACTCGTCGATGGCAAGGGACCAAGACCAATTCACCTGAGATAGATCTCCACTGCCCAAGGACGCCCATATACTAAAAGATGGACACGTCGCCGACTTTAAAAGAAAGGGTATGGGAAAGGGAGGCCGATTTGGGCCTCCGGATAACTCACCGTATGATATGCTGTTGCATTAGGTAAGCCGCTACTTACTAAGGTGTACAGTATTGTTATTTGTAACAGACTCCCCGCGGTAAGTCCCTGTCTGCATCTCCTGGTCGTACATTGTCTCCGTCTCCCGCCACATCCAAAGAGCCGAGCCAGGACAAGGACGTGCCGGTAAAGGTAGGATAATTACTCATCATCACCCAACATCACCCATCATTACTCATCACCCATCATACTCATCATCACCCATCATTACTCATCACCCATCATTACTCATCAACACTCAACATCACCCATCATTACTCAACATTACCCATCATTACTCATCATTACCCATCATTACTCATCATTACCCATCATTACTCATCATTACCCATCATTACTCATAATCACTCATCATTACTCATCATCACTCATCATCATCCTTTTGACACGGTCGCGGTGGGACATATACCGTCTATAATGGTTGGGTATCTAGGTACCAACCTATATATTATAAAATCAATCTATTTAATTTAATATATTGTATAGCCTCCATGACTTAGAGAAAATACCAGAGAGCAATTTCTAATAGTAGACAACCATTACCAATTAAATAAATAAATTCACGGCCAACAGTCACACACATAGTCCTGACCCCACACTAAGTAAACCTGTATCGTGGGTATCAAGAACTACGAGGGACTTGCCAACCCACAACACCCAGAACCATACAAACATTTGTGGATCACATAAACATTTGTCTCGGTGTGGGAATCGAATCCACGGCCTCGCTTCGTAGCCGGTTCGGCCACGGAGGCTGTCAAAATTGGCATATATTGCTCTCTGAGATTTTATGTTAGGTTAGGTTAATAGATAGTTAGGTTTAGGTAAGGTTCGATAACCTAACAGCTAGACCCGGATGACCGAACATTCATTGCATATTCGTACTCTTCTCTCTTCCTCCTATCCTTATCCCACTCGCAGTGGGATCGGTGCAACATGCTTTTTAACACATGTTACAGATAGCTTTGGCTTGTAGTTTTCACGACCGGCCGCCTGCCTGACATTAACCCTTCTGGGGAGAAGAATTCATTGCATATTCGTACTATTTATCATAAAAAAACTGAAATTGTCGAAGCGCATAATTGAAATCGTAGTAATGTACGTTGGTAATGAATTTATCGATATTTGTGTGTAGATGTTGCCGGCGGTTGTGTCTATGGACAAGAGTCAGGTGAGCGCGGCGGAAGTGACGCAGAAACTGGAAGCGTTGCAGGTACAGGAAATGGACACACACACGCACCAACAGGTACGATATATCGATTACATATCCGATTATATCGATATATAATTTTGTCGAGTATTTCATGTTTTAATGACCTAGGTAAAACGACATTGAAATTTTACATTATAAGAATTTTCATAATAGGTAAATTAGCTTATTTTATATAACTTCACAGCCCTCTTGGTTGCTTTTACTGGGAAGAAGTTACTAATTTCAAAACTTAATTTTTTTACTAGTCCCGGGTATGCAAAAGGCCGTCTGGGTTAGTAACACCACTTTGTCTATTTCTACCGCCAAACAACAGTGTGTAAGCACTGTTGTGTTTTGTTTGAAGGACATTGAAGCCAGTGAAATTACTGTGCATTAAGAAACTGAACAAGTTATGTCTCGGGGTGTCGAACGCAGTCCAACGCCATAGGGTACTTTGTGATTTAAAGTTCTGTGTGGTGTTGCTTCTGTTTATAAGGCATGGCGCTTACTATCAGGCGAGCGACCTACTCGTCTCATCAAAGAAGCTAATAAAAATCTTTACACCCTAGCTTTCGGGATGTTATTTCATCTCAAAAAATATTATTTATAGAATACCAGAAAAAGGTTGTCTAAATGCCAAGTCTGGTATATCGATACTTTATTTTTTTTGGTCTAAATACCGAAACGAGTATGTCGCTTACCTGATGGTAAGATCTGCTCTTCGGATACTGTTTTATAAAATAACATGGTTTTACACAGACCATTGAGAACAAAGAATCAGTGGATATGAAAGAAGAAACGAAAGTCGAGCAAGTGGAGAAGAGTTCCGAACAGAAGATAGAAGTACAGAAGCCTGTCGAGAAGAGAGAAGTTAGTGAGAAGAGGGATGATGTCAAGGAGCCCTCGCAGGAGAAGACTGATGACAATGAGATGACCGGTAAGATTCATGTGGAGTTAGTTCAATATCTTTTTAACTATTTTTTAATAGCACAAGTAAGTGGGTCGCCTCATGGTAAGTGATCTGCACCGCCCATGAATATTCACAATAACCAAAGAATGGAATAACCAAAGAATAGAATGGACGTGTTGCAGATCAACAGAAAGGGATAATTGAGGGATTGGAAAGAGCGATTTGAGCCTCCGGATATCTCATTTACTGTATGAAATGCGGAAGCAAGCTGTTACTTTAAATCAGCTTTCTTGAGACAGTAGCAACGACCCGGTTGAGCCGGCTCATTTGTGCTGTATACAAAATTGTCTACAGCGTGGCTTTTCTATTCAAAATGAAGTTTATGTGAATTTTCATTCGGAAGATAATTTTCCATTAAAGTTTGTTTGTATTTTTATGTTTTGTTGCGCAATGAATAAATTTAAACACAATTTACACAATTGTCTCTGTATATTTGGTTAAAGTATTGTTAAAGTTCAATCTACCAACCAACTGACTAGTGACAATTCCACATTATTAACTTTTTTACAAATACAATTCAGTTTTATTGATGTGTATTTGACTGAATGAAACAACCGTTTAGCTTGAACACCTGTTTATTACTGCAGTTAGGCGCTCGCCGCGCAACGGTCGACAAAAGGATGTATACGTGTATATGCATACGTGCATATATAGATGCATCGGTGCCTTATACATATCATTCCTCCACACTTAATTTTGGAACCTGACAATAAAACAATAAACAAATACATACAAGTTAATTCTCAGTATAACTATCTCAAACACATCCATTTAAAAAAACTTCTTATAGTCCACTATTTTTCTGGCTCGCTTCTGACGTGCGAGTGTGAGTGACGGTACAGGTCCTTGTACATCTGTGCCATCGCCGTGCACGTTTTCGCTGGCGATTCCCACTAAAGAGGGGGCAGTCTTATTCCCGACAATCCCTCCCTCACACTCGTCAGCCGCATTTGTATCTACTTCACATTCGGTAGTTAATGGCGTTTGCCTATCATCAGGCTCCTCATTAAGTACCTGTTCATTGGCCCTGACGACTGATGACTGGCTGACTAAAGAAGTCGGTTGTGCCAGATCTGCGCAATTTGGTCTTGTCAAAACAGGTGGTAATGATGGAACCTGATGAGACGCATTGACCTTTTTATCGTCATGAAGCTGCCTCTCCTTACCTTTATATGGCATCGTCTGGTCTACGTGCCTGATACAGTAGACATTTAAGTCGTGAATTAAAATCTTGTACATTTTATTACCTATCTTCTCCTTAATAATACCTAATTTCCAAACTTCTTTCCGAGCACTGTACCAGCGGGTCCACACCGTGTCACCTATTTCGAAATATCTTTTAACGGGCACTGTTGGTGTGCTTGATTGCTTTTTATTATTCATTTTTGAAGGTAAGATTAGATCGAGACGGGTTCGCAAAGTTCTTCCGAACATTAACTGTGCTGGAGTTTGGCCGGTAGTATAATGCACGGTATTTCTATAGCTAAACAAATATCCTAATAATTGTTCATGCTGAAGGGGTGCATTTTCTTTAATAATGCACTTCAACATCTTTTTACAAACTCTGACCGAGTTTTCGGCTTGGCCATTACTCGGTGGATGATATATGGGTGTCGTCATGTATTGGATGCCATTAGAAACGCAAAATGTCCTAAATTCAACTGAATTAATTTTAACGTCGTTATCGGATACTAGCAAATCTGGTAACCCAAACGTTGAAAAAATTCCCTTTAATGTGTCAATTAGTGCACTCGTTGATGTTCCGTTACGCATATATAAACACTCCAACCACTTAGAATAAGCGTCCACAACCACCAAATATACCCTTTGCCCCACCGACATATAATCGATGTGCAAGCGCTGCCAGGCGCGGCCGGCGGCGGGCCAAGGCGCAGGGGGTCACGCGGCGGCGCCGGGCGCACGCTCACGCAAGTCTCGCACGAGCCTATCCAACATTCGATGTCTTTATCGATAGACGGCCACCACATCCTACTTCGCGCATTGTTTTTAGTTTTTACGATCCCTAAATGGGTTTCGTGCAATTCATGTAACATTTTTTTTCTTAGTGCCGATGGAATAACTATTCTATGTCCTCTAAATAAACAGCCGTTTTCGAATTGTAAGTCTGATTTACATCGAAAATATGGTAATATCAATGTACATTTAATATTACGTGGCCAACCATGCTTCATGTATTTAATGACCGTCTTTAACGTTGAGTCCCGTTGACTCATTTGTACAATATCGCTTAGTGTCACTGCCGGTGACGAAGCATTGAGAAATTTAAGAGCATAATAGGTATCTAAATCATTATCCACACTGTCCCGAGTGTTTTTAAGTGGGGCGCGCGAAAAATAATCAGCCGCTTGGTTGTTCTGACAAGGTACATACTGCACTACATAATTATAGGCGGATAGTATTATCGCATATCTCTGCAGTCTCAATGCGGTCGTCACTGGTATACCTGTCTTACTATTGAATATTGACACTAATGGCCTGTGGTCGGTTTTCAAAATAAATGGATTTTCACGGCCATATAAATATTGATGGAAACGCTTAACTCCGAAAATTATGGCTGTTGCTTCCTTTTGTATTTGACTATAATTTCGTTCGCTAGTAGTCAGCGAGCGAGAGGCATATGCTAGCGGTCGCTCGGACCCGGTGTCGTCGCGTTGTGATAGCACGGCCCCGAGACCGAAGGGTCCTGCGTCCACCGCCACCACTAATTGTGCGGTAGGCTCGAAATGGGCGAGAACGCGCTCCGATGCCAGCTCACGCCGTACGACCGCCATGCTACGGCGCTGCCGCTCCTCCCATTTCCAAGGTGTTTCACTACGTAATAATTCGTGTAAAGGACTTAAAATTGATGAGGCATTTGGAATAAAATTCCTATAATAGTTCACTATTCCCAAGAACCTTTTAACCTCCGTTACGTTAGTGGGTTCTGGGGCATCAATTATAGCTTGTACTTTGTCTGGACATGTTTTTATTCCGTCCTTACTGATAACATACCCTAAATATTGTACGTTGTCTTGAAAAAATTCGCACTTATCTTTCTCGAGACGCAAACCGGCATCACTCAGCCTTCCTAAGACTTCACATAGTCTTTGCATGTGGGTTGGCCTATCAGGGCCGGTGATACATATATCATCAAGCCAAATACTGATTCCATCTATTCCTGAAAGAAGTGTTTCCATAGACTTTTGGAAAATTGCAGGTGCGTTTGCTAAGCCGTATACTAACCTGGTATATTTATACAGCCCCTTATGAGTGTTTATTGTGGTGAGCTCCTGACATGACTCATCTAAAATAAATTGATTGTAAGCGTTTTTCAAGTCAATTTTACTGTATTGATCACCCCCTCCAATATTGGCAAACACCTCTTCAATTCGAGGTAGGGGGTATTTTTCTATAATAAGGTCCTTGTTTAGTGTAATTGAAAAGTCACCTGCAATTTTCACTTGACCGTTATGTTTCAAAACGGGCACTATGGGAGTAGCATATTGGGAATAATTGATAGGAACCAAGATGCCTAAGTCCACCAACCTACCTAACTCCTGCTCGACCTTGTCTCTTAGGGCAAAGGGTACAGTGCGTGGTTTAAAAAACTTGGGAGAAACATTATCTTTTAATCGCAAACTGACTTTAAATTTATTAAAAGCACCCAATTCATCACGCCACAGATCCGAAAATCTTTCCAGTAAATTATGCAAGCTTGTGTCACAACTCACGGAGTTAATATCAGTGGTAATAAATACCTCAAAAGCTGACATGAAATCCCTCCCCAATAACGGTGGTCCACCATTTTCAATAACAAACAATTTTATGTACTTTTGTTTCCCATTGAAAATAGCATTCACCATAAAATAGCCCAAGGGAGTGATTTTATGTCCATTATATAAGCACATTTTTGTACAACTATTTTGTAATTTGTAGTTTGAAAACTTTTCTCTATACAATTTATCGGAAATCACACAGCTACCCGAACCAGTGTCTAATTCCATAGTTAAATCTTGATATCCTAATATAAGGTCAATTTTAATAGGTTTGTCAGTAACATACCTTATATTAAAATTTTTACATTCTTCACAAAATGACGTGTTAGCGTCACCTTGTCCTTCGTTATTTTCTACATGGTAAAAACAAGTTTTTTTGTCACTATTACACACTTTTTTTAAATGCCCTTTTTCACCACACTTAGAACATTTGTAACTCTTATAACGGCACTTATCACTTGGGTGATTTTTTAAACCGCATACCGAACAACGAAATGAATCAACAGAGACGGCGCTGCCTGTTCCTGATCGCCGTGTCTCGCCGCGGCCATGTTGTCCCTGAATTTTCACCATGTATACCGGCTCCTCCTTGATTGATGCAGTTAGGCAGGAGCTTACCACGACCTTTGCCTCTTTAGCACAGGCCGCCTGTTCTGCTAATTCAATAGCCCGCGCCAATGTCAACGTGGAAGCGTTTTGCTCGAACAACTTGTCCCGTTCTGGCCCCGAGCCCAGTCCGAGAACGAAACGATCTCTCAAGTTGGTTTCCAAGGCGGTGCCGAAATCGCAATAAGTTGCGAGACCCCTAATTCGCGCCACCCATTCCACCAATGATTCACTTGGTACTCTATTTGCTCCAAAAAATTTTGCTTTATCTGCAAAGGAGCATTGTTTCGGCTTGAAATGACTATCGAGTAATAAAATTCCCATCCTCGTCGCCAATGATGTGTATTTGACTGAATGAAACAACCGTTTAGCTTGAACACCTGTTTATTACTGCGGTTAGGCGCTCGCCGCGCAACGGTCGACAAAAGGATGTATACGTGTATATGCATACGTGCATATATAGATGCATCGGTGCCTTATACATATCATTTATACAACGTGTTACAAACAGGTGTGGTCATATTTTAGGGTTATTACATATCCCTAACCGTGTACGTACCGGATCTTATCAAAATTTAAATAAAATAATCCAAAAAAAACACGTTAATTTTACTTATTCGTTTATTACAAGCGATAAGATCGATCATATCACTATAAATTAATTAGATTGTGTAAGCGATAATAACATTGCTAGAGTGAGACAAAATCTCAGCTGTTCCATCATTTAGTGTTGTACAAAGTTGTAAGTCAAATATCGACATGATATTTAGTCGATATAAAATAAAA
Organism: Mimas tiliae; assembly: GCA_905332985.1. Lineage (NCBI taxonomy): Eukaryota > Metazoa > Arthropoda > Insecta > Lepidoptera > Sphingidae > Mimas > Mimas tiliae. Next base: position 1,874,954 of record HG995260.1, on the reverse strand, counting down.
TGCTTTGTTTATTCCCTAGAAAAGCAATCTTATTTGATACTATGCGGGGGAGGGGGTGAAATACTTGTATCTTACATTATACGTTGTTTGAATTTGACCACACCTTTTTGTATCACGCTGTATAGTTATTGTATATGTTCAAACATGCGGAATTATTGTTTACAACATCGAAATAAGATAATTAGAAAGCGATGACTCTCATATGAATCTGCCAGAAATACTGCTCCACTTACTTACACATGCAAAGGTAAAATAACACGTAACACTCATACACGCAACAAAAATTAATGAACGTTCAAAATCAACTTTATTTCGTAAAAGTTAATGTCTAGATATTAAATTACTAAATCGAGATACGACGTTCTGCATCGCGCACAAAATTAGACGTATCAAGTGTTAACTAGAGATTGTTATGCACAGACTATTATAGTGCCGGCCCCTTGCACAGAGTTTTGGTGGGGTAATTTTTTTTGCTTGTGTTACGTTTGTTGTCATCTTATTTCGATGTTTTACAATAATAATATTTATTGAATAATAAATTAAATCTGAGATTATCATAATAAGCCGGTGGTATAAAGCTATAGTCATAGTGTGACATCATAATCGTGATGTGTATTCATACTTTTTTTTATTATTATGTCGTTAAACAACAACATGTATGTGAACTAGATCTATATTTGTGTTAATATTATACATTGACCTAAAAAATGTTTAAAACTGTTCTTAATAAAAAGGAACATTGTATCAATAGTAAATAAATAAATACACTCAACAGTCACACACAGTCCTGACCACACACTAGGTAAGCCTGTATCGCGGGTATCAGGAACTACGAGGGACTTACGGTCCCACAACACCCAGACCCGAGACCAATATTTGTGGTTCACACAAACATTTGTCCCGGTGCGGGACTCGAACCCACGGCCTCTCGCTTCGCAGCCGTCTAGCGCTGTCTAGTTTGTATGTATGTGTGTATGTGTGTATGTGTGTATGTGTGTATGTGTGTGCAGCGTCGATGTCGGCGGTGGCGGTGGCGGTGGCGGTGGCGCGGCGCATCACGACGGAGCAGCAAGCCAAGGCGGCGCTGGCGGAGCGGCGGCGGCGCGCGCGGGACCTGCTCGAACGACAAGCGGAGGTAGAGAGGCAACGGTCTGTACTTTTTTCATTTCTTTTTAAACTGATTATTTATTTTTAATTAAAGTGAAACTTTTATTAGATCGTCTCAAAATTGTTGGCCTGTGTGTTGCATGTCGCGTGACGGTCGGCCACGGAGTGGGGATAAAGTGAAACGCGCTCACCTAGAGCAGCCAAAGCCAATATGGCGGCGTCTATAGTTCGCACGCTATTTTGTTTGTTTGTTTTTGCTATTGTTTAATGTAAAATTATTCCAAAAAAAATTAGTTAAATGTCTATAATGTGAAAAAAAGTTTCACTTTTACCGTGGTTTCATAAAACCACACAATCTTTTATTTTATTTAATAGTAAATACAGTTAACATTAATTTGTACAAGAAATGTAACATAAACTAATTTAAGTTTTTCTGTACATCAATTCTATCACCCGACATCGTTCATTAAATTAATAACAAATAGAGATCCCCAAGAGGATTGGTTATACATTATCTATTCCAATTCTAAGATCTAGTCAAATTACACTGGCCAGATTCTGATACGACGCGACGGTAAAAATAATTAAATAGTAACGAAACGCGGGCGCGGGTAGGCGTAGGTGTGATGTGACATGCTCTTACTTCATTTAATTATGTATTTCCTCACGATTTTATTGTTAGCTTTCAAAAGTAGGCGGGCTGATGGCACATCTGATGGTAATTGGTTACCATGGATGACGGTATTAACGATGCCTGGATACAGCCAAATAGCTTCCTACCGTGGAAATAATTAAACCTAATTTAAAGAATATGCCATAACGTTCAGATGACACTGAAGGGATAAAAAATTACCAAGACTTTAATCCAGGTCATGGTCTACGTGTGTGTCAAAATTCATCCAAATCACAACTGTCAATACAGTTGACAGCAAACGAGAAAGTGGGTCACCTGATGGTTAATGATCACCACCACCCATGAATATCTACAATACCTGAAGCATCAAGGACGCATTGCCGAACTTAAAGGAAAATGACAAACGATTGACAAGGATAGGAGGGATTTGGGCCTCCAGACGTAATTGATTAACAAACATCCTAAAGTTTCATTTATAATATTAGTAAAAAATAAGATACCAAGAAGCGCATGGGTATATTGAATTTTTACCTATCTATGCGGTATTACAATACCTCAGTCGCCTTTTACAATTTAATTAGAGAAGCCAAAGCACAATTATATTATTAAATCTGAAATAATTTATTCAGACTGGAGCGCGAAGCCGAAGAAGAAGCAGAGAGGCAGCGGTTGGAAGAAGAGAGACAGCGGCGCGAAGAAGAAGAAGCGAGAGAACTAGCACAACTGCAGAGACAGATGGACGAGGAGAAACTCAGGAAAGCTATTGAGGTATCAGTATTTATTTATTAAAGTGAAACTTTTATTAGATCGTCTCAATTTTTTTGGCCTGTGTGTTGCATGTCGCGTGACGGTCGGCCGCGGAGTAGGGATAAAGTGAAAGGCGCTCGCCAGAGCAGCCAAAGCCAATATGGCGGCGTCTATAGTTCGCACGCTATTTTGTTTGTTTTTGTTAGTGTTTAATGTATATTATTCCATTTTTTTTTTAGTTAAATGTCTATAATGTGAAACGTTTCACTTTTATCGTGGTTTCATAAAACCACACAATCTTTTTTTTTTAGCCTGAAAGACGGTACGAGCAACTCGCTCGCCTGATGATGAGCCACGCCTGCCTATATAAACAGAAACAATACTACACTGAACTTTGAATTACAAAGCACTGCATGGCGTTGGACTGCGCTCATATAAGACGTGCCCAGTAACTTCACTGCCATCAATGTCCTTCAAACTCAGCAATGCTTACATACTGCTGCTTGGCGTTATAAACTTTCTTTCTTCGGTATTTCTACACGTTTACATTCTATGCATATACATATACATTATATCATCTATATTACAAAATATATTTTTTACCTCTATGGTATAGGTATTGGATCATTTATTTGTTTCTTTATGGTGACGTGATTCAGATGTAATTAGTAACATATACTAAAACTTCCATTTCTGTTTTAACAGACTTAACAAAATGTGGAACGTTTATCGCTCTTTTCACAAGCAGAATTTAACCTTATTGACACTCAACTTGCCTTAAAATTTGAGTACTAAATGTATTACTGATAAGAGTAATTTTGCCATACAAATATCAATGACGTTTAGATAATCTACCATAGAATAATATCCTGCTGCAAGCCTGGACTCAATAAAATATTTTCTAAGTATCGTCTATAGAATAAAAAACATTCGAACATTTATAACAACGCTAGTATTATTGTTTACAGGTACAACAGCAATTAGAACGCGATGAAGCGGAGCGTAAGTTGCGCGAAGAAGCGGACAAGCAAGCCAGACTGCGCGAAGACGAAGAGAAGCGCAGAGCCGCCGAGGAAGCGGAGAAGTTGCGCAGAGAAGAAGCGGAGAAGGAAGAGAAGGAGAGACTGCTGAGGAAACAACGTGTCGAGGCCATCATGGCACGGACTAGACTCAGGAAGGTATGTATTCAAATATATTGACAGCCACCGTGGCGCTGTGGGCGAGTAGCCGGCTGCGAAGCGAGAGCCCGTCGGTTCGATTCCCGCACCGAGACAAATGTTTGTGCGATCCACAAATATTTGTCTCGGGTCTGTGTGTTGTGGGACCACAAGTCCCTCGTAGTTATTGATACCCACGATACAGGTTAACCTAGTATGGGGTCAGGACTATGTGTGTGGTTGGGTGTATTTATTTATTTATTATATTCTGCCTGCCTCGGTGGCGCAGTTGTAATGCATACGCGTTACGATTGAGGCTAACGCTGAGGTCTCGGGTTCGATCCCCGGGTCGGGTAAAGTGGTATTGGGTTTTTTCTATTTCGAAATGCTCAGTATCAGCCCGGAGTCTGGAATTTGTGCCCGGTATGGCGATAGGCTCGCCCCCTATCACATCGTGGGACGGAGATACGCTCGGCGAAATGTGGGTGTACTAGTTACACCTCTGCCTACCCCTTCGGGGATTACAGGCGTGAATGCGTATATGTATATGTATATTATTATATTCTTCAAATCTTTCGTTACGAGATGGAAGTCTGAAATTCGATACCAGCGAGCTTAAAATATGCTCACAAGATATCTCGCCCTTGAGAGAGAAAACTACCGAAGACAAGTATCTCAGAAGTGTCAACATACGATAAAATTACTTCATCGCGTTAGGATTCGTAGACAAAATACTACACGAGAGGTTGAAAGTGTTTCTTCTACTTTAACTGTACTTTTGATATAACTAGCTAACTAGTTTATGCGACCATGTTAGCTTCGATAGAAATAGAGATAACCAGATAAAACTGATTTTTCCACAAGACGAGCCGATAAAATTATCTTGTGTTGTATAATTGTAGCCAAAACTACCTACAATTTTGTCCCTATTGGGTCATTAGTTTAATTTTTGTTTGTTTATAACATGTTTAAACAAACTAAATAACATTTCTAGCAAGCAGAAGAACAGAAGCAACAAGACAAACCAGCGGCTCCTGTCTCTGCCCCTACGCCGTCCTCTGTACCTGCACAGGACTCTGCTCCTGCCCCTACACCAGTTACTGAAGCAGGCCCTGCGACAGTTCCTGAAACAGCTCCTACGTCAGTTCCTGATGCGGCCCCTACGTCAGTTACTGAAACAGCCCCTACATCAGTTACTGAACCGGCTCCTATAGTTCTTGAAGCGACCCCAGTGACCGCGGTTACTGAAGCAGCGCCTACTGAATCCGTCCAGGAATCGAAGCCAGTGTCAGATCCAGTGCCGGCCGTCCAGGAGTCGACGATTGCGCAGGACAACGGCAACATAGCCACTGGTGATCTGTTAGGATTCAACACTAGTCAGGTATTTACAAAATATACCTGCGATATATATACGATACATCGTTTGTCGATACAATTCATTAATTGAGCTTCACTTACCATTAGGTATAGTGTAGCGAATTTGCCGCATCAGGAATAAAATAAAATAAAGGAAAAAAATATATTTCCAACTCCTTCCTATCTTTTATTATAGTATAAGCCGGCAAACGAGCAAACGGCAAAGTGGGTCACCTGATGGTAAGTGATCTCCACCGCCCATGTAGCCTAACAATACCAGAATCATGGGCGCGTTGCCGACCTTAAAGATATTATTAAGGGATTGGGAAAGGGAGGGAGAATTGCACTTTTGGATATCTCACTCACGAAACTCAGCAGCAAGCCTGTGATAACGACCGTGTCAAGCCGGCCATTTCATAAAAAAAAACCCAAGTGCATACTCCTTTTTTAAGTTACGTGTGTATTCACTGTTAATTATCGCTTGCTTTATCTGTAATGGACACATTGTGAGGAAACCTGAGATGTTCTTCATAAGAATTTGGAAGGTATTGCCAACCCGCATTAGTCCATCGTGGTGGACTAACGCCTAACCGCTGTCATTCAGTAGAGGAGGCCCGTGCCCAGCAGTGGGACATGTATAATACAGGGCTGATGTTATTACTATATCAGGTGGAAGTAACGCAGGTGGCGCACGAGTCAGTGACGAGTTCAACGGAATCGAACCCCACGCCGAACAATGGCAACCTCACCGCCGACCTACTGGGACTGTCCGAACAAAATAACGTGAGTGTGTGTTGATTTTCATATCTCCAATTAAGAGTATTTGCCTCGATGACGCAGTTGTAATGCGTACGCGTTACGACTGAGGCTGACGCTGAGGTCTCAGGTTCGATCCCGGGTCGGGTAAAAGTGGTATTGCGTCTTTCTATTACGAAATGTACAGTATTAGCCCGGAGTCTGGATTGTGCTCGATATGCCGATAGGCTCGCCGGCTATCACATTATGGGACGGAGATACGCTCAGCGAAATGTGGGTGTACTGGTTACACTCCGTCAGGGATTACAGACGTGAGTGCGTATGATGTGACTTATATCGTACACTATTTGTTCCTTTAATTTGACCACACGTTTTATATTTTTACGTAGGTATGATAAGTATATTTTGACATTTCCAGACTAAGGACAGCAGCCACGAGCAGCAGCAGGTGAATACAAAACAAATCGACAACGCGCCAACAAACCAAGCCACCAACAACGGCAACGTACACCCAACATCCAACATTGGACACATATCGGCCAACTTCCTACAAACAGAGCGCGCCGCCAACGAGAGCCAAACAAAAATGGCGGACGTCAACAAACTATTGGACGACGATTTCACAACGCACAACGGCCACGGGGCACACAGCCACCCATTAACGTTGCAGAATGCTATATAAATAGGTAATTATTGCATTTCATTGCGTATATATTGGCTGTATTAGTCGAACGTTTGGTCCAATGTTATGGAACGTAGGCTCACGAATAGCTTAGGTTCCGGTTTTTTGCGCTTAAACGCACCCTATGACTGTAAATAAGACATGCATTTTGGACATTACTATTCTATAATTCCTTGAGTAGGCGACATTATTCAGATTTCCGACATTATTGTACTGTGCTATGAGAAATATTTAGTTTCCAAGTAATGAGAGGGGTTAGGCCTTAGTCCACCACGTTGGCCAAATACAACCCGTAGACTTCACATACCTACGAATTTCTTATGGAGAATTCTTTAGTATGTAGGTTTACTCACGATGGTTCCCCTTCACCTTCAAAGCGAGACATAATCGAAGCCAAAAATTTCTAATAAATAACTTCGCCAATATGACAAGTACCAACATTATTATTATTCCAAAACATTATAGCTTTGAATTCTTTATTTGTATAAGAACATCAAGTAAAACTAATTATGGCCCCAATGCAGTGTTGCAATGAGAGTTTGTAAATTAATGAGAACTTTTCTGCATCAATCAAATTATACAAACCCAAAGACCATAGAGCTTGAGCGCAGTACAAATAACCTTCATAGACAAAAATACCAAAATAGCTCTTCAGTGCACTAGCGAATGTATATTTAAACAAAAAATGGTGCCTTTATAAATTATTTTTGTATTAAATTTTGTTTTTGGTGCTATTTGATAAACTGTTTATAAAAAAAAAATAAACATTAGCTTTTTTAAAATTTTAGCTAATAGCTTTTGTAGGCACAGAGTAAAATGTTGTAGGGTTTTTATTTATAAGAAGCTTATGCCATAAAAACACATTTTTATTTTGGCATTTAAAAAAACCATTATACTATGAAATTTAAAACATGACAATTTGGACAACATTAAAGTACCAACAAAATGGATTCTAAACATTTCACACACATGATTTGGATGTGAAAACGATCCATTATTTTAAATACAGCACTATGCTTAAAACACGCCGATTATCACTGCGTGAAACGGAACGTAAAATAAAAAATGGCCGCCATCGACAATCAGCCAATATACATGCATTGGAAACGGTGTGTACCGCTCTAGATGTCAACTATGGTTGGATGAGCGATGGTTGTCTATGGCATACCATAGACAATAGTTGGATGAGCGAAGATTGTCTATCGCATAGACAAATTACGAGCGGGTTAGGTAAGATTATTATAATGCATTTATATTATCAAATTGTTCTTAAATACAACATTATCATACATTGTATGTAGGTGAATTGTTTGATTTGAAATGACTGCATTGAGTCTTGTTAAATGCAAAAGGGTCGCGACACATTACGATGGGAGGGAACACAGGTTGTTGGATTTCCATTTTGAAATGTTACTATGGTTTTATTTATAAATAAATCAAATAAAACATCGGCAATGTCTGTCTGTCATTCCATTGTAGTATATTGCGGCCATTAAATCGCATAAACATAGCGTGAATAAATCGAGATAATAACTGAATAGTATGAATGAAAGCGACATTCAGTTATAAGTATGAAATGATACAATCCGTTCTCATCAGCCATTGGCTTACTTTAAATGACACCTAACCATAAACTCATCAAAACTATGCGACGTCGCCTTATTTTGACGACACGGCAACGTTTTTGATTTGTGGTGAGTGTTAGGAGTCAACTAAAGTTAAGTGAAGATCGGTGAAAAATGTCAACAGTTCGACTAAAAGAGAAGAATAACTGGAGCTCTCGGTCAATATTTAGAATTAAAATAATAATAGCGGGTTCCCACGGTTCGATTTTAGTTGAACAACTGACTTGAATTAACAATAGCTGTATATTTTTGATCAGTTCAGATGGTTCAAATCACATGCTATTTAGCAGTTGATCAACTAAAATCGAACTGTATGAACACGTTATAACGCCCGAATACTGAAACGCAATTCAAACATTTATGATATTGCTACACATTAGATCAAGAATATCTAAATAGACACCGTATGTGTAACTGCTTCGCGTGCAGACATATTAGGCAACAATTTTGGCACACAGATTATACAATGTGTTACATAATGGTGTAGTCAAATTTAAGCATTATATAATGTACTATATAAGTATTTCATCTCCCATAATACCAAATCCAATTGCATTGCTAGGACATAAATAAAGTATTTTCTTATTTATCAAATAAGTAACATGTCGATATTCGATTTGCAACTTTGGAAAATACTAAATGATAATCAACTATACTTTTGTCTCACTCCAGCATTGTTATTCTCGCTGACGCAGTTATAGTGATGTGATCGATCTTATCGATCGTGCCAAGCGAGTGATTAAAATTAGCGTAACATTTTAGTATGTTTTGATTTTAATTAGACTCGGTACATAAACACTTGCTATCAGGTGTATGTAAAGACCCTTAAATATGACCCCATTTTTCTGTAACTGGCTTGTAGAAAGGACGAATAAGCCATTTTTCTACGAGATCAATTTTCGAAGTTTCAAGACACTCTTATCTGTCAAAATTGAATGACCCATTACAATATGAGTACCCGATAGATGATCGGCATGTTGAGTAGCGTTTCAGTATTTGCACATAAGAGCCGCAGTTGATTAATTATTCTATTAAGATCGGAGTTAAATTATACATTAGTTATTAAGAGCAGCTTGTGTTTCGGTTGTGAGAATGTTGACAATGGTCGTTGTAAAATCACGCGCTATTATTTTAAAAAATATCGATATAAAAAACTAACACAAGCCAAACAACGTACGTCCTGCGGGCTTAACATATTATGCCCACGATAGAGACTCGCGAGAGAGTAAGCTAAAATCGAATATCGTAAGATAAAAGTGTGGTCATTCTATAAAATTACGTCATGTTAGGATTCGTATAAAAATACCGCAGAGGTAAATTCTACCATTTTCTTTACCTCTACTTTTAACATAACTAGTCGAGGTTTCTTTACATATAGACTGCACTTGTTTTAAACATCAGGTTCAGTGTAGTCATTTTGCCGTGCCAGGATTAAGAAATAACCCTTGCGGTGCAGTGATTTTACACGATCTTCGAGTTGTGGTATGAAATGTGGACATTTAATGTCGTGTAAATTATAATGTACTGTGTTTACATTTTATAAAAAAATCTTGGCTAATTCATTATAATGTACGCAAGGTTAATCGTATCGGACATGAAAGAAAAATACGTCTTGAAAATGCCGAATCCAAAATGGTAGATTTTTGTCAAATCAGACAATTTATAATATCATTTAATCGAACCTGAATATAGGAATACATTGTTTGTCTAATTCATAATATTGTTTTGTACAATTTTACATATTAGGAAGCCAAAAAATGGTTTACGTATTTAAAAAAATTATTACAGCCGCCACTTTGCTTACTTTCATAAAAGGGCTTCTATTGTAAATAGTTAAAAAAGTGTAATGAAGATTTTCTAAAACCGAAATAAATCTATTTTACACTAAAGCAGCGAGGATCTACGGTAAGATTAGTGGATCTGTGGAAGCAATTTTACTTGAAAAGTATGTTTTTTTTTACCGTGATTTCTAGTATTGCGATTTATTAAATATATTATATCGTATCGATTATCGATATGTCGAAACTTGATTTTTTGGGCATAATAAAATTCACTGAATTAAGTCACGGGCTACAGATCCAAAGGGTAAAAATATCGAAACGAAATTTAATTAATAGTGATTAGATATGTGAAACTACACGAACATAGTTTCCTTTATATTGTGAGCCTATTTAATGTAGGAGTTAGCCACAAAGGGGGTTAATATTATCGGATATAGTCGCTTGCGAAGGTTGAACTACCTTACGCTTAGAACATCCAGTTCGCATTATAGAACTTGTTCGATAACTTCTTATAAATCGTACCATAGACAAACTAAAGAAGAAAAAGAGCATTGACGATAAACGCTCTATTTTGTGATGCATTGTCTATGGTATGGGTTATAAAAAAACATAATGCTATGCTTAAACAAATAATAAACGAGAATAATTTATTTAACGACATGCATAAACAATTTTTTGTATAATGTAATTGTAATAAGTAGTTAGCGTTGAAAAAATAATAATTAATTTTTATTAATTGTCATATTCACTTATTATTACTCCATATTATATATTTGTTTCTTTTTCGTATCTTCCGTATGCCTGTGAGGCGGTGTAAATCCGCACACGTTTTTTTGATTCCATAATTGTGGATTTTTTTCTATATTTAATCTTTAACCAATTTGTAGTTGTTGTAACTAATTATCATCAGATAAGCGAATGTTTGCTCCTTGTGAACACAATCATGGGAACTTTGGTTCCATATTTGTATATTCCATATACTTCACATTATGAATAGTAGTTTTTTCAATTGCGCCAAAATTTGAACACGTTTAACTAGCTGTAGATAGTTTGTCATTTTTGCATGCTCTATATTATGTGTGCAAGTGTTTTGTATAGAGACAATGACTGTGAGTGTCTGATACTATTAATGTAGGACAATGGCTCAAAAAATAAGAACTATATGTTTAAAAGCTCATGCACACATAGGAACTCGTGCAACAATGAATCTATCTATAGTTTATAATGAAGATGTATACCATGAACTGGGCAGAGTGATGCTTTTATTTTGTTAGCATAAGAATCAATGTCAAAATTAGGACTATGTCGAACAAACTTTGAAAGAACATTCTTTTTTCTAGTAAAGTCTTAAGTCCTAGTGTATCAATGGAGGCTAAACAGCAATACATTAACCCTAAAGTGGTGATTAAACTTGTTCAAAGTCCGGCGAGCGGCGATGATGATTGTTTGCAGCTGTCAAATTTGACAAGTGTCAAACTTGACAGCTGTCAGCGAACATTGCCGTGAACTATGTCTAACGATTTTCGCTTGTAGGTAACAATTACGATTTTTTATATTTTTATTTTCTTTGCTAATACACCATTTTTCACCATTGGAAAAATGAATCATGTAGTTGACTATACGAAACGGCCTTATTTTTTTTCTTATGACATTGTTCAATGTTGGGTGTCGTGCTGACAGTCTATAATATTCTTGTCATCATAAAAAAATACGAAAATAACATTGTTTGCCTTTTTAGCAATCTACATAATGATCATTTAAGAATATAATTGAAAGAGTGTTATCGACTGGCGTACGTTGAGTGAATGAATTTGGTACAATTGTAGTATTTATTACAACACTATTGTGACGGGTCGCCAAAGTCGTAGTAGTTTTTTTACGGCGTTAAATATTTAATTTAAAATCATCGTTAATTCCAGAATTAATTTTCAATTATCTACTTATATTTAGGAATGGAATTTTAATGAAATAATAGTAAAGTCTTGTAGTGAAAGATGGCCACCTGTCACATTCAGTGCGCCTGCGCATCTAGCGTGTGTGTGTGTGTGTATGTGTGTGTACGAGTCATCAGGCCACACATCGGTAAGGTTGTTAGCTGGCATAATCCATAAACAAATTGTATGTAATGTATTTATGTATATCACATTGAGACATGGCTTCTATGTACGTTCTATTATTATGTTAGCGATCGATGGATTTATAAGGAGAAGTTTTAATAAAAAAATATATGAATTTCATGTTTTGTGTGTTTTATTTTTAATCCTGTATCTTGTGTTCTCAAATAGGGTTGGAAGAATCGTTTTCAAGAGTGAGCCAATGAGTATGCAGTTTCAAGATCACACGTACAAACAAACTACTTTGTTTGATTGACTTCCGGGATCGATGTCGAGATTCGGAAAGAGATCGTTTATTAAAATCGATCGGTGTTTATTTTTATAGTATTGGTATTTGATACTTTTAGCTCTATGTTTGTTGCAAGTTCAAGTCTAAACTCTATAGTTTGCAGCAGGTAAATTTTATATAAATTGTATAGTTTAAAAAAATATTGTAAAATGGGCTGTAGGTATAGGAACAAAACTGTTGTAGTTTATTTAGATACATATAAAATGAGATAAACTGTAATTAACTAAAAATTAAAACCTACACATTTTGAACAAAAATTAAGCTGAGATAATATTTTGGTCGATTCATCTATGGAATAGACTCGATATTTTAGTTTCGACCCGATAACGATCCTTTTTAAGATCGTATCTGGTACAATCGGCTCATTAGTCTTGTGGCAAGGATTCTTAAGTACGCTGAGAAATCATGGACCATGGATTCGAATTTCACGTCGGGCAATATGAGATACGAAAAAATCACACGAGTTGTGCGGTATTGGATTGTGTGCACGATATGGGGATAGACCATAGACCTTACCCTATCCCTATCACATCATAGGACGCCAATAAACTCGTGTAATAATGAGTAGTAGGCGTGAGCTTACGTATTATAGGTATTTAATACATAAGTACACACAAAGAATCGATAGTAGGTATCTCTCGATCTCTACCTACTCATCATTTCTCATGATAGTTGATTTTTTGCTTCATACATAATATTCTTTCTTTCTGTTTGGCATTATCCTGAGTTAGTGATAGGATTCGCCTTCCTATTGAGACGCCCCCACTTGGCCACTTTTATCTTGAGCATCCTCCGAGACCGTTGGTTTTCATGTCTCTCGCTAATATATCAAGAAAGGTTGTCTGGTAGAGATCGCTATTAGCGATAAGACGGACTATTGTTACATTTATAATTTTGTTTGTTCTTTACTGTAATATTCTGCATGGTGTACAATAAAGCGTTATCTATCTATCTATCAAGCCAACGCTTTTTGAGCCCCCCACAGGATCGTACTCCTAGGTACAACTATCACAGGCTTTTGCTATCACCATAGTCCTGTGGTTTTACTTCAACATGACAATTATTAAAAATAAAAAAAACTTACAATTCGTAACTGCGTTTATTTCATACCGTAAGGAATACATTGTTACATTTTGCCAGCCTTAACAAAATGCTAAACGTTTATAGTTACTTATCAGAGAAATACTTAAAATTTTAACACTTTCGAAAGCCACGCCGCGAGCTAAGTAGCTTAGCTCATCTAGATGTCTTAATAAATCGATTCATACCGCGAACTACGGAGCTAAGCTAAGCGAGCTAACAGCTATATAGGGTAGCTTAACCCGATACTCATACAACTACCCTATGTGAGCTCTGTCTTCTAGACACCTTCACATGTCAATAATTTTTGTTGGCAATGCAATAGCATGGTAAATCCAGATATTATTTTAGCTCATATAGCTTAGCTCAGCTTGTGCAGTGGGCTGCACGAAGCCACGTGGGTAAGCTAAGTTAGCTTAGCACGTGGTGTGACTTGCGCGTTATAACCATTTATTCGTAAGACATTTTTTTACCGCAACAAAGGTCCAAATAAATATAAATAACTAAATTGAAAACATGTAATTATATATTAATTATACATCTACAATATACACATGTAATTGATTCTTAGTAACTTTAACATTTAAATGCCATTTTAACGCAAGCTCCAGAAAACTGCATTTCAATAACTACCATAGAATTCTGTATTACATGACAGAACAATATATGTTTAAACTGTATTAAATTGACCAAGCTACATTTATATCTACGTGAATATTAAACAGAACCTCCTTTTTAAGTCGGTTAAAAACCATAGTAACAATTATATCTTTCTATTTAAACGCCCGCTTACTATAAAAACAGATAAGTTTTTTTATGCGAGAGGGAGCAAACGGGCATGAGGTTCATCTGATGGTGAATGAGTGACACCGTCAATATCAGAGGAATTATCGATGCGTTCTAATAGATTATAGAGTAAGTAATAATATAAAGTATGTATCTACTGTTAGGTATATGCGGATATATGTAATGTACCATAGTTTATTTTCTATTTTTTATAGTACCTATAGGCCGGCAACACCTTCCATGAGCGCCCACAATATTAGAAGCATCAAGCCCCGTTGCCGACTTAAAAAAAAACAAGTTATTTACGGGTTTGTAAGTGGAGGGGAGATTAGGACCTACGGATAAATCTGAAGCCATCGAAACTGAACACACACCCTACTACTAATTAATTGTTTGTTTACTTAGGTAGCAGAACAATATTAACCTTTGCAACATTTTATGATATTTATAATTTATTAAAAATAACAATAAAACACATTTTATATATTTATTGACTAGAATCTCTTAGTACCGAGGTGAAAATAACGCTAAAATGAGCCTTAAATATTAATTGGCAATAAAATCTTATAATAAGGATATGTCATAATCGAAGTTGAAGTCTTTCAGTAGTCAAGTGATAAATACAGGATGTTACTCCTCGAAGAGGCTCTTAGTTAGGTGTCTCCGCTTCGGGGCTGGACTCTGGAACAAATGAGAAAAATAAATACATAAGTACATCTATGAACTCTGTGATATCCTCCTTGGCGCAGTAGGCGAGTAGCCGGCTGTGAAGCGAGAGGCTGCGAATTCGATTCCCGCATCGAGAATGTTTTCCTGACATAGGCTTTGAAGCCTAAATGCCATCGCCCTTTCTCAATTCCATTTCTTTAAGGTCAGCAAGGCTTCCATGATTCGTCTGGTGTTGTAGATGTTCATGGACGGTGGAAACCACTTACCATCAGGTGACCCAGTTGCTCGCTTGCTGACCTATACTTCAAAAAAAATACCCGAACATCCATGAATACGTTGCAGACCAATGAGAATTGGGAAGCGGAAGGGGATTTGGACCTCCGATAATTTGCCGTAAGCAACGTAACAGCGAGCACCATTTATTCTATTTTAACTTGTAAATAAGCAAAATTCGTTTTTAATCACTTTGAAAAGGTAAATAATAAAGGTAAACTTTTTATTCTACCAGTAAAGTAAAAGCATGGAACAAAGTTGTGATAAAATATCGTAAGTAATTCTGAGGGTAGAATTTTAAATAACAATTAGCAGTTTACCGAATTTATGTTAAAGAAAAATGAAACTTCTCATTATATATTCATTGTTACGTTTCTTTGAGGATCGTGTTACGTATTTCCTGAAACAGTTTGATGTTTTCTATCGCAATTTATAATATAACCCATAATTCTTGTTCCATCATCATCATTTATTGAAACTTATTCAATAAGTTCAGACAAGATATGTGTGCTGTTAGTTATCGAGGAATTAACTGCAGACGGATTGGTTGCAGCATATTCAGGTGAATGTAAACCAAGTAAGTACATGCATTTATAATATTAGTTATATATAGTGTTACATAATTTAAAGTATAAGTTTACATCCATTGAAAAATATACGGGCGGGCGATGATAATATGATTGATTTTAAATTTAGAATACAACGAACTTGAAATAGATAATGAAACCTTATTAGCAAAGACTTTAATGTCGCTTTAATGTATACTGTCTTTACTTACTTCGCAAAATAATTTGTACCTATAATAAAAATAGTATGGAATGATTATTCAATATCCTTCTAAAATTACTATTAATTATAATAGTAAAAAACGAATTTAGATCGTTTTACACGTTATGGTGGTAGCACCATGGTGGATGCCATAACCAGAAACTCATACGACTCTTACATACATACCAGTGTGAGAGAGACAAAGAATGTGAGAGAGAGTAAGAGCGTGAGAAAGAGTGGTAGCTATAAAACTCCGGTTTTTATGAGGGTTTACATTTAAAAGCTCAATGTAGGCTTCGAATGATAAATATATTCCATAACATCACTTCGCCGATTACAGAACAAGATGAAAGGCCCTTATAAACTTGGTCTGCTATACAATTTCTACAAATTGCCTGTCATATAATCATACAAACATTGTCATTCAAATATAGTAGCCATTTACACAGGTCGACGTCATTTACACAAGAATCAACGTTATAATGCAAATGTGGGAAGTTGTAACTAAGATATCATTGGTATGGGTTATCTGGGAACAAAACTAGGTCCAACATGAATACTAGTTTAAGAGAGTAATTAGGCGATTCACATAGGGAGAATGTCAATTCGTGAACGTTTATTTTCCTTTGATTTAATTTAACACAAGACGGTTTATTATCAACTACTACGGTATATGATATGAGTTGTACGCCGTCACGTCGTAGGTACTACGACTTTGTCCATTCCTGCCGCCAAGCATAAGTGCCGCTTAGCACTGTTATGTTCTGTTGAACATTGAATACTGGGCATAACATATTTAAGGCTTAAGGACTTAATCAACCCACAACTTAAATATTTACAACACGCTTACAAACAATAGAATAATTACTGCATGGCATTGCAATGCACTCACGACCCCGCGATATATGAAGATGCTAAGTCTCATAACACAATGTAATTTCACTGGCTTCAATGTCTTTGAAACCAGATTTACCAGTGCTTATATTTCGACGCCAGCAATGAAGCTCGGCGAGTCTCTAGGAATACAAATGTGTCTTTATCCCGCAACGAAATTAATCAAATAAAAGGTTAAGGAGGAGTTGGAAATAATAACGGATATAATACCCAGACGGACTATTACATACGCTGGACCTAACACCTAGTCAATCTATCCTCCATCCAATATTCTATTTTATATCGAATGCGGGTACCCATCCATAGACTGAACACGCCATAGGTTGCTTAACTCACTAATCCTGTAGCGATCAATGAGTGCAACTCTATGGCTATGAGCGCTGTACCATTTATTAGCTGTGCTATTTTATTTTGCTTAATTTTGTAATATCTTAACTATAATAGCGTTACCATACTGTTTCGTTTATCAACTGTAATTGGGTTGAATGACCATCTTACCATCAATCCACTTCTTGCCGCGCATCCCGAAGAAGCCCATTTGGCCCTTCCTCTTAGGGAACGGTCCACTCAGCAAGAACTTAATCTCCTGTGGGCTGCTATTCTTCAAGTCCTTCTTTCCACGAACTCCGATGAACTTGCCGCGGAAACTCAGGTCGTACGGCCTTTTGTTCTGTATAGACTTTTTTCCACGGACGCCAAAGAACTGGTGAATGTTAGCACGTTTATCAACTTCGTTAGTGATTCGCTCGTTCTCTTCGCTCGTCTCATTCCCTTCTACTTCTGTAGACGGACGTTCAAGCTTCTGCAGATACTCATTCAGTATCTCGTTCAGAATTGGGAATTCTGGATCGTTTGCATTCTCATTCGATGTGTAATCTATCTGACCTATCAACGATCCGTCTCTTTTAAGGACGTATTCGTAATTCTGTGGATAGTAGTTGCTTTCTGGAAACATAACCTCTTTCTTCCCTCTTACACCCATGAATCCCATTGGCGCTCGTTTGAAGTAGGTGTCAGGGTTATCCATGAAGTCATTGAAGCTCTTCTTGCCCTTAACTCCTACAAAGAACTGGGGTTTTCGTTTATAGAATTGCTCAGCGTTGTCGTCGATGTATTTCTTGCCGCGCATGCCGACGAAACCCTGCGGCATTCGTTTGTATAATTCCTGGGATGATATCATTGATATCAGTTGTAGGCTGATGAATATGAAGCAGGTTCTGATCGCAGCCATTGTTGATTCTGTAACAATTGAGAACATTGTAAGTTTTATAATTACGACTAGTTAATTTTATCCTGGCACGGCAAATTGCACTTGCATCCGTTTAAACACAGTGCAAACCAAACACAGTAAATATAGTAGGGTCCAAATATAGTTATACCGCCCTGAAGGAACTGGGTATACAATAATAATAATAAATACACCCAACATTCACAAACATAGTCCTGACCCCACACTAGGTTAACCTGTATTGTGGGTATGAGAAACTACGAAGGAGTTGCGGTCCCACAACACCCAGACAAAGATGAAACAAATATTTATGGAGCACACAAACATTCGTCGCAGTGCGGGAATCGAACCCACGGCCTCTCGCTTCGGAGGCTGTCACACTCCCGAAAGCTACTTTCGTTTATCGGTACTGTCGAAATGCTCAAAATGCATCCCTGTCTATCCATTCAGAGATATAAGAGTGATAGTGTTTAATTAATTTATTTTTACATCAGAATAACCAACATTACATTATAAATATCCTTAATATTACCTACACTCTGTTTTATTTATTTAGATATTTTATTAGATATTTTTCTTTTATTATTGTGTCGAGGGTATGTTGTGGGTATTCCATTATCTACTTGTATTTTAATGTTGATATTGAAGGTAGCTTTGTCAGGCATGTAGCTGTGCTAGAATATTTGAGTTGTGGGAGAGGGATAGTCCGGTTTAGACCACTATCAGGAGGCCAATTCTCGTAATTTTAAATGTTCAAAATATCATTCCACTTTAGTCTCAGCGTCAAGAAAGTTGCAAATGGCATTCTCTTAAAACAATAATCAATAGTGTTTTGACAGATCTTCCATACAAAATGTGTCAAAATTTTACCGCCAGTAAGCAAACCTGTCGATAGACAATATTAGGAACGGCCATAAAAAGATCTTGTGCGTAATTTAAAAAATTCTCTCTGTCTGGCCTCCAATACCCGCAATGGGAACCAAGTTTCGCCATTCCCTCGTCCGTTAATCTGCAGAATGTACTACGCGAAAGTGAGTTTAACTTTGGGCTTAAGATGTGGGTGCCCACATACACAAATCAATCGTAATCAGAGTAAGAAGAAAGACAAGTCTTGGAACCCAACTATCTTACGTTCAGAAACTTTGTATGCAGTGGCAGAAATCTAAGTATATATTTTGACTTCAAATCTAGTGTGTAACCCAAACACTTTAATGTATACTACTATACGGGCTGTTTAGAAGTAAAATTGTGTCGCATAACGCTGGAGTTTGAGAGCTCACAAACAGGGAGCGCGATAAGGGTTAGTTGAGAGTAAGCGAGATGGTAATATTGAGTTACAGACAATTGACCGTATAAGTTACAATGGTGCAATTTCTATGTACCATGCACCTTGTCTAGTAGTAAACATTAAAGTATTTGGTGTAACCGTAATATTTATGCCACGTACAACTCACACAAATCGTGGAAGTCCAGAATTCAACTATAACAATAATTTCTCATAAATGGGACAACATTACTGTAATATAAGTAACACGTTCACTTTTATTTAGGATAAAGTAAATCTGACTTCATTTATACTTATTTTTATTATTAGCCTGAATGACTAGACGAGCAGATCGCTCGCCTGATGGTAAGCCACGCTTACCCCTAAACAGAAGCAACACATTATAGGTCTTAAGTTCCGTGAGCTTAAGACCTATAATATTGGATACAAGGTGGTAGGTCCCTGTATGCGAGAGGTCGTCTGGGTTGGTACCACCGTTTTGTCTATTTCTTCCGCCAAGCAGCAGTGTGTAAGCAATTTTGTGTTTCGGTTTGAAGGACATTGGGACCAGTGAAATTACTGGACATTGTGAGACTTAACGTCTTAATAGGTATATCTCGGGGTGACAAGCGTAGTCGCGAAATATAAGTGTTATTTGTATAAAAGTTAATGTGAAAGTCTGGATGTTTGTAGATCAATGGCATCTTAAAGGCTAATCGGATTTGTATAAAATTTGGCATAACATTCTGTGAGTGGTAGAGCCACGCTGTAGACACTTGTCTACAGCATGTATGGGCCGGCTCGTCCGGGTCATTACCACTGTCTCACAGAAAACCGTCGTAAAGTAGCAGCTTGCTGCTGCGTTTCGTACGGTGAGTGAGATATCCGGAGGCCCAAACCCCCTCCCTTTCCAATCCCTTCCTTTAAGGTCGGCAACTCACCCATGATTCTTTTGGTATTGTGGGCGTACATGGGCGGTGGTGATCACTTACCATCAGGTGACCCACTTGCTCTTTTGCCGGCCTATGCCATAAAAAAAAGTAGACCAAGACATGAATTAGAACACAAGCTACTTTTATCCCAGAATAAGACATTTACGCAGGCGTAGCTATAATAATAAATATCTACAATTAAAAACTGTTACGGAACCATTGCCACCGATCGCTCACCCTTCACCACCTTTTTTGCGTCCAAACGTGGGTCATATGAATATTGTAACAAGGTTGACCAACATTGACCTCAGTCACCACTAGAAAATAATTTAACAATCGCGACATACTACGCTTTTTCCAACCACTTTAGACTGAGACAGGTATTTTGTTTTGTGTGTGGGAGAGGGACAGAACACCGCCTAATGAGGGGCTGTGTCATCCCTCGTCAACGCTTAAAAGCCATATAAAAGATGTGTACAGACAAGTTTTCTTGCGCGCAGTCGAGGTGTAATGGCTTGTTGTACTTGAGCCCTGTGGTTGGTTAATGACACATATTTATACATACGCACTCACGCCTGTAATCCCCAAAGGTGTAGGCAGAGGTGTAACCAGTACATCCACATTTCGCCGAGCATATCTCCGTCCCACGATGTGATAGGGGGCGAGCCTATCGCTATACCGGGTACAAAATCCAGACTCCGGGACTGACAGACTGATACTAAGCATTTCCTAATAGAAAAACCCAATATCACTTGTACCCAACCCGGGATCGAACCCAAAACCAACGTCAGCGTCAGCCTCAGTCAAAACGCGTACGCATTACAACTGCGCCACCGAGACAGTCTTAGAAACCTTATTATTCAAGTTTTAATCTTCCTACTATTATAAATGTAAAAGTTTGGATGTTTGTGAGTTTGTGAATTTGGATGTTTGTTAGTCATCACGCCTTTTGAAATGCATTGCAAACTAGGACAAATCTGGGGGAATTAAAACGGATTGCAGTCCTAAGCTTTAGTTGAATTAATTATATATAATTTTTACAAAATTCAATGACGAGGCGAGCGGGTCACTCTCCTGATATTAAGCGGCGTGTCTGCCTATAAACAAATCACAAACCACTTTGAACTTTCTACCCTTCGCTCCTTATTCCGAGACATACGATTATTAGTCTCATAATGCCCAGTAATAGCACTGATTTCAATGTCCTTCAAACCGAAACACAACAATACTTACACACTGCTTGGCGGCAGAAATAAACTAGATCATTTATTAGTTTATTGTAAAAAGATCTTTTCTTAGGTTGACGCGAATATTACTCATTAAAATAAAACTAGTTTATACGGATTTTATCGCGGTTTAGTTTGTATTTTAGTCCCGACGTTTTGACAGCTTTTCAGCCTTCGTGGTCACGGGAGAGACAGTCTCAAACTAGTTTTATTGCAAAAAGATCTTTATTTTCCTTATATGAACAGTGAACAAAACCAAAATCCTTGCTTTTAGCAAACAACAGGCAAGTGTAGAGTCGGCAGGATGACCGCAGAGCGCCGAAAATTCATTCCGTTCCATTAACAGGGAGGCGAGTGGAAATATTGCATTTGGTGGGACGTCGCGTTGTGCGAATAAACTGTAAGTATGTTTCCTACATTCGATATTACGCTGGCAGAACATGATATTCCAAACAACTAAAATAACACAGTAATACTATGTAGTAAAGTGATTTCTTAGGTTTACGCGAATATTACACATTGAAATAAAACTAGATTATACGGATTTTATCGCGGTTTAATTTTTATTTTAGTCCCGAAGTTTCGAAAGCTTTTCAGCCTTCGTGGTCACGGGAGAGACATAAACCGCGATAAAATCCGTATAAACTAGTTTTATTTCAATATGTAGTAAAGGTTTATAGTAATGACTTACCTTGACACGATAAGTGAATATTAATAATCCTGCCGTCCTTGCACTAAGTATAAATTGTATCACAGAATATTCATTTACTAAAAAAAACATTGATAAAATATTAGTACGTTATGTATTAAATTAAAACGTTTTAAGAAATTTGACAAATGAATGAAACATAATTATTATAGTTTTCCAGGGAAAACTTAAACTTTCAACACCATCAATGACCTTATAACAAGCTTTTACACGTGGCTCCGCCCGCGTGAACGGCCTCTCCGGAATAAAAAGTAGCCTAGGGCCTAATCTCGGTCATGGTTTATCTGTGCTAAATTTCATCCAAAACCTTTCATCTGTTAAGGCGTGATTGACAACAATAACAAACATCCCATTTTATGGCATAGGCCGGCAGACGAGCAAGTGGGTCACCTAATGGTAAGTGATCTCCCCCGCCATGTACACCCACAATATCAAAAGAATTATGACGTTGCCGACCTTAGTTTTCTGTGAGACAGTGGTAACGACACGGGCGAGCCGGCTTCATGCTTTAGATAAAAGTGTCTACAGCGTGGCTCTACCACCCAAAAATCTCACTCATTCCCAAATTCACAATCATCAAATCTTTCACTTTTATAATAGTGGTAATGATAAAGTACTTGGGTATAAACGCGAAATTTTGAACTACCTGCGGCGATCAAAACCATGCTTTTTAAAGTTAATAACTTTAGGAATTAGAGGCTAGAGTGGTAGAGCCACGCTGTAGCCACTTTTGTCTACAGCATGAATGGGCCGGCTCGCCCGGATTACCACTATCTCACAGAAAACCGACGTAAAGTAGCAGCTTGCTGCTGCGTTTCGTACGGTGAGTGAGATATCTGGAGGCCCAAATCCCTCTTCCGTTCCAAGTCCCTTAATTATCCCTTTTCTTTAAGGTCGGCAACGCGCCCATAATTATTTTGGTATTAAGGGCGTACATGGACGGTGGAGATCACTTACCATCAGGAGACCCACTTGCTCGTTTGCCGGCCTATGGTATAAAAAAGAATTAGCTAGCCCTTATACCTAGGAAAACTTTGTTTGAAACGTAGTTATTTCGAGTTATGAATATTTAAAACAAAACTACACGCACGGGATGTGTGTGTCTACACTGTAAAACTCATGGAATATTAAATTATTAAATATTTTATTGATGCCCTTGAAAAGGTTAAACATACTTCAGTTTTATAAAAAGTGCCAAGCTGTAGTCAGTTTTTTTATAGCATAGGCTGGCAAACGCGTGAGTGGGTCATCTGATGGTAATCTCCATCGCCCCTAAACACCCACGACACTTACAAGAATCGTGGATTGGTTGCCAACTTCAAAGGAAGGGATTGGGAAAGGTTTGGGCCTCCGGAAACCAAATGAATCGCAGCAGCAAGCCAATACTTCACGTCTTCTGTGTGGCAGTGGTATCGACCCGGTCGATCAAGCTCATTCATGCTGTGGATGTAACTAGCATCAGCGTGGCTCTACCACTCGGAAAAGGTTACTTCAGAAATTTACACTACAGCACGAAAGAGCCAGATCAACTGGGATTGTAGTACCATTGTCTTGCCGAAATTACACGTTAACGGCTTTGCTGTTGAGTTTTATTTGGTCAATGACTTCATCAGTGATTTAATCGTCTCTCCTCTCCCCCTTTTTTTCATAACGTGAACATGATTTGGGGTCTCAAAGAAGTAGGTTGGCCACATCTTACACAAACAAATAACACCAAATACCCCTAATTAACGAAAAATCTATATTTCGTCAATGTTAGGAAAAATCATTACAATGGTGTAAAATGTTCCGCTGGCGTCAAAGCGACAATTGTTATTTCTGCGCCATCGGCTCACAAACGTACTTTACTTGACACTCATTAAAATCCCTAACTCCTTTTACTGGGCCTGTAAATACGGGTTATCGATTTCTTTTCAATTCTCGGTTTTGGATGATCGCTTTGTGTCCCTCGCCTTTTGAACCAACCTTTCTGTTGTCACATTTGAAAAAAGAAAACGGTTGACTTTGTTTGAAAAGGGTTTCAAGATTGTTTCGAGAGATGTCGTTGGTGTAAGATTGTGAGGATAAAAACATATGATTACCTCTTTTTTACCACCTACTACTATCTAGTTTCGCTCTTTTATGCTCTTGAAAATTTGTTTAAAATCTCGAATAGATAAGCAAAGAACATAATTTATTTTACAATTCTCTAATATTATCCATAAATTATAACGGGGATATTTCATAACTTCCAATATAACAGACAATTTACGTTACTTCAATTAAAGTTACAGACTTCGAATATCTTTGTCTACTTCCGTAATACGTTCAATTGATGATGATTGCAATGATTTAATACAGACCGGTACTAACATTAGATTATGTAATTATTTTTCTATTGAGTGACGAAAGGAACCCGGATGGCCGGGCAGTCGTTGCATATGCGTAATAATTCATATAAAAACGAAGATCATCGAACCGCATAATTTTTAACCGTAGTCCTGTATATTAGAAGATGACAAAGTATAGCAATGGGTCCTAATATAATGTATAATTTGGTCACGTCATAAAAACTTTATTAAAATCATTTATCCAACAAAAACATCGGAATAATGTAATAAATCGAATGTTAGTATCATTATAAATAGTATATTTTTTTACAAATGAATCTATTTTCGCGAGTTATTCCGTACGCCGATTTATATTGAAGAACGACACGTGTGACTTAAAAACGTACTAGTTAAATTAATAAAAGATTGGGATCAAATAAAAAATATCAAAAACCGGGTCATATTTATCGCACAAATTTTAAAATATTATTACATACGAGGAGATATAAAACATATACTTTAATGTAAAAATAATATGTTTTTTTTATTTATTATGCATCTTTGAAAATTCCTTATTCTAGTGATTGAATACTAAATATATCACAATATCTCCAAAAAAATTCAACAATAAATATTCATACAAAAGAAAATCCTCAAAGGCTAAAAACTGTGACTTCCGTCAACCAGACCGTTTTTCTCCATATTCCGTATGGAGGAAAATAACCTCTAACCGGAAACATTTATACGAAAAATATTTTGGCATACATTTGGATCTCCTTTATCTATAAATAAAGAATATGTGTTCATAGGTACTGAAGTTATATTTATATCAGACATTTAAGATTAGATATATGTATATATATTAATTAATTAAACTGTTCTTTCTTTGTTTTTAACGATCTTCAATAAAAGAGGTAGTTATCAATTCATCGCATTTATTGTTTTGCTTTTTTAAGATAAGTACATCGTTTTCTCCGCCAAATGCTTTTTACAGGATAGGCTGGCAAAGTGAGTCCCCTGATGGTAAATGATCTCCACTGCCTATGAAAGCCCACAATACCATAAGAATCATGGGCGGAAAGGGATTGGGAAGGGGAGGGAATTTGGGCCTCCGGATATCATGCTCACCGTACGAAATGAAGCAGCAAGGCGCTATTTTACGTCAGTTTTCTATGAGATAGTGGTAAGGACCCGGTTGAATGGGCCATTTGTGCTGTAGACAAATCTGTCTACAGCGTGGCTCTACCACTCAATAATGGTATCGTAATAATTCTTTTTTTTATTAGTTTGAATGTCTAAATGAGCAGATCGTTCGACTTATGCTTAGCGCCTGCCCATTAACACCACCATACAGAACTTTCAATTAAAAAGCGATGCATGCCACTGGGCTGAGCTCGTCACCCCGAGATATAAGTTGTTAAATCTTATAATGGCCCGTGACTTCACTTCAACACAACAGGATTTACACACTGCTGCTTGGTGTTAGAAAGAGACACTGACACTGGTGGTATCTCTCCAAACGGCCTCTCGCATATGAGCGATACATACGCACTCACGCCTGTAATCCCCGTAGGGGTAGGCAGAGGTGTGTAACCAGTACACACACATTTCGCCGAGCGTATTGTCCCACGATGTGATAGGGGGCGAGCCTATCGCCATACCGGGCACAAATTCCAGACTCCGGGCTGATACTGAGCATTTCATAATAGAAAAACCAAATACCACTTTACCCGACCCGGGGATCGAACCCGAGCCCTCAGCGTTGGCATAAATCGTAACGCGTACGTATTACCTACAACTGCGCCACCGAGGCAGTCTAGTGAATTAGTAAAAACCAAACATAGCTGAAGCGCTTAATAAATGTCGCCGTTCTGATAAATA
This sequence comes from Mimas tiliae, assembly GCA_905332985.1. NCBI lineage: Eukaryota > Metazoa > Arthropoda > Insecta > Lepidoptera > Sphingidae > Mimas > Mimas tiliae. The sequence goes on along the minus strand of HG995260.1, from coordinate 1,848,687 downwards.
AATACATATCGTACCAGGATTTTATCAAAATACACAAAATGTAATCACTGTGAGGTTGCAAATTCGCAAGTCATTTGCAAACATTCAGCCGCGTTGGAACTTGAAATCCTCAGAAAGTTTGCTGCGAATTTAAACCTTTCCGTATCGGTAACAAGCCAGCGACGGAATCGGGGACAGCTTATTAAAATAATATTATTGGCACTGGATTTTATACTGACTCACTGCTACACTGGCCTCCTCTATTAATGAGGAGGGATTAGACCTTAACCACGCTGTACTTTTTCTTCCAACTGCCCTTATCCCACTCGCAGTGGGGTCGCTACATCTTTGCAACACATACATAAAGATTAGACTTGTAGTTTTTACGACCGGCCGCCTGCTTGACGTCAACCCCTCTAGGGAGAAAACTATTAGACCCGAAACAAATATTTATGAATCACAAACCATTTTGTTTCGGTGCGGAAATCAAACCCGCGGCCTTTCTCTTAAGGGGACGACAAGTCGGCTGGCTACCCGTCCACTACGCCACGGAGGCTGTCACCATCACGCTGGCCTAATGCGGGTTGATATTTGCTAGCCTTAATAACTTCGTAATTCTTATGAATACTTCTCAGGTATGCAGGTTTCCTCAAGATGTTTTCGTTCACCAATAAAACGAGTGATATTTTTTTTATTAAGGTTTGGCAGCCTCCGTGGCGCAGTGGGCGAGTAGCCGGCTGCGAAGCGAGAGGCCGTAAGTTTGATTCCCACACCGAGACAAATGTTTGTTTCGGATCTCGGTGTTGACTCTTGGGACCGTAAGTCCCTCGTAGTTTCTGATACCCACGATACAGGTTAGCCTAGTGTGGGATCGGGACTATGTGGGTGACTGTTGGGTGTATTTATTTATTTCTAAGAAACAATAATTAATACGTAGACAACTTGGAAAAGTCAGAGCTATTACTCTAGGCTGGGTTCGGAACAGCGACAATCGTCAGGGCATTCCGTTCCACTCCCCTGTAAGTTATTAATGCAAATAGTGTGATATATTATCTAGTCTGACAGTTTAGTAAAACGAGGATTCTCTGCACGAAGATAAACGTTTATATTATCCAAAAATATTTGCCATGGGTGTTGTAGACAACATCCGGTCTTAAACGGATTTTTTTTTATTAGCTTGAGTGACGAAATGCTCGCTCGCATGATGGTAAGCGCCACGCCTGTCCATAAACAAAAGCAACACAGAACGTTGAACCACAAGGTACTGCATGGCATTGGACTGCGCTCGTTAACCGAGACATAAGATGCTTGTTATTCCTGATATCGAAGACACGATACTTTCCTTAAACTCACACATAGTCCCAATGTATGTGACTATTGAAAATATTTATTCTCCTTGAACCTTAATCCATGCCTGTGGTGGAATATTTCCGTAACCCACATGCTTATGAATTAAGACAAAACGCTCAACATAGCCTCCTGATGCAACTAGTGCTGTACCCACAATACACCGAGCTTATTTCCGTCCCATGATGTGATAGGGGCCGGGCCTACACAATAAGGGGCACAAATTCCGACCCCGGGCAATTTATTCGTTATTTTTCTAATTGGAAACTCAAGCACAAATTGTGATTGCCCGACCAGGGATTTGAACCCAGGACCAAAGTTTCTAGGCCTGCAATTAGACCAACAAGATGAAGTTTTCGCAGATCCCGCAAATGTTCGTCTTGCGATAATCGTATTCTTTTTCTATAACATAAGCCGGCAAACGAGATAGTGGGTCACCTGATGGTAAGTGATCTGCACCACCTATGTACGCCCACAATATCGAAAGAATTACGGGTGCATTGCCGACTTCAAGGGAAGGGATAATTAAGGGATTGGTAAGGGGAGGAGGTTTGTGCTAGCAGCAGCAAGCTGCTACTATAAGCCGGTTTTCTGTGAGACAGTGGTAACGACCCGGACGAGCCAGCCCATTTATGCTGTAGAAATAAGTGTCTACAGCGTGGCTCTACTACTCAAAGCGTTTAATTATCTTTCACCCAATGAAATCGTCTTTACCATATCCTAGCACAATCATCTAAAAAAATCTACTTGACTTGTAAAACGAGATAAAACAACTAAGAACCATCAAAAAATTCATTAAACGATGAAGGGTATCTTTTTTTGGAATTAAAAATCACCCTTCGATTGTACGCAATAAATAATCAATTTAAATTTATGGAGTAAGGTAAGGTACCGTTAATATAAGGTCCGCAATATACCTATCTGTGGATTGTATAAACGAGCGACTGTGAAACCAGGCTTATACAGGTCTATTTACAGGTCAGGGTTATTGGTGCGCCTGTTTGGAGTCGGGACGGTTTCCCTCCCAGTGGAAGACGGGTAGGTTAGTCCTCATTAAGAAGGATGGGCGCCCCGCGGAGTCTCCGTCCGCCTACCGTCCTATTGTACTGCTCGACGAGATCGACAAGGTGTTTGAGCGCGTTATCGCGAGTCGACTCGTTGAGCATCTCGGAGAGGTGGGTCCGGAGTTATCGGACCGTCAGTTCGGCTTCCGAGCGGGCCGGTCAACGATTGACGCAATAAAATGCGTCCGAGCTCGCTCGGACGAGGCAGCTGCCAGGGGCGGAGTGGCGCTGGCGGTGTCGTTGGACATCGCTAACGCATTTAACACATTGCCCTGGGCCTGCATTAGGGGGGCACTGCAACACCATAATGTGCCTCCCTACCTCGACCGAGTACTCGGGGATTACCTCTCCGAGAGGTACATAGTGTACCCTGGGAGGGACGGTAGGATCCACCGGACGGAGATGTCGTGCGGTGTCCCACAGGGATCAGTCCTCGGACCCCTCCTGTGGAACATTGGATACGACTGGGTTCTGCGGGGAGAGGTCCCCCCGGGCGTTGACGTGACATGCTACGCAGATGACACGCTGGTCACGGCCGTGGGGGACAACTATGCGGACGCTGCCCGTCTTGCCACGCAGGCGGTGGCGCAGGTTGTCGGCAGAATAGAGATGTTGGGGCTCAAGGTCGCGCTCGAGAAAACCGAGGCCATTTGTTTTCATGGTCCTCGGCGGGCGCCGCCGCATGGGTCCCACATACTCATCGGCGAGGCTCGAGTCGAGATCGGGCCACATATGAAGTACTTGGGGCTCGTACTCGACAGCCGCTGGAATTTCCGCGAGCATTTTAGACGTCTGGCTCCCCGGTTAATGGGCGCATCAGCCGCTTTAAAGCGGTTACTGCCTAATATCGGGGGGCCGGGTGCAAGCAGCCGTCACTTGTATTTGGGTGTGGTGCGATCCATGGCCCTTTACGGGGCACCCGTATGGGTTGACGCCTTGACTGCATCCAACGTCGCCCTTCTGAGACGACCTCAGAGGGCGATGGCAGTTGGGGCGATCCGTGGCTATCGCACCATATCCCATGCGGCGGCTTGCGCGTTGGCGGGGTCCCCTCCATGGGATCTGGAGGCCGGAGTCCATGCGTCGATGTACGAGTGGCGCATGGAACTTCGGCTCCGAAGAGATCGACCCCACCCGGGGGAGATGCGATTGCGGAGATTCCACACTCGACAGTCCTTGCTTCAGGAGTGGAGGCAGCTGCTGGCCAATTCCTCGGCCGGCGTAAGGACTGTCGAGGCTGTTGGCCCAGTTCTGAATGATTGGGTCGACAGGCGGCACGGGTCACTGACCTTCCGGCTGGTGCAGGTCCTCTCGGGGCACGGTTGCTTCGGGAGGTACCTGTGCCGGATAGCCGGAAGAGAGCCGACACACCAGTGTCACCACTGCAGCTGCGACGAGGACACCGCGGCGCACACTCTGGAGGAGTGCCCCGCGTGGGCAGAGCAGCGTCGCGAACTCGTCGCAGAATTGGGGGACGACCTCTCGCTACCAGCTGTGGTTAAGGCCATGGTCGAGAACGAGAGGTCGTGGAACGCGATGACCGCCTTCTGCGAAACCGTCATGTCGCGGAAGGAAGTGGCGGAGCGTGAGCGGGAAATAACATCCCAGCTCGCTATCCGCCGCCGAAGGGTCACGCGCAGGAGGATGCGGGAGGCACTCCTACCCCCCTGACAGAGGCCTGGGCGGCGGACTCGTGGAAGTCCGTCGTCCGACAGTTAAGGCCTCGAGGTGACGCGCGCGGCGTTCCCGCGCGAACCTCTCGAGCGGAGCAAAAAGGTGGGTGGATAACTCCCCCAAACACCCACCGACCGGAGAGGCCCTGTACAAGGGCCGGCGCCGTCGGGGCCGCGGAAGAGTACAATAGCGTTCCCGCAGCCCCGACCGAACAAGCGTACCCGGAGGAACACCGTTGAGTTTTAGTCCGTGGGAGTCGGACATAACCGCCCCGACTGACCACGCGGTGGGGCGGTACCCATAAAGGGTTTCCCAACGTTAAAAAAAAAAAAAAAAAAAAAAAAAAAAAAAAAGGGTTATTGGTGCAATCTGTATTTGAAGGGGTTAATTATTTTTATTCGCTTTAAAATTGCAGGAAAACATTATAAGGAAACCTACATACTGAGAATTCTTCATAAGTTTTCAAAAGTGAAGTGTACTAATCCTCATTAACAAGTGTGGGGGACTAAGGCATAATTCTTCTCATTAGTATAGGACGTATACAGTATGTAACAAAAACCCTGGTGGCCCTTTTTGGGTCGTGAAGGTAGACATATAAACAGCTTAATAGTAATAGTTAAATATATGTGTGTATTGACGAAACCGAGGGCGCGGCACATTTGATGTGTGTGGACGCCGCAATCTGCTATCTCGCTCTGGCTCCAAGTCATTGCTCTTGCAGAGGTAATCAATCGAAAGCCGGTTTACAAATAATAAATTAATTCTAGTTTAATAAATAAATTTGTTCTTTTTTAGTTCAGTTTCGTATGCGAGTTATTGCATTACGTTTGATAATCGATTCTGATATCACAGTTAAAACGCCCAACAGGATTTTTGTTACATATTGTATAATACAGTGCTAGTATTATTATTATACGTACAATATTTAGGTATCACACAAACATACTACATCACTAGGTGGTAGGTCGCTCGTATGCGAGAGGCCGTCTGGGTAGGGACCTGCACTTTGTCTATTTCTGCCGCCAAGCTGCTGCTTGTCACACACTGCAGTGTTTCTTTTTTGTTTATTGCCCTAGATAGACAGACGAGCGGGCGGCCCACCTAATGGTAAGTGGTTACCGCCGCCCATGGACCTCAGCAATGCCAGAGCACAGCCAGGTCGCTGCCTACCGTTAGAGTAAACATTGTTGTGTTCCGGTTAGAAGGACATTGAAGCTAGCGAAGTTACTGGACATTATGAGACTTAACACTTTATGTCTCAGTGTGACGAGCGCAGTTCAGTGCCATGCAGTATTTCATATTTCAAAGTTCTGATTGGTGTTGATTCTGTTTATGGCCTGGTGTGTCTCTTACCATCAGCCGAGCGACATGCTCGTCTCGTCATTTAAAGCTAATAAAAAAACTACGTTTACCCAGTTGAACCAAAATAAATAAATAATATTTTACGAAGAATAAATCTATCCTGCAAATATTTCTTGCTACACAATATTACGCAAAAAAATGAGCAGCCCCGCTCACGGAGCGAACGTCAAGTTTAATATGAGAAGGTGAACCTAATTGGTGGGCACATTCGAGTACCACTACAGGTCGTATCCGCGACGCATTATTGCAATTTTCTTTAAAGCTTTTCGCTACTGTTTATGCGAAGCAACCACTTTTATATTACTTGACAGTTTGTGTTTAAACGTATTGAAGTTTTATATTATTTAAGTTTTACCCGCTTTGGTTAAGTGAGTAATATTAATGTCAAAGAAGGATATATAATAGAAAGTAGGTATTCCGTATTCGTAGGGAACGGAAAGCTCTCTGTTGATATAGGAAAGAGGCTTTATATTTTATTAATATTTCTTCTCTAATTATCACATAAGGGACGGAAATACGCTCGGCGAAATGTCGGTGTACTAGTTACACCTCTGCCTACCCCTTCGGGGATTACAGGCGTGAGTGCGTATGTATGTAAGAGATCCGCTCTGAGGCCCGTAACATTTCGTTGTGACGTGTCCTTTAAGGTTTTGTAATTATTTGTTTTAAATATTTTAAATGACACAGTGCATGTTACGAAACCCACATTAGCGTAGCAAGTACGTTTGACAGCCACGCCTCTCGGTGCGACGATATATCACTAATGTGGATGCATATGTGGAAATTACACAATGTAATGCGTTTTATCGCGGTTTAATTTTTCTTTTAGAGACACGGTACTCTCTCTCGTGACCACGAAGTCTGAAAAGCTTTAGAAAGGTCGGGACTAAAATAAAAATTAAACCGCGATAAAATCCGTATAAACTAGTTTTATTTCAATGTGTAATATTCGCGTAAACATCAGAAATGACTATGTTTAAATTGGTTTATTTCACCTGAATCTTAAAAAAAAGTAATTTATAATTCGACCCCAGCAAACAATAATTCATTATTTCTACCTCACCTAGACGAAACTCGCGACAGCCGCACGCATTTTTTGTAACACAATCTGCTTCAATAAAGTATCTTACCAATTCAATTTCCTCCAGTATCTGCTTTTATTTTCAAACGTTCAAGATATTGGAACATTGTTATTGGATATACTCAGCTAGTTAAGTATATAGCTGGTTTCTGTGATCTGTACTCAATAAATCTTGCCTCAACTTATGTAAAACAAGGCCCCAGATTGCCCTAAAATTGCATCACATTACATAGTTCAACCAAGCAAGATTATCATTATACATATATACATACGCACTCACACCTGTAATCCCCGAAGGGGTAGGCAGAGGTATAACCAGTACACCCACATTTCGCCGAGCGTATCTCCGTCCCATGATGTAATAGGGGGCGAGCCTATCGCCTAGATTAATGTTTGTGTGATCCATAAAAAATTGTTTCGTGTCTGGGTGTTGTGGCACCGCAAGTCCCTCGTAGTTCCTGATACCCACGATACAGGTTTACCTAGTGTGGGGTCAGGACTATGTGTGTGACTGTTAGGTGTATTTAAAAAAAAAATTGTCATACTGACTGCCTCGGTGGCGCAGTTGTAATGCGTACGCGTTACGATTGAGGTCAACTCTGAGGTCTCGGGTTCGATCCCCGGGTCGGGTAAAGTGGTATTGGGTTTTTCTATTACGAAATGCTCAGTATCAGCCCGGAGTCCAGAACTCGTGCCCGGTATGGCGATAGGCTCGCCCCCTATCACATCGTGGGACGGTGATACGCTCGGCGAAATATAGGTGTACTGATTACACCTCTGCATACCCCTTCGGGAATTACAGGGGTGAGTGCGTATGTATGTATGTATGTATCATTAATCGTACATATTGCTGTAAAAGACAGAACTGTCTACAGCGTGGCAGTGAAGTTTTAACGGTTGCTAATCAGATATGACCCGCAAATATTATAAAACAGAGTTGTAAAAGCACTTAGCACAATCCATACTACAAATCCCCATGTTATCATACTAAGCTTCTATTTAATCTGATAAAGTACGGAGTAAGTTTATTGTACTGATATAAAAAAACGCATCTATACAATACTATTTTGAGTTTGTAATCAACTACAATTGGCCGGGCTAAAATCCCGAAACATTAAAATTATAGTATGGTTTCTCTTTTATTTATATCTTAAATTAATGGAGGAATTTAATTCTTTGAGCTCTTTCTGTGTCAGAAACACTGAGTAACTCAAAATGTGACAATCTAATATATAAAATTCTCGTGTCACAATGTTCGTTCCCATACTCCTCCGAAACGGCTCGACCGATTTTTATTAAATTTTATATGCATATTCAGTAGGTCTGAGAATCGGCTACTATCTTTTTTTCATCCCCCTAAATGTTAAGGGTGGTCGACCCCTAAATTTTTATTTTTATTTTTTAGACAATTTTTTGTTTTTATTTTTTATGATACAGCATTAAAAAATACACACAACTCTAATCTTTCAACCCTCTACGATCAACCCCTATTTTTTTATAGCGATATTAGTATTATTGTCAAACGCGTTTCTCACACCGATCACGATTTCGGGACTCGCTTGATGCGACTAGACTACTGTTATGCTGGAAATAGCGCGAATAGCTGTGGCGGAGCCGCGGGCAACAGCTAGTATTAATAAGAAACGCAATAGGTAGGTACAAGGAAACCTCTCTTGACAGTAAACTAATCGTCTGTAACTTGCTTTTGGAGCAGCAATTAAGTTTAACAGCTGATTAAGATATACAGACTAACCTTCACATTCCATTTTTTTTATTGGCTTGAGGGACGAAACGAGCAGGTCACCAGCTTGATGGTAAGCGCCACCACGCCTGCCCATTAACAGAAGCAACACCACACAAAACTTTGAATTACAAAAGCACCACATGGTATTGGACTACGATCGTCACCCCGAGCCATACGATGTTAAGTCTCATAATGCCCAGTAATTTCACTGGCTCCAATGTCCTTCAAACCGGAACAAAACATTTCTTACACACTGCTGTTTGGCGGCAGAAATAGACAAAGCGGTGTTGCCAACCCAGACGGCCTCTATGCCGTCGGTCGCCTACCTCAAACCTTCCGTTTGATCAGTTTGGGTCGTTTGGATACAGAACTTTTACGTCAGTGCGTGTCCTGCTCTCATTTAACACTTTTTATGTTCTTTTTTTTCGAATGGATTTGTGCTGTCAGCTTATATTGCTTTTACAGCTTCACCTGACAATAAAGCCGGCGCTTATGGCGCTCTAGCCAGAAATATGTATAATGTACTTAGTAGCGATTAAGCACAGAGGCTCCTTTTAGAAGGCTCAGTCCTCAGCTTAAGCAAACGCTGGGGGGTATAGTTTAGGGGCGTCTCTGCACATCATTGTGCCGACGGTCAGTTGTGGGAGTTCTACGGACTCGTAGGCGTGTCCTATGTCGGGTCGCGTATTATTATTGCGATTCGGATTGGGCAGAGAAAGTGCTGCTTCGATAGCGACTGTGATGGAGTCGTTGGGATCTGCCAAAACATGTTTGGGACGACGACGGAGGAAGCTTTTATGTTCTCTAAGTGCTGTACTTGTACATAAAAAGTACTTAACGCTAATGCACTGATAAGTGGGGCTTACTTTATCATTATATTCACATTAATAAGTTGATATTGTTAGGCGTATAGTGATCGGATTAGCTCGAGGTCGGGATAGTTAATGGCACTTAACTAAGGCTTATAGTATATCTTCTTTCTGCCAGGCATTAGCCCGGCTTAATGCCAGGGTCCACATGATTTGACGGTAAATTTCGTATTAAGTAGAAGCGACCTGAAGACTGACCCCCACAACTTGAGTGGTAGAGACATGCTGTAGACACTTGTGTCTACGGCATGAATGGGCCGGCTCGTCCGGGTCTTTAAAACTGTCTCACAGAAAACCGACGTAAAGTTGCTTGCTGCTGCGTTTCGTACGGTGAATGAGATATCCGGAAGCCCAAACCGCTTCTCCTTGCCAATCCCTTTCCTTTAAGGTCGGCAACGCACCCATAATTTTTTTGGTATTGTGGGCGTACATTGAGCGGTGGAGATTACTTACCATCAGGTGACCAACCTGCTCGTTTACCGGCCTATGCTAATGGGTACCAAGTTACGCCATTGCCTCGTCCGTTAATCAGCAGAGTGTACCACGTGCAGGTGAGGTTGCCTTTGGACCCATTAATGGTGGCCCATTTACACTCCACTTATATATATAGTTTAAGGAACCCCTTCACTAACAACTACAATAAAAATCTATAATTAACTTTTAAAATTCCATATTGGGTACATTATTTTGTTTCTTGTAGATGTATTAACGCAGTCTACTTGTTATTCATAAGCCGAAACCTTAGTAATTCAATATTTTATTTGACAGCCTCCGTGGCGCAGTGGGCGAGTAGCCAGCTGTGAAGCGTGAGACCGTGGGTTCGATTCCCACACTGTGACAAATGTTTGTCTAATCCACAAATATTTGTTTCGGGTCTGGGTGTTGTGGGACCGCAATTTCCTCGTAGTTCGCGATACTCACGATACAGGTTAACCTAGTGTGGGGTCGGGACTATGTGTGTGACTGTTGGGTGTATTTATTATTTATTATTATTAAATATTGATGCAAGCTCACCTCTGCAAACACAGTCTTGTTTGTAATGGGTAAACTTATTTTTTCTGTTTGAACAAGTCGGAGTTACTCAAGACTTGGAAGTTGCGTGTGTGTCAACTGTCAATCAAGCCTTAATGCCAATTGGTTGATAATATACATACGCACTCACGCCTGTAATCCCCGAAGGGGTAGACAGAGGTGTAACAAGTACGACCACGTTTCGCCGAGGTTATTTCCGTCCTATTATCGCCATACCTGGCACAATATTAGACTCCGGACTAATACTAAGAATTTCGTGATAGAAAAACCCAATATCACTTTTATTTTTCACCTCACCCTGGGGATCGAACCCGAGACCTCACCAGAGCAGTCGTACCGCATACGCATTAAAACTACGACATTGAGGCAGTTGATAATATGAATAAAATATTGGCAGTGGCACAATTTGGAATCGATTTTTACTAGCTTTTGCTCGCGACGTCGCCTACGTATCACGGCTTCTAAAAAGAAAGGTAGCCTATGTCCTGCATATCTATATAATCTAGATCAGCCTTTCCTAACCTTTTTCAAGGGCGGACCCCTAGTGCCACCTTGTCGTCATAAGCGGACCGATCGCGGCATTGATTTCATAATTTTTATTTTGTCTGAGGACATCCTGAGGACTGGTTCACGGAGCACTGGGGGTCCGCGGAGCCCAGGTTGGGAAACCCTGATCTAGATCATGGTCTGCTTGTGTGCCAAAACTTGGCTAAAGCCGTTTATCCGTTAAGGTGTGATTTATCTATATTATACTAGCTGTTGCCCGCGGCTCCGCCCGCGTGAATGCCTATTTCCAGGATTAAAGTAGCCTAGTGGGCGCCCCCGGTGAGAAACGCGCTTGACAAAAATATTAATGTAGCTATTAAAAAATAGGGGTTGATCGTAGAGGGGTGAAAATTTAGGGTTGGGTGTATTTTTTAAATGCTGTATCATAAAAAATAAATACAAAAAAATTTGCCTAAAAAATAAAAATAAAAATTTAGGGATGGACCACCCTTAACATTTAGGGGGATTAAAAATAGATGTTGGCCGACTCTCAGACCTACCCGATATGCACACAAAATTTCATACAAATCGGTCCAGCCGTTTCGGAGGAGTATGGGAACGAACATTGTGACACGAGAATTTTATATATTAGATTAATACGTGAAGAGAGAACTTCGGAACACTTTTTAAGCATATAGAGTGCTTTTAGGATTGTGAGATTTGGCATAGTTTAAGTTTATATAGAGGTGGAATGTAGAATGATATGTATATATTATATCTGTAAAATTAAATAAAATAATACATTAATTGTTTACGCTCACACTAACAATGCCTGAATGTTAAATCTCACAGATAACGTAATAAAACAAAAAAAAAGTGGTGCAGCGCAAGATGTTTTTTAACATACCAACAGAAAGAGACTTGTAGTTTTATAACCGGCTTGTCTGACGTCAACATATCTATGGTCAACACCTCTGGGGAGAAAACACCCTGACCCGAAATATATATTTATGGGTCACACAAACATTAGTCTCGGTGCGGGATTGAACCCGCGGCCTCTCGCTTCACAGCCGGCTTGTCCACTGTGCCACGGAGGCTTATATTATTAATTATCTAAAATAAATAACCAGTGAACGATCACTTAACTCGCAGACGTTATTAAATAAAAAAGTCCAGATGGTGAATATAAATTCGTTATCCGCCGAGATTGCAGGCGGACGACGGAAAAATCCATTAGTATTAAAATAAAAACAAGTTTGTAAATGACTCCCTAGTAGTCCATAGACATACAATCTTAATGAGGAGACAAAATGCATGTTTTAATTGTTTTTGTCCAAGTGGATTTGTTTGTAGGGGCGTTGCTCTAAGAGCAGCGACTGCCTGGGATTCCGAGTCGATGTTAATTATTTTTTAGCCTTAAAAAAGCTTAATGAATGTCTAATCGCTTAGTTTAGTGGTAAATTAGTCATGGGCAACTGTTACTTGAGTAATCAATCACTGCAAAATCTTCAAATACTAGGTGGTGAGTGATTGTTTATTAAACCTTAAAAAGCAGGTGTCGTTTGATGAAAGATTTTGACAAATCACACGAAATGGCGAGACTTGGTTCCTGTTGCGGGTTGTGGGGGTCAAACGACGCGGTGGGCCCCCCATATGATACCCTATACCGTCAATTGTATGGTACGAGAAGGCCGACCCTGGCATTAAGCCGGGATAACGCCACCTAGAAACAAAGAAAGAACAGAAAAAATATATGAAAAAAGCAGAAATGTTCCCAAAAGCCCTCTTCCGAATTTTTTAATTATCCTTTTCCTTTAAATCGGTTTATCATTTTTATGATATTGTGGGCGTACATGGGCGGTAAAATCACTCACCATCAGCTGACCATCATGCTCGTTTGCCGGCCTATGCTATAAAAAATATCACCAATAACGGTCCACATTTGTTAGAGATATCGCGTAATATATATAAAAAAGTGACGAATTGAACTAATCTTACTTAAAACTCGTCTAAATTACCCGGAATTCTATATTATGACAATCTTAAGAAACTCAAACATTCTTATGAAAACATTTAACACTCTTCAAAGATTCCTTCCCATTTGGAATAACATTTCCAATGATAATAAAACTTATTTCTCCACATTACACTTGCTGTTTTTGTATATTTAACTTGTGTGGAAAATTATATGTTTTTGTTAAGTTAGAGCCGTTTTAATATATTTCTAGATCATATAATATGAAAATAGCGACTTTCTTCAGCTTTATTCTGGTTAAATAGCAATATAATTAGGATTTTTGCCCAAGTTCGTTTCCCTGGGAATTTAGTGGTGGGAAATTCCGTGAAGTTGGAAAAGTAGACAATAAAATAAATTCACACCCCACAATGAATCAATGAGTAACTTCAATAAGTACCGATATCCTTAGCTAGCAGTGGGATAAAACAATAAGACAGAGGTTTTTTAAATACCAAAATTCGATGATAAAACGAATACAGTTTACGAGTTAACTTCCTAGTTTACTTCCTAGTAGGTCCTTTGCATGCGAGGGGCCGTCTGGGTTGGTACCATGGTTGTCTGTTTCTGCCAAGCAGCAGTGTGGAAGAACTGTTATGTTTCGGTTTTAAAGACAATGAAGCCATTGAAATTATGAGTCTTAACATCCTATGTCTCGGGTTGACGTGAGTAATTCCATATCATGCAGATTTTTGTACTTCAAGCTTTTGTGTGATATTGGTTTTGTTTATGGGCATACGTGGCGCTTACCATTAGTAGCGACCTGCTTGTTTCTTCATTCGGGATAATAAAAAAGTTTTTAGTAGAGAGCGACTCAAACGAGCATGTGCATCACCTGGTGGTAAGTGATCTCCACCGCCCATGAATGCCCATAATATCACAAGAATCATGGACGCGTTCCCTAGAGGAAAACTGTAATGTAAATTTAACGGATTAACTAAGGAAAAACAAATGTGAACATAGATCGTAATGACATTGAATGTAGAATAAAATTTGACAGAGGCCAAAACGGTATAATGCTACTGCTAATGCTAGGTGCATTTGACGTTGATTATTGGTTTAAGAGAATGCCATTTGCAACTTTCTTGACGCTGAGACTAGATCGAAATGATATTTTGAACATTTAAATGACGAGAATTGGCCTTCTGGTCGAGAAAGTTTCAAATTGATTATATTTCTTAACAAGCTGTTCTTGACTGATTTAACTTTTGCAACTGGATTTTAAATTCAATATTTACTGTAACTGATGTGAGTGAACTATGTGATTCGCTCGTTCGGTATTCGATATCTCTGTCACCGAACGAAACGCAGCAGCAAGCCACTTTACGTCGGCTTTCTGTTAGACAGTAGTAACGACCCGGTCGAGCCGGCCCATGTTATAGACAAAACTTTTCTCTCGGCTCTACCACTCAATTATGACTATGATGAAACTATATTACAATTAAATGGGCGTACGCAAGTCAGCCATCTGATAGTAATTGATCATGTCCGAGGAATTATGGATGCGTTGCTATCCTTTATAGAGCGATATTTTGGCCTCAGGCCCCATGAAACGCCGCATCAAAATAACCACCTCACGTCAGATTTCAGACAGAAAGTCGTATTGCGAGTACTCCAGTTGAGTTGGACTATACATGTTGAAAACAAAACTATCTACAATGCGCCTCTACCAATCAAAAAGTTTTAATATTTTATTAAACTCTTGCTTTTTATCATATTTACAGTTACTTTACACGTGACAGTAAAAGTGTACAGTTAAACACATAGTAATACATATGTCCGCACTGACGCCTGTAATCCCCGAAGGGGTAGGTAGAGGTTTAATCAGTACAAATTACGCCAAGCTTATTTTCGCCCTATGATGTGATAGGGGGCGAGTCTAACGCCATACCGGGTACACAGACTCCGGGCTGATACTGAGCGTTTCGTAGTAAAAAACCCAATATCACTTTTACCCGACTCGGGAATCGAACCTGAGCGTAGTAGCAGTCGTAAAGCGTACGCATTACAACTGAGCCACAGAGGCAGTCACATAGTAATGGAGTGCATAAAGTCGATTGAGCAGAGTTTACGGCTGCGTTGACAACTATTTTACTGGCGTGCTAATTGCTCAGTCCACTTAGTTCACTAGATAGACGACTAATAATGCAGACAGGTTAATGGTTTTAACCTACGACAAAAAAGAGGACTGTTGTTTGGCCCATTTGTCTGTATGGGACGTCGGGAATTTTTAACGTTTTAGTTGGTTTAACAAACGATTCCTACCAGATTACATTTGCATAATTGTCAATTTATAAATAAGTAATATGAATTACTAGGTACCTAATATTAATAAAAGAGAAATTAACAAAACTTAAAAACCGACTTCAAAATTAAGACTCAAAATTCAAAAATAACACTCCAAGACTGTGCTGAGGGGCTAGCACGGAAACTTGCGAAAAGTTATTCGAGCTGTCATCGACAACAATTACTATGAGATTTTAGTACAGCGCCTCTATCGTACGTAAAAGAAACTAATTTATATGGAATATAGACCAATGATATTTAAGGAATTATCTATCGAGCCCTCGATACCTTTACATTACGATTTCGATAGTTTTCCGTGCTAGCCCCTCTGTTATCCGTTGAGTTTCATTTTTTACTATGTACTCCGTTATCAGATCCCAACTAAATTTATATGGGATCAAATAAATTAACTCTATCGAATGTTTTTTTCAACAAAACCGGTCACCAAGTCAGTAATTTGTATAAAATAATTATTTATAATTAAGATACATAAATAATCTCATTTAGAGACGGTAATCTGTGGCTTATGGAGGCGCACATTACGCGCCTGATAGCGACGTAATGTCATTAATTACCATAATGCTTACTTTCACAACACTAGCGCTTCTAATAGAATTTCGCAGATGCTAAAATATTTTCCTTCGTAATAAGGCTCTGCCCAAAATTAATAAAGTCTGTTGTTTTACGATGAGTATAAGAATCGGTGTGCGTAATTTTTATTGGTGGATTTAGTCTGCATTTTCTTTATTAAATACTAGCTTTCTTCTCGCAGTTTCGCCCACGTGTTAGTATCGGTTGGGCGGAAAGTATTTAAAAACACACTGGATGCAGTTTTCCGTCGCTTGAGGTTTTTGAGAAACTCACAGGAGTACGTCCGCGTGAGTCAAAAATACCTCTGCCATGAGTACAGTACCGACAACGCGACGACCCCAAAAAGCGCAGGTTTGACGAATAAGAGGGAGACATGAGAGTTAAGGTCTCACTACGGACAATGTTCAAGATCGGGAGAAGTGGAGGCGTCTTTGTTGGAAGACCAACCCTGGCATTAAGCCAGGATAATGATGATTCGAATGTAAAGTTAGCCATGCATAACTGATTCTACACTCTCTCCACTCGTCCTCATTATATTATAACAAGCCATTAATTGTTCGTTTCCTCACACAATAAATGTATGTAATTATTATGGGCGCCATTATGTATAGCGTATTCTCTTTTTATTGGTGTATTGAGGGTGTCTGAGAAAGCAACGTTGGGTACACTGAAGTAATAATGGTGCGATATAGTTGTGGAAGGGAAGTTAAATGGTATAAAAGTGGTTTTCACCATAAATGGAGATCTTTTGCCCGCAGTCAGACAAATAGTCTCCAGTTCATTAAGTACAGTGGTCAGTCGATAGTCCAAGTGTTCATTACGCTGCAGCTATGCTGGTTTACTATTCGGTCCTAGTTGTTTGAGTTATTATTAGAGAGCGGTCTCTAGAGAAACTTGACATGGGGTTGTGGTCTGTAAAGCTGTAACATTGTAAATGTAACCAATAAACTATGAGTTAAAGTGATTACTGTATTAATAAAGAATTAATTGTTAACAGCTTTAAAGCTACTATTAAGCGAAAACTATGTCTTAAAGCCTATTATAAAATTTCTGAATATTTAGATGATGAAAAGGCTTGGTCTTAAGCTATTCTATTGCCTAGTATACATAATGTAACTTATTAATGGGAAATTTATAATGTAATGATAATTTGTTTATTGAGTTGAGTGACCTTCATGGCAGGCGTTGGGAAATAATGTCTGTACCTATCTTACATCTAATTATGATCAGTCTCAGTATGTCATGCTCGCTCTAATGTCTGTGCTTGCGGCGGCGTTGTGTGCCGGGTCGCTCACTTCCCTTTAACATGGTTGAGGAGGCCGATGGCTGGCACATGCGTCATACTCGTGAACGGGTGCTGCTTGTGTGGACTGGTCTGCTCGGACTGTTATCTTTTATTTGTTAACACTATTTTAAGGTCTTAATTTATTCGTCATGCTTATGGAGGTCATGCAAGTTAATCCAATGCGTAGATATAATTTCTGTAATTGCTTGATTGAGCTGCTCTAATTCCAATTAAATATTGTAAAACCTTATGCTGTAATAATTGTAAACTAGTTTTGAAAAGAGCAACGCTGGAGTTTCTTGCTCGTTCTTCTCGAGCGAAACAGCATTCCGAACTAGCGGTAGAATTTTGACGGAATCTAAATAATGTATAACATTTTATGGATTCAATAAATATTTTGAAATTTGAATTTTTTGAATTTTGAATAAAATAATACTCGTATCACGTAACTTCTAACAATTATGGCCCAGGGTTATTTTAGGGAACCTTAATTTAAATCTCGTAACATTAGTTATTTATTGTTATAACTAGGATTTATAAATGTATTATGTAATAAATACAAATAGGTTAAACGTTTAACCACAATATTTCTTGGTTATCTACTACACAGCTACGTCGCGTCGTAGCAAACGTAATATTAATCACCGGTGTGCTACATGCCGTAGCTGCTACGCGACCAACGTAGCGGATCGCGAGCTTAGTGACTAAAGTTCAGATACATTGTTCATAGTTTTAATGCATAAACACGCAAATAAAAGCTTGATAGTTTAGTGAAATAATAATAATATAAATGGGGCAGTTTGTGGCGAGGTGTTGGGGAGTAGCGACCCTACATACCCGAGTGCTCCCGGTGATGGTCCTATTCTTCATCTCTGGCTTACCTTCACCGGCCGGTCAGAGTATAATCGCGAAAGCTTTATGCTTGAGGGTTGATTATGAAATGATTCATTACCTGTCTATTTTATCCATGTTATTAACATAGATCAGGGGACTGCCCTTGGGTATACTACTGTAGTATATACAGGGATAGCCGTTGGGTGGTGTCGCATCTCAATATTAGATTAAACTTATCTAACGGGCCTCTACGTGTTGGCTTCGGCTCCACACATGCCTACCAGGAGGCCAAGTGTCGTAATTTAAAATATTCAAAACATCATTCCGATCTAGTGTTAGTATCAAGAAAGTTGCAAATGGTATTCTCATAAACCAATATAATCAACGTCAAATGTGAACATAGATCGTAATGAGATTGAAAGTAGAATAAAAGTTGGCTGAAGCCAAAACGGATATCCTGGTAACATTTTTAAATGACACATGCCCTTATATAAACAGCAAAATTGTAACTGAATTGAGATTGCAACGTCATCGAGATGAGATCATATTGACACCGCACTGAACTTAAAGAGTAGCAGAATACAATTTTTTAGTCAAATTAAAATCTAATCTCAATTTGGTTAAAATTCATTCAATTAAATACTAGAATTGGCCTACAGAAGTCTGATACTATATAGTCCCGAATATATAGCTATAGACATATGTATAGCTAAATATAAAAACTCAATTTGAATAGATAGTAATAAATCGTGTATGACGGAAATAAAAATACTACACACAAAAATAACCAATATATTATTAACAATTTACGAGTGGTCTGATTAATTAAATATTGTGTGAACAGACGTTGTTTATGCCTACATTTTGTCTTGAGTAAATTAAATTTAATTAATAAAAAATGTTAATTGAAATAGAAGGAAGATACTTGAAGTGGTTCCGGCAATCGAAAAAATCACACGGATCGCAGTTACTGTACCTAAATTTGTCATTTTATATCGATTTTTTGTTAGACAACACTGTTGTTGGGCTACAGCGAAGCACTACTTTAACTTGTTCGTCATACCCACACAGTTACTTGTGCATACGAGACTATCCTGCCCACACACCCGCCACTGTAACTCCTGTGCACCAGGATCGACAGTGGCACGCATTTTGGTTGACACCGAGCAGTGAAGCTCGGCGAGTCTCTGGGAGTGATAAATTGTCTTTGTCCCGCAACGAAATTAATCAAATAGAAATATAAATTGTATTGTAATAAATTGTACATAGCGCGAGTTTTTGATACCTGTCATTCGAAACTCCCTGTAAATTGGTTGAGGAGGCCGATGGCTGGCACATGCGTCATACTCGTGAACGGGTGCTGCTTGTGTGAACTGGTCTATTGAAATTGCTTGATATTTATATTATATATAGTGACAATTGGATTTCTTAGACTCGGAGTACTGCTAAATCCTCTGAATGATCACGTGAATGAATCCTAAATTGTGTTTTGTATTGCAAAAATGTAAATTAAAAAAAATAACACCCAACAGTCACACATATAGTCCCGACCCCACACTAGGTAAACATGTATCGTGGGTATAAGGAACTACAAAGGACTCCCATAAAACCCAAATTCGAAACAAACATTCGTGGATCACACAAACATTTGTCCCGGAGCGGGAATCGAACCCACGGCCTCTCACTTCGCGGCCGGCTTCTCACCTACTGTGCCACGGAGGCTGTCGTTCTCCAACACTTCTGCTTGGCGGCAGAAATGACAGCGGTGATACTAAGTATCAGTAAGTTATCAGCTTAAGTTTTCTCAATTAATAAAAGGTATAATCATCATAGATGACGCAATTTCTGACTGCCTCGGTGGCGCAGTTGTAATGCGTACGCGTTACGATTGAGATCAACGCTGAGGTCTCGGGTTCGATCCCCCCGGGTCAGGTAAAGTGGTATTGGGTTTTTCTATTACGAAATGCTCAGTATTAGCCCGGAGTCTGGAATTTGTGCCCGGTATGGCGATAGGCTCGCCCCCTATCACATAAGGGACGGAAATACGCTCGGCGAAATGTGGCTGTACTGGTTACACCTCTGCCTACCCGTTCGGGGGTTATAGGCGTGAGTATGTATGTTTGTATGACGCAATTCCTAAATTGGGTTATCTTCAGTTCATGGTTCTATCACAAACGTCGAAATTAATGCTCAATCACTGACATTTACAGTGAATCGTTGGCGCGTTTACCAATCGTCAGTCAATATGGAAATGCTGTGCGGATTGAATGTGCCCGCCCCCGATGAAATATGACGGCGTGATGATAAGATCGCGGGATGAAATGCAAAACCTTTGATTTATGTTACGTGTGCAAATAAACGTATTGAATGGACGTAAGGAAAATAAGATTTTCTGGTTAATCGTAGTTTTTTTTAAATAAAACTAGTTTATACGGATTTTATCGCGGTAAAATTTTTATTTTAGTCACGACGTTTCGAAAGCTTTTCAGCCTTCGTGGTCACGGGAGAGACGGGAGATAAAATCCGTATAAACTAGTTTTATTTCAATGTGTAATATTCGCGTAAACCTAAGAAATCACGAAGTTTTTTTTTTAAATTAGCCTGAATAAGAAAAAGATCAGATCGCTCGCCTGATATTGAGTGCCACGCCTGGGCATTTCACCCATAAACAGAAGCAACACCATACAGAACTTGGAATTACAAAGCAT
Organism: Mimas tiliae; assembly: GCA_905332985.1. Classification (NCBI taxonomy): domain Eukaryota; kingdom Metazoa; phylum Arthropoda; class Insecta; order Lepidoptera; family Sphingidae; genus Mimas; species Mimas tiliae. Next base: position 1,828,331 of record HG995260.1, on the reverse strand, counting down.
TGCATGACATTAGACAGCGCTCGTCACCCCGAGACATGATGTTAAGTCTCCATAATGTCTAGTAATTTCACTGGCTTCAATGTCCTTCAAACCGGAACACAACAGTGCATACACACTGCTACTTAGCGGCAGAAATAGACAAAGCGGTGGTACCAACCCAGACGGCCTATCGCATACGAGGGGCCTACTACCTTATATCAAGATTAACCGCTCTACGCAACATTGAGTATATTTAACTCTATCATCCATCTTTCTTTCATTTAAATAACAATACATAGGACCTACATCACGTTCGCGTGACACGATGATGAAAAATGTATATCTTTGTGATTTTATATTGCGTAAAGCGGATTATAGCACATTATAATCAATATAGACTAAAATAATTTGTATAATTTCTTAAAAATGAGATATAGAATAACGTTTTAGGGTTCCATACTCGAATGATACCAACAGAACCATATCACAGAGCCAACGCCGTCTGTCTGTCTGTCAAATCAATAACACGGAGGCTCCGTGGTACAGCGGGCGAGTAACCGGGTGCGAAACGAGAGGCCGTGGATTCGATTCCCGCACCGAGGCAATTTTTTGTGAGATCCACAAATACTTATTCGGGTCTGGATGTTGTGGGACCGCAAGTCCTTCGTAGTTTCTGATACCCAAAATACATGTTAACCTAGTGTGGGGTCAGGATTGTGTGTGACTGTTGGGTTGTATTTATTATTAATAATTAACCATATACTTTAAAAGAAGATAAAAAAGAAGAAAGTGTTACCTTTAACTAAGTGCTCAAGAAAATTTAATTTATTAAAGAATTTCATTTGATAAGACAAATTTGTACAGAAATACAACAGTAAAAGTACTTACAACTACCAAAACTTTACAAAAAATATAATTTATGTAAATTGCTGTACAAATTAATTGTATTACTTTTATTGTAGAGTTATTCCTTAAATTCTAGTCCAGGCTGAGTTTCTACATTAGTGTCAAGTCATAATTTTCCGGTTGGAATTAAGCCTAAGAAATAGTTTTATAATATTTACGACTTTTCTCCATCCTTTCGAAATAGTATGAAACATGGTCTTTTTATTCAACTGAATGACGAGCATATCGCTCGCCTGATGATAAACCTCACACCTTCCTATAAACAGTATCAACCCCACCCAAAACTATCACTGTATGATACTGGGCTGCGCTCCTCAACACAAGACTTCTTTGAATGGTAGAGCCACGCTGTAGACACTTTTGTCTACAACATGAAGTCCCATAACTTAAAAAATTAACATACATACGCACTCACGCCTGTAATCCTTAGGTGTAACTGTACACCCACATTTCGCCGAGCGTATCTCCGTCACATGATGTGATAGCGGGCGAGCCTATCGCCTTATCGGGCATAATTATGCCGATCTACGATAGATACAGTGTCTATCGTTGGTCGACAGTATTCTTGGATTATGCTACACTTACCATCAAGTGAAGCGTAGTCACTTTGCCGAGCCAGGATAAAATATAAAAAAAAAAATACCAGACTCCGGGTTGATACTAAGCATTTTATGATAGATAAACTCAATATCACTTTACCCGACCCGGGAATTGAAACCGAGATCGCAGTGTCATCCTATCCTCAGTCGTAACGCATACGCATTACAACTGCGCCACCGAGGCAGTCAAAAAAAATTAAGTACCTATAGTAAATTACCAAGCCGGGTAAGATCACTGATACCCCTATAAAAACACGGCAATTGACATCGTCGTGGTAAGATAAATCTTGCCATAAACTACCCGTGTCTATGTTTGCTTTTAGAACTAAACGCTTAGTTGCAATACAAAGCTTGCTTACTTTTTACGACCACTTCGGGAGAAGTGGGACGAGAGTAAGGAAGTAATAATAATTACGAAGTTCTGCTCTTCAATATTGCCGTGTGACCACTGAGGTGCCATATTACCAATATGCGAGTGGTAGAGCCACGCTGTAGACAATTTTGTCTACAGCATGAATAGGCCGGCTCGTCCGGGTCGTTACCACTGTCTCAAAGAAAACCGACGTAAAGTAGCAGCTTGCTGCTGCGTTTCGTACGGTGAGTGAGATATCCGGAGTTCCAAATTCCCTCCCCTTCCCAATTCCATAGTTATTCCTTTCCTTTAAGGTCGGCAACGCGCCCATGATTCTTTTGGTATTGTGTGCGTACATGGGCGGTGGTGTTCACTTTCCATCAGGTGACCCACTTGCTCGTTTGTCAGCCTATACAATAAAAAAAAATAAAAAAAAAATGCACCCCAACCGGTTCTCGAAAATGGACATGTAACGCTGTATTGGGATCGATCTATCATCACGGACTGGACTATTGTTGCCAATAACCCTGATATTGTGGTGGTACATCGATTAGCGCGCCGGGCAATACTTGTTGATGTCACCATTCCACATGACGAAAACCTCGTTAAAGCCGAAAAAGATAAAATATCCAAATATTTAGACCTGGCACACGAGGTTACTGACATGTGGGATGTGGACTCGACAATCATTGTCCCTATAGTCGTTTCTGCTAATGGGCTGATACCGAAGAGCCTTGACCAACACCTCCAGAAGCTTTCGATTGATCGTTGGGTCAAAGGCCAGCAGGCCAATTCTTGTAATTTTCAATGTTTTAAATATCATTCCGATCTAGTCTCAGCGTCAAGAAAGTTGCAAATAACATTAACATTGGTTTAAGAGAATGCCATTTGCAACTTTATTGACGCTGAGACTAGATCGGAATGATATTTTGAACATTTCAAATTACGAGAATTGGCCTTCTGATTCAGAAAGCGGTGTTATTGGACACGGCACGCATTGTGAGGAGGTTCCACACTCTGGGGTCCTAACCACAGGTGGCTTGGGTCCTAGGCCTCGCCATTGGAGGGTGATACTTTTATATTTTTAAATGTTTTATTATTTTTAAAATAATATTTAAAAAAGTAAAAAATTACTTTTAACGTAAAGAGTACTGTACACATACAGGAAGTTCTAATAAAAGAATACCGGTTAGTAGATTATTAAAAGTAAAGAATTTGACGCCACCGATATTCCATTAATAAATTACATACGCACTCACGCCTATAATCCCCGAAGGGGTAGGCAGAGGTGTAACCAATACACCCAAATTTCGCCGAGCGTATCTCCGTCCCATTAAATTAATAAATTATTGTATGGAAAATAAAAATAATAATTGGAAATGGAAAATTGCCGAAAATTAATGATCATGAACGATGCGCAACTTACTAGTATACGCGACACGTCTCACAAAGTATCGAAGTTTTTAAAAGTCTCTATGAATAAATTGTGTGCGGCGTCGTGTATGCGAATAGGCAGCACGCGGTTCATAGCTCGGCTCGTTAAACTCTGGTTTATCCAATCCCGGGTAAATTATGTCATAAGTTTAACTAAGATATCTGCTTCAAATACATTTGATGTTAAATTTTTCCCTCGTACTCCGTTATCAGATCTTCCTCTTTCACCTGCCCTTGATCCATGGGTCGGCGTAACATGCTTTTTAACACATGTTACAGAAAGATTTGGCTTGTAATTTTTATGGACAGCCGCCTGTCTAACGTCAATCCCTCTGGGGAAAGATCTTATCAGATCTTAATTTAAAAAATATAGGACCATATGCGAGGCAAACCCTGTCGAATACAAAAATAATCATCACCAAACTTATCCACATTTGGCGGAAGTATCGGGTAATATAAATAAAAATACGACTACTTGAAAATAAATTATTGCCCGACCAGAAAATCGATCGCAATACTTTCCGGTCTACAGTGTAAAATCCACTAAACCAAGCAGGACAAATGATAACTAACTAATAAGAGTACTCAATACACAGGAGCAGTATCTTATTAAAATTTTAATAACAATAAATCGCATGGTGGCCCAGCGCCATACTTGCAAAATGTTACCTATTCAAAATTATACAAGTTTGACAATTTTAATCAAGACACCGGGGTAATTTATACCGTTTGTACCGAGGCCCAACTTACCCATTATCTGAAGCGGGTTGGATTTATCTTTGAGTATTAATTATTCAAAAATATGTATGTTTCCATTACCTACCTCTGGAGGGTAAAATGTTATAGCAGACTAGCTTTTGCTCGCGGCTCCGTCCGCGTGAATAATGAATTTCCAGGATATAACGTACCCTATGCCCTAATCCAGATTATGGCCTAGCTGTGTGCCAAATTTCATCCAAAACCATTCACCTGTTAAGAAGTGTTTGACTAACAAATATCCAAATTCACCAACTCACAAACATCCAAACTTGCATATTTATAATAGTAGTAGGATTAAATAAATAAATAAATAAATACACCCAACAGTCACACACATAGTCCTGACCCCACACTAGGTAAACCTGTATCGTGGGTATCAGGAACTACGAGGGACTTGCGGTCCTACAACACCCAGACCCGAAACAAATTTTTGTGGATCACACAACACGCTACTCGCCCGCTGCGCCACGGAGGCTGTCAATCGACAAATCGTTTTCATCAAGACATTTTAAGACACCTGTCTAAATCATGTACACAAGACACCCATGTACTAAAACTTTATAAGACACTAGGTTTCCCGCGCGGTTTCACCCGCAACTACAGCAACACCACCTACCGGGTCCAATTGTAAATCTAAACCATACAGGGTGCCACACAAACGCATACAAAAAAATATATTCAAATCGGTCCAGCCGTTTAGGAGATTTCAGACACATACACACGTACAGTAGAATTATATATATAAAGATACGATAAGAAATCAATTTCCTGAACCCGAAACTTAACCCTAAAGTGAAGTGCCAACAAAATTTTTATTTACGCAACGCGAGAAAAAATCTCAATAACCTTTTGTGTGGTGAGCTCTTGAAACAAAATGAGATCTCGCTGCGATAACAGGAGCCACTCGGGTACACTCCACTTGAGTTTTGAATTTCATTAAGTGAAACCCAGGTTATGGGTTCAGAGGGGGCTCAGGTATGACAAGATATAGGGCTGAGATCCTGTGTCAATCGACATGAATCTGGTGCTGTTACAATCGATTTGATGTTTACTGGATCATAATTTTAAGCTTGTCGGTTTTTATAAAAAGTTTAAACTATGCAACCACTATTATAATTGCATAGATTCCAGTCCTGGAAAGTGCGCAGCCACGTAGTGACTAAATTTATCGAATTCCTTTCCATTATCGATATTAACAAATTGTATGATATTTATAAAACAAATGCAGTATTATTTAAGTTAAAACTCCGGTCTTCGTCGTCAAATCTTAACCAAATTGAAATGGGACTACTCGTGAAGCACCAGGTTTCAAATAAAAAAAAACATCAAAATCGGTTCATAAAAAGTAGTCGAATTGAGAACCACCTTTTTTTTGAAGTCTGTTAAAAATTGCTGTCATTTACGTTAATTGGTGGTTAAATCTGACGCAATTTTGCGAAACAGAGTATTAGCGTTTTAAAATTTCACTTCGAAAAGATCACACGTTTTTTTTCGAGCAAGTGGGTCACCTGATGGTAAGTGATCTCCACCGCCCATGTACGTCCAGTACCAAAAGAATCATGGGTGCGTTGCAGACCTTAAAGGAAAGGGATAATTAAGGAATTCGGAAGGGGAGGGGGCCTCCGGATATCTCACTCATCGTACGAAACGCAGCAGCAAGGTGCTACTTTACGCCGTTTTTCTGTGAGACAGTGGTAATGACCCGGACGAGCCGGCCCATACATGCTGTAGACAAAAGTGTCTAAAACTTGTAGGGCCTATACAAAATATGTTGCTCGGGATTGGAATTAGTGCCCGGTATGGGGATAGAGTCACCACTCATCGCATTAGGAGCATTATTTGCACCTCTGCCCACCACTTCCGATATATAGGTGTGAGCTTATGCATGTAATAATCGAACATCCAAAGCAAACAAAAAATGGCAAGGCAAACATATTCTTCAGAATGTCAATCCAAATCAATTCAGAAACTCGTTTAGTTAGCAATCGATTAATCGTTATAACATCACTACTTCATCAAAGAGATAACAGCTAATGTAGTAGAGTCACTGGAGGAAATAGTTTGTCTCGATGCAACACTTAGATTGCGTCGGATGCCAATCAAATGATCTAGACTTAGAAATGGATTTGGTTGAATCTACAGCAATTATCTCTGGATATTCTAGAATGTACTGATGGATATGTTTTATCTTTGAACTAGCTTTTACTCGCGGCTCCCCATGAATGTTTTAATCCGGAACAACTCCCAACCTTTAAAGCTGTTTACCCCTAAGGGGAAATGCGAAATATCACGTAATACGTTCCTTATTTTTTTTAGGAGTGCTCCTATGTTCGAGTCGAATTGTCTATTAAAATTTAATATGTTTTCGAATGAATTTTCCCATCTTCATCTACTACTTTTAGTCTACGTTGATGAATCAGTCAGTTAGGACAAGTAATTATATATGTAATAACAGATAATACAATAATGTTTATTTTCTTTACAGGTAATATTTATATTTATATGTGTATGTAATTTAGAGATGCCAATAGTTTAATCTGCAATAATATGTTAATTCTTAAATTATATTTTTATTTAAAACACAGCTAAAAGAAGCTTTAAATAATACATAAATATTTCTGATTAAGTATAAATCGAGCTAGATTGCTTGTGGAACGGTTACTGATCTTATTTTTCTCTTAAGTGACTGGCCAGGCGGATTGCCGGACATTAGTTAAGGACATATTAGTACTGATTGTTAAAAAAACTAAGATTGCCGAACAGCATAATTCAAATCGTAGGATTGTACTGTAGTAATGAAATACGTAAGGTCTCACCTAGTCAATATATTATGACGTAATGTTATCTAGAAAAAAAATATGTTATTTAAAACTCCAACACAAAAATAAAACACCTAAATTCCTATAATCATTAAACCTACCGCCTATCATCAGTTGTATTTATAAACCTCAAAAAATATTATCACAAAATGCCATAATAACTTCATTTAATCCAGTGACCGGTGACTGTCGTATTTTTGTGAATTCAGTCCCGTAATCCCATCCCATCTTAGTCCGTGCTCGCTCCCCCGGGATATCCCGGGAAATATTACGTGTACACGGGTTAATGTGCGATCAGCGTCATGTTATGTCGGAGATTTACTTTTTGGTTTATAGACTAGATATAAGGTATTAATTTAGGGTGTTTACGTGTTGATATTAGTAGATAAGAATTTATTAGAATATATGGTAACATTTTTTTTCCCTTTGTCTATTAAATAAATAAATACACCCAACAGTCACACACATAGTCCTGACCCCACACTAGGTTAACCTGTATCGTGGGTATCAGGCACTACGAGGGACTTGCGGTCCCACAACACCCAGACCCGAAACACAAACATTTGTCTCGGTGCGGGAATCGAACCCACGGCCTCTCGCTTCGCAGCCGGCTACTCGCCCGCTGCGCCACGGAGGCTGTCAGTGTGTTATTTGGAAATCACATAAGATTTTAACCTTTTATATAAGGGCAAACGAGCGGATCACAGAAAGCCAGTAAGGTCTAGGTAAGAGCATCGATAAATTATTTTATATTGAAGAGTTTCAAATACGTTCACAGTTTTTGTATTCGTCAATAAAATCACTACTTACAAAGTTTCAAACTACTAATTCGTACTCTGCAAAGCAAAGAATCGTTCGAAAACTAGTTTTTTATTCTCGTACTGTAATTATATAATCATTACTAACAATTGACAGCCGCCATGGGCCAGTGGGCGAGAAGTACATATTCAGATTTATTTATGCATATTTTTTTATTTTCTTTTAGACAATGAAACTCAAGACAGGACCAAAATGTTAGAAACCAACTATAAAACGTTAAATTCTTAAGATTTGCTACGAACTGACTACCGAACCGTTAACAGCTAACTGAGATAGAAATATAATATCATTCGAATAACTCTCAAAACGTAAATTGGTAAAGAAGTTTTACTTGGAAACCATCGAATAAAGTTGCTATATATATGAAATGGTTTATTACATATTTATTAATAGAGAATTATACTATGTGACAACCTCCGTGGTTCGAACCCCACACCGCTACACATGTTTGCGTGATCCACAAATACGGCGCTCGCCAACAAGCAAGTGGCATCGTCTCGTTATCCTACTGTGGCGGTACACAGTGCGCACCGCACATGCAATGTTAACCGATCCTGAATCGCGCTAGCAAAGTTTGCGCGACGGTTAGTATATATACAAGTTCCGAACATCAGCCATTGGAGGGGCCGCGGCTGGTCAGGTACAACATCCGCCTGACTGAAGATCTCCCCTTCGCCAGAGGAACATTTACAATTCGTACCTCTACAGTGGTGACCCCAGACGCTGAACAACATCGCACCGACATCGGAACTCTAGTTTGGTCAACCTACATCGTCAGCTAGCAACGCATCGCCTTTCGCCGCTTCCTTCCAGCCAAATCAGCACGTCGCACAGCCAAGCCAGCCCATCACTCACAAGCCTTCAGGGTTACCACACGCATGCAGCAAGGACGCAAGCCTGGTACCTACCCTCTGGCACTTCTACAGCGACTTCGGCACCTACATCACGGCACGACTGCGCTACAGCCGGATCATTTACGGGAACAGCACTCGCCGGTTCTCGCAGTACAGCCACGTGACGCCTCATCGCCGCTACGCAATATTCGATTCCGACTCACTGGAATCGAATACCTTCAGTTCCGACTCATGTTAACCGATCCTGAATCGCGCGACGGTTAGTATATATACAAGTTCCGAACATCAGCCATTGGAGGGGCCGCGGCCGGTCAGGTACAACATCTGCCTAACTGAAGATCTCCCCTTCGCTGGAGGAACATATATCACCCATTCCTCTACACTACTACCATTTTAAATGTAAATTTTTGATTTTTGTGAATTTTGATGGCGTAAAATAGCAGCTTGCTGCTGTGTTTCGTTCGGTGAGTGAGATTTCCGGAGGTCCAAGTCCCAATCCCTTATTTAACCCTTTCCTTTAAGGTCGGCAACGCGCCTATGAAACTTTTGGTATTGTGGCCGTAAATGGGCGTTGGAAATCACTTGCCATTAGGTCACCCACTTGCGCGATTGCCGGCCTATTTAAATTAAAAAAACGCCTTAACGGCTGATCAGTTTTGGATGAAATTTGGCTCACAGGTAGACCATAACCTGGATTAGGACTTAGGCTACTTTTTATCCTGGAAAAAGCCGTTACGCGGGCGGATCCGCCAGCAAAAGCCAGTTTGTAATAAAAAATACCTATTAATAGTAAATGAAACCAGAATATCATTACACAATAGTATTGTATAGTGTAATTAAATTAAGCGGGACCTTCTCAGGCGTTATTATTTAATTTAAAACGGTCTCCCGTTCAGCTTCTAGTGTGAAATTGCACGATTAAACCTCAGTTCGCCTGAGTCTCAAGATTTATTGCTTAGAGTGTACTATTATGTTAATAATACTATAAATACTCCCGCCTGTTTCCCATAGGGGTAGGCAGAGACAACGGATTTCCTCTTGCTACGATACTTGCGCACCTCATTGGCCTCCTTCACTCTCATTAAATTTTTTATACATGCACGTAGGTTTAGGGTACTCGTGACCTAGAATATAGAATATCTCCAACTTGATCTATGAAAGTTCGTCGAGGCCTTCCCCTTCAAATACCATAGAATATAATCTAATAGTAGGTATTTATTTTTTATTTGTCTGAATGACTAAACGAGTAGGTTGCTCGCCTGATGGTAAGCGTCACACCTGTCCATAAACAGACACAACACCACACAGAACTTTGAATTACGAACCACCACATGACACTGGACTACGATCATCATCCCGAGACATAAGTTGTTATCATAAATCTCATAATGCCAAGTAATTGCACTGACTTAAATGTCCTTCAAACCGAAATACAACAGTGCTTGCACACTGCTGTTTGGCGGCGGAAATAGACAAAGTAGTTGTACCAAACCAGATAGCCCCTCGCATGCGAGGCACCTACCACCTAGTAAGTGCTACGTAATTTAACTTTATTGTTTATAGTGGTAAAGCCATGGTGTCGCCAGCCGGTGTGAAACGAGAGGCCGTGGGTAGGAGAATTTAAAAAACATAGGAATATTTTAAAAAATACAGTATAATAGTGATCAGAGAAAACCCTATAGAAAACCTTAACATTTACCTAGTTTTCTTCGGAAAACACTCGTTAAATCATACAATCAGTTTTAGAGTGCGTATATCTAGCGACGGTGTACAAAAGGCAGGGCTCGCGAACTATTGGCACAGCAGGAGAGGTTTCAGTTCAGAGGTTGAAAACATTACCTTTTAGAGTACTCTGTCAACATTGAGCCCGTTGTCACTTGGATTAGTTCCGTCGACGACGGCAGGTGTTCAGTGTCTCGCTTTTACATTTTATTTAATTTCCACGTTTATGTACTCTTCTGAGAGCGAAATTTATACTGAAATCGTTATTTTAATACAATTAATCAGTTTTGTAACTATGAGATTTTTTATAGGTAAAACATATACATGATTGTTTTCTTTAAGATGTTATTGACATGTAATTTAATTTTTCATAGCATAGGCTGGCAAACGAGCAAGTGGGTCATCTGATGGTAAGTGATTTCCATCGCTCATGAATACCGTTGATCACAATAGTAACTAGATTAGATCACTAATAGACGCGTCGCCGACAATTATCGAATAGGGAAGGAAAGGGAGATTTGGGCCTCCGAATATCTCACTCACCGTAACAACTCACGAAATCAGCAGCAAATCGCTAGTATAGGTCGGTCTTCTGTAGTAATCCGGTCGAGCTGGCCTATTCATGCTGTTGACAAAACTGTCAACAGCGCGATTCTACCATCCAAAAACGCTTTCAGATCACCATCGTCTTATGGGACTAGTCTTTAATGGTTCTTAGGCTAAGAAACTATAAGATATAGAGTTCAAACAGATCAAGTAATCACAATCTGTGTCTGAGTTTTTTGATTCAAAAAAATCATACATGACACCTGGGTTTGGATTTTATGCCCGGTATAGCTGTTTTCTTTCTTTCTACCTGGCGTTATCCCGGCCATTGCCAGGGTCCGCCTTCCCACTAAGACGCCTCCACTGCGCCCGATCTTGAGCATCCTCTGTAGTAAGACCGTTGACTCTCATATACATACATACGCTCTCACGCCCGTAATCCCCGAAGGGGTAGGCAGAGGTGTAACCAGTATACCCACATTTCGCCGAGCGTATTTCCGTCCCTATGTGATAGGGGGCGAGCCTATCGCCATAACGGGCACATATTCCAGAGTCCGGGCTGATACTGAGCATTTCATAATAGAAAAACCCAATACCACTTTACCCGACCCGGGGATCGAACCGGAGACCTCAGCGTTGACCTCAATCGTAACGCGTACGCATTACAACTGCGCCACCGAGGCAAGTTTATCAGCCACATATATTTAAAGGTATATTATCGGTATAGCTGTTATCATGGGATGGAAATAAGCTCAGTGAACAGCAGCTGCACTGCACCTCTACCTACCCCTTCAGGGCTATAGGCGTGAGCTTATATTATGTATGTTATGTCCAGAACCCAAGCTAACCTCGAGGATCCCCCACCTATACGGGTCTATTCTAAAATATTATACGATAATATACTCTAGCCGAGTATTAATGTGATTTAAGATTTCAATAATAACTTATATAAAAGTATAAAAGTGTACGTGAAAAGAAAATATATTTTCATCCGTTAAAGGAAGAGTGTGAAAGGAATATAGATATTAATGTAAGACATAATGTCTGGATTAGGTCCGCTATATACCTGAGTGAAGATCTATACGAGTCTGCGCGAAATAAAATATAGTAGGTAGTCATACCGAAATTGTAGCATCTAAATTTATGAGCTACATTAATACTGCCCCATAAAAAAATGTTATTTTCATCTGAAAAGTGATGAACAGCTGACTCATGTGACGTACTGACGTAGACGGGCGCGCACGCGACGCGTAGCGTTTGATGCACGTCGACCCCGCAACTTGCTATCTCGCTCTGGCTCCGAGTCATCGCTCTTTCAGAGGTAATCAATTGAAATGCACAAACAATAAAGTAGTTAAATTATAAAAAAAATATATGATTATTTTCATAGGCTCATTTTCGTATGCGAGTTATTTCATTACGTTTGAATATCGATTCTGATATCACAGTTAAAACGCCCAACAGGGTTTTTGTTACATATTGTATACTAGCGGTAAGTCCAACAAACGAGCAAGTGAGTCATTTATTATTTATTAGCTTGAATGACGAGACGAGCAGGTTGCTCGCCTGATGGGTAAGCGCCACTCCTGCTCATAAACAGAAGCAACGCCACACAGAACTTTAAATAACAAAGCACTGCATGACACCGAACTGCGCTCTTCACCCCGAGACATAAGATGTTAAGTCTCATAATGCCCAGTCATTTCGCTAGCTTCAATGTCCTTCAAACCGGAACACAACAGTGCTTACACACTGTTGTTTGGCGGCAGAAATAGACAAAGCGGTGGTACCAACCCAGCCGACCTCTCGCAAATGAGGGACTTACTACCTTGTATAATCTGATGGTAAGTGATCTCCACCTATATACGCCTACAATACCAGAAGAATCATGAGCGCGTTGACGACCCCCAATGTTCCCCCACCATCTTGACAAACACGACCACTCTGTCAAGAGTGCCCGACTAAGAGTTTACCTTCAACGGTAGGCAGCGGCCTGGCTGTTCTCTAGCATTGCTGAGGTTCATGGGCGGTGGTAACCACTTACCATCAGGTGAGCCGCCTGCTCGTCTGTCTATCTAGGCAATAAAAAAAGAAGACCCAATTGCTCGTCTAATATAAATAAAATAAAATACACCCAACAGTCACACACATAGTCCTGACCCCACACTAGGTTAACCTGTATCGTGAGTATCTGGAACAACGAGGGATTTGCGGTTCCACAACACCCAGACCCGAGACCAATATTTGTGGATCACACAAACATATGTCTCGGTGTGGGAATCGAACCCACGGCCTCTCACTTCGAAGCCGGCTACTTGCCCGCTGCGCCACGGAGCTAATCAGTAAAACTCAACAACATTCATGAGTGGTAGAACCACGCTGTAGACACTTTTGTCTACAGCATGATTGGGCCGGCTCGTTTCGTACGCTGAGTGAGATATCTGGAGGCGCAAATCCCCCTCCCCTTCCCAATCCCTTAATTATCCCTTTTCTTTCAGGTTGGCAACGCGGCAATTTTTTTTATGTATTATGGGTGTACATGGGTGGTGGAGATCACTTACAAACAGGTGACCCACTTGCTCGTTACCCTGCCTATGCTATAAAAAAATCAAAGAAACAAACACAAACTAAATAGCTGATTTCACAGGCATCTTCAAATCAGCAGACCGTGAATGAAACTTTGCGTCCGTTTTAAACATGTATAAAGTTTATTTTAAGAATAAAGGGCGCCAGTAAATTGGCTTGATTTGTAACTAAACTTAAGGGACGCGATTTATGACATTTGTGCTCATGATCCTTATGAAGGTAACTTTTGTTAAGTTCGTCGAGTTGTTCCAGACTCCGCAAGTAATATTGTATTATAAAATACCGACGTAAAGTAGCGGCTTGCTGCTGCGTTTCGTATGTTGAGTGTATTGATATCCGGAGGTCCAAATTCCCTTTCCAATCCCTTAAATATCTCTTTCATTTTAGGTCGGCAACGCGCCCATGATTCTTCTAGTATTGTGGGCGTACATAGGCGGTGGAGATCATTCACCATTAAGTCACCCACATGCTCATTTGCTACACTAAAATGCAAAAGTACCTTCTCATGAGTATGTACTAAAAATGTCACCATCAAAACATTGAAATGACGACACCAAACGGAAATCAGGTTAAACGCCATTCAAAACCCATTTTATAAGCGAAATAATTAAATTGAAACAATAAAGTAAAACAGAAATTATCAAATTTAGACCGTTTTATTGGTGAGCCGACGCTGGTCTCGTAAAACGCTAAATATTTTGTTGAGTTCGCGTTGAAACGGCATAAGGAGCACCGTAAGGGCCTTACCATACTTCAACGGAACAGACTGGACGTGGATTTACCATTTTATAATACAGACGTTTATGTAATAAGTTGTAATTGGCACATGCTGTGGTTACTAGTTCTAGAGTGCAATCACCTCAATTATTATAAACATGTATATCTTAACAATAATATTATACAAGGTGGTAGGTCCCTCGTTTGCGAGAGACCGGCTGGGTTGGTACCACCGCTTTGTCTATTTCTGCCGCCAAGCAACAATGTGTAAGCACTGTTGTGTTCCGGTGTGAAGGACATTGAAGCTAGTGTAATTACTGGGCATTATGAGACTTAACACCTTATGTCTCGGGGTGACGAGCGCAGTCCAGTGTCATGCAGTGCTTTATTTAAAGTTCTGTGTGGCGTTGCTTCTGTTTATGGGCAGGCGTGGCGTTTACCATCAGGCGAGCGACCTGCTCGTCTTGTCATTCAATCTAATATATAAAAAAAAAAAAATTGTAAACTCAGTATGTAACCTACAAATAAATAAATAATGAATTATTCGACGTATCTTCGGCCAGGTCCGTAAGCAATAAACTCTTTGTAGAAATTTCATGACCGACCGATCATTGGCGTCGCGGCGTCTGTTCCGTCGGGTGTGGCGTGGGTCTAAAGACTCGTCTCGTTACATGACGTTTTCTTTTACGACTGTAAAGGTACGCTCTGACTGTTATTTGATTTAATAAAGCCTCAATCACTTTGTTTATCGTGCAGTCTGAGTTAAAGTGAGTGATAATTTTTTGGCTGTTTATTTTCCTTTGCAGATGTTGTATAATTTAAATCGAAGCATACTTTATGCATACAGTAGACAGTGACATACATACAACCATACCCACATTTCGCAGTATCTCCGTCCCATGATGTGATAGGGGGCGAGCTTATCGCCATACCGGGCACAATTCCAGGCTGATACTGAGCAATTCGTAATAGAAAAACCCAATATCAGTTACCCGGCCCGGGGATCGAACCCGAAACCTCAGCGTCAGCCTGAGTCGTAACGCATTACAACTGCGCCACCGAGGCAGTCTAAAGCCATTATGCACTCAATAATAATTGTAAATTAGTATTGAAAAGAGCAACGTTACGAGTTTCCTGTCCGTTCTCTTGCAAAACAGCCTTTCGAACTGGCGGTAGATTTTTGACGGAATCTAAATGCATAAAATTTTATGAATCCAATAAATATTTTGATTTTATTAAAACTATATAGAGACAAAAATATTTTCTAAAGCTAAAAGATAAATGCACTTCCCAGTAAATGAGATATTATTAAAATAAACACTGAATAAAATAAATAAACCTTCAAGAGATGTTTTTCAATTGCAAATTTCAAGTTAAAGTAAGATTCTTGACAAAAGTTATCATTTAAGACCTTTCCTTTGAGAAGGGAAGAGGTCAGATAAAAGGTCTCTGTTCTCAATGCTTCTGAGTACTGCAAAGTAAGATCATTATCACGGAAGCGGTTGGTGTTTTACTAGAAATAGTTTTACTTTAAGTTTTTCTGTTTACAGAGCTACGCATCTATTTCTAGTCCGGTCAATTTAGACATCCAAGGTTACAAAAATTCACACTTGGCTGACAATTGGTAGAATTGTACAAAACACTATTATAAATGAAATGTGAAAAATCCTCATCGATCCGACACCTGGAAAAAAAATTACTCGGGGTCATAGGTCACAAAAACGGGATTTTCGCGATTTTCAGCAAAACGGTAAGTTTTATCATTCTATGCAAAGCCATCTTGTAGTAAGGTCTTTTGAGGAGTCTGCAATCAGTAGGTATTCAGTAGGCTTTGCAAATGAGTTCTAATAGATTTTTTTATTAGCTTGAATGACGAAACGAACATGTCGCTCGCCTGATGGTAAACGTCACGCCTAGTTATAAACAGAAGCAACACCACACAGTTCGTTACCCCGAGACAGTGTTTAATCTCATAATGCCTAGTAATTTCACTGTCGATTGTTTGAAACAGCTGATCTGGATTTGGCTAAATTCATTGGCTTCAATGTCTTTCAAATCAGAATCTAAAATTGCAAATTGCTAGCGGAAGAAGGATTATTTTTGCGAAGTTAAGCCGTATCAACTTAACTTCGCAAAAATAATCCTTCTTCCGCTACCCTGGTCGCTATGTTGGATCCCCGATAAAAAAGAGGAGTGTTATAGGTGTGACGCCTTTGTCAGTCTGTGAGGATGTGTGTATGCGTGTGTGTTTGGCATATTAGCGCCTAAATTAATGGACAGATTTTAATGTGTTTATTATGTATGAAAGGTGGTTTAATCGAGATAGTCAAATAAACAATTTAGTGTAATTGCCTAGTGTATTTTGACGATGCTATGTAGATATACATTAGTTGATATGATTTCTATACATAATTTTTTATATTTTGTACTGACTTGTCGTAAGCGCTATTTTAATTGCCTACATGATTAATAAACTATTTCATTTCATTTCAGTTCTTAATAAAGTCTGTAAAGTAATTTAAAAGTTACAGATGTTTTTTCTAATAGACGTCGGGGGTTTTAAGGATTAGGTTATAAAAAAGCCGTGGTGATCCCTTATATATCGGCCCCGGTCTTAAAGGGGCTTCAAATATCGAAATCTTTACAATGTCAAGTCCATGCCTACAAATGCAAAAAAGATCACTGGGGCTCAGTTTTCGTCGCTTTTCTGTGAGACAGTGATAAACCAGTCAAGCCGGCCCATTCATGCTGTAGACAAAAGTGCCTAAAGCGTGGCTCTACCACTCACGACATGCGTCTTTGTGAATTGCACAAACGATACAAGTTTCCGAAGTTCATGTAGTATAACAAGTTTACATATCGTTCTCATATTATGGTAAATCGTATTGGATGGTACGCAAATGTGATGTTATAATAAAGTTAAATCCACGCGAATAGTGTGACCCTCGAGCGATTGAAGCCATTCCAAATATTCATGAGGACATTGTAGCATTTCTGTGTGGGGTTGCTAGCTTCAAATGTTATATTCTAAGCTTCGATAGTAATACGGTATTTATCGGAAATATTGGCTGGGAACAGTAAATAAATATAACAAACAAGATGATTTGTGGGTTCTTGTAAATATGATAAGTCTATTTTCCTGGGCTTAGGGTTTAGTTCTACCCACCCATTATAGAAGAAGATAATCATACCACTGTAAAATCTATATAATATATCTTCTATTTACAGCTATGAAAATTGGCCAGATGATATTTCGTTCGTGTAATGAAGGGGCCTGGTAAACATGGATTTTTGGAAATAACCATTTAAGAGGGTTAAAAAGGTGTAAAAGGCCATTTGGGGGTTAAACGTTATGAAACACAGGAGCGGAGCAGTAATATGCACGCCATAGTAATATGCGGGTGAAACCGCTGGCATACATGACATAGCTGATATAAATGTGTTTTAAAAACACAGCTTTTGAGTATTCAGTCTAGTTGACTTGACCGGTGGATGTCAAGATTCACACCACATATGTATTTGTCATGGCGTCGATAGTACTTAGCCATAATGTCATGTACAACCTACGCGAGCAGAACAGTAACAAAGACACGAGGCATGACGAGGAACACCTCATGATTCCATGATGTAGTTTTTGTTTTCATGAGGAACACCTAGTCATTTGTATAAAGTATTTTTTCTACCCGGCGTTATCCCAACTTAATGCCAATGATTTCTTATACCATAGAATCATTCGTACAAAGTAATTTAATAATTTGCACAATGCCAATTTTCGGGGTTATTGCCGGAATTCCCAGAACGCTAGCAACCCGCTGCTTAACCTCGTGAAATGTCTGAGCAGAGAGCATATTGTCGCGATGCGGCGACTCTCCACGAGACCGTGGTCATCACAAAGCTAAACCATACTCAATTTGTGCTCGATTACATTTGACTCGATACGTATAGTGATCGCATTGTTCTTATATCAAGTGTTGGAGTTAATACTTTTAATAATAACCATTTATTTTTATATCACCCAATACATACATACATACGCACTCACGCCTGTAATCCCCGAACGGAGTTAGGCAGAGGTGTAACCAATACACCCACATTTCACCAAGCGTATCTCCCTCCCACGATGTGATAAGGGGCGAGCCTATCGCCATACCGGGCACAAATTCCAGACTCCGGACTGATACTGAGCATTTCGAAATAGAAAAACCCAATACCACTTGTACCCGACCCGGGTATTGAACCCGAGACCTCAGCGTCAGCCTTAATCGTAACGCGTACGCATTACAACTGTGCCACCAAGGCAGTCACTCAATCCTTAATATTAATTAGTAACTAACTATTAACTCCATTAACTCCATTAGCTCCACATTTGAAGAATTCTATCACAGTACCCTATACCTGTCGTAAGAAGCTACTAATTGGGGGCATCGGGGGTGGCGGTCATACAATGAAGGATGTGCGCACATTGTTACATTGTCTATGTGTGAACTTAATGTAACGTTTGTATGCTTAGGGCCGTTCCCAATATTCTGCCTATCGAAAGATTTGCTTACTGGCAGTACAATGTTGACACATTTTGTCTGGAAGATCTGTCAAAACACTATTGATAGTAAGCAAATCTGCCTATAGATAGAATATAGGGAACGGCCGTTAGTGGTCATTTTAATGACATCAGAAATGTCACATAAACTGCCTAGTGTAAAATTTCTTTTTTTTCTCAAATTCCAATGTAAGTTGAAACTTTATAAATGGCATTATGATTTAGGGCCGTAGATGAAGTAATGGCCCATTAGTAACTTGAGTCGTTGTTAGTTTTTTATTGAAGTTCGAACTCTGCAGGCCTTAAGGCAATTTTTCCGGAGCCAATTATTAACCGATAGCCTTAAGCGCCTTATAAGAAATATACACGACCAGTATTAATATGAAACATTGCCATGTACTAATATATCGTTTTTTTAACCGACGCAAAAAGGAGCTATGGAATTCGTCTGTAATCCTCAACGGACAACAGTACACTCGTCGCGATTGTGTTATTGTATTGGAATTTACATTGCCGGAATGACTATTAAAAATAAAAAATAAATAAGTTTTAACAAAACTTAGAAACTGACGTCAATTGAAATAGGGTAGTTTCCTATATTGAATTTTATACATTATTTTATAAGCAACAGAAAATGATACGCAAAGGAAACCCTTTTATTAAAACACAATCATAATTGGTTCAGAAATGTGCCCGCAGTTATGACTTTAAATGTTGGTATGAGGAAAAGTGGGTGCGTAGTAGGGATATCTCACTATCTCGCTTGCACGCGTGCACTATAGTGAACATTTTACACAGTGACGTCAAAGGTTGCATCGTCTGTCATTTGACAATTACCACTTCTACAGGATTTCAATGGCTTCTATCTTATTTATTTTTGGTCCGATTTATAAAATTCTTTCTGCAATAGATTTTGAGTAACGTAACTTATTGATTTAAATAATAAAAAAAATCTAGTCAACTACCCTATTGCTCCGACTCCAAAGAGACAGATATAAATTGTTATTTTAGACTTTTCAGTGTTTTATTTTGATATCGGTTTCTAAGTTTTGTTAAACCTATTTTATTATTACATTTTTAATAATGGTAATTACAGCAATATCATGTAAATTCCAATACAATAACAAAATCGCGACGAGTGTACTGTTGTCCGTTGAGGATTTCATTTTGTACTCCGTACTTCGTCATCAATTCCTAACCAAATTTATATGATACCACATCGCAGCTAAACTCTATCGAAATAATTTTTCAAACAAAATCGGTCCACAATTGGCGGAGAAATCGATATACATACAAATGCATACATAAAAAAGGCAAAGAAGCACGCCGAATTGAGAACCTCCTCCTTTTTTGAAGTCTGTTAAAAAGCACGAATGACTACAACATACAAAACAACATTATCTAAGTTCGGAAACTTCTTAGTTCTGGTTCAGTGGTATTAATATTCAACACAGGTTTGACACCGAGTTTCCCACAGTTCTCTTCCGTGATAACATTTTGATTATATTGTATCGAAGATCGAAGAAGTATTTACTACATTATTCTTAGGGTTACATAGATACGCACTCACGCCTGTAATCCCCGAAGGGGTAGGCAGAGGTGTAACCAATACACACACATTTCACCGAGCGTATCTCCGTCCCACGATGTGATAGGGGGCGAGTCTATCGCCATACCGGGCACAGATTCCAGACTCCGGGCTGATACTGAGCATTTCCTAATAGAAACATCCAATACCACTTGTACCCGACCCGGGGATCGAACCCGAGACCTCAGCGTTAGCCTCAATCGTAACGCGTACGCATTACAACTGCGCCATCGAGGCAGTCATAGGGTTGTACTACATTCTTAAAGGTTGTCACGATTTAGAGATAGTATTTAGCGATAAAACCGCCATTTAAACATAATTTAGTTGTAAGGTTCACGTAGGCCTAATGCGGGTTGGTAGACTGCATACCTTCGCAACTCGTATGGAGAACTTCTCAGGTATGCAGGTTTCCTCACAATGTTTCCTTCACCATTAAAACAAGCAATATCTATCAATTAATACACACGTAACTCAGAAAAGTTAGAGGTGTATGCTCTTGGGACAGGACGAACCTGCGACTTTCGTCTCTGCAGTCCATACTACTCTCCGCTGAGCTATTATTCTCCCCTATTTTTCCTACTGATACTATATACTTCGTATAAAAAATCGGTTTCACCAAAAACAAATAGAGATTCCAATGCATGTATAATGAGCGTAAGCGAATAAAAAGAATTTAAATTAAATGATTATTTATCAGTTTTCTTTGAGATGGATCCCACTTCACAAGACGATGTTTATATTAGTGAAACAATGGGCCAGGCAACAATAACATGAGCCAGTTGTTATTGTGTTAATGCGTGTATCAGTGAGGTAATTCGGAGGTGCGTAACTCTAGAGACTGTTAGACACCTCAGCCCGTTACATAAATAGATGAAACTTGCGTCAGATGGTAAAGGGTGTATTGCTTTAAGATCTGTGTAGGCCCATGCACATTCATGACGACTGTATACATTATTTTTCTTCAGTCGTGCACTCACAGAGTGGTCGTGGTTTATGATGATCAGTGTTGAGTTACGAGTATTACTAGGTAATTAGTGCTTCGTTACAGAAGCCTTGGCGATGCGTCTCCATCGACTACGGTTGGTTGCGTCGCGCGAGCATTCCACAATGGAACTGTAAACATATATGCCGTCAAACAACCCTTAAGGCCGAAGGTGGTATCCTGGCACAGTAAAGTGACTACTGGATCTGCTTTTAAGTATAATACAATCCAATTATGACAACCGTCAAGAGATATTGCGATCCTCCACGATTGGCAGAATTATGCAGGACTAAAGTTATTGTATATACACTGGCTAACCCCGGAACAGTGTAATACCGTATCCTCCCACTAACTCTACCATTATTTTTTTGTAATAGCTGAATGACGAAACGAGCAGGCCGCTCGCCAGATGGTAAGAGCCACCTTTAAACAGAAGCAACATCACAAAACGTTGAATTAGAAAGCACTGGATGACTTTGGACTGCACTCGTCACCCCGAGACAAAAGATGTAAGTCTCATAATGACCAATAATTTCACTAACTTCTATGTCCTTCAAATCGAAACGCAACAGTGCTTATATACTGCTGCTTGCCGGCATAAATATACAAAGTTGTGGTAGCAACCCTTTGGCAAAAAAGGGACCTACCACCTATACCTTTTACACCCAATCCTGAAATAAGACCCATTTAAACAGAGAGAGTTTCTCTAACCACATAACTAGACGAAAATATGAAACCTGTCATCTATGATTGTTCTTTTTTTGTATTACTAGGGGCTTTGCCCATGTTTTTCCACAAAACGTAAAAATAAACTTAACGTCCGACGAATATGAGACATATCTTACTTTCTTCCCCACATTATTCTGCATCGAGTGGTTTCGGAGTAGATAGCGTGACAAGCTTTTGGCAGCGGTGGCGGCGCCAGTTACTTTTTTTAGAATAGAGAGATACGGCCTCATAAATGTTAGTTATCTTTAATATTCTCACCTTTTTCAAACTAAATCCGTTTAAATCGTTTAAGTCAGACAAATCATGTTCATTATTATCGAGCCCATTTAAGCTGTTGATAAAAACATTAGTCCGAGAGGAACGGTATCATAAGAAACTCTTTAAACACTGTCAAGTTCGGGAGTCGGGATTTGGAACACAAAATGTTCACGGTTTTCTCATTACTCACGGGTGAACGGAACACCGAATTGAGATAAAAGTTTCGAAGTTTAAATGTAAAGTCACGTTTCAAATAATACACCTAATTTTTCCAAGTTCCACAATGTTTTTTAGTTTTACAATCTATGTTGTAATTATTTATTGTTTTAGACGTAAATGAAATGGAGAAACTTTGGTTTTAAGCGTTGTAAAGAAACGGGGGAGGTTCTTAATTCGACGCATATAATTCTTTTTTAGACTGGGATGGTTGGCGCTCATTTGAGTAGACAACGTCCAACAGTGGACGGCAATAAGATGAGAAGAATTGTTTTTTTTTTAAATATCATGTATAACCACGTATTATTTTCGCAGAATGATTCTTGATGGTTATTTTGTTAATTTGAATGAATATTGCTCAAATTGGTCGCATTTCAATTACAAGATGAATTTCCGTGGTATTTCCTGAAATTGGTCCAAAGGGGTAAAAATTGGGGATGGAACACAAACACTTTTATCTAGTCATTTTTGCACCGATTTCGATAATTTCTATCACTAAATTATTCAAACTCATTCTAATTTATTAATTAATTACTATTTTTTTAATTAAGTACTAATTTATTCAAGTCCCAGTTCTTTTTCCTTTGATAAAAAAATGTAACCATAAGGTTCCACAGGTATGGTAAATTAATAGTTCATTGCAAAACACAATCGCAACTTTATCAGCTTTCTTTCTAGATTTATTTTTATAGCATAGGCCGGCAAGTGTAAGTGGGTCACCTGATGGTAAGTGAGCTTCACCGACCATGAGCACTCCCAATACCAGAAGAATCGTGGACGCGCTACTGACCTTATAAAAAAGATTAATAAGGGATTGGGAAGGGGAGACTTGGCCTCTTTCACTGTACGAAAGCAGTAAGCCGCTACTTTACATCGGTTTTCTGTGTAACAGTGAGACGAGCCGGCCCATTTACGCTGTAGACAAAACTGTCTACAGCGTGGGCGGACCAACCACCCAGTTATTAATGTATAGTGTAAACTTGGGATAATTACGTATTTCTATGGTTATTAATTATATATTTTACATTTTAACAACACAAGCAATTAACTTGAGGCCAATTCTCGTAATTTTAAATATTCAATATATCATTCCGATCTAGTCTCAGCGTCAAGAAAGTTGCAAATGGCATTCTCTTAAACCAATAATCAACGTCAAATGTGAACATAAATCGTAATGAGATTGAATGTAGAATAAAAGTTGACTGAAGCCAAAACGGTATAATGCTACTGCTAATTCTAGGTGCATTTGATGTTGATTATTGGTTTAAGAGAATGCCATTTGCAACTTTCTTGACGCTGAGACTAGATCGGAATGATATTTTGAACATTTAAAATTACGAGAATTGGCCTTCTGGGCACTATGCCACGACTCATTAGTAAGGAAACTTGATGTAGCTTCCTTACCGGAGCATCGCGGCGCTTAACCGACTTACATTTATTTATAAACTGCATTTAATAAAGGTATAATTTTAATACTAAATAACATTACATAAATTTTATCTACTTTTAATAAAATATGGCATATTTCATTGTATTATATTATTCAAGATTCTTTTAAAAGTTTTTTTTCCTTTTTCTCTTGTACAGCGTTTTTTGTTCGATGGAAAAGACTAGATATTTATAACTATACAAATACGTTCAGTTTTAGAAAATACGTTATATTACGTGAATATATTTTTTTTCAAAAGCGATTGCACGCTGAACATTTCATAATAATAGTCTAATCATTTTTGAAAATAACGAATTCTTGCGCCTATAAGATTCTTCTACTTTTTAAATACGACATTATCAATTTGCATTTTTATTTACTTTTATTTTATTCATTTCTATTCAGCACGGTTTTGTGTTACGTCTTTTTGTATTTGTAATCAAAACGTTTCTCTACTTAAGTACAGTATGGTAGTTCTTCTTTTTCTCCAACCAATTTTCTTTTAAAGTTATTCTATAAATTTTCGTTTTCGCTCTTTGAAACTGTAAATTAACATTTTCATAGCATTTGCTATAATTTATCACTTAGAAATTTCCTTTATACTAGCCACTAAAATAACTTAATGAATTAGTATGAGTGTAAAAAACCTATGTCCCGCATACAAGCGGGTTAATTTTAACAAAAATTAAACATTCATTTCGTTGGTTTTTTGACATCTAATTTCCGAAAGAAGTAAATTAGATGCCCGATTATGATTTAATAGGTTCTCGCGGTGTGGCTCGCGTAGGTCGTTTTACATTTCTTTTTATGTCTTGTCTCTTTTTTACCGCATAAAAACCCCATCTACGGATACTTAGCATAAGACCATGAAACATCTCGCGCGCGAAAGAAAAACTGCAGTGTGGCTTAGACCGCACTGCAACATGTATGCTACATTCATATCACATTTAACATAATATCCTTGTTATTATTCCTATTTGTTATTATTACAAACCTTAGTGGTTTCTGTACTATTATTTGTAACTATTTGTAAACGACATGAAAATTAAAAAAAAATGCTGTTTGAGGGGACCCGTTGTTGAAACACCTTTTTTTCTTACCACCTGCCCTTATCCCACTCGCAGTGGGGGTCGGCGCAACATGCTTTTTAAGTATTTTTAACACACATCTCTCTATTTTAAAAAAAAAGTAACTGGCGCCGCCGCCGTCGCTGCCAAAAGCTTGTCACGCTATCTCCTCCGAAACCGCTGGGGGTATGGGGTCGAGACCGATACCAATACCAATCGATGCAGAATAATGTGGGGAAGAAAGTAAGATATGTCTCATATTCGTCGGACTTGAAGTTTTTTTTTTTATTTTATGTTTTGTGGAAAAACATGGGCAAAGCTCCTAGTTACATAAAAATTTGGCTTGTAGTTATTACGACCAGCCGCCTGCCTGAAGTCAACCCCCCCAACTCCCTTACACTATCGACTTATTATTACCCGTGTTCGGCGCCAGTGGGATGGTCTTGGAATCCTTTGTCTAATTTGTATTACTACCGGAACAGCCCCTGCATGTCTTATTTCTGCTAGAATTGGGAAAGTAACCAAAAGACACCAGTATCAAGGGTTTAGATATTAGGAATTTACGTCTAAAGTAGTTTTGGGTCTCCGGCAATTGCATCAACGGGGTTGGCAGTCGCTGCCGGGACAGCTGCCGGTCAAATGAAATTGCACCATTTCCAAAGAGACCTATAGATATTGTTATTTATGACTATGGTCAAGTTTTGTTAAAACTTATTTTATTCGGGTTCGGAACGGATTCAGCGCGTAAACATCGTAAGACCCTTACTGTAAACATGGTCTTAACGATACACGAAAAACATTAGATATCTCGTGGTTTCTTTTAGTAATACAAGAAAATAATTATTTGTTCTCATTTAATGAGAAATGTATGTGTTTTCACGACACACATTTTCACGAAATACTTTTTGTAAACTTTTTTTTATAATAAAGGCGGGCAATAAAGCAAGTGGCAATGATGGTAAGTGGTCACCCATGAACATCCACAATAATTTCGTTGTTCGTAGTACATAGATAATGTTTATATAACATCATATTTAATAATAATTATAACAACTTATTATAGTTTATATGTATGACAGCTCCGTGGCGCAGCGGGCGAGTAGTCGGCTGCGAAGCGAGAGGCCGTAGGTTCGATTCCCACACCGATACAAATGTTTGTGTGAACCACAAATATTGGTCTCGGGTCTGGGTGTTGTGGGACCGCAAGTCCCTCGTAGTTCCTGATACCCACGACACAGGTTTACCTAGTGTGGGGTCAGGACTATGTGTGTGACTGTTGGGTGTATTATTATTATTATTATTATTATAGCAGTGATAGCTCAGCGTGGAGTGGTATGGACTGTTGAGACGCAGTCGCAGGTTCGAAACCAGCCACAAGTGCATACACCTCTGACTTTTCTAAGTTATGTGTGTATTAATTGTTAATTATCACCTGTTTTAACGGTGAAGGAAACATCGTGAGGAAACCTGCATACCTGAGAATTTCTTCATAAGAATTTCGAAGGTATGTGAAGTCTACCAACCCGCATTAGGCCAGCGTGGTGGACTAAGGCCTAACCCCTCTCATTCAGTAGAGGAGGCCCGTGCCCAGCAGTGGGACGTATATAATACAGGGCTAGTATTATTATTATTATTATATAGTATCCGTTGGCATGTTTATTACTCTTATTTATTTTGTAATTAGTTTTTTTTTATTTGTGTGCATAACTTAAAACTGGTATCGCATAAGCTTACCTAACCTGTAATGGTAGTGTAGTGTGTAAATAAATAAATAAAAATAAAAAATATATCTGAAGAATGGATGCGTTGCCGACCTTAAAGGAAATGGATGATTAAGGGATTGGAAAGGGAAAGCCAACCTCACTTACCTATGGTACACTTCGCTTATTAACGGACGATTTTTTTTTATTTTTTTTAGTAGATTGAATGACGAGACGAGCAGGTCGCTCGCCTGATGGTAAGCGCCAAGCCTGCCCATAAACAGAAGCAACGCCACACAGAACTTTAAATAAAGCACTGCATGACACTGGACTGCGCTCGTCACCCCGAGACATAAGGTGTTAAGTCTCATAATGCCCAGTCTCAATGTCCTTCACACCGGAACACAACAGTGCTTACACACTGTTGCTTGGCGGCAGAAATAGACAAAGCGGTGGTACCAACCGAGCCGGTCTCTCGCAAACGAGGGACCTGCCACCTTGTAATGGCGAAACTTGGTTCCCATTACGGGTTGTGGAGGTCAGTCGACGGGTTGCCGTTTATAATACTAAAGACTATCAAATCTATGATATGAGAAAGCGGACCATGGTATCAAGCCGGGATAACGCCAGGCAGAAAGAATAATATTTTAATGCCTAGGTGGGTATACAAACCTCACATTAAATTTAATATATAAGGAAATCAATAAATAAATTGTCGCCTTAGAATGCAAACGTCATATATGCAAAAGAAGAAATTTTATAGAAAAATAAAAATAAATAAAATAAATACACCCAACAGTCACACACATAGTCCTGACCCCACAATTGGTAAACCTGTATCGTGGGTAACAGGAGGTAAAAAAAACTACGCTCTGAAAAATTTTATTACCACGGTATAATCAATGGGAGCGCAAGTCCCTCGTAGTTCTTGATACCCACGATACAGGTTTACCTAGTGTGGGGTCAGGACTATGTGTGTGACTGTTGGGTGTATTTAATCAATTATGTGTATTTTTACTTAGTTCGCAACCAGTACTAATGCGGTACAGGTTACTAATAGTTTCTAGTGAGAAACTAGGGCGGGCGTAGCGAGGTTTACTTTCGAAAAATATATTCCTCTTCTTTCACGTGCCCTTATTCTATTCGCAGTGGGATCGGTGCAACATGTTACAGAATGATTTGGCTTGTAATTTTTACGACATCAGCCTCTCTGGGGAGAAAACACCCAGACCCGAAACAAATATTTATGGATCAC
This sequence comes from Mimas tiliae, assembly GCA_905332985.1. Taxonomy (NCBI): domain Eukaryota; kingdom Metazoa; phylum Arthropoda; class Insecta; order Lepidoptera; family Sphingidae; genus Mimas; species Mimas tiliae. The sequence goes on along the minus strand of HG995260.1, from coordinate 1,800,478 downwards.
ACAAATATTTTGCCTCGATGTGGAAATCAAACCCGCAACTCCCGCTTCACAGCCGGCTACTCGCCCACTGCGCCACGGAGGCTGTGAGTTTTGTCACATTCCAAAATATATATATATAAAATTACGTGTGGTAGAGCCACGCCGTAGACAATTTTGTCTACAGCATGAATGGGCCGGCTCGTCCGGGTCGTTACCACTGTCTCACAGAAAACCAGCGTAAAGTAGCAGCTTGCTGCTGCGTTTCGTACGGTGAGTGAGATATCCGGAGGCCCAAATCCCCCTCCCTTTCCCAATCCCTTATTATCCCTTTCCTTTAAGATCGGCAACGCGCCCATAATTCTTTTGTATTGTGGGTGTACATGGGCGGTGGAGATCGCTTACCATCAGGTGACCCACTTGCTCGTTTGCCAGCCTATACTATAGAGATTTTAATTTTGTCTTCCGAACTCAGTCATTAGATCTTAACTAGGTGGTAGATCCCTCGGATGCGAGAGGCCGTCTGGGTACCACCACGTGGTCTATTTCTGCCGCCAAGCAGTAGTGTGTAAGCACTGTTGTGTTTCGGTTAAATGGACATCGAAACGAAGGAAATTACTTGGCATTATGAGGTTTCACATCTTATGTCTCGGGGTGACGAGCGCCGTAAAATGTCATGCTGTACGTCTAGTTTGTAATTCAAAGTTATGTGTGGTGTTGCTTCTGTTTATGGGCAGGCGTGACGCTTACCATCAGGCAACCGACCTACTCGCCTTGTCATTTAAAGCTATTAAAAAAATAAAAATGGCAGATTTCTAGATAAATAAAATAAACATCATTTAAGGGTGTCAGACTCCTACATGTTTTTTATTTTTATCTATGTTACGCGATATTTCCACTTTCTACAAATTGTGGGCCGATTTTGATTCATTTTGTATTCCACCGGGTACCTCGAGTGGTCCTATTAATAATTTGATTAATATTTGCTGACGACGCACGAGAAAAACTTTGAAATATTTTCAACAAATAATAGCAAATGCATCGCGATTTAATTATATGTTAAGTTGATGTCGGTTTTAAAGATTTAGTTAAACTTATCATATTGCAGATAAAATGTATTAAAATAATTTTAATTGAAATAATGTTGAGTATTTTCGGAACACTTAAACAATTTAATTTCTGATGTCATTTTTAACAAAATATGTATTATGATTTCAGTAAAATGCACTCTGAAATGATCCTTGTATAATACAAATTACATAACAGAATTATTTTTATTTATTAATTGTAATATCTCCGTAATATAAATTTTCTTTAGAAACAAGGCTATGATATATTTCTAACAGTATTATAAATAATTATAATTGTATGTATATCTTACCTTATAATCACGCAGATGTATAAAACACACGAGTAACCGCTAATAACTCTTCATAACTTTCCGGAGTAACTTTTCGTATTACTTGACGCGTGTTCAGAACGCGCGGGAAAGTTATCGTCAACTGACAGAATCCGCGCCAAAACTCGGCTACTTACGCTCTTTGCCGACCAATCACAGCGACTCGACGCCTCCGCGCGAAAATTAATCCACCAATCACGTCGCAGAGAGACACTCAAAAACTTTAATAGGTTTTTCATGTTGACACTTTTGAAAACGAGTTGGTATTGGAAAGATATGGCGAGCCGATGATTGTACGGCCTTTGGTGATTAACTAGAATCGTGGGATGTACGATAACAATGAAAAGAGCCGCTATTTGTAATGTAATTTTTTTGTTAACACGGATCCGCCTACTTGGTTGCCTGCACACTGAGTATAAATTTGTTGGATTAGGCATTATGAGGCAAAAGTCAAATATTTCTGCCAGTTCACAAAATTATATCGAATTTAAAAAAGGTATTTATCTTAAACATTATAGAACATTTACTTATATAAATGTTATCATTTTTATTATTACTTCAAAATAATATAATATTAGTGGAAAATTAAATAATTTATTGATTATTTTGGTAATCATTGTAATAGCGCTTATGACAAGACAGTACAAATAAACAAAATTAATACAAAAAATCATATGGCCATATATATTTAGCATAATCAACAATACTTTAGGCAATAATTAATAGGTAGGTAGGTACCTAAACAAAATTATTCTTTATAGAATAGATAGAAAGATATACTTTGATGGATTTGATTTGAAGGAATAATATAGACGGATATTACATTTTCAACATTCTAGCATTTCTTCATCTGGAATTAACTCTTACGTCCATTGAACATGAAGGATTAAAATTAACTAACTACAACTAAATCTTACAAAAATATTTACTAGGTAGGTCACAAAGCAATCAGTATATCTGTATATTTTTAAAATTAAAATGGCTGTTTATTAAGTGAGGTGTTCTTCTGTTTTCTATGAAATTGACAAACATCTGCCAACTGTCTAGATCTACACAATTGTTCGTTAGTGTGACGGATAAAACCTTGGTGAAATGGACATGTTTAATTAAAAATATTAAAGTTATTAGTAAACAATGCGCGTTATAGAGTCATATTAATAAATTTAAATCAAGCTTTAAACTTAGGCTTTGCCAAAAAGATTATTATAATATGAAAGATTACTTGGAAGACAAAACAGCTTGGGATTGAGCTGTTCATTCCTTACAAAATTGGCTGCACATAGTACTCCCTTTTTATATATTATATTATTTACTACTGACTGCTCTATATCCATATAGGGATGTTTTTTTTTATGAAATAGGGGGCAACGTAGAAAGCGGGTCACCTGATGGTGAGTAATCACTGCCGCCCATGCGTTGCCGGCCTTAAGGAAAAAGTAGACTCTTTTCTTGAAGGTTCCTAATTTGTATCGGTCTGGAAATACGCTCGGTCCGTGTGTGTACTAGTTGTTCCTCTGCCTAACCCTTCGGGGATACAGGCGTGCGCTTATGTTATGTTATAATGAATAAAGCAGCTCAAGTATAAATCATATCGCTATACTATTCATTAGTCAAGCAAACTTCCAGATAAAAACGTTCCACAACAAAATGGACGGGGAACATCATGTGGACAAACTTTATTGCAGTTGTTTTATTTTGTTTATGTTTTGACTGCAGACTAATGACAATGATGGGCGGTTCGTCCAGTTTATTTTTATTCTGGCTTATACAGATGAAACTGATTTTTTTACGACAAACCGGGTCGACAAAATCATGTGTAATTACAGGAAGCAATTTTAAGTTTTGTGCGATGGTTTCGCCGGTTTTAATCGACGAGAAAAACCGGAGGACGTTTTCAATTCAAGGCGTATAATTTTATATATAACCACGTATAATTTTTTCATGGAGTTATCAGGATTTCAATGATTGTTTTAAAAGACTAAAACAGGATTGTTACAAGTTTGAATCGTTTGTCTTATTAAATACTTAAAAAACCGACTCAAAAATCTAAGTATTAAAAATCAAATTAACCAGAGTCGGTACTATAAATCATTGGCTATTAAACTGCAATAGCACCGACTCAAAATTAGTTATGTAATTTTGTTTTAAGCCTTTAGGTTAGCAACAGTGATAACTCAGCGGGGAGTGGTATGGACTGTCAAGACGAAAGTCGCGGGTCAAAACCAGCCCCAAATGCATACACGTCTGACTTACCCCTCTCATTCAGTAGAGGAGGCCCGTGCCCAGCAGTGGGACGTATATAATACAGGGCTAGTATTATTATTATTATTTTAGGTTTAAAAACAATTTGCAATTTTCTGAGTCTAAGTTCGTTTTTTTACCCCAAACCACTACAAAACCAATATACGAACCTCTCTGTTCACAAATAAATCTGGTATGTGAGGTTATTTCAAGACAATGAATCCTGCAATCCACCTTCCTGCAAGCAACCCGACCAACTGTTTGTTGTCCACTGCAGCCAAGAATTAATCGGACTGTGTAAACGGTACACTGTAATTACTACATGTCTATTGCGTCTTGAGAAATCTCGTGGTTAGAATAGTTGCACACCATAAACAATTGTTTTGGCAGATTCATGATGTAGCCAGTTTAGCAAAGAGTTTAAAGGTACTAGATAAGGAAGTTTAGTCTTATTTTTATTCGCTTGAGTTAACGAAACAATTAGGTCGCTCACCTGATGGTAAGCGCCACGCCTGCCCATATACAGAAGCAACACTAAACAGACCTTTGACTTACAAAGCACTGCATAGCATTGGACTGCGTTCATCACCCCGAGACATACGATGTTAAGTATTGTAGTCAGTAATTTAACTGGCTTCAATGTCCTTCAAACCGGAACACAACAGTGCTTACATACTGCAGCTTGGAGGCAGAAATAGACAAAGCGGTGGTCATACTAGGAACCAACCACCTTGTACCATCAGTCTCCGGCATTAACCATTCGGATAAGCCGGCCCATTCATGCTGTAGACAAAAATGGCTCTACCACTCTAAATGTAAGTACAAGCCTACCTTATACCTACATTTTCAAATTATTATTTCGCCGTTACAACTTTTTTTTTATACTGAACAGAACAAGTCTTTATAGGAAATATCTCAGAATTAGGCTATATATATACTGCATAGGTTGAATAACGTCTTTACTGAGACATTAGAAACCGACTTCAAAATAAAATAAGTTTTAACACAATTAATTTTATTATTTTTAAATTTTTTGTAGTAGTTACAGCAATAGCATGTAAATTCCAACACAATAACGAAATTGCGACGAGTGTACTGTTGTCCGTTGAGGAGTTTAATTTTTTTACTCCGTAATCCGTAATCAGGTCTCAACCAAATTTATATGGGACCACATCGCAGCTACACTCTATCGAATATTTTTTTTTTCAATAATATCGGTCCACAATTGGCGGAGAAATCGATGTACATACATTAAAAAGAACTCACCGAATTGAGAACATCTTCCTTTTTTGAAGTCGTTTAAAAATAGATACTCGTACTAGTTTACTACTTCTTTTACTTAATTTAAGTAGGTATAAGGCTACTTGTTATTATGGAAAATGATGATGATGATGTCCTCCTTGACGCATCCGTCAACGGCGACACCCTGTCAATTATTATTTCTGGCATGCGCGCGTAGATGACTCGTGAAACCCAACTTGTTCACAAACACTCGATCACAAGTTGGACAGTAGAGCTGTCCGCTAGAATTATAAGTGTAATTGTAGGAGGGCTTAGGCCGCGTCTTTCGGAGTTCGCGTTTAGTGTCACGGTCTTTAAGGCGGAGGCGTTCATAGTCTTCTACACCAATCTTTGAAGCCTTTCGCCACTCCGGTCTGTGTATCGCAAGCTCCTCCCACGAACTGCATGACAAGCCACAAGCAGTAAGATGACGTTTGAGGACGTCCTTGTAACGCAAATACTGGCCTCCGCGTTTGCGATTTCCACACTCAAGCTCTGAATAGAAAACTTGTTTAGGCAATCTAAAGGAGTCCATGCGGACAAGGTGTCCACACCAACGCAGCTGGCCCTTCATGAGCAGGCTTTCCATGCCAGTCAGTTTGGTGCGACGAAGAACCTCCGAGTTCGGCACACGATCTTGCCAGCGTATCCGTAGAATGGTCCTGAGACATCTCATGTGAAATGTATCAAGGCGCCGAATATCATCTTTATAAAGACACCATGTCTCAGAGGCGTACAGAAGTAGAGGCAGAATTATGGCCCTGTATACGGCAGTTTTAGTATGTAGCCCGAGATCATGAGATTTCCACACCCGCAGATTCAGCTTACCAAAAGCTGCTGCAGCATTGGCGATTCGCGCCGAGAGTTCGGTCTCAAGGCGATTATCACTACGAAGAATACTTCCAAGGTAGCGAAATGATGTCACTTCATTGAGGGGACTACCATTTAGGCAAATGGCTCTGTTATCCGGGGAGCCACCTCTGGCAGGCTGTTTTAAGACCTGGGTTTTTGAGGAACTAATCACTAGGCCAAACTTTCGACAGGAACCAGCAAGGTTATCTAAGTATTGCTGTAGGGATTCTGGGCTGTCAGCCATAAGACAAACGTCGTCAGCATATAGGATCTCGAGCACGAGAACCTTCTGAAGCTTACGCTTGGCCTTGAAACGGGCCAAGTCAAAGACGCTTCTATCAGTTCTAACGTTGAGAGTGATATGATTATTACAGTCTCTCAGCGCGTCTTTCATTACCACAGCGAAGTAGATGGCAAATAATGTTGGAGCCATAACGCAGCCTTGTTTGACACCGCTTGTAACCGGGAATTGGGCTGTGAACTCATTTTCATGTCGTACGCGGGCTTTCATACCCTCATGGAATTGGCGTATCAATGTAATGAGCTTCACAGGACAACCAATTTTCTCAAGAACCTTCCACAAGGCGACTCTCGGAACGCGGTCAAAGGCTTTTTCAAGGTCGACAAAGCACATATTGAGATCACGGTGTTGTTCAAGACTTTTTTCTTGAAGTTGTTTGACAACAAAGATGGCATCAACCGTACCTCTGTAGGGACGGAAACCACATTGACTCTCCGGCAGGAAGCTTTCAGCCAGCGTATTCAGACGTTTGTTGATAATGTGTGCCAAGATTTTACCAGCTGCCGAAAGTAATGCAATGCCTCTATATGAGCCACAGTCCGAGAGCTCGCCTTTGCCCTTATACAGTTTGCTCATAGAGGCATCCTTCCAGTCCTGTGGAACCACTTCCTTCTCCCATATGCGAGTGACTAAGTCAAATAGTTTGCTCTTTATATGCTGACCCCCGTATTTATATACTTCAGCCGGTAGACTATCAGACCCTGGCGACTTGCCATTTTTCAGCCGGTTGACAGCACTGAGAAACTCCGAAAAAGACGGCGGGTTGTCAAGATCTGCAACAGTAGGAAGGTCCTCAATAGTTGAAATATACGCAAGATCTGCCTCCAGACTGTCAGGATTAAGTATTTCATTGAAGTGCTCAGCCCAGCGAATTAGTATTTCACCGGGATCAGTAAGTCGCTTGGACTTATCACGGGAATATAAAGGGGTAGTCTTTTTACAGCGTGGGCCAAATACAGCCTTCAGCCCCTCGAAAAACTTAGCTGATTGGTTGGTATCGGCAAACAGCTGGAGTTCTTCAGCTTTATGCTGCCACCAGTTGTTCTTTAAACTACGTACTTTTGCTTTGAGTTCGTGCATTTTGGTTTTCCGCTCTGTAGCGCCAAGGTGACCCCTGAGAGCACCTCTCGCGTCTTCAACTAGTTTTTGTATGGCGGCATCAGAATCATCAAACCAGTCCTGATTTTTCCTTTGCTGTTTACCTATGACTCCTTGAGAGACAGTATGTAGTGACTCTGCGAATAAGTGCCACTCCTCATCAATAGAAGCGCTGCCATCAATGCCAAGCGAAGCATTACCAAACTCTTGATCAAGTCGGAACCGCGCATCTTCGCTGCGGATCAACTTCGCAAAAGCAAGTCTCGCTGGGACTTTGTGTTCTGCCCTACGCGGAGGCTTGTACTGCAGCTTCAATTTTGATCTAACAAGACGATGGTCTGTCCATCCTTCTGCCCCTCGCATGGCTCTTGTAATGTGCACGTCCACTAAGTCTCGTTTTCGAACAATGACGTAGTCTAGGAGGTGCCAATGCTTGGAGCGAGGGTGCATCCACGACGTTTTATATTTATCAGGTAGCCGAAAGAAGGTGTTAGTAATACTGAGATCAAACTCAGCACACAAAGTAAGCAAGTCAGTACCATTCGCATTGCACTTGCCAACGCCATGTCTTCCAAGTACATTTTTCCAGGCTATATGCTCCGTACCAACACGTGCATTAAAGTCACCAAGCAGTACTAATTTATCACGGGAAGGAATGCTCTGCAAAACCTCGCGAAGATTGTTATAGAAAAGCGCCTTGTCCTCATCCGACGACGGTAAGGTGGGTGCATACACACTTATGAGGTGTAGGAACTTCCTGCGACCCAGGTGAAGTCGAAGGGTCATTAGTCTGTCATTGATGCCTTTGGGTGGCTCTGCAAGAGTTCTAGCGATGCTGTTCTTAATTGCAAAAGCAACGCCACTTGCTGCTCTTTCTATTGCAGATTTTCCAGACCAGTAATAAGTATATCCACCCAAAGCCTCGCACAGTTCGCCACTTTCAGCCAGGTGCGTTTCACTGATTGCAGCAATATCAACACTATAGCGCGACAGTTCGCGTGCAATAAGGGCTGTTTTCCTTTCAGGACACAAGTTGTTATCACTATCACGCAACGTTCTTACATTCCAAGCAGCTATATAAAAGGATTTTATTAAATTTTGTTTCTTTCGACCGCTATGGATGGTGATCAGACGACCGCGGTTAGACGCCTGAGGTAAGTTGAGACGGGCTTTGTTTAGGCCACCTTTTCTAGGCCCTTCCCCGGATTGGGGAAAGCAGTGCGATCCCTAAACAGGGCTGCTTTGTCATTAGGCGAGCTGCCGAACCGGTCTTACCGTCCCAAGTTAAGAACCGAAACGACCATCACCGCCTAACCGCCATACGTGCAGAGAACTAACTAGCGACCGGGTACACCTATCCGTATCGCCACCGCCAGTCTCCATCGCCGCAGGACTTGCGCTCGTAAAATCCAGATTAATGCCAGGGGGTCATCAGCGCGTGAACATATTTTAGGTGGATAAGCAGTTGCGCAGGTGCATGTCCACCCTCTCGTCCCCTACTTCCCGTTGCCGATGGATCGGATATCCGATACGACCGGCAGGAGGCATTGGATGCAGGAAATTGGCTATACACTGCTATAGGATCCCAGTGTATACCCTTTGAGGCCTATTTCCATATGCCTTGCATCATCGCTATGCCATGGTCACACTTTCTGGAGGGATTTAGTTCTCCAAGGCTTGTGAGAGCCTGTGGACAGGTTTTTTTTTTACCGCCGCCTGTGACTCGGCGTTGTTGCCCATTTTGCACCACCCGGGGAGCACGTGTAAGGTGAGCCTTGGAAAGGTGGTATATCCTACGGACGCGGACAACATTGCCCCCCATTATATTATGGAAAAAGATATCATGCGAACGGAGATACGAGTTAAAACTAGTGTTATGTAAGATGAAGTTCATGCGTTCTTACCCCAACGTTACGTCCCATGTTAACGCGAAAGTTGCTTGTATCCTTAACTTGAGAACATTGAGATAGGTACGATTCATAACCGCAACATGCTACTTGATTACATTTGTTTGTAAATTACTCAAATTGTTACTTTAGTTGTGTGGCGGACGGCCCATAAAGCACTGCCCAAGTAGCACAAATGTTGTTTAAGAAATAAATAACCTATATTAAGCTCTAATAAGCTTCTGACGCTGAGGTCTCGGGTTCGATCCCGGGTAAAAGTGATGTTGGTATTTTCTATTTTCGAAATGCTCAGTATCAGCCCGGAGCCTGGAATTTGTGCCCGGTATGGCGATAGGCTCGCCCTCTATCACATTATGGGACGGAGATACGTTTGGCGAAATGAGGGTGTACTGGTTACACCTCTGCCTACCCCTTCGGGGATTACAGTCGTGAGTGCGTATGTATTAAGCTCTAAGTTCTACTGTAGATGTATTAAGAGGTTCCCAGTGACCTAACTCTGTATATCAGCAACATATAAATTGTATCTAGCTTAAACTTGCATAAAACTCTTTAGAAATACATTAAACAACATGAAGTGAATATGAAGGTGCAGTGTGCTCCTTACAGATCTCCATACAGATTCTGAAACAGCTTATGATGACATATTATGCATAAAGCTGAACGAGATATCAAATTACAGCATAAGCAGAATATCAGTGGTATATAATGCTTTTACAAAGCTGGATACTGTACAAGCTCGTTTTTAAGACAATAATCTAATACTCAAATTGTTACTTTAGTTGTGTTGCGGACGGCGTAAAAAGTACTGGCTAGACGTTTTACAGGAAAAGCGAATGTTCTCACCAGTTTCAGATTTGCGAGCGCAGTCCAATGGCATGCAGGGCTTTGTAATTCAAAGTTCTGTGTTGTGTCGCTTCTGTTTGTCTACCTAGTTTAGGACATAGGTTACTTTTATTGCGGTAGCCTATTCTCGTGGGATCCTTTCTTCCTTCTTCCACCTACTCTTATCCCACACGCAGTGGAATCGGTGCAACATGCTTTTTTTACGACCAGCCGCCTGCCCGACGTCTGGGGAGAATACATCTAAACCCGAAACAAATAGTAGAAACACAAACATTTGTCTTGATGTGGGAATCGAATCCGCGGTCTCTCGCTTCACAGCCGGCTGCGCCACGGAGGCTATCCTCCACGGGAAGGCGGAGATCTCGTTGGATATAACACAATAAAAACATTCACGCGGGCGGAGCCGTGAGTAGAAGCTAATAACCCTTTTAAAAACTATGCCACTTTTTACCCCAATGCAGACGTGATAGAAACCTGTCACAGTCTACGTAGGTGGTGAATTATTAGGAGCCTAAAATAAGCACTCCTATAAGAAACTTTTAATAATGTGCCGAAAATCATAAGGGCCATGTCACCAAAGTTAAAACGTGCGTAAAGGTAAATAAAAAAGTAATTTCGTGAACTCATTTTATATTGTTTGCCATTCTTACGGATCATACCTTGCAAAAAGGCAGTAAACCAGCCAGGAGTCACACAGCCTGCGAAGACGGATGTGCTGGTTTGAACTTAAGCCCACAGGGGCCACAGGACACGCAAGATAAGTATGTATTCATAGTTTTATCGCTCGCTTTATCTTAATCCTGGATCCGCCACTGTACGTAGGAATGAGTACCACTCATTCCTAACAACAAACATTGCTAAAACGCCTAATTCAAATCGTACAGTACAATTATGAATATTTATGAACTACCCATGATATACAGATAGTGAGATAAATTACATACCCACTCACGCCTGTACTCCCCGAAGGCAAGCCCGGATCTAGTGGGGGGCAAACCGGGGCACCCGCCCGGGTGTAAATTTCAGGGGGCGTCAAAATCTGAATTTATTAATGATTTCTTAGGTTTACGCGAATATTACACATTGAAATAAAACAAGTTTATACGGATTTTATCGCGGTTTACTTTTTATTTTAGTCCCGACGTTTCGAAAGCTTTTCAGCCTTCGTGGTCACCTGAGAGACTCAAACTTCTTGGTCCAGTAGACCAGTACGGACCAGAATTTATTAGAATTAAAAATAAAAAACTTGCTCGACAAAGCGCCTAGCATACGGAAGGCTGGTTGGCTCACCGTCGACTTGTAAGAAAAAGGCGCCACACAGGCCCTTTTTGCATCATTCTTTGTTAACTCAAACGCTGGAGAAGGAGGCGCCACTATCAAGTTTCTGCCCCGGTTCATAAAAAATCATAGATCTGGGTTTGCCACCGAGGCAGATAAAAACAGAGTATTAGGCAACATGTTAAAGCGTTTCAACCTGTTGAATCACATAGTATGCAAAATATGTACCAAACTATTTACATGGCGATTTGACCCTATAGTGAGTGTTGTAGGTACTGAAAATATAAATAAATACACCCAACAGTCACACACATAGTCCTGAGCCCACACTAGGTTAACCTGTACCTATTGGGTATCAGAAACTACGAGGGATTTGCGGTCTAACACCCAGACCCGAAACAAATATTTGTGGATTGCACAAACATTTGTCTCGGTGCGGGAATCGAACCCATCGCCTCTCGTTTCGCAGCCGGCTATTCACCCGCTGCGCCATGGAGGCTGTCAATATATTCATCTCGAAGGAATATTATCAATGGAACTTTAAGTTGTATGCCATCTATTAAGCGCGATGAGTCTGTTCCTGTTTCACGTTTAATTTTACAGCAACCTTAGATTTAACTTAACTCAATAACTGCTAGATGGCGTTAAACGAAAGTAGAATCAAAAGTACAGAAGTACATTTAAAAACAATAAAGATGTAAAAAAATCCTATGGATATCATATTAAATAAATTATTACACTAATCTATTGTTTTTTATTTTTTTATTCAATCTGTTATGCCATCTATTATAATTGATTATGGATAATTATATTATTACAAAATACCCTAAAAACGTTGCTATCTAATTAAGCGACAGTGATAATCGATACAATGTTCAATCGATACCAAATGTAAGGATAGCCTCTTTTTTGTACTTAGCCAGTACAAGGTTCCTCTTCAAATGAGGCGACGCTTCTTGAAGCTCGGCGGTATATTTGTAGTACAGCTGTGGTTTGTATTGCACGATCTAACAAGTGTGATTGACGTAAGATATAAAAAGACACGCCTACTATTCAGCTGAAGCATGTGGAATAATGTGGATCGCTCCTTCTACTATTTCACGAACGCAGTCCGCGTCATAGAAATAGTAAAAGATTAACGTGACATAAAATTTTAAGTAGTACCTACATGTACAATTTTCGAGCCCCTTTTACTTTATTTCCTATCGTACGGGACAAATGACTAAATGAGTCTGTTTTTAAGAATGACCTCTTTTTTGTACTGAATAAAAACACACTTCAAATGAGGCTAGGTGTTTTGACGGTCACTCGAACATCCTCCCTATTTCACACACGCATCCCGCGTCATGGGAATACTATTTAGTATTTAAATATAGAAACGCGGCGTAAATTATTTCATAACGTACAGAACAAATGAACCACCTCTTGTAATTCCTCTGTCCACAGTCCTATAACACTAGTGAATTGTGAATGTAGGCGTCCTGTCAAATAAAGGCGGCGTTAACAATTGTTTTTGTTGTAATCAGCAAAAAATTCATCAATTAAATTCAAACCAACATAATTACATCAATTCATGTAAGTGTTTCATACTTTAAATATGTTTTTTCCCCACAACATTTTAACTTTACATGTCATAGGTTATGTTATTTGTTTCGCCTTCTTAATGCAAATTCCCTTGTATATTGGTCGTCATATGGTGAATTAAGACTATTATTGCAAGTTCTTTGAATGTAAAGACTACTTTTTGTCAATGATTAGTTAAAAAGTGTTGTAATTCGTAAATAAAATTCTCTTACGATTATACGTTTATTAGGCGAAAAAGTCGGTTAAAATTCGTGTTATTATTTGAACGACTTGGTACAATGTCAAATAATAATTAAAAAAGGTTTAATTTAACGTTTAAAAAGACTTCAATTTGTGTGCAACCTCGAGAAATCCATGAAAATGTGTAACAAAAATCTTACAGAATGTCGAAAGATAACGAAGCGCCGCTGCCCGAAGGTTGGGAAATGAGGACCAGCCGCTCCACTGGGATGACTTATTTCCTCAACACATATACTAAGAAGTCCCAATGGGAGCGCCCGGAAGCCCCTGCAGACCCTGGAGAGATACGATGCAGCCATATACTAGTGAAACATGCCGAGAGTCGAAGACCGTCGTCGTGGCGCGAGGAGGCCATCACACGAAGTAAGGAAGAGGCTTTAGATCTCCTCAAGAGCTACCGTAAACAGATTGTATCAAATGATGCCACATTTGTTGATATTGCAATGAAATACTCTGATTGTTCATCTGCAAAGCGTGGAGGAGATTTGGGCATGTTTGGAAGAGGTCAAATGCAGCAGCCATTTGAAGAAGCGTTCAAGTTGAAGCTGGGGCAGCTGAGCAAACCAGTTGCAACTGAATCCGGATACCACATTATTCTACGAACTGTTTAATTATATATATTATGAAAGTACTATGATAAGGATTAATGTATTTTTTGTTTAATGTTAAAGTATTTTCATTGCTCTAGTTGCAGTATACTAAGGCTAAGAACCGGAGGTCCTGGGTTCAATTCCTAGTTCCAGCATTCACAATTTGTTTGAGTTTTTTATTGGAAATAGAATTTTACCAGGATTTTAATTTGTGCTGGGTATGGTGATAGGCTCGCTCCCTATCACATCAGAGGATAGAAATAAGTTTGGCGAATCGTGGGTGCAGTACTAGTTACACTACAGCCTACCCTTTCAAGGATAAAAGCGAAAGAAAATAGTTTTATACCATCCCTATATTACACATGTCCCACGGCTGGGCATGGGCCTCCTCTAATGAATAAGAGGGATCAGGCTTGAGTCCACCATGCTGGCCCAATGAGGATTGGCAGACTTCAGATACCTTCGAAATTCTTATAGAGAACTTGAGTATGCAGGTTTCTTAACAATGTTTCCTTCTCCATTGAAGCAAGCAATAAATACACACAACTTAAAAAAGTAGGAGGAGAATGCTGATGGGGTTGGTTCAGAACCTGTGACTTGTCTTGGCAGTCCGTACCACTTCCTGCTGAGCTATTGCTGTAGTAAAAAAAATATATTTATCAAAATTTATTCTTATAAAATATGAGTTATTAATTTCTACATACGCACTCACGCCTGTTATCCCAGGAGGGGTAGGCAGAGGTGTAACCAGTACACCCACATATCGCCGAGCGTATTTCCCCGTCCCTTTTGTGATAGGGGGCGAGCCTATCGTCATACCAGGCACAAATCCTAGACTCCAGGCTGATACTGAGCATTTCGTAATAGAAAAACCCAATACCACTTTACCCGACCCGGGGATCGAACCCGAGACCTCAGCGTTGGCCTCAATCGTAACGCGTACGCATTACAACTGCGCCACCGAAGCAGTCTGTTCTAATTATAAATAAAATACTTATATTCTTTATACTGAAACCTATAATTGTGGTATTTCACATAACATACTTCACAATCATATACAATAATTTCTACATAATAAACAAGAAATTGTATGAATGAAGCTCTTGTGAGAAGGCATTAGCATTAGATTATCTGTAGTTTTTCTAACTTTTTTTATGACCGAGTTGGCCAACAAGCAACTGGGTCACCTGGTAGTAAATGATTTCTACCTCCCAAGTATGCCCACAATACCAGAAGAATTATGGGAAGTGGAGGGGGACTTTGGCCTCTGGATATCTCACTTACCATATGAAATGCAGTTAATGTATTTCTTCACCATAATTTTTGATATCAAACCATTAGTCATTTAATAAAAATATGCAGCTGTTTACCTCATTGGTATTACCTGCCTCAGCTGCAATCTGGGAGAACCTGGGTGCAAAGCCCAGGTTAAGCAATGACATCATGCTTGAATGAGTGAGTTACCTAAGATTGGAATTCATACTTGATTTTGCTATTGTATTTAAATTGGGGACGTCTGTGGTGCTTTACATCTGGCCAGTTGTAAATGTCCTGGTGCCTGAGGTTAATGCCTCCTTAGTTCATTTTTTTGTCTACCGCTTTGCTATGGAGAGAAGTTGACAATTATTATTTCCAACTCCTCCTTAACTTTCTATTTGATTCATTTCGTTGCGGGACAAAGACAATTTATCATTCCCAGAGACTCGCCGAGCTTCACTGCTCAGTGTCAACAAAAATGCGTGCCACTGTCGGTCCTGGTGCACAGGAGTTACAGTGGCGGGTGTGTGGGCGGGATAGTCTCGTGCCTCCTCGGATCAGCCCAATTCAATAGCAGCACCTCGAGAAGTCTCCACCATTGGGTTTCGGCTGCAGCTCAGACAAGCCTTTGGGGTATCGTGGCGCTCTTCCAGAGTTACACCTTTCCGAGTTGCCACTTCTGCACAGTGAAGCCGCCCGTGAAACGTACTTGCTGCCTGGCATTGTCTGCCTGCATACTTTGTATTAAGTCCTCACCGTATTATGACAAAGCAGTATGAAACATTGCCCATTGTTGCTGTTTGAGTATCTAGATTTCCTTAGGGGTGGGTAGCCAAGTTCAATCCAGTAAAGTAAGCCTACTGAGTTTGTTTCGATGTATCTCATACTGGACGCCTTGGATCCAGTGATGTGTTTAAACATGTGATGTTTCGGTGATGCCTATGGTATCGACACCCGTTAAAAATTAAAATATGTCCAAATAATGTTGGACTTTTCCCTTGAAATGAAATGAAATGAAATAGTTTTATAAATCATGTAGGCAATTAAAATAGCGCTTATGACAAGTCAGTTCAAAATAAAGAAACTTATGTGAGTATAGAAATCATATCAACTAATGTAGGTATACATAACATACATAGCATCATCAAAATACACTGGGCAACTATAAATTTTACAATATTTTTATTATGGAATAGTCCAGAATCGTTAAGTATTATTATTATTTCTTATTTTTTATGGGTCGATATGGACCATAGGCATTACCGAAACGGCACGTGTTTTAAAACTACGACCGGATCCAAAACGACCCAGCCTGAGAAGATCCGGCGAAAAAATCCTTGTAATGAAATTTGTATTAAATTAATATTAAAAAAACTGCTTTACGCCCGAATACTGAAAACTTACGTAACTGCTGACTCTAATGGCAACTTATTTTCATAAAATTTTGATAGCTAAGAGGCTGTTAACATGTTTAACAATATCTTAAGTGCTTAAGTTTGTTTCAGTATTGTGTAATTGCCGAGTGTTTACTAAGTTTAAGTCGATATGATTTCTTTTAGATACTTATCTTTTATTTTTGTACTATTCATAAGCGCTATCTATACACAATGTGTGTCAAACCAAGTTAAGGCGAGGCACCGGGCCTGTGTAAATATACACGAACCATTACGCGCTACTTTTTAAATTAAATTACCAATAAAGGGTTTCATTTTCAAGATAGTTCCCATCCAAATATTTGAAAAATGAAGACTGCTGCGTTCCATTCCGTCGTAGTATGATGGGAGTCATGGGACCCATAGTAAATGTCAAAAAATTATGTTATGATGCCGGAAGACTTTTCTACAGAAATACATAAGAGTTTTTAATAATAATTTCATGTACAAAATGTATTTTTTTGATTTGTGAATGAATGTCATTTGTTTATGATTCCGTATTGCAGTACATCTTGTATTGTTTGCAAACTAAGGTAAAATAAACATTTTTTCACAATTTAATTGTTTTATTTTCAATAGCCTTAGTTCACCATAATTGGCCACAGGAGACGCGTATGCGACTAAATATGACTAACATCAATTAACAATATAGCTAACAAATATAACAATAAAGTACCGTCAGTACTGTCTCAGGCAAATCCAGCCAATTTGCCAAAGACATAATTTTTTTGTTATTTTTTCACCAAACTTTTAAAGTGGTATGGCACTTACTCTAAGTGATCTACATAGTGAAAAGGAACATGTTGGGGCTCATTAATTACAAATAAAATGACTTAAAACTGTTTACAAAGCCTTTG
Organism: Mimas tiliae; assembly: GCA_905332985.1. NCBI lineage: Eukaryota > Metazoa > Arthropoda > Insecta > Lepidoptera > Sphingidae > Mimas > Mimas tiliae. The sequence goes on along the minus strand of HG995260.1, from coordinate 1,783,341 downwards.
CGTGGTCATCTTTGTCTTGACTGTTCCTGATGAGCAGAATCGTGTCCAAGGTGGAGTCTTTGATGTTCTGAGAAGCTGGGGTCCAGATAGGTCCAATTATCGGTGGTGACCGCTTGCCTCCCCATACACTGAATTTCACTTTCCTCTTGCCATCCTTCTTCAAATTCACATCCAGGTAGGGATGGCCTGGTTTGAATATTTTAGGCAAGGAGTCGACAAATGCCTTGAAAGGTAACGCTTCTCTCATCGTCCTCTCGTCCATTCTGGTGCTCAAAGCCAAAATGTTGATGGGATGCCGTTTGTCAACACTAGGGATGAATTGAAACCCAGCCACATCAAGTTTTTCGTTCGCCGGCGAATAGTTCGAGACGATACGGGTGAGTTCTGGAATGGATGATGAGAATATAATCTTGGAGCCTTTGCCTCCTGGTTTCAACACCATTTGGCCACTGCGCTTCCCTCCCCAGGGACTGAAGCGGACGCGCTTCGGCATGGTAGGCTCTCGGATGGACGATGCTCGCTTCCAACTCCACATATGTTCGATGCTTGGTTTATCTCTCTTTCCACCCCATGGACTGAAGCTCTTCTTCTCCATCGTATCTAACAATTCCGTGGCGTTCTCATCAGCTGTTCCAGTATATCCAATTAAGAATGGACTGCCGTTTTGGTCTTCATTGCGAAAGTAGAGCGTTTTATCCGTATCAACCAAGTTTGGTAACCAATGCCTGTTTCTTAAATCTTCTTTGTCTTCCGCTGTTCTCCTCTTCCTCTGGACTTCTTGCTCATGGTTGTAATATTGGCTATCGGTGGGCTCAGGTAAGGGTTCTAGTTCACGAGTAGCCGGTATGTTAAAGTAGTTCACGTAAGGTAGCGGGTACTGAAGCACGGAGTCCAGAGGGTCGAGGATGGAATCTGCGCCAGGGCCTCCGGTGTTGATGTACTGGAGACTGGCTGACCCCAGCCAAGAGAGCGTTATCAGGAGCCAATGGTGTGACATGGTTCTGTGAACAAAGAAATAGACTGAAAACTGGCGTAATTATATGGCTATACAATAAGATGTGCCTTGTTGTTGGATGTTTTCTTATATGGCTTCGAATATTAGTGACAAACTCTTGTAGAACTCTCTTGAGAGTACTCACTCTTGATATCTTTTTTAAGTACGCAGAATTTTGGAATTCTAATAAGTTGCTACTTAAAAGTATAATAATATGGACAGGCTGCTTAACTCCCTATACGGGATTAGAGCCGTTTTCTCACCAGCTCGGTTATTATACTACGTTTGTATTAACAACTGAGCTATGAATTATCAGCGATTATGTCAAATTATTTCGCCTTATTTCTAAACTTCCAAAAAAAATGTTATAATAATATGATTGATCTCTTTCTGTCTAAGACATCGTAGCGCCTAAAGGAATAGACCGACTTGCATGCGTTTTTATTTAAAAATAATAATAAGTACACCCAATATTACTTCATATGTCGTTCAACACCCAAGCTTTTAAACAATTTATTAGGGGCAAGTTAGAAAACAACTGCTGATTTTTTACCCTCGACAAAAAGAGGGGTGTTAAATGTTTTGCATTGTTACCCCTTTTATCTGTCTCTATGTGTTCTTTTTTTATTCTATAGGCCGACAAACGAGCAACTGGGTCCCCTGATGGTAAGTGAACACCACCGCCCATGTACGCCCACAGTACCAAAAGAATCATGGGCGCGTTGCCGACCTTAAAGGAAAGGGATAATTAAGGGATTGGGAAGGTGAGGGGATTTAGGCCTCCGGATATCCCACTCACCGTAAGAAACGCAGCGGCAAGCTGCTACTTTACGTCAGTTTTCTGTGAGACAGTGGTAACGACCCGGACGAGCCAGGCGTAAAAGCAAAACAAACAAACTCACTTTCGCATTTATAATATTAGTTACATCAAAAAAATTAGTTAGATTTACAATTTACATAAGACCTAGGACATAATAGATTAACTCTAGACCTAAGATGTTCTCAAACTTTCAAACATGTTTAATAGATGCAGATTTAGAGACACATCGCTTAGTTTTGAAACTATTTTAGGTAAAGTAGGTACTTAAAATGTTGAATGCGAACTAAGTTAAGTTAAGTAGCTCTAGCAACGATACTGGGTCTTTAAGATCCGTTCCTAAATAAAGTTTTTTTTAATATCTTAGTCTCGATTCTTTCCGCCTGGTTCCTGGCGCGCCTATTACCAGGGTCCGCCTTCTAATGCCATAGATTTGACGATATTTGGTATTATAAGAGGCGACCCGCCGTTTGACCCCCACTACCCGCAACCGAAACAAATTTTGAGTTGCGATAAAATAGATAACTGCAATATATTTTAATCAAGTTCTACACGAATAACCTAATCGTTTTCAACCCTCGACATTAATTAAAATCAGTTTTCTAATTATTATTTTTTAATTTTAATCGATGCACGCTGAAATGAGTGGTAGAGTGGTGGGCTTACGGTCCCACAACACATAAAACCCGATATTTGAGGATCACATAAACATTTGTCTCGGTGCGGTAATTGAACCTGCGGCCTCTCGTTCCACAGTTGTACTCGCCCGTTGCGCCACGGAGCTGCGGGGCCACGGTGTCTTACCAACTCTGATAAAAGGCCATTTTATCCCTAGCTAGATTTTATCCCTCGGCAAAAATGAGAGGCGTTATAAGTTGAACCCCTTTTTCTTTTTTCTGTTGTAGGGACGTGTGTGTGTCTGCCTGTGGCATCAACAAACGAATGGGCCGATTTGAATGCGGTTTGTTTTGTTTAAAGCTGGTTTAATCGAAATTGTTCTTAAGTATGTTTGAAGCAGAAAACCTTTGTTTAAAAGCTACAGATGTTTTTGTAAGACGCCGAGGGTTTTTGTAAGGTTATAATTTTTCGCCAAGCGGTCCCATCTCCCGAACGCTGGCCGCCGCGCCGCATTCCTACTAAAAGTGTCATTAGACATGACAGTTTTTCGAATTACATTTACTGAACTATCGCCTGGACCCCATTATCCCTAAAAAAGCACTTTTATGTTGTTCTCGAAAATTAAAATAAAAGCTAAATGTCCCCGACAGTGTTTAATATATACACACGCACTCACGCCTGTAATCCCCAAAAGGGTAGGCCTAGGTGTAACTAGTACAGCCACATTTCGTCGAGTTTATTTACGAGCCATGATGTGATAGGGGGCGAGCCTATCGCCATATAATACCAGCCCTGTATTATATACGTCCCACTGCTGGGCACGGGCCTCCTCTACTGAATAAGATGGGTTAGGCCTTAGTCCACCAACTGGCCTAATGCGGGTCGGTAAACTTCACATACCTTCGAAATTCTTATGAAGAACTTCTCAGGTATGCAGGTTTCCTCACGATGTTTCCTTCACCGTTAAAGCAAGTGATAATTAACTATTAATACACACATAACTAAGAAAAGTCAGAGGTGTATGCACTTGGGGCTGGTTTCGAACCTGCGACTTTCTTCTCCACAGTCCATACCACTCCCCGCTGAGCTATCACTCCTATCGCCATACTAGGCACAATTCCAGACGATCCGGGTTGATACTGAGCAGTTCGTAATAGAAAAACCCAATATCACTTGTACCCGGCCCTGGATCGAACCCGAGACCCCAGCACAGCAGTCGTAGCGCGTACGCATTTTTTTATTTCATCCCCTCTCTGAAGAGGGGTTACACCCATCGAAATAAGATAACTACAACTATAACTCTCTAATTAATCTGCCAAAAATACGGCTCCACTTACATATACAAAGGTGACACACGTAACACGCATATATGTATACGCAAGAAAAATTAATGAACATTCAAAATAAACTTTATTCCATAAGTATAAGATATTGTCTAAATATTAAATTTCTAAATCGAGATACGATGTTCTGCACCGCGTAAAAAATTAGACGTATCAAGTGTCAACTAGAGAGATTATTATGCACAGACTTTTATAGTCCCGCCCCCTTGCACAGAGTTTTGGTGGGGTATTTTTTTTGCTTGAGTTACGTTTCTTGTCATCTTATTTCGATGGTCTACGCTGACTTAATTCGGATTGACAGAATACACATAAATACTTTTGATATTCTTATGGAGATTTCTCGGGTATACAGGTTTTCTCACGATGTTGCCTTCACCGTTCAAGCAAACGATAAAAATTGATAATAATTATTCACGTAACTCAGAAAAGTCGGAAATGCATGTTCTTGGGGTTAGATTCGATCCTGCAACTTTCATCTCGGCAGTCCGTACACCTCCCTGCTGTGCTACCGCTGATATATAGTGGGATTGTTTACACCCTGTATTAATTCGTTTGTTTATAAGAAACCCCAGTAGACTAAACTGTAAACATAATTAAATAAATACGAACAATTTAATTACACACAAGTTTACATAAACCAAGTGGTCAGAGAAAGCTACAGCTGTCCATACCGGGTGTACATTGTTTACTATTACGGTGACTTTGTGTTAATTAATGTTGTCTTTATTGTTGAAATAAAACTAGTTTATACGGATTTTATCGCGGTTTAATTTTTATTTTAGTCCCGACGTTTCGAAAGCTTTTCAGCCTTCGTGGTCACGGGAGAGACTGAGGTGTAGGTCATCTCGAAAAGTTAATGTTACCATAAATATGTCTTTATTGTTACCATAAATATTTTCTCAAAGCGTAGCTAATATATAATAATTATTTCCAAGCTCTGTGGTATTGTTTTTAAAAAGAAAGGGAAGGTAGGGGCAAGTTAGATGACAACTGCTGATTTTTTACCCTCGACAAAAAGAGGGGTGTTAAATGTTTTGCATTGTTACCCCTTTTATCTGTCTCTATGCGTTCTTTTTTTATGGCATAGGCCGGCAAACGAGCAAGTGGGTAACCTGATTGTAAGTGATCTCCACCGCCCATGTACGCCCACAATACCACAAGAGTTATGGGTGCGTTGCCGACCTTAAAGGAAAGGGATTATTAAGGAATTGGGACGGAGAGGGCTAGAGCAAGCTGCTACTTTACGCCGGTTTTCTGTGAGACAGTGGTAACGATGCGGACGAGCCGGCCCATACATGCTGTAGACAAAAGTGTCTACCACTCATAAATTGTTTCCAAATCTTTAATTTAATTTCGCAATCAGTTCTTTTTGTAGAGACGTTGATACTTTGTAGCTAAATTCGAATTCCGGATATTAAGTGATCACGTTTGCTTTTTTAAGGCAGACTTCGGATGATCCCGTCTAGCATATGTGACGCCGCGACGCATTTTTACAGTCAAAGACAAGTCAAAATAGTTTTGAAATTTTGACTTACGTCACGCTTTAAAGCCTTTATAAAAGCATTATCCACGGGGCAACAATTCACTAGTCCCAAAAAGACTGGAAAATTTAGCGGGGATATGACGTCAGTATCGTTTCTACCGCGCATTTTTACAAGTTTTGTTTACATGCATTTCTGAAACCGCGTGGCTTATTGTACTCCACTTTTAGAATTTACACCCGTGCCATTAAAGCCATTGTTTTCTGAAGGCACGCGACACTTTGACGTGTAAAAGCAATAGAGTTGTTGGAATTACTCGAGATCTATTGTGGATCGTCTTTTCAGTTCTGAAAATATCCGTGTGTAGTGCGACGGTACAGGGTAATTTAAAAAAAAATCATTTATAGTGTAAAATTATGATCTCTTATATATTTGGTGATCTTTCTGCTTGTATAACACAATTTTTATATCAAATTACTATTAATCCGGCTCGAAGGATCAAAAAATGTACGGAGAAAGTAATATTTATAAACTAATCGCCTCATGGCTATGTATTTAGGTTCAAATCGCAGGTCTTGCTATAACTTTTGTTGAGCATTCGATTTAAAACATAACATATGGTTTGCCCAGGATTGGAATTTGCGCCCGGAATGACTATAGTCTTGGTACCTATCACATTGTGGGACGGACATACGCTTGGCGAAATGTGGGTGTATTGGTTACACCCCTGCCTACCCCCTTCGGGAGATTACAGGCGTGAGTGCGCATGTATGTATACAATTTCTCATAAATTGAGCTCATGAGTCACGACTTCTTAGAGTTAGACCATTTTTCTCTATCTTTCATAGTTTCGGATTTGGCCATAAAATCTCATCTCAAAAATCCATTCTGTATATTAAATTCTGCTACTGTGAAATTTAAAAATATATTTCACAAAAAATTTGATTCGGTCGTGTTGGACAAAAATTTAGGCCATGTTTGTGCAAGGCTTAAAAATGTTCGTCTGTGTGTATTTGAATTCGACGTGCGTAAGTTTTGTTCCAATATTTTCGATATTCAGAATGTTTATATTAAAAATGTCGGCGTAATGCGCAGATAAATTTGCAGTTCATCTTTAGAATAGGATAGGATTTACACTACGAGATAATTCTATATATGATTTGGTAACTGATGTCTGCTACCAAAGAAAATAGGGAATTCCTTAAAAAATGGAAAACGCCCGCGATTCTGGTTAAGAAAGCGTTTTTAATTCTTAGTTAAACTTAAGATTTATACTTTAATGTGAACTTCAAGTAGTGTTTTTTTCCTATAATAACACTTAATAATTCAAGGAATTTGCTAAGTATTAAATTGATTAGACAGATTAAAGAGTGGTGGAGCCAGCATACAGCATGAAGGCTCTCCGGTTTGATACCATTGTCTCACAGAAAACTAACGTAAAGTAGCAGATTGCTGCTGCGTTTCGTACCGTGAGTGAGATATCCGGAGGCCCAAATCCCTTCCAATCCCTTTATCCCTTTCCTTTAAGGTCAGCAACGCGCTCATGATTCTTTTGGTATTGTGGACGTACATGAGCGGTGGAGATCACTTGCCATCAGGCGACCCACTGGCTCATTTGCCGGCCTATACTATAATAAAAAGACTAACATGCAACAAACTTGCATAATCAAAAAACTCTACATTTTACTAGAGCTTTGAATATCATCTCCTCTTCTTCTACCTGCCCCTATCCCACTCTCAGTGGGGTCAGCGCAATATGTTTTTAACACATGGTACAGAAAGATTTGGCTTGTAGTTTTTACGATCGGTCCCCTCCCTAACCCTTAACACCTCTGAGGAGAAAACACCCAAACCCGAAACATATATTTGTGGATTACACAAACACTTGTAACGGTGCGGGAATCGAACCAGCTGCCTCTCGCTTCTCAGCCGGCTTCTCGCCCACTGCGCCACGGAGGCTTTCAGCGTTGAATATCAACGATTTTTCGATATATATATATAAGTAACCGACCTATTTATCACTATATTTTTGGTGCTATTTAGAGGCTGTATAGTTTAGTTATACATGAAATATGTTAAAATCATTATGAATTGATTTAAATAACAAAGTTACACCAACTTTTAGAAACAAAGTTGAAATTATATTTAGTACCTAAGTAGCGACTTTGGAATCGATGGATGTTTTTTTGTAGATTGATTTCGTTCTACGATAGTTTCAAAATTATAAAACGGTTTTATCTATTGGCAAAAATATTTCGATATTCGAATTCGATTTCGAACAACGGCGATTTAAAATGTTATTAAATAATAGAGACAGGAATATGATATTAATTCTTCTGGATTAATTGAATCATAGGATAGGATTTTTAAAACAATAACAATTATCAAAGTGGTCCTGTTTTATTTCTGAAGTAAATTAAAAAGAATTATATGTTTTTAAAAGCGATGAATGTTTTTTTTTACCATATTGTATAGAACTAACTACATAATACGTGACGATAGTCTATTCAATCTAACAAGTGTAACAATTATTTTTATGGTACTACTATATTTATAAAAAAAGCGGGAAATACCTATCTTATTATATTTTAATAATAATATAATTTAATTTAATAATTTGCAGTAAGTAGGTATAACTTTACTGTTAAATAATCTGAATGAAAGTTAATATTTCACTTGATCACAACTTTTGCCCGCCAAAATTTCAATTGCATACATGAGAAAATTATGAATAAATTAATAAAATCACTTAACTAAATACTAATAATAATAATATAAAGTGATGTATATATGATATATGATGTAAATGATTAAAAGTATAAATTAAACACAAACTTTGAAAAGAAAATTGAACTTATCCGTCTCAATTTGAATCATAATTAAACATAAATTTATAAGTTAATAAATAAATTAATAAGTTTAAAACTGGATATATCACCAAACTAATACCTTTTCACAAAAAAATTGCATTCCGATAAACCGATTAAAATAATAATCAATTATCACTTTCTGACTAATATCCAAAATCAATTAGACTTACCTCAGCACATTGAAGTCTTGCAGTAGGATCACTATAGAGCACAAAGGTCTGCGTCTATTGACAGATTGGAATGATGTGATGACCATGCTACGGAGCCCGCGCTTTTATACGGGAAACAACGATAGTACAGACGGCAAAGAAAACGTCATACTTTAGACATGTGGGTTGTTTAAGGGGTTAATTTTGGTATAGAATACATTATTGTTTGTATACTGCTGAATTTACCTATGTATTATATATATGATATGTGTGTACGTGTGCATTTAAGGTGCGAAGTAAAAATGTTATGGATTTTTGGATGTGTTTAAAAGTTACAGACTTAATAAAAATAGAATAAATAATAATTTATCTGTATTACAGTGAATATATTTAACATAAAGTGATAAAAATTCTCGCACTCTGTATTATGACAGACAGACATGACAGAAACTGCGTTATGTCTTCGGTATCAGAATATAGGACATGGTTATATGAAAACAATGAACACACATTTTTGGTTCACAATTTACATAAACTATTCGTTCGCCCAGGATGCAAACTAAAAATATATGTTTAACTATAACTCAGATACCGACCTTCAAAAATTAACTTAATAGATAGCTAAGTATACATTAAAAAGTTAAATACAATTTTTTTATATGTACCTAAGATACTAACGTTTTTGTAAGATATAACAGATCCTTTGTCTCATGGTGACGAGCGCAGTCAGTTCCATGCAGTACTTTGTAATTCAAAGTTCTGAGAGATGTTATTATATTTATGGGCAGGTGTGGCGCTTTCCATAAGGCGAGCGGTTGCTGGTCTGCTCATGCAGTTTAATAAAAAAACAGTTCTATCTGGGTGCCAGTCTAATAAATTTGCACCGTCAGTTGCGTTGCGTTTTCGAGCTAAAACTTGTAGCATGCGATTTAAACAGACTTTCAATCGAATTGATCTACAAAAAACATACAGCTGTTGATGATAGAAGTTGATCAATCAAACCGTATGAACCCGCTATTAATTACATCACACTTTGTCAAGTCAAACAAATTGCACATGGTTAATTTTGGAGTACACTTATCTTCATATACAATATAGATGGTGGGAGAGTATCTGATATTATAACAGCTAGCCACAGTCATATACAATATGTAACAAAACCCCTGTTGTTCCTTTTAACCACGTTATCAGAATCGTTTTTCAAATGTAAAAAAATATCTCAATTAAGAAAATTCTACCATAAAAATAACGATTGGCGATCGCCCGGTGGTTTATCAAAGGTGGTAGTTACTCGGTACGGTACCTTTTTACTATTACAGCGAGTCGCCGCTTTACTAATACGCACGTAAAACACATAAAATTACAGTTGTAAGTAGTATTTCATTTAAAATACCACTTTCATTGAGCTGCTGGCCCACCAGATGTCCTATTTTTTAGTTAGATTTTTCTCATTAGAGATATTTCCTTATGTTTGAGTATCGATTCTCACAACACAGCTAAAAGGGACAACAGGGGTTTTGTTACATGTTGTATAACAGTCAGCCAGTGTATATAACGTCCGGTTGACATAATTCTGATGACCATCGAAGGGCGCAATGTCTCGACTATTATCGACATTTGGACTGCACTTTATTTACTTTCAGATCTAATTTCACCAGGAGCCAGTTTCAGGTTTAGTTTTTAGTTAGTTCTATCTTATCTAGACATTTACTTTGCCGTGTTGGAATAGAAAATAAAAGAATAGAAACAAAAAATTCACGCAAAACAATTCCGCATTTTTTTGCAATTCAGCTGCTGTCTGTATAACTGCTGTGCCCAACTGTTGAATTGCAATGGCCACATCTCGCGTCGTTTCAGGACAAAATGTCCCTTGTTTTGTTATCCGATGTTCATTAGATTCTAACACATGACATGTTGACATGTATTTTAAAATGCGCCTTTATCTTGAACTCTTGGAATTTATGAGTTTATTTTTCATGTGAGCAGCCTCCGTGGCGCATCTGGGCGAAGCTGTGAAGCGAGAGGCGGTGGGTTCGATTCCCACACCGAGAGTTATAAGTTTGACCCCTTTATCCGTCGGTAGGGGTGGATGTGTTTAGTATCGTAGCGCCGAAGCTTTTTTTTTTATAGCATTGGCCGGTATACGAGTAAGTGGGTCACCTGATGGTAAGTGATCTCCACCGCCCATGTTCGCCCACAATATGAAAAGAATTATGGGCGCGTTGCCGACCCTAAAGGAAAGGGACAATTAAGGGAATGGGAAGGGGAGGGGATTTGGGCCTCCGTGTATCTTACTCGCCGTGCGAAACGCAGCAGCAAGCTGCTACTTAACGTCGGTTTTCTGTGAGACATTTTTAAAGACCCGGACGAGCCGGCTCATTCATGCTGTAGACAAAAGTGTCTAAGCGTGGCTCTACCACTCAAAGTTTTACCGCTTTTGAAAGCTCAGAAAATTTAAAGCGCAAGTCAAGTTGCTTAAGGTATGAACCTACAAAAATATTATACGTAACTGTATCTATCTTTAATTAAAAAATTTGCATCCCGTCAAAAAATATATACTTATATATAATTTAATCTTAAGCATGAAGTGTTTACCGTAGAAAATTGTGTACTTAGTTGTTAATTTTGTAAGCTGAAATGTTGTATGTTTTTTTGTGTCACAATTGTGGTAGAATAAAATTAAATAAAAAAAAATAAAAGCTGCTTTAATCGGGATGGTTCTAAATATAATACTTTTGAAGAAAATCTGGAGTCGTTTAAAACTTACAGACGTTTTTTCTGATTGATGTCACAACCCCCAGATACGAAACAAATATTTATGGATTACACAAACATTGGTATCGGTGTGGGAATCGAACCCACTATCTCGCTTCGCAGCCGGCTACTCGCCCACTGCGGCACGGAGGCTGTCAATATTGTTTTTCACAGGACATAGTTAGGATTCTGCGATTGTTTGTAAAGATGCAATTCTGTTGTAAGATTACCATTAAACAAACATCGCTTGAAAGCTAAAAGATTTACTCTTAGTTTAAGAGGATAAACTACTTTACTAGGTTAATCTAGCGTGGGGTCAGGGACTATGTGTGTGACTATTGGGTGTATTGTACAGTAGAGCACAGTACTCAAGTACCAGCGTAGAGTGACGAGATCTGAGACGTGAATGCTGTGATGCGAGAGGTCGCTGGTTCGATTTGACAAACGAGCAAGTTCATCTTTGCATTATTACCCAAGAATTATGATTTATGTGCCTCTTTATTAAGATATTAAGAAAAATACGACCTGATTCATGAATATGTGGTCATCTGATGTTAAGTGATCACTATCCCCCATGAACTCACAATACTTGAAGAATCATGGAAGCGTGCCACCTTTAAGAATTTAAGAAGGAATTGGTAAGGGGAGAGAGGGTTTGGAGGTTCGGATATGTCACTCATCATCCGAAACGCAACAGCAAGCTGTCACTCAATGTATATCAGTTTTCTGCAGACAGACAGACAGTGGTCGAACTAGCCCATTCATACCGTAGACAAAAGTGTCTACAGTGTGACTCTACCACTTATAATATACCTAGACCTCTGCCACAGTGCACGTCGGTTTTCTGTGAGACAGTGGTCGAACTAACCCTTCATGCTGTAGACAAAAGTGTCTACAGCGTGGCTCTACTAGTTATGATATACTTATTACACCCCTACCACATATTAAACCTCCCGCGCGCGAGACTAGTTTCTTTCATTTGTCCCGCAACGTGCATCCCGTGATATACAGTATATAACGAAAACCCTGTTGGCCCTTTCTAAGTCGTGAAGACAGACATATAGACAGCTTAATAAAAATAGTTAATAAAAAAAATAATAAGCAGAAGCGCGATATTATCCTTACACAGGTAACTTAGAAAAATGAACATATTAAAAAAATGTTATTTTCATCTGAAAAGTTATGAACAACTAACTCATGTGACGTACTGACGTAGACGGGCGCACACGCGACGCGTAGCGTTTGATGCACGTCGACCCCGCAACTTGCTATCTCGTTCTGGCTCCGAGTCATCGCTCTTGCAGAGGTAATCAATCGAAATACCGTTCACAAACAACAAAAAAATAAGGTTATAAAAAATAAATATGATTATTTTTATAGTCTCATTTTCGTATCCGAGTTATTTCATTACGTTTGAATATCGATTCTGATATCATAGTTAAAACGCCCAACAGGGTTGTTGTTACATATTGTACAGTGATAGAGATATTGAGAGCGTAAACGGGACTTTGTTTGTGGCGTAAATACCGGGAATGTTAGATTTTATAGACATGTAGAGATAGGATTTATAATAAGTGTCGACATAATTTTCTCTAGGCATTATGTTAAGCGCACGCAAGCCGGGAACGGGCACGCCAGGCATAAAGAAAAAGAATAAAAGCAGCGATAGCTCAGTGGCCAGTGGTAAGGACTGTCGAGACGTAAGTCGCAGATTCGGAACCACCCCCCTAAATCCTCCTCCCCTTCCCAATCCCTTACTTATGTCTTTCCTTTAAGGTCGGCAACGCGCCCATGATTAGTTTAGTTTATGGGCATACTGGGCGGTGGAGATCACTTACCATCAGGTGATCCACTTGCTCGTTTTCCGGCCTATGATATAAATAAAAAATTGTGTGCACTTGCCTCTGACTTTTCTAAGTTACGTGTGTATTAATTGTTAATTATCGCCTGCGTTAACGGTGAAGGAAACATCGTGAGGAAACTGCATATCTATGAAGTTATCTATAAAAATTTCGAGGTATGTGAAGTCTGCCAACCCGCATTATGACAGCGTGGTGGATTGGAGCCTAACCCCTCTTATTCAGTAGAGGAGGATCGTGCCCAGCAGTGGGACGTGTATAATGTAGGGCAAGTAATATTATTATTTATAAAAGTCATTGGGATAAAAGTTATTGGGAATATACATAATTACATTTTAAGTACACGATATAATTATGATTGTTTAATGTTTCATTGCTTACCAAATAGCTCATCTTTGCATTATTACCCAAGAATTATGTTTTATGTGCCTCTTTAGTAAGATATTAAGAGAAATACGACCTTATTCATGAATATGTGATCTTATTAAAAATATTGTAGTACTTTTTTTCTTTGTTTGAATGACGAGACGAGCAGGTCGTGCGCCTGATGGTAAGCGCCATGCCTACTCATAAAGAGAAGGCACACCATAGAAAACTGCAAATTACAAAGCACTGCATGGCACTGGACTGCGATTGTCACCCCGAGACATAAGATGTGAAATCTCATAATGCCCAGTAATTTCACTTCCTTCAATGTCTTTCAAACCGAAACACAACAGTGCTTACAAATTACTAATTGACGGCAGAAATAGACAAAGCGTTGGTAGCAACCCAGACGGCCACGTGTATATGAGGGACCTACCACTTAGTAATATATTTAATGGATAACCACTGGCAGAGCCACACTATAGACAGTCTGTTCTACATATCCATGCCTACCATGGGCCGGGGTGCCTGTGTCACTGCCGGTTAACTGAAATTGCACGGAATCATCACGGATACATCGATTTCTCCGCCAACCTTGCACCGATTTTATTGAAAAAAATATATTCGAAAGAGTTTATCTGCGTTGTGATTCCATATAAATTTGGTTAAGATCTATAAAAATTTTTATTTTTATTTTATTTTTTTATTATTGAAGTCTGTTTTTAAGTATTGTTAAAAGTTATTATATTTTTAATTTTTAGTCGTAGGTACAGCTATGCATGTAAATTCCAATACAATAACACAATCGCGATGACTATGCTGTTATCCGTTAAGGAGTTTATTTTTTTTACTCTATAGTCTGTCATCAGTAAATATTTTTTTTTTTTTTTGCTTTTTGCTGGCATCCGTGAGACACTCACTAGGCCCTGGCAGAATATCAGTGCCAGGTTGATTCTTCTGCCTGGTGTATGCTGAGCCTGTGGCCTATTTGGCGTTACCTCGGATGCGGGCTGAAGATGCATCGGGTGGGCGTAGGTCCATCCCGAGCATAATTAGTATTAAGTACCTATGTATATTATATTTGTATGTGTTTAACTGTTTTATGTGTTATGGTAATTGCCAAATAAAGCTATTTTCTTTCTTTCTTTCTTCTTCTTTCTTTCATCAATTGAAGTCGGTTTTTAAGTGTTGTTTAAACTTATTTTATTCTAATTTATTTTATTTTAATAATGTGGTATTTTTTAACCCCCGACCACAAAGAGGTGGTGCAATAAATTCAACCCCTTTCTCTGTTTGTCTGAAATCTCGTAGCGCCTAAATGAATTAAACGATTTTATAGTGTTGTTTTTTATTTGAAAGCTAATTTAATCGAGATCGTCTTAGCTAGATAATATTGATCTGGTGCTGGAACCAAGTCGTCTAGAGTTTCCAACTGCGCGATAATTAATCATTGCACTTCAAAAAGCTGTAGGATCTCAATTTATCCGTATTTTATGTATGTTACGCAATGTCACCTCCAAATTTGGACCGATTTTGGTGATTATTTTTCTATTCGATAGGGGTTACTCCGAGAGTGTATCAAATACAAAGAAAATTGACAAAAACCTTTTAGTTAAGAGTGATACAACTATAAGATGATGGCAAATGTTAAAAATAGAATAATCTGTCAAAATTGGAAATAACCAATCAGCGTTTGATGGCAGCGCCACTTCGCGCCAACTGATACGTGTCTCACTGTACTCTAGTATATAACATGTACAGAAAGGTGTCGTCATATTTTAGAGTCGTTATATACACCTGACAGACAGGACGACAGGATCGCATCCTAAAATTTCACGCAAGTTTTATTCACTCGTTTATTACAATCGATAAGATCGTTCACATCCCTATTTATAAATTAAGTGAAGTGCGTGACGGAGTATAACAATGTCCAAAGTTGGAAGTCGAATAGCGGCATGTTACTCGTTCGATAAAAATAAATGCTTTATTAATGTCCTAGCAATGCAATCGGATTTATACTTATATCGTACATTATACGTTGCCTCAATTAGACCACACCTTTCTGTAACACGTTGTATAAAAAATAATCTATGGTACCTATTAAAAATATTAATCTAAGAAATAACACGAGCCAAATACTAGGCAATATAAAACCGAATTGGCGCCCCACATAATGTAATACATAACAATGTTTACTTAGATAAACGGTGTGACTGTTCTATTACTAGACATATTGGCAAAACAATTAGGTTACAGTAAACACCTGGGCCCATTGAAGAGTGCCCGTTGATAGAATGAAAACAAACGTTATGTATTAGTTCAAGATGGCCGACTTTGCGCGGGAACCTTTTTGGCAAAGGACGTTGATTATTCTGCCTAAGTCCTAAGAATATAATATTGTGTGTCTAGCAGTTACGTAATATAGACATATACAATTACATCTCTTGACTGACTGATCCATATAACCTATTTTTGGAATCGATTATACCTACAATGGCACCGACTCCGGAAATATAGGTCTATATTATTGTTCAAGTAAGAATATACGTTTAACATTTTGTAAGTCGGTTTTTAAGTTTCAACTTTACATGTACATTTTAAGGTAAGCGACCGAGAAAAGAGATCGCGATGCGTGCGCGAGTCAAGTGATAGCGCGACATCCGCTTCGTAGGAAATTTTATAAAAACGGTCGCTCCGATCTCGTTCGAATACCTCAAAACGTATCTATAAAATTGCCTACAAAGCGGGATGTACCTACATACGCACTCACGCCTGTAATCCCCGAAGGGTTAGGCAGAGGTGTAACCAGTTCACCCACATTTCGCCGAGCGTATCTCCGTCCCAAGCTGTGATAGAGGGCGAGCCTATCGCCATACTGGGCACAAATTCCAGACTCCGGGTTGATACTGAGTATTTCGTAATAGAAAAACCCAATATCACTTTTACCCGACCCGGGGATCGAACCCGAGACCTTAGCGTCAGCCTCAGTCGTACCGCGTACGCATTACAACTGCGCCACCGAGACAGTCGGGATGTACCTATAGTTATTTAATTTTTTATACATGTTTCATTTTGTTAAGCAATCGAAATCTTGCTTTTACGGCGGAAATACTCGTAGCTAGAAGAAGGAAAACTAAATCGCAAGCATGACGGATTTAATTCAGTGCCCTGGCATGGGAGTATGTCAACAGGCGATCATTGTTGAGCCCGCTTTATCAAGCAATATCGGCAGTTATTGTATATTACTTCATTCAGTTTTGCTTACGTTGTATTTATTGTGCTTAGTTTTAACAGTGACCTGTCTATACTCTTCACCAATAACAGATTTACGACCAAAGGCTGTCCATAATTCCCAAAGTTTTTGAGCACTAGGTACATATTTTTCTCCGAACGGTTCGTGGTTCATGATGATATTTCCAACAACAAAATTTTGACACTGAACTCGAATTGAGGTAATGCTGCCTGTGAATCAAAAGAAAGCCAGAATAATTCTTTAGTCTCATCCAGGTTTAATTTTAATAGCTTTATGATTTTTTATATACCTACTAGCTGTTGCCTTCGGCTCCGCCCGCGTGAATGCCTATTTCCAGGATTAAAGTAGCCTAGTGGGTGCCCCCGGTGAGAAACGCGCTTGACAAAAATACTATTCGGTATTAAAAAATAGGGGTTGATCGTAGAAGGTTGAAAATTTAGGGTTGTATGTATTTTTTAATGCTGTATCTTAAAAAAATAAAAACAATAAATTTTGTATATAAAATAAAAAAAAAATTTAGTGGTGGACCACCATTAACATTTAGGGGGATGAAAAATAAATGTTGTCCGATTCTCAGACCTACCCGATATGCACACAAAATTTCATACAAATCGGTCCAGCCGTTTCGGAGGAGTATGGGAACGAATTTTATATATTAGATATAGTTTTTATTAGCTTGAATGACTAGACGAGTAGGTTGCTCGCCTGATATTACAATCAGCGCCACGTCTGCCCATAAACAGAAGCAACACCACACTCAACTTTAAATTACAAAGCATTGTATGGTACTAGACTGCGTTCCTCGCCCCAAGACATTAGATGTTAAGTCTAATAATGTCCAGTAATTTCACTGCCTTCAATGTCCTTCAAATCGGAGTAAAATTGCTTACACACTGCTGCTTGGCGACAGACATCCTCTCGCAGGGACCTAGTGAGGTATTAATTGCTGTTTTAATTGCATCGTGATTACATGCAATAAATTAACTTAACATGTAATAATTAAAGTTCACAGTGTATCTTACATTTAATAATACACATACATTTAAAAATTAATATCATATTTTTTATTTATTTATTTGGATCTCCAGTCTGTGATACATATCAAATTTAATACGAAACAAGCATATCATGGTACCCTGTACAGGTAACCGCAATTAACACGATGTATAGCTTGGTATGTTAATTACTAGTAAAGAATATTAGCAAATGGATCCATTCATTTATACTGGTTGACATCCTTCCCAATAGGGAGAGCCTTGGGTGAATACAAGCACATTAAATTTTCTGATACAAACTCCCAATAACAGACATTACAATGCAAAGATCATACGAAACATATATGAAGGGTAATCGAGCATAGCTAACTCCCACACACGATATACGTATTCCCTATTACTATGATAATTTTACAACTATTTTACTCTTGTTTTGTTGCAGTTAACGCGTCTCAGTGAACTATAATGGTGAGTTTTGTTACGTAATTGTAGTTCTAAGTTTGTGTACATGAAAATATAGACTAGCTCTTGGCTTTGTCGTGACAATGTCTAATAGAAAAAAAAAAACTAGGTGTTTAATTAAATTGTCTGTTATTTACAAAAACTTTAATGTATACTTACTACAATACGGGCTGTATAGAAGTAAAACTTCGTCACATAACGCGGGAGCTTGACAGCTGACAGACAGGGAGCGCTAGAGGGGTT
This sequence comes from Mimas tiliae, assembly GCA_905332985.1. Taxonomy (NCBI): domain Eukaryota; kingdom Metazoa; phylum Arthropoda; class Insecta; order Lepidoptera; family Sphingidae; genus Mimas; species Mimas tiliae. The sequence continues at coordinate 1,765,137 of HG995260.1, read as the reverse complement.
TTCGTTGAGAGTAAGCAAGATCATAATAATGAGTTACGGTCAATTGACCGTAACTTAGTGGCGCAATTTCTATGTTCCGCGCAGCTTGTCTAGTAGTATGCATTAAAGTCTTTGGTTATATATTATAAAGCATACAGTACTAAAATTTCAGTAATACGCTTCGTCAACGTTCGTTCTTTACGAACTAGTACGAATTTGCAATAAATGTCCGTTCATCTAGAACCAGTCAGTCACTCCCAACCTCTCCCAACGAAAATAAGTGCGTAATCTAAAGATCATCATCATAATTATGCCCTTATATTCTGTCAGTTCCAATTACATTTACTGCATCGCATAAGGCATTATAGGTTTTTTGAAATTGAAAAAGATTAGTTGACAAAAATTCTGTGAGGTTTCCGTTACTGCCAAGTCGCGCTACGGTTAACTGCGGTTACCCGGTTACATTTGTAATTCAAAGATAACTATTTTTATTATTTTATTAATGCTGCGATTGATTTTACCTGTATGTATATTTTTAAAATTTATGACAGAAATTCAAGTTTTGTTCTGACGGCGACTGCCCGCTGTGGGCCCTCGCCGGTCTGCATGCGCTGAGCAGTCTCCCTGCGGCGGTGTTCAGACACTTGGTGCAGGTGGTAGTGGACGAGCGATCGGTGAGTGATTTTTTGTACTAATACAAGTTCTGTATTAAGTCACGCTTAAACTATTGCGCTATGACTCTGCTACCGTTTGTTAGAGCCGCGTCGTAGCCAGTTTTTGAATAGGCCAGCTCAACCGAGCCTACGTGTTGTAAAAACATTTCTGTAGGCCTAGTACGAGTTACAAATACGTTCACAGTTTTCGAATTCGTATAAAATTACTACCGTCGAAGTGTCAAAATAGTAATTCATACGGTAATAAAACCGACGTAAAGAAGTAGCTTATTGCTGCGTTTCATACGGTGAGTTAGATAACCGGAGGCCTAAATGCCCCTCTCCTTCCCAATCCCTTAATTATCCCTTTCCTTTAAGGTTGGCAACGCGCCCATGATTCTGTTGGTATTGGGTGGTATCTGAGCGTACATGGGTGGTGGAGATCACTTACCATTAGGAGACCCACTTACTCATTTGCCGGCCTATGCTATAAAAACAGTTGTAGAGACTGCCGATAGAAGTGAAAACTTAGAACTTTTAGTTTTAAAATTTGAAATTTCATAATGTTTGAATTAAAATTATTATCAATCTGGTTTTCACATCTATTGACACTCCGAGCAACAATTATATGCATGTTTATAATATGGTTTTTAGTACTCACTATTGTACTGCACAATGATTCTACAATTAAACGATTCAAATAATAATCAAACAAAAACTCTATTTCAGCAATGCACAGTACATTGAACTTTTCACTAAATCCATTCCATTTCACTGATAATATGTATAGCTACAGATATAATGTTATGAGCATGTCGGTGACGCGAACCCATAAGATTTTCCGCTACCAAAAAGTGCCCAACGCGGCCAAAGAAGTTTTCAATTCAAAAATCTTAGGAGTTCATGTTCATGTACATTATTATACTTACAAATTACGATACTGAAAAATGATTCGTTTTTCACCAACTGTATTAGAACCCCAACCTCTTCCCGGCGACTTGTGAATTTTAACACCGGAGCGTAACAGACAAATTCCATAACCTAATAATATCGAATATTGTTGTAAAGTAAATGTAATGCGATTCCAGAATATAGTCACGTATATCCCTTCCATACTTGGTAAATTCGATTTATTTGTTCTATTGTGTTTTATTTTACACTAGTTTTTGCCCGCGTCTTGGGATGTGTGGAAGTATAGGTATAGGAAAGGATTTCTACAAATTCCCTTAAACAAATGCAATAAATATAGTGTCGAGAAAACAGTGAGTTTTTTTTATTTATTGCGTAGGCCGACAAACGAGCAAGTGGATCACCTAATGGTAAGTGATCACCACCGCCCATGTATGCCCACAATACCAAAAGAGTCATGGGCGCGTTGTCGACCTTAAAGGAACCTTGCTACTTTACGTCGATTTTCTGTGAGACAGTGGTAACGACCCGGACTAGCCTGCCCATACATGGTGTAGACAAAATTGTCTACAGCGTGGCTCTACCACTCGTAAAAGGTGAAGTTAATTGTACGGTGTACCCTTTTGGCCCAGTTGGGGGTTGTGGAATGGTTATGTTAGACTTACTTTGACAGCTCCGTGGCGCAGCGGGCGAGTAGACGGCTGCGAAGCGAGAGGCCGTGAGTTTGATTCCCACACCGAGACAAATGTTTGTGTGAACCACAAATATTGGTCTCGGGTCTGGGTGTTGTGGGACCGCAAGTCCCTCGTAGTTCCTGATACCCGCGATACAGGTTTACCTAGTGTGGGGTCAGGACTATGTGTGTGACTGTTGGGTGTATTTATTTATTTATTTATTTACTTGACCAAGCGGTCTTACGTCTTTGGTATATTGCCGGACGACCATCGCTAGGCCGAGTCCCTTATACTATGTACACACTAATATAAGTGGTAGAGCCCCGATATAGACAATATTGTCTACAGCATGAATGGGCCGGCTCGACTGGGTCGTTACCACTGTCTCACTGAAAACGTACGTAAAGGTGAAGAACATTAAAGACAGTGAAATTACTGGGCATTATGGGACTTAACATCTTATGTCTCTTATCAGTGCCATGCAGTGTTCTGTAACCCAGTGTTCGATGTGACCTTGCTTCGGTTTTTGGGCAGGCGTAACGCTTAACATCAGGCGAGCGACCTGCACGTCTCGGCATCCAAGATAATTAAAGAAGGGCTAAAGAAAGGCTTGGGCCCCTTAGACTGGATCCGCTAGGGCTCAGTCGTAACGCGTAGGTACACAATAAAACTGCGCCACTGAGGCAGTCAGTCTATAGAATGGTACTGAAGTTTTATTTTATTCTAAGAGCTGATACATCATACACTTATTATTATTCTGGATGGAGCTCGTGCCTCCCCGCGCTGCGCTACTGTCAATTCAATCATTTAGAAATGTAATAGGTACTTTGACTCTTATAAACTGTATAGAAATTTTTACCTTGTAACTTGGAATGTAATGTAAAAGTACATACATACGCTCTCACGCCTGTACTCCGCGAAGGGGTAGGCAGAGGTGTAAATATTACACCCACAATTCGACGAGCTTATTTCCGTACCATGTCATAGGGGGCGAGCCTATCGCCATACCGGGCACAATTCCAGACTCCGGGTTGATACTAAGCATTCATTGATAGAAAAACCCAATAATAGGTATATCAGTTTACCCGACCCTGCGAACGAAACCAAGACAGCAGTTGTACCGCGTACGTATTACAACTGCGCCTTCGAGGCAGTCAGTCAGGCAGCCACAATAAATTATTATTATTATGTTTGTCGTACCATTATCTCAGGAGTACAGAATCGCGGACCTTTGGAAGGCGTGCGTGGGGTCAAAGCGACCACGTAGAAGCCCGATAGACAAAGTAATCAAGTACAGCCTCCAGTTGGAGTAGGACTGTTGTAGGGAATGGACAAAAAATTGCGTAAGAATAAAATACGCAGTGATAGCTCAGCGGGGAGTGGTATGGACTGTCGAGACGAAAATCGCAGGTTCGAAGCCAGCCCCTCAGTGCATACACCTCTGACTTTTCTAATTTATGTGTGTGTCAATTATCACTTGCTTTAACGGTGAAGGAAACATCGTGAGGAAACCTGCATACCTGAGAATTTCTTCATAAGAATTTCGAAGGTATGTGAAGTCTGCCAACCCGCATTAGGCCAGCGTGGTGGACTAAGGCCTAACCCCTCTCATTCAGTAGAGGACGGCCGTATCCAGCAGTGGGACGTATAAAATACAGGGCTAGTATTATTATTATTATATAAAGGAAAAATCTTTCAAGCCACTTAACATTATGAAATAATAATGAACATTTTAACATTACTTTAGAAGTCTGATTATCAGCGGATCCCTTGGGTTAATCCCTAATTAATCATTCATTAAAACTCTTATTATAAAATATTATCTAATTATAGATTTTAATAAAAATGTTATCGTAATATTGCCTAGTATTTCCAAAAGCAAGGTGATATGCGAGGGGCCGTCTTCGTAGATACCACCGCTCTGCTTATATCTGCTGCCAAGCAACCGTTGTGTTCCGCTTTGAAGTACATTAAAGCCAGTGTAATTACTGGGCATTATGAAACCTAACATCTTATATCTCGGGGTGACGAGCGCAATCCAGTGTCATGCAGTACTTCATAATTCGAAGTTCTGATTGGTTTTACTTCTGTTTATGGGCAGGCGAGACGCTTACCTACGAGCGCCCTGCTCGTTTCGTCATTATCACTAATTTAAAAAAACAAGCAAACTCCTGTATACTAGTACGTTATTCATGTGTTCTGTGTAACTAGTGGACCCTTGAATTGTCGAGCTTATTTCGGAATTCAGATGATATGTGACAAGCTTATCACCATATTGGGCTTGGATTTCAAATACGAGCAACTCATTTGTGATAATCATGAATTCTCCAATAACTCAAACAAAATAATATTGTGATTTCCCGACTTCCCGACCAGGGATTTGAACCCATAACCTCATCGGTTTGTTTATAGCAGTGGTCTACAAACAAGCGCGTGGGTCGCCTGATGGTAAGTGATCTCCATGAACACGCGTAATGACAGAAGAATCATTGATGCGTTACCAACCTTTAAGGAAAGGAATGGTAATTGGAAAGGCTTGGGGAGTTTTGGGCCTCCGGAAATTTAAATCAGCGTACGAAACACAACAGTAAGACACGTAGTTCACGTAGATTTTCTGTGATTTTCATTTCATTTCATTTCATTTCATTTCATTTCATGTCCACAACGTTGCTCTACTTTACAAGTGCTTTTTTTAATGAATTTGTGCTGTTAGCCTACATTCCTTTTACAGCTTCACCTGACAATAAAGCCGGGCTCTAGCCATTTTTAGATTTTGGAACATTTATAGGTAAGGTGTAAGTGAGCCACAAACAGCTTAGTCTCAAAGCCAACCTTTTTTTTTTATCCTAGCTCGGCAGAGTGACTACGCTACACCTGATGGTAAGTGTAGCGCAATCCATGAATACTATCGACCAACGACACATGATATACCTTCTCTACTGATTAACGGACGAGGCAATGGCGAAACTTAGGTTCCCGTTGGTTATTGGTTGGTTACAAACTGGTTGTAGAGGTCAGACGGCGCGTCGCCCCATATAATACCAAATTTATCTTCAAATTATGTTAGGAAGGCGGATCGGCCATCAGACCCGGCATGACGCCAGGCAGAGATAAAGAAAGATAAAATATTAAATATTCTGAGGTTGCCTAACTGCAAAGAGGCCTAGAAGGAGTTGACGTCAGGCATGCGGCCGGTCGTAAAAACTAAACAAGAATCTTTTCGGCAACATGCTTGAAAAAGTGTGTTGCGCCGACCCCATATTGCAGTATAAGGGCAGGTAGAATGAATGAAAATGCGTAAAAGGAAACACGTGCCAAAATGACACATTACGCACAAATTATAAAAACATAAGCATCTGCCGTCTAGGGACATCCAATGTTAACCTTATCGAGTCGTAGTTTTGAAAAGGAGACGTCACACGTCTATTACATTCTTAAAGAGCTTTGTCCATTTACGCGGGGTAACAACGCCATTCCCACCGATATGTATGGCTCTTTGGCACTCTGTATCGCGTAATTGAATGAGAAGCGAGAACTCGGATGCTAGTTGGCGGGAACAAACGCTGCCATTTTGTTTTGTAGATACTATTTAATGTAAATTGATTTAAACAGAAATTATTTTAAAATAAAGTTATTTTATTGTAAATTGTTTCACAGGATGACAACATCGTGGATGTTTTGAAGGAGACCAGTTTGTGTGAGTATTTTTATTACATTTATACACACTTAATGGACCTACCTACTTAATTCCATTACTCAAAAACCTGTATTTCCTTCATTTTCGTTCTCTACCTAGTCCAATATCTATTGGGCGACTGATACTTTAATGAATCAGAATATCTAAGAAAGCTATTTCTTTCTGTCTCCCCGCGTCCGGTGGTGGACGATGTTCCTGTGCAGTGGCCGTCATCCGTTGATAACAGACGGTCAAAATCTTGAGGATGCCATGTTGACGCTTACTGTCCGCAGCGTCTCGTGACGAATGCGCCCGTGCCGCGGCTGTCATCCGCTGGGTACTGCGCCAGTCGTGGTCAGGATCTTGTCCAGGCGCACAGGTGACGCGAGACTTGCTCGTGCTGGGTGTGCCTCGAGCACACGCCAACGCTCTCGCTGAGGCCGTCGACGAACATCGCGAGGAGTATGAGGCTAATGTCAAGGCTAATGGTTTTATGGGTGGGTACTTCTTCTGCTTGATTTTAAAGATAGTTAATGATGTTAGTCCTGTTCTTCTTTAAATCAGGCAGGTAGCGGCTTGGCTATTTCCCTGGCATTACTGATATCCATGAGCGGCAGTGACCGATTACTATTTATGTGTATCAATGTTTTACGTCGGAAGATATGCGACGTAAAATGCGTCAAATATGGGTTGGACATAAATAAGAGTTTTACTTACTTCTGTTGGTTGGCCTTATTTTATGGCGGTATTTCCTTATTAGTGAGATCATTCTAAAGCAGGTATAAATATGAATGATGCCGATGAGAGCTGATAAGAAACGGTATCTTGCTAATAATTTTAGGTATCTATGGACACGTGACACGTGATTGGTCTATTTTTGGCGCCAAACAAAAACGGACCATTCACCTGTACTGAAATCGACACTTAGCAAAGAGCTCACTTGAGTGTTGTTCTATACGGGCCTAAGTGGAGCCGTGACCATATTTCGACGACTGCAATCGACAATCCGACGTCGACAGTCCCCGACGGCACCCACTACAACTTCAATCATCATCGGTCTCTACCGTTCCTATTTATGGTGGGGACGTCTGCGAGTTGCACAGACAGGTGATCAGCTCATGTTAGTGGAATTATTTCACCCTAACAAGATGCTATGCCATCAGTAAGAGCTTTAGGAGTATATGTAGCAAGGAGTTTCTTATGTGAATAGTTTTATCCACTCCTTACATCTTTATAGATACAATCATGATAATATTTTCATCTTCCAGTAAACAACGTTACCGATGTATCAGTAACTCCAGGCCCGGAAGGAACGGTGGACACTTTCAAAATGTCGTTTCACGTGGATGACGTTTTCACCGGAGAACAGAATAGAAAAGAACTTCTGATAGAGAAGAGTCAGGCTCAGTTGCTTCTGGAAGAACTTAAGATAGCGTATCAGAAGATGGAAGAGTTGGATTGTACAAGTTAAAAATTATATAATTCCAGTGTGTATTTTATACTATAAAATATGTTATTTTTGAGCTTACAAATGTCGATGATTCCTGTGGAAGGTACGTGTAAGTGTTTAGTGTGTAAATAACAAGCATTCAAGCATTATTTATTATAATGTCTCGGAATAAAATATTTCTTATTTGACAACTATGTTCGTTTTTTTATATAGTGTAGGCCGGTACACTACCAAGTAGGTCACCTGATGGTAAGTGATCTCAACCGCCCATGTACGCCCACAACACCAGAAGAATCATGGGCGGATTGCCATCCTTAAAAGAAAGGAATAATTAAGGGATTGGAAATGGGATTTGGGCCTCCGAATATCTCACTCACCATACGAAACGCAGCAAGCGGCTACTTTACGTAGGTTTTCTATGAAACAATGGCAACAGCCCGATCAAGCCGGCCCATTCGTACTGTAGACATAATTGTCTACAGCGTGGCTCTACCACGTGTTTTTTATGTCCAATGTCTCAAGCGAGACCGCTTACCGAATGGTTTCAAGTACCTACCTTTTTTTAAGAATTTACCCGCAGAACCTACAACTTGGAACTAGGGACAGTGATCCCAACTTAGTAGAATATTGTTGTTTTTTAAATATTATGTGACCTTTTATAAAAATCTTTGAGTAATAGCATAGAGGCATAGAGGCTTGAAAATAAAAATTGGCAATGGCAACTCCGGGGAGTTTTGGCGGGAATTCTGACATTGAGGTCGATTTCCTATTTTTATTAATTTCTAAAGTAGTTTAAAGTTGCATTCGCATTCATTCACGCCTGTAATCTCCGAAGTCGTAGGCAGAGGTGTAAACAGTCCTTCAAATAGGTGAATAAAGGTGATTTTTATCATGGGTATTGATCGTGCGTTTGATTCACTCGGGGAAAGTCGTCTTAGAAGCACTGTACTGAAACAAAATAAACACTCACCATATCACCAAAACTCTAATATGACCTTGAACCCGGTCACACCCGCGTTGCATCGTTTTTCGAAATTATTAATTTAATTATTTATAAATGACGAGACTGTATGTACTAGAAACCTTTGCCTACCCAATAAAGAAAAAAAAATTGAGTGTAAGGATGATCGATGTTGCAAAAACATCGTTAGTACATCAATTTTTGTTGTAAATCGTAAACTAAACATCGATATCTATACGCATATACTTCTATTTAAGTAAATTTAATTATAACAGACTAATTTGTCTACTGTTGTGTTTCGGTCTGAAAGACGTTGAAACCCCCTTTTTTTTTTTTTTTTTTTTTTTTGTCGCGGGGAAAGCGACTTATTGCTACCGCCCCGCCCCGGGGGAAGGCGGAACGGTTATGTTGGGTTCACCGGTCTTACGACCCAGCACTACGCCACCCGGAAGAGATGTTAAATCCGGGCGACCACTGGGCCGAGTCCCTAACACATATGTACACCCTACACCGGCATACCAACTAAAACCCCGCGGTGGCCTTCTTCGGCGCATGTGGAGCGGCCCCGGGGTATCCTTAGCTATATCTAAGGATTGCTGCCGGAACCGCCCCTGCGCGGTGCCGCCTAGCGGCCCGTCTCCTTATGGGGGGCTCAGAAGCCCCCGCACACCGAAGGACGCCCTCGGCGTCAACGGCAGACACGAGGCCGACCACCCGTGCTGCCGTCCATCCCGGGGTCGCATGTACAACAGTACAATAATGGCGCTACGACAGCCCCCGGCTGCGCGCCTACGACCCCCGATGGCCCCAATTAGTCGCCTCTTACGACAGGCAGGGGATACCGTGGTGGAATTCTCCAAACGCCCCCATTCCACAGGGCGGGAGACGCCGGTCAGTCGTCCACCCAACGCCTCCTACGTCTCCTTTGGCGGCGCGCGGGATCGTTCTGCTCACGATCCCGCTCGGCGCTCTCCTTCTGCGAGATGACGCACTCGCAAAAGGAGGCTACCGCCCGCCAAGACCTCCGGCTGCCGACCATGGCAGACACCACGGCCGGCAGCGACAGATCCACTCCGACGACTGCTCTGAGAGCGCTGCGCTCGTCACTCCAGGCTGGACACTCCTCCAAAGTGTGCTGTGCCGTGTCCTCACGGCAGTTGCCACAATGGTGGCACACGGCGGAATCCTCCTTCCCGGCTATGCGACACAGGTACGAGCCGAAACAACCGTGACCCGTCAGTACCTGTGTCAGCCGGAATGTGGGCGTACCGTGGCGCCTGTCTAACCACTCGTCAAGGACAGGACGCACTGCCGCGACAGTCCTCACACCGGCACTAGGGCTCTCCAGCCTGGCATGCCACTCCTCCACGGCGGCTCTGCGAAATCGGGCCGCAATCTCCCTCGGAGCCAATCTCTGCGTACGTTGGGACGCCCCCTCTCGCCAAAAGAACGCAGACGAGAGGTGCTGGGCGTCCAACTCCCAAGGGAGAGTACCCGCCAACAGGCAGGCCGCCTCATGGGAGACCGTGCGGTAGCCCCTGATGATCCGCTGTGCCACTAAGCGCTGCGGTTTACGCAGTAGAGTGACACAGCGGGCGTTCAGGGACCCGGCCCAAACGGGACAACCGTAAAGGGCCATGGATCGCACGACTCCCGCATACAAACTACGGCAGGGGTTGCCGGGACCTTCCAGGTTCGGCAGCAGGCTTCCAAGCGCACCTGCTGCCCGCACCAGTTTCGGCGACAACTTCTCAAAGTGGGCGCGGAAATTCCATCGGCTATCTAGTACCAATCCCAGATACTTCATGGTAGAGCCGACGGAAATCCGCACCCCCTCCACAATGATGTGGGCCTCCATAGGTGGCCCCCGCCGAGGCCCATGGAAACAGAGGGCCTCGGTTTTGTTCAGGGCCACAGTGAGGCCCAGTCGCCGAATTCTGCCCACCACCTGCTCTGTACCGACAGAGGCGAGCAGGGCGGCATCCTGGAAGGATCTCGCCGTCGCTGTCACTAAAGTGTCGTCCGCGTAGCAGACGACAGCGACGCCCCGAGGATTGGCACCACGGAGCACCCAATCGTAGCCGATGTTCCACAGAAGCGGGCCCAGAACTGAGCCCTGTGGAACACCGCAGGCCATTGCTCGTCGGTGCCACCCGTCGGCGCCCGGATACAACACGTCCCTATCAGATAGGTACGAGTGTACCAGACGCCGTAAATACGGTGGCACTACGTGGTACCGCAGTGCTTCATTTATGCAAGCCCAGGGCAGCGTATTAAACGCGTTGGCGATGTCAAGAGACACCGCCACGACCACCTTGCCCCGGGCTACTGCATCCTCCGCCTGTGCCTTAACCCGCAAAATCGCATGAATTGTCGATCGGCCATGCCGGAACCCGTATTGACAATCCGCCAGGTCCGGCCCGACCCCTTCAAGGTGCTCGACGAGGCGAGCATGAATGACCCTCTCAAACACGTTGAAACCCCCTGGCTTAAGTCTTGTTAAGTCTCATAATGCCCAGTAATTTCCCTAAATTACTGGACATTATGAGACTTAACATTTTATTTCCTTGAGTGATGAGCGCATTCCAATGCCATGCTGTGCTTTGTAATTCAAAGTTTTGTTAGCTTTTGTTTATGGGTAGGTGTGGCGCTTTCCATCAGGCGAGCGATCTGCTCGTTTCGTCATTGAAGCTAATAAAAAAAAAAAAAAAAGATTAGATATCCATTGACATCGTTGTATCGGTTTTTTACATAATATAGTAAGTAACATCGATTTTTTTAACATCGATGATCATTCAACAGTGATGATCATCGAGCATCCCTACATATTTTGAATTATTTGTCGTCCTACCTCAACAATCAACATTGATCAACATTGTTTGTACTTTGTTTATTGTTTCGATTTAGATTTTTGACTATGTAACAAAGTTGTTATTGGTTATTTAATTGGTTTAATTAATGCACAATTTTGTTTGTGATAAAGCAGTTGCATTTTATGCCATTTGTAACATCGATTTACCAACTCCACCCATCTATTTTCAAAGGGGTGTGGGTACAAGAAAAGCACATAATATATTGTTGATTCTGAGGCCAATCAGCGAGTGATACAGGACATTTTCCAATTTGCAAACAAGTGTATGAAGATTGACAGGGTCAAGGAGTAGTGTAATGATATTGTAACGTGTGCTATTGTTTGCACAAAATGCACATTTTGTGTACGATCTGCAGTGACTTGATTAACCAGGCTGAGAGTATTTACGTTACGAAATGTGGACATCTATTCCACCATCACTGTCTGGCGCAATGGATCGAGAGGTTAGTCTAGCATTTTTTTATATTTTTGTGGAAAACAATATCTGCCTGGTGAGGTTAAGGCTCAATTTAAATCTAGATACGAAGTTTATATACACAAAAAAATTTAAACTATAAACTCACGCCTGTAACTTCGTAGGGGTAGGCAGAGGTCCACCTGGTGCTGTATCCACTGTTTCCTGAGCTTGTTCCCTCCAATGATGTGATAGAGGGGAGCCTACTGCCATACCAGCACAAATTCCAATCCCGAGCTACTCATGTGTGATTTTTTCGAATCAAAAACTAATTATTCATAATATTATTTACATACTAACTTTTTCATAATCATTACGAATGATAGACTCGTAAGTGAACCATGTCTGGACATGTTTTACTTTTGCTTACCCAATGGGGTATATTGGCATAACTTATGCATTGTCTTGAAATATCTCTCACTGAGAGTGTCACAGCATTCATAATTATTATCAACCATTTATTTCACAGTTTTCCTGTCCACAACATGACATGCATAATGGATAGTGATTTCTTAGGTTTACGCGAATATTACACATTGAAATAAAACTAGTTTATACGGATTTTATCGCGCGAAACGTTGGGACTAAAATAAAAATTAAACCGCGATAAAATCCGTATAAACTAGTTTTATTTCAATGCATAATGGAATTGGGTGTCTAGAATAGAAACAGATTTGTCTTTTAATTTGAAACATCAGCTTGTTCTGACAGATTTAATTTTCTTCCGTATGCTTGATAAAGCAGTGGTTAATGTCTGTGGCCACACTATTACAATTGATTGTTTTCAGATCAAAATCGTGCCCGCAATGTCGCAACAAAGTGACGGAGAAGTGCATGTTCCGCATGTACCCGACAATATCGAATGATATTACCACTGGAGAGGATGTGGCGACACTGCAGTCAAGGTTAGATGACGCCCAGCTCCAATTGCGACAACAGAATACCATCTGTAAGGATAGAGAGGAACGACTGCTGTCTATACAGAACGATTTGAAGAAGAATGAGTAAGTAATCAATTTCACAAAAGGAAGGTTTCCTATTTGACGTTTCTATGTATATTTATTGATGTCCCAAGATTTTCATTATTCTTTTTGTAGTTTTTTATATCATAAGCCGGCAAACGAGCAAGTAGGTCACCTGTTGGGAAGTGATCTCCACGGCCCATTTACGCCCACAATACCAAAAGGATCACGGGCGCGTTGCCGACCTTAAAGGAAGGCGATAAATAAGGGATTAGGAAGAGGAAGGAGATTTGGGCGGATATCTCACTCACAGACGAAACGCAGCAGCAAGTTGCTACTTCAATAATGGCTTCATTCGCCTCTAGCTGAACCATTGACGACTGGGTGTGGCAGTTTTATTAGATTTTATAATGTTCCTTTCAGAGAGTTAATAAAATCGTACGAGAAGAAACTGGTAAGTCGCGAAGCTGCTGTAAACGGTCTGCGGGAGCAAGTGGAATACCTCAAGGTGCAGAACAAGGAGACCACGAAGCTGAAGGAGGAAAACGCGACTCTTCAGCAGAACATGCAGCTGTTGAATGGGTAGGTAACCATCATTCATTCAATCTTACTTTATATTGTGAAACACGAGTGCAATCATCATGATCCAATATAGAGCAGTTATTATAACTTCTGAGTCATTGACGACGCGCAATGGCTGCACATTATGTGCATATTTGTACTAAATCGTAAAAATGAAATTTACTGAAGCGCAATAATTAAATCGTATTACCGCACCAAGTATTGATTTTAAATATATCACCGCCTGCGAGTCAGGTTTGCCATAAAGTAAAAAAGCCCGACTAGGCGCTATATTGGACACTTTGCCCCAGAAATCAGACACATTATATTTTTTGAAGATAGACATCATATTTATTAAAAATAAACGGATTGTTAAGTATGTATTAAACTTGTTATTAATTATTATTTACTAATATTAGTTTTTTTATAAAATTCATGATAAATATCATATCCAAAAGCCTAACACGCAAATATTTGACCAGACACGAAAGTAAAAAGCCAAACATGTCCGGCTAAAGCCGGACCACATGGCAACCCTACCTGCGACCCTTATATATGCAGTCAGAGTTCTTTCTTCGATTTGTAAAAGTAATTTAATGTGTCTGTCTTAATTTATTAATTACTAGATGTGCTGTGTGTGTTGCAGTGCTTCTTTTTCTTTGTAAGCACTTATCACTTTTTGCCACATAAATCTTCCCTGTGTACACACACCGTAACTTACCGAAGGTTCATCACAATGGGATGAATGGTATAGGCACACATAAAGGACGAACAAACAAACAATAATTTTTCAAGAGATAGTTTGTTTCGAATAACTTATTTTATTTTTACAATTTACAAGTGTCAATTTTCAGCTTGAACAACATATTGAACGCAACTTGCGAAGACGTTGAGAAAATGCTGCAAGGCTATACGGATGTACGCACTGTAGCTGTCTTCGCAAACGCACTTAAAAGGTATGTCATGAAATCTGCCGGTAGTAGGGTCTTCCTGTTCCTGAACGAACTCAAGGTCGTGTCCTTGAAAACCCTACTCAGACGGCCTGTCCATATGAGAGACCTACCACAAAGCAATACTCTCGGCAAATCTATGATTTTGTTCAGATCTAAATGTTATTTTCATTTGATCACGACTGGGAAGATTGGTAGAGAATGCCTTTGACATTAATTCGGCCATTACATTAACTTATACATATGTAAAAAGTTTAATTATAAAAAAACTGTTCCTAAACACGTTTCATGCTTTAATGTATTTTTTATGGCATCAGGCCAGTAAACGAGTCAGTGTGTCATGTGATGGTAGTGATTTCCACCAACTTTTTTGGATCTCCAAGAATCCTATCCCCACAATCTCACTTATAAAATGAAACAGCAAACTGCCACTTCACGTCAGTTTTATGTTAGTGGTACAGTATCAGAAATAGCAAGCAATTCAAGTATCCATACAGTGAGTGCTACACATTCAAAGATGAATGAATGAAATCAACTTCACATTCCTTCGAAATTCATATGGAGAACTTCTTGGGTATACAGGTTTCCTCACGATGCGATAAAGCAAGCGAAAATTAACGATGAATTCGCACGTAAATGAGAGATGCATGCTCTTGGGATTGGTTTCGAACCAGAAAATTTCGTTTTGGCAGTCCGTACCACTCCCCACTAAACTATCGCCGCTTTACTCGTCTCTAACCATGATGGTAATTTCAGAGGTCTGTGCGAGTCCGAGAACAAGAAGAGAGAGATCAGGGACAAGCTGCACGCTGCCAAACAACAGATTGCAATAGAAAAGCGTCGTGCTAGCGAGTTGCAGGTCCAGTTGATGTGAGTATAACATATCTGCGTATCTGTGGGATCCAGCATAATATTTCATTATTAACCACGGCAAAAAACGGATAAGATCGTAATTGTTATGTTTTTTATGTATGTACATCGATTGGGCATTGTCTAAAAAATCAACAGGTTTTTTTGTAAGTAATATAGACTAAAACTTTGTAAAACTTATTTTTGATTCCAAATTTCCTAGCTTTTAAACTTGATGACGTCGTCAGTGGCATTATAAATGTTAAGTCATTGCCTAAAAACATTTTTAATATGTGTTAATGCTAAAACTCATTCACTCATCTTACATCTATAAACTGTAGGGTTTGTCAGTCAGGATCAGTTTTGATTTGTTTTGATATTATCCCACTGAGCCAGTACATATACGATGTACTGTAAAATAAAAAAAGTAACTAAGTTTTTTTTTACAAATGTGTGTCATTTTCAAGGTTTTTCGGGGTGCTGATTACGAAAATGATGTTATTTGATATTACTCATTTTCAAATCTAAGCTGCCGGACTTTTTTATATAAATAATAAATAAATAAATACACCCAACAGTCACACACATAGTCCTGACCCCACACTAGGTAAACCTGTATCGTGGGTATCAGGAACTACGAGGGACTTGCGGTCCCACAACACCCAGACCCAAGACAAATATTTGTGAATCAGACAAACATTTTTCTAGGTGCGGGAATCGAACCCACGGCCTCACGCTTCGCAACCGGCTACTCGCCCGCTGCGTCACGGAGGCTGTCATATATATATATATATATATATATATATATATTCCGAATCCGTGACATCCATCTTGACAGAATACAACTCGATATTATACTCAATATTTTCCTGCAGAAATGCCGAAGGAAAGATGAATGAAATGGAATGTAAATACCAACAGTTGTCTAAGAGGAAGGCCGAGGAGATGAGTGATACTGAGTCAGACACGTCTGTACCGAAACAAATGCGCTCCATGGATCTGTTCGACACCAGCGAACTAGCGGACTTGCCTGTAGCCAAGGATAGCACGGTGAGTCACATGACTAGTATACGAGTGTAGTGTGAGTCACATCACTAGTTGTAGTGTCATTTGATTAGAATACAAATATAGTAGGAGTCACTTGACTGATATACACGATTTAATGTCAGTCATTTGACTGACTGCCTCGGTGGCGTAGTTGTAATGCGTACGCGTTACGATTAAGCTAACGCTGAGGTCTTGGGTTCGATCCCCGGGTCGGGTAAAGTGGTATTGGGTTTTTCTGGAATTTGTGCCCGGTATGGCGATAGGCTCGCCTCCTATCACATCTTGGGACGGAGGTACGCTCGGCGAAATGTGGATGTACTAGTTACACCTCTGCCTATCCCTTCGGGGATTGTAGGCTTGAGTGCGTATGTATGTATTTTACTGAAATACTCAATATAACGTCAGTCACTTGATTGGTATACAGACTGTATCATGAATCACTTCACTAGTATACAGCTGGTGTAAGTGAGTCACTTGACTAGTATACAGGTTTTATTGTGATTCACTGGACTAGTGTACAATTATAGTATGTCGGCCACTTGTATGGTAACTAAAATTAAAATTAAACCGCAATAAAATCCGTATAAACTAGTTTTATTTCAATAATAATTATTATTTTAAATCATTTCAGAGGACATTGGTGATGGGGGTTGATAATGCTGGCTCTCCATATTTGTCTTTGAAACAGAGTAATATCGCTCTCTCTGCGTCAGAACGAGCGCCAGTGCCCAAAATTAATATTGGCAAGGTATGGGTAAACAAATATTTATTGTAAAGCTTTGATGAACGCCCGTGGCGAAGTGGGACGCGGGTTCGATTCCCACACCGAGACAAATGTTTGTGTGATCCACAAATGTTTGTTTTGGGTCAGTGATATTGGGTTTTTCTATTACGAAATGCTCAGTATCAGCCCGGAGTCTGGAATTTGTGCCCGGTATGGCGATAGGCTCGCCCCCTATCACATAAGGGACGGAGATTAGCGCGGCGAAAAGTGGGTGTACTGGTTACACCTCTGCCTACCCCTTCGGGGATTACAGGCGTGAGTGAGTGCGTATAATTGTTAGTCGTTAATGTGTATATCTTGTGTATAGTACAGTTTAAATAAATTAATATACCATTCTGACAGATATTACCAGACTCCACCAACATCGGTAAACTCAAATTGAAAAGCATATTCGACAAAAAGGAATCCCTGAGGATGACCGCGTCAGATTGCCAAAAAATGTTTCCAAACGTATGTTACGACGGTCTCGGAGGTCATTCTAAATTGGAAATATTTCCGGTGCCTCATAATGCGCCGGCGAGAAATGTCATTAAAGTGTCAGCGAAGCACAGGTTAAAGCGGCCGACGCCAATCGGTAACCAGGATATAGGCAAAATGTTGGAGAAAATGAAGGATAAATAAAGGTTTAGCCAGTCGGGGCCGGTATCGGCTAATTCTCCGAACTTTTATTTATGCAAATCGATGTTCGACTAGAGAACCAATGATTCTGTCGTACCGCCGAACGACCGTCTAATGGCTAAAACGATGAACAACGATTTATGACGTCACATGAACCTTAATAAAACAGATTTATTTGAATTCATTAATGCCGCCTGCGGGTGATTAATCCGAATGGGCTGAACGCCGGCAGATTCGATGAAGTTCGGCGAATTAGCTGGTACCGGCCCAGCTGGTATCATGGGCCACACATCTAAATAGACGACGTAAGTTCTTCAATCTGTTTTAACCAAGCGTGCACATTTTTACAAGCTCTTATTGTAATTCAAATGTTAGTATGTTTAGGTCAAATGTTGCAACTGAACTACTGATTGAGCTAAAATTGTGCACAAAATTTTGTTGCTGATGATGGTATAATCTAATACATTCAGTTATGTATTTCTTGGATGGCCGTCGCTCCAAAATGTCACATATATTTTCTTTCCCTCTTAATATGGATTATCAAATGAAAGAGTTTGGTGAATAAAAACGATTATATGCGTGATGTAATTAACTAAATCCAATATGGCGGTGGATAAAAGCTTGTTACTATTTTTTTTTAAATATTTTTACTATGTAGGTACACTGAAGTTCTCGGTAACGTCAGCTGCGCACTAGATCATAACATAATGCGCGGGACCAAACATTTGCTAAAGATGTTGGGACGTGAAATACTTGGTACTCATACGGTGTCTATTAAAATTTTGGTCTATGGGTTGAATTGAATTGTATACCACTTTTTAAAGATCTTTGTCTTACATTTGATAAAAGAAATTGGATGACTTCATCATATTTGATCAAAAGATTTTGACACAAAATTCACTAAGCAACTGTATGACTGCGCTCGTCATTATAGGTTACGCGAACTCTACCAAAATGTGTATTATAAACATATATAAAGCTCATGCCTGTGTCCCCGAAGGGGTAGGCAGAGGTACAAATAGTGCTGCAACCATGGTTCGCCGAGTTTATTTTCGTCCTTTGATGTGGTAGGGGGCCAGCAACTCGTGTGATTTTTCTTTCTTTTGTTTAATGATGGCTTCGTATTTTTATTCATTTCGCCAACGATAGTGCGATTTTTCGAATCGACAACTCGAACACAATTTGTGACCTGACCATGACCCATGACCTGGGATTTGAATCCAGGGCTTTACGGTTGCTCAACATAAGTACGCTGCTACAAGATCTATGAGGTACCTAGGAGTTATTGCGTGTTTTGTCTTTATCATACTTCTAGCATGTGCCCTGTGAAAGAAAGTGACAAAGCATTTATTAGCAAAATGCTTAGTAACGTCGACTAAAGGGAGAGATATTGATTTGTGTATTAAAACAACACTTTTTTTTATACAATCAGTAAACACATCATACTAATATTATAAATGTGAATTCGTAAGTTTGTTTGTTACGCTTTCACACGAAAACTACTTAACCGATCATCATGAAACTTTGTACACATATTCTTGGAGGTATCAGAAGTAACATAGGATACATTTTATGAAAAAATATAATTATCTATTTGTTTGTTACGCTTTCACCTCTAAATCACTGAACCGATTTTGATGAATTTTGATGTAGAGATAGATGGGACCCTGGAGACGGTTATAGGCTACGTTTTATTTCGGAAAAGTCTATTCACACGGGCGGAGCAAAAGCTAGTATTTAATAATTTTAAAATTGATATTATACATAAGTGACTTAGGGCAGATTTTTCGATGTCCCAATAAATGTTATCTGCCAAATAATGTATTAAGCAGCCAGTTTAAGAAGTACAAATTTGACATACTCTTCTCTGTGTATTTTCTATTGACAGCATGATGGTTTTGCATTTTTCTGTGTTCATTTTTTTCTGATAAATAATGTTTACTTGGATATTGAAAAATCTACCCATACTTATGTAAATAAACTTATCTACGTCAAATTGAGGAGCGGCAAAAAATTACAGACCTGTTTTTTACTGGCAACCCTATAAGACATATGTCATTGGTAGTTTAACTGTGGCCTGTGAACCCGAGTATAACTATCAACATGTTAGTATGTATGGTCCTGTATTTATTTATCAGGAGTACCCTAAACCGACGTGCATGTATGAAAAATTTAATGAGAGTGAATGAGGCCAAATAGGTATGCAGGGATCGTAGTAAGTGGAAATCCGTTGTCTCTGCCTACGTCTATGGGAAACAGGCGTGAGTCTATTTATGTATGTATGGACCTATATTTTCGTTCCTTATCAGAGGAACGAGGCAAGCCTGGATCAATTCAGTGTTAAATCAATAAAAAAATTGAATTTGTTCAAACTTTTTGGAAGAGAACTGTAGGTTGGCAAAACGGCCATAAGGCCAGAGATGATCAACTTTTTTCTATTGACCCATGACCACAAGTTTGACGACTACTGTTCTATGTAATATAATAGTACTGAGAGCACATATTCCAGTGTTGCCAACTACGACGGTGTAATCAACGTCGTACACCTACTATTTATTAATATCAACTATTGAAATGTTGTAGCTCAAAAACATAATATAGGTGTTATAACCAAATTAAATTTATAAGTATAGATAGTTTAACTCATTTGTGCACGCGGTACTGTGGTCTACAAGCTCACGCAAACATAGCATGGCGTGCACAAATGTGCCGATTTATCTATGTTAAAATAGGTGTAAATGTTCTCACATCTACATGTTGTTATTGATAATGATGTAAAACATTATTCTGTCTTCTGTGTATTTGACAGCCTCTGTGGCGCAGCGTGCGAGTAGCCGGCTATTAAACGAGAGGCCGCGAGTTCGATGCCCGCACCGAGACAAATTTTTGTGTGAACCACAAATATCGGTTTGGGTCTGGGTGTTGTGGGACCGTAAGTCCCTAGTAGCTCCTGATTCCCATGATACAGGTTAACCAAGTATGGGATCAGGACTATGTGTGTGACTGTTGGGTGTAAATATTATTTTAGGTTACAGTTCATTCATACCCAAATACAGATCGATACCTCATTACATTATAAGTTATTTTTTGTACAAATTACACAACCTGGTCATTGTAAAGGTATAATCAGTCTACGCTACATTTATTATAGACCATTTACACAAGTCCTTATATAGAGACAATCCATAAAGCCAAGACATTCAGCCAGTGGTTTTTTTTATCCTGGTACGGCAAAGTAACTTCCTCATTCGGAGCCAATATTTATTGTCGTCTCAGTATTAATATTGAGAAAACGTTACTAAATAAACATTTGATGCTCAACTTTTGTCCAATTTGAATATGTATTTTTCATTTAAAATTAGATATAAATTGTATGATTTCGTTGACAACTTTCTAATATTTTTATTCTAGCAGAACTGTCAACAGATGTCTTTCAATTATCCATCTTGTGAATTCTTTAAGATTTCATAAAGATATGTCAACACAGTCTAAATTGATCGACACAAAAATCACAAAATAAAATTGTACCTTAAAAAACAGTTGTCAATAATAGACACACTAAATAAGTTTTGCAGATCTTTCTTTCTCTCCACCCAATGTTATTGTTTTTAATTGTGTTTGTGTTATTAAAAATTCAACTACCTAACATACGCAAAATTTAAAATGGCCGCACACTGACGTCATTCACTTCCCCGCCCTCTACACCTCACGTTTTTTTTTTAAACAATAGGTGCGAGGTCGCTCGTGATTAACTTCAGGTCGATCAAATTAAATTATGCATGTTTAGTATTAGGGAATCTTAAGTGGAAAATATATAGTTATAAGTCTGATGTGTTTATATGTAATCAATTGTCCCTGCTTGTGGTCAGCAAGTAGTTGTGTGTAATGAAATATAATGTATTCATAAATTATTAAAGACTGTAAACTATGTTATTAATAAATTGATTTGATGTTGTATTTGAGTGTATTTCTGTTATTATTAAAAAACCGTTTTTTAAAATTCCGTTAAAGTCCCGATGTCAATTAGAAAAAGATCTGTATCTTATAAATGACGGAATTTTTTCTTTTCCGATATAGGTAAGAACCATGTCGATGATGCCTGCTTAAAGAAAATCGCATTAAAACTTCAAATCGTTCTATTCGTTTAGGCGCTACGATACCACAAATGGATAAAGGCACACACACAGAAAGAAAAACTGATACACAGATGCATACTCTTGAGCGTAGAAAAAGACTAAGACATAAACATACGCACTCACGCCTGTAATCCCCGAAGGGGTAGGAGGTGTAACCAGTACACCCACATTTCGCCCAGCGTATTTCCGTCCCTTATGAGATAGGGGGCGAGCCTATCGCCATACCGGGCACAAATTCCAGACTCCGGGCTGATACTGAGCATATCGTAATAGAAAAACCCAATACCACTTTACCCGACCCGGGGATCGAACCCGAGACCTCAGCGGTGACCTCAATCGTAACGCGTACACATTACAACTGCGCCACCGAGGCAGTCTATAAGACATAAAATACGCGCAAAATAACTTGTGCAGGCTGATGTGAGTCCCTTTACGCACCTGCTCTAAAAATAATGCGATGCTGCTCGTGACTGATTTGAGACTGGCCGAGCCATTTTGCGTGTATTGTAGGTAGGTACCTATGGTTTTCTAGGTTTGTGTGACAACTGACAGCGGGGTTGGAATGTGGCGTTAAAACACGACACGAACGTTCGAGCCGTTTAATTGTGATTGGTCGAGAGCCCAGGGTGTGACGTTATCCTACTATCCTACTCGTTGACCTACTACTATTGTAACGTTTAGACGCGTTTAGATGTTTGTGAGTGAGTAGTGACTTTGGATATTTTTTTGGATAAGTTAAACATCAACATCTGAACAGTTTTGGATGAAATTTTGCACACAGGTAGACCATGACCTGGATTAGGACATAGGTTACTATCCCGGCTGCTGCTCCCTGCTTTTATCCCGGAAAAAGTAATTCACGCAGGTGGAGCCGCGAACAAAAGCTAGTACGATAAAACATGACGCGATGAAACGTTTCATTTTGTATTTTTTCAAAAATAGTGTGTATAGTGTACAACTATGTAATTGCCGGTGGCAAGTTTTGGAACTATTTGGAAATTAAGCTGAAAAATCACCCACTTGAAAGTTGTCGCATGTAATACTGATATGATTATAAATAAAATTTAGCTGATACTGTATTTGATAAATATTTACAAAACACAATGTAAAAAATTACTTTTATAAAGTAAAGAATTACACGTAACACTAGGCAGTATGGTCGAAAGACTATAGCCTGTCCTTTGGACGAATGATATAAAAAAACTGATTCTGACATTTCCCGTGACAGTTCGTGCACTGGACGGAAGAAAAGCTCGATCCACCGATTTTATTTATAAAATATCATTTTCGTCTATTAATACACCGTCAGATTACTTTTAGAACAACATTTCGAAACGGCGGAGGCGCTTAAAGGCGTAGTGTTTATGAAACAAACGCGTAATTCAACGTAATACACGACGCAAATCCTTTGCACGAATCAAAATATTTTTATTTTTATCAAGACAGTTTGTGTGAAAATGTGTTTAAAAACAATTGTGAGACATCTCTATATAACTCAGGATACAATTTTAAACATAATTTAATCTAAAATTATAACCGAAGTGTAAAAATCAGTTTTTATTGATAAGATTGCAATCACTATTTTGTTAGTGATTAGTACATCGTAAAAGTGGTAATAGTGTATAAAAGGCATGATAATCGCGTCTAACATGTTGTGTTGACGGGTTCAATGAACATTTGTGTGTAGTTTCCAAAGTTTAAGAGCCCTAAAATGCCCGGTAAGATTAAAGTGAAGGTTCTGGCGGGGCGCAACCTGCCGGTGATGGACCGAGCGAGTGATACAACAGACGCATTCGTGGAGATCAAGTTTGGAGGAGTTACACACAAGACTGATGTTTGTCGGAAGTCTCTCAATCCACATTGGAACAGCACAGAATGGTACAGGTTTGAGGTAAGTTTGATATTGCCATTTGCTACAAAAGAATAGAATTTCATTTTTTTAAATCCTTGCTCGGCAAAGTGACTACGCTACATCTGATGGTAAGTGTAACACAATCCATGAATACTGTCGACCAACGATAGACACTGAATCTATCACAGATCGGCAGAATTATGCCGATCATAAAGAAAAAATGCATAAAGAAAAAAATTAATTAAGAATCTTCTGTCAGTATCAGTGTACACTCAGTATGCTGTTATATTTTTATTAGATGTTGAAGGTGCGTAAGAAAGTAAAGTTAGGTGGATCAAAGTAATATGTGTGCAAATAAACTATGTAGGTTCAGGTAGATAAACCAGAAGAGAATATTGTTTTTTCTTATTTAAATCAGACCGCCTCTGTGGCACAGTGGGTGTGTAGCCGGCTGTGAAGTGAGAGGCTGTGAGTTTGCTTCCTGCACTGAGATAAATGGTTGTGTAATCAACAATTATATGTTTCTGGTCTGGGTGTTTTCATCCCAGAAGGGTTGACATCAGGCAGGCTGTTGGTCCTTCGGACCGGTTGTAAATACTACAACTCAAATCTTACTGTATGTTAAAAAGCATATTGCACCAACCTCACTGCGAGTGGGATTAAGACGTGGAAGAAGAAGAATATATGGTTTAACACAGTTATTTCTCAAAAAGAATTACAAATTCATTTGCATGAGAAATACAATTATACATATACAGTAATGCTATATTTGAGTGAATAAGTGATGGGACAATTTCTTTTCTTAATAATTTTATTTAATTACCAACATCTTTATATTTAAACTTTTAATTACTAATATTCCAAATACAAAAGTATAATTGTAGTCAGATATCAATACCAATAAAGATATCATATTGAGTTTATTGTGAGTTATGACTGACTGTTCCTGGTTGTTTCTCTGTAAACAGCATTTAATAGATTCTGACAACATTAATTGCTTGAATAGTATTGCATGTTCATATTTGTATAGTACCAACTGAAAAATACCATATGCATTGCATGGAATGTGAAAGTTTCTCTAATAAACTAAAGTGAAACAAATAAGTTGCAATGGGGAGTATGAGCCAACATCTTTTAAACATTCAAACAAAGTTTTAAACTCTGTTTCAATAGATTCGATGCATGTACTTCTTTTATGATTTCAATTAATAGCTTAAATTATCCATAATTCATAAAAGAAAGAATTTTATTAATCCCTTCATAAATATTTAAATTATAAAGTTGAAATAAAAAAGACAGCCTCGGTGGCGCAGTTGTAATGCGTACGCGTTACGATTGAGTCCAACGGTGAGGTCTCTGGTTCAATCCCAGGGTCGGGTAAACTAGTATTGGGTTTTTTCTATTACGAAATGCTCAGTATCAGCCCAGAGTCTGGAATTTGTGCCCGGTATGGCGATAGGCTCGCCCCCTATCACATCATGGGACGGAAATAAACTCAACGAAATGGGGGTGTACCTACTGGCTACACTTCTGTAACCCTTTCGGGGAATATAGGCGTGAGTGCGTATGTATGTATGTTAAGGTATGTTTTCAGGTATACGACAACAGCGACATATCCGCTTTGAATAAAATAATTGTACACATAACTTTAGGTAGACTATGAGGTACGCAACATAGATTGCGAATCGCAAAACGCGACGCGAGTCAGATAACACGTTTTGAAACTGTCGCGCGGTGCAGTCTCCTGTCCCGATCGCATATCGTCGCTTAGCTACTCGTAACAACACCTCGCATGTTAAAATCCCTATGAACATCTGACAGAGTCTTAGAAATTCGTTTACCTAACTTTGAGAAATCCGATCCGAATCCGATTCTAAATAAGTTTTAATCTCATTTAGGTATAACTCAATTGTCATACATTACAAAGATTCATTGTACAGTGCATCGACGTCTGTGCGGTAATAGCGTTTAGGTGTGTTTTGCGGTGTACTGTCTCGCATGTACCAACGTGCCTTGTCATACAGGGCAGAAACTTGATAGTGGCGCCCTTCTCCAGCGTTTGAGTTAAATTACTTAAAAAACTCACAATTATATAAAGGTTGGCATTTTTATGGAATGGGATAATAAGAATCTTTAATAAATTTTTACTTTTCAATTGTGGTGTGGGCCTGCGTGGCGCCTTTTTCTTACAAGCCGACGGTGAGCCAACCAAGCTTCCGTATGCTAGGCGCTTTGTGGAGCAAGTTTTTTTTTATTTTTAATCACATTATATTATGTTTTTAGCGCCCCCTAAAACTGCCGCCCGGGGCGAGTGCCATACAGGGCTTTGTAGTTCAAAGTTCTGTGTGGTGTTATAACTGTTTATGGGCAGGCGATGCGCTTACCATCAGACGAGTGATCTGCTCATTTCGTCATTTAAGCTAATAAAAAAAAGACTAATCATCTTGCACTAGCCAACATACTTCTCACCTCCTTTCCACTTTGGTATAATCCGGCTTAAGTATTGAGAGCATTTACCAAATTTTAAAATAGACCAAACCTATAAAACCGTATAAAATATGAATCTTAAAATGCCATCCACATCAAGGAC
The DNA here is from genome assembly GCA_905332985.1 of Mimas tiliae. Taxonomy (NCBI): domain Eukaryota; kingdom Metazoa; phylum Arthropoda; class Insecta; order Lepidoptera; family Sphingidae; genus Mimas; species Mimas tiliae. The sequence continues at coordinate 1,739,160 of HG995260.1, read as the reverse complement.
TAGATTTTTCATGACAAACATACATTTGGAACATTTGGCCGCGACACGAGCCAATTGCCATGTGGCACGTTTTAGTATTTTTACATTATCGTCTGGCGTTCGTCTGCAATTTGTTGCTGTCGTAATATTGTATGTAGTGAGGAAGTATGAAGCTTACTGGTCTAGAGGATCAAAGAGTTATTGTTTGTTAAATATATACTTCACCTTGTTATAGTTCTATTTTAGCTATAAAAACAAAATAAATTACCGAAGTAAGTATTCAACCGATGAGTGAGGCCGTGGGTGGGTTCGATTCCCACACCGTGACAAATGTTTGTCTAATCCACAAATATTTGTTTCGGGTCTGGGTGTTGTGGGACCGCAAGTCCCTCGTAGTTCCTGATACCCACGACACAGGTTAACCTAGTGTGGGGTCGGAACTATGTGTGTGACTGTTGGGTGTATTTATTATTATTATTTATTAAATAACGGAGGTGTTTCTCAATTCGACGCGTATATTTTTTTAATACTCCGTTACCAAAGTGGAACGTTTTTGATGATTCTCTTTTCGTTCGAACGGTATATTTTATAGTTGGTCCCCTTTTAATTTCTAGAAGAAATTCCACCCTTAAGGTATTGAAATCGGGGATGAAAGATTTAAACTTCGTAATTTATGGACCGACTTTGATAAATAATTATTTCATTAGAAATAGTAATAAAACCGGCAAAAAACTAAAAGCTAAAAATAAACAATTTTGAGTCGGTGCTATTACAAAGTAATGGTAGAAAGGTAGTAGAAGAAAGCACAGACCCAAAGTTGTTTATTATTTTATTTTATTAGACACAGTAGTACAAAACGGGCTCAAATATTTAGCACACCGAGGTCACTCCGAGAAGCCTGTGGAGACACCAGGAGGATCCTGCGCTTTTGGTTGGAGTTAGGCTATCTAGACTTCTAGCTGGCATCCACATTACGTATAATGGTTCTACATTTTACAGGCTAACTGCGATGAAAAATGAAGATAGACGCAGTAGGCATAATTTATGGCTTACTGTTTGCTTCCAGTGCCTCATAAGTAATTGATTTGAGTATACTTAAGTAGGTGATCCGCCGGCGAGCAACGATATACGGTCACTTTTAAGCGAATGCAAATATTACATTCGCCTGTCGGTTAAACATAAGCATTGGCATTACAGTCTCCGGCAGTCTCCGTGGGCGAGTAGCCGGCTGCGAAGCGTGAGGCCGTGGGTTCGAGTCCCGCACCGAGATAAATGTTTGTGTGACCCACAAATATTTGTTTCGGGTCTGGGTGTTGTGGGACCGCAAGTCCCTCGTAGTTCCTGATACCCACGATACAGGTTAACCTAGTGTGGGGTCAGGACTATGTGTGTACCTGTTGGGTGTATTTATTATTATTTATTAATTGTACCAATTAATTAATTAATTAATTGACTGCCTCGGTGGCTCAGTTGTAATGTGTACGCGTTACGATTGAGGCCAACGCTGAGGTCTCGGGTTCGATCCCCAGGTCGGGTAAAGTGGTATTGGGTTTTTCTATTACGAAATGCTCAGTATTAGCCCGGAGTCTGGAATTTGTGCCCGGTATGGCGATAGGCTCGCCCCCTATCACATAAGGGACGGAGATACGCTCGGCGAAATGTGGGTGTACTGGCTACACCTCTGCCTACCCCTTCGGGGATTACAGGCGTGAGTGCGTATGTATTAATTGTACCACACTGTCTATACACCTTTAGTACATTCCATATCATCGGAGCACATGATTCAGCATCGATTGCTGTGTAATTGGTCGGTTGCCAAACGCGGCTCAGCTTGTTTCACTGCTTTTAGCGTTGCACTGCACATTGTGGTTATGTGCCATTTATAGGTTACTTAAGGTTATTACTCCGCGTGGGCGGAAGAATTTAGGCAATGCCTGTTTGGATAGAGATTCGTAAATGTCAGTTTAATTATAAACACTTGTATTGTGGGTATCACGAACTACAAGGGTCTTACAGTCTCAATACCCAGACGAGAAACAGATATTTATGGATCATACGAACATTTGTGGATTGAACCCGCTTGACCGCCGACTATTCCCCCATTGCGCCACAGGAGTTATCACAATAGCGTCATTATTTTATCTAGCGTTATTATTTTATCTAGCGTTATACTTACCCCGATTCGGGTTAGGGCCCGTGTTCCTATTGACTTCTTAATTAAGTCAGGAGTTGCTGTGGCGGTTGTGAAGACGGAATAGTCCCTGAGTCCTAAGAGAAATTGCAACAGCAGTTTTACCTTCAGAAATTGGCCATGTTTATTTTTTATGACCGAAACCCAAAACAGACGATTCACGGTAGGCAGCAGCTGAAATGGCATTATTATTGATGATATAAATGGGTTATGGTAATCACTTACCATCAGGTAGGCCGTCACTCAGTTCTTCTGCCTTTGAAAGCTAATTAATAAAATATGGAAGAAGATAAAAACCTGTAACCAATAAATAATAATAATACTAGCCCTGTATTATATACGTCCCACTGCTGGGCACGGGCCTCCTCTACTGAATGAGAGGGGTTAGGCATTAGTCCACCACGCTGGCCTAATGCGGGTTGGCAGATTTCACATAACTTCGAAATTCTTATGAAGAACTTCTCAGGTATGCATGTTTCCTCACGATGTTTCCTTCACCGTTAAAGCAAGTGATAATTAACAATTAATACATACATAACTTAGAAAAGTTAGAGGTGTATGCTCTTGGAGCTGGTTTCGAACCTGCAACTTTCGTCTCGACAGTCCATACCACTATCCGCTGAGCTATCACTGCTTAGATAGAACCCTACAACCAATAAATAAATTACAATCTTCTAATATATAAAATTCTCGTGTCACAATGTTCGTTCCCATACTCCTCCGAAACGGCTGGACCTATTTGTATGAAATTTTGGGTGCATATCGGGTAGGTCTGAGAATCGGCCAACATCTATTTTTCATCCCCCTAAATGTTAAGGGTGGTCCACCCCTAAATTTATATTTTTATATTTTAGTAAATAAAAATGTTTTAATTTTTTTATGATACAGCATTAAAAAATACATAGAACCCTAAATTTTCAACCCTCTACGATCAACCCCTATAAAAAAAAGAAGTATGTATATTTATCAAGTGCGTTTCTCACCGGGACTCGCTTGATGCGCCCACTAGGCTACTTTAATCCTGGAAATAGGCATTCACGCGGGCGGTGCCGCGGGCAACAGCTAGTTAATAAATAAATTATTTTGTCGCCCTTCGTTAGACGAAATATATTAACGAGTGTTCATTAATATATTTCTCGTTTGAAAGGCATCGGGCCAACTCTCATGATGAAGTGCATGGAGATTATTAAATTGTGCATTGTCGCGTCATATTCTTCTTTTTTAACACCCAGTAAAAGGAGGGGTGTTATGATGTATCGTAGCGTAGAAACGAATAAGATGCAAATGTTTTTATTTGAAAGCTGATTCAATTCTGATTTGCTGATTGTATTCTGTGTTATGCCTTTTATTGCTAATAAAAAAAAAAAACATGGTTCTTAGCTTTATCTTAAAAGAAAAATGTTAAAACATTTAGAAGGAACTGTATTTTTCAAATTGATGTCAGGGGTTTTAAATGTTGCGGGTCGCGAGGGTCTGTACAACGCACTGCATTACATTGCACTGCGCTCGCCACCCTAAGTCATAATATGATGTCTCATAATGCCCACACTGGCCTCATAATAACCACTTTTTTCATTGGCTTCAGTAATAAATACAAAAAAAACCAATAACGCCTTGTACTATAGATTTGACTGTATTTGGTATTATGTGGGGCTACCCGCTGCCTGATCCCCACGACCTGCAACGGGAACCAAGTTTCGCCATTGCAGGTGAGGTTGGCTTGAGGCCTAAGTTGTTGGTGGCCCACTTACACTACAAGGGTTTAAAAATAAATTATTAATAATAATTATTACATTCATACGTACTCACGCCTGTAATGCTCGAAGGGTAGGCGGAGGTGTAACCAGTACACCCACATTTCGCCGAGCAAATCTCCGTCCCTTGATGTGATAGGGGAAGAGCGTATCCATCCTATTATCCAGGCTGATACTGAGCATTTCATAATAGAATAACCCAATATCACTTTTACCCGACCCGGGGATTGAACCCGCGACCTCAGCGTCAGCCTCAGTCGTAACGCGTACGCATTACAACTGCGCCACCGAGGCAGTCATCGGGTCAATTATTAATTATTAATCTTGTATATTATCTCCACATAAATCAGGTAGATGAATCAGAGCTTCAAGATGAACCCTTGCAACTTCGGCTGATGGACCACGACACGTACTCAGCAAACGATGCCATCGGGAAGGTGGTGATCAGCCTAGCACCACTGCTGGCAAGAGAGGCCACCAATACTATTAATACTGCAGCACCACATGGAGGTAATGATACTATTATATTTTGAGAGTGGTAGAGCCACGCTGTAAACACTTTTGTCTACAGCATGAATCGTCTGGGTCGCTACCACTGTCTCACAGAAAACCGACGTAAAGTAGCAACTTGCTGCTGCGTTTCGTACAGTGAATGAGATATCCGGAGGCCCAAATCCCCCTCCCCTTCCAAATCCTGAATTATCCCTTTCCTTTAAGGTCGACAACGCGCCCATATTTTTTTTGTATTGTGGGCACATGGGCGGTGGAGATCGCTTACCATCGGGTGACCCACTTGGTCGTTTGCCGGCCTATGCTATAAAATATATATGAGAAAGAAAGATAACATTTATTGTCAGGCGTTCGGTGGTAGGTTCATACGCATTTGTATGGTAGGTAGGACTTGGTGGTAGGTCTTTTAATACTAGCCTAAATGTCGAAACGAGCAGGTCGCTCGTCTAATGGTAAGGGGCATACCTACCCATAAACAGAAGCAACATCACACAAGAAAAAACCGCGATAAAATCCGTATATACTAGTTTTATTTCAATGTGTAATATTCGCGTAAACCTAAGAAATCACACAAGACTTTGAATTACAAACCGGTACGTGAGGTTGGACTGCGCTTACCCTGAGACATAATATGCTAAGTCTCATAATGCCCAGTAAGCAAGCGACAAGCAAGCGCAACAGAGGACGTCCACCTACAAGATGGACCGACGGCAGGAAGCCGATGGATGCAGGCCGCTTCCAACAGCGAGGCCTGGAAGGCATTAGGGGAGGCCTATGTTCAGCAGTGGACGTCTTGTGGCTGATGATGAATAATGCCCAGTAATTTAACTGGCTTCTATGCCCTTCAAACCGAAACACAGCATTGATTTACACACTGCTTGTCTCTACGCAAGAGTCCATCTGGGTCGGTACCACGGCATGGTTGATTTCAGCTGCCAGTAGCATTGTTGAAGAATTGGTATAAGTGTTTTGTCTACAGCATGAATGCGCCGACACGACCGGGTTGTTACCACTGTCACACATAACCGTATAAGTAACATTTTGCTGTTACGTTTTGTACGGTGAGTGGGATATCCGGAGACCCAAATCCCTCGTCCCCTTCCTAATTCCTTCGTCCATGATTTTTCTGATATTATGGGCGTTCAGTGTGTCGAGGGATGCAATGTCTCGAGATCGACATTATATTTGCACTGCACACCTACCATCAACGCAGTGTGGTCATATTTCTGTACCAACATAAAAAAAACCATTCCATCCATTGTGTTTTGTTACAGGTGCGGTAATGTCTGGTTGGATCCCGGTGTTTGACACCATGCACGGCATCAGGGGCGAGCTCAACGTCATAGTGAAGGTGGAACTCTTCTCAGACTTCAACAAGTACAAAACTTCCAGTTGTGGAGTGCAGTTTTTCCATTGTGAGTATTTTTAGTTGCTTTCAACATAGTTTGTGGTAACATACACAATAGCAGGCACCCCCTACCCCCCCGGATCCGCTAGTGCCCCCCCCTCCAAACTACTTGGGTCCACCGACGAATCTCAAATGTATCTTGATATTATCCTATTAGTACTACCTACTACTTATTCCATTTGAAGTAGGTATAAGTAGTATATTTTCGATTTTTTAAATTCTAATTTTGGGTCAAGACCACCCCCCCCCCCCCCCCAACCAAAATCCTGGATCCGCCACAGATAGCCGCGGTAGCTCAGTGGTAAGGACTGTCGAGACGAAGACGCAGGTTTGACAGCTCCAAAAGCATGCATCTCTGACTTGTGTGACTAAGTTATGTGTGTATTCATTATTAATTATCACTTGCTTTAACGTTGAACACCGTGTGATAGGGGACGAGATTATCGCCATACCGGGCACAATTCCAGACTCCGGGCTGATACTGAGCATTTCGTAACAGAAAAACCTAATATTACTTTTACACGACCCGGGGATTGAAACCGAGACCTTAGCGTCAGCTTCAGTCGTAACGACTACGCATTACAACTGCGCCATCGAGACCGGTATTTGAAAGTGTCGTATTTTATTTGCATTTACTCAGAGATGTTGAAACAGGCGCTAAATCTGAATACTTACTGCGTGCATTCTATAGAAACCTAGTCGTTTTCCTATAGTTTTTTTTTGTGGCATACGCCGTCAAACGTGCAAGTGGGTCACCTGATGGTAAGTGATCTTCACCGCCCATGTACGCCCACAATACTAATACTAAAACAATCATGGGTGCGTTGCCGACCTTAAAGGAAAGGGATAATAAAGGAATTGGGAAGGGGAGGCAGTTTGTGCATCCGGATATCTCACTCACCGTACGAAACGCAGCAGCAAGCTGCTAATTTACGCCGGTTTTCTGTGAGACAGTCGTAACGACCCGGACGAGCTAGAAAAGATGGCAGGAAGCTGGAATAATAATAGATATTAGTATAAAAGTAGCTGCACCGATGACTCCATTGCCTGCGCCTTCGGGCTTCGATAAATATCCCTTAATTTCTCAAGCACGCTGCCAATTCCCAATTAATTGACATGTTCGGCCCGCTTACGGACTTGGCCAAGATGCTGAAACCACTTCTGTGCCAAATTTTATCGCATTGTGTACGTGTATGGCTTTCGGTTCGGGTGAATTGTTTTGTAATTATCTACGTCATTATTTTAGGCGAAATTTCATAAGCTCACACATGTAACCCCCCAAAGGGGTAGTTATAGTCGCGGCTGGTCATGTTCGCTGAGGTTATTTACGTCCCATGATGTGATAAGGGGCGTATCGCTATACCGTCCTAAAATTCCAATCCTCGGCAACTCATGTGTGATTTTTCTAGTTGAAAATTGGAATTTGGTGCAATGTAATACTAGCTGAGCTATAAAAGTCTGTGCAGCTCGTTCATTCATCCATTCATAAAAAAATATTCATGATCCCTAGTTGACACTTGATGCGTCTAATCTTTTGCGCGGTGCAGAACGTCGTATCCCGATCTACAAACTTAATATTTAGACATTCACTTCTATGAAATAAAGTTGATTTTGAACGTTCATAAATTTTTGTGGCTTGTTTGAGTGTTACGTGTGCTTTGCATGTGTAAGTAAGTGGAGCCGTATTTTGAGCAGATTCACATGAGAGTATCGTTCTAGTCATCTTATTTCGATGGTTGCGTCCAATAAATGTTTTTTTTTTCAAACACATATCATGACTGCTCTACTGAATTGAATCTGGAACTAGGGTATCTCAGGGGAAATAGTAAATACGTTGCCACGGAGCAATGACGCGATTATTAACTTGCAAAATTACTTTTTCTATAATATCTCTTCTATCTATATAAGTAGTTTAAAGGGAAATCCAGGAATTTCTGTACATTACACTCGCATAATTCTGTAAAACAATGCCTGGACATTAAAAGAGGCCATAACCCATGAGTTTGTTTCGGCGTTTCTTCTCATGGCTAGCCCCGAAATGCCGTCGTAAATGTAATGTAGCATCAAAAATGATTGACATGTAAAAGTGGTATTTATGATCCAATTTACAGAATAAATGATTTCAATTTGAGTAAAATAAAATCATTTCTTGTATGCTATACTAATATTTGCCTACTCTTTACCCAGGTCCCATGATCCCACCAGGATACAGAGCGACATCCATCCACGGGTTTGTTGAAGAGTTGGTGGTGAACGACGATCCTGAATACCAGTGGATAGACAAGATCAGGACACCCAGGGCGTCGAATGAAGCGAGGCAGGTCGCTTTCATCAAACTCAGTAATCAGGTATGTTGTATTGCGTATACGTATTATAAGTGGTAGAGCCACGCTGTGGATACTTTTGTCCACAGTATGAATATGCCGCCTCGACCGGGTTATTACCACTGTCTTACAAAAAACTGACTTAGACTGGAAGCTCGCTGTTGCGTTTAGTATTATTTCCAACTCCTCCATTTCTTTTCTCCTCCTCACTTTCTATTTGATTCATTTCGCTGCAGGATAAAGACAGATTTGAATTCCCAGAGACTCACCGAGCTTCATTGCTCGGTGTCTGCTTATGCGTGCCACTGTCGATCCTGGCTTACAGGAGTTACAGTGGCGGGTGTGTGGGCGGGATAGTCCCGTATTGGGTTTAGTACGGTGTGTGAGATTAACGCAGGATGAAATCCCCCACCCCTTCCCAATTCCATTTATTTTCCTTTAAGATCTGGAACGCACCCATGATTATACTGATATTATTGATGTTCTTAGGCGTTGGAGATCACTTACCATCAGGTGATCCACTTGCTCCTTGGCCTGTCTCTGCTATAAAAAATACCTATTTCTTTCGGGTCTGGCTATTGTGAACCGAAAATCTGTGAGATCAAAAGTTCCTCATAGTTCCAAAGATAAGAAATACTCAGAAAGGCAATCTTGCTGTATACTGATTTTACGGCCTCGGGGCGTGACTACGGGATAGTTTATTTTTCGGTAGTTTTTAAAACACATTGCTTCTTTAAACTATTATTCTTGACTTACTGACAGCCTCTGTGTATTATTTTTATTGAAATGAATATGACAAGTCAGTACATAATAAAAGAAACTTATACATATATAGAAATCATATCAACTAATGTATACATAACATACATAGCATCAGCAAAATACACTGTGCATCTATACATTTTGCAATATTTTTATTATGGAATAGTCCAGAATTGTTAAGTATTATTATTATTTTTTCTTCTTTCTTATGGGTCGATATGGACCATAGGCATTACGGAAACGGCACGAGTTTAAAAAAATATTAATTATTATTGTTGATCCCATCGAAAAATCAATGTGAAAATACCGGTATAATTTCTCTAGGTCCAACGTCTCGTTGGCTTAAAAGCCGCAGAGCTAGGTGCCAACGCGGTCATCGGCTACCAACAGGACTTCGACTTGGAAGGAGAAGCGGGAGTCGTCGCTAGGGCTATAGGTATGTAATTAACATAATATATCGCCAAAAAATATCGATTCATTGCAGATATTATCTTTATCTTGTAGGTATAGATTGCAGATATCTTGTAGACATAGACCATAGTTTAGTCTTAGCTCAGTTAGGAGTGGCACAGACTAGGGATGTTGAAAAATATCGTTATAACGATGTATCGATATTTTTTCTGAGATGCATCGATTTTTATGACAATATATTTAACTCTATATTTTGTATTAAGTGTCGAAATCATAACTAAATCGATGTTGTTTTTAAATAGTAAGCCATGAAATGTGTACCAAACCGAAGTCGATATGGCGATATTTTTTATAAGATGCCAAAAAAGATCGACATTCTTGTCTCGATATATCCAATTATATATATTGTTTTTAAAAAAATATTGATACAATCTTATTTGATATTTTTTCACTTTCGACATGGCCCGCACGGATTGCGGATACGATAATTGCAGATTGATTTCAAAACCAATCTTAAGAGCATGCACCTCTGACTTTCTGATACTGAGTCTCGTGTGTATTTATTGTTAACTAGCTTTTGCTCGCGGCTTCTTCCGTGTGAATCTCTTTTACCGGGATAAAATGTAGCTCTTAAATGCGAAACACGTGTCTCATAATTTTTATTAAACAATATTAGTATTCAATTTCACAGCCGTTTCTGTTCTATAAAAAAGTTTCATACAATGTTCAACTTCCCTTTTCCCCCCTTGAAATATATGAAATGAAATAGTTTATTAATCATGTAGGTAATTAAAATAGCGCTTATGACAAGTCAGTACAAAATAAAGAAACTTATGTATATAATACATCGTCAAAATACACTAGGCAATTACACTAAATTGTTTATTTGTTGTCTTTTTATTTTACATTTTACATTGTAACAATATTTGTAATATGGAAACGTCCATTATTAACTATTAAATATTTTGGGTCGATATGGACCATTGCATTTACATACCTGAAAATTCTCCATATGGATTTCGAAGGTACGCCTAAGGGTTAACCCGTTTCCAGGGTCTTTCGTATGCTTTACACCACCTAGGTCACATAATGATAATTAAAGTTCAGTGACGCCTCTGAATGCAGCATTTTTTTTATTAGCTTGAGTGACGAGCTCGCCTGATGGTAAGCGCCACGCCTGCCAATAAACAGAACCAACACCACACAGAACTTTGATTTACAAAGCACTGCATGGCATTTGACTGTGTTCGTCACAGATACATCATCATCATCATTATCGAGACATAAAAAGTTAAGTCTCATAATGCCCAGTAATTTGACTGGCTTCAATGTAAATGTATTGTTGTGTTATGATGTATGAGACCTAACATGTTATACTTATATCGGGATTATGAGCGCAGTGCAGTGTCATGCAGTACTTTGTTATACAAGGTTCAAAGTGGTGTTTATGTGGAGATTTGGTGCATACCTACCATACCTAGAAACTGGTATTTTACTGTAGCGAAATAATCTTATTTCTTTCAGGTACTGCTGTCAGCATATCACCTATGCCGACGCCAAGTCAACAAATAAACATACCGCCATGTACACAACAGTGAGTTTAGCTATATATTACAATTATAGAATATTCTAGAATGTACAAAATATTAAGAATTTAAATAGAGAACGAAAGAAATAAACATGGATGGATATTTTGCTATGAGATGTAACATAATTTTTACATTTTGAATTAAAAATAACTAAATACTTTTTTTGCCTTTTTTATCTTTAAAATATTTTCAATCTATTATGTCCCAGACAGTTTAATAGTGTGCTTCAACTCTTGTGTCTTACTCTAAAGCAAATGATACGCTTAAGATTTACTTAGGTACTAGTTATTGGCATTATTTTGAATCCCCCGCATACTTTACAAAAAGCTTTATATGTGCGTATTCAATGTTGTCTATACATAACATTAGATATGTGATGAACAAAACAACTCATGGAAATTTTCTGTTTGCATGGTTTGTTGTGTAACGCTTGTACTCACAATCAGACAGTTGAAAAAATATTTGGACATTTTGGCGTCTGATGGTGATAATATAACCGATTTGAAACAGTATTACCAAACGCATCAAGAGGAGTTGCAGAAACTACTGATTGTGCTGAATCCTAATGCGTCTTCTTTACTAGATGAGCCGATGGATGATGACGATGATAGAAGTCTAGAATTGGCTAGACCATCCAACGCTAGCAGTTACGCCGGCAGTGTTTCTCTGTACCATGATTATAATATCACCCATAAAAGTCTCAAAGACATTTCTGAAGACCAAACAGATTTAAATCGACTACTAAACAGGAGAGATGACTACGATTCTGACTCTTCAGGTCCTCTGCAAAAGATCAAAAAACTCAAATCGAATTTCTTCTCGAAGAAATTCTCTTTACGTTCTCGCAAGTCTGATAAAGATGGCGATCAAGTATCTCTGAAATCGAATTCATCTGATAGTTCAAGAATCACGCTTGTGGATTTGAAAAATGAGTTTAAGAAGTTTAAAAGAATCAAAAAACCTAAGTTCCGTAGAGCTGTCTCATGCAAAGAGGAAGAAGGTGAAGGCATGGCTTCCATACTAGCTAGATCAGTCATCCATGCTAATACAAGTCTAGCTTGCATTGCTGAGAGAGATTCTGACCATTCACCTAGTTCTACACTAAGACGCACAAGCGAATCTGAACCTACCATTGTTATTGATGAGGATAAACATAGAAAAGGTATTGAAACAACTGGTGAAATGCACGATAATATGAAAAACGTCCCCGAAATACATTTCACATCATTAACCAATATAAGTTCCGAAGACCCTGTGCCAGAACGTCATAGAAAGATATCGGAATCGTGCCCGACGAGTCCAGTAGTCGCTAGAAGCGAAAATCTTCTTAAACTACCTGGAGATCCTGATTATTTCGGTTCAATTTCCTCTGCACTATCTGGCGAAAGTTCAGAAATATATTCTAGCTCTGACGAAGACGATGAGAGCTCTGATGTGAAGACATACACAGATGGGTCATTTGAAACAACAAGTTCTGTAGTGCAGTCCGTATTGAACCATGAAGTGGATCCGGCTATCATCGTCCAAATGGATAAGAAACTGAGTATCCTTGAAAGCGCAACACCTGAGCCCACTGACTCGAAACATGAAGACTTATTTTCATATCCTCGTTCTTTAGAATCCCTCACACAAGATATGAAAAACAATGAAAATGAAGAAATTGAAGTGCCTCCATTTTTAGAATCCATCACACACGGAGTGGAAAATAATAAGAACAAAGAAATAGAGGTTACTATACAAGAAGCACCATCTACTTCTAAAGAAGACACGTGCGTAAACATATCCCATAGTCAATACATAAAACTACACAATCCTTTTGCTCATAAAAAGGCATCGAAAAGCATTAGCGCCCCCTCATCGCCAACAGAAAAAACAAGTTTTATGTATCGCTCATCGAAACGAATTAAGAATAAACTTTCAAAAATAACTAAAAGCAGTATGATAAAAAGTCTTTCCCACTACTCATTGCTACCAAAGAAAAAACGAGAGTCGACTTTGAGTAACCCAAGCTCCTCATCTGACGTTCCATCCAAAGCTCCAAGTGAAACAGTCTTAGGGTCCCATTTCCTGTCTTATTCGGACTTGTTAACTTTAGATAGAGAAGGATTGCAATCCTACAAACCTTTGCACAAGAGTGATGAATTAGGCCGCTTTAAAGTGTCCATGTACATTGGCTCGGAACCTGTATCTAGAGCATCACTTAGTGGGCCCTCATCTCCTCCTCACAATGACCATGACCATGTGTATAAGAAAGAAAATTCATTGAAGCCTGCAAGCCTTGTCCAGACTGCTATGGAAACCATGCTGATTGACAGAGTCCAATCATTACTAATACCCACATCGCCCGACCCCGCTTCTGTAAATACTCAGCAGTTTTTCACTGACGTCAGTGAGAAATTGGAAAAAGTTGAGGAGTCTAGAAATAAAAAAGATTCGATTACCATTATCCGACCTGATGTAAGCAAAGCTCAGTCTTTGCCACCTGAATCAAGACCAACTGTTCCGTTTTTTGATGATTTCAGGAATAAAGCGCGTGATAGGACCATTTCAGAACACAAGACTTCCGGGTTACTTCATACTGCTATGGAGACAATACTTATGGATAAAGTTCAAACTTTGGTAGGCCCTACGACTCCAGAACCTGCAAATATAGTACCGCATTTCGACGAATACGCTAAAAAAGATAAACCAAAAAGAAAAGCTAAAGAATCATCAGGTTTGGTTCACACAGCCATTGAAACTATGCTTTTGGAGAAAGTACAGTCAGTATTACCGGAGACTCCGGAACCAATACCAGTAAAAGCAGAACCGTTATTGAATGACAAAGATAAAATTAAAAGGGTTGATAATAAAAAAGGCGTAAAACCAACTGGATTACTACATACGGCAATGGAAACCATGCTTTTGGAGAAGGTACAGTCCGTTTTACCTAATACTCCTGAGTTTGTAGTAATAACAGAACCTTTAGCCAAAGATAAATCAGAATTAAAAGGCAAAGGAATTAAACCGACTGGATTAGTTCATACAGCCATGGAAACTATGCTTCTGGAAAAAGTGCAGTCTGTACTACCTGAAACCCCTGAAGCAATTCCTATGGAAACTAAAATGCCTTTAGATGAGAAATTAGAGAAAAGTGATGATAAAGCTGGAGATGTCAAACCAAACTGTTTAGTTCATACGGCGATAAATACTATGCTTATCGACAAAGTTCAAAGTCGTCTGACGCCTGAGGCCATTGCTGGAAATTCTACAAATGTAAATATCAATAAACTTGATGATAAAAAGTTACCCTCAACTATTCCTCTGGATAACACGAGTGTTATATCTGTCGAAAAATCGTCTAAAATTATAGAAGATTCTGCAAGTATTAACAGTAGTACGTCATCTGCGCTTGCTCGTACTGCAATCGAGACAATACTTTTGGAGAAAGTTCAGTCTGTATTAGTTCCTGAAACCCCAGACCCAAACATTAAAAATCAAGATACTATAAAAGTAATAAGTGACGAAAATGATGCATTTGAAATGAAGTCTCCTGGTTTAGTAAAAACGGTAATGAAAACTAAACTTACAGACAAAGATCAATCACTGATTCCTAAAAGCGTAGAGGAACCAGCTACTATAAGCCCAAATATTGAGAAAGATACATCAAAAGACATCAATGAACCCACCAATTACGTTGACATAGCTATTAGAAATATAGACAAACTACAATCTCTAATCACTGATACAGAATCAAAAGGAAGCCAAGATCCGTGCTTAGTCAACACAACAGACACAAAGCAAAAAAAGCCTAAACTAGTTAGACAAGACAGCGTAAGTTCAGCACAGTCGCTCAAAATGTCCAATGAAAACCTACAAAAAGTAACAAAACCAATGTTGCAACACTTTCATCCGGTGCTAAGCGGCGCGATTCTAGAGACGATACCGTCGCTGCCGGAGAGTATCGACCATAATGACAGCTTGGAAGTAGTACAAGATAACGATAGTTTCGGTGTGTGTGGTAACTTGCATGCAGTGTGCGGTGTTGACAGGGATAAACCCGAGCCAGGGAGGGGATCCCCGAGGCACGCGCGTCACGAGTCATATGGGGGGAAGGAGCCGGTACAAACTCATGCTCATGTCCAGAATTCATCGCTCAACGCATCCTCGACGCCTATGGGTATACATAGACGGTCCTCGGATTCTGATCTCAGTATTACGCCTAAAGGTAACATATTTTCAATAATATTTTTTTTCAAATTAAACTAGTTTATACGGATTTTATCGCGGTATAATTTTATTTTAGTCCCGACGTTTCGAAAGCTTTTCAGCCTTCGTGATCACGGGAGAGATCACGAAGTTTTGTTTCAATGTGTAATATTCGCGTAAACATAAGAAATCTATATTTAATTTTTATATTTTTATTTAAACACCTACAACTCGAGGTTTTTAAGGAAGCTAACAATCCTCCAGCAATTTCTTTTATTTGACCCAATAGCAATCCTGTTACTAACGTCGATTTTCTGCGGAACAGTGGAACCATCTTGCTCAAGGCATTTATCCTGTAGGGTATAGACGAAACTGGATAGCGTAGAGATAGCTTTTTAGAAAACGGTACTTACAAATTTGTACTTTATAATTAATAAATTATAGATCGATCATCTCTTGAATTATTATACAGGTAAAGATAATTTAAATGGTAAGAAGTTTATTTTTCTTTATACATCTTCTTTATGTAAGCTATATCCTTCATTAGACATAAAATAATTTAAATTTAATTTTAAAGATTTAAGTGTATCGAGTTACATTCTGTTTTTGGCCATATCAACAATTTTATTAAATCATCATTGCCCGTCTAATAAAGTGCAGAGGTGTAGAAGTGTTGACTACATTAACGTCATATTTCACAAATTCAATAGTCTATTTCGGAAATACGTACGCATAATAATGATGAATGAACTAATATTGAACAGTAACTTCAGGAGGTTCCCTAAATACATCTGCGGGTAACGTCGGCAGCGGTGGTGGCGCCATATTGAGGCCTTCAATGAACAGTAATAATCTGGACATGCTTGAATACCCGTTCCTTACCATGACAGAGTTTCCACCTGGTTTCATCGTACATATAGGTAAGTTATCATTATTGTGGTGGTTTGTGTGACGTAATCTTCTCCTAAAAAACCATAGATCAATAATCTCTCCCTTAATTTCTTTATACGTATTGTTATCTTAAAAATATAGAAATAATGGAAACATTGGTTGATTAAGTGCTAAAAGCTATTGAAATAATTATTTTTTATTATAAAGGGTACAATTTTATTTCGAAGCTTTTCAATTTTAATATCCAGGTGGCACAGTATGCGCTCGTTCGGTAAAGCTAGCAGAAGGAGAAGTCGGCGCGAGAGCCACGTGGTGGGCGGAACTACGAACCGAGTTGCGAGCTCACGCGCGAGCACTGCGCTGCAACGCGGTCGTCGCTTATGCTGACTCCGCTGCTATATGGTTAGTTGCACTAGTTACATAGTTAGTGTTGTCATTTGAGGATGTAACTACGAACCGAACTGCGAGCTTACGCGCGAGCGCTGCGCTGCAACACGTATATTTTATTATATGCTTTTTATTACCACGTTACGTATAATGATATACGAATATCCTATCCCTACAGCGAAGATGTTTGCGTGCTGTCAGCATCAGGAACAGCTGTCGTGATTAATCTGGATTGTGACTTCAACGCGGAAGTTGACGGGAATAACGGTAAGATTTTTGCTTTTATTATAATAACATAATTACTGGTGTGAAGGTACATAATATGTGTACACGAACAGATTACGAACCTTTTATAAAAAAATAATCTGTACTTTAATAATCTTTTATTTTCAGCATCGATAGGTTCAAAAAACGCGATCGACGAATTAGAAGTTGATTCGTGTTCGATAGCACACGTCCCGTACTCTCCAGGTGCTGGACCGTATAGAGCAGAGCTCTCCACTTGTGGAGGATGCAGGTGAGGATAATGCGAATTGAGTTTAGTAAATGTTTATGTTGTGTAGAACTAACAGAATATTGAACCTATTCATGATAATTGCTAATTCAACATAGACTTTATTTACCCTGTATTCAAGAACAGCCCGTATAGAAAACTAAGTGTGGATTTCTGTATACGAGATTGGTCTGTATTTGTTGGCGCCAAAAATGGACCAATCACGTATAACAAAGCCACTGTGCGTTCGTGCGTTCTATGATAAATTTAATTATGAATACTTTTCGACTTATTTAGATGCAATCAGAATCGATTTAAATAATAATTGATCTGACTTGAAGTTATTCTGACCTAAAATGAGCATGTCTGGATTAGTAATATGGTGCCTCGGAAATTCCGTTAGTTCGCCTCACAATAACATAAATTACAAAATATTTTCATAGTTTTTTTTTACGCAAGTGACATTTAAAATTTGTGATTATACGTTGTCGCTTTTTGAATGTGTGAAACGAGCACTCGATTACTCGATACTCGACTTTATCGATATAATGGGCATGTTCGGCCTAACAAAATTCGGAGAAACAAAGTAAATCATAAACTCAGAATATCTAACTTAGTTATGTTAGTTTTGTTTTGTCTAACTTAGTTGCAGGTACTTAGAAACTCACATTGTGACCCCAGCACCATCTTGCTTCGTATCAACCGTATTCGTAAATATATTCAACCAGTAAACAACTAATGTCAATAATCAAAATTACGAGAACTGTACGTAAAAATAAATAATTATGGCTTCTCAGTCCGCAAGCCTTAGATCGATAGCGCTGTACTTATGGCCGTTCCCAATATTAATCTTCAATTTCACGATAGATAGCTATCGTCAAACATCCGTATTGTTCTATCTACTGCTTGGAATCGTCCCTATTTTTTAGATATGCACGTCGGATACTATGATAGCAATAGATAGGCAGTCTATCTGGGCCCTCTTGTGCGTTATGTTCATACAAGCTGAGAAAGAGGAACTATTGTTTAATTTATGTTAGAAAATATGAAGATATGATTTAGATTATAAATATAAGTTTTAATTTAACATTTATCTATAATTCTTATTTTTTACCACTGTAAATGAAATAATAATAACGAGAAATACTTATTATGTTGCAAAACACAATGTAATAACGAAACGTTTTACTGTCAATACATTACGGCTCTGAATACAAGTCCTTTGAACGAAAATCCCAAGCGTATTTGGGGGATTTTACTGAAGTGGGGAATTATTTTGTTCTCATTAACAAATATTTATATGTCTCTTGCACTTAATTTAATTAACAAAACGGTGCATTAATTTTATTTATGGGAATTTTAGATTTTTTTTATATTTTCTGCTACATTTTTACATAATTTATTTAGTTTTTTGTATTGCAGTGCAAGTGTCATGTAAGCCTTGTATACTCATGGCTATTTCTTCAAAATGCGTTATTTATTTCGTTTTTTTACAGCCGAGGATATCTGTTTATCGGTCAAAATCTACCGATAAAGAAAAAACTAAATAACTTTATCGACAGATAGCACTTAAAAAATATTGGGACGCTTGAACTGTCATTTTCATAGTGTTGTATATCTGTAGTCAGCTATCAGTCCTCTCATCGGTAGATAGCAATGAAGAATAGGATTACCTATCATTAGTAAGTTTATTGGGACGGTAAAACGGAAAATAGTTAAAATTTTCTATCGCCGGTATAGCAAAACTAGAGACAGATAGAATATAGGGAACGGCCATTAGTCGTTCATACTTAACTTTTTATGCTGGGTTTTAACTTACGTAAGTCAGAACTTGGTCCGGCCAAAACACGCCCAATGCCTAAATTTATCCTATTCATTATAGGGTATTAAAATGCGTTATTTTTATTAATATTACAGGCGTGCCCGAGTGCCAGCTGTTTTGTTGGCGACATGCGCAAAACCTAACAAACTGCCGTCGTACGGGAAAGCTATCACACTCACTGCTGTTGGTAAGAAATTACTAAAATAATAATTATTAAAATATTTC
Organism: Mimas tiliae; assembly: GCA_905332985.1. Taxonomy (NCBI): domain Eukaryota; kingdom Metazoa; phylum Arthropoda; class Insecta; order Lepidoptera; family Sphingidae; genus Mimas; species Mimas tiliae. Next base: position 1,720,226 of record HG995260.1, on the reverse strand, counting down.
GCCCTCAATCAAGGATCTCGTCAAGCATCAGCACCAAATTATTTCCAACTGAAAACAAATTAATAAGCGGTGTCTCATTAAACAGCATTCTGCTAGTCATAATTATATGTATACCAGAATCTGATGGCAATTCGGTTAATTGAAATTAGTGTATAGCAACACCAGGATACTTGGATTGAAGTATTTTGATACTTGTAATGTAATAATTGTTTTGTTTACGATTGTAATATCGTCGTTGATATTGCAATACATTTCATGTCAGTTTTGGCGCACTTTACGGGAGAGACGAATAACACTTATTTGTAATAACTATCGAGTTGCGGCAATAGTTGTTTTATAGGCTTGTTAAATAACGGACGCGTTTAAAATTAGATTTAGGTCTGATTCGACAAAAAAATATATAATAAATGACAGAACGCATTGCAATATCAACAACGATATTATGCATAAGGAGTTTGAAAGCTAGCGCTAGTTATAATTCGAAATATGTGTGATGCCATGTCGGTTTTTTTTTAACGCGAGATATCACGCGTATGAAAGATTAGTAGCTCTTTATTATAACGTGCACCTCACGACATAACATAAATAAATCTTGTCAGAAAAATAGTGATGTGTAAATGTGCTAAGTATCGACAATATTTTATCGATAAATTCCGTTAAAACCGTTTAAATACCAAACGAAAATATTTTATTTCACAGCAGCTCGTGTTAAAAGGAGGTCTGGTAAGCTCCAAATTATCGATATGAAAAATGAAATATCGTATCGTCGTGCACCGAATATAGTATGACTATGAATAGTTAAGCACTAGTATAAAATATAAAATAAGTAGTTAATTTTAAGAATTAATCCTATTATACATAGTTTATCAGTTTTTTAATAACATACGCACTCACGCCTATAATCCCCGAAGGGGTGGGCAGAGGTTTTCATTTCGCCGAGAATATTTCCGTCCCATAATGTTTTTAACGGACTTCAAAAATGGAGGAGGTTCTCAATACAGGGCGCGTTTTTTTTGCTTTTTTTATGTATGTACATCGATTTATCCGCTAATTGTGGACCGATTTTGTTGGAAAAAATTTCAATCGATAGAGTTAAGCTGCGATGTAGTCCCATATATATTTGGTTAAGATCTTATGATGGGGGACGGAGAAAAAAAATAAAACTCTTCAACGGACAACAGTACACTCGTCGCGATTGTGTTATTGTATTACAACTTACATGCTATTGCTGTAACTACCACTAAAAATTGAAGTTTTGTTAAACGTTATATTATTATGACGATTATTTATTATTTTTGAATTCGACAGGATTTACCTCGAGGGTGGTCCTATATAAATTTGGTTAGTATATGGAAAACTCCTTCGCATCGCAAAATCACTGCGATGTGGGTTTTAAAGTCGGTTTTAGAAGTTTTTAACTTATATTACAATATAGTCTATGTTGTATAACAATATTTAAAATATGATCAGCACCTCCATTTTTGGCCCAATTTTAACCCTGTTTTCACAAAACTATTTCTTTTTTACGTTATTTTCTGTTGCATATTAAATTGTGTTTAAAATTAAACACAGTGTAATACTGTATTTGTATTTCCCCCACTTCTACCAGCTGCCCGTGTACGTCGAGCTCCCCCCACAGCCGAGCCCGGCGCCCGCGACATCTCCGACCAACTTCCCTTTTTAGAATACGAACTGCACAAACTGCTGCTCGCCAAGCTGAGGATGCAGGTCAGAAACATAGTATTCATTCATTCATCTGTTCAATCATTCGGTCAGTCATTCATTCCAAAGATAAAATAGGTGGTTTTTCAGCAAATAAACTTATCTAAACGGTCGGCAGTTTGCTATCCTAATAATTAATGTTTGATTTAACCCATTCATTCGTTCGTTCGTTTATAAATATGATGATTGCCCACTTTCTGAAACGTATACGATGTGTCTCAAATGTTTTTCCTTGTTATTTAGGGTGCAAACGCTTTATTCTCACTACAAACACAAATAGCGATAGGCGAGCGATGTGTGATGGCTCTAGCAAGTGGTACTGCGGTCAGATTAACAACACTGCCACCCCCCACTCCGCCTAGGATAAAGGTATTTTTGGAAAGGTTTTTTAAAATGATGCATCAAGCACGATATGTTTTAGACTTGGTCTTATTACATAAACCTATGTATGATTATCCATTTGCAGGCTTCGGAAAACGACAAAGATGCTGTGGACATACAAAAAGCCTTATGGGATTCATTCACTGCGAACAAAGCTGCCAATGGATACGATATAGGTAACATAGGTTTTGTTCAAAATAATCCAATAATCCCTCTTCGGATATAAAGTGTAATAACACTGTTTTACTAGCAGTTGGAGTAGATCACAACACAAATGGTGCATTGCCCGAAGTAGATGGTGAAGACGCGCCCGCGTTAGATCTGTGTGTGGACAAAGACGCGTGCGTACTCGAGCTGGATGAAGCTGAGGATGTAAGTATTTATACCAGTGTAACTGAGGATGTCAATATTTTTACCAGTGTAGCTGAGGATTTCACTAGTTATACAGAATGTAGCTGATGATGTAAGTAGTTATACAGGTGTGACTGAGGATGTCAATATTTATAAAGATGTAGCTGAGGATGCGAGTATTTGTACATAGTATAGCTGAGGATGGATTTATACATAACGTAGCTGAGAAGTGTATACACATTTACTCAGGATGTAACTGAAGATGTGAGTAGTTGTACAGAATGTAGCTGATGATGTATTTATACCTAATTTAGCTAAGGATGTAAGTATTTATATGAGATGTAACTCAGGATATGAGTATTTATACAAAATTTCGCTGAGGATGTAAGTAATTATACAGGATTTAGCGGAGGATGTGAATAAATTATACAGGATTTAGTTGCGGATTTGAGTAATTATACAGGGTGTAGCTTATTTTATTAAAACGCGCGAGAAAGTGATATGATTTAGGAGCCGTTATATAAATGTTATCAGGTGGAAACGGCCCGATCTCTAGCTGTCCGTCGCCGTCACGCGCGCGTGTACTGCGCCGACATGACGCCGCGAGCTGATCCACCACATGCTTTCGCACAGGTCATTATTATACATTTCCTTATATTTAGTTATAAAGTTTATATAGTTATGACACCCATATTGACTTTATACAGTATCTAAAACCTGTTGGCCCTTTCTGGATTGTGAGTCGCGTGTCATGGGCGTGTTGCCGACCTTCAAGGAAAGGGATAATTAAGGGATTGGGAAGGGGATAGGGATATCTCACTCATCGTACGAAACGCAGCAGCAAGCTACTACTTTACGTCGGTTTTCTGTGAGACAGTGGTAACGACATGGACGAGCCGGCCCATTCATGTTGTAGACAAAACTGTATACAGTGTGGCTCTATCACTCACCTAAATTAAACGCACCTCCACGCAAACGCAAACTGTAATGACTCAGTTTGCGTTTGCGTGGACGTGTTATATACTTTAGTGAATAAAACTTATAGGTAGGTATCACCGGACGAGTCAAATATCTCTTTATTGCGTTGACGCGAAAGTTGGTATTTGTTTGACAGTGTTTACAGAGTGAACGTTATGTGGGTAACAGTATCACAGCCTAGGTATCCATACAGTTGTCCGACGCCGACGTTTCGACTGAGCGGAGCAGAGACGTTTATTGTGCGAGGGGATGTGGGGTGAGATGCGGGTGGGTTGCATATTCCGCCTCTCTATGTAGATCGGGCTCGCACCACCCGCATCTTACCCCGCACCCCCTCGCCCCGCACGATTGCTACTCAGTTGAAACGTCGTTGGATGAGTGTATGTGTTCCTAGGTTGTGGTAGTGTTTTCGTTACTGGTTTTACACCTTCATTTCTCATATATGGATGAGAACTTCCAAGCGATGGCTCTCATTATGTTGATTTGGGAGACCAAATTATATTTGCGCCTAGGGATAGCTATGCCGAAAATTTTGGTGTACTGCAACAAATATTTGATAAAGTGCAACTCTCGCTCATTAAGGCAATGCAATGCTACCAATTATAAAAAATGTATATTTAATGTTAATTTTAATATAGGCGATATTATCTGGAAACGCACGTTTTATCAGAGTGATAAGGAAAAAAGATTTTCAAAAAAATTTGCTCCTAAATTTATTAAGTGTCGCATAGCAGCTAAGAGGTCTAAGCTCGTGTATGAATTTGAAGACATGACTGGCCGTAACTTAGGGATGTGATATGTTAAAGACTTTAAGCTTATTTAGACATTTGTCTAGCTAATTGGATTTTTCCCAGGAAAAATCTCATCCTCAAAAGAGGGGTATGTAGCGGTTTTTTCGGTTCTAGGTTACAACCTTACCACGACCCTGACTATCCATGTTTATTTTATTTGCATTCTGTTATATTTCATTTATTTTAATATTTTTCTGTCGTTGTTATTAACTAATCCGAGTAGTGTTACATAGTACTCAGTAGTATCACGATATATCGCGTGCAGGTGTGGCGCGCCCGTGCCGGGTCGGGTGCGGGTAGTGGCGGGGGCGCGGGCGCGGGGGCGGAGCGCGTCGCCGCGCGCGCGCTCGACGCCGCCGCCTACAAGCTGCGGAGACTCAGGCCGTGTGCACTCGCACCGCCACGATTCCATCTAGATCTACCCGAGGTACGTACTACTCGTTAACTCTCTTCTTGCTCGTATTCTTCATTACTGAAGGTCGTGTCCTTGAAAGGCCTTCGTTGACCGTTGTATTAGCTGTTTCCACTTTGTCCGGTTCTTATCAAGGTTGTCCGGTCGTAGACTCGTTAACTACACTCTGCAAGTAACTGCTACTCAACTGCTGCGGTATGTCTGCGGCCGGAAGGGAATGCGACACAATATACTAATGCCACTCTCAAATGGTGTCTAAAACTTGTGCGTGTGTCTATTATAGTTCACGTCACGAGGTCTACTCAGCAAACACTGTTATAACTAAACAAGCAAATACCCAATATGAAGTGATTACACCCATCATACAAGTAACAGCAAAAGGAACATAATATTTGATTTATTGTTTTACAACCAGTCCATATCTACCTGTAATTTTATTTACCTATCACACAAACATTAACACAATATCACCAAAGACAAAAGTTAACAATGTCTGAATAATTGAAATCATTGCAAACAAATAGTTACAATATCATTTTTTTTGTTTCTAGGACGAGATTCAATTAGTAGTATTTGGCACTGCGATACCCCTAGTGGATCCGTCCAAACCGGTGCCCACTACCGAAAACAGAGACAGTTCCACCGGCAACCACGCTAGCGGAGACACCGATGACGATATCTTTGCTTTGGATGAGGAGCAGCTTGTGAAGAACAATAACCAAGTTGATGCTGAAGAGAAAGCTGGGAATGGACAGGTGAGATTGACTTTAGAGCATACTATAGAGACAACTCCAATGGCCACCACGCTAGCGGAGACACCGATGACGATATCTTTGCTTTGGATGAGGAGCAGCTCGTGAAGAACAATAACCAAGTTGAGGCTGAAGAGAAAGCTGGGAATGGACAGGTGAGTTTGACTTTAGAGCATACTATAGAGACAGCTCCAATGGCCACCACGCTAGCGGAGACACCGATGACGATATCTTTGCTTTGGATGAGGAGCAGCTCGTGAAGAACAATAACCAAGTTGAGGCTGAAGAGAAAGCTGGGAATGAACAGGTGAGTTTGACTTTAGAGCATACTATAGAGACAGCTCCAATGGCCACCACGCTAGCGGAGACACCGATGACGATATCTTTGCTTTGGATGAGAAGCAGCTCGTGAAGAACAATAACCAAGTTGAGGCTGAAGAGAAAGCTGGGAATGGACAGGTGAGTTTGACTTTAGAGCATATTATAGAGACAGCTCCAATGGCCACCACGCTAGCGGAGACACCGATGACGATATCTTTGCTTTGGATGAGAAGCAGCTCGTGAAGAACAATAACCAAGTTGAGGCTGAAGAGAAAGCTGGGAATGGACAGGTGAGTTTGACTTTAGAGCATACTATAGAGACAGCTCCAATGGCCATCACGCTAGCGGAGACACCGATGACGATATCTTTGCTTTGGATGAGAAGCAGCTCGTGAAGAACAATAACCAAGTTGAGGCTGAAGAGAAAGCTGGGAATGGACAGGTGAGTTAAATTTAATGGAATATCTAATAAAAATAATAATCCCAGGGATCGAAAATAACTAACTGAAAAACGACGAAAATATTTTTTTTGTTTATAACTATGTATATATTTATAGTTATTGTCAAACTTTATGGCTGCTCTGAAGCTAGTCAGTAGTCACGTCGCCCGTATTCTACACCTCTCGTCATCCTTTAGTCTCTTGGAAATAATAACTGCTACGTCACTCATAGCTAACTTCAGAGCGGCCATAAAGATTAACGACAACTATATAGTGCAATCCAAATAATAAGTCTTTACCTATCAAGCTATTGATATTATTATTATTAATATTGACACTATTTTTTGATTGCGCTACACTTATCATCAAGTGTAGCGTAGTCACTTTGCCGAGACAGAATTTAAAAAGAAAAAAAAATCTGTTTTTATTTCTAATATTCAAAGTAACCACCCATGCTATTGATGCAGTCTTGCCAGTAAAATGGCCATTTGTAGATGACCATCTTGAAGAAATCGGATGGACGGGAGGTAACAAACTCTTCAGGAGGAGTTATTTCAAAATAACTCGTTATAATTGCACCTTTGACTTTTTAAATTTTATTGACATATCACAGATAATACTTTGAATATTTCCGATGAAAGTACACGTTTAATGTGAGTGTTAAACATTATAAAATAATGAAATGCTAATGATTTGTGCGCATGATCGTCATGATGTGTTTGTACGGTGATTGTTCAGTCCCCTCGCTGCGTGTCGCTGAGTACCGTATGCTCAGTGGGTGGTGCGGCGGGGTGCAGGCGCGTGTGCGCGTTGCGGCTTCTGTTCGTGCGCGAGACCACCGACGTCAGGGAGTTGGGCGGACTCAGTGGGTTCCTGCACACATTCACCTGCGAGGTACTGTACAATAACAATATTATGTTTATCTATCACTTAGATAAAATCTATATCTTATACAGCGTGCTCTAGAAAGGTGTGGGTAATTTTTTACAGTGCATAATGTACTATATTAATTATTCTGTTGGTATGCTAAATAAAAAAATTAAAAAAATATAAGTCTTTCATCCCCCACGGTGACAAATCCGATTACATTATTAGGACATACTTAATTATAGAATTTTCTTTTTTATCGAATGAGTGACATGTCGATATCGACTGGCAGCTTTGGACAACACTAAATATAAATGATAAACAGTGATACTTCAGATCTCCTTTAGTAAAAAATAGTTGTCAAATGTCAACATTTGTTAGACGTATTCAGTTCGGTAATTTATGAAGTATGAAAACGAGTAGGTGTACATATATTTAAAATATTAAGATGTCAGATTTTTTTAAAAAGCCAGTACATTAGTACTTACTGTAAGGTTATGTAATGACCCTAACATATGACCACACCTTTCTGTAACACGTTGTATATAAAAATCTGTTTGTTCGTGTTTTATGCACTGCCATGATTTGATATCAAATTTCTGTGAATCTCTTTTGTGGAACGGAATACAACAATGAAATTGAACACAAATACGGTACGGTGCAATTTTATACTTTATTTTATATGTAACCAACAATAATACGAAAAAGAAACTGGTTTTGCGAAAACAGAATTAAAATTGGGTTAAAAATTACGCCACTGTTCATGTTTTAAATATTGGTAAAAGCACCTTTGCTGAGTGCGTAGTGGGAAAATCTCACCATCTCCCTCGCACGCGTGCAGCGTAATGGCGTGACCTGCCTTGTGACGTAACTTGCCATGTCGTGCATTCTCCTTCCGTCATATGAATATTACCCCCTTCAGCAGATTTAAATGGCTTCTAACTTGTTTATTTTCGACTTGATGTATACCTTCGATAATAGGTTTTAGGGAACGTAAGTTATTCATTAAGATATTAAAAATAATAGAGTCAAATAACCTATTACGCGGAGCAAGAAAGCGGCAATAGCCTCCGTGGCGCAGTTGGAGAGTAGCCAACTGCGAAGCGAGAGGCCGTGGGTTCGATTCCCACACCGAGACAAATGTTTGGATGATCCACAAATTGGGTGTATTATTTATAAAAATATATGTGAATTCTACCAACCCGCATTAGGGTAGCATAGTAAATATTATCTAAGTTCTCTCATTACTAATGGAGGCCCGTGAACAGCAATGGGACAGCATAATAAACAGCTAATATTTATATCATAGTTAGTATATAGAGTTCACGTAAATGTTTTTTTTATGGCATACGAGCAAGTGGGTCACCTGGTGGTAAGTGAGCTCCACCGCCCATGTACGGCCACAATACCAAAAGAATCACGGGTGCGTTGCCGACTTTAAAGGAAAGGTATAATTAAGGAATTGGGAAGGGGAGGGGGTTTGGTCCCTGGATATCTCACTCACCGTACGAAACTCAGCAGCAAGCTGCTACTTTACGCCAGTTTTCTGTGAGACAGTGGTAATGACCCGGACGAGCCGGTCCATACATGCTGTAGACAAAAGTGTCTACAGCTGCCAAGCTAATACGGCATAATTTCCATTGGCAGGTACTAGCAATAGTGCGAGCGTACACAGCCGCGCTCGGCGGAAACGCTCTGACGTCATTCTACATCACACAACTGATGCTGCAGGATAATGCCCATAAAAACCAGGTAAACACAAAGATCTATATGTATATAGTGATTTCTTATGTTTACGCGAATATTACACATTGAAATAAAACTAGTTTATACGGATATTATCGCGGTTTAATTTTTATTTTAGTCCCGACGTTTCGAAAGCTTTTCAGCCTTCGTGGTCACGGGAGAGACCTACTTGTATTAGAGAAACTAGTTTTATTTCAATCTATATGTATACTTCTACTACTAGACTCAGGTAGCGCAGTTAGAATGCGTACTACTGTTGTGCTGAGGTCTCGAGTACGATCCCTGGGTCGGGTGAAGTGATATTGGGGTTTTCTATCATGAAATGCATAGTATCAAGAATTTTGGCGGGAATACTGACAGTGGCTCGGTTGTTAACCCTAATAAAAATGAGGATAATTTGACTTCTTTGCCTGACTGTGTATCATCAGTCTGTGGAATCGCAACGCCTAAATGAATGGACTGATCTAAATGCAATAATTTTCTACAATTTCTTCATTAAAATGAGTGGTAGAGCCACGCTGTAGACAATTTTGTCTACAGCATGAATGGGCCGGCTCGTCCGGGTCGTTACCACTGTCTCACAGAAAACCGGCGTAAAGTAGCTGCTTGCTGCTGCGTTTCGTACGGTGAGTGCGATATCCAGAGGCCTACATACCCCCCCCCTTCCCAATCCCTTACATACCCCTTTCCTTTAAGGTCGGCAACGCGCCCATGATTATTTTAGTATTTGTGGGCGTACATGGGCGGTGGAGATCACTTACCATCAGGTGACCCACTTGCTCGTTGTCGGCCTATGCAATAAAAAAATAAAAGAAAACTGAAAATAGTTTTAAATCTACCCTCAAATATTTAGTCGAAATTCACGCATATCAATTTGTTCCAGGGTCAATGTCTTCTATCCGTTGGCGGGGACGTAGTTTACGTCACATATTAAAATAAACATATCTCAATAGTGGCAACGATGACGTCACACACTATCAGCTGGCATTGTATAATGTAGTGTTGCCAAGTGGAAAAAATTGTAACATTAGGTAGAAAATTAAAAATAATGTATTTGTAAATTTTAAAAAATGTATTTGTATGTGAATATGTCATTGTGGTAGAAAATTTGTAATCTAAAAAGAAGCGTTGTCACTTACTTTTGAATTGCATAAAAATGAAGTTGTGCAGAGACTGATGAGGCGTTATTTCAGATTAGAAAAGACAAATAAATTAAGGAAAACCTATAGATTCATAATATTTACTGCCACACTCAGAGACGCCAACTAACTTTAATCATCAATTAGTAATTTCTCAGCATTCGATTATTTCCACACTCAAAGCTAGTTAATGCATCGTTTACTGTATACAGATGTGTTCTTGCTCCATTACAAAATTAAACTTAATTGATGTCTGTGAGAAATAATAGAAATCTAAGAATTTAATTTGTCAATTAAACTATCGATTTATTGACATCTGTGAGTGTATTAGTTAATTTGCATAAACAACTTGTTACAGAAAGGTGTGGTCATATTTAAGCAGCATATAGTGTACGATATAAGTATTTCAGCCCCGTAATTCTAAATCAGATTGCATTGCTAGGATATAAATAAAGCAATTTACAAGGTGGTAGGTCCCTCGTTGGCGAGAGGCCGGCTGGGGTTGGTACCACCGCTTTGTCTATTTCTGCCGCCAAGCAACAGTGTGTAAGCACTGTTGTGTTCCGGGTTGAAGGACATAAAAGCCAATAAAATTACTGGGCATTATGAGACTTAACACCTTATGTCTCGGGGTAACGAGCGCAGTCCAGTGTCATGCAGTGCTTTGTTATTAAAAGTTCTGTGTGGTGTTGCTTCTGTTTATAAGCAGTCGTGGTGCTAACCACCAGGCGAGCGACCTGCTCGTCTCGTCATTCAAGCTAATAAAAAAAACACTTTTTTATCGAATGAGTAACATATCGATATATATTCGACTTCTAACTAATGGATAAACTAAATAATAAACAGCTGAGCTTTGGTCCCACCCCAGCATTATTATTCTCGTTTACGCACTTAATTTATAGTCATGCGATCGTTCTTATCGATCGTAATAAACGATTGATTAAAATTAACGTGAAATTTAAGCTTGTCTAGATTTTGATAAGATCCAGTACATTCACTGTCAGGTGTATGTAAGCCCGTAAGGCCCCTTAGCATGACCACACCTTTCTGGAACATGTAGGTATAGCATATATTTCTCCAGACATTTATAGTTATGAAGTCTACTCTAATGTCTACCAAAGAATTTTGTTAATGTCAGTTTAGTTGATAACACAAGAAGTGGGATACTCAACACTACACTCTTCAAAGAATATGACACAAGTGGATACAAAATTGAATTATTCAAAATTATATTTACATTTGCAATATTAATAAAAAAAAACTAAATAAAAAAAATATCACGTTCATAGTTTGAATCAGAGTAATACACAGATATTATTTACTGTAAATGTTAACATTACATATTAATTCTTAGTTAGATACAATGCACGCAATATAACTTGACCGTGCTGAAACCGGTCTTGAGTGGAATCGTGGTTATTGTTTTCAGAGAGTAATAGCGCGTTCACACGATTCAATTTTAGATGATCAACTACTAAATCGCATTCAATTTGAACCGTCTGAGCAGACATTCAATTAATTGATAAATCAAAATCCATACAGTGTTTGTAGACTCACGTCAGTTGATCAAATAAAATCGAATCGTATGAACCTCTATAGTATCGGGAGACGTAGAAGGTGGGTGAAGTAACTGTGGCAAACTTCAAACAGATTAAGTTATATCTTAACTATTATAAGCCAACGAAATTAATGAGCATTATGTAACCATTTTATGTCTCCGGGTGACGAGTCCAGTGCAGTGTCATGCAGTACTTTGTAACTCGAAAGTTCTGTACGGTGTTGCTTCTGTTTATGGGCAGGCGTGACGCTTACTATCAGACGAGCGACCTGCTCGTTTCGTCACTCAAGCTAATTGAAAAAAGTCACCAACTAAGATAATATTCACATCTTGCCCTCTATCTCTCTAATATTTTGTACTTATTTTATAACGTTTTCTATGTATATAAGTAAATAGTGTATATGGTGCTATTATAGACTTTGTGTACTTTTGTATAAAACAAACTTTTGTCTGTTCTTGTCACACGTTTTTATATTGTTATTTCGTGTAGAAAGTTTCGGATGTTTCTTATTGGTTCAGTGGCAGCGTACTTAGTCTGAGATTCCGATGAGTTCTTGCATTCAAATCCTAGGTCAGGCAATCACAATTTTACTTTGAGGTTTGATGTTAAAAATCATTCTTAAGTTGCCCCCGGGTATGGAATTTGTGCCCAATATAATATGTGCCTGAATGTGTTCACAGCGGCAATAAATCAAAAACGCGTTATAACGAAATGCTAATTTTAAAGCGCCTAGTATTTACATACATACGCACTCACGCCTGTAATCCCTGAAGTGGTGGGCAGAGGTGTATAACCAGTACACCCACATTTCGCCACCCACCTTGTCTAATATTTAAATGCTATAAATAGCATAAATCATACTTTTAAACGAAACGCTTTGTAATATATTAGTAGGTAATATGCGATATCGTAATTAGCAGAGATGAACAAAAAAGCAAAAATGACAAAACAGTTTAACAAAATATAACCGACTTAAAAACAGTAAATAGCACACAAATAGCGATATATTAATAGCAGGTCGCATGTGCTATAATTATAGCTCCTATTTTAATCTGCTATCTAATATAACTAATACCTTTATACATGGAGGGAGCGAAATAAGCTCTGCGAACATTGGGTGTACATGTTGCACCCCTGCCTAACCTTTCGGGGGTACAGGCGGGAGCTTGCCTGTAGGTCAATAACGTGATAGGTACCTGAATCGAATAATTCAATATATTTTTATGGGCTATTATAATTTTCAAATGGAAGACTGAATAATAAGTCCCTGACCTACAATGCTGTATCGAAGACGATGATGTTTTGGATACGAGTCATTCGAAACTTTCCACACTAATATTCATAATGTAATTTCCGTTGCATATTTATTGTTGTTTACAATGTATGTATTTGTGTTAGTTATTTGGGTGTCTTGGTTCAAAAATTCAAAATATATTGAAATTACAAATTGTGTGTTTTATTTGTGACAGATATCAGAGTCGCGTGAAGCGTTATACATACTTGTACGTTGTACTGTGCATTTTTTTTTTAATTGTACTAGTTAGACAGACGAGCAGGCGGCCCACCTGATGGTAAGTGGTTACCACCGCCCATGGACCTCAGCAATGCCAGAGCACAGTCAAGCCGCTGCCTACCGTTACTGAACGTGCATTATGAACTCTATGCTCTCTCATAGAGTCATCGATATAAGATGACAAGACACGTAATTCAAGCTAAAACATGACCCCACCAAAATTCTGCGCAAAGGGGCGGGGCTATACAAGTCTGTGCAGCTCGTTCATTCATCAATTCATAAAATTTGATTCATGATCTCTAGTTGACACTTAATACGTCTAATTTTTTGCGCGGTGCAGAACGTCATATCTCGATTTAGAAATTTAATATTTAGACATTAACTTTATGATATAAAGTTGATTTTCAACGTTCATTAATTTTTGTTGCGTGTATGAGTGTTACATGTAATTTTAGCTTTGCATGTGTAAGTAAGTGGAGCCGTATTTTTGGCAGATTTATATGAGAGATCGTTCTAGTCATCTTATTTCGAGGCATAGAGTCCATTATTTTAAGGAAAAGCGTTAATGGTCTCATCAGCGCGGACTCCTTCAATAGGGCAAATGCCGACGCGACGTGATTTGTCGCTGACGCTCGTGGCTGACGTCTGACGTCTGACGCGGCAATCTGCTGTTCTTATCTTCATCATCATAACTTCCTTTACACTTATTCCCCTAAGTGAGATCAAAGCAATATTTCGATTTACAATTACAATGAGGGAAGGAAAATATTAATTACGTACTTACCTAATTTACAAAAATAAATATAGAAAGTTTAACTTCTTTTGCTTAAAAAATATCAAAAGTAATATCTGGTGCTCCGATTCGAGACGAATGTCGCAGGTTCGAAATCACCCCTAAGAGCATACACCTCTGACTGTTCTACGTTACGTGTGTATTCATTGTTATTTATCGCTTGCTTTGACGCTGAAGGAAACCTGAGAAATTCCTCATAAGAATTTCGAAAGTACCTATGTGAAGTCACGCCTGCCCATATACAGAATTAACACCACACAGAACTTTGAATTACAAAGCACTGCACGGCATTTGACTGCGCTCGTCACCCCGAGACGTAAGATGTTAAATCTCATAATGCCCAGTAATTTCAAGTTTTGCCCTAGTTCGGAAATGTCGTAGATCCGGGGCTGATTACCCTCATATTAGAAATATGAACGATATTGATGTTAGTGAAGGTAGTTAGGAGAATAACTATGTAAAGCGGGTAGATAATAACATTGAGACGTGGTGGAGGTGATTCGCTGAGGTATATAAGAAGGTGCGTTATTATTTGAGAGGACTTAGTCGTGCTTTGAACTCTTCCGTGGAAACGCTGCCCGAGTGCCGTTAGAATTGTGATTAATCATACAAAGTGTAATCAATAGTGAACAGTAATATAATTTTGCATTTAATGTGTAAAGACTATTAAACTGATTGAATATCCTGACGAAGTTATTTATATTTATTGAACGAAAAGTGATAGTGTCCTTTACATGTGTTTGGAGTTTGATTTCCGGCTTGTAAAATGTTTCTGGTTGTGTATAACGTCCGTGAGTTTTGTGCGTTTTAATTTGGAATAACGAAATAATATACTAATTATTTCCTTGGTAAGTAAATTTTATTTTTATTCTCAGGATAGTTATTTTGAAAGAAACTGTTCGGATTACAAAGTTAACCCTTAACATGGCAAGGCATGAAGCACTTAATCTTCTTTTACTTTTATATTAACACAGTACTAAAAGTAGCTTAGAATAACAGGCAAAAGCAAAAAAAATATGAATATAAAATTCCAAAGTGGTTTTTTGAGTAGTCTTATAAAACGGACTTTGCCGCTTATAGCTGAACCAGGGTGTTAATTATTATGTACTATATAAAGGACAACGCTGGATTAGGGTTAAAAATTGAAGCATAAATATTTATATAAAACTTGTATTATATAAAAAGGAGTAACAAAATCCACCTTATAGGATAAATATCTACTAAGGGGCGACATCTATAGGTATCAGTATTTCCCTTCGGTTCGCGATTGCCTAGCAAAAGCTTGGCTAGAAATTAACCACGGTGTTTCACAATTTCTTACGGATAATGTCAATTTTAAGTGTAAACTGTTTTCATTTAAGTTAGTTGATTCACCTGCGTGCCCATGCTCTACACCTGACAGGGAGTACGAGCAGTCCGCACATCATATCCTTTGGGAGTGTAGTCTCTGGCATGATGAGCGCAACATTATGCTAAACAGTATGCAAATAACATCTGGAGTTGTATACTATATGGATCTTGTAGAGACTAGGAGGAATTTCCGTGCATTCCAGCATTTATGCCATATCAATTATTGGAATCAAGTTTAACAGCTCTCGGACGTTATCGTCCACCACCCCGATCGAGCGACGACGCGACGGCGAGATTTCACTAAAAAGTCGTTTTGGTTTCGTGGTTTTGGCGATCTCAGTATTAGTCCGCTCTTACGGAACTGAGGGACTAGCACGGAAACTTGCGAAAAGTTATTCGAGCTGTCATCGACAACAATTTCGATGAGATTTTAGTACAGCGCCTCTATCGTACGTAAATGAAACTAATATATATGGAATATAGATGTATGACAATATTTAGTTTCTCACGTATCCGCTAGAGATGCCGCTGAGTTTTTCATATAAATATCTTATTAGTGTTAATGCTTGGTGTCTACAAATACGTAATACTGTCGATCTTGACTCACAGGAGAAGACCTGGCATCCTGGTATCCTGGCACTAAGCCGGGATAACGCCAGGTAGAAAGAAAAAAAACAAATAGATAGTTCGATACAAAATTAGGTTTCGAATGATTGTTTGCTTCACAATACAAATTACTAGTTCCGACATGTCGTTAATATTAATTTTATACCAATTAGAAAACTGAAAGTATTTGTAAGTTGCACAAAAACTGGTATTAGCATTGGCGGCGGTGAACACTTACAATCAAGTAAACATCTGCTCCTTTGCCCCACCTTCATAGAAAAATCTATCTTCAGTGTTGCTCTATCAACTAAGTTTCACTTGAATTCAATATCGCCTTGTCCTGATTTCCATTTATTTTACAACGTTAGTCAGATAATAATGTTATTAATATCACATAAAATTTACGAGTACAGTTCAGAAACTAATTAATTGTGGCCAATTTTACCGCACACGAACACTTCAAATATCATGATCATGCTCACAAGTTTTCACATTAAACTATGATGGTTTAATAAAATGCTCATTTCGACAGTCCCTGTGGTGTAGTTGGCTGTGAACCGAGATGCTGTGGGTTCAATTCCCGCACCGATGGGACTAGCTTTTAGTCGCCACTCCGCCTGCGTGAATGTTTCTCCATACGAACATTGAAGCAACATTTTCCCCCTTTACGGGTTGAACTTCAAAATATCCTTTCTACGTCATACAAGGAACTTCTGTGCAAAATATCAGCTTTCTAGGTCCAAGGGTTTGGGCTGGGCGTTGAGGCAGTGTGCGTCAGTCAGGACATTTCTTTTTATATATTTTTATTAGCGTGAGTGACGCGACGAGCACGTCGCTCGCCTGATGGTAAGCGTCATGACTGTCCATAAACAGAAGCAACGCCACACAGAAAATTGAATAAGATAGCACTGCGTGGCACTGAACTGCGCTCGTCACTCAGACACACAAGATGTCTTCTCATAATGCCCAGTAATTTCACTGGCTTTAATGTTCTTTAAACGGGAACACAACAGTGCTTACACACTATGATTGGCGGCAGAAATAGACAAAATTGGGGTAAAAATATAAGAGAAATATCTAAGCTTGTCACAAATATGTATTTATTTATTTAAAACATCATAATATTGTTTATACATATCAAATGAAACGCCACAAAAATTTTACAACGATTTCGTTAATTACACTTACACACTATAATACTTTAGAAATAAGTACATCGATTTAATTTATCTATTTTATTTGGAGATTGATTGGCACGTCCATTTTATTTGGCACTTAATTGAAAGTGACATTAAAATGCACAGGAATTATAATTATACAGCCAAATGCACTTATTATTAAAGGAACTTTTGAAAAATGTTTTGGACGAAATAAATGTTGTTATATTATATCATTATAAATTAATTTAATATGCAAATAATGTTAAGCATCGTTTGTTCGGTTGGTAGCATTGTTTTAACAGACAGGTCAGCGGCGGCGGCCGAATCGGAGGAAAGAGTGTACGACGTCTTGCCGTTTCATGCCGGAGTCAAGGAGTTGAGGGTAGTCGCGAACTAAGGCTGGAAAACAAATAAAACTCATGAATTTCTTTGGTCAAAAACAGCAGAATGTCATAAGATTGTGAGGGATGATTTGTTGGAAATCGCATAAAAACATTATAGGTATAAAATTATTTACTACAAAGTTCGTATCCATAATATCCCATAATATCGGCAGTATGCGGCGATACATCAGGTAAAGCATCAAATTGAAATTCAAATTAGACAGAGAAAGGCACTTAATTTAATAGACGCTGCCGATGTTCGAATTAGTTTAGGTGACGATTAAGCACATCCTTACCTTGGTACTCAGGAACCTGTTCCCCAGCGGCCTCAGCATACAGTTCTAGGAAGGTATTGAGTGCTTGGCAGAATCGTGCAGCACGAGGATCGTCTTCAGCCGCGCCTGCGCAGAGCTGTGCTGGTGCGCACACCGCCGCAGAGACCAGCCAGCACATCACCACGCATACCAGCGCGAAACGGTAGTGTTCTCCTCTGATGAACAAAACGATATTCATTGAATTTATAATGGTAGGGTCATTCTGTAGAGTTCGACAAAAGCGGTTCCACTGTCTTACAAAAACCGACGAGATATAGCAATTAATAACCGTGTAAAAAAACTTGGCTGGGCTGGTAAAGAGAGCGGCGTGGCGTCGCGGTTATCGCTTTCAGAGAGTAAAAGTTGTAAGTTGTAGAGCCACGCTGTACACAGTTTTGTTTACAGCATGACTGGGTTGGCTCAACCCAAAGACTTTAATACTACTAAACAAGCTGCGTGGTACACAGGAATTGCGCTACTAAGTTACGATCAATTGACCGTAACTCAATATTACTATCTCGCTTACTCTCAACTAGAACCCCTCTCGCGCTCCTTGTCTGAGCTATCTAACTCACGCGTTATGTGATGTGGTTTTACTTCTAAACAGCCCGTCTAGTGGTATAAGTTAGTCTTTGGCTCAACCGGATTGTTACCAATGTCTCACAGAAAATCGATGGGATTATTA
This sequence comes from Mimas tiliae, assembly GCA_905332985.1. Lineage (NCBI taxonomy): Eukaryota > Metazoa > Arthropoda > Insecta > Lepidoptera > Sphingidae > Mimas > Mimas tiliae. The sequence goes on along the minus strand of HG995260.1, from coordinate 1,701,963 downwards.
TTATTATATGTTTTATTATTATATGTTTAAACCACACTGGCAGCTATTGAGCTGATGCGTGTGTGTCTTGTGATTTGGAGTTATTATCGAGTCTATTTTTAAAGCAATTTAATGTGGGTGCCATAACATTTTCAGGAAGTTTGTTCCACTCTACGACAACACGGTTTGGTAAAAAGTGTTTCAAGGGATTTAACTTTGACCGTGTTCGACATAACTTTAGTGAATGCCCTCTCAAATGCTTATTTACATTGGGTGTATACAGATCTACAATCTTATTAACATCATAATAGTTATTTACGATCTTATATGTCTCAATAAGGCTGCCTCTCTGTCTGCGGTTTTCAAGAGTCGTGAGGTCAAGTTCCTTTAGCCGTTGATCGTACGACTTGTTTCTCAGTAGTCCAACCATTTTAGTTGCTCTCCTCTGTACGTTTTCAAGAAGTGCAATGTCTTTTAGTAAGGGTCCCATATGACATATGCGTACTCCAGTAGTGGTCATGTAACGGATTGTTGTTGCGTTTCATACTGTGAATGAGATATCCGAAGATAGTCGTCCTTACATTCCCCATTTAATTATTCCTTCATATTAAGGCAACACATCTTTGATTCTAGTGACGCACTATCTCGTTTGCCGGCCTCTACTATATTAAAAATACTTTTAACTAGAAAAGGAGAGCGTGTAGTAATAGTATTATTCTATACTATGATGATATTGATTTTTTCAAATTGTTAAGAAACATTAAATATTAACTATTTAAAATATTGATATAAAATCTAGAGTACTCTGTGCTTCTCTTGGGGATGGCAAAATTTTTAAGAAATCTTTAAGCTCTCTTCTTGGGAAAGAGGTATTAAACTTGCTGTTTGAATCCACGTGATACAGTTTTCTGTATATTATTTAACTAAGAATCTATCCTATATGGCTTTCTAGACTTCGGTCGTGTTGTCTATATATAGGTAGTAGTAACACATAGACAAGAAATAGATCTTGACATAGGGTTGTTGTTAGTTACATACTTAGAGATCATAAATAATTTATTTTATTAACTCGTTAACACCCTAACAGTCACACACATAGCCCTGACCACACAGTAAGATACGAATCTTGTGTCGCGGGTATCGGGAACCACGAGAGACTTGGTCTCAACACCCAGACCCGAAACAAATATTGGTGGATCAAATATTTGTCTTGATATGGCTATCGAACCTGCGGCCTCACGTTTCACAGCCCACGACTCCATAAAGGCTGTCAAATATAATATCTATATATTATTTCTCAAAGGTGTTTTTTAAAATATGTCTAATATATTACGTTACTGACCACTATTGATGGGAAGTATTCGCTAGGGTCCTTGGTAAACTATGATTGGGTTACTCGCCATTTATCGGTTGTTAATGAAGGTACCCAACAATTTACCGCCGGGTAGATTGAAATAATAGGTGTCAAAATAATCTTGGTAGGGTAGATAAACCAGTTGTATGCTTGGTGGGGCGACAGCTGCATTTTAAGAGGGCGCTCCGTCATTGAGAGCAGAGTGCTCTCTAGGGTTGTGGTCTGTCTTCGATCATAAATATGGCCTGTAAAGCAGTAACATTGTAAGAGTGACCATTTAACCCTTAGTTGAATTGATAGCCGTCGTTTTGTATTCTATAAATAATACTCGTTTTAAGTAACTCTTTAAACTATATTATAAATGTGAATGATTGTATGTTTATTAATCAATCACAGCGTAACGGTTAAACCGTTTTGGATACAACTTGGCATTTATGTAGATCATGACCTAGTTTAGTACAGGCTATATTTTTTCTCGAAAATACATTCACAAGAAGCTGCGAGAAAAAGGTAGTATAACACTTTATAATCACGTTTTTATTTGTCATCCATTATTCTTAAGACCCTTTACTCCTTGACCCTTATCTCAACACGAGAACTGGTGTTGTATTACAAAGAAATATTAACATAAAAGCGGGATCCTGGCCTTTAGGTACTCGCCTATCGAATTCCAGGTTAACAAGGGAAAATAGCGTCTGCGAGTTTTCTTATAACTGATGTAATGCGAATTGAGATTGTAAAAGTGAGGTTAAAAAAGTAAGGTACATACTTAGTAAGTAAATTGTTACATTCGCTGTACATACTCGTAGTTATGTACAGTATTTTTTGTAAATAGGTACTACAATATTTAAAATTAGTTTGCGTAAACTTTAGGCAGAACTACCAATTTATTTATTTCTTGACGTTTCGTCGGAGTTGCATTGATTTGTGGTCACAGATTGGCTTAACTTGTTCTTAATATTACAGTAAGTAAATTATAGACAAATTTATATCATTGTAAAGAAAGTGGATTCTTTTTAAATTCATACTAAAATATCGGGTATCTAAGCTTAAGCCTGTATCCCCGGAGAGGTGCAACCAGTTATGTAACCTACGTAGTGCCGAAATTATTACCGTCCCATTGTGGTAAGGGGCGAGCCAATGATAATTGGTATCGAAAACTCAAATACCAATTAGTAATCACAAATTCCCCGACATGGAACACGAACCCAGGAGTGGATGGTTTCTCCATAGTATTTTAGTATTTACAAGAAATTCCTGATATAGAATCCCTATTCACGGCTTAATCTATACCTATATATAAAAGCGAAATACCACTGACTCACTGATTCATCACGATTTCTCAAAAACTACTGAAGCTGGGGTCATGAAATTTGGTCAGATGATAGTTTGTGTAATGTAGACGTCAGCTAAGAACGGATTTTTGGAACTTTACATTTTAAGGGGGTAAAAGAGGGGTTTGTCCGTTGTATGCAACTTTATTATGGAAGGGGATACGACTGTGAAATTGAGCCCAAACACTGCATTATTAAAAATAATGAAATATGAGGGTCATATTTTTCGAGAATTCCACTTACAAAAGGGGGGAGGGGAGGTTGAACTTTGTATGGAACGGAATACGACTGTGAAACTATGCACGAACTTTGCTTATGATAATTAATGAAATGTGATTCTCATTTTTGCGAAATTTTATTTGGAAATGGGGGGAGGAGGGGTTGATCTTACTCAATCACTGATTAATCACGATTTCTCAAAAACTACTGAAGCTGGGATCATGAAGTTTGGTCAGATGATAGTTTGTGTGATGGCGAGGCGTACTAGAAACGGATTTTTGGAAATTCACATTTTAAGGGGGTAAAAGGGGGTTTGAATATTGTATGAAACTTTTTTATAGACCGGAATACGACTGTGAAACTATGCACAAATATTGCTTATCATAAATAATGAAATGTGATTCACATTTTTGTAAAATTCCACGTGAAAAAGTATTTATTTTAACTTTTAAACAACTTAACCGATTGGGGTCATATTCACACCGTACATTTGTTTTGTAGAGACAATGGTTTATAACTATATATCATCACGCTACGACCTATGGGAGCGGAGCAGTAATCTATATATAAAGCGAAATACCACTCACTCACTGATCGATTAAAACACGACATTGATATTGAGTACAAATATTACTTACTAAAACTTTGAGACACGTTTCATATATTTGTAAACTTCAACTCACTAATGGAGAGGGCTTGTTGAATTTTTGGATGTTTGTAGATCAATCATGCTTTAAAGGCTGAATGGATTTGAGTAAAATTTGGCATACAGGTAGACCAATACATGAATTAGAACATAGGCAACTTTTACCCTAGATAAAGACATTTACGCGGGCGGAGCCGCGAGTAACTGCTAGTATTTTAATATATCTATCTCAGTAAATGCCGAACATAGAATATTTCATACGAAAGTTATTTTGTAAAGAGCCAGTGGCGGCTATTTATTTAAATGCACACAAGAGATAGGTCTAAATTAATTCAGTGTCAACATACTTATTTCACTGTTTATTTGCTGGCGTATTTTTTTGGAATATATATAAACATGTAGGAATAGTTTAGAATAAGTTTAAAAAGCGCTATTTATCAGGATTTGTTTAGAACACGAGTCAAACCATCAGAAGTTTTCAGGAATCAATAAACAATGTTTTAGAACTAACCTAAACCAATTCGCAAATTCACAAAGATGTTTGTGATCTGAATATTTTTTTAGTTTCTGACTCAACAGTGACTTCACTGACCAGATAAGTGCAACGCAATCATGTGAATTATGCCGGCCTGCCAAATTGCATCCCATAAATACCTAAAACATTTTTATTATTATTATTCATAAAATATAAAGTTTAATAAATCAAAGAGCATATATCGATAATGTTGTTTAAAGAAGAAACAGAGATGTGATTTAAAAATTATTGTCAAACTACGTTAGTGTTTTTATGAAACATCATAGTAATAAATCTAGTCAGTCTAAAGAACAGACTTGTCTAACCGTTGTAATTGACCGAGAATTAAACCTCAGGGCTCGAACCTAGAGCGTTAACTATCAAGCACGATAACAATTAAATTCAATTGATTTGCGACTTACGAGTATATGAACCAACACACACTATACAAAGCGTAAACAACTATTTATATCTATTTAAAGTAAACAAACGAAATATAGTATTCTCCTTAGATACCTATTACATAATTTAAAAAAAAGTATGCATGTTGTGTAATCTGTTGTCACAAATAAATTACTTTATTTCTTTCTTCTTGCTATTTCTTTTTCAAGTAAACACATCACACTTTCTGTAAGTTATTCTAAGAGTATTCCCATATCATAATTCATTTATGGAGCCAATCTTTTAAATCCGCGTCCTTCCCCTAAGCAAACATTTTGAAAAATTCAAATGCATTACTTCCCTAAAAACTACGTGTCTGCACAAGTATATTTTTCATAAAGATTAAAGATTTTATTGGTTAATACCGCCGCGCCGGCCGAGCAGTAAGCTGCCCGCAAACAAGATCCGATATTCGCTAATCTATCCCTTGGTAAAGCACAATAACTCAAACTTTATCGTTCAGACTATTTTTATGCTCAAATATTTATGATGTAAAAAGGAATAAATCTTGTTTGCGATTATGCTTCCACTATTTCTACTTATGGTTTTCTGGTAATGAATTAATCCAACATTTGCAATACATACCTATTTTACATTGTTCATTCGTTTAGAAAGCATTCATTAATATTTATTTTCAATGGTAGAGCCATGCTATATAGTTCTTTCTGCAGCATGAATGGTACCGATCGGGGTATATCCTACTATTATAAATGAACGTTTGGATGTTTGTGAGTTTGTGAATTTAGATGTTTCTTAGTCAATCATGCCCAGGTGAACGGTTTTGGATCAATTTTTGGCACACAGGTAGACCAGATTTGCTCGCGGTTCCGCCCGCGTGAACGACTTGTTCCGGGATAAAAAGCAGCGTGTCCTACTCCAGGTCAGGTCTACCTATGTTTTATTTATATCATAGGTCGGCAAACGAGCAAGTGGGTCACCTCATGGTATGTGATCTCCACCGTCCATGTACGCCCACAGTACCAAAATAATTATAGGCGCGTTGCTGACCTTAAAGGAAAGGGATAATTACGGGATTGTAGAGGGGAGGGGGATTTGGGCCTCCGGATATCTCACTTACCGTCCGAAACGCCGCAGCAAGCTGCTACTTTACGCCAGTTTTTTTGTAAGACAATGGTAACGACCCGGACGAGCCGGCCCATTCATGCTGTAGACAAAAGTGTCTGCAGTGTGGCTCTACCATTCAAAAATATGTGCCATATTTCATGCATAACAATTTTGCCGTTAAGGCATGATTGACAAACTTCCAAATTCACAAACTCACAAACATCCAAGCTTTCACATTTATAATATTAGATGGTTGGATAGTAGGGTCAATGACAATTTTGAATAACTTGTCATAAAGTGCGTCGACGCTTCCATAACATTTCGCCACACTCGGAGGCGTGGCTTTGACACATTTGTTACGCTAATGACTGGTATGCACTGGCATTTTGTCGTGTACACCCGTAAAATACTTTTAGTATAACGGTGATAAGTTCCGGGTATCGAAGCGGATCGCTCCGTGACATTGAGTAGTAATATTTGACAAGTCTTTAACTTTTACACTTGAGTTTGTCACGTGTTTAGTACTGTCACGCCTCTCAGTACGGCGGAATGTCACAAGTAAAACCGCACTTATCGGTGTAGAATACGATTAGATATACAAGGTTAGTCAGAAAGGGTGTACTAAGCCGTGGCTAACTTAAACTATCGCTGATAAGGATTCCAACCATGTATATATATTGTAAAAAAAATTGGTTCACACAAAGAACTGTTTAAATTATTACAAAAAACAATGCCCAGCGCTGTGCGAGATTTATAAGCTCACAATTTGGCGGGAAGATATAAAGGAACCACACCACTGCGCCGGATATAATTGAAAATACAGCTGATCGTAGGCGTATGTGCATAGTTTATAAACAATATATACAAACATACGCACTCACGCCTGTTATCCCCGAAGGGGTAGGCAGAGGTGTAACCTGTACACCCACATTTCGCCGAGCGTATCTCCGTCCCTTATGTGATAGGGGGCTAGCCTATCGCCATACCGGGCACAAATTCCAGACTCCGAGCTGATACTGAGCATTTCGTAATAGAAAAACCCAATACCACTTTACCCAACCCGGGGATCGAACCCGAGACCTCGGCTTTGGCCTCAATCGTAACGCGTACGCATTACAACTGCGCCACCGAGGCAGTCAACAATATTTAAACAGCAATATCTCAAACTATTGGATTTATTGAAAAAGTTAAAAGTACAAAACCTGATCAGAAATATAGGCATCTTTATGTCCTTTCAGCCTATAGTACACCTTTTCCGAGTAACCTTGTATATATGACTAGAGGCATACGAGCAAGTGGGTCAGCTGATAATAAGTGATCACCACTGCTGATGAACATCCACAATTACAGTAGAATCATGGGCACGTTGCTGATCTTTAAGAAAGGGATGATTAAGGCATTGGGATTAGGAAGGGGATTTGAGCATCCGAATACCTCATTCACCAAGCTGCTACTTCGTCGGTTTTCAGAGACAGTGGTAACAACCCGGACGAGCCGGCGCATTCATGCTGTAGACAAAACTGCCAACACCGTAACTCTACCACTAAAGAAAATTTTCTCAAGAATTCAGCAACACCCCATATCTATTTAAATGTACGTCTAATAACAAAAACCAATATCGCTATTGAGCAAGTATTACATACATTCCACAGAAACAAAGGTCTCTTGAACGTCCCGCCGAATTCCAAGTTTCTTTTTCATTCCTCGAATACATTTCCAATACGTTGAATGGAATTAAACATAATGCAATCGCTAAAAGAATATGTGGTCGTTGACCATTTCTTTTTCATGACGCTCTTTTGATGGGTTCACTCTGATTTATTTAAGTTGATAAATCGCATATGATTTAAAACGTTCAAACAGAGATATAATCAAATTGATCAATTAAGTGATTTCTTAGGTTTACGCGAATATTACACATTGAAATAAAACTAGTTTATACGGATTTTATCGCGGTTTATTTTTTTTATTTTTTTTTTCGAGACGTCCTACACCTCAGTCTCTCCCCTGACCACGAAGGCTGAAAAGCTTTCGAAACGTCGGGACTAAAATAAAAATTAAACCGCGATAAAATCCGTATAAACTAGTTTTATTTCAATTGATCAATTAACTTTATTTTATTAGCTTGAGCGACGAAACGAGCAGGTCGCTCGCCACGTCTGCCCATAAACAATAGCACCATCATATAGAGCTTTGAATTACAAAGCACTGCATGGCATTGGACTGTGCTCGTTACACCGAGATATAAGATGTTGTCTCGGTGCGGGAATCCAACCCGCGGCCTCTCGCTTTACAGCCGGCTACACGCCCACAGCGCCACGGAGGCAACGCTATTCGATGCATGAGGATAATTAGTCAAAATTCTCACCCTATGACAGGTGTTCAAATCCCAGTGACTCGAGAAAAAAATCACTTTCTTTCCATTTAGTCATATAATACGTATATCATTTGTAAGTGTAGATCGTCGGTACGGCAAAATATCTCATTATGTCGGAACAAAACGTTATCGCTACGTGAAACAGGTCTGGCGATTTTTTAACCGCCATTCCTGGAACATTGGACTGGTTTCGGGAATAACGCCCTAACTTTGTGTTGTCGAAACTGACTTTTTGCAGCATTTTCAATTTCATTTAACAAAACCTACGATTTTCATTAAATAATATCGATAGATTAGTTTCTACTAAAACATACGCACCCACGCCTGTAATCCCCGAAGGGGTAGGCAGAGGTGTAACCAATACACCCACATTTCGCCGAGCGTATCTCCGTGATAGGGGGCGAGCCTATCCCCACCGGGCACAAATTCCAGACTCCGGGCTGATAGTGAGCTTTTTGTAATAGAAAAAAGTTCTAATTTCTACTATGTAAATTAAATATAAGTAATTGACAAACAGAAAATAATGCTACAAAGTGAAATATATCACTATCGATAATCTTCAGACGATTTTTGAATATAATAGATTTCAGACACTACATTGATTGATTCATAAATATACATTTAGGAATAGGTAGTTGATAAGATTTGTGTTATTTTGTGTCGAGTAAAGCTATCGTCACTATTTACGTTGGAAGAAGCCCAAAACTAATAAACTTCGAGATCATTGCGACTTCAAAAAGGAAGAAAACACCTAACGGACCATTAGTAGGGGAGTTGAAACAAATCAGTTACTGTTAATGATGCTATGCAATTTGAAGAGAATTCCGACTTGAAATTAAGCCTTGAGGTTAAAGTTTTGCTTTTTTACCTCTCCCGGAATTGCCAAGTGAAATTAAAAGTAAGCACGGAATGGGAGGGAAAATAATTTAAATTCAGAAGGGCATGCACTTTTTTTAACTGATTGATGAGGCAAAGGTATAATAATTATACATTAACCATTTAGGTCCCTATATATATATGATAATAAATTAAATAATTATTTAAAATCTTTAAATTTTAATGCCTTAATTTATTTTAGTTGCCTTTATTTCCATATCCCCACTATATAATAATAAAGCTGCCTCTGGTTATAAACAATAGGTTACTAAAAACGACAAAATGCAATTTTAAAAACTTTGTCGAAGATCCCAAAAATATATGCGTAGTGTCGGAACTGCCCTCAAATAGGATTATTCAAATTTTACTATAAACGAAATTCAAAATTGTCCCCGTTTTAGTAATTTGAGCCACGTTTTTATTTCATATTTCTTTTAATATTGGCATTTTGTCATACAAACCACTATGATTTGTTCTTTGCTTGAATTTAATTTGTTAGTCAATTTCAAACGAATATTTTTGTGGGGTTAGGTTTACAGACCTTTTTTACCCCTTTCGCATGGGGGGGGGGGGGGTATCCAAAAGCGGGATGCCCCTAAAAGAAAAAGATGTTATAACATAATAATATGTATAGTCGCGAAATAGCAATAAGATGAGCCTTCCTAATCCTTAACATACTATTAGGTTTTTATTAAAATAACGTCAGCTACATTTATTAGCCTGAAAGACGTGACGGGCAGATCGCTCGTCTGTTAAGCGTCGCGCCATAAATAATAGCAACACCACTCATTACTTTGATTTATAAAACAGCTCGCGGCTCCGCCCGCATGAACGACCTTTTCCGGGATAAAAAGTAACATGTCTTAATCCCGGGCATGGTCTACCTGTGTGCCAAATTTCATTCAAAAATGTTCAGCCGTTAAGGAGTAATTGACTATTAAACATTCAAATTTTCCAATTTATAATAGTAGTAATACAGCACGGCATTGTGCTCGACACCGATAATTTCACTAGCTTTAATGTCTTTCAAAACGAACCACTTTCGATGGTCATAGGTGAGAGAGGTCATGTTTCTTCGTGTCCACACACCTGTCACATCAATTCCAGTAAACCAGGATTAACAATGGCACGCATTTTGGTGACATCGAGCAGTGACGCTCGGCGAGTCTATGAAATGGTAAATTGTCTTTGTCCCGCAACGAAATTAATTAAATAGAAAGTTATGGAGGAGATGGAAAAATAAGTTGATTACTTATTGATCCTACCATCTTACTTCTATTATAAATGGGAAAATTTGGATGTTTGTTAGTTCATCACACCGTAACGGCTCAATAATTTTTGATGAAATTTGGCACACAGGTAGACCATTATCTGGATTAGAACATAGCGTACTTTTTATCCCGGAAAAGCCTATCACGAGGACGGAGATGCGAGCGAAAGCTAGTATTTAATACAAAAAAAAATAGCGTGGCCGTTAAGTCAAGATGCGACTCCTCATTGCATTTGTAATATGGTAGAGCCACGCTGTCCGAGTGGTAGAGCCACGCTGTAGACAATTTTGTCTACAGCATGAATGGGCCGGCTCGTCCGGGTCGTTACCACTGTCTCACAGAAAACCGGCGTAAAGTAGCAGCTTGCTGCTGCGTTCGTACGGTGAGTGAGATATCCGGAGGCCCAAATCCCCCTCCCCTTCCCAATCCCTTATTATCCCTTTCCTTTAAGGTCGGCAACGCGCCCATAATTCTTTTGTATTGTGGGCGTACATGGGCGGTGGAGATCGCTTACCATCAGGTGACCCACTTGCTCGTTTGCCGGCCTATACTATAAAAAACAACAAAAATCGGAAACATTGTATAAACGAATATCTATTTTTGGTGTTTTTAACGTTTACAAAGACTGCATCTGTATTCCGTGTAACTTAAACATAACAGATGTCAGTGGGTTCAAAGAAATCTCGTGGAGCAGATACTGGTTACCGAAATATGTTTCTGGGAAATATTGAGTCCTACACCTCACAACCTCCTTGGCGCAGCGGACGCGTATCTGGCTGTGAAACGGAAGGCCGCGGATTCGATCCCCGCACTGAGACAAATATTTGTGTGATCCAAAAATATTTGTTTCTAGTCAGTGTTGTGCGACCGAAAGTCGTAGTTCCTGATACCCACGATACAGGTTAACCTAGTGTGGGGTCAGGACTATGTGTGTGACTGTTGGGTGTATTTATTTATTATTAATGCTTATTAATAACAGACTAGTATGCTACTATCATAAATCAAATAAACGAGGAAGTAATTGACATATAATGCACAATAATATTATAAGATATTAGGTACACTATCTTCGACATAAACTATTATTTTATATGTCTGACGCATAAACACAGCCGATAGATCTTAGAAAATATTTTTGCTTCAAACAGATACCTTTCATTTCAAAATTTTGAAAATATTTTGTAGCCGTACGTTGCGCTTGGAGGTAGTGAGATCAGTTAATGTAATTTTTGAATGATAGTTCCGGGATATATTGTGTGTAAAAGCCTCTGTGACGCAGTGGGAGAATAGCCGGCTGTAAATTGAAAGGCCACGGGTTCGATTCCCGTACCGAGACAAATGATCCACAAATATATGTTCCAAATCTGAGTGTTTTCTCCGCAGAGAAGTTGACGTCAACCAGGCGGCCGGTCGTTAAAACTACAAACCCAATCTTTCTGTAACATGTGTTAAAAAGCATGTTGCGCTGACCCCACTGCGAGTGGGATAAGGTCAGGTGGAAGAAGTTTCGGGATATATTGAAACTAAACTCCTGGAAATTAACTAGGTCTTTTAGTAGGAATCAAAAGTTGTGTATAAATTTTATCTCTTATAAACGGGACATCTTGGTTGGTAGGTCTTGGTGTCAAACAAGGGGCTAGTTCGACCCATAACAACATAGGTCCATATTTAGGTATTTTATTAGTCTTCAAAACTTACATGACATTCATCAATCCAAAAAAAAACCACAATTTTGCAAAACACACTCACGACATTTCATAATTCATTATATTTAAATCACTATATTTTAAATTAGTGTTGCGCGATATTATTAATTCAGTTATCGAGAGTTGAATGACATGGTGACGTCGATGCGTCGACGCAACGCATCGACCGGCTACTGGAGGCTGGGTGGGACACGCATTCAATTTATCTCTCGTGTCCTCAACGTAGATATGGACTTGGGATCGATAAATCGTTTTGTACAGTTTTAAAACGGCAATAAAGTAGTCTTTCGAATGCTTTGTGTAATTTCTAACTAAGTACCTATGCCAAATACGAAATATAAATCGTAGGTTTTTAGTAAAATGTCATTTAAAATAAAGTTTTTTCTTTGAAAAACTTCAAGTTTTAATTTTGGCTTTATCAACATGATGTAGGTATTATATTATTGTCTGACAAGTATCATTATAATTTAAATTAAATACTAAAATAAAGACGATAAATCCACTTGAAAAAGATTTCACCAGTAAGCGCCAAAATGTAAAATCGTAAGTAGGTACACAAAAGAGATTTTTAGACAATACTACAAACAGAAAGCTTTCAAATATATCTGTCGACTACAATTTTTTAATCAAATGTATCCCTGACACAGCAACTAAGGTAGACAGAGCGACTAGCGAACCCACAGTTCACCGAATTTATATCTGTCCTATGCTGTGTTAAAGGGCGAGCATTTCCATACCACGCAAAAATTAAGTACACCGGGTAACTCTGTATTTTTCGACTCCAAAACAAAAACACAAATTGTGATTGTGACTTGGGATTTATTCCTCAGACCGTACAATTTTTAACCTCATTAGCTCAATGAGGCGATATTTAAAAAATATCGATGTTTTTTACGCCCTTGTATCATCACTAGGCTATGCGTACGTGCAAATTCGCACGCAAATGGTCTATTAAAACGCGGGCTAAATTCTATTTCGATGCGGAAAGCTACCCGAATATAAAGACCCATTCAACTTTAAACCTTACCCCATTCAGTTACGGTCTTAATATAAAAAATATACGAAACGCATGTTCCCATTGCCAAATCTGCAGGGTGCTCATATGAGTTGTGTGTGAGGAAAGTAAAAATGATATTGAATCTTATCGCTTTGTGTTAAAGCTCAAATTGGTTGAATTGGAAAGTTTAATAAAGAAAAAACTTTCTGAATCAAGCAGAGATGCTAAGCCTCCTTTTTTTGCTTAATAATAAGTCTTAAATCCTGGTAAGCTTATCATTGCGTCTATTTGAGGTTTGGAGTTTGAGGGAAGTAATGTTTTTTGGGGCACTGCACTGCATAGTAGACAGTTCTGTCTACAGTATGAATGGGCTGGCTCGACCGGGTCGTTACCACTATCTCACAGAAAACTGAGTTAAAGTAGCAAAGGAGATCACTGAACATAGGCAATAGGGTAAAAACTCCAATCATGGACAACCAAATGTGTGAATCGAAAACACAACTTGTCGTCTCATTGATATCATCGTTCTTAGGCTGAACACCTGGTGAAGTCCTGGGTTGAAATCCAAGGCCGGCAATCTAATAAAGGAGACCAATATATTTTACTATGTCTTTGCTCTCTTCCCTTCTACCATGTGCTCTTTGTTTTTTAATCTGTCAAATTATAGTTTTCACTCTCTATATGAGACGCCGTGAGTTTGATTATCTAGCAAAGGAACATGTTTTCGGTGATCCACAAATATATTTAGTAGTTGCTGATACCCACCACTCAAGACTTCTATCTTAGAGTAGGGTCAGATATATGCGTGTGATTATGGTATCGTTTACCCTATTTTTTCCCTCCATTTTAGACAAGCTGCCAAGCAGCATTATTGTGTTTTGGTATGAAGCCAGCCAGCGAAATTTCTGGACACTATTAGACTTAACATCATAATGATATTTTGAAATTTAAAGTCCTAAGTGGTGTTGCTTCTGTAGGGCAGACGTGGTTACCATCAAGCAAGCGACCTACTCGTCTTGTAATTCAAGCAAATAAAAAAGACCAAACAACAATCTCGTCTTTCTTCCATTTATCCAAACAATTTACTATCTAAACAGTTATCGGCGGAGTACGTTTAAATTAACTACAATTATCTCGGTGCTGCAGTAATTTTACTCCGAGCGGTCACTTGGTGTTTAATTGAAAAACTGCGCGCACTATTACACACTGCGCTGTACAATTTGTGTGATTACCTCTGATTTAATATATTGTTAACTAGTGATAGGACGAAACAGTTCTAAGGCAATTTTACTTGCAGAAAATATGACTTTGGTACACTCTGTTTTTAACTGACCTTGAAAAAGGAGGAGGTTCTCAGTTAAGCGTATATTTATTTTTTATGTATATACATCGATTTCTCCACCAATTGTGGACCGATTTTGTTGGATTAAATTACATTCGATAGTTTGGCTGTGATGTGGCCCCCATATAAATTTTGTTAAGATCTGATGGAGTACGGAGTTGGAGTACTGGAAAGCACAGTAGAAGCGCAGCACAGAATAACTATACTTACCACAATGTTATTACGAAAAGAAACGTGTATGTCAAGAATTTCAAATATTACTTCAAAACCAGAATTGCCGTGAGTGTACTGCAATCTGTCGCGTTTATTTTTACTCCATACTCCATCATCAGATCTTAACCAAATTAAATGGGACCAGCCTTCCTTCAAACCCTATCGAATACAAAATAATCATTAAATTTGGTCCACATTTATCGGAGATATAGCATAACATATTGCATTACAGACAGAACTGCTTTACTATACATGCGTTTAATGAAGTTTCTGATAGGGTTGATATAAACTTGTTTGTTACCAGTATCTCTCAACTCAAAAATACCTTGACGAAGGAATATTTTTGTACGTAATATTTATATTTGTTTTTCATTTGGTTTTTTAACTGTTTGTGAAAAGTTGTAAATGACCTTTTTAAATGTATCCTGTATTATCTATTGTAAATGCTAGCTGTAAGTTTTCTGAACAAATAAAAATTAAATTAAAAATACACAACTTAGACTAATAGAAGCCTAATCCTTTTTGAAGTTGGTTAAAAAAATACAAAAGAAAAGTCAGCATAAACAACTAATAGTAACTTAGTACCTAAATAAAAACCGGGAAGATAGTGAATAGCAAAATAGACGTAAATTACTTCTTGGGCCGAATATCGTACCAGAGACTATTAAATTATAAATGCGTTCGGACATCGTATATTTATCTCTATGGTATGAAGTAATATCCGTACTTCATTATCTATCAGTAAATTTACATACATGCATACGCACTCACGCCTGTAATCCCCGAATCATTTCGTCGAGCGTATTTCCGTCCCTTATGTGATAGGGGGCGAGCCTATCGCCATTCCGGGCACAAATTCCAGACTCCGGGCTGATAGTGAGTATTTCGTAATAGAAAAACCCAATACCACTTTACCCGACCCGGGGATCGAACCCGAGACCTCAGTGTTGACCTCAATCGTAACGCGTACGCATTACAACTGCGCCACCGAGGCAGTCGAGGCACCAGATACTATTAAATTATAAATGCGTTTGGACGTCGAATATCGTCGCTTAGCTAACACCGTGTATTTTGAAAATTGGTCATGTGATATCTTCATTGGATATTTTTTTTGGCTCGTATCCAATAAATTTACACATAAGTTAAAATTAATCATACAAAGCACGTTAATCAAATAGTTCTGTCACCGCGCAACTCATTGGTTCATCACACATGTTCATAAAAGATATTCAGTTTTATGTCTCTCCTGAAAACTAAGCCAATTTAACTTGCGCGGTGTTGTTAGCTAAGCGACGATATTTATCTCTATGGTATAAAGTAATATTCGTACTTCATTATCTATCAGTAAAGTTGGGTAAACATAAACTATTATTAACTAGAGATATTCTCGTGGCAAAGTTTGAGTTTGTTGATTTTCTGAGTGGCTCTACGCTGTAGTCAGTTTTCTCTACAGCAGGAATGAGTCGGCTCGACCGGGTCGTTATCACTGTCTGACAGAAAACATTGTGTCTTGGTGCGGGAATCGAACTCCTAGCTCTCGCTTCGCAGACGGCTACTTTAATAAGAAAAAAAAGAAAAGCAAGGCCTACAAAGAAGGGGATCTTGTTTGTATCAAAAGAACCCAGTTTAGTACGTGTATGAAACTTAAAGCAAAGTATTTGGGTCCCTACAAGGTCACTAAAGTTAAAAGAAATAACCGGTATGATGTGGAGAAAGCGGATCCACAGGCTGAAGGACCTAAAAGGACCACTCCCTCTTCTGACTACATGAAACCATGGTCAGATTATGCCATCACTGGCATCAGTGAAGAATGATAGGTAAGTTTGCATTTATTTGTTGATTGTTGATGTATGAAAGATGATGCATGAGTGGTTACTTGTTTGTTTCTGCCCTAATCTTGTTTTATTAGGATATGTTGTTTATGTTTTGTACCTGTGTACTCTTATGTAGGAAAATATGCTTTTATGAAAAAAAATTATAGTTAAAAACCTAATATTGTAAGTTAATAGCTAATAATAGTAATATTGTAAGCCAAATATTAAAGAGATGATGCAATATGTACCTAGCTATTACATAATAAGATTGTGATGTAATTAGAATCTTTGCTTTAAGTAACCATTTGTTCTGTCAAAAGAAGCTTTATATTAGTGTAACATTGTGGTATGAAAGTATGAATAAATGATGATGTCTGAGGGTAGACAGTAAGGTAGGACGGCCGAGTGTAGGATTGTATGAATGGCAGAATAACTAATAGGATAGTAATGATTGAGTGAATATAGTGAATGAGTACGAATGAACGAGGGAATGAGCGGAAGTGTGGAAGGGAAGAAGATGGTGGTTGAACTTGTGAGTGAAGACGTGTCGGATAAGATATTAAGATTTTATTTGCTAATTGTGCTGATTTTGTAGTAAAGACTTGTTGAAAAACCTGTATTTTTATCCTCGAACCCTACAGAAATATAAAATAATAAAATCCGAAATATAAAATAGTAAAATCCGAAATATAAATCAATAAAATCCGAAATAAACACGACTAACTCCAGTCGTTCGAATGGTGTCCACCTACGAAACACGTGTTTTTATTAATGAAGACAAACATCCCTTATAAAGGACCAAATTAAAACTGATCGGTACAATATCCTCCAGCGAACAGCCCCTACATAGCAAACAAATTGTCCCTCAGGATGCCAGTTCATTTCTTTATATATTTTTAATGTTTGGCTTCAATGTAAGCAGTGGCATTTTGAGTGGTAAAGCCACGCTGTAGAAAGTTTTGTCTACAGCATGAATGGGCCGGCTCGTCCTGGTTGTTATCACTCTCACAGAAAACCGGCGTAAAGTAGCAGCTTGCTGCTGTACTGTGAGTCAGATATCCGGAGGCCCAAATACCCCTCCCCTTCCCAATCCCATAATTATCCCTTTCCTTTACGGTCAGCAACGCGACATGATTCTTCTGATATTGTGAGCGTTCATGTCCAGCTCGTTTGCCGGCCTAAGCTATAAAAAAAAGAATTTGGGATGGCATAAGGTTCGTGCGCTATTGAATTTGCTATTCAAAAATCCCAGGTCATTGTTATTAATGCTAAAATAATGTTAAACGTACAAGGATGTGCGTTAAACTTTCAACGCTTTCAGAAATCTTCAACGTGCCCTGCATACCTCTTTACGAATAGTTCTAATGTTCTACCTTGGTCAGTGACCTTTAAACTTCAAAACTAAGTCCGGAAAGTTATTGAAGAAGTTTTTAACGGTGAAGGAAGATATTGTGAGAAAACCTGTATACCCAAATCTCCATTAGAATTTCGAATTTATTTATATAACCATATTATCATAATAGCTGTAAGCCCCCCAAATATAATAAAATAAATAAAATTAAATTACTAGATGGTAGGTCGAGGAACCCGAGGGTCGAGGATGCGAAACCGTCTGGGTTGGTACCACCGCTTTGTCTATTTCTGCCGCCAAGCAACGTCTAAGTATTGTAGTATTTTGTGTGAAGGACATTGAAGCCAGTAAAATTACTGGGCATTATGATATTTAACAACATCTGCCTCGGAGTGAAGAATGCAGTGCAATACCATGCAGTGATTTGTAATTTCAAAGTTGTCGAGGTATTGCTTCTGTTTATGGGCAGGAGCTTACCATCAGGCGAGCGACCTGGTCGTTTCATCATTCAATATATCAAAAAGAAAATGGTCAATAAATGCTAAAAGTAAATAAAGAAATACCTTCTATTTTTAAGCCCGCCTTTGACCTTACACTTTTAAATAGTTAATAGTATAGTTGATCTGTCGGCGTTCTAATAAAACCGTGTGATTTGGGATGCGACGCGAGTGCGACGCACAGACGGACAATTTGTCGACATTATACAGACAGGTGGGCTTTGTTACATTTATTAAATCAATCCTGTATGGCCAGTGAATGCTAAATTCCAACTGAATAGAAATCAATGGTTTAAATGTCATTGGATTGGGGATTTTGCGTATAAAAAAGGGGTATTTTTATCAGTCATTTAACAGATGATAGTTTTTTAATGGTAAAGGACGGCCAACATGCAAGTTGTCATCTGATGGTAAGTGGTCTCCACCGCCCATGAATATCCACAGTATCTGAAGATTCATGACGCGTTTAAAGGAAAGAGATGATTAAGGTATTCTGAAGGGGAAGGGGGTTTAAGCCTCCGGATATCTCACTGACCGTACGAAACGCAACAGCAAGCAGCTACTTCACGTAGTTGTTATATTAGATTCTACTAGTAGCGTCGGCCGCGTGAAAATCTCTGTTGGATGGAAATTTATGAACCTGACTAGCTTTTACTCCCAGCTCCAGCATGACTCTTTATCCAGAACAATTCCCATTTGGTGTATGAAAATTGTACGCGAAATACATATTTATTAATTAATTGTTTTTAGGAATACTCCTACGAAGTTTGGATTCGAAATGTAATTTAATATTGTTTCTCTTAACAAACTTTGAACCTTGAAACTCACACCTTTAGCGGTTAAATTTCAAAATACGTATACATACATACGCACTCACGCCTGTAACCAGTACCTACACCCACATTTCGCCGAGCTTATCACCGTCCCACGATTTGATAGGGGGAGAGCCTATCGCCATACCGGGCACAAAATCCAGACTCCGGGCTGACACTGAGCATTGCGTAATAGAAAACCCAATACCACTTTACCCGACCCGGGGATCGAACCCGAGACCTCAGCCTTGGCCTCAATCGTAACGCGTACACATTACAACTCCGCCACAGAGGTAGTCATTCAGAATTTCAAAATATACTTATTCCTTTAACAGATCGTAAAGAGAACCTCTGTGCAAAATTTCAGCTTTCTAGGTCCATGGGTTTAGGGTGGGCGTTGATGACTCAGTCAGATGAGTCAATTGTCCCAATCCCACACTAAGACACAAGTCATAGGTATCATTCATAAAAGATTTATGTTGTCATATCCACGTCCAAAACCAATATTTATCCCGGTACGGGAATCGAATCCATGACTTGGTTTTACTGCGAGCTACTCTCTCCACAAAGGCCATCAAAATATACTCTTTGATGTTATAAAGCAAGGGTGCGCCTACCAAGATAATCTTTTGATTTCCACTCGGGATTTCCAGACCACTGACTCATATTCTGTTACAATATTTTGAATGTAAATATACATATCCCGATTTGAAAGACAGATCTATTCAGTAAGTCTCTCTTGATGGTAGCGCCCCGACTGCCCATAAATAGTAGCAACCATAGACCAAAGAAGTGCATGGCGCTGCACTGATCTTTGGTGATTTGACATACTCCGTGATCTGATTTATCAAGTCTAATGTCCAGTCATTTCAGCTTTAATGTCCTTCAAACCGGAACACAACAGTGCTTGTATCTCCTGCTAGGTAGAAATAAACAAAGTGTTGGAACCTGCCCAGAAGAAATCTGGTATCGGAGAGACTTGCCAACTAGTGAATGATCACAAACGCTTGTAGATAAAATTAGAGGCTTATGTCTTGTAGGACATGTTCATAAATTTTTAAATCAAATACATTTTTTGTACATACACACTCACGCCTGTAATCCCCGAAGGGGTAGGCAGAGGTACACCTCTAACCAATATACCCACATTTCGCCGAGCGTATCTCCCTCCCACGATGTGATAGGGGCGAGCCTATCGCCATACCGGGCACAAATTCCAGACTCCGGGCTGATACTGAGCATTTCATAATAGAAAAACCCATACCACTTTATCCGACCCGGTGATCGAGCTCGAGACCTCAGCGTTAGCCTCAATCGTAACGCGTACGCATTACAACTACAACACCGAGGCAGTCTCATTTTTTGTGGTTTAAACTATTGTGTGTTATTAGCAGAAAAATGCGTCACATGTTCGAGCTGCCCTCCACTAAGTGTACTCTGCCCCTAAGAGCCTATTTTATAATCTAGTTAGATTTAGCTACCAATTATTATTAATGCATACTTTAGTATATTACTACATATACTTTTGTATATTATTATAAGTTACTTTAGTATGTTTAGGGGAGGCCTATGTTCAGCAGTGGACGTCTTGTGGCTGATGATGATGATGCTTTAGTATAAGTCAGCGATTTTAAAAGAACCTAGTAGACCTCTTTCTTCTGTGATATAAGTCAGAATGTCACTTTTTTATATCTAAATGTGATGTACATATTTTATTTGGTAGCAGTTACTCAGGTGTGGTTAAAAAAGCGCTAAATCTCTCTATTCTAAAAAATAGCAACTGGCGCCGCCGCCGCTGCCAAAAGCTTGTCACGCTATCTCCTCCGAAACCGCTGGAGGTATGGGGTCGAGACCGATACCAATCGATGCAGAATAATGTGGGGAAAAAAGTAAGATATGTCTCATATTCGTCGGACTTTAAGTTTTTTTATTTTATTTTATGTTTTGTGGAAAAATATTGACTTTTTCATGTACAGATTACGATAAGTCGCCAAAAAGGCTCGTAGAATTTTGACATTTTTCCTTCAAACAAGATCTCATTTGCTTAAAAATAATTTAAAAAAGATTCATACGAACCTCATTTCAAACCTCTATCTTAAAATTTCGATTTTTAATTGAACTTTAAAGAACGATACTTCAACAGAAATCGGAATCGAGAATCGCGTCTTTTCTTGGTGTTTCTCCTCTTGGATTTTATACAACGATTGAGTCATTCATTCACTTGATTCATTCATCGCCGTTAATGTAAGAAACATTTAATTAGAGATCTTGAATTGATTAAATCTTCTTGACAATAAAACAGTTTTTCACTATGTATATTATAATTTTATAAATAACAAATATTTTTTTGCGAGTAAGCCTTATTACGGGTCTTTTACGTGTAAAATATTCTCTATTAAGACTTTTTACGAGTAAGCCTTATTACTTACTCGTAAAAAGTAAGCGCTCGCGCAGCCTAGGGGCGAGCCCGTAGTATAATAAAATTATCATGATAATAAATTTATGACAAATCCCAAAATTAAACTATGAGAACCAAAATTGTCGACGCAACCTTTTATGCAAATGTAATGATAAACAGAAGGTTGTAAAAATGTCTTTGAGATGTTAATTAAACTTATTACGATTCATAACTTATGCGCGAGCAATTATAACCGCGGACGAACACCTGACATTTACATATTAATAAACATTAAACATTAAAAAGTTACCAAACTGTGATGAGTACCTAAAAGGTCACTTGACACGCCTTTCCTGACCCCACTACCCCAATGTGTGCCCCAGACGGGTCGTATTTTTAAGTGTAATTTTTAGCAAGAAGAACTACCTTGTACGTGTATTTTTTAGCAAGAAGAATTATCTAATACAAGCTGGTACTCGTAGGTCCCTCGTATGCGAGAGACCGTCTGCTTTGTCTATTTCGCCACCAAACAGCAGTGTGTAAGCAAAGTTGTGTTTCAGTTTGAAGGGCATTGAATCCTGTGAAATTACTGGGCATTATGAGACTTAACATCTTATGTCTCGGGGTGACGAGCGCAGTCCATTGCCACGCAGTGTTTTGTAATTCAAAGTTCTGTGTGGTGTTGCTTCTGTTTATGGGTAGGCGTTACCATCTTACCATCAGGCGAGCGACCTGCTCGTTTCGTCACTCAAGGTAATAAAAACAAAAAATATATGGTGAGCTTGCCGAATGGAAAAATATCTACGATTTATAGTAATACCGTTTTAAGAGAAAAAATTGCATAAAGTAGCGTCCACACTTCCTTGTTGTATCGCTAAAGGGTGTCATAATAGACAATGTGCCATTTTGACGCGATTCAACCCAAAAAATGGTAATATCCTAAATTATATGTCACGGCGAAGTGTTGACGCAAAGTTGAAATACTACGTAAACGGTCACCCAACCATAGACTGACTGAAGGATTGCTTAACTCTCGAATCGTTTGCCGCTTAATGAGTGCAACTGACTGTTAAAAAATATAACTTTTACAATTTCAAATACATCCCAAGCGTGTTTTCTAAAAATAATTATCGAATGCAAACAAATTCCAACTGGGCCGCATTCAGTTAATTAGTGTGCACCAAAATTTGATTAGAAGTCCACGCGCGTACTCCCGAAATGACAGGCTAGGCGTTAACGTCGCACGCGAACATTATGCGTGGCCACGACCCATAGCACGCTTAATTGCCACAGTAATTAGTTTAACACCATTAATAATCTAGTCTTGACTCAATGTTTTCCTAGAGTGCCTACTTAAATTGTTTTCTTATTTTAAAAGGAAGATGCAGTTATTTATGAAAAATATCTTTCATGTATCAATCGCACAATGTTGGATATTAAAGACGACAATGTGTATTGCAAGTTGAGGAAATAAATTTTCATACCAAAGCGTTTAATATTGGACGTATTTTTTATTTCGTCGTTTTTTTAGTTTGAGAATGTTACGATGATGATTTATCTCTATTCTATGCTATTCTTTGTAATAATATGGCCCAGAGTATCGAATGAGGTTTTTAGGGCTATGGACAAGTTGAGGGTTATTTAACGTCTGACACAGTGTATTGTCTAAGGCTCCCGTCAGACTGCGAAGTACTTACTATACACGAACAATTTCCCCATTTAAATTTTGTGCATGGCAAAATTAAAACACACATTAGGGCTGGAGTACCTACAAGCATTCGCCCGAAAGTCCGGTGTCGCTGACTAAAGCCGACTCACGGTCAGGCTATCAGCAAGCGTCGATCCCAAAAAAAAAAGAAAAAAAAAAGAGCCTAACATGTATTCACAACTATTGCTACGTTTAACCTGTTATCTTGCTCTGCATGACTACCAAGGATCCTAAATTAATATACCATCACTCTCCGCCATGAATTTGTGCCTTTAATCACGTAGTGTGTCCAATTCAAATACGTACTTAATTATACCGGCTAGCTGGCGTCCGTACGTCACTTAAAGTGACCCCTGAAAATCGGCGCCGCACTGTAGTACTCGGAGTCACCTACTTGTCACAGACACGACGCGCAAATGCGCAATGTATTTTAATTTTGCAAATTGTAGTTAAATTGCAGTTGGTACCTAGTATACACGCATTGTCAATTGTTGTGACTATTAAATTGTTTTTCTTCACTTCTTTCTTTCTATTCTTCTAGCAAAGCCTCTTAGAAAAACATCGTATCCAATACTTTCAACTTTAAATCACCGAAATTAAAATCATACGTTATTTGTACAACGTTGTTATACACCAAGTAATTTGAGATGAAATGAAGTATGAACAAAACCAATATGGGTATTTCCTCTGGGAGTTTACCTAAACGAACCAACGTAATATTGAATAACTTCGATTTTTCAATGTTATTGAGTACTCGTATGAGATTTATTATAGCCCAAAATCTACTTTGTGGGTGTTCATTTTAAAACAGATTTATATGAAAATTTAATAATGACTAACATAATCCTTGAATATCTTTAAAAGGGTCTTTCTTTATTTCTGGGTCCATCATAGCTGAGGTTAGAGATACACGAAATGCGCCATTTATTGCGGTAGTACGCTTCAAGCACATGGACTATCCAGCGCAAAATGTCTTTGGTTCATTTCAATTTTTGAATAGAAGTCTTAATTCGACATATTTTCAGTTTGAAGAAGATTTATTAGTTGCTTTGTATCTCATTGCAACAATTACAATTCTTTCTTTCTGCCTGGCGTCATGCCGGCCTAATGCTAGGATCCGCTTTCCCATCATTTGACGGTGGATATGGACACCCACAACCCACACAACGGGAACCAAGTTTCACCATTGCCTCGTCCATCAATCAGCATAGTGCAGGTTAAGTTGGGTTTTGACCTAAGAACGTTGGCCCGTTTCAACTCGGCAATATATTAGATTATAATATTCACACAATTTGCCGTCGTTTACCTTAATATGTATGAATTGGTAAATTATATTCTGATGTAATTAAAATCATACTGATGGAATTATAATAATACCCGCGATATATTAAAGCGTTATGTTATTTCAACTAAAATCTAGAAACTGTATTCGATTTACCATAATTTTCAACCAACTATTTATTTTACCAACCATGTAATTAACGTGTGCGTTAATTTATTTTAGTCAATCCTCGTTTTACAAGTACTGGAACAAAAACTGTATGTAATCGTACAGTAAGTATTTTTATAGCATACTCCGGATTGATAGAAATACCAAGAGAGACTCCGAGATAGATATCTCTCACCGTACCAAACGCAGCAGCAAGCTACTTAACGCCGGTTTTCTGTGAGACAATGATAATGACCCGGACGAGCCAGCCCATTCATGCTGTAGACAAGTGTCTACAGCGTGGCTCTACCACTCATAAAATTTGATCGACATGTTCTCCTCGGGTGCCCTCTTCCGACCCTTCCATTCACATTCGCACGACAAATACCTTTCGTAAGTCATCTTTCATCCATCCTCCATGTTCAAACCAGGTTTGTCTCGAAAGGATTAAGTATTTCAATTCGCAAAAAAAATCACACGACTTGCTACAAACGCTAACGATAACGTCTTGGTACGGAAATAACCTCTGCGAACCATGGGGTTTCTGCCCCAACAGGCATAGGTAAATAATATATTATACAATATGTAACAAAAACCCTGTTGTTCCTTTTAACCACGTTATCAGAATCGTTTTTCGAATGTAAAGAAATATCTCAATTAAGAAAATTCTAACATAAAAATAATGATTGGCGATCACCCGGTTTATCAAAAATAGTATTTACTCGGTACGGTACCTTTTTACTATTACAGCGAGTCGCCGCTTTACTAATACGCACGTAAAATACATAAAATTATAGTTTTTAGTAGTAATTCATTTAAAATACCACTTTCATTGAGCTGCTGGCCCATCATCTGTCCCATTTTTGTGTTAGATTTTTCTCATTAGAGATATTTCCTTATGTTTGAATATTGATTCTCAGAACACAGCTAAAAGGACCAACAGGGTTTTTGTTACATGATGTATATTATATTATTATAATTATTATTCCTCTGGTATTGGTGTCCCATGGGCGGCGATGATCAATCACCAACAGTTGACCTGCTTTTCTGTTGCTCCATCATAAAAATAAGTTATGTCATAAAACTGCATACCTAAAATTTCGTTATATTGTACCGTAACGTCTCCCATAAAAGTTTTCTAAATTCAACCCTGTTTTTATCTACAAGGCGTATGTGTTCCAAACAATCAGTAATGCAATTTCAATAACAGACCGTGTTCTAAAAAGGTACGGACCTTTGCTCAATGTTAAAGGCCGTGTATTTTTAACTTAATATCGTTGAAAGGGAATATAGAAATACAAGAATATTATTTATTGGCTGCCTCGGTGGCGCAGTTGTAATGCGTACGCGTTACGATTGAGACCAATGCTGAGGTCTCGGATTCGATCCTCGGGTCGGGTAAAGTGGTATTGGGTTTTTCTATTACGAAATGCTTAGTATCAGCCCGGAGTCTGGAATTTGTGCCCGGTATGGTGATAGGCTCGCCCCCTATCACATCGTGGGACGGAGATAGGCTCCGCGAAATGTGGTTGTAATTGTTACACCTCTGCCTACCCCTTCGGGGATTACAGGCGTGAGTATGTATGTATGTTTAACAAAATGCAGGGCCAGAATCACAATACTTCTAACAAGGTAATAGATAGGTATAGATTTGATCAAGTAGAATCTTTTGTAGTATGAAAATACATTTTCATTATGCCAAAAATATCTTTCTCTTTGCGATAAAGGCGCCTTAAGGTACTTACCAATATTATAAAGTAGTGTTTGCGTTGGATTTATCATTGTTTACGACATTATTAAATGTGCTATGTATTTTATATATCCTTGAATTATACATACGTTTACTTTTCGCCTTTCTTTTTAGTACTTTTAAAATGCAGTGATAGCTCAGGTGGGAGTGGTATGGACTGTCGAGACGAAAGCTGCAGGTTCGAAACCAGCCCCAAGAGCATACACCTCTGACTTTTCTAAGTTACGTGTATATTAATTGTTAATTATCACTTGCTTTAACGGTGAAGGAAACATCGTGAGGAAACCTACATAAGAAGTTCTCCATAAGAATTTCGAAGGTATGTGAAGTCTACCAATCCGCATTAGGCCAGCGTGGTGGACTACGGCCTAACCCCTCTCATTCAGTAGAGGAGGCCCGTGCCCAGCAGTGGGACATGTATAATACAGGGCTAGTAATAGTAATAATAATAGTAATTACTTTTCGCCGAGCTTATTTCCGTCCCATGATGTGATTACTGTGAACCTATCGCCATACCGGGCATAATTCCAGACTGCCGGCTGATTCGAATCCAAGATCTGCGCCACTGAGGCAGTCCTATCCTTGAATTATTTTACTTATAAACATATTTTAAAAGGAATCCCATTTTAAAAGACACATAAGCATAATTTAATGAAGTACTTGCGGACTTACAAAAAACTCCTGACCTTTTGGTTTTTCAATAAATTAAAAATTTAATTTTGCAAAAATAACTTTTTAACGGCAATAAATTCTCTTGTTATTTCCGGAAATATTTAACAGGCGATTGTAACAAATTAATTGATAATTTTAAACGTGGTCATGTTGAGAGGCTCATTATCGGCGTGTTTTTTTGCAAATGACACATACATGTCGAATGGACGACGCAAACTGATGCCGTGAAAATGAATATTTGGTGCTATCAATTTGTTTGAATAATAGTTACTTTACATAATTTTCCAAATAAAGAATAAAACCTATTTTTAAACGACTTCAAAAAAGGAGGAGGTTCTCAATTCGATTGTTTTTTTTTAATGTGTGTTACCTTAGAACTTTCGACTCGGTGAACCGATTTTGATGATTCTTTTTTTATTTGAAAGCTGGTGCTTACCGTGTGGTCCCATTTCAATTGACCGGTAGCGACACAGGCACGGACTCTAAAGAAAATAGAATATATAGAATTTGTTATTTTTGACTTTTCAGTGTTTTTATTTTGAAGTCGGTTTCTAAGTTTTGTTAACTGTTATAATTCTACCAACCAGCAGCAGGGCAGCGTTGTGGACTATTGGCCATATTATTTTCAATAAACTATCTTAGATCAAACTAAGTTATTTGTACGTGTGACCTTTAATCTGTATTCTCATTGGTTCATTTGTGATATCAATCTGGTGAATCAAACAAGGATAGTTTATAGAAAATGACTAAGAATTTACTAGTCTCATTAGTAGAGGAAGTCCGTGGGCCGTGCCCAGCAACAGAACCATATTCTAATAGAGGGATGATATTATTATTGCATAAAACCAACATAACATTATTAAGTATTCACTATTCAGATTATGTAATAGATGTACATAAAACAAAAAAATAATAATTAGATATTTATTTTCATTATGTAAGAACTTCAGAAATAAGTAAAATCTACAAGCCAAATTTATCTGTAACACGAGCTAAAAAGCATGTGGTGCCGACCCCACTGCGAGTGGGAAAAGGGCAGATGGAAGAAGATAATATTTCCCTTGTGATTTGTAACCAAACGTGAATGTTTATATTTCGTTTGAATCGGAAATGGATAAAAAATAAAGACAAAGATAATACGACTCGATCGCGTCTATATTTTTAAAGAGTGTGCTGATATGCAACAAGTTCCCCCAACATTTCACCCATAGATTTCTGTACTAATATGTGAGAGCCATATCAGCCACAAAATCTAGACCCGGGCAATATGTTTTGTCTATCGAAACTCTCATACAATTAATTGCCCGATCTGGGTATCTATTTCAGGTCCCAGGACAAAAACACTTTTACTACATCATATGTGGATATCATCCGAATGAGCTCGCAAACTAAAATGCCGAAGTATAGTCAACCATTGCTATGTTTAAAATTAAATTAACGGCACAATTTGGCGCACAAAGCGGGTTGCCAGCTCAAATTTCGCCGCCCGCGAATAAAGTTTAGCCTGTGTTGTAAACGGTAATTCCCCCTTATTTAGGGAGTACGTAAATGTTACATTATTCGACATAATACGCTGTTAGAATAAAGTGGCGATAACGGTAACTTAAGATTCAAAATAACTTGTCTGAAATAATGTAGGTACTCTTGTTAGTTTGGGTGTAAAAATACTTTTCTAGTTAAATTTTGGGATTTTTTTGGTAATCAATAGATCATATTCTGACTTCATCCGTAAAATATAGATATATTGTGTTACTGGAGTCGAGAATGTCACTTATTTGTAACATTCAGTCAGATAACCTAAGTAGATTTCAAAAATCTAAAGCTTGTCAAGTATGCAGGTTTCGTCACAATGTTTCCTTCGCCATATAAATAAATAAATAAAATAAATAAGCCTTTATTATTTCCTATAAACCTTATAAAAAACGAGACAAATAAAATATAATTACAAATAATGTGTTCATAAACTAATGTTAGAATGTATGTGATTTTAGTAGGTAATGTTAGTTTTTGTTTCTTTTCTTTTTATTTATAGGAACCCCTTAATAGGGTATAGGCCTCCTCCAATAGCAAGCAATAATTACAATGAACATAGACAAGTCAGAGGTGTATGCTCTTAGTGCTGGTTTCGAACCTGCGACTTTCGTCTCTGTAGTCCGTTCCACTCCCCGCTGAGCTATCGCTGCTATCTTTATACATAGAGGTACGACATAAAATAAATTGTCCCAAAACCACGCTTAGGAAATTAAGATCTGTCATTTTCTACATATTTAAAATGCCCATGATTGCCCATGATTTACAATTTTCAAAGGGCGTTAATTTTATTTGTAGGAATCGTATACGGGTTTCTCAAAATCCAACCCCTAAAGGGAGAAGCTGGGTGCAAACTGTGTATATAACTCTGGCAGAGTTATGAGAATATAAAAAAATATATATAAAAAAGTTTTCCTTGAAACGTTTTCATAGAATAGTAATTCCTCCTACCAACAATCATAGGGGACGCGACCCCGTTTACTCACCGGCTTCACCCACCAGTGGGTGGACGGGGAATTCCTGTTTACCCGTGGACCCACTGCACTATGGTAGGAAAATATGTCGATACTCTGTATTAATGGTGAAATATAATAATAATAATGCTAGCCCTGTGTTATATACGTCCCACTGCTGGGCACGGGCCTCCTCTACTGAATGAGAGGGGTTAGGCCTTAGTCCACCACGCGGGCCTAATGCGGGTTGGCAGACTTCACATACCTTCGAAATTCTTATGAAGAACTTCTCATGTATGCAGGTTTCCTCACGATGTTTCCTTCACCGTTAAAGCAAGTGATAATTAACAATTAATACAAACATAACTTAGAAAAGTCAGAGGTGTATGCAATTAGGGCTCGATTCATACCTGCGACTTTCGTCTCGACAATATACCACTCCCCGCTGAGCTATCACGTTAAATATTGAGAGGAAAATAATACTTATTAATATAAATCAAGTATACATATTTAGCGAATTATTTTAACTCGAGTAGCGCTAGTTTTGTATCTCTTTACAATTTTATAAAAATTCACTTCCAAGATCAAGTAAAACCTATGCATTTCAAATTGCTTAAGCAGAATAAACAAAGAAAATCCTTCACACTTGATGTAGCCGCGGCAACAGGTGCGCTTTTTACTTGTGGATTGTCGTCGATTTAAGCGTCTAAAGTTATTCCACCAGACAAATAATTGAGGGGCAGCATGGGGCAACACATGACGCTCAGCATGTTTGGCAACGATGTTGTCATCGAATATACGTACAAGATGCAATAACGTGTGTCTTTTTTCATAGGCTGACAGACGAGAAAGTGGGTCATCTGATGGTACGAGTAAGTGATCCCAACTGCGCATAAACACCTACAATACCAGAAGAGTTATGGACGTGCTGCCGACCTTAAATGGAAGGGATTATTATAGGATTCATAAGGGGAGATTTGGGCCTACGTACCGTCTACATCATCTACCGTACAAAACTCAATGCAGCAAGTTCCTACTTCACATCGGTTTTCTGCGAACAGTGGTAACAACCCGGACGAGCCAGCCTATTTATGTTGCCGACAAAATGTCTACAGCTTGGCTCTACTTGTTTTCTTATATGCAAGAAAAGTACCGCATAATCGCTCAACAGGTTCGGCTATATATGTTGCGCGTCATTTTTTGTCTAGTGAACCTTAGGGCTACCGAAAGAGGTAATACTTTTAACACTTAACCGAAAAGCCTTCGTGTAATACGCACATTATAAGAAGAAAGTATGTATCTAAAGAATTCGCGGGCGTCTGTTCCGACACACTGCGGCAATTCTTAAACCGCCGCGCCGTTTAACCGCGTCATAAACTATGACAAGTTTAACATTACACTGAAAACTTTGGCATATTTTGTTGGTTGTACCTTGTAATCTACTTGGAAATTAGTGACGAGAATCGTTTTTAGAATACAAATTGTGCTCACTTTCATGGAAAGTAGGTCTTAAGGTTTAGGGGATTCTGAATGGCCAGTGTTGAGGTTTTTTCTTTATTTTATCAATTCTTATTTACGACTGACGAGAGACTGTTGCCTGCAGTAGGAGTTAAATCTTGTATCTCGAATATGCAACCTATGTTCGCCCTTGGTAGTGGTCACCCAATAATATGAACCCGTCATAGCCCAACGCCCACTGGTCATTACATTTTTTTATAAGCGACACTAATTAGAAGAGCTTACCAGAAGCCCGTACGTGGCACCTACCACCTAGTAAATTAAAAATATAATTCTGATCATAGCGTCAAGGTGCTCACCCACGCGTCAACGACGCCGCGTTTGCATGTTTAAGTATATTGTGCACTAAATGCGTTGGAAGAATACCCACATTTGGTTCGGCCAAGTTTATCTTGGTTGCTTCCCGAAGAAAAACGTATTTGGTCACTAATACCTATAATGTAAAAAAATACAATAGCAATACCTAGCTGTCAGTCAACCTCGGTTTCGAGTCCAACAAAGAATTCGTTTTTTTATCAGTTTGAATGACGATACGAGCAAGTCGCTCGCCCGATGGTAAGCACCACGCCTGCTCATAAACAGAAGCAACGCCACACACAACTTTAAATAACAAAGCACTGCATGACACTGGACTGCGCTCGTCACCCCGACACATTTGGTGTTAAGTCTCATAATGCCCAGTTATTTCACAGGCTTCAATGTCCTTCAAACCGGAACACAACAGTGCTTAGACAATGTTACAGACGGAAATAGACAAAGCGGTGGTACCAACCCAGCCGACCTCTCGCATACGAGGGACCTTCCACCTTCCAATAACCATTCTATTTATTACCATTCTATTTATTCTACGAGACACACCTAATGTGTATTCAGTTTTTTTTTATGCTTGCTTTTATCCTACTGCTATTATAAATGTGCAAGTTTGGATGTTTGTCAGTTTGTTAATTTGGATGTTTGTTAACACAGCTCTACAAAAACAACTTTTTTTTTGATGCCCTGGATATCATCGCAAATATTTACGTTTTCAAGTGCCCAGATTACGAGTATATTCATGAAAGTTCTCAATGTGCTCGTATTTTCATGATTTTTGCATATCTTATATTTTGAACAACTATCGGCTTATTTATTTGTATAAAGATTTTAAAAAAATCAGCAAATCTAACAAAATAAATAAATACACCCAACAGTCACACACATAGTCCTGACCCCACACTAGGTTAACCTGTATCGTGGGTATCAGGAACTACGAAGGACTTGCGGTCCCACAACACCCAGACCCGAAACAAATATTAGTGGATCACACAAACATTTGTCTCGGTGCGTGAATCGAGCCCACGGCCTCTCGCTTCGCAGCCGGCTACTCGCCCGCTGCGCCACGGAGGCTGTCAGTCATTGATAGTTTCATGAATTGTGTGCATGAATAGACCCAAAATCATTTTCATATCTAGGGCAACTAAACCACTGTAGACCAGTGTAATCAATCACGCCTTAACAGGTGAACGGTTTTGGATTAAATTTGGCATGGCATAGACCATGACCTGGGTTAGGACATAGGCTACTTTTTATCCTTGCAAGGGCCATTCACGCAGGCGGAGCCGCGAGGAAAAGCTAGTTGTAAAAAAAGTGCTGTCGTTTCAGTGGTTAAAAAGAAAACATATTTCCTCATAAAAACCTAATACCAAATAAATATCTTAGAAAAAGTAGTTAAAAGTTGTTTAAGAAGTTGTGATATTGTTATCCGTTTAAAGGAAACTTGATAATGTCGCCTTTTATGAACAAAAAGTATTTTTTACATTGTATTAAGGAAATAAATAGAGATCAGTTGCGATAGCTCAGTGGATTGTGGTACGGACTGTCACAGGTTCGAAATAAGCCCCAAGAGCATGCACCTCTGACTTTTGTAAGTTACGTGTGTATCGATTGTTAATTATAGCAGGAAACCTGGATACTTGAGAAATTCTCCATAAAAATTTCGAAGATATGTATAGTCGGCCAACCCGCATTAGGCCAGCGTGGTGGACAACGGCCCAACCCCTCTTATTTAGTAGAGACTAACACACATTCAGCAGTGGGACGTGTATAATACAAGGTAAGTATTAATGAAAATTGCCGGCGAGTTTGTGGACCATTAAAATATTATTACCGGTAAGACTATTTTACAATATTTAGCCTGATAACATTTCAAACATAATTGTTTATAAGAAAATGCGGCAACAAAATGCTGTAAGACTAGATCTGGAAATGTAACCTCTTGATTAATTTTAATTAATAATAACATTAAACGGTAGTCTCATTGCTCCTTGTAATTTATACGTATCTAGCTTTTGCTGAGGCTCCGTCTGGTTTCAGGTTTTACATTTGATTTCAAGTAAAGTCTTATATATATCGTATATATTAACTTTTATCATGTAAGTATTATGTAATTATACAATACATCCAAGAATGTATTGAATAAAGAAAGTAAAACAATTTATTTGTCAATACAACGCGCACATATCATCCATTACAATTTTAAACAATTTACAAATAAAAAATAACGATGTTGGCATTTGCGGCATAGTGACTGTAACAGAAGGCCAATTCTCGAAATTTTAAATGTTCAAAATATCATTCGGATCTAGTCTCAGCGTCAAGAAAGTTGCAAATGGCATTCTCTTAAACCAATAATCAACTCAAATGCACCTAGCATTAGCAATAGCATTATAACGTTTTGGCAAACTTTTCAGTCAACTTTTATTCTACATTCAATCTCATTACGATCTATGTTCACATTTGACGTTGATTATTGGTTTAAAAGAATGCCATTTGCAACTTTCTTGACGCTGAGACTAGATCCGAATGATATTTTGAACATTTAAAATTTCGAGAATTGGCCTCCAGGTAGGTGACCACTCAGCGTACTGCTGTGATGTGGCGCGTACCACAATACAGCGCTGATTTTAAATGGTCAGCTTTAAAGAGTTTACAGTTCTAGACCAAACTCAATTATTATTATAGCGACAAAGCTCAGCATTATTCAAAAGTTGTTGAAAAATATGTTTTATTGAGCGTAATCGAATTAAAATAGGGTAGTTGACTAGATTTTTTTTATTATTTAAATCAATAAGTTATGTTACTCAAAATCTATTGCAAAAAGAATTTTATAAATCGGACCAAAAATAAATAAGATAGAAGCCATTCAAATCCTGTAGAAGGGGTAATTGTCAAATGACAGACGATGCAACCTTTGACGTCACTGTGTAAAATGTTCATTATAGTGCACGCGTGCAAGCGAGATAGTGAGATATCCCTACTACGCACCCACTTTTCCTCATACCAACATTTAAAGTCATAACTGCGGGCACATTTCTGAACCAATTTTGATTGTGTTTTAATAAAAGAGTTTCTTTTGCGTAACATTTTCTGTTGCTTATAAAATAATGTATAAAATTCAATATAGGAAACTACCCTATTGTAAGCAGTTATTTTTACTTTGATACCGCTATGCATATAATAACTTTTAGGTTATCTAGTGTACGAGTAAAACATTTTTACAAGTGTTTCAAGAAGTTAAGATCTAATGTAGGAACCGAAATAGCGCGCACTCTAAGAATGGAGCAAGAATTGACTAACAAATTTTTACTAACGTAAAATAAATATTCGATTCAAATATGACTTTGGTAACCTGTACAAGTTAAAATGGGCCATTTAATAAAAAAGCTCTTGACCAGCAACTTTTGATGTTAAAAGGATTTTACTTTTGTTTTCTATATACCGGAAAGGTGTCGATAACCTTAACGTATTCAATTTAGGTTCTGTCAGAACGATATCTAATGAGTATATTTATCCAATATGAGAAGGAATTTTTGGTATGGAAGATACATTTTATTATAATATTTTATTTATTTATTTTTATCGACTTTAAATGTTTTAAGGAGTTATGAGAACACGATTTACTATTTTTAAATATTTTATCTATGTAGATAATAAAATATGAGTGTTTTTATATTTTCAAACATTATAAAAATTATTTAACGGATCTTCAGGGAATTTAAATCCCTATAGATTTCAATAAAACATTATTCAAACTACTTACTTTTACTACTACTATAAGTGCTTACTTTTACTATTACAAAAATAGAATAAATACCGTAGCAAAAATGTGGAAACAAAATCTCAACTTACCCGAAAGCCATTGCTACGACGATGCTGGTGCTACGAGTTGGACGAGTGGTGCTACGAATATGCCGCCGTAGACGCGTAGCACGCTTTATATCTGAAAGGCGGCACCGCCCCGCCCCCCCAAGGCCCGCCCATGCATGCACCCCCATCTGCACATTACGCACTGATTGATATTAATTGTTACGTTTTGTGTTAACACCTGAAACTTGACGCGT
Source organism: Mimas tiliae (assembly GCA_905332985.1). Lineage (NCBI taxonomy): Eukaryota > Metazoa > Arthropoda > Insecta > Lepidoptera > Sphingidae > Mimas > Mimas tiliae. The sequence continues at coordinate 1,666,821 of HG995260.1, read as the reverse complement.
ATTTTTTTTCTTTTAAACTTTCCGGGACTTTAAGCTTTTATGGTTGTAAATCTATTATTTCCGGCGTTTAATGTTTTACTCGTATATTTAAGTTCAAAAGTGATTTCTTGGTACAGTTTATTAAGATGGGGAAACATTATAATTTCATTATTGCAGAATTGTAATATTGTTGATTAAATAAATATTATACAAATTAAATAATAAGTGTTAGAACCTAGGTTTAATCAACAATTAATTGTATGAGTTTAATTAATTAAAAAATATATAGGACCAATAACTGAGGAAACTCTATAGAATACAACACTACTCTAAATACTCTCACAATACTCTAAAGAAATATCATAATCGGTCCACACATAATACAAATTAATTAAGAAGAAAGAAATCCTGAGATTATAAAAAAGGTGCATGATTTTACGGTGGCAAATAAACTTCAGGAAAGTCGCCTAAGGTGGTTTGGTCACGTTTTGAGAAAACGACAGGATTACGTGGGTAGGAAATGCTTATGTCAGATCGTATGTACCAGGAGTACGATCCCGCGGAAGGTCCAAAAAACGTTAGTTTGACGTATCAGAGGAATACATAACGACATAATACATTTTTACGAGTGGTAGAGCCACGCTGTAGACACTTGTGTCTGCAGCACGAATGGGCCGGCTCGTCTGGGTCTTTACCACTGTCTCACAGAAAACTAGCGTAAAGTAGCAGCTTGCTGCTGCGTTTCGTACGGTGAGTGAGATATCCGGAGGCCTAAATCCCCCTCCCCTTCCCAATCCCTTAATTATCCCTTTCCTTTAAGGTCAGCAACACGTCCATAATTTTTTTATTGTGGGCGTACATGGGCGGTGGAGATCACTTACTATCAGGTGACCCACTTGCTCGTTTGCCGACCTATGCTATAAAAAAAACATAAGGGCTAATGTTCTCACTACAGAGAATGTTCAAGATCCGGCGAAGTGGAGGCGTCTTAGTAGAAAGGCGGACCCTGGCACTAGCCGGGATAATGCCAGGTAGAAAGAAAGAGATTTCGCAGTGACCATATGTGGCTAGCTCATAATAGTGAAGAGATGAGAACCTCCCCCTTATTGAAGTCGGTTAAACGTATCCGAAACTAAGTGTACAAAAGAAGTTTTCCAAACAACAATATAATCTAAGGCCAGCGTGCAATCATAAAAAAAACATTCTGATGCACATAACAATTAAAAGGGCGTGTTCATAATTGTTTACAAAGAGACATAATAAACCTTTCCCTTAAATTGAGTGTAATAGGGGCTATAAAAATATCCGAGTAGAGGGACCAAACATTAAGGATAGTTTTAACCCTACATTTTTAAATAGTGTTTTTTTTTTATTTATTGGAACGAAGTTCCTTATCGCGCGTTGTGAAAGGGGGCTAGACGGAAAAAATTCTTACGAAAAGTTGTCACGACACTTTTTTCCATTTTTGAAATTATGTAGACAGTTTTAACGACTGAAGTTTGACATAATAGTGTTCGATTTTCAAAACTTTTTTGTGTTTAAGTGGCCAGTGTTGTCAATTTGTGAATCAAGTGAAAACTAGTTGGATGAGGTTGTTAATCGATACATCTTGGATTCAGTTTGGTAAGATATTAAATAATATCTAATTGGAACGAAGTTTTGGAACGAAGTTCCTTATCGCGCGTTGTGAAAGGGGGCTAGACGGAAAAAAATCTTACGAAAAGTTGTCACGACACTTTTTGCTATAGTAAGCTATTGTAAGCTGTGCGGCGTCGCATGTTTCTCTGTCTGTCTCTCTCTCTCTTATAGAAAGCAAGCCAGATATTTTCATTTCTATTTCGCATTGAACAGTGTTACGAATATAATATATAATAATAAATCATATTATTATTTATTATTAATAATAAATACAAAAATTAATAATTAATTATATATTAATTAATTATTATTACATTTAGAATCCCAAACATATGTTTCCTACTTCAGTTACCACAAGCCAATTATTACGAAAATTGAGCCTACTGATTAAGTTTATATAACATTATATTTGTTAATAATAAAAAAAATATTATTATAACTTAAAAAAAATAAAATTTTATTACAATTCCTTCACTAATTAATCGAAAGGAACTTCGTTCCATCCGGGTGTCCCTTGACACCTCTCATTAATTTTTTTATTTATTTTTTTGTTTTTAATGATTTGAATGATTCATTTTGAATTCGATAAATTTTCCACTCAAGGGTCAGAAATCGGGGATGAAATCATTGATTTTGTTTATTATTACACAAAAAAGAGTATAAAAAACCATTGTTTGTGTGATCCACAAATATTTGTTTCGGGTCTGGGTGTTGTGGGACCGGAATTCCGTCGTAGTTCCAGATACCCATAATACAGATTAACCTAGGGTGGGGTCAGGACTATTTGTGACTGTTAGGTGTTTTTGTATTTTGTTGAGTGGTCACAGGTCAGTCTCTCCCGTGACCACGAATGCTGAAATGTCGGGACTAAAATATAATTAAACCGCGGTAAATCTAGTTTTATTTCAATGTGTAATATTCGTGTAAACATAAGACCCATTATTTAACTTCATTAAACAGGTATATTACACCCAATTAAAACTTTCCTAAACAAACCCACGCATTCAAATTATTTTAAGATCAAATAAAGGATGCACGCACACAACAAAAACTCAATAACACTGAGGTTTTGCCTCGAAACAGACCCGGCTGATTGAAATAAAGTGTTACCCTCATTTGCTTACCTTACACGTATCGACGATGGTATCATCGTCATACTGTAGTCAGGTAAGGACGTCAGGTAAGGACGTAAGCGTAAAGACGCCAATTCCTTTTTTTATTAGCTTGAATGACGTGACGAGCAGGTCACTCGCCTGATAGTAAGCGCCACGCCTGCCCATAAACAGAAACAAAGTCACACAGAACTTTGAATTACAAAGCACTGCATAGCATTGGATCGCGCTCTTCACACTGAGACATAAGATGTTAAGTCTCATAATGCCCAGTAATTTCACTGGCTTCAATGTCCTTCAAACCGAAATAGAACAATGCTTACACACTGTTTGTTGCTTGGCTGCAGAAATAGACAAAGCGGGGGTACCAACCCAAACGGCCTCTCGCAATAGTACTGCCGACCGTTGCGGCACACCATGTCTTTTGACGGTCGGCATTATATTAGGGCAGCATTGTACTTCACGTATACTCGCTTTTCCGTGCCACCTAAATAAAAAAGTAAGGCCACGCTAGAAATGACGATCAAATAATTAATAAAAATAATTCATAATAACCTGCATGTTATAACACTCTTGCAGTATGACATTTCCATATTTTTCTTTCGTTATTTTTTTCATCTCAACATAATTATACATTTGTTTGATCTTGTAGGTGTATGAATATTCAGAGTAGTCAGTGGTTCTGAATTTATAACGCCCCTTTATTAAAAAAGAAATAATTAAATAGTTAATACAGTTGAGTTTATAACGGACGAAATTAATAAACATTCCACCCAGTAATTCGTAAAAAAGGAATATTGACGAAACGCGATACCTTTAATCACAGTAGAAAGAAATAAAGAAAGAAAACATTTATTCAGCACGCATACACAACATAGATAAAGTAAATCATACAAAGATACACAATATTATGAACTTACAGAGGAAAAACTTTAAATAAAGGAACGGTCAGTGTGTCTTGTGATATCCTGCTGAAAGGGTCTTAGTTCAGCATAATGCCAGGCAAGTACCTGGCGCTGATTTTTACTAAGACACCCCCATAGTGACTCACGGATATAGTTCCTACATAATAAACAAAAAGATAAGATAATAATATAGGTAGTAGATACTGTAGTTATATGGTATAATCAAAGAACTTTAATGTATACTACTAGACGGACTGCTTAGAAGTAAAACTGTGTCACATAAAGCGGGAGTTTGACAGCTCACACACAGGGAGCGCGATAGGGGTTGAGAGTAAGCGAGATGGTAATATTCAATGGTCAATTGACCGCAACTTAGTGGTATAATTTCTATGTACCGCGCAGCTTGTCTAGTAGTAAACATTAAAGTCTTTGGGTATAATTCATAAAACAATTTGTATATACTGCCTCGGTGGCTCAGTTGTAATGTGTACGCGTTACGATTGAGGCCAACGCTGAGGTCTCGGGTTCGATTCCCAGGTCGGGTAAAGTGGTATTGGGTTTTTCTATTACGAAATGCTCAGTATTAGCCCGGAGTCTGGAATTTGTGCCCGGTATGGCGATAGGCTCGCCCCCTATCACATAAGGGACGGAGATACGCTCGGCGAAATGTGGGTGTACTGGCTACACCTCTGCCTACCCCTTCGGGGATTACAGGCGTGAGTGCGTATGTATGTATGTAATTTGTATATACTGAGACCGTTTATGAATTTCGACTACGTATTAGTTCTACTGTTGATTTTTCAAACACCATCAAGTTTAACCAGTTGGTAATTAGTTAGTAACAATTCTCATCAGTCACCAACGCTAAAACGGCCTAAAAACGTCTGTTCCAGAAACGGGACTCGCACACGGATGAATGTTGATTTTCATTATACTTACCACATTAGATATTCTAGCTATTAATACTATCACAATATCAAATAAACACTGAAATTACCACTGTTAACCCAATAATATATCGTAAGTGTTTACTTACATAAGTTGTTTAGAAAACTCCATCTTAGTTCTTTTTAAGTACGCCTTGTCTAGTATATAATATTATGATGAACTATAACATTTTCATTGATTTCACGAGACACCGACTGTCTGCCTTTTTTATTACAGTATTATTGTTTACCTATTTTAATTTTTAGTTAAGACCCAGATGGGTTGATGTCAGGCAGGCGGCCGGTCATAAAATCTACAAGCCAATTTTTTTTGTAACATGTTATAAAGCATGTTACTCCGACTTCACTGCAAGCGGGATAAGGGTAGGTGGAAGAAGATTATTGTTTATCTATCTCTCCTGGTTTGTTGTTTTCGTACTGATATGTATTGTTTTTTTATATTAGTGTGTGTCAGTAATGTGCTTAATAAATATTTTTCTTTCTCTCTTTTATTCGCCAACTAGCTTAATTCCAGGAAGTTAAATGCACGACGAAACTACGACAATTAGTTCCAAAACGAAACATGTTACTGTAGGTATAACAAGATAAATGCAGTATCTTTTCTCTTTAGTCAAAGATTAAAAGGGTGAGATTTTCAGAATCTGCAATCCAAGGGTTCAATTGAAATAAAAACATGCACAACAACAAATTTGCTTTCGAATCAAATTTGGTGTCTGAAATCAAATTTGTGTTTGTGCAAAATTGAATTTTGCATAACCAATAAAGACATCAATTGTATTTATTAAGTTTCTAAGTCTAAGAGGAACTGTAAGTTTTTACTTATTGTGTATTCATCCAAGATGTGATGTCCCATAAGCGCAGAGGCTCCTTAACTGACATGATTATCAACAAGCTCCTTTGAATATAATGCGGGGCGTGGAAAGATTGACAACTTCAGAACTTTAACAAGTTTAATAAACGGGCAAATCTTATGCATATTAAATGCACAAGTTTCACGAGTTGAGAGGGTGAGTTTGCCGCGGGTCGCGACACCGCGGTCAACTGTCAAAACTTCAGGATAATTACCGAAAAACAAATGTAGGTTTAGCCTGGTTAAATCTTTACATTACTAAATAATTGCTTTTATATTTTGTCTTGTTCTTCGGTTTTGTGGTGTAATTTTTTAAAAATAAATAAATACACCAAACAGTCACACACATAGTTCTGACCCCACACTAGTTTAACCTGTATCGTGGGAATCAGGAACTACGAGGGACTTGCGGTCCCACAACAACCAGACACGAAACAAATATTTATGCATCACACAAACATTTGTCTCGTAGCGGGAATCGAACCCACGGCCTCTCGCTTCGCAGCCAGCTACTGGCCCGCTACGCCACGGAGACTGTCAATTAATCTATTGGTTGTATACCGTAAGATCCTCAATTAATAAAATTTTCTAACGAATTGTCTATGTAATATAGGGCCGTTTTGGAAAAGCAAAATGCAATGGTAGTTTACTAATTACCCACTAAATATTACATACCGCTGGCATCTTTAGAAAATTTCATATATGTAATAAATAAATAGTATTATAATACTTTATTTCTAGTATATTCTAAACTTAAGGATCTTAAGGATTTGATTTAAGTTGAATACTAGTTACTAAATTCTCCTTCTTCTTCTACCAGCCCTTTTCCCACTCGCAGTGGTCGCCGCAACATGCTTTTAACACACAGAAAGACTTGGCTTATAGTTTTTATGACCAGCCGCCTGCCTGAAGTCAACCCCTCTGCGAAGTAAACACCTAGACCAGAAACATATATTTGTGGATCACACATACATTTGTCTCGAACCCGCGGCCTCTCGCTTCACTGCCAGCTAGTCGCCCACTGCGCCACAGAGGCTGGTAAATACTAGTTGCTAAATTATTTTTACTACAAATAATAGGTCGTTTTATTTCGCGATTAATTCAGTTGTATCAAGCCTGTAATCATCAGTACTACTATCACTATTAGTTTTTGGAAGTGTTTCTTTTACACCATTTTGAATTAATCCTAAACATGAAATTACTAGGCATTATGTCACTTAACACCTTATGTCTCAGGGTGACGAGCGCAGTTCAGTACCATTCAGTACTTCATAATTCGAAGTTCTGATAGTGTTGCTTCTGTTTATGGGCGTAACGCTCACCATCAGGCGGACGAAATCCAAGTCTCGTCATATAACGTAACAAAAAGCAAAAAATAATACACCCAACAGTCAACATATTTGGTTATTATTCCTTCAAGTGGATAAACCGATCCTGTCTAGATAAAATGAGAACGCATTAGTAGCATAATTGCGTAGTAGTTATCAGACATATTAATGGAGTGTCCATTATCAATTACAGTAGGTTGGGGTTGGCTTTAGTTCAGGTGGATCGGGCGGAAATAAAACACAGTGACGCCATCGTATTGACGAAAAAGTAGCTCGATAAAGTAATAAATAGACGTCAGGGGGGCTTGGCTGTTCAAATAATAGACACAAGTCACATCTATATATTAATACGTGAAAACTGATCTGAGTGGTAGAGCCACGCTGTAGACAATTCTGTCTACAGCATGACTGGGCCGGCTCGTTACCACTGTCTGACAGAAAACTTGCGTAAAATAGCAGCTTGCTGCTGCGTTTCGTACTGTGAGTAAGATATCCGGAGGCCCAAATTCCCCGCCCCTTCCCAATCCTTTACTTTCTCCCTTTCCTTTAAGGTCGGCAACGCGCCCATGATTATTTTTGTAATGTGCGCGTACATGGGAGGTGGAGATCACTTACCATCAGGTGACCCACTTGCTCGTTTGCCGGCCTATAGTATTAAAAAACGTGAAAACGAGCTGGTAGGTCCCTCGTATGCGAGGGGCCTTCTGGGTAGGTACCACCACTTTGTCTATTTCTGCCGCCAAGCAACAGTTTGTAAGCTCTGTTGTGTTTCGATTTAAAGGACATTGAAGCCAGTTATATTACTGTGCATTATAAGACTTAATTTATGTTTTGGGGTGACGAACACCAGTGTCATGTACCGTTTGTAATACAACGTCCTGTGTGGTGTGTCTGTTTATGAGTAAGCGTGGCACTAAACATCAGGCGAGCAACCTGCTCGTTATATCATTCAGGCAAATATAAATTACTAGCTTTTGCTCGCGGTTCCGCCCGCGTGAACGGCCTGTTCCGAGAAAAAAGTCTTATACCTATAACCTATAGACTTCCTCAATAAATGGCCTATCTAACACTGAAGTCGGACCAGTAGTTCCTGAGATTAGCGCGTTCAACCAAACAAACAAACAAACTCTTCAGCTTTATAATATTATAGTATAGATTTAGGTACTTACTTATATTACTAGATGGTGGATCTCTCCTATACAAGAGAGCCTATTTGCGGAGATGCCAACGCTTTGTCTACTCCTACCACGTAGCAGCAGTGTTTTTTGGTTTGAAACACATTGGAGCCAGTGAAATGTTGATATTTAACAGAGCTCATCTTCATGAGACTTAATTTCTCGGGGTAATGTTTAACAAGCGCACTGCAGTGCCATGCAGTATTTGTTAATTCGAAGCTCTGGGTAGTTTATAGACAGCCGTCTCACTTACCTGATGGTGACGCGTAAATGAGTGACTTGCTCGTCATCATTCTGTTATGTATAAAAAAACATTTAATAATAATAATACTAGCTCTGTATTATATACGTCCCACTGCTGGCCACGGGCCTCCTCTGCTGAATGAGAGGGGTTAGGCCTTAGTCCACCACGCTGGCCTAATGCGGGTTGGCAGACTTCACATACCTTCGGAATTCTTATGAAGAACTTCTCAGGTATACAGGTTTCCTCACGATGTTTCCTTCACCGTTACAGGAAGTGATAATTAACAATTAAAACACACATAACTTAGAAAAGTCAGAGGTGTATGCAGCATATATTGGGGCTGGTTTCGAACTTGCGACTTTCGTCTCGACATTCCATACCACTCTCCACTGAGCTATCACTGCACTTATTTTTAATGCCCACATAGACAGACGAGCGGGCGGCCCACCTGATGGTAAGTGGTTACCGCCGCCCATGGACCTCAGCAATGCTTCTAGCACAGCCAAGCCGCTGCCTACCGTTAAACATCAAAGAACATAATCATATTTTGCCATCTAAAATACAAAAATAAATATTTCTGCCAAATTCTTCACAAAGCAATACAGAGCACATTAATTTTGATATAATTTACTCGATATTGGAAATGTCACACATTTTCCAATTCTATAATGTAGAAATGTAACATCAAAGAATTTGTAATAAAGTTTCATATTCACTGCTTCCCGAGTATCCGTATGACATACCATAAAATATAAAGTCGCATTTCAGTTGATAAAATTCTAGATTGACATATTACAGTACGTACAGGTACATCTCTATGTAGAGTATTTTTAAACGACTTTAAAAATAAGAAGATTCTGAATTCGTTTACAAGTTTTTTTATTAGCTTGAGTGACGAAACGAGCAGCTCGCTCGTATGATGGTAAGCGCCTGCCCATATACATGCAACACCACACAAAACTTTGAATTACAAAGCACTGCATGGCATTGGACTGCGCTCGTCACCCCGAGACATGAGATGTTAAGTCTCATAATGCCCAGTAATTTCACTGGCTTCATTGTCCTTCAAACCGACAACAGTGCTTACACACTGCTGCTTGGCGGCAGAAATAGACAAAGCGGTGTTACCAACCCAGACGGCCGATGCGAGAGCATACAAGGGCCTACTTACCAGCTTGTATTAGTACCACCATTTTTGCCATAAATGCGTGGAAATTTATTATAGTTTATGCTTAGAATATAATTAAAATTTTAGCAATATTTTATGAAGTATATTTCAGAAATGTACAACAAATACAAGCTAATAAAAAAAACAACTACAAAATCTTTTTTCAAAGTACTTAGATCATCATTGATCATGACTGCCTCGGTGGCGCAGTTGTAATGCGTACGCGTTACGACTAAGGCTGACGCTGAGGTCTCGGGTTCGATCCCCGCGTCGGGTAAAAGTAATATTGGGTTTTTCTATTACGAATTGCTCAGTATCAGCCAGGAGTCTGGAATTGTGCTTTGTATGGTGATAGGCACGTCCCCTATCACATCATGGGACAGAGATACGCTCGGCGAAAACTGGGTGTACTGGTTACACCTCTGCCTACCCCTAGGGGGATTACAGGCGTGAGTGCGTATTTATATTTATTAATAATCATTGATTTTTACACTTGGACACAGCTGACCGCACATCAATGCATAACACATTATATATTCATTGTTCTATATAAATGATAACACACGCATTTCGTACCCACATAACTTACCATACAATTATGCTCAAAGAGCCATGTTGCTACACAAGAAAAAAGGCGAAAAATTTAACTTTCACATTTACGTGCCGACGAGCAATTAATTACAATAAATCCCATAAAATAGCCTCCGTGTGGCGCAGTCGGTGAGCAGCCAACTGCGAAGCAAGAGGCCGCGGGTTCGATTCCCAACACCGAGACAAATTGTTGTGTGATCCACAAATATTTGTTTCTGGTCTGGGTGTTGGTGGACCGCAAGTCCTTCGTAGTTCCTGATACCCACGATACAGGTTAACCTAGTGCAGGGTCAGGATTATGTGTGTGACTGTTGGGTGTATTAAATTAAATGAACAAATGTTATTTTTGCGCTGAGTTAGAATATGTATTCAATTAAATTTAACTAGAAATGTCAGTTGCACCCTTATGACGGCAGCATGGAATATCTTATGGTGCAAACGCACAAGGGATTATTAAAAAAGATATAGTAAATGGTTTCTAAACTTTTTGTACCAGTATCTGTTTAAAAAAGTAATAAATATAGTTTGTTTGTTACGCTTTCACGCCAAAATCACTGAACTGATTTTGATGAATTTTGGTACATGGATAGATGGTACTCTGGAGACAGATATAGGCTACCTTTATCCGGGTTATAGCTACTTTGTATCCCGAGGCTGTTCACGCAGGCAACGCCGCGAACAAAAGCTGGTTACTTAGTAACTTTTGCCCGATATCGCGATAGGCCCGACATTTATCACATTAAGGGACGGAAATACGCGTGGTATGCAATGGACACGCTTATTGCACCTGCGCATACCCCTTCGGGGATACATGCGTGAAATTATCTATATACAATCTGTTTACAGAAAGGTGTTGTCATCTACACTAATATTATAAAGAGGAAAGATTTGTATTTTTGTATGTAACGAATAAACTTAAAAACTACTGGACCGATTTTAAATATTATTTTGCCGTCAGAAAGCTACATTATCACTGAGTAACATAGGCTTTATCCCGGAAAAGGCCATTCACAGGGGCGGAGCTGCGAGCAAAGGCTAGTATTTAATACATTGCAAGATAGTGATTTAGATATGATCCGGTATTTATGTACTGGACTTTAAGTAGGAACACCTACGGGCTAACAATCTCGACTTAAAGCCAGGGTCCACCGTCCCGTGATAGTTTAATGATGGATTTGATATTATGTAGGGCAACCCAGCGTCTGACAGTCACACCCCCAACGGGAACTATGTTTGGCCATTGCCGCACATGCAGGTGAGGTTGGATTTGGACCTAAGATGTTGTTAGCCCACTTACACACACATTTACACGAATATTCGATTCCCGCACCTAGACAAATGTTTGTCTGATTCACAAATATTTGTCTCGGATCTGGGTGTTGTGGGACCGCAAGTCCCTCGTAGTCCCTGATACCCACGATACAGGCTGGGTGTATTTATTTTTATTTTTTTATTTTAATTCATTCATTCATGATTATTTTTTATAGTTTTCATGTATAAGTTACCTATAAATCTATATTTACCTTATCTATAAATTACAATATACATACATACCCACTCAAACCTGTAACCCCCAAAGAGGCATGCAGAGGTGTTAACCTTACCCACTCACATTTCACCGAGCTATTTTCGCCCCATGATGTGATAGCAATATCACTTTTACCCGTCCCGGGTTCGAGCCCGAGACTTCAGCACAGCAGCTGTACCGCCATCGAGGTAGTTAGTACAAATTGCAATATGAAGTTAATCAGTATTGTAGGGGTTCAAAAGCAATTGAATATTATGGGTTGCAGACTTTTGAGTGACGTATACGGAGGGCATTTGACAATGTTAGGAATATCTGATCCTATTTGAATAATTAGGTACGTTAATATCTTTATGGTGTCTTGCACATTCATTTCCTTCGGTTTTTATTAGATTAAATGCCAATCTTGCATAATGTGTGTCGCTTTATCTATAAATCTTTTATTCTTCGTTATTTGAACTTTTTTATGTCATAGGTCGGAAACGAGCAAGTGGGTCACCTGATGGTAAGTTATTTCCACCGCCCATGTACGCCCACAATACCAAAAGAATCATCAATCACAATAACAAAAATCATCAATACCAAAGCATTACGTTAGAATTCATTTTTGCTTATTTGACGAGGCAATTGCAAAACTTGATTCCTATTGCAAGTTGTAGGTTTCAGACGACCCCCCCCCCCCCTACATAATACCAATTTAACCGTCAAATCATGATGAGAAGGCGAACCCTGGCATCAAGCCGGGATAACACCAGGCAGAAAGAAAAAGGGGTCAGTGTTTTTTTTTATAACCGAATGACGGAACGGGCAATCCTCTCGCTTGATGGCAAGCGACATAACTGCCCATGAACAGTTGCAACACAATTTAGAACTACCAATTACAAAGCACTAGGTGTGGTACTACACTGCGCTCGTCATTCTGAGACAGTTAATTCTCATATTACCTAGTAATTAGACATTACACTATAATAAATAATAAATAATAAATAATAAATAATAAATAATAATACACCCAACAGTCACACACATAGTCCTGACCCCACACTAGGTAAACCTGTGTCGTAGGTATCAGGAGCTACGAAAGACTTGCGGTCCCACAACACCCAGACCCGAGACCAATATTTGTGGATCACACAAACATTTGTCTCGGTGTGGGAATCGAACCCACGGGCTCTCGCTTCGCAGCTGACTACTCGCCCGCTGCGCCACGGAGCGGACACTAGCTACAATGTCCTTCAAACCGGAACACACTGCTGCTTGGCGGTAGAAATAGACAATGCGGTAGTACCTACCCAGGAAGACTCGCATACGAGGGTCCACCTAGATTTTTGAATATAAACATAGCTGTAACGCAACTTCCTCCAAAATTCATCTGTCGCTATATTTCATCAAATCGTGACTGTAAATGTAATTAATCCAACTCCAAACTAGCTGGCGTTCCACAGACAATTACCTACCCTTTAAAAAAAATAAACTCAAATAATTCCTCAGAACTGTTTTACATAGAATAATAATACTCAGTTCTTATGCAAAGGAAGTCATTAATTTTTAAATTCGCTCCACCGACACTCACAAAGTCTTTAACTCATTGAAACAAAAGATATATTAAAAAGAGCAGAGCTATGTTTAACTCTGTATAATTTTTGTTTGCGATGTCTCTTTCAAGCCAATCGTGGTACTCCGAAACTCGAGTATAAAGTGTGGTTTTGTCGAAATTCTTTCCGCTAACAACACCTACTAGAAGCTTCTTTCCCGGAATTTCTGCTGGGTCTCTCGTCTCTTTGCAAGCTAAAGGTCCTCCAGAATCCCCTCTCGCTACATCAGTTAGCGCTGAAGCCGTACAAATAAACGAATTCATGTTCATTTCCCAAAATATCGAGCACTTCCATCTTGTTATGGTTTCTATTGGCGCCAAAAGTAAGATCGGTGTACCATCGGCTCTCAAACCATGGCCAATCTTTCCGAATCCAGCAGTAACACATACTTTTGGGTAATCTATCGACTTTCCAGCTGGTATTATGAAGTCAACGTGATCTGTGTAGTTCCATTTTTCATCAACAGTCACTAAAGCTATATCGTTTGTCGGGAAATTGAAGTTTTTGTGCAAAACAACTTTATCTATGTTTCTAAGTTGCGTAGTTTTTGTTGTTTCAGTGTGGCCGGAATGTACCAAATCACTGCGTAAATCTCCGGCAATGATGCGTAATTTACGCGGGTGTTTTGCGTAGAAGAAATCATTTCCTTCGAAGCAATGGGCAGCGGTTAGCACTTTCAACTCTCTAATGATACTTCCACCGCATAGATTTTTCCAGACTGTTCGATCCTCGTCTATTTTATGAGTTGGTTCTTTGAAAGACACTAGGTATGGCACTTCGCCTTTCTTAGCCGGTTCACCGTTCACTATAGTAGGTTGTACGAGATGTTTGGAGTACTTTAATGTAGTTATTACTCGTTTATCATGCTCACACATTATTGAATTAAGTAATATAGTAGATAATACGAATATATTCATTAGAATTTTGAAAGGATTTAAACGCTCATATTTCCATGTTGTAGTGACCAAGTGACAATGTCAGTTTGATTTAAGGAAAATAAGTTTACAGTATTTATGCAGAAGAGTAATCATACCACACATTATGTGAATGTTTGTCATACTTTTTATACAACAAACTTCCTTACCTTCTTATAGTGAAATTCAAAATACCCACTAAAACCCCCGATAGTGTTCTATAGCCATATTACATATTATATTATGAGACTTAAACTAGGAGTTTTATTATTATTAAATGTTATAATGATTTATTAAAATTATAATTCCAAACTAATTTTCAAACTAACCGTATAAACTCACAAGCAAGCTACCATTTCACGCCAGTTTTCTGTGAGACGGTGGTACCTGTCCGGTTCAGCAGGCCCATTCATAGCCATGACTCTAGAGTCAAGACAAAACTGTCCACATTGTGGCTCTATTCTTCCTCTTCCACCTGCCCTAATCCCACTCTCAGTGGGGTTTTAACATGCTTTTTAACACATGTTACAGAGTGATTTGGCATGTAAGCTTTATAGTTTTTACCACCGACCGGCCGCCTGCCTGACGTCAACCCTTCTAGGGAGAAAACATCAACATTTTGTCTCGGTGCGGGAATCGAACCCGCTGCCTCTCGCTTCACAGAAGGCTACTCGCCCACTGCCCCACGGATGCTGTCGTGGAGGCTATTGTGGCTCTATTACTTATACTCAGTTTGTTCATATTATTCATATTTTTATATTACTATTTAAGACAATAAATTAATGTCATTTAACTCAATTAAGTACCTATTTATAACTCAGAAACTTCTTAAAATAAATAAACGTGAGTGAATCATAAATTACATAATAAGTAGACGGTCAGATAGTTACTACAGACCACAAGATTTCTAAACAAATGGCCTATATCAAAGAGAAGCATGACAAACGAGACGTAAAGAAGCTGGTAATTAAAGGGCGTAGGCGCTGGCCCTCGCTCGAGATAATTTGCATATTAATATCAAGGCTAGGGTTATTAAGTTATTAAAGGCGTTTCTTTAGCGCAACATAGATTTTCCCTACAATACTAATCTAAACAAACTTGCGATAACAACACTGAAATATGCTAAAAACTATATACACCCATAATAATAATAATAATAATAATAAATTACTGACAAAACTATACATTACAATAGACCGGACATCTTACTCTACGATAAAAGCCATAGTACCGTATATTTAATAGACATCGCTATACCAAATACTAACAATCTTGCATCTACATATACTGAAAAAATTGCCAAATATATGGACCTATCAATAGAACTCAAAAACCAATGGAGGGTAAACACTGTAAAAACAATTCCTATCTTCCACAGGCGTCATACCTCATACACTGCACACTAGTCTCCAATCTCTCGACATGCATAAGCTCTCGTACACTCTTCTCCAAAAAGCCACAATTCTGAACACTTGCAGAATTGTTAGAAAATTTCTGTCAATCGATCTTACATATTAATTGATATAGGTAGTTATGTCTCAACTTCCATTTCTTGCTTGGCACAAAAGCCCGCAGAAATGGGGTCTAACCCCATCACGATGGGAGAATAAAATTTATAAAGAAATATAATAATAATACACCCAACAGTCACACACATAGTCCTGACCCCACACTAGGTAAACCTGTGTCGTGGGTATCAGAAACTACGAGGGACTTGCGGTCCCACAACACCCAGACCCGAGACTAATATTTGTGGTTCACACAAACATTTGTCTCGGTGTGGGAATCGAAACCCACGGCCTCTCGCTTCGCAGCCGACTACTCGCCCGCTGCGCCACGGATACTCAACTGATTCCCAGCGAAAAAGGACAAAGTTTCTTACTTAGGCTGCATTCTATAGTGTACTGAGTGGCCAATAAAGTTAGTGCAAGAGTTGAAGAAAAGACACGTATGGAGTTGATGCGGAGGCAGTATTATTAGGCAAAGATAATTATTGACGCAAGCAGAGTAACAACTTTAACAGTTCCGGTAAATTATGCAATGTTGTCAGACTCCGTGGCGTAGCGGGAAAATAACCGGCTGCGAAGCGAGAGGCCGTGGGTTCGATTCCCGCACCGAGACAAATGTTTGTGTGATTCATAAATATTTGCTTCTAGTCTGGGTGTTGTGGGACCACAACTCCTTCGTAGTTCCCGATACCCACGATACAGGTTAACATAGTGTGAGGTCAGGGCTATGTATGTGACTGTTGGGTGTATTTATTTATTTATTTAATGCAATGATAATGAATGAAATGGAATGTATGGCATTCCGGGAACACGTAAACTTCAAATAATAAACAGTGGCGAAAAGCGTATAAATTAGTGATTCACAATAACTTTTACTTACCTAGAACCGATATCGCTTTATGATTTGTTGATAAAAATAGGATATTTCGAAATATATTCATTAGGTACGTAGCTGTAACGTCAAAAACGTTGATTATTCATGGTACTGTTATACGGTTGGATTCGGCAGTAAGGCGCAATTACGCAAAATGGTGCCGGTGTTGTATATATGACTGCCTCGGTGGCGCAGTTGTAATGCGTACGCGTTACGATTGAGGTCAACGCTGTGGTCTCGGGTTCGATCTTCGGGTCGGGTAAAGTGGTATTGGGTTTTTCTATTACGAAATGCTCAGTATCAGCCCGGAGTCTGGAATTTGTGCCCGGTATGGCGATAGGTTCGCCCCCTATCACATAAGGGACGGAGATACGCTCGGCGAAATGTGGGTGTACTGGTTTCACCTCTGCCTACCCCTTCGGGGATTACAGGCGTGAGTGCGTATGTATGTTGTTAATATAACTAACGCACTCACCGTTCGCTAATACTCCTTATAGATATTTCTTTCAAACGTGGTAGAGGGTGAGCCTATCGCCACATCAGGCACAAACAATACAAGTTGTACTTTACGTCGGTTTTCTGTGAGACAGTGGTACCAACCCGGTCGAACTCCCATTCATGCTGTAGACAGCTGTCATAGAGTAGCTTTACCACTCAAGCTTATTTAACGTAGGTATGGTTAGTAAATTTATTTAGTTTTATTAGCTTGAATGACGAGACGATCAGGTCGGTCGCCTGATGGTAAGCGCCACGTCTGCTCATAAACAGAAGCAACGCAAGAACTTTAAATAACAAAGCACTACATGACACTGGACTGCGCTCGTCACACCGAGACATAAGGTGTTAAGTCTCATAATGCCCAGTAATTTCACTGGCTTCAATGTCCTTCAAACCGGAACACAACAGTGCTTACACACTGTTGCTTGGCGGCAGAAATAGACAAAGTGGTGGTACCAACCCAGACGGCCTCTCGCATAGAGGCCTACCACCTTGTAAAAGTACTACTTATATACTTAATTATAAATTATTAAAAAAAAATAGTATTTAGCGAATTTTTTTAAATTCTTAATTTTTTGGCGGCGTAATCTGGCTACATAAATTATTTCTGATATATTTAATTGCCAACTTTTTGCCAGTTTAGAAATTCACCTTTAAAGCCAAAGCTCACTGCATCTATAAGACTACGTACTCTCCGGAATTAAATAAACAGATTGTAGTTAATTCATCGTTGTAGAGTAACATATAGAACTTGTAACCCTGCGAGAGATATTATTCGAATCCTGCAGTCTAACTGAACTTTAATTGCTAGCTTGTGTTAGTTACCTGTAGTCTAGAATCTAGGTACTAAATCTAAGGATTAGTTTGTGTCGTACACAAAGGCTGTTTATTACGATAATACCGTCTTTATACTATTTTTACTGTACAAAATGACTCGCCTATATATTAAATTTTGTACAAGTTAACAATACCCCATTATGCCAGACTTATCCGTCGCAAAACAGTAAAAAACGGCCAAGTACATACGTGTCGAAACACGCACAGTAAAGAGTAGTGTAACCGAAAATATTTTCTATTTGTGCCGCCAAGCAGCAGTGTGGAAGCACTGTTGTGTTTTGGTTTAAGACATTGAAGTCAGTGAAATTACTGGACATTATGAGACTCAACATCTTATGTCTCGGGATGACGAGCGCAGTTCAGTGCCACCCAGTGCTCTGTAATCCAGAGTTCTGTGTGACGTTGCTTCTATTTATGGACAGGCGTGACGCTTAAAATCAGGCGAGCAACCTCACTATCTCAAAACTATAGTACCTAGCATTTTGGAACCTATATTCGTTAGAAGTAGGTATCTTTTCAGTTATACCGTACTTTTTTCAGAATTTTCTACCCGTGATTTAAAATCGGGGATGAAAGATTTTTCTTATATAGAGGGCGCTGTTGCCTCGTAAACTTTAGCTCCGTGTGTTTTAATAGATTAAAATATAAAGAAGTGCATAAAGTGATATTGTTTTTGTTAAAAAACTGATTTCTTGATGTAAATCTTCCGGACAAGTGTTAGTGTGAATAAGTGATTAAATATAAACGAACTATATGATTCTAAAAAAAACCAGTGGCTAGTGATCTAAAAAGTTGAATATAATGTTGAAAACACTATGATTCTAAGTGAATATTAACTAAAAGTTACGTTTGAAGTAGAACCAACAATTTCAAAATTAAATTTCATTATATGACAATATTTTCATTTTTATGCCAAAATTTAAACCGTTTTTTTTCAACAATAACAAACGCTATCCAAATTATTTGAATACGAGACTGACACTCAAAATCGATGTTGCCGCATTAACACGAAGGGGCTGCTATAGTAAAAATAATTTCACTGTTACTAATAACTCATTAAAACGCCATCTATGATGAATTAGTTGTACTTGATGCATCAAAAAACAATGCAACCGTAAATTTCACATTTACCAGAAACGTCGTGCTAGCCGAAAGGCTTACGGTACTGACTGCAACGAACTTGGTGTAAGTTCAAAACCTAGCCATTAGAGCAGTTTTTAGTTTTCTGTAATTTTTAATAAATCAGAACACAATGAATTTCTTAGAAAATATAACTTTCCGTCGAAAAATAAATAGGACAAACTCGGATACAGCATTGGATCACAGCGATATTATTTCAGAGACACTATTAGATTGCACAAGTAATAGCATGCCTGACATATCAGATGACGAAGAAGACAAAAAAATAAAAGAATTACAAAACAAACTAAGAGAGCTCGAATCTCAGCTGAGTAGTGCACATTCGGAAATAGATATATTAACATTAGAAAACAACAAACTCAAGGAAACCAATAGAGACTTAATTAAAAAAAATAACATATATAAAAAAAATACTAGTAGCCCAATCAAACAAAAAACTCCGGCTAAACGATTAAATAAAGTAAAACTGCCACATACCAATATTTCTGATCTACCATATATTGGCTTAGCTGAGAAAATGAATCGTGACGAACCGCAAAAACACCATCAACATCAATGTAATAAGGAAACTTTAAGTACCAAAATATGTAGAAAGAATAAAATATGTATACTGAGCACTAACAAAAGGAACCCAGTACTATCTATTGCGCAAAACGTACTAAATGATAACTATGAAATATGTCACTATTTAAAACCATATGCAAGTACAAAACAATTACTAGATGACATTGAAGTAAAAATATCAAATTTCAACAAGAACGATTTTTGTATTATAGTGATCGGTGAAGAGGATTTTAAAATGACAAATAATTATACAAACTCTATCTTACATATACGAAACCTCTTGGAAAATATGAAGCATACAAATATAATTGTCTGTTGTCCCACTTACAAACTTGGTTATTATACTAATTTATACAACTATAGAGTTGAAACATTCAGTAAATTACTGCGTACAGAGTTGTCAACATGTGAACATGTAAACTTTCTGGACTCGAACCGGAATCTAAAGTGTGATTATACTATGTTCCACAAGCGTTTAGGGGTAATCAATAATTCAGGTTTAAGAATCATATTTCAGGACATGTATAATTTAATTGAAAACATAGAGTGTTGTACAATAGTAAAAACAATCCCAAATGCTAATGAAACCAAAGAAACTTCGGAAGATTTTTTTCGTGAATAACAAATATTTATATGCAATGCACCAAAATATTGCAGGATTATTAAATAAATCGGATGATATCACAGTTTGTGTTGATGAGCTGCTATCTGAAAATATAAACCTAGATATTATATGCTTTACGGAACATTTTATGATGTCTGGTTATGAATCACAATTAATTATTCCAAACTACCAACTAGCAGCGTGTTTCGCTAGAAAAGATAGCAAGAGAGGAGGATCATGTATACTCGTCAAAAATGGTCACCAATTCACCGAACTAAAACAAATCGAAAAGCTCTCTGTAACTGGTGTATTTGAATGTTGCGGAATAGAACTTACTCAATATAATACTGTTTTCGCATGTGTCTATAGAATACCTAAACTTAGTAATTTTAATGTATATATGGAGAAAATGCTAATACTATTAGAAATACTTAGTAAAAATCAACACAAAAATGTTATAGTAGCGGGAGATTTTAATGTAGACGTACTAAAACGTAACATATATTCTCTGGATTTTGAATGTCTATTCTTGAATTTTAACCTAAAATTAGCAGTAAATCAACCTACTCGCTTACAAAGTCAAACATGTATTGATAACTTTGCTCATAATTTTAATAAAAAATGTAATATTCAAGTGCGCGAATTGGGTCTATCCGACCACACAGCTCAAATATTAAAATTTCCTATTGAAACAGTTTATATTAATAAATATTGGCGTATTACTAAAAGAGACTATAGTAAGGAAAATATTAATAAATTCAAAAAATGTTTGCAACATCTATCCTTTTCAGAAATGTACGAAACTTCTGATCCCAATACAGCTTACAATATCTTTATAAGCACATTTACTCTGTATTATAAACTATGTTTCCCTGAAAAAACTATAACTGTAAATATTATTAAAAAACCAAAATGGGTGTCACGTGGTATTAAAGTGTGCAGTAAAAAGAAGCGTCAATTATTATGGCAATTTCGATATAAACCAAGTCAAGCTAGTAAAACTACTTTCACTGATTACTCAAAACGACTGAAGAAAATCATTAAACTTACACAAAGAGCACAAAACAATTACATTATAAAAACATCAACTAATAAACCTAAAACAACCTGGAAAATTATTAATCATTCAAAACTTAATTTGCCGAGACATGCTATAAGAAAAATTAAACTTAACAATAAAGTTATCACTAATCCTACTGATATTGCAAATGCTTTTAACACATACTTTGTCGATAAAATCATACCCATTGTAAATTCTGGTAAAAACGTTACGTCTCTAATTGAAAATAGATTAAACTCTTTCTTTTTAGCTCCATGTCTCCCAATAGAAGTTTTTAAAATAATAAATTCCTTAAAAAATACAAATAGTGTGGGTTATGATGGGTTAACTACAAAAATAATCAAATCGGTTGCTAGCGAAATTAGTACGCATTTAAGCTATATTATCAATCTTTGTATTGACATAGGTATATTTCCAGAAGCACTAAAGATATCAGTAGTAAAACCACTATTTAAAAAAGAGAATAAGGAACTTATGCAATACTACAGACCAATCTCTCTTATAAGTATAATTTCTAAAATATTTGAGAAACACATATATAAACACCTATACACCTATCTAGAAAAAAATAATATATTTACTGACGAACAAAAAGGATTCCGCAATAACAAAACAATTAATATGGCTGTCTACGATTTTATGTATAAAGTTATTACAAATGTTGATAAAAACACTCCTGTTAGCACAATATTCTGCGATATGACGCAGGCGTTTGACTATGTTCGCCATGATATTTTAATGGAGAAGTTGGAGGCATACGGTGTTCGCGGTAACGTGTTGAGTTTAATAGAATCATATATTAGTAATAGAAAACAATACACAGAAATAACTACAATAAACAATCACACAAAACGTGAAGAAACATATAAATCATCAATACGTATCGTCGAATACGGTGTGCCTCAGGGTAGTGTCCTGGGCCCTCTATTATTCATTATATATATTAATGACCTGCCCAAGGGTGTTAACCAGTATGTAACATTGTTTGCAGATGACAGCACCATAACGATACCATGTATAAATAAAGAAAAATATAATTTTGATATTAATAATTCTCTGACATCAATGATAAAATGGCTAGACAATAACAATTTAAAGATCAATCTTGACAAAACAAATATTATGCACTTTACGCAAAGAGGATCTACAATGTCCAATTTAAATATAAAATATAATAATAAAAATATCAATGAAGTTAACGATTCAAAGTTCCTTGGTATAATAATAGATAAAAAACTTAATTGGAAAGCACACACAGAAGCATTAATAAAAAAGATTAGTAACTCATCTTATGCTATACATAAATTGGTTCCAGTGCTTAATGTTGATGCCCTTCTTACGGCGTACCATGGATTAGTTTCATCTAATCTTCGATATGGCGTAATTTTCTGGGCTAATTCTACTAATAAAGAACTTGTATTTAAAGCTCAGAAACGATGCATAAGGAGTATGTTTAAAATGAAAGTTACTGATAGTTGTAAGCCATACTTTAAGAAATACAAAATTTTAACGCTACCTTCCCTTTACATTTTAGAAAGCTCAATATTTGTAAAAAATAATCCTAATTTATTTCCACGGATATCTGACCAAGTCATTCGCAATAGACGCGATAATAGTAAGCTTTGCCTACATAAATCGAAAACCGCGCTAATGCATAATAGCATATTTTGCATGGCGCCAAAAATATATAACAAAATCCCTAGGCTCTGGAAGGAGCTAAATAATAAAATATTTAAAAATAAATTGAATAACTTCCTGATAGATAAGGCGTATTATAATATTGAGGATTTTCTTCGTGACAAAATGGATAATTGATGTACTGCTCCATTGATTTAATAGGATTTAATATATTTTGTTAGTTTGACTTGATTGACATACTTATTGATAGTTTGAAATTAGCGCCTTACCACTGATAAATACAATGTTATTTGAAATGTAATAAATAATTTTATTGTAGTAATATTAAGAATGATAATGATCTAGTGACTTTTTTAAATAATTTGTTTAATATGTGCCTAAATTTGTCTAATTATGCCCTAAATTCATATGATATGGTAATCCGGGCGCGAGTCCAGTTAATGTGACTTAGATTTAGTATTTAAATTTCTTTTATATTTGTATGCTACAATGGCTAAACATGATTGCCCTGACTTTGTTATTAACATCCTGCATACCTGTGTGTGTATACTCATGTTTAAACAAATAAAAATATCTTATCTTATCTTATCTTATCTTATCTTATCTTATCTTTTCTGCACAGATTTTGATAATTCTTTCACTACATAATACGCACTTGCGCCTGTAATCCCCAAAGAGGTAGGTAGTGCCTACCACCTATTTCGCCGAGCGTATCTGCGTCCTATGATGTGATAGGGGGCGAACCTATCGCCATACCGGGCACATATTCCAGTCTTCGGGCTGATACTGAGCATTTCGTAATAGAAAAACCCAATACCACTTTACCCGACCCGGGGATCATTTTTAATTTATGAGTGGTAGTGGTATGGGCCGGCTCGTCCGGGTCATTACCACTGAAAACCGACGTAAAGTAGCAACTTGCTGCTGCGTTTCGTACGGTGAGTGAGATATCCGGAGGCCCAAACCCTTTCCCCTTCTCATTTCCATAATTGTCCTTTTCCTTTAATGTCGGCAACGCACCCATGATTCTTTTGGTATTGTGGGCGTACATGGTGGGTGGAAACCACTTACCATCAGGTAATTCACTTGCTCGCTTGTCGGCTTATGCCATAAAAAAGGGAAAAAACGGCTACATGTTGTTGACAAATAAATAAAAAATAGTACAAGACAATAAAACAATATTATACCTATAAAATATTTATTTCAATAAATCATTTCTTTATATAAAACATAGTTCGGCTATTTAATATAATGTCTTGCCTTACATTACTATGTATTTAACATTTAGGGCCTCGACACAATATGGCGTAATTTACGTCGGCAAATTTTCTTCCGTCGCGAAACGCTGGGTATCTGACACATCATGTACATACAATAGATTACGCGACGGAAAATCGGCGATACGTACTCGTATATGTATATACAACGTCCTACAGAAAGGTGTAGATAATTTAAAGCAATATATAGTGCACGATATAAGTCTTTCATCCCCCATAGTGCCAAATCCGATTGCATTGTTAGGACATAAATAAAGAATTTTCTTTTTTATAAAATGAATAACATGTCGATATCGATTTGCAACTTTAGACAACACTAAATGATAAACAGTGAGTCTTCAGACTCCTTTCTTTTAAATTTTGTAATAGTTGAAATAGAAATAATAGTTGTCAAATGTCAACATTTATTTGACGCAGTCAGTTCGGTAATTTTTGAAGTATGATTACGAGTACCTACATACATTTGAAATATATCGTTTAACAAAAGCAAGTATTATGAATTGGTGTTTTATTTTGGAGCAGCTGATAATAATTTACAAGAGGCTCATCCAATGTTTTAATCCAAGTTCATAGATGGAAACCCCGAGAATGAAGTATTTAAAGTGCTTCTAAAAGATGGTATATCGTCTTCAGCACACAGGCTCTTTCAGATATTATTTTGTGTTTAAATTAGAAGTTACGTACGTAATATTTTCGTAGAATCGCGTACACGTTATTCACGTTCATTAAAAAGTGAGTGTCGTTCATAATAATTAATAGTGATGTGATCAATCTTATGGAATCTTAACGAGTGATTAAAATTAACGTGAAATTTTAGGTCTCTGTTTTGAAATGATCCGGTAAATAGGTAGATACGTACTGTAAGGAGTATGTAATGACCCTAAAACATGACCACACCTTTCTGTAACACGTTGTATTATATATGGCGAGGTCATTAGATAAACGAAAACGTCGTATAATCCGGGATAATGAAACTTGCATACATTATAAACAAAGTAAACATAGACAACCACTTTTTTATTTATTAACTTATTGCCTAGATAGGCAGACGAGCAGACGGCCCACTTATTAATATTACGAAAGAACTATGGAAGGGTAACCTCCAAATTATTTGGGTTAATTAGAAGACTAACTATTTTCTTTTGCACTAAACGTTTTTACCTCTTGTAGATTAACGACCAATTTCAATAAACAATTTTAATCGAAAATTTAAATATAATCAGAAGTAATCTTAAACTTTGAATGCCACACCTACAACGACATAATTTGAGTGGCTTATTTTAGGGATCGATCGATTAGGGTAAATCTAGATCGAGATTGATTATTAAAATTGACCATATAGGTGCAAGAGAAACTTAGATAGACGATAGTGGTGATGATTAACACTAAATCAAGAAATAAAACTATATTTCCTTAACTATTTAAATTTCCCTTGCACCCGATATATTTGGTAATATGTAGAAAAGGCGAATCCGCCAGTGACAAAACTTTCCAGGAGATCTGTTTATCAGTTTTGATATACTATAACTGGTATTTCTTCGGTATTCGCCTCATTTTAATTGTTTCTTCGTTCCATAAACCTTTGCCGTTGGTTAAAATCGGTTACATACTAGGCATCGAAATAAGATAACTAGAACGATAACTCTCATATGTCGGAGTGATTAAAATATTAATTGTTGATTTGACTACCGACGTTTAATAAATATGTGAATGTAATTGTAATATAAGTTACTAATTTGACTGTTATTTAATGAGTATGGGATTGATTTAAATATTGTAGATAAGCTACTGGTTTGACTATGTTATTTAGTGAATACGAAAGAGTATTTAATGATTATAGGAGTGATTTTAACATTGTAAAATAAGCTACTGGTTTGTCTTTGTTATTTAGTGAATGCGGAAGATATTTCACCAGTATAAAATAAGTTCGTAATTTGACTACCGGCCCATGAATTTGTTGGTATGATTTTATAATAGTGTTGCTGTATTGACCACTATTTCCTGAATACGGTATTACTGTTGACTCTGAATCAATCCGACGCTGCGCTAGGAGGAGCGACTGGATCCCAATATAAGGAACGGGCAGACGCTCCTTCCGGGCACTCAGTTTTTAGTTGAACCGATTCTTATTGGGCACTAGATACTGATTAGTACAAGTTGTTATTTTAAATTACAAATGTAGTGTAATAAGTAATAGTGATAATAATTGTCGTTTCCAAATTCTAGAGCTCGTGCTGCTGAGGGAGTTTATTTCGCCGTTTCTTCTTCACAGCTATAGCACGCTCCGAAACGGTAGTAGAAGATTATTCAATTAAAGAAATTGTGATAAAAAGAAACAAGTTTATAATTGAAGATACCCTCTCACTCCGAAACATATGTACTCCAATTATTTACACATGCAAAGGTAAAATCACACGTAACACTCATACACGCAACAAAAATTAATGAACGTTCAAAATCAACTTTATTTCATAAAAGTTAATGTCTAAATATTAAATTACTAGATCGAGATACGGCAAAAACGTAGACGTATCAAGTGTCAACTAGAGATTATTACGCACAGACTTTTATAGCCCCGCCCCCTTGCACAGAGTTTTTGTGGGGTCATTTTTATGCTTGAGTTACGTTTCTTGTCATCTTATTTTGATGGTACTAGGTACAACAGGAGTGTTTACTATGTTTGACGTATATATTGAAAATAAACTTTATTTCTGAAGAATAAAGTTCTATTTCCATTACTAATATATGTAAGCGGAAAACGGTCTAGAAAGGAATGACTTCTACGTAGCAGTGTCCTGCTCGCACGCATGGTCACTGTCCATAGTATACAAGGACACCGCACGTTTCAAGAGTTGCAAGTTTTCTCTTTCGAAACCCATTTCTTCGGCATCTGTCAGTATTCCAGTTGTACGATTACATATTTCTACAATCACTTTATTCACATTTTATGAAAGCTTCAGTGGTCCGAACTACACGACCTACAAAATGAGCCTTAGAATACCGCTACAAAATGAGCCTTAGAATAACTATAAACATTATAATCAACGATTAACTTAATCATTGTTTTTTCTATTTCACTCTCAAATTATTTGAAGAAGGAGACGAAACACTGATTAAGACTCTCATAACATTTATAGGTTTAAGTTTATCGATACTTTGTAAATATATTTTTAACACCACAAAGATTTTGGGGTATACATAGGTGGGTGGTATTCATTTTTCATGCTTTAAAACACGTTAAAAATTAATTAAATGAAAATTTGAGAACATCGGCTTGTTCACAGAATATTATAGTAATTGCATGGATAAAAAACCGGTCAAGTTCGAGTCGCACTTGCACACCAATGGTTCCGCACCCACACGCGTTTAGTCCGGTGAATGAGATATCCGGAGGCCCAAATCCCCCTCCCCTTCCCAATCCCATTATCCCTTTCCTTTAAGGTCGGCAACACGCCTATAATTTTTCTACTGTGAGCGTACATGGGCAGTGGAGATCACTTACATCAGGTGACCCACTTGCTCTTTGGCCAAACTATGCTATAAAAAAAATCAAGAGCCATTCAATATTAGGGCAGATGGACAGACAGATAGTGCAGGCACTGTAATAGGGCGTTTCCTGCTTCATTTTGCTCATTTAATAGTTATCAATATCTATTTATCACGTCAATATGAACAAGTTAATGTTTTCATATTTTGATTAAATTCAATGCATTTTCAAACATGCTACATTACGGTTGACGTAAATTATAAACTGTTTTTTTATTAATGTAAAACGATTTCCGTTGGTTAATAGAATTTTGTGTAAGGTAGGTTCTATAGTTACGACATATTATCACGTATAAACGACAGCTCCGTGGCGCCGCGGGCGAGTAGACGGCTGCGAAGCGAGGGGCCGTGGGTTCGATTCCCACACCGAGACAAATGTTTGTGTGAACCACAAATATTGGTCTCGGGTCTGGGTGTTGTGGGTTGGCAAGTCCCTCGTAGTTCCTGATACCCGCGATACAGGTTTACCTAGTGTGGGGTCAGGACTATGTGTGTGACTGTTGGCCGTGTATTTATTATTATTATTATTATAAATTAACTCCCTAACAAAGAGCTACTAACATTATAACAATATTTATCAACATCGAGAGAGCAATAAGCGGGGAATGACTTTAGAGGTAGAAGTTAAAGGTCCCTGCACATTTAAGGGGAAATTGGACACTATTCATCTTATACCAGCCTACAAACTACAGCTGCAGACTGCATGTATTAGATTATAATGCATAATGAGACATTTGCCGGTCTGTCTATAAAAAAAACATCAAGTGAGAGTCGGACTTGCGCTTAGTATTTTTGTTGTTTTTATTATTTCTCGATAAATTTCAACCTGCTACCTATCACAGTTCTATAGATAGAGCACTTTAAAAGTTGGGCAGTCAAACGGCGTAGGCTCTGCAATAACGCTGTTGGTATACTTTGTGCCACCGAACCCTATAAATAGCACCGACCCGACCAATTCATGATATAGAAAAAACTGGATTGGACATAAATCTAATCTGCGGTTAGCATCTGCAAGTCTGCAACTGCAGTCGTCTTTGGAATCATACCTTAAGCCTGGCCGCACTTTGGATACATGTTCGTAGGATTTTCCATCGTAAATATACGTACGAGACTTGCCAAGGAATTTTATACTTACTGCCGAGAACTTATGAGTGCAAATTGAATGCACATATTGTATGTATGCATTCAACACGCGACTCTCCTTAATTACCATTCTACAGACACGCACCGGCACAGAATTGTATTTTTTTTTCTTTCCAAATGGAACCTGCTAAAGTCAAAGACCATAAGTAATTTTTTTTTTGCCAAGTCATAAGTAATTTTTTTTTTTCATTTTCCATTACTACAATAGGTACATAAAGTCTGTAGTATTATTTCAGTAGAATCCAGGTACAAGTCGATAAGTCTATCCAATAAATTAATAGTCATTATCCAAATTTCATCATTCTTCATTTTCAAATTATATTTTAACGCCTAGCCCAACTTTTTTTTAAGTTAAACATCATTTTAAGTTAAAGACAAAACTGTCAATTCACACCGAGAACTATCTTCCGGTGCCGGTTCGTGTCCGTTCGGTAGATGTGTATTCACATATGTGTTCATAGATAATGTATGAAATAATATTCTGTATGTGTGCTGGTACGTCTCTGTAATGTGCGATGTCTGTATATACTCCTGCCGCGTGCGTACAGTATGCGTATTCAGTTTGTAATTTAAACTCTGATAGTATAGAGTTATGTTTCTTGACATACGTGCATATACGTACGATGTAAAATTCGTAGGAACATGCACTCAAAGTGCGGCTGCCCTAAGTCTAAGTATATGCTGAGACATAGGCAACAATGAGATGTAAAATTAAATTTTGTACAATTTATCACAAGCTACTGCGTTTAAACGAACACGGCTCTATTGATAGTCATACGGTAGGCGTGTTTTGGGGAACAAAGTTCCGAGTAAGGTAAGTTAGACACTCAGAATATCTAACTTAGTTTTTGGACGACCCACCTTGCCAATACTCAGCTACTAAGACTGTGACGCCATTTTGCTTAGTATCATGCGTATTCGTAAATATATTCAACTAATGTCAACAGTCAAACTGAGAATATGGCTACTACGGTGGGCTTTAATAAACAATCTCAGTTTGATGCTCCAGATAGATAGTACAAATACGCCAATCAGAATACGTTTAGAAGGTCACACGTACAAATTACTTAGTTTTATTGGTTGATTTCCGGGATCTACTCGGATAATCAAAATAAGATCGTATTAAAATAGTTGTAAGTCAGCAAGCCTGTTTGGGTCGAAAAACACTGTACTCAGTATCTTAGATGTTACTTTTATCCTGAGTATCTAACTTAGCTTACTCCGAATTTTGTTAGCCCAAAACAGGCCCATTAGAGTGCGCAGTGCTTCGTCACCTACACGTCAGCATACACACAACGTACCTAAATGCTTCATTATCTAACACTTAGGCGTCACATAACATTGTCAATTCGTTACATTGAAATCCATACATCATTAGTGAGGTTACAAGATTGATTTTCATAATTTTCGTCATAAGTACTTACTTTACATATTGGTATTATTAACTAATATATAACTTATGTACATTTAGTTGGCAACACTGGGTTGTATAAGTGCCAACGGCCGTTGCCTAAAAAATATATAAATCCTTTAAAAATACCTTTCTTTGAGTAGATTAAATTAAGTATAAAATTACTGTTATTAAAAAAAAAGAAATATGCGAAATATTTTTTACGATTCCTTTATTTTCCAAGAAGGATAAAACGGGTCCAGGTCAATGATATCAATGGTGATGGTGATCAAAAATAAATAATGTTGCCATACACTGTTCATCATCATTAGTGTTTATTGTATACTCACACCACTTTTATACAACAAACTCTCATTTTTAAACTAATTTAAGAATGAGACCGACCGCGCCATCAGAATTCTCTCCAAACTCCCCCGAACACTTATAAAACCAAGTGTTGCCAGTATAATACTACATTTTTAATATTATAAAAAATATAAACTTTACGAGAAGCATTTAATAACTTTTTCGTTAATTCTTAATATTATAACTAGCCTTCTTCACATAAAAACAAGATGTAATATAATACGTGTTACATAACTTGATTTTTATTATAAAAAAACCAAAACACCGTCACAAAAGTTATATTTTTTTCCTTTAGGTCATATTTTAATTTTTCTAAACATTTCTAGCCCTGACTAAGGTCACTAGTATTTACACTAGTTTATAGTCGAAAAGTTTAACTACTCAATTACGATAATTATTTACCAATTAGTTATTAAAATACTGTTTATGCGACCCATAGACTTTCATCCGGATAGAAGGACCAAAACTATAGCAAATAGTAAAAACAAAATTAAACAGCAATCGTTGTGAAAAAATATCGATATTTCGTTCGTCGATAAATCAACAGTCAGTTTATAAAAAATAATAGTAGATAATATTTTCTCTTCATGATAATGTTTATAATCTCCGATATAAAACTACAGTACTCAAAATAAAATAAGTTACATCTTCAATTAAAAATCTAGTATCATTGCCACGTTGTTGATCTTTTCGAAGTTCTCCTCAATATTTGAACACACAGATCGATGCAAATGACAATAATAATAAGAATCCACACCATTATTTCTCCACGAAATCCACGACAATTTAAAACTTATTATTTGGTTATAGAAAAAAATAAAGATTTATAAGTTCATCAAATGTCTCTATATTTTGTTCCGATCAAATGTCCCATATTTTATTCAGAGTAGTATTGAACAATGCGACACATATTATTTTACGTCAATTAGGAATGTTTAGCTTACAGTCTACTTGTCTTGCAACTGCACGTAATTCGCTGGGAACAAACCGTATGATCCCTTGCATAGACCTTGCCACCAACCTTCGTCGATCTGTGAAAAATAATTTTACGTCTATCAAATTTAAAGTAATTGAACATTAAATAGCAAAAGAACCAACAAAAAATTGGTTATTTATATTTTTAGCGTTTTTTAAGTGAAAACTACTTTAGCATCGTTGTGATTTGAAAATCGATGAATCGAAAAAGCGACAGTAAAAAGAGACAGACACATAGATTCATAAAATTTAACGTGGGAAAAAATGAGATAGGAAGCATTATACAGTTGTGCGCGCATGCGTAGTACAAAGCTTGAGAAAAGGCATCACAACAACCGCGGTGTTTTGTATACGTGTACATACGTATTATACGTTTGTAGAGTTTTTTCATCATTTTCATAATAAAATTCTTCATTGTATCATTTATCGAAAATGTGAGCTCTGAGTCTGAATAAATCTATGTAATATATACGAATAAAATGTAAAATAATTATCAAACTTTGTATCACTATGATCATTACTAAAACCAACAATTATCCTTTCCCCAAAATTTTACATTCGTCTCATTATCTTGAAGCCAAATTTTTTGAAAGTTTCACTTTTACCACTACCTTCTGTGAATTGCACACATGATTTTTTTTATCAGATTTATTATTGTAAAAAATATATTATTGTTTAGGTTATTGCCAGCTAGTTACCATGATGATGTTGGTGATGATATCATCAGGATCGAATGAGATTTCATCAGCCGCTGCCGCCTGGTAGTCGTACAGTGCTCGTGCAGTATACCCGTCCTCCTCCTCGGCAGCTTCCTCTCCTCCCTCCCATCCTACAGGAGACACCACGATCGTCGGCTGACGGGTTATCTGATAACGAAACATTCACTTTGTTTTTACGCAACTAATTACTATTAATTTACCTTTTTTATAGTAGCACGACACAAAGACTACACCCCACCTGGTAATAAATGCAGATAAAACCATTTTTGTTTATAGCATAGGCCGCCCAACAAGCAACTGGGTCACCTGATGGTAAGCGATCTCCACCATGTACGCCCACAATACAAAAAAAATATGGGCGCGTTGCCGATCTTAAAGGAAAGGTATAATTAAGGGATTGGGAAGGTGAGAGGGATTAGGGCCTCCGGATATCTCACTCACCGTACGAAACGCAGCAGCTAGGTGCTAGTACTCGACTTTACGTCGGTTTTCTGTGAGACAGTGGTAACGACCCGGACGAGCCGCCCCATTCATGTTGTAGACAAATATAATGTCGATTGTCGAGAAATGTCGTGTCACTCACCGGTCACCAGAATTCACTTGGCAGCCTGAAATTACTCGCTAACAATGTCTGACTCTGCAGTGATTCTCACCAGAAAAAGTAACTATACCGTGATTATTACCACACACACACACCCCAAAAAGCAGTGGTAGCTCAGCGGGGAACGGTATGGACCATCGAGACGAAAGTCGCAGGTTCGAAACCAGCCCCAAGTGCATACACCTCTGACTTTTCTAAGTTATGTGTGTATTAATTGTTAATCATCACTTGCTTTAACGGTGAAGGAAACATCGTGAGGAAACCTGCATACCTGAGAAGTTCTTCCTAAGAATTTCGAGGTTATATGAAGTCTGCCAACCCGCATTAGGCCAGCGTGGTGGACTACGGCCTAACCGCTCTCATTCAGTAGAGAAGGTCCGTGCCCAGCAGTGGGACGTATATAATACAGGGCTAGTATTATTATTATTACCACACACGTATGTACAGTAGTCGCCAATCAGTCGGGTACAAATATGTTTCAGGTATCCACTCACCCAGTGGTAAGTGGTAGCTCCTTCATATGAGAGGCCGTTGAAATTAAACTAGTTTATACGGATTTTATCGCGGTTTAATTTTTATTTTAGTTCCGAAAATTAAACCGCGATAAAATCCGTATAAACTAGTTTAATTTCAACGTGTAATATTCGCGTAAACCTAAGAAATCACTATGAGAGGCCGTCCTAAAAATTACCCAGTATTCTATGGTAGATTGTCTAAACGTCAGTGAATATTTATGGCATAAAAGATCTTATTTGATAGTACATTAAAATCTCAAAGTTGGCGGGCAGGTTGAATGTGAATAAGGTTGAATTCTGCTTGAATTTTTCGTGCTTTCAAATCCCTAGCGATACGCGGCGGGGTGACAGGTTAATTGGTACCACCACTTTGTTTATTTCTACTGTTAAGTAGCAGCGCATAAGCACTGTTGTGGTTCAGTCATATGGACATTAAAACTAGTGAAATTATTGGACTTATGAAACTTAACATCCCATATCTCTTTAGTGGTTTATAACTCAAAGTTCTGTGTGGTGTTGCTACTGTGTATGTGTAGACATGACGCTTACCATCAGGCAAGTGACCTGCTTGTTTTGTCATTCAGGCTAATGAAAAACAAAATCTTTGAAGTCTTTATGAAATATTCTCAGGTATATAGGTTTTCTCATGATGTTTTTCTTCACTAGTATTACTAACAGCAAATACACACAACTTTGAAAATTTGGATGTGCATGTTCTGAAATTAGTTTTGAACCCGCGACATCAATCTCGACAGTCCGTACCACTCTCCCCGTTAGACCATCACTGCTTATTTAAATGTAACTTACCTCCTCTTTCTCCTCCTTAGGTTCTCCTACTAATGTAACATCAGGTAAGTTCTTAATATCCTCTCGAACTTCTTTAACAGGTTCCTTACTGGGTATTGCCTTAACTTCGACTTTCTCGTCTATCTCTCCATAAATAGGCTGATCTTCTTCAATCTCTCCATATATAGGTTGCTCTTCAATCTCTCCATAAGTAGGTGCAGGTACCTTCGCCGTTTCGGTAGCTTGAGGTGTTTCCTTCTGAATAATTTCCGGTATTTCCTTATAAATAGGTTCCGGTATATCCTTATAAATAGGTTCTGGTATTTCCTTGTAAATAGGTTCTGGTATATCTTGAGCGGGTTTCTCTGGAGTGTTGGAGTAAATACTTTTATTTTCTACAGGCTTTTGTGGTTCATCTTCTTTCTCTTTAGTGGCGCGATCTTTTTCCTGCAATATGGATTTGTTGTTACGATATATAAATTATCAAAATGGTCGTCCAACCTCCTTCCTCCTTTTTAACCGATTTCAAACAAGGAGGGTCAATTCAGCGTGTATTCTTTTTACGTTTTTGTATAATTACAATTTTTTCAAGTAAGAACTGATTTTGATGAAATAATTTTTCTATATAGTTTACTTGCATTAGGCTCGTAATTTGGTCATTTGAGGTCTGTTCAAAATGTTTAAAATATATTATTAGTTAAAATTAGTACCTTCTGTGATAAGTCCTTATCCAACTGTTGCCTCTGTTGTCTTATTTTCTGTACAGATTGCAGTGCTTCCTGTGAACATGTCATTCAAATTACAAAACTCTGCATTTTATGTTACAATAACTGTCAATCTGTTCAAAATGCTATAATTAGGCCGCGTTCGGGAGTATGGTAGTTTCCTATATTTAATTTTATACATTATTTTATAAGCAACAGAAAATGATACCTTGCAAAAGAAACCCTTTTATTAAAACACAATCAAAATTGGTTCAGAAATGTGCCCGCAGTTATGACTTTAAATGTTGGTATAAGGAAAAGTGGGTGCGTTATAGGGATATCACACTATCTCGCTTGCACGCTTGCACAATAATGAACATTTTACACAGTGACATCAAAGTTTGCGTCGTCTGTCATTTGACAATTACCCCTTCTCTACAGGATTTGAATGACTTCTAACTTATTTATTTTTGGTCCGATTTATAAAATTCTTTCTGCAATAGATTTTGAGTAACGTAACATATTGATTTGAATAATAAAAAATATCTAGTCAACTACCATATTGACTGACAGTATTACTAGAATACGGGTATCTGGTTTTAGTGACAGTACTCGACTCTACTTCAAAAACCAAAGTCTGTAATTCCGTAGCACCAACAACCAAAATAATGATCATATATTTCAGTATCCCAACGATACTGGAAAGTATTTTAGAACGAAAATCCAGTAGGTACGAGTGGTAGAGCCACGCTGTTGACAATTTTGTCTACAGCATGAATGGGCCGGCTCGTCCGGGTCGTTACCACTGTCTCACAGAAAACCGACGTAAAGTAGCAGCTTGCTGCTGCGTTTCGAACGGTGAGTGGGATATCCGGAGGCCTAAATCCCCTCCCCTTCCCAATCCCTTAATTATCCCTTTCCTTTAAGGTCGGCAACGCGCCCATGATTCTTTTGGTATTGTGGGCGTACATGGGCGGTGGTGTTCACTTACCATCAGGTCACCCACTTGCTCGTTTGTCGGCCTATACAATAAAAAAAAGGTACTGACAGTAAAATCACGTTAATTTTCGAACGCGCCCATAGCCAAGTACTTGCAATTTCAACGAATAAAAAATATATCGATATGAAAATATAGATTTTTCTCAATCAAGTACCGAAATCATAAAAACTAGATTTATTATAG
Organism: Mimas tiliae; assembly: GCA_905332985.1. Lineage (NCBI taxonomy): Eukaryota > Metazoa > Arthropoda > Insecta > Lepidoptera > Sphingidae > Mimas > Mimas tiliae. Next base: position 1,630,922 of record HG995260.1, on the reverse strand, counting down.
AATTTCAATTATTGTCACTCGAATATATCGATTTTTTGATATAATCACACCTTTATTCCCAAAGTGTTAAGCAAAGGTGCATCTAGCTCTGCTGGGTGCAGAGCCATTTCGCCAAGCTTTTTTCCGTCCCATAGTCTATCGCCATACCGGGCACAATTTTCCATCCCGGGCAACTCGTGTACGATTTTACCAAACATCATGATGTAAATACATGTTCGTACCTGTTCCTTCTCTTTGGCCATGTTCTCGAACTTGGCCCTGATGGATGAGGGTTTGGCTCCTCCGATGTCCGGCTTCTGTTTTGCGTAGTTGGTGCCTATCTTGCCAACCTCGTCGAAAGCGTGTGCAGATTTGTCCACGCGGTCTGTCTCTACGCCGAATTTGCCGCCGAAACCCTGATGACAAAAAAACACTTTAAGGAAACTAGATATTTATCCATGAGAATCTCGAAAGTATGATTTCTTATGACCGAGGTCAGCAAACTAGCAAGTGGGTCACCCCTGATGGTAGGGTGTCCCTACACGAAAATCATGCACTCGTACCTGACGCTGTCACTAGACTAATGCCCGACAGAAAAGGAGATGTTAGAAGTTTCAACCATTTCTCGATCTTTATGTCATCGAAACACCTAAACGAATGGACCGATTTGGATGGGTTTTTTTTTATCGAACGCTATTTTTTTCGAGAACGTTCATAGCTCGGTATTCTTACACTGTTACTGCAACCAAAACGTCAGCAGCTTCCAACCCTTTGATAATTGATATATCATCGTTGGACCCATTCATGGTATTTAGGTGATTTTAATGGTTTTTAATCGACCAAAACTTGTTTTAGTTTATAATTCTACTGTACGTGTCTGTGATTGAACTCCTCCTAAACGGCTGGACCGATTTGAATTATTTTTTTGTATACGTTTGGGTGGCGCCCTGGATGGTTTAGATTCACAATTGGAGCCGGTAGGTGGCGCTGCTGTAGTTGCGAGTGAAACCGCGCGGGACAGATAGTATTATATAAAAAGTATTTTTATATAATCATTCACCTTTTTATGGTCGACTTGGCTAGCATGTGCTGCCGTTTTCTCCTGATGATCCCAACCGACCGCCGAGGCATCCTGTCTGTCCGTCTGTACGCCGAACTTGCCGCCGAAACCGATCGTGTAATCTGCAATCAATAATCATAACGTTATACACATCATAAGAAGGTTAAACAATTGGATTTGATGAAATAAAAAGTAAGTAAGTTAAAAATAAAATTAATAAATTTTGTGTCGATGCTATCAATCATCGACCAATAAACTAGTACTCGTCTCGAAAATATATTTATACATACGTACTCACGCCTGTGATCCCCGAAGGGGTAGGCAGAGGTGTAACCATTACACCCACATTTCGCCGAGCGTATCTCCGTCCGATTATGTAATATGGGGCGAGCCTATCGCCATACCGGGCACAAATTCCAGACTCCGGGCTGATACTGAGCATTTCGTAATAGAAAAACCCAATACCACTTTTACCCGACCCGGGGATCGAACCCCAGACCTCAACGTTAGCCTCAGTCGTAACGCGTACGCATTACAACTGCCCCATCGAGGCAGTCAATAATTCAATCGAGGCAGTCGGAAAATATATTTAATTATGTAATATTACAGACACGTGTTGACAGCCGCCGTGGCGCAGCGGGCGAGTAGCCGGCTGCGAAGCGTGAGGCCGTGGGTTCGATTCCCGCACTTTGACAAATGTTTGTCTGATCCACAAATATTTCTCTCGGGTCTGGGTGTTGTGGGCCGCAAGTCCCTCGTAGTTCCTGATACCCACGATACAGGTTTACCTAGTGTGGGGTCAGGACTATGTGTGTGACTGTTGGGTGTATTTATTATTATTTATTATTATTACATATATTTAATATCGTAATGATAATAACAGCACATGATGTACCTTTCTGCGACTGATGCTGCTGCTTGTCCTCCCTATGATCCCAGCCCAGAGCAGCAGCATCCTGTCTGTCAGCCTGAATCCCAAACTTGCCGCCGAACCCCACCGCGTAGTCCTTCTGCGACGGATGCTTCACTACAGCCTCCTTGTGCTCCCAACCCGCCGCGCTCTGACCGTACATACCAACATTCATACATACAATGTATTATACAAACGTGTATGCAAATTTAAGCAATGTGTAGTGTACAATATAACACCTCCAGTAATACCAAATCGGAATGCATAGCTAGGACATAAATTAATTAATTAGTGTAATTATTGGGCATTATGAGGCTTAACACCTTATGTCTCGGGGTGACGAGCGCAGTCCAGTGTTATGCAGTGCTTTATTTAAAGTTCTGTTTGGCATTGCTTCTGTTTATGAGCAGGCGTGGCGCTTACCATCAGGCGAGCAACCTGCTCGTCTTGTCATTCAATCTAATAAAAAAATAAAACTTTTTTATCGAATAAGTAACCTGTCGATTTTGGACAACATGAAATAATAAACAACTGAGCTTTTGTCTCACTCTAACATTGATATTCTCGCTCACGCACTACACTTAATTTATACAAATAATAAACTACTGCTCGTAATAAACGATCGAGTTACACGAGTGATTAAAATAAGCGTTAAATTTTTGAAAATCAATAATATCTATTTAATAGCTTCGTATGTCGGTTACAAACGTAATCCATTTGATTGCGTCAAGTCGTTTTAGTTATATTTGAGAGATGCAATCAATGCGACCACATCCTTGCTAGTTTATGTTACCCATTAAAGTAAATCATGTCCGGTGGGCTTGCAACCGATTGCTACTGAGCCTGTCGGCACTACATACTATATGTATTATCATTATGACCTATTTAAAAAAATGTATCAAGAATTCCTTTCGGTGCAATCAAAATTATGGTAAACCAATAGCTATTTCAATTAATCTACTTATTGCACCAACCTTACCTTATCAACTCGATCTGTCTGTACTCCATATTTCCCGCCAAATCCTTGTGCATAGTCCGTCTGTGAGACATGCTTCTCGACTTTACCCACGTAGTCGTGGCCCACGGCTGACTTGTCCATACGATCAGTTTGAACGCCGTATTTACCACCGAAACCTACGACAATAACACAGTTATATTCTGTTGTCTAGCTGAACTCTTCTTCTTCCACCTACCCTTATCCCACTCGTAGTGGGGTCGGCCCAACATGCCATTTCTAATTGAACTCTTCTTCTTCCACCTACCCTTATCCCACTCGCAGTGGGGTCGGCCCAACATGCCATTTCTAATTAAACTCTTCTTCTTTCACCTACCCTTATCCCACTCGCAGTGGGGTCGGCCCAACATGCTATTTATCACATGTTACAGAAAGATTTGGCTTGTAGTTTTTACAACGGCCGCCATGGCGTTAACCCCTCTGAAGAGAAATTACTCAGACCCGAAACAAATATTTGTAGAACATTTTATCTCGGTGCGGGAATCGAACCTGCTGCCGCTTGTTTCCCAGCCGGCTACTCACCCACTGCACCTCGGAGACTATCTATATGAACTAAACAAAATTATTTATTTAGTTATAGTTTATACCTTGCGCATAGTCAGTTTGTGATACATGTTTTTCAATTTTGCCGACGTAGTCATGTCCAACAGCTGATTTGTCCATCCGATCAGCTTGCACGCCGAATTTGCCACCGTATCTGGGAAATCAACACCAGTATAATATCGATACCCATAATTTTAATTATCGTAAGGGACATTTGAATGTATGTCCGTCACGACAATTAAGTATTTCATTATATATAATTTTTACCCGACTGCCAAAGAAGGGTTATATATTTTATTTTCTATGCACCCGACAATAATGCGTAAAAGAAACTAATTTGCAAAAACAAAATTAAAATGGAATAAATAATGAGGCTGCAATTTATGTTTTGAATATTGGTTTTGGCAAAGGTGGACGCGTAGTGAGAAAATCTCACTATCTCCTTCGCACGCAGCACCGTAATAGGCGTGACTTGCCTTGTGACGTCACATGTCATGTCGTGCATCCTATTTTCGTCATTTGGCAATTACTTACCTCTTCCTGCATATTTAAATAGCTTCAAACTTATCCATTATTACTTGATTTATATAATTCTTTCGATAATAGATTTTGATGACCGTAACTTATTAAATAAAATAATAAAAAAATACCGGGTTAAATACCCTATTGAAATAACAAGGATATATTCAATCGATATATTCAATATTTGCTATAAAAACAAAATACTTCCGTCTATACCGTTTTTGTTTTAATTCCGGAATATAATTTAACAGATAATAAATGGCTAAACAACAGTAAAATCTGTTTAATCATTTAAAATAGATGCTTTTCTATTGAGTGGGCCATAGACATCTTAGGTCCAAAGCCTGTCAAAGGTACAGAGGTCACCTGCACGTGATACACTCTGCTCATTAACGGACGAGGCAATGCCAAAACTTGGCGAACCGTTGCAAGTTGAGGGGTCAGACGTCGGATCGCCCCGCATAATCCCAAATTATGATGGAAAGGCGGAACTTGGCATTAAATCGGGATAACACCAGGCAGAAAGAAAGAGTATTCATGTACATACCCGTAAGAAGGTTTAGGTCCTGCCTCGTACTGCTTCTTCTTCGCCAGTTTATCAGCTTCTAGAACTTCCTCTCTCAACTTAGCCATGCTATAAAGAAAGCGGGAAAATTCAAATCAAACCACCAAATTACTTTTGACAGTAAACACGAAAATGCCTATCTATATCAATAAAAATATATTTTTATACCATAGACCGACAAACAAGCAAGTGAGTCACCCTATGGCAAGCCGCTACTTTACGTCAATTTTCTTTGAGACAGTGGTAAAATCCGATCGAGCCGGCCCATTAATGTTGTAGACAAAACTGTCAGCGTTGCGACTCTATCACTTAAAAAACATAAGCCTACGCCCATATACGGAGGAGTAGGCAAAAATGCACCTAGTGCTCTCACGGTTCGCCTAGATTATTTCCGTCCCATGATGTGATAGGAAATGCCAATCCCGGGCAACTCTACAAATTGAAATCTCAAACACAAATTGTGATTGCCCAATGTGGGGTTCGAACCATGGACTTCACGGTTTCTCATGCTTATTAAATTGCCACTTTGCGGGATTGCAATCATTATGCCAATTCTATTGAAAATTACTGTATTGCACTATCATTTACATCATTATCAATAAAATATCGCCCACAATTTCCCCTTTCCCTTCGTAATCGCACAAAACAAATAACTAATAAATGAATTACAATTTCATTGACCTGTTTTCTCGCGAGTCTCATGCACAAACAGGAAATCTATATTTAGATGTAACCAAAGTGATTTTCACATAGCATGGCAGCGCACTGACGCGGACGCCGTGAATCTGGTCCGGCCCGCTTAGCATAACCCCACGAAATATCTCGCGCGCGCGAGAGTTTTGTTTGTCGTTGGTACCATAATATGCACCTCCTGACAGTGTTTTTTTTATTAGCTGAATGAGGAGACGAGCAAGTTTCACGTCTGATGGTAAGGACCTGCCAATAAACTGAAGCAACACCACACAGAGCTTTGAATTACAAAGCTTTGCACGGCATTGGACTGCGCTCGTCATCCCGAACCATAAGATGTTAAGTATCATAATGTAATTTTAAAATGAAGGTAGCCATTGTAACATTAACTTTTCGAGACGACCTACACCTCAGTCTCTCCCGTGACCACGAAGGCTGAAAGGCTTTCGAAACGTCGGGACTAAAATAAAAATTGAACCGTGATAGAGTCCGTATAAACTAGTTTTATTTCAATGTGTAATATTCGCGTAAACCTAAGAAATCACTATACCTACTAATAACCCAACATCGATCATCATAAACCACGACCACTCTGTCAAGAGTGCACGACTAAAGAGAGATCATAATGTCCAGTAATTTCACTGACTCCAATGTCCTTCAAACTGAAACACAACAGTGTTTATACACTGCCCATACCAACCCAGACGGCCTCTCGCATACGAGGGGCCTACCACCTAGTAAAATATATGTATAATATACAATATTAAAATGCAAAATGTCACTTTAGTTTCTTAAAAACAATATATTATGCTACGCCATGCCACTCGTAACTAACTTCAGAGCGGCCATAAAGTTGGAGACTTTTAATTATAGTAATTTAAATGCTTCCCTTTATAATTTTAAGCTTATTTCTTATTTTACAGCCATCATGGTACAGGGGGCGACTGGGACACCAAGACAAATCTTTGTTTCGGGTCTGGGCGTTGTGGGCTCGTAAATCCCTCGTAGTTTCTAATACCCACGATACAGGTTAACCAACTATGGTGGCGGAACTATGTAACTGTTGGGTGTATTTGTTATTATTATTATGTATTAACTTACTCAATAGCCTCAACGTTCCTGCCGCCAGGGCCCCATCGTTGCTCATGTTCCGTGACGTCATTTACGTAGTCAGGGTCCGTCTCCCAGTCGTCGGCCTCGGCGAGAGCTGGCGCCGTCACATCCGTGGCTGCCTTCCACATCTGATGGATAAAGAATGTTTTTTTTTTCATAGCATAATCTGACAAACAAGCATGTAACTTATAAACACTTACTTTCAATGTCAGCTTGTGTCTTCGCAAATATGAATCTTATTACAAACCCTCATTTTTAGAGGGGGGTTAAAAATAGAAATGACATTTGACATTTCATTCCCCAATTTCTTTTTTACCCTAGATATGGTAGTTAATATTGATAGGATTTATAATTAATGAAAAAAACTTGGCTAGCATGAAGGAAAGTGGCATCCCAGTTTTTTGAAACTAAAGAGTGACATATAGAGGGTGACTGAAGTGACTAACTTCATATCAACCAGGTTATTTCATGTGTAATGTATCTATGTATTATTTTGTATACAAAAAACAGCAGTAGCTCAGAGGGGAGCGGTAGAGACTGCTGAGATGCAAGCTGCAGTTTCGAAACAAGACCATTCACCTCTGCCTTTTACAAGCTACATGTGTATTCACTGTCAATTATCGCTTCCTATAACTGTGAAGGAAACACCATGAGAAAATGTGAATACCTCAGAATTCTTTATAAAAATTTCAAAGCGTGTGTCAAGTGTGCTAACCTAAATTACGCCAGCATGGTGGACTAAAGCTCAACCTCTCACATTCGTAGAGGCCTGTGCCCAGCCCTGGAGCAGTATAAGAAAGGGCTCATATTATTTATCCCATAGCTCATAGTTTTACAGGAAAATTAAACGATTACAATGTTAATTTACTACAAACAATAAACATGTGAGGAAAACAATCAAGAGGCAAATGTATACACAAAAATATAAACTGGTACGTTATTTGACCAGTGCCACAGATGTAGATAGGCTGAAAAATATTGGAACAAGACCCTTTTCAAATGACAGATGTTCACAGCCATTTTTATAATATACATTCACTACTATGCTGAAGACTGCCTCGGCGGTGCAGTTGTAATGCGTACACGTTACAACTGAGCATGACGCTGAGGTCTTGGGTTCGATTCCCGGGCCGGGTAAAGTGATATTGGGTTTTTCTATCATGAAATGCTTAGTATCAACCCGGAGTCTGGAATTTGTGCCCGATATGGCGATAGGCTCGCCACCTATCACATCATGGGACGGAGATACGCTCGGCGAAATGTGATTGTACTGATTACACCTCTGCCTACCCCTTCGGGGATTACAGGCGTGAGAAAGTATATACTATGCTAAGACTGCCTTTCCGTTAATGTGCGAGTTAGCTAAGCAGTAAGAGGGGGCAAAGCTAAGTGTCTATGTTCTCCATAGCTAAATGGTGATAATATTACTTAAGGTTAGCATGATTATATAATATACTAGCTTATACTTGCAGCTCTGCCCGCATGAACATCTTTTTTCGGTGCATTGTTTGCTATTCATACTATAAATCTTCCGGAAGAAATTATCTAAATGCATTCATCAAAATTCATTGCATGATTTAGGAGGTGTTAGTGGATAAACAGACAGAAAGTGAATTTGTTTTAAATACCATATATTGATAACAAGATAAATAACACTGAATTCAATATTCTTTGTGGGGGGTAACTTATCTTAACATCGCCATTTCACCTCCTTTGACAATTCCTTACTTACATAACATTTTAAAGTTGACAATGCATACACAATTCTTCTGGTAATGTGTTCATGGGTGGTAGAAATCACTTACCATCAGGTGATCCACATGCTAGTTTGCCAGCTGCTGTGATAAAAAAATGTGTACTTGTTTATTTATCAGTTAACATGGCATTCTGTTATTTACAAGTAACAATTATAGTTGTTTACTTACAATTGTTTAAGAGACGAACGTGATATTATGACTCACTATTTCTTACCAATGAAATCATTATCTTTAAAGATAACATTCAGCCGATATTGTAGAGATAAGTATGCTGTTCCTTTGGCTGTGCCAATGCAGGGCTATATGAGTACCTAGCAGTTTCTACATTTTGTTTACATTATATTTGTGATCTTTAAAAAAAGAACAGTTTAGATTATTTTTTTATCTCTGAGTAGGAAATACTAATGAATTAAAATGCCAACAAACCTTATCAAGCCGGTTTAATCACTTCGCGAAAAAATAGAACACTTTCACTGATTTAAGTATTTAGAAACAGATAAACATTCCAAATATATTAAGTGGAAAAGCTAGATTACAAATGATAAAAGAAAATTCTATATGTAATATAAATCAACTTTTACGCAGATTTTAAGGGCGAAGCCCTAGGATGCGTCACCCAAAAAATCTGAAATCCTGACGACTGAATTGCTGAAATTGACAATTATTGACATAAGTATGACATTGACAACTGACAAGTGACAGCGAAATATATTTTATTTATGTGGCAAGGCAAAGGAAACTGATTATTTTGCCTCCAATGTTATTCAAAACTATGCGGATAGAGGACCGCCTCGTAGGATTTGAGGCCGCTGCTGATAATAATGATCATTTAGAATATAAACGTTATCATCTCTATATTAGATCGTTGATAGATAGCGATAGATAGATATATTTGTGACTTATGATATCGACACTTCAGCGCGGCAAGATTGATCGACATCAAATCAATAAAATCTGAATTGACAAAACTGTAATGATATCCTAAAACGATATAATTTGTTACGAAATATTAATTCAGGCCTCCTCTACTGATGAAAGTGATTAGGCGTTAGCTTACCACCCTGACTTCACTAACTTAGATAGTACCTAGGTATATACATACATTTCAATTACATATACATACAATTCTTTTGGAGAAGGAACTCTCAAGTAGGTACTTAGTCTCAAGTCTGCAAATTTTCTCAAACCTGTCACAAAGTGTAAAATATCCTGATAGTCCTGTTACCTCTTCAACTTTGTCATCATCGTCTTCAAATTGTAAATTAATGAGGTCCTCTGCTAACAAATACCCAATGGGATCGAATTATGGTTCATTATTCACATATTCGGATCTAAATACCTTAGTTGTGCCTTATGCTATGGTAAGAAAAAAAGGTAGGTAGGTTCGGTAGACTGTGAATCGAGCACACGCGTACTAGCGATTTTTTGCGGTTGTTACCGACTTGCAAGCGTTTCTTAAACTTTCGTCATGTTCGCCTGCCAGCGATGTGGTTCTGAAGCTAGAGACGGTGTACAATGTACCCAGTGCCTAAAACAGTACGATTTCCCGTGTGCTGGAATAACCGAAGCTGGATACCGCAGACTCGGTGAGAAGAAGCAATCCACTTGGAGATGCAGTGTATGCCGTACTGGAGGCCGCAGATCTCCAAGCCCCGTTGATCCGGTTGGGAATCCAGCAGTGGGACAGACGTTAGCACAAGGAGACCTTGAAAGTATTCACCTTCAGCTCAAAAAACTTTCAGATAAAATGTCTTCATTACCGCAGCTAATCAAGAACGTAAAGTCGATACAAACTGATCTTTCAGACCTCAAAGCTATGAAGAACGAGATGTCTGAATTCAAAAGGTCCTTAACCCATGTCCATACTTCGGTGGATCAGCTCACGGTAAGGCTAGTAGAAATTGATCGCGAAATAAAAGTTCTACAAAATACTAAACTGGACATTTCGAACCTTGAACAACGCTTGTATAAGTTGGAGTCGACCATGCGGGACAATGAGCAGAGATCACGGCTAAACAATATAGAGATAAAGGGTGTGCCTGTTATATCTTCGGAGAATTTATTTAATATATTTATCAAGATTGGCAAACAAATTAACTGCGAAGTCACTAAAGAACAGGTCAACTACATCGCAAGAGTTCCCCAGCGTGGCAACAAAGATAACAAGAACATCATTGTGTCCTTGCATAGTCGCTACTTACGGGATGACTTTGTATCCGCAGCTAAAAAAGTTAAAACATTAACAACCTCTGACTTAGCTCTCAGTGGTGACAGTAGGGTCTTCATTAACGATCATCTTACCCTGGAGAATAAGCAGTTACTGAACAAGACCAAGAGTTTAGCCAAGGAGAAGGAGTACTCTTACATCTGGGTAAAAAACTGCAAAATCTTAGTGAAGAAAAATTCTACTTCCCCTACGCATGTAATCAGGTCGGAAGCAGACCTCAAAAAAAATATTTTAATTTTGTATACGCTATTACCATATACTACTGTATCCGTAATTTATATTAGATGTCTCCTCAAAAGTTTGAGAAACACAGGTATGTATGCCTATTCACTCACCCAGCTGATCGCTATTGTTTCGTTGACGCTTGAAACTAGCGCTGCTACCCGCGCTTATAGTTTTTTCCTAATTATGCCTTATTTACTGATCGCTAAGGTCAATTATTGCGTGTTGTATGTCGCCTTTTTATTTTTTCTACCGTACTACATTTTTTATGATTATTATTGTACATTATGTTGCACTGATGAACTTGTTATTTTTCGTATCTCTCCTCGATTAAGTGATGATATTCTAAGCGCCGCATTGGGGTTCGTACATCTGTTTGGTTTGATGTTAGGTTACTTTCCCTCTTATATATTTTTCCATAACAATTATAAAACTATCACTAATTTATTATTATGTCACGTTTACACAAAACTGAATTACTATATTATTTGGATATACGCACAATTACGTTTGTCCTCTAGTTTCAAAAATGATTAAGTTATATTACCAAAATGTCCGTGGTTTGCGGACAAAAGTGTCGAACTTTTTAAGGAATGTTTGTTTGAGCGACTTTGATGTCATTTGCTTGACTGAGACGTGGCTCAGGGACGACTTTAGTAGCAGTGAACTCTTTGATGATAGCTATCTTGTTTGGAGGCGTGACAGGGACTATCTAAGTACAAACCAATCGTTAGGGGGTGGTGTACTCATTGCTGTTCGTCGTGAACTTATTGCGGAAGAACGTATAGACTGGCGTTCATCTGCCGAAGACATTTGGGTAACTATAACCTTAAAACGATCAAAACCCAATATAGCTTACAGATTACACATTAGTACAATCTATCTTTGTAAGCAAAATTTAGGAAACTCACTACTTACGCAGCTAGCATGCTATTATCAAAAACTAAGTGATATTGTAATGAATAACACGACTGATACGTTTGTCATCCTAGGTGACTTTAACATGTCCAATCTAAATTGGTGTTCTGCTGACGACGGATATTCCCTTTATCCGAGTAACGTGCAGGGCTCTGTTCAGACAGAATTTATGGATATTTTAAACACTTGTAACTTATTCCAGTACAATAGTCATAAGAACGGTAATGATAGAATATTGGACTTAGTTTTTTGCAACCATCATCTTACTATTAATAAGTGCTTGGATCCTCTGGTTGCTGAAGATTTACACCACGTATCTCTAAGTATATTGGTAGACTTTGTTCAATATCACACGTTACATGCTCAGCCAAGAATTAAGTTCCTTTACCATTCGGCGGACTTCACGGCAATATCGAAAGAACTCGACAATTTTGACTGGCAGAACGACCTTAGCACAGGGACTGTCGATGAAGCTTTATCCTTATTTTATTCCAGACTAGAGAGATTGCGTGATATTTATGTTCCAACTAAAATTGACAAATTTACATCAAAATATCCCCCTTGGTATAAAACTCCATTAATAAAAATATTAAAAGAAAAATTTAAGCATCATTCTAAATATAAAAAATATGGCAATCTATCGGATCAGGAATCCTTTGTAATTTTACGTGATCGCGCTAAGTTGCTTGAAAAGGAAATGTTTAATGGATACATTAAAATTATAGAAAATAATATCACTACATCGCCTAAAGCTTTCTGGTCTTTTATAAAAAGCAAGCAATCCTCCAACTCTTATCCTTCTACAATGAACTATGGGCAGCGTTCCTCAGGACAGGGTAATGACATCTGCTGCATGTTTAGTGATTTTTTCTATTGCAATTTTCTCCAAAATTCAACCGCGAGTAACATTGATTTCTTTAATAATTACCGGTATCAATATGAAACAGCCGCAGATGTTAGTTCTGTGGAAGTCTTGAGCGCGGAGGTATTCGAGCTTCTTAAATCTACCGATCTAAACAAATCTGCTGGACCTGATGGTATACCTCCTTTACTTATTGTTCGTTGTGCTGGAAGTTTAACCCTGCCGCTAACCCTATTATATCAGCGATCTCTCATAGAAGGAATATTTCCTTATATCTGGAAAAGGGCATTTATAACCCCTATCCATAAAAAAGGTCCTAAGCATCAAGTTGAAAACTACAGGCCGATTTCGAAGCTTTGCCTGTTTGCTAAGATTTTGGAGAGGTTGGTGTACTCTCAGGTTTACCATGGGCTCGTTCACACCTTTAGTGATTATCAACATGGTTTTCTAAAAAATAGGTCAACTGTATCAAACTTACTCATCTGCTCTGACTACTTGACACGTTTCATGTCCGAACCCTCTCAGGTGGATGTAGTCTACACCGACTATAGTAAGGCCTTCGACAGAATTGACCACAATATACTCTTGCGTAAACTTCTCGAAGCTGGTATCAGAGGCAACTTGTTCCGGTGGTTCAAATCATACATTGAAAATCGTACTCAGGTAGTTGTTTTAAACGGTTATCGATCAGCGGAAACTCGAATACCTTCCGGTGTACCCCAAGGATCACTGTTGGGACCACTGCTATTCGTGATTTTTGTTAATGACATAGGCTCATGCTTCTCCCACTCCAAGATCATTCTCTACGCTGACGATATGAAAATACTATGTCCCGTTTCAGATTATGACAATTGTTATAACCTCCAACAAGATCTCGACACGTTACAAGATTACTGTTTTAGCAATAAACTTGAACTCAATGTGGCCAAGTGTTTTGTTTGCACGTTCACTCGGAAACGCAACCCAATTATATTCCAGTATAAACTACATAATACTGTCGTTAATAGAACTAACAACATCAAGGACCTGGGTGTCACCTTTGACTCTAAGCTCTTGTACAGTACCCATATCGAGAATATCATTAATAGGGCAAACAGAGCACTTGGTTTCATTCTGAGGGTCGCAGCCGATTTTAATAACGTGAAAACACTCAAAGTCCTTTACTGCGCTTTTGTCCGCAGCCACCTAGAATATGCATCTCAGGTGTGGAACCCCAATTATAGCGTATATATAGACAGGATTGAGCGCATACAAGGGAGATTTTTGAGGTTTTTGCAGTTCAAAACTAGTAGGTACACATCAAACTACATTGTTAGGTGTAAAAGATTTCACTTTTTGCCTTTGTATGAGCGTAGACACATTGCAGATTTAATATATCTTTTTAAAATAGTTAATGGATCTGTCAACTGCCCTGAACTCTTAAGTAACATAGGGCTTATAACACGCACCATAACTTTGCGTAAACCTACGTTGCTAAATGTTCCATGTGTTAACACTACGTATAGACAAAATAGCTTCCTTATACGAGTGAGCAGACTCTTCAACGAACTCTCACGTGAGTTAGACTTAGATTTGTTCAATACCAGTGTTTCTCAACAAAAACGTAAACTTGTAAATAAGTTTTTTTCTTATTAATATATCTTGTGTGTATTGTGCTACCGATCTCAGAATTATTCTGATACATTCTATCTGTGGAAACTTTTAAATGGCCTTCTTATATTCATGTTAATGTAACAATGTATGTATGCTAGCTGTAAGTTTTCCGAATATATTAAAATAAAATAAAATAAAATAAAGAACTAAAATTTTGATTAATTTTATTTTAAAATAGTCGTAAATATAAATAATTTGAATTAAATATCAGATAAAATTAACAAAACTATCTTATTAAAAAAATTACTTGACGCTATTATGACAATATCAAAATTGGTTTATTAATATATTTGGCTTATATTTCGTTTGGAAGAACGTTATTATTTTATTAATATTGCATGCATAATTATTTGTGGTTTTTATAATAATAGAAGTTTCACTCAGAGTTCTTACATCTTCTTACAATCTGTAAACTGTAGTAAAATTAATAAGTGTCGGTACGGTTAGTTAAAGCCCCGTTACTTTAATGGACGCCGAGGGCATCTTTCGATGTTCGATGTGTAGAGTATGGTGGCAAAAAGGTGGCATGCCACGCCCCACGCCTTGGTGCGTGGTTTTATGAATCCGTCGCGTTGGTTTGGTTCGCCGTGCGTACCCGTGGTGGTGCGAGATTCGTTACAGAACTAAGCAAGAAGTTAAACCAGTAATCTACACTTAAAATAATATGTGTACATAATATAATTTTACTATTTTAACAATGTTTTTTTATTACCTAAGTAAATTACTAACAATATTGTGTTGTCTCAAAAAAGTGGCCTTTAAATGGGTCGAAGTACATACACAACTAAGTACCTACACAACTACAGCAGTTTTAACCGATACAAAAAACAAAGAGGTTCATAATTTGTCCTGTGTGTATTATGCTACCGACCTTAGATAATTATTCTGATATTAAGGAAGGTGGTCATCCTTCGTACGCTTTTTACGTTTTATTTTTTTACTTCAAAATTAATCGACTAAGATCTCTGGTGTAATTATGTAAGTATCATAAATATATCGCAGATAGTTATAAAATAATGTGAATCTGTTACGCTAAAAGGATAATGAGTAATTGTGATTTTTCTAGGATAAGATATTTGTACGAATGTGCCTCACGCGTGGGGTACTTTCGTACGTTGGACACTTCAAATGCAATACCATGCAATACTTTAAGTTTGGGAATTTGAAGCATTGTGAGACCATAAAGCATCTTATAACAATTCGTTATATATATTTCCAATGTAAAAAGTTGAATGTTCGTGAATTTGGAGGGAAAAGTGAGTGGGGGTGAATTTGCAGGGAAATAATGCTTATTGCTAACACCAGCTTTAAATTTCTTTACTCAAATTTTCAACGTTGATGTTTTATTATTGTACAATTCATTGATTCTGCAATCAAAAAAAATACTTTACTAAAAGGACTATTTGTACGCGTACTAATGTGCCCCACGTAGTACCGTCCGAATGTGCCCCAACCCTTACACAACATTAAAATAAAATCCCATATTTATTAGGATTTAGTGTGAGACATATTATAAACAAGAAGTCAAAATAGACAATTTTAACATGAATTTAACATTACTAACTTATAAAAAACGTAAAAACTGAACCAACAATAAGATCGTAACCTATAACAAAAAAAAATACTCAACGTGCGCGAAAACACTTATTGTCTTGTCAATTCACCCAGAGTGGACCGACTGGTGTAATATTCGGCAAGCATCATGGCAGTCGCTAAGTTTATGCACACAAGGAAACGCTTGCTTGTACTCCGTTTGGTTATTTTGTAATATTCACTGTACGTAAGTGCCCCATGTACGAAGGGTGACCACTTTCCCCTATCTATCAGTGAAAACTTATAAATGACCTTATCATATTCATGTTAATGTAACATTGCATGCTGTAAGTTTTGCCGAATACACTAAAATAAAATAAAATAATGTTATCGCCATATCGGGCACAATTCCAGACTCCGGGCTAATACTGAGCATTTCGTAATAGGTAAACCCAATATCATTTTTACCCGACCCGAGATCGAACCCGAGACCTCAGCACAGCAGTCGTACTGCGTACGCATTACAACTGCGCCACCGAGGCAGATATAGTTCGTAAGTCGGTTTTATTTTTGATTAATAAGTTGTTATTGTACTACTTCTTGTACTACGTACTGCTTAATTGTTCTACTTTGTCTTGTAACTACTTAAACATTATACCTATGTAGCTGCCTATCTGTAAAACGGAAATAGTAGAATTCAAGAGGAGCAAAGAAATAAAACTTAGACTAAATTAGTACACAAATAAATCAACTTATCTGATAAGAACTTAGTCAAAACTAAACATTCTTCTAAGTTACCCATTCCTTTTATCAAGAAAGCTTAATTTTAAACAATTTTGTAAATATAATATCTTGCCTCTTGAATAACATAAACTAAGTTCTGATTAGTTTCAGTCCTTGAATTCCCCGTTTTACATGATTTGATTAAAATAATTATCTAGTCTTAAATAAATACGAATAAAGCCTAGCTCAGTTATCCTAATTCACTCAAAGTCGGTCACAAAACCACTTAAAATTCCGGATCAGGAGCGTCTATAGCATATCCAAGCTTCTGCAATGCAACTTTTATCTCCCTGAAGACTGTAGGATCTTCTATGGTTGAAGGTAGTTTCACCAGCTGAGATCTGGCTAACTTAGCTATAGCTCCTCTGAGTGCTTTGCCTGACCTAGTTCTTGGTAAGGCCGGGACAGCCACGGCTTTTCTGAAAGCCGCGATTGGACCGATTAAATGACGGACCAAGGCTATCAGTTCTTGCGTTACTGTACTTTCAGCTACTATTTCTTCATCTGAAAACAGAAATGAAACTATCATAATTTAGCGACCGATGCGGCGTCATTGAGCTAGCTTTTTCTCGCAGCTCCCCTCGCGCGAGTGTCTTTCTGGAGTAAAAAGTGTTTTTTTTCAGGTCTACCAGTATGCTAAGTTTCATCCAAATCTGTTCAGCTGTTAAGGTACTAATAATTAACAAACATCCAAATTCACAAACGTACAAAGTTAAACATCCAAAAATCACATTAGGTAGGTACCTACATACATATGTTATTTTGCTATGGCATATCAATTCCAATACAATAACAATATCGTAACCGCGACGAGTGTGTTGTTATCCGTTGAGGAGTTTCATTTTTTATTCCGTACTCCATCACCAAATTTATGGGGGAACCACAGTTATACTCTATCGAATGATGATACGGAACCCCCATGCATTCCGACTAGCACTTGTCCGGTGTTATTTAAAAGTAGCCTATGTCCTAATCCAGGTTTACATGTGTGCCAAATTTCACAACAAACCGTTCAGCTGTTAAGGCGTGATTGACTAACAAACATCCAAATTCAGAAACATCCAAACTTTCACATTTATAACAGTACATAGTAGGAGTAGGAATTTCCCCAGAAGGGTTGACGTGAGGTTTTTTGGGTCGCAAAAACTACAATCTAAATCTTTCTGTAACATGTGTTAAAAACATATTGCGACCCCACTGCGAGTGGGATAAGGGCAGGAAGAGGAAAAGTAGGAGTAGGATGAACAAAAACACTCACCATCCTGCGGAGGTCTCATAACATATAGGCACAACGGGACATCGCCTTTCGTAGGATCAGGTGCCCCCACCACCACAGCATCAGCGACCCTCGCGTGTCTCAACACTACGTCTTCAAGCGCTGCTGTGGACAGTCTGTGTCCAGCCACGTTGATGACGTCATCAGCTCGCGCCACCACCCACACTGCCCCTTCAGCGCTGATCCATCCCGCGTCTTGGGTGTCGTAGTAGCCCTGGAGAAGGAATGTGAACACATACATTACGTAAGATCACGCCTGTATCTCCAAAGGATAGACAGTGATGTAACTATTCCTTATTTCTGTCCTATGATGTTAGAGGGCGAGCCTAGTGCCATATCGGGCACAATTTCTAATACCGGGCAATTCGCGTGATTTTTGAAATCTCAAACACAAATTGTGATTGCTCGACCTGAGATTAGAACCCCAGATCTGACTGTTTCGCAGGCTAAGTACGTAGCCATATCATATGAATAATTCATCATCATCAGCCTTTTTACGCCCCTTAATGGGTATACCTACGCGGTACGCCTCTTCTACATTACCTACTAATGAAAAATAGACAACTTTTTTATTAGCTTGAATGAAGAGACGAGCAATTCGCTCGCCTTATCTTAAAAAAGAGGCCGCGGGGTAGTCACGGACAATAAAGTTTCTGTGATACATGAATAGTTGTTTCGGTTCTGGGTGTTGTAGGACTGTAAGACCATAGTCAACAAGCAGTGATAGCCTAGCGGGGAGTGGTATGGACTGTCAAGACGAAAGTCGCAGGTTCGAAACCAGCCCCAAGTGTATACACCTCTGACTTTTCTAAGTTATGTGTGTATTAATTGTTAAGTATCACTTGCTTTAACGGTGAAGGAAACATCGTGAGGAAACCTGCAAACCTGAGAAGTTCATTATAAGAATTTCGAAGGTATGTGAAGTCTGCCAACCCGAATTAGGCCAGCGTGGTGGACTAAGGCCTAGCCCCTCTCATTCAGTAGAGGAGGCCCGTGCCTAGCAGTGGGACGTATATTAAGACCATAGGAATGACTTGATGGTGACTACCGTACACATGGTGTTCGTGTCTGGTGTCAGCCAGTGTATATCCAGTAACTTCAGGCCGGCATATTTCTGCCGACCGTCGAGAGACGCAATGTGTCCTCACGACTTTATATTTGGACTGCACTGTACTTAACATCAGGTCCAGTCACCAGTGGAGTCATGTTGCAGGGTAAAATCACAACTGATACCCACGATACAGATTGTGGGTCAGGACTATGTGACTATTTTGTATTTATTTATTTATATCCTATTCTAAAAACTGACTGCCTCGGTGGCGCAGATGTAACGCGTACGCGTTACGATTGAGGTCAACGCTGAGGTCTCGGGTTCGATCCCCGGGTCGGGTAAAGTGGTATTGGGTTTTTCTATTCAGTATCAGCCCGGAGTCTGGAATTTGTGCCCGGTATGGCGATAGGCTCGCCCCCTATCACATAAGGGACGGAAATACGCTCGGCGAAATGTGGGTGTACTGGTTACACCTCTGCCTACCCCTTCGGGGATTACAGGCGTGAGTGCGTATGAGTGCGTATGTCTACAAAACTTACCGGGTACGATTTAAAGTATATCTCCTTGAATCGTTCATCCGCACGCCAGAGAGTTGACGCAAACCCTGGAGGCAGAGGCAGTTTGGCCACCAGCCTACCAACCTCACCATGTTCGCACTCTGTACCATCTTCTTTTAGTACACGTACTGTCAAATAAAAAATGATAGTAGTAGTAGATGTAGATGATGGCCCAAATCCCCCTCCCATTCCCAATCCCTTAATTATCCCTTTCCTTAAGGTCGGCAACGCGCCCATAATTCTTTTGGTATTGTGGGCGTACATGGGCGGTGATCACTTACCATCAGGTGACCCATTTGCTCGTTAGCCGGCCTATGCTATAAAAAAAATGTACGCTTCTAATCTCATATTAAAGTGTGCCGTTTTCTTGATCGAACACTACCTGCTGGGTCTCCACTAATAATGAGAGGAATTAGGTCTTAGTCTACGATATCTATCAACTCTTCTATGTCTTTCTATTTGATTAATTTCCTTGTGGGATGAATACGGTTTTGCATTTCCTGAGACCCGAGCTTTACCAGGCGCGGGTCCAAGAGGGACGGGACAATAGCAAATAACCTTTCCCCGAACAAATTTAACTGAAGCACTTTGAAAGTTTCCCTTAAATTTAATTCAAATGACCTCTCTCATCGCCTTATTGACCCAAAATGCCACTCCCTTCAGCGTAATTCTGTAATTTTGAGCTTCACTACTCGGTGCCGAAAGAATACGTGCCATTGCCGATCTTGGCTTACAGAAGTTACAGCGGCAGGTGTGTGGGCGGGACAGCCTCGTTAAATCCAGTTGTTACATTTCGCAGAATCCTTCTAGAAAACTGATGCTTAATGATAAGTTATATGGTCCTTACAATCATATCCAGGTACAGGATATCCGGCCGAGTGTGGTGGTATCGCTTTCACGCCATACCCAATACAGGGTGCTGTGATCGGTGACCCTGTCTCCGTCTGCC
Source organism: Mimas tiliae (assembly GCA_905332985.1). NCBI lineage: Eukaryota > Metazoa > Arthropoda > Insecta > Lepidoptera > Sphingidae > Mimas > Mimas tiliae. The sequence continues at coordinate 1,610,737 of HG995260.1, read as the reverse complement.
ACCAGTGGTTCAGGACTGGGACGTCGAAGACTCGCTCGGCCCATTGCTGATAAACAATATGTATTTTGTTAGGAAATAGATTAAAAGAACAATGATCCTGATGAATGAAAAACTGGTATTTTTACAAAGGGTAAAATAATATGTACTTTTATCGTTTCATCGTTTAAGTATATAAAAGAATTTCTCACTTCGGTTGGCTTATTCTTCATTTTTACATAAACAGAAGAAAACCTATACTATTCTAGTTGGAATTTATATAGACATCAATTGTGGACCAATTTTGTTAGAAAAAAAAGCAAACGATAGAGGTTAGTTACGATGTAGTTCAGATCTGATGACGAAATGCGGAGTAAAAAATTACACTCCTCTACGGATAGCATCACGCTCGTCGCAATCGAGGTACAAGAATTTACATGGCACTAAGCAATTAAAAAAAATAAGTACGTTTAAATAAACCTTGATAACAGACTTCAAAAAATAGCACTGAGAACTCCTTTCAGTTACCAGGCAGTGGCACCGGCACCGACTTTGTAAAGATCTCTAGATATTGTATTTTCGACCTTTCAGTGTTATTTTTTGAAATTGGTTTTAAAGTTCTACACTATTTCTTATAGCATAGGCCGGCAAACGAGACAGTGGGTTACCTGATGGTAAATGATCTCCACCGTCCATGTACGCTCACAATAATTAAGGGATTGGGTAGGGGAAGGGATTTGTGCCTCCGGATATCTCACTCACAGTACGAAACGTAGCAGCAAGTTACTACTTTACGTCAATTTTTTGTGAGACAGTACAGAGACAGGTAACGACCTGGACGAGCCGGCCCATTCATGCTGTAGACAAAACGGTCTACAGCGTGGCTTTACCACTTAAGAAATGTGTGTTATGATTTTACTTTTCGTCTATAAACTTCAAATGTATTTATGTAGATTGTGTTCTAGATACTTAATTTATGTGATTTAATACTTATGCAAACGTTTTTGGAGCCGCGGCAAACCACAGAACTCTAAACAACGTTTATTTCCGTGAATAACAACAAAAAAAATAAAAAATAAACTTGAAACAGCTCGACCGTGACACATCGCACTTTTAACAATACCCAGTTAAAAAGGCCCCAGTATTATTATTAGGTATAATTTAAATTGGCACAAATTTACCCACGCATCGGTCACCGCTTCCTTACAGTGCATTATTAACAAATATTTTGTATTTACCCTGGTATCATGGTCACAATGTTCTCCTGCAATGAACACTGTCTTGAGCGACTTCTGGCAGTACCTCCGCGAGTACTTTGCGTTGGGGTCCGCTCGTTTCAGCACCCTGAAGGCTGTTGGTATCGTAAATATTGCGTTCACTCGGTATTGCTCTATAATCCTGTGGGAAAGATATATTTAAAATATCAATAGTGACTGTCTCGGTGGCGCAGTTGTAATGCATACGCGTTACGATTGAGTCGGGTAAAGTGGTATTGGGTTTTTCTACGCGAAATTCTGGCGATAGGCTCGCCCCCTATCACATCGTGAGACGGAGATACGCTCGGCGAAATGTGGATGTACCTACTGGTTACACCTCTGCTTACCCCTTCGGGGATTACAGGCTTGAGTGCGTATATATGTATTTATGTATGTATAATAATGTTCAAATCTTCATTAAGTCATTTCTTAGAATTCGATTATTACCACATTTATAGCCAGTGCTGTGCTGGGTACTCGAGTTCGATCCCCAGGCTCAGCCTCAACTCAGCCATTACAGGCTCATAAAATAAATAAATAACTAATACATCTAACAGCCTCAAACATAATCCTGTCTCCACAGTAAGATTAAGACAATAAGATTTTGCGTCGTGGATATCAGAAACTACTAGAGACTTTCGGTCTCACCACACCCAGACCCGAATCAAATATTTGCGGATCACACAAACATTTGCTTCGTTTTTGGAATTAAACTCCCGGCCTCTCATTTCAGTCTGCTACTCGCCCGCTGCGCTGCGGAGGCACTCACCACCACCAAAAAAGCACCATAATTTGAAATTCCACCTGAAATACTGTCCAGGGTCTGGAGTACGGTCAGGTTTCCCCTCGTACAGCACCGACGTGATCCCGGCTAATAGTGGCCCGTAGCAGATGTAAGAGTGCCCCACAACCCAACCAAGATCTGAAGCCGCCCACCAGACGCCTTTCTTTAGCCCATACACCGTCTTCATAGACCAGCAGAGTGTTGCAGCGTGGCCGCATGGTCTTTGGACGCCTTTTGGGGCATCTGTTGTGCCTGGTATCAAAAAAATAATGTTACCTTCTTCGTCATTACCTTGTTAATCTAATGGCAGCATACTTTATGAAATTGAGGTTTAGGGGTAGGTATTTTTTAAGCAGACGCTGGCAAACAAACATTTGGGTCAATTGATGGCAAGTGATAAGCACGCCCAATTCCAGAACCATTAATGTGTTGCCGACCTTAAAGAAATTGAATTGGTATTGGGAATGGGTTTGGTTGGGCCTCCGAAAATCTTACTATACGAAACTCAACAGCAAGCTGCTATATCCTGTTGGATTTCTATGAGACAGTGGTACTAATCCGGTCAAGCCGGCCAATTCATACTGTAGACAAACCTGTCTACAGCGTGACTCTACCACTCAAAATTACCACCTATTTTTAATAGATACCTATTACATTATGGGACGGAATGGGGCTCAGCAAACTGTGGGTATCAGTTACACGTCTGCCTATCACTCTGAGGATACAGTTATCTTATATTATTCACTTTTGTATGTTCTTATTTTAGTATAAACTAAGTCGCTCATAGCCAGTTGAACTTATTACCTAATCGGTAAACGATTAGCGAGTTTAGCAATCCTTGTTTTTTCACAATGCTTTATGGAGCCTCCTTTAAGCATAAAGTGCCTGTATTAGGAGACTCTGTAATAAAACTAGTTTATACGGATTTTATCGCGGTTTAATTTTTAATTTACTAGTTTGACCTAACAACTCGATCGATAGAACAATTATTAGCTTAAACAAATTATTCGTCTGAAGTAGGTACTTAGGTCTTTATCAGTCATCGAAATAAGTAAACATTTTCATCATAAAAATAGTCCTTCTGCAAATCTGTTCATGGATTAAAAAGTAGGATATAAGATAAAATTGCAAATGAAGACGCCGTGTCTGTTAATATCAGTAACACTGTGGGTTATCCACAGTTATTTATGAATTTTCGACCCTTTTTATGGCGTCTAATTATACGATACTTATGTACTTTGTAATATAAAATACAAAATAACAAATGGTAGGTAGTTAGGTACACATTTTTACAATGGAATGCTTATATGCATAAACTTGTATATTAACTTAGTACTCAGTTAGTGGAAAGCAATGTCTTTATCCACTAAACAAACAAATTAACATCATGTATAAATAGTGATTTCTTAGGTTTACGCGAATATTACACATTGAAATAAAACTAGTTTATACGGATTTTATCGCGGTTTAATTTTTATTTTAGTCCCGACGTTTCGAAGGCTTTTCAGCCTTCGTGGTCACGGGAGAGACTGTAGACCCGTCTCCCGTGACCACGAAGGCGAAGGAAGGCGATAAAATCCGTATAAACTAGTTTTATTTCAATCATGTATAAATTTTCGTATCATGGGTATACAATTTCACTGTTCATAAATATCCGGACGATTTTTAAAAAAATATGACGATGCTGACGTACAAGATGTAGGTATCCTGAAAGTCATTTTGATAATTTCTTAAACCTGGCTGAAAATAACCGAATTACCTAATCGTCGTTTAGCTAACAACACCGCGTAACTCGAAAATTGGTCATGTGATATTGTCATTGGATAAATGGTTTTTGCCACGTATCCAATAAATTTACACAAAAACTAAAATTAACCATACAAAGCACGTTATTCCAATAGTTCTGTCACCGCGCAACTCATTGGTTACATCACACATGTTCATAAAAAATATTCAGTTTATTGTCTCTCCTGAAAACTAAGCCAACTAAACTTGCGCGGTATTCTTAGCTAAGCAACGTAATGTGATAAAATGATATAGGCCACCTATAAATATCCCTCATAATGAATGAATAGTGGTGGTAGAGCCATGCTGTAGACACTTGTCTACAGCATGTATAGGCCGGCTCGTCCGGTAAAGTAGCAGCTTGCTGCTGCATTTCGTACGGTGAGTGAGATATCCGGAGGCCCAAACAACCCCCTCCCCTTCCCAATTCCTTAATTATCCCTTTCCTTTGTGGGCGTACATGGGCTGTGAAGATCACTTACCATCAGGTGACCAACTTGCTCGTTTGCCGGCCTATACCATAAAAAAAGAAAAGATTATTCGTAAAATGGCAATACTGGAACGAACAGAGCGACGCCCTTCAATTCACAGTTAAGTTGGTACATTTATACCTCCAATCTAATGGTGTTAAGGCCACTTTTACTGAGATGTAGAGCGGTAGAGTTTCGTCGACGGTGCAATTACGAATTTTAAAATGTCTTGGGCCACATCTCGAGGAATGAAGACTCAATATAAAGACTAGTAGTCCAAGGTCCAATAGCAAAACAGAGCTAGAGGCAGATCCCCGACTCGCTGGACTGATATGATCTAAACGGCAACACAAGGTGGTAGGTCCCTCGTTTGCGAGAGGCCGGCTGGGTTGGTACCACCGCTTTGTCTATTTCTACCGCCAAGCAACATTGTGTAAGCACTGTTGTGTTCCGGTGTGAAGGACATTGAAGCCAGTGTAATTACTGGGCATTATGTGACTTAACACCTTATGTCTCGGGGTGACGAGCGCAGTCCAGTGTCATACAGTGCTTTATTCTGTTATTTATTCTTAAAGTTCTGTGTGGCGTTGCTTCTGTTTATGGGCAGGCGTGTCGCTTACCATCAGGCGAGCGACCTGCTCGTCTCGTCATTCAAGCTAATAAAAAAAAAACAATCTTCATAATAAAGTGCACGCGCAACGCTACCAACCGGCAACAATGGAGAAGCATTGCCAAATCTGCGATCGCCGCCAAGAAGAATGACGACGTTTGACGACCCTCCGTGTACCACCATCTCAACAACCACGACCATTCAGACTAAGAAGAGAGCGGTAGAGCCACGCTGTCGACAGTTTTGTCTACAGCACAGATGGGCCGTTGCGACCGGGTCGTTACCACTATCTCACCAAAAACCGACGTAAAATAGCGGCTCGTTGCTGCGTTTCGTACGGTGAGTGAGATATCCGGAGGCCCAAATCCCCTCCCCTTCCCAATCGCCTAATTATCCTTTTCCTTTAAGGTCGGCAACGCGCCCAGGATTCTTCTGGTATTGTGGGCGTACATTGGCGATGGAGATCACATACCATCAGGTGACCCACTGGCTCTTTTGCCGGTCTATGCTATAAAAACACATTGTCCAAACGTATTACAAATGCATGTAATATTAATCTAACATTACAAAGTATAATTACTGCCATTGAATGCTAAACACTCGCTTAGGGTCGGGATTACAGTTTACAATACTTTATATATACTTACCTACATTTAACAGCTCATATTATAAAAATAAAATAAATACATTTTAATAAATATAAAATTAGTGGAAAATTCTGACAAAATTAAAGGTATTATAACTTAAAACGTAGTTTCAAGGAAAATTGGTTTCAAAAAGCTAGGTTGTATTATTTTTGAGATATGGGATATTTTTTGATCAAGTACATTACATCACGTGGTCTAACACGCACTTGGCTGATTTTTTTGTTTACTATTAAAGTCTTGTACTTTTTGGAGTGGTAGAGCCACGCTGTAGATACTTGTGTTTACAGCACGAATGGGCTGGCTCATCCGGGTCGTTAGGCACTGTCTCACAGAAAACCGGCGTAAAGTAGCAGCTGATGCTGCGTTTTGTATGGTGAGTGAGATATCCGGAGGCCCAAACTCCCCTTCCCAATCTCTTAATTATCCCATAAGCAACGCACCTATAATTAGCTTGGTATTGTGGGCTTACATAGGCGGAGATCACTTACCATCAGGTAACCCACATGCTCGTTTGCCGGCCTATGCTACTAAAAAAACCTTATTATTTATTTCGATTTTCCAGCAGAATTAAAACTTATATCACAGTATCATAATGTAAAAAATATGTCTTATAAATATGTTTTAATTGAAGTCCAATTTAGGAAAATTCATCACATAGTGGTAGGTACATATTTTCGAGTGGAACGTACTACTTACCTATTTATTGTTCTCATTTTTTTAATGTAGCGGTAAAAAATTATAAAGTACTTACATAAAAATTATTTAGGTACGTCTTACTGCTGGTCACGGTCCTCCTCATTTAATACAAAGATACGCCTGACTAAATTTCAGAGACCTTAGATCATCTTAGGGAGAACTTCTCAAAACGTATGCAAGTTAAAAAGCAAGCAAAATATAGCATATATACATACCTGAAGTATATAATATGTACAGAGGTTCATTAGCCTCAACGGAGACACAATCTACAGGATCTGCCTCCATCGCTTCTTCCCAGGAGATGTCCCTTCCTGGCTCCAAGGTACACTCGAGGACCCGTCGCCGCTGAAAGATGATGCAGCTGGCTGGTTGATGTGAGCTCTGACATAATGCTTCATCTAGGATGTCTTTGTATCTAGAAATATAATGGAATATGACGCGTGGTTGGAAATTTTGGGATGTAAGAAAATTTCTTAGGTCCTATTCCTATAATAATAATAATTAACCGACGAAAGAAGAAAGAAACTGAGAAGGATCTCACCGACGAATACACGGAGAAGGTTCTCAATTAGACGCGTTTTTGTTTTTTTTTAGTTATTTTGCGAACGTTTGTATTGTTGTTTTTTCCATTTTTTACGCAGAAACGGATCGACATGATTTTTAGAGATATTTTATGGAATAGAGTGTAACATGGGCTATTTTTGAACCGTTTTTCTATTAGCTTGAGTGACGAAACGAGCAGATCGCTCGCCTGATGATAAACGTCACGCCTGTCCATAAACAGAATCAAAACCAACCAGACCTGATCGTCTCATCTAAAGCAAATAAAAAAAAACAACCAAACCACCCTGTAAAATATAATATGCAGGGAAATACTTCCACGCCGTCGGAGCCGCGAGGAAATAAATAAATAACACCTAACAGTTGCACACATAATCCTAACTCCACAGCAAGACACGATTAACTTGTGTCTAGTGAGTATCAGGAACTACGAGAGACTTTCAGTCTCATAACATTCAGAGCCGAAACAAATATACATAATTTGTAATTCATACAAACATTAGTCTAGGTGCGAGAATCAAACCTTGTTTTTCATTTCACATCCGGCTACTCACCCATTGCGTCAAGGAGACTTATGCAATAACAATGGTATAGGTAAATACTTCTAACACTGGAAATTATCATTATTATTATATATATATATATATTAATTATTACTTCGAACACTGAAAAGTCATAAATAACAATCATTATTATAATGAATGATACAAGTTGTTTTTTGTCAGTATAATTAAAGTTGATCGGCATCATTATAGACTCCGAAAAGCCCTCAACTTTATCTTTAATGTAATAACTTAATGTTATTTGTGACTTTCATTGTTAATTTAGTTTATTAGTTTTAGATTTAATGTGACTTTTTTAATCAAGTCAAATCAAAATATTACTTTATCCAAAAATTATACCTACATCATTTAGATTCCATCATTAACTCTACCAATTCAGTTCGGAAGACTGTTTCTCTAGAGAACGGGCAAAAAACTCTAAAGTTGCCTGTTCAGTTATTATAAAAAAATACAATACATATTTAATTGAAAATAGAGCAGCTCAATTTATATTATTAAACAAACATAGAAATCAAACTCATAGGAATGTAATTAGGTCACCAACATCTTAGGTCTAAAGCCAACCTCACCTTCACGTGGTACACTCTGCCGATTAACGGACGAGGCAATGGCGAAACTTGGTTTCCGTTGCGGGATGTGGGGAGCAGCGGATCGCCCTAAATAATACCAAACCCACCGAAAAATCATGATGGCACACCAGGCAGAAAGATAGAAACAAAAATATAAATCAATTTTATTAAAGTTGTTTGGTTTTCGCAACAAACTAACCTGACAATTTTGTTGGGTTCGAGGCCACAGCTCGCCGCGATGATCACAGTCGGTTCCGCGTGTTCGATGCGCGTGCGAAGTTCTCTCGCAGCAAAACCTTCAAAAATAAGACTAATCGTCTAATGTCAAATGGTTTAGGCGCATAATGTCCTTTTCTCAAAAGTTCCTTTACTCAAAATGTCCTTTCTCGAAATGTTCATTCTTTATATAATCGATTCAATACTACGTTACAAACAATCCAAATTTTTTCGGTTTATTCTGTTCATTGCAACATCTTTATTAGGATGTTTAATAATAATAAATTAATTACTTAATCGTATATTTTGAGAAAGGACATTTCGAGAAAAGGACAAGATGCGCCTAAACCAAAACCATCATTTACGAGGCGTCATACGATTCATTTTTCAACCATAAAACATGTGTTGTCTTTAATATTCTCGTTTGTATCACATGATAAACTCTATTCATTCAATTTTATGTAGACTGCGACAAGTAAGAGTCTTGAGAAACAGGCCTGGGACGAAGAGCGCAGCGCTCTCACAAAAGGAGCCCACGGCGGGGTTTTTAGTCGGTACACCGGCGTAGGTTAATTAGTATCCTGACCTAACTGTTATTCGGGTGTGAACTAGGTTGGAAAGCTGTGAATCCGACATAAACAACTCTCTGAACCCGGGTTGGGAAAATATAGGTAAGATAGATTTTCTCCGCGGCAAAAAAGCCATGCTGTGTATAAATTATTAAAAATGTACCTCCAAAAACAACAGAATGTATAGCCCCTATTCTGTTCGTTGCCAGCATGGATACGATAGCCTCTGGAACTAGAGGCATGTAAATGAGGACCCTGGATCCTTTCGTTACGCCTAGGGATGCTAGCTTGCCTGCTAAGCGTGAAGTCTGCGAACAAACAGTAGTTAAAGTAAACATAATGTAATATAGTGTTGCACTCGTTCAATAACTTGCATACATAAGTTCACGCCAGTATCTCCGGTGGGCTAGGCAAAGGTGCAACTAGTGTTGTACAGTTCTTCGAGCTTATTTCCGTCGCATGATGTGTCAGGAGTCAAGTCTATCGCCTTACTAGACACAAACAAACCCCGGAAAAATCATGTGAGATTTTTCAAATCGATAATTCACATACAAGAAATGTAATTACCCGACTAACGTCGTGACTGCATAAACTGAAACTGATCTGTCTCACAGAAATACGATGTAGATTTTTTTTGTTTCTTGTGTTTCGTACGGTGAACAGAGGCCCAAATCCCCTCCCCTTCCCATTATCCCTTTCCTTTAAGGTCGGCAACGCGCCCATAATTCTTTTGGTATTGCGAGCGTACATGTGCAGTGGAGATCACTTACCATGAGGTGACCACTTGCTCATTTGCATTAAAAAAATAAAAACTAAATTGGCCAGCTAGTAAATTCCTAATTTACTATTTAGCGCGACTTGTACAGCATGGATGCTTGCCACTTGACAGTCCAAGGTGTTATAAGATACGGACATCTCATCGCTTACCCACCTGTTCCTTCAGCTCAGCATACGTGATCTTCCTGACAGTGTCAGTGAGAGGCGAATCGTGTACTAGCGCGATTTGTTCGCCGCGGCCTTTTGCCACGTGGCGGTCCAACGCGTTGTAACATACGGACATCTCACCCCCTACCCACCTGGGGGGAAAGGATGGACACTCTGAATAAATAAATACACCCAACAGTCACACACATAGTCCTGACCCCACACTAGGTTAAACCTGTATCGTGGGTATCAAGAACTACGAGGGACTTGCGGTTCCACAACACCCAGTCCCGAGACAAATATTTGTGGATCAGACAAACATTTGTCAAGGTGCGGGAATCGAACCCACGGCCTCACGCTTCGCAACCGGCTACTCGCCCGCTGCGCCACGGAGGCTGTCAATTATGCCAAAATTCTTTGCTATAAATCCTACAACAATAAGAAATGTGTAAGTTTGTTTGACCCCACACTAGGTTAACCTGTGTCGTGGGTTTCAGGAACTACGAGAAACTTGCGGTCCCACAACACCCAGACCCGAAACAAACATTCATGGATCACTTTGTCTCGTTGCGGGAATCGAACCCACGTCCTTTCGCTTCATAGCTGGCTACTCGCCCACTGCGCCACGGAGATTGTCAGGGTAATATTAAATCTGTTGACTATCCACTCACACACCCGCCACTCCTGTAAATCAGGATCGACAATGGCCCGCATTTTTCGAATCTGAGCAATGAAGCTCAGCAAGTCGCTGGGAATGCAAAGGTGTCTCAAATATGTTTGTGAGACAGCCCCGGATCTATGGGAGAGGGGCGCGAACCGGCGCACCCGCCCCAGGTGGCAGTTTCATAGGGCGCCAAAATCATAATATAAATATTATGTACCTATTAAAAATTAAAAACTTGCTCCACGAAGCGCGCCTAGCATACGGAAGCCTGGTTGGCTCACCGTCCACTTGGAAGAAAAAGGCGGCACACCACAAGTGACAAGTACAAAATTATTAAAGGGTTCTTATTCTTATTATCCCATTCACGAAATATGTCAACCATTATATATTTGTGAGTTTTCTTAAGTAATTTATTTTTAAACGCTGGAGAGAGGGGCGCCAGTATGAAGTTTTTGCCCCGGTTTGAAAAAGATCGTAGATCCGGAGCTGTGGTGAAGTCACGGATCGGAGATGCAGTATAAAAACCTCAACTGTATCCGCATTCGCGTCAACTGGTTTGTTCTGTATTCTGAGGACACCTACCATTTGGTAAAAGGCGGGTTGGTGTTGTCCAAGACTCGTTCCCACGGTTTCGTCCATTCTAACTCATGCGCCACTTCTCCCCAGAATCCCTCGGGGTCGTCTAGGGAGCGACTCAGCGCCTTCTGGCATTCAGTGGTGATGCCACTCTCTCCTGAAATAAGGCATATTGCCAACCAGCCAATGTGAATAAATGACGAAATTTTCATCATCGCGTGCAAAAATTATGAAATATGTAGGTACTCTGTATACGATTTAAATTTATATTCACTTTGGCAATGTTCGTTTTTTTATGAATTAAGTAGTAAGATTAGGCAATAAATGCGTGTCCTAAAAGTCCTCGTCAGAGTACCTAAAAGTGGGCTAAAAGTCAGCTGGTATGATAATTAAAACTTTGTATTTCAGAGAATTTTCCATAAGAATTTCGAAGATGTGTGAAGTCTACCAACCTGAATTACGTCAGCGTGGCGTAGTAGAGTAAGGCCTAATCTCTGTCATTCGTAAAGTTGGCCAGTGCCCAGCAGTAATACAGGGCTAACTATTTATTTAATTACTTAGTGTCATTGATCAATACAATCATTGATCTTATTTCGTGATAAAATGGGTCTTTTGTTACCTAGATTACATTTTAACCATAAAAATATTATGTAAGGTAAGTTAGGCATGAGGAAAAAAATACGTCGGCTAATTAATTATTAATTAACTACATATTTTGAACCGACAGGTAATATAATTAAAATTAATGTGATGTGAACTTTGTACTACGCTATTATTCATTTCCCCGGAGAGATTGACGTCAGGCTGATAAAAAAAAAATAACGAGCTTGAAACAAGCCACCCCTTGATCGGCAAGACATCACGACGCGACATGGCGTCGCAAGTATTTTCGCGCCATGTATAACCGCTAAAACAGTTCCTTTAATGTTTTATCGATATGATAACGCATACCAAAGAAAAGGACACAATAATGAACTGATTATACTTTATTATTAATTATAATGCCGCAATACACGCTCGGCAAAGTCGGCGAGCGGCGTGCGTCACCACATGACGAATTTCGTGGCGATCTTCTGGAATGTTTTTGAAAAGCAACATACTTACCTACCTACCTTTTAGGTTTCCTTACTATTTACCTTTGTCTAATTCGATTACATATTTCATCGTCTTGTCGAAGATACAAGTATTAATATTTAGAATTATTGCAACAGGTCAATTGCACTACGATCCAAAGTTCGAAGGGTCTAATGGCTTCTTTGTTCATGATGTAAATAATTATTTAACACTTCCCACGAATGATCCTTTGCTTTTTAAAAAGTACTCGAGCCCGCATAGAATATAAACTCTTATCGCAAGTAACATGACTGACACAGTCTCAGAGAAAAGATGACATATGAGGTGACCCTTTTTTTGCCGTTTGTAACATGTTGTCAGACTGATGCAGATGGAATAAAAAATGACCCGCCGTCTGGTGTCAAATTGCCAAAAATGGCGGCCACCAGTTGGAATAATTAAGTGCAAAAAATATTTTAACTCGTACATCATTTATCAGTGATTGCAAAAGCAGTGGATGTCGGCTGAGGCTATGTCCGAATGCATGGACGCAACGGACAGCGCTCTCTTAGTTTATTTAATGAGGTCGTGAAGAAGCCTTTCGAGACCCTAGTCACTGGGCGAGTACGTTCGGCGTCTACGGTGTTCGACGGGACAACAACGCGCAGCACTGTAATAGTACTGGGTACTATTTTTGGTCACTCACAAGATAAAATAGGTACAACTAAAAAGATCTTCTGTCCAATAATTGACTACATTCGTTATTGCTTAATTTTTTCTATTAGTAATCAACTTACGAGTAACTAGCGACATGCAACTGAGCTACGCACTCTAGATTTTATTTAAAGTATCAAACTAGAAACAATAGGTAGCTAAAAACAGTAAAATAAGGCCAAAAAACAGATAAATAATAAAAACCAGTTAGGTGCAAATACGAATTTAAAAATGCGAACAAAGGATATATTTATGTATTTACAAAGAGTTACGCTTAGTGGTCGCGGGCCACGGGGTTTCGTTTACTGGTTTACACTAGCATCGCAAATAGAACTTTGTATATTATTATAAATGTGAAATGTTGAATGTTTGTAGATCAAACCTTTACCATCACCCTAACCAGTATATGGATCTGGGTTGTCCGAAATAAATTATTTATTATTTCTACTGTTACCCGAATATTACACATTGAAATAAAACTAGTTTATACGGATGATATCGCTGTTTAATTTTATGTTAGTCTCGACGTTTCGAAAAGGCTGAAAAAGCCTTCGTGGTCACAAAAGAGATTGATCTTAATCTGGTCGTAGCAACCCTTGTCTCCGCCTACCCCTATGGGAAACAGGCGTGAGTCTATGTATGTATGTAAAATAAAATTAAACCGCGATAAAATACGTATACCTAAATTAGTTTTACTTCAATGAGTTATTTATTTGAGTTGTTATACCATAATCTATGAACTACAGAGTCCCGGACCTTTGGAAGGCGTGCTTGGGGCCGAAGCCAATACGTAGAGGCCCATTAGACAATTTTAATTTAATATTATGACGTAATACAAACCGACGGCTATCCCTGTTTACAGTATAGCCACTATTCCCAAGTACAACCCCTGGTTAGTGTAGGACTATTGTAGGGAACGTTCCTAATGCGCCGAAGATGGCCACCTCGGAGTTTTTAGTTGGTATGTCGGTATAGGGTGTATATAGTGTTAGGGACTCGGCCCAGCGGTCGCCTGGATGTTTACCATCTCTCCCGGGCGGACTATTGTAGGACAAAAATGTATATCTCTGGTTTATTGAGGTATTAGTGGATCGGATAACTGGGTCTACGGAAAGGACTAATAGCACCTGCCTGACCTATGTTAAAAACACGGATAAGATGGTGGACGGTAGGTGGTGACTCGCCAACTCAGGTTGATGGGTTCCCCAAAATAGTCAATAGAAAAAGCGACAAGGGAGCAACACCAGATGAGCCTGCCTTAAGGGTGAAGAGGTGTCACTGGGCTTTAAACAACGATTTTTTTTTTTTATTTATAATTCTTTATTGTACAACACTAAAAGTACAAGTATGTAAAAAAAAACCAAATAATAGTACCATTGGCGGCCTTATCGCTCAGGGCAATCTCTTACAGGCAACCATAATCATCATTTGCTCCCTTAGGGTCCAAATCATCAAAAAATCACGTTGCCCACTAACCACTTACGTTCCACATCCACCCTGCGGCCATAAAGCTCTCGTGACTCCAGTCTGACCAGCCGGTGATGGCAAGGCAGAGGTGGGCATCTGTTCCTCGTCAGTGTTCACTCTGATCCTCCGGTGAAGGCAAGCCAGAGATGAAGAACAGGACCATCCACCAGGAGCACTCGGGTACGTAGGGTCGCTACTCCCCAACAGTTCGCCACAAACTGCCCTGCTCATTCTTATTATTATTAACGGCTGAACGGATTGGGATAAAATTTGGCCTACTAGTAGACCATGATATGAATTAGAACATAGGCTATTTTAATTATGACATAGGTTACTTTTTATCCCCGATAAATACATTCACGAGGGCGGAGCCGCGGGCAAATTCTAGTATTTATTACCTAATTCTGGGAAATTTTAATAGATACCTACATCATTTATTGTTGGGTCGACACAATTTTTGGACTGCACTGCGCTCAGCGTAGTCACTTCCCATGCCATTATAAAAAAAAATAAGTACCTATGTTCTATGTAATCAAAATTAGTACCACTTACTTATGTCCTTAGTTTTTTTACTTACCCAAAGAAAATAAGTCCAAATCATTATGAACAGGTATTTTTGTACTATTTTTTTTTTTTTTTTCTCGTAGATATATTTTATTGTGATTTTATTTTTTGCGTGCGACATTTTTACTACAATGCACAACTTTAACTACTTAAGCTAAGAAAACTGATGCGACGAATTTGCGTTCGTCTGTGTCGTGACGATTAAACAATTTTAATAATTGTTTCCTTATTGTATGTATAATATACTTAATTAGTAATGAAAAAAAGAATAAGAGACATCCTCCGTGGCGGAGTCTGTGAAGCGAGAGGCCGCGGGTTCGATTTCCGCGCAGATATAAAAAAATGTATGTGTGATGAACACACATTTTTTTCGGGTTTAGGTGTTTTCTCCCAAAAGGGGTTGACTTCAGGCAGGCGGCTGGTCTTACCTAAAAACTACAAGCCAAATCTTTCTGTAACATGTGTTAAAAAGCATGTTGCACTGCGAATGGAATAAAAGCATATGGAAGAAGAAAAGAGAGGGGTTGAACTTTGTTTGAAACTTTTTTATGGATCGAAATACGACTATGAAATTAGACACAAATATTGCTGATGAAACGAAGGGGAAGAGGTTTCAACCTTAACGACTGAACGGATTCTTATAAAATTTGGCCTACATTTAGACCATGCCATGAATTAGAGCATAGGCTACTTTTTATCCCAGAAAAAGACATCCATGCGGATGGAGCCACGGGCAGCAGCTAGTGACTTATAAGATAGCTAGTGATTATATAAGCGTGATCAACACTTTTGATTTGACACACATGTTAGCTAACATAGCTTTCAAATTAATATGAAAAATCGTATGTCAAACACTATTAGAATGACATCAGATATTATAAAAAAATCACTTTAATCGGTGATATAATTATTTAATTTCTTGTTAGAGTTTGGTGAACACAAACCTAATTGTTGTAAATAACAGTGCGGTATTCAATTAAGGTGTTGCCAGTTGGTGAAAATTGTTTTTAAATATGGGAGTACAGTCGTAATACTTCAATTTAGTAGTTCGTCTCGTACGAAGTGTAAAACAATCGAGCGGCCACAGTAGGAACTCTGAACCCAACGTAAAGTTGAAAGAACTTTTCCCTTCATTTCCGTATTATTTCCTTAAAGCTGTAAACAAACTTCCCGCCTTTCGACCTTATTTTCATTTGCACTCACGCCTGTACTGCCTGAAGGGGTAGGCAGAGGTGTAACTAGTACACCCATGTCTCATGAGGTGATAGGAGGCGAGCCTATCGTCATATCGGGCACAAATCCAGACTCTGGGTTGACACTAAATATTTCATGATAGAAAACCCAATATCACTTTACCCGACCCGGGGATCGAACCCGAGACCTCAGCACTATCGTACCGCATACGCATTACAACTGCGCCACCGAGGCAGTCTTTATACAGTCGCCGTATTCCATTCTGATAAAATAAAAAATATTACCTACCATAACTTTCAATATCAGCGACAGTCACAAACGCCTTCTTCTTCAGCTCCTGTATGGACGCCTCGAATTTATTTTTTTCTATATTCCTAACCGGCTCACTTGGCTGATACATTTTGCAAAACAATAACACAAACACAATTTTTAATTAATTTCTCCCAAATTTTTATGATTTATTTTCTTCCCCGACCTCGTCAAAAGCTTTATGCGTAATGAAAACGTTGACGATTGTGTTACAGTACATTATTATTCCTGTATACATAATAATGAGGAACCTATGACCTCTTTGAATTATTAAGTATACCAATTGAAAAGACTGACGCAGACTGATATCGGGTGTGATCATCTACCTTCGACATAACGTTCTTTTTATGGTATCAGTGATGAAAATGGTTATAGTTATCTAACATTTTGTTTTTAGAATGTATGTGCATTTAAATGAGCTATTTGTGACAACATTTTCCATCAACCGTTTTCCTGCTCTTGTGCCTGACAAGATGTCTCTTTTCAGGCAAATTTGGAAATAAGTAATTCAAAGTTATGAGGTATAATGATGTAAAAAGTTGTCTGTGATGTAAGGGGTAACTCTTTTTTAGGTAGGTACGAGTATGCGAAAGTCCGTTTGGGTGGGTATCACTTTGCTTATTACCTACTACCTATTACTGCAATTTTGTAGCACCGCTAAGTTCCAGTTTGAAGGACATTAAAGCCAGTGAAATTACGGGGTACTACATGACTTAACATTTTATTTATTTCTGAGGGTGACAAATGCAGTGCAGTGCTTCTTAATCAAAGTTCTGGTTGATTTTGCTACTGTTTATATATATAAGCGCTTACCATTAAGCGAGCGAACTGCTCGTCTATTCATTCAGGAGAATAATAATTACCATTCACGTGCAAATCGGACTCCAACACCGAGGGTTCGGTACCATCTACCATAGCTCATAAAGTTTTTTTAATTTTTTATTATATAATCTACTTTGATCCGTGTCGCAGTGGGCGAGTAGCCGGCTGTGAATCGAGAAGCCACGGGTTGGATTCCCGCACCGAGACAAAATGTTTACTTATGTGGTACACAAATATTTGTTTCGGAAATTTCCTCTACAGACGGGTTGATGTCGAGACAGACGGCTGGTCGTAAAAACTGCAAGCCAAATTCTTCTGTAAATTGTGTTAAAAAGCATATTGCGCTCACCCCACTGCGAGTGGGGTAAGGGTAGGTGGAAGAAGAAGAAGTTGCTCTATCTGCTATAATAATAAATATTCTGTGAACAATTTAATAGGTTGCCAATTCCGGTTCAGGAGGTACTTAGAACAGAAAGACCTTAAGTGCGGTACTACTCCTTGGGTCTCGTCATTGACTTGCATTTGTAATATAATGCATGTGAATGAATAATAAAGGAGTGATTTGTATCATTATACAACTGAAAACTTGACGTAACATGATCGGCAAATTTTACTTACCTGCAACAAGAATTGAAACCAACTACGCACTTGCCTACATTCATAGATATATAGATAGATAACTCTTTATTGAAAACCACCTTATGGACGTTCCTAATATTCTATCTATCTGTAGATTTACTTATTGGGAGTAAAATTTTGAATCATTTTGTATCGTAGATCTGTCAAAATTCTATTGATAGTAAGCAAATCTATCTTTAATTAGAATATACGGAACGGCCATTAGGGAACACTACAAAAGAACATTATAACTATTATAATGTCAAGAGGCGGTATTATCGCTAAAAGCGATCTCTACCAGACAACCTTATTGTAATCGAATTGCTTTTAAAAAGGGTTAATAGAAAAGAACATACATACATAAGCTCACGCCTGTCTCCCCGAAGGAGTTGGCAGATGTTCAACTAATGCATCCACGGTTTGCCGAGCATATTTCCGTCTCATGATGTGATAGGGGGTGAGCGTATCGCTAGACCGGGAAAACGTCAATCCCGAACAACTCATGTGTGATTTTGAAATCAATCTCAAACACAAATTGTTGGCCGTCCTGAGATTGCAACCCAGGGTCTCAGTTTCTCAGCGTAAATACGTGTTATATTATTTCACATGTACCTAATTGTGCGGGTAATTATTTTATATAGGAAATAGAATTAATGAAAATATAATACTTATTCCCAATCAAGTAAAAAAATAACATCACATTCGACGTATTTATGATATTTCATACATACGCACTCACACCTGTAATTCCCTAAGGGGTAGGCAGAGGTGTAACCAGTATATTTCGCCATTGAGCCTATCGCCACACCGGGCACAATTCCAGACTACGAGCTGATACTAAGCATTTCGTGATAGAAAAACTCAATATCGCTTTTACTCGACTCCGAGACCTCAGTGTCACTCTCAGTTGTAACACGTACGCATTACAACTGCGCCACCGAGGCAGTATAAAATTTCAGTTATGTGTTTTAAAATAAAAGTAGATGGTGCGGCACTTACATACTCATTAAGTTCGTTTAATGATCTGTAATCTTAATACCCACCTATTGTAGGTTCATTTCATCATACACATAGGAACTACCTACTTGTTTTCATTGCTTTGAAATATGTATTGTTTGATCGTTATATCATTAAGTGAGTTATAAAAATATATTTTATTTATCTTTTACTGGGCTTAGTGATGAAACAAGCCGGTAGCTCGCCTGCCCATAAACTGTGCCTAGCTATAATACTTACAATTTTCGATTAAATTAAACTGAATCCTAAAATAAATAATTTTGAGTCGGTGCTATTACAATTTACCTAAGTATTAATCAAATACAGGTAGAAAGCACCAACTCAAAATTGTTTTTTGTAGCTATTTATTCTCGGTCTAAAAGGTTTTTATCGTTTTGAACCATTTATTAAACAGATTTACTATCAATTCATCAACAAAAAACTTACAGCTTTTGTTAATTCAAGTTTTGTTGAAAGCGATTCGACTCGTATGAACCTGTCAATATAACTTTATTATTTTAGTGTTACCGTCAATTTCGCAACAATACACAATAAAAGTTCAAGGGAAGGTCGAACTAGGTAACCAACTGGCCGAGCTATTTCAAGAGATATGCACGCTATTATTCGAAAAAGTCCAATCCGACTCGAAACCCACGATAAAACCGGAAAATAAACACAGAATTGCGCATCAAAAACCGAAAGATGCAGTTAAAATATTTACTATAGAAAATAAGGACGAGAAAAGTTCTCAAAATGGAGGAAACAAAAATATCAATGTGTTTACAGCTAATAACGTGAAAATGGTGAAGTATAATGACCAAGGCACGGAGAGGCCCCTTCTGGATGAAATATTAAGTAAACATGAAGCAGGAAAAGTGCACGTATATGGAAAACATCACAAAAAGACGGAAACGCACCTTCGACCATTGAACAACATTCATATTTAATTAAGCATACGAATATTTGCAATTCACTGAGTGTGCAGTATTAAATGAGTTCGATTTTAGGTTTCATTTATAAATATAAAATAATTAGTGGTAGAACTCGACAGCTCTGTGGCGCAGCGGGCGAGTAGACGGCTGCGAAGCGAGAGGCCGTGGGTTCGATTCCCACACCGGGTCAAATGTTTGTGTGAACCACAAATATTGGTCTCGGGTCTGGGTGTTGTGAGACCGCAAGTCCCTCGTAGTTCCTGATACCCGCGATACAGGTTTACCTAGTGTGGGGTCAGGACTATGTGTGTGACTGTTGGGTGTATTTATTATTATTATTAACTACGCTGTAAAAACTTTCATGTTGTAAATGGGCTGATTCAACCGGGTTGCTGCCACTGTCTCACAGAAAACCGAAGTAAAGTAGCGGCTTGCTGCTGCGGTTCGTACGGTGAGATATCCGGGGGCCAAAATCCTTCTACCCTTCCCAATCCCTTTAAGGTCGGCAACACAATGATTCTTCTGGTATTGTGTACCTTGGTGGTGGTGATAACTTACCATCAGATGACCCACTTTCTCCTTTTCCGGCCTATGCTATAAAAAAGATATAAGCTGTTTGAACTCATCGAATAAGTACGTATTGAGAAGTAGTTGGCTTACAGATGGTGATCGGAGGCTGATAATGGAGAAGGTAGGTGAACACACTGGCTGTAAACCGTTGGGTTACATTACCACATGCCATTTAACATATAAACATAGGTACCTACAAGGTCTTTGACCAAATCGAATCCAAGACAAGGTTTTTTTTAATCTCTTTCACCCTTAATCCCAGTTTAGGTGCTGCTGCCTGTACAGCGTTGGCTTGGCTAGATATCTCCATCCCTGGGAGATGGTCTCCACCGTTGAGGTTTCGGCTGCAGCTCAGACACGTTCTGTGGAGCATCGTGATTTGAGGATTGCCAACAAAGTTAATAATACCTACCAATAAACATTACAGTTAATATGGCCAATATAAATAATACAACATATTTTTTTTCTATTAACGTTTAATTTTTTTCCATTAAACGAATATCAGTGCCGTACAATGCGATATAACTGTTGCTATGGTTACTGATAACTGCAAAACTTTACACTAGTGTGCCACAGCATGCTACATCTATCCCAAAAACAGACATACACCCATACATTTTAACAACTTAAGATTATCCGCACGTTTAAGGTGGTCACAAATTTATTTTGCCGATATACGAGCATTTCATACTACGTGTCACAGAAAGGTGTGGAATGGGTTATCTATACACGTACCTATTATAATAATAATAATAATAATATTTATTCATTACAATAGACCAGATATAACACTGCAAGATAAAACAAACAAAATCACCTACCTAATTGATATTGCTGTTCCCAACACCCATAATATCCATAAAACAATAATAGAAAAAATTAATAAGTACACAGAGCTTAGGGAGGAAGTCGCTAGAATTTGGAGACAACAAAAAGTTTTTGTGGTACCCATTGTCCTCTCGACAACAGGTGTTATTCCAAAGCATCTACGTACTAGTTTAGATTTATTGAATTTAAACAATTCAATATATATAAGCCTCCAAAAAGCGGCCATCCTCAATACCTGCAGAATTGTGAGAAAATTCTTGCAGGTTAGCGACAGTGGGATGATCTAGCGTTCCGGCGTTTGTCCTGGCATACATAAGTGTGTACGCGAGGATGTTAGGAGGCTGTACTGTTTGATTGATTTTAAGTAATAACCTATCTCGTTAAATTCAAAAGCTGTATTTACTTGGCTGTGGCCCGTAAATGCAGTTAAACTAACCAGCGTAAAAGCTGAGAAAACGTACAAAAATTCGTAAATAATAATAATAATAAATACACCCAACAGTCACACACATAGTCCTGACCCCACACTAGGTAAACCTGTATCGCGGGTATCAGGAACTACGAGGGACTTGCCAACCCACAACACCCAGACCCGAGACCAATATTTGTGGTTCACACAAACATTTGTCAAGGTGCGGGAATCGAACCCACGGCCTCACGCTTCGCAACCGGCTACTCGCCCGCTGCGCCACGGAGGCTGTCAATTATGCCAAAATTCTTTGCTATAAATCCTACAACTATAAGAAATGTGTAAGTTTGGATGTTCACCGGGGCAGAGCCGCGAGCCAGTCTTTAATAGGTTAGGTACCTATTAGACGGGCTGTATAGAAGTAAAATTGAGTCTCATAACGCGGGAGTTTAGCAGCTCACTGACAGGGAGCGCGATAGGGGTTCTAGTTGAGAGTAAGCGAGATGGTAATATCGAGGTACGGTCAATTGACCGCAACTTAGTGGTACAATTTCTATGTACCGCGCAGCTTGTCTAGTAGTATACATTAAAGTCTTTGCCGCGAGCAAAACGTAGTTATATATTAGTAGGACCTCTACTGAATGAGGGGTTAGGCCTTAGCCAACCAAGCTGGCCTAATGCGGGTTGGCAGACTTCACATACCTTCGAAATTCTTATGAAGAATTTCTCAGGTATGCAGGTTTCCTCACGATGTTTCCTTCACCGTTAACGCAAGCGACAATTAACAATTAATACACACGTAACTTATAAAAGTTAAGAACAACTACATACGCACTCACGCCTGTAATCCCCGAAGGGGTAGGCAGAGGTGTAGCCAGTACACCCACATTTCGCCGAGCGTATCTCCGTCCCACGATGTGATAGGGGGCGAGCCTATCGCCATACCGGGCACAAATTCCAGACTCCGGGCTGCATTTCGTAATAGAAAAACCCAATACCACTTTACCCGACCCGGGGATCGAACCCGAGACCTCAGCGTTAGCCTCAATCGTAACGCGTACGCATTACAACTGCGCCACCGAGGCAGTATTAAGAACAACTAATATATTTTTATTTATTTGGACATATCTAAAGTAAATATGATAATGTGTCTGTGTGTGCATTTGCCTTTTGAGTCAGATATAGATATTATCGGTACAGCAACCTTCGTCTAATCGCTTCATTGGTCTATCTCAGGTCGGTTTGAATATTCAATACGAAAATTCACACTAGTTGCCCAGGATTGGAATTTGTGCCCAGTATGGCGATAGGCTCTCCCCCTATCTCATCATGGGGCGGAAATATGCTCCGCGAAACGTAGCTGCAGAACTAGTTGCACCTCTGCATACACCTCTGGCGATAGAGGAGTGAGCTTATGTAATCTTCGTTTATTTTGGAAATATATGATGACGATGATACGCGTCATGATGTGATATAGACATCACTTTAAGTTCTTATTTTCTCTTAAGTGAGACAAGATCAAGTTTTCCATAAATAAATAAATAGTTTACAAATTCGTACTGATACTTAAAAACAAAGATCGACGATGCACAAGACTTTAATCGTAGTATAAATGTTAGACCTAATTTAAAAGGCCTATTCAATGATAAATTATTTACCAAATTCCACGTAGTAAAGTATTTGAACCCAACACAAACTTTTGACGGTCGTTGAACCGTAGTGTCATTAAAATATCGTACACGGCATAGTTTTTAATGTTAATTAATTCAATTGTCTTGGTTCGGTGGTACCTACGTATCACGTTTAATGTTTGTTTAAAACGCGTGCATAATACGTAAAAATTTAATTGAAAAAAAATCCGATAAAAACTTAAATGTTCCGTAAATTTATTCGCTTTATCAAACGTACTTTACTCTGCCCCTCCGCGTAATTTCAGATGCGCATGAATTGACCAATAGAAAATCTACCCGCAATAACATCCAAACAAGTAGGAAAAATCTTTAAGTAACTGTGCAGTTAAATCCAATCGTACAACAATTCTCTTATCCGCATTGACATCCATACATTAAAGTTTTTAACTAATCTTTAGACATTAGAAATCATTCCCAAAACCATTAATCATTAAATACTTTACACACAATCCGCATTGCCTCAAACTTTGCATGCAATCACATTATACTCATAATCATAAAACGATTTTAAAAGTTGACCTGCATTAATTAATAATAATAATGAATCAATAGTAATCTTATCCGCATTTACCATCCACGATCACATCCAACAAGCGTTATCAATAATAATAATTCAAAGCCAATATGATCTAACGTAGTTATATTTATATAGATTACATATAGAAGCTAAAATTGTTATCCGCATTGGCATCCACTTTGCATCCAAATGACATCCGACATCCAAATTCCACCAAGCCCTTAAAGTGTGAACAAACACAATTCTTCCCTATCACATTAAAAACTACATATTAAAACAATTTAACTAGTACAATTATAGAGGCAGCATGTTGTGGCATTTCATCGAAAAATGTAAGCCTAAAGTATCCGCATGTTACAATATTAATGAATGTCGCAATCAATATTCCATTACATATGTCAAGTGCCACGGAATACACTTACATGAAGCCTTAGCCTACTTAGAAAAGGAAGAAAAAGAAAGTAAAATAAAATTATCATAATAAAATTTATTAAACAACGAAACAATACATTATTTACAACAACAAAAATAGTTTATAAAAAAACCATTATCATTATTTTAAATGAGAATAGGCCCTAATTCGAAATTATATTGAATTTTTCAAATGCTAAAGTTTACGACGATGCCACCATTCACCAATGTTTATTTTAAAAAATATATCTTGTAGGTGCTCACTTCCATTATCAAGCAGAACAAAATTAGTGTCTTCAAGAGTACGAGTTATTGCTAATTGTAATGTGGCATATTTCATCGATAATAATATTTTCATTATCGATAAACAAGTGAGTTTAATTTAAATTATATAATATTAAATAAAAATAGCATCATTTTCTCTCTCTAATTTTCCCAACACACTCGATATTCCCAATTCAAACGACCATTCCGAAACATGCGGGCATCGACAATTTCAACAAAACACAGGGACATATATCTAAAGCTAAATAAATATATACAATATGAGCTTACGCCCGTCTTTATAGAATATAAATAAATATTAAGTTACAAAAAAACGAGTGTACTTAGTGTAATAATGTGGAACGTTTTTGTTTACCCATGAATCGATGGTAATATCGAAAAAAATGTTCTGTCTCCCGACTTACAACACTAATTTATATAGTCTAAATCTTGAATAACTAGATCTGCGTTGTATTATAGACATTTCATTTGGTAATCGAGTTTTATACCTCGACGAATCTCCTCAACAAGTTCGTATTGAACGTTTCTCTGAGATATTAACGACTTAACTTCAAAGAATAGTATATAGTATAAGACTGTTAAATATGAAAGTTACGACATTATATCAAGCGGACTAATGATTTCATACATTTAGTGTCTAAGCTGGAAGAAACGATTGGATTAAATTTCATATTTCTTCACCGTTTAAGATTAAAACAAATAACATTCTTAGTTTACACTTAATCTATTAAGGAATTACTTGTTTTGTCTACAATACCACACAGACTTGGCCTAACTGTTACAATAAAGTAGCAATAATGAAATATTCTACATAATTTACGATAAAAAGGAAATATTAAACGTTGCGCGTCGTCGCTCGCTAATATCTGCTCAATGTAATTTTGAGCATTTAGTCTTATATTGATACTATTGCTTGCATTCTGAATATTTATTATATTATATTTTTTTTTATTAAAATTTACTTGTCAATGAGGCTAATTTAACAATATTTTAATAAATAAAGATTAAAGCACTGTTTATCTATACATTTTATCGACTTCACTTATTGGTTAGTGAGTTCTAAATTTCGATAAAAATTGCATTAACCTTGTCATTATCGATATGACTTAAAGGAAATATATAAACAATTGTATCGACTTGTAACACATCGATATTTTCACTAGTGAAGTCCAAATAATATATAAATAATAGAGCATTAAGAGTAGGTCGGTTAACGATAGTGAACTGACTCAACTTCACCACCGTAAATAGCCCCAAAAATCGATATTTTTTTAGCCAAGTTATCAATATCGATACAGTGCAAAAAATATAATAATCGATCAATTCACGTGCAACAAACGACGGCAACGCCTTGAGAATGGTGGACTCAACGCAAGTCGGGGTTGTCGTTGATCTGCTTCTTGACTCGCACCAGCATAGTGGTGAACCACTGATCCAGTCGAGATATACTATCAAACGTCTTCACCGCCTCGGTGAACGCCTCCACGTTCTGGTCTTCAAGATGTTCGATCAACTCCTGAGGATAGATATTTTTTTATTATCAAGACGTAAAAACAACCTCAAAAACACTGAAAAGTCAAGAAGAGTTTTAGATTAAGTGTTAAAAATATATTTATGAATTTTTTGCGGTATCTATCGAGTTTTATTTTCTTATTCCATACTCCATCATCAATGTTAACCAAATTTATATGACACCACACCGCAGCTATAATCTATGATTTTTTTTCTATAAAAATCAGCCCACAATTGGTGCAGATCAATGTATAATAAAAATATATATATAAAAATGCACCGAATTGAGAACCTCGTTTATGAAGTGGATAAAAAGCGTGCATATTACCTTGACGAGCTTGCACTCCCTGGTGTCGGCGAAGGCGGGGTACAGCGCGCAGTACTTCTCGACGGCGTGCTGCGCGTTGAGTATGTCCACGCACAGGTGGCACAGCGCCGCGCGGAACATGTACTCCTTCGCGCTGTACTTCAACAGGCTGTTGTCCAGCGACGACTTCGCGATCTGAGTATATATCATATTATTATAAAGCAGTCATCAGCGGGGAGTGGTACGGACTGTCGAGACGAAAGCAGGTTCGAAACCAGCCCCAAGTGCATACACCTCTGCCTTTTCTAAGTTATGTGTGTATTAATTGTTAATTATCACTTGCTTTAACGGTTAAGGAAACATAGTGAGGAAACCTGCATACCTGAGAAGTTCTTAATAAAAATTTTGAAGGTATGTGAACTCTGCCAAGCCACATTAAACCAGCGTGGTGAACTAAGGCCTAACCCCTCTCATTCAGTAGAGGAGGCCCGTGCCCAGCAGTGGGACGTGTATAATACAGGGCTAGTATTATTATTATATTATATATATTTGTCCTCCTAATCGTTTTCGATTATGGCAAACCGTTTGCATCCTTTACCCTTTCATGAGCCCTAATGTGGCTGGCTAGACCTAGTTTAGTTTTGAAAACCCTATCACAAGAAGAGCAGTAGAGCTGACCAGCACTATTATAGGTGTAATTATAACATCGCCTTGGCTTCATTTTGGTCTGCAGGCGTCTCTCATCAAGGGAAACTAAGCGAGCGATTTCAAACGCTTTTACGCCTTTTTCAACGGTGGCGCGCCATTCAGATCGTTCAGCAGTGAGTCCTACCCATTTGTTATGATCTATAATGTCTCGCGATCTGAGTACCAAATTATTGAGCTTATACTTCTTTTGGCGCGTTAGAGTAATAATGATGACGAGTGAATTTGTACAATGCGCGCGGACAGCCACACAATTCTCTGACACTATGAATGTTAGTCGATAAATCTCCCTTGGGTATAAGTGTGAAGTGACATCTATATTCAAGATATATTTTTTTATATATTTCAGTTATATTATACTTTTTAATTAAACCTTCATCAACTGTATTTAATACCATTATTTTATCGTAGTTTTTACAAATGTACAAAATTGACACGTATCACACGATAATTAAAAAATTGGAGTTATTTTTCTTTTGTTATTCCAAAGAACTATAACGTGCGTAACGTCTTACGTGCGTACATAAGTACACGCACACTTGTGTTTTATAGTATATCAACTTGCAATGAGCAACAGCATCATCTGATGGTGAATGCCTTATTCAAATGATCCCTTTCCTTTAAAGCCGGTCTATAATTTTTCTGGTTATTGGATATTCATGGGTGTTGGAGACCATTTACCATCAGTTGATCCACTTGTTCAATTACCGGCTTCCGCGATGAGAAAAAGATCATGAGTTCCATTGATGTTCAATGACTCCGGCAATATCGAGTATTATATATTTTTTTATCGCATAGGCCGACAAACGAGCAAGTGGGTCACCTGATGGTAATTGATCATCACCGCCCACGTACGCCCCCAATACCAAAAGAGTCATGGGCGCGTTGCTGACCTTAAAGGAAAGGGATTGGGAAGAGGAGGGGATCTCTCACTCACCGTACGAAACGCAGCAGCGAGCTGCTACTTTACGTCGGTTTTCTGTGAGACAGTGGTAACGACCCGGACGAGCCGGCCCATTCATGCTGTAGACATGTTAATACCATTATTTTGTCGTCGTTTTTACAAATGTACAAAATTGACACGCAGGATATTTTTGGTATTATTTCTGTTTAGAAGATCATTTATGTTAGAATGCTTGAGGTTTTGCGAGAATGATGGGTGAATCTATTATTATTACAATAATTTGTGTATTTTACCTATCGAATAATATAAGTGGTATTGATACCGTCCTATTGGAATAAATTCAATTAATAAATAAATTATATCTGTATTTTATTTCTGTAAAATTTACCCTTTATTACATTAAATTATTCATGCTAATTGTTCTTTTTTGACACCTCATTCATTAATTCAATATAATACAATATAAAAAAAAATGCATGTGTATATGTAATGCCAAAGTCAATTTTAATCTATGCTAATCTATTTTGACTAAAATGTAACTTGCGATATTGAAATTGTTATGTAAAATCTGAATAAAGGGCTTCATTCATTCATTCATTCATTCATATTGGAATAAATAAATAAATGTTTCCGGACAAGATGTTGTCTGGAGCGGTTGTACCGCGGTACCTGCTCATAGATCTGTATGGCCTTGTCGTAGTGCTCCAGCTGTGCTGCGTACTGCGCCAGCTTGAGCATGCACTTGTTGGCGGAGGAGGTGGACTCCTCGCCGCGGAAGTAGTCGGCGGCTTGCTCGTAGTGCTGCATGGCTCGGGCCAGGTCCACGCACTCCGTCTCGTACAGCTCCGCTATATTCTGGAATATATTTATTTATTTATTTATTTGTGTGACTGCCTCGGTGGCGCAGTTGTAATGCGTACGCGGTTCGATTAAGCTAACGCTGAGGTCTCGGGTTCGATCCCCGGGTCGGGTAAAGTGTTATTGGGTTTTTCTATTACGAAATTCTCAGTATCAGCCCGGAATCTGGAATTTATGCCCGGTATGGCGATAGGCTCGCCCCCTATCACATCATAGGACGGAAAATACGTTCGGCGAAATGTGGGTGTACTGGTTACACCTCTGCCTACACCTTCGGGGATTACAGGTGTGAGGGCGTATAAGTGCGTATGTATAATATATACCTGATGCTGTTTAGCGGCTACAGTAAAACGTCCCATGTCCGTGTATATCTCGATAGATTTCAGCAGACACGACACTGCCTCTGTAACAAGAAAATGTCAAAATTAAGTATCTCTCAAGCCCGCCGGACCGACAACCTGATACACGTAGCGGGAAGCGGCTGGATGAGGAAGGCAGAGGACCGTCAAGGGTGGCGCCAACTTGGAAAGGCCTATGTCCAGCAGTGGACGAATTCAGGCTGATGATGATGATAATGAAGTATCTCTGTCCACACTTAAAAATACTTAATTCAGAACCAAATATTACAACAGTCATTGTAATGCAGCCTCAAGATTTTTTATACCAATGGTAACTGATCATGGACAGCTTGCGTGGCGCGGTGGTCGAGTAGCCGTCTGCCAAACGAAAGCAGGTTCAAATCTCGCACCGAGACTAATGTTTGTGATCCTCAAATATTTGTTTCGGGTCTGGGTGTTTTCTCCCCAGAGAGGTTGACGCCAGGTAGGCGGCCGCTTGTAAAAACGACGAATCAAATCTTTCTGTAATATGTGATAAAAATCATGTTGCGCCGACCCCACTGGAGTGAGAGAGGGCTGGTGGAAGAATAATGGTAACCGATCGTGCCACTTGATGATGAAATATGATCCAATAACACAATGACTGCCTTGGTGGCGCAGTTGTAATGCGTACGCGGTACGATTAAACTAACGCTGAGATCTCGGGTTCGATCCCCGGGACGGGTAAAGTGTTATTGGGTTTTTCTATTACGAAATTCTCAGTATCAGCCCGAAGTCTGGAATTTGTGCCCGGTATGGCGATAGGCTCGCCCCCTATGACATCATGGGACGGAGATACGCTCGGCAAAATGTGGGTGTACTGGTTACACCTCTGCCTACCCCTTCGGGGATTACAAGCGTGCGTGAGTGTGTAATATTATCCATGTAATATTTTAAAATTCCAAAATTATGAGTGGTGTTGCTACCATTTATAATCAGGCATGGTGCTTAACATCAAGCGAGTGACTAGCTCGTCTCTTCGTTCAATTAAAAAACCTTGTCCCCAAACTGCGCCCTTGATGATACTGTCAAAAATATTTATAAAGATACAACAGACATTATCTATTACAGATAAGCCGATGTTACATAACATTGACCTAGAACTTAAGCTGCCCTATCGCCTTATCGGAAAAATTGCTGACGAAACGGATTCGTGAACGTGCAAAAAATACTCTTTCTTTCGACCTGTAGGCCAATTTTATATGTTCAAAATATCACTCCGATCTAGTCTCAGCGTCAAGAAAGTTGCAAATGGCATTCTCTTAAACCAATAATCAACGTCAAATGCACCTAGCATTAGCAGTAGCATTATACCGTTTCGGCTTCAGTCAACTTTTATTCCACATTCAATCTCATTACGATCTATGTTCACATTTGACGTTGATTATTGGTTTAAGAGAATGCCATTTGCAACTTCCTTGACGCTGAGACTAGATCGGAGTGATATTTTGAACATTTAAAATTACGAGAATTGGCCTATTGGAGTCGTGCCGGATGAATGCCAAGATCCGCCTCCTCATACTATAAATTTGACGGTATTTGATATTACACGGGGCGACCCGCCCGTCTGACCCCCACAACCCGAAACGAGAACCAAGTTTCGCCATTTCCTTGTCCGTTAATCAGCAGAGTGTACCACGTGAAACCAGGTGAAACCAGGTGAAACCAGGTGAAACTGACTTTGGGCCTAAGATGTTGGTGGCCCACTTACACCTCGATATCATAAACAATAATATTTAAGGGTGGTTCAATCAGACCCTAAGCACAATATTATCATATCTTCAAGGAGCTTGTTTCCCAGATTTGTGTCAAATCTATGCTAGAGGTAAGTAAGTACACCAAATCTGTTAGTTCAGCGGAAACTAATAACAATATTCAAAAATACTTACCAAGTATGATTAATGTTAGTCATATGCTGTATTGATACAGACAAAATAAAATAAAAAACAGAATAAATAAATACACCCAGCAGTCACACACACAATCCTGACCCCACACTAGGTTAACCTGTATAGTGGGTATCGGGTACTACGAGGGACTTGCGATCCCAGAACACCCAGACCTGAAACAAATATGTGTGGATCACACAAACATTTGTCTCGGTGTGGGATATTTATTAGTTATCCGAACACCAGTAACATTATATCAAAACCACTGCAAGTTATTCCTAAGTTTGGCCTTTCGCCAGCAGGTCATCTGGCAGAAGATTAATTTTTGGCGACACAGTTTGTGAGAACAATAGATTTAGGTTTGTTATAAAGTTGTTCCTCTCTTATTCCATTAAGCGTAGTCGACGCAACATGCTTTTATACAAGCAGCACACATGTTCAAGCACCACATGATATGGTTATCTTGTGGTAAGAGCCATGCTGTAGATAGTTTTGTCTAGAGCAAGAATGGGCCGACTCGACCGGGTCGTCACCACTCTCACAGAAAACTGACGTAATGTAACAGCTTGCTGCTGCGTTTCATACGGTCCGCGAGATATAGGGAGGCACAAATCCCCCTCTCCTTCCCAAGCCCTTATCCCTTTCCTTTAAAGACGGCAACGCGCCGATGATTCTTCTGGTATTGTGTGCATACATGGGCGATGGAAATCACTTACCATCAGGTGACCCACTAGCTTGCTTGCCGGCCTATGCTATTGTTATTATATGTATGTTCACACATAACTGTAAATTTTGGACCAACTTGGATATGAAACAACGAAAAAATATTTAATAAAAAATTACAACTTTTTACACAATTACAAATTATTATTAGGGTACTCATACCCTAAAAATTATATTTTTTTAATTTCATGGATTATTCAGTGTTTTCAGGCAAGCTTGTATCGAGGGGTCCCAGATTATAATATCATAAACTAGTTGTATCGTTGACACACATGAGTACAAGTCTACATATAACAATATAGATATAATCTTAAAATATAAAAAGAAACTGAAAAAGAAAAGGAAAAAAAAACAATATATTACTTTCACTAATTACCACTAATATACAACGTGTTACAGAAATGTGTGGTCACATTTTAGGGTCATTACTTACACCATACAATTAGTACTTATGTACCGGATCTTTTCAAAACCAAGACATCCGAAATTTTCACGTAAAATTTAATCACTCGTTTATTAAGATCGATCAGTTTGATGACATCACTATTAATTATTATGAATGATACTCACTTTTTAATAAACTTGAATAAGATGCACGTAATTCTACGGACGTACGTACGTAACTTGTAATTTAAACACAAATTAACACCTGAAAGAGATTGTGTGTTGAAGACAAATAGGTACCATCCTTTAGAAGCATGTTAAAGACTTCATTCACGGGTCTTCCATCTATGAATTTGCCTTATTACAGTCGACGATCCTCTTAAAAACTTTTATCAGTTACACCAATACATCATTCTTGTTTTGAGTCAATTACAACATATTTTTTTAACTCGTAATCATATTTCATAAAATCAAAACTTGCCGAACTGACTGCGTCAAATAAATATTGACATTTGACAACTGTTTAATGTTTTTTTAATTATAAAAAAATTAAATGAAAGGAGGTCTATAGTATCATTGTTTATCATTTAGTGTTGTCCAAAGTTGAAAGTCAATATCGACATGTTACTAATTCGATAAAAAAGAAAATTCTATAATTATTGTACTAGCAATGCAATCGGATTTGGTACTATGGGAGATAAATACTTATACCCTACACTATACATTGCTTAAATTTGCCCGCCCCTTTCTATAACACGTTGTATATTATATTTGTTTTTATATTCGGTAGTTTACTCAGATGGCAGTCCCATTTAAATTTGAAGCAATAAATCCACTCTGGCACCACAGCACCACGTAGGTCAAATTAATGGAACAAATAGTCCAGCATTTTTCAAAATTCAATTTCTACGGGAAGAAAAGGGTGAGGTGTGTGTGAGAAAACTACTTTGTATCCTAACTAAAGCTAGTTATTAATATGTAAGATAACTAAAGATAAAAAATTGATCACAATGTCTTAAGGTTAGTTTTAATTTATGCAGATGAATTCCTTCATTAATATGTAATTAACTGTTGAAAGTCTGCAAATTTATTTTAAGTTTCTATAATTAAGTATTGAAATGAAATAGTTTAATAAACATGCAGGTAATTAAAATAGCGCTTGTGACAAGTCAGTACAAAATAAAGGAATATAGAAATAACATTGTTAAAATACAGTAAATATTGGTATATGAGGAAAAGTGGGTGGGTAGTGGGGATATCACACTATCTCGCTTGCCCGTTTGCAGTGCACGCCGTGCCCTGTAAATTGTAATGGCCATTTTCCATGGTGACGCCAAAGTTTGCGTCGTCTGTCATTTAACATTTACTTACTCCATCTACCAGATTGAAATGGCTTCAAACTTATTTATTTCGGACGGTTTTAAAAAAATCTTTCTGCAATAGGTTTTCGGTAACTTAATAATTAACGGTAATTAAATAAAATCAAGTTAACTATTGAAGTAGACAGAAACTTCAAATAGATAACCTTTCAATTATTGATTAATTTATGCCCTGAACATTTAAAAAATCATTTAATTGATTTTCAACCGAGGAGGTTCTCAATTCGACACGTATGTATATAATTTTTTTGTATGTATAACCATGAATATCTCCGCCAAATGAGAAACGATTTGGATGATTCATTTTTCATTCGAAAGATTATAGCTCAAAGTTGGTCCGTCCCATTTTAATTCTAAGAAGACATTCTACCCTTAAGGGGGTGAAATCGGGGATGAAAGATTCAAACTTCGTCATTTTTGCACCGATTTTGATAATTCCTTTACTAAAAATAGTGACAATAATTTTTTAACAAAAAATAAAACTAATGGAAGAAAACAAAAGTTTAAAAGAAAAATAAACAATTTTGAGCCGTTGCATCTACTACAAAAGAAGGTATTATAGGTTTGATTCCTTTCGTGTCTAAAGAATAGGGTAGTTGACTAGATTTTTTTTATTATTTAAATCAATAAGTTATGTTACTCAAAATCTATTGCAGAATTTTATAAATCGGACCAAAAATAAATAAGATAGAAGCCATTCAAATCCTGTAGAAGGGGTAATTGTCAAATGACAGACGATGCAACCTTTGACGTCACTGTGTAAAATGTTCATTATAGTGCACGCGTGCAAGCGAGATAGTGAGATATCCCTCTTTTCCTCATACCAACATTTAAAATCATAACTGCGGGCACATTTCTGAACCAATTTTGATTGTGTTTTAATAAAAGGGTTTCTTTGCGTATTATTTTCTGTTGCTTATAAAATAATCTATAAAATTCAATATAGGAAACTACCCTATTGTAGCACTTAAATGAATAGACCGATTTGAATGTGTTTTTCTTTATTTGAAAGGTGATTTAAAGAAAACGGTTCTTGGCAGGTTTAAAGAACATCTATTCAGCTGTTTAGAAATTACAGATAGTTTTCTGAATTGATATTGGGAGTTTTTAATGTGGAGATCATTTAGTAGACTAAGGATCTGTTCCACCATGTCCATTTTAACGTATAAGACAGTTATATTTGAAAGTAACTAGTAGAAATATTTCTTCCGGTGTATACATAATATTTCAAAGTGTAACTTTGGTATTTGAATGTCATATTTTATTAGGTAAGTAGCATAAGTAGGTGGTGAATCAGCCACTATATCTATCAAGATTATCGAGTTACTTTGATGTAGTCAATATGAATATTGCCTCCGTGGCGCAGCAAAGCGAGAGGCTGTGTGTTCGATTCCCGCACTGAGACAAATGTTTGTGTGATCCACAAAAAATTATCTCAGTACTGGGTGTTGTGGGACTGCAAGTCCCTCGTAGTTCCTGATACCCACGACACAGGTTTACCTGGTGTGGGGTCAGGACTATGTGTGTGACTGTTGGGTGTATTTATTCAGTATTAATGGTTAAAAGACACTTACCATTAGGATCACACTTCTTGTAGCAATTAGAAGCATCAACAAAGTTGGTAGCAGCATCATGACGCACGCCTGCCTTCAGATGCAGCTGGGCGGCGTTGCAGAACGCCTGGCCAGCTTGAGGCCACTTCTTGGACATTTTGAACAGGTTCGCTGCCCGGAGGTAGCAATCTACCGCTTCTTCTACTTTTGATGATCCACTGTGTTAATATTACAGAATTAATGACTGCCTCGGTGGTGCAGTTGTAATGTGTAGGTACATGGTACGACTGCTGTGCTGAGATCTCGGGTTCGATCCCCAGGTAGGGTAAGTGATATTGGGTCTTTTTATTACAAAATGCTCAGTATCAGCCCAGAAGCTGGAATTGTGCCAAGTATGACGATAGGCTCGGCCCCTATCACATTATGGGATGGAAATTAGGCTTATCACACATTGGTTGCTTAGCTTGACCAAGATCAACAAAGACAGATATGTTTAAATGCAGTCAAAGAGAATACCAATAGTTGCCAAAAGTTGAGACAATGTGATCAATGATTTACAAATTAGTGTAGTGATGAATTTATCATTTAAGCAGTGCACCAAGGCAACATGTGCATAATTGATACCCAAAAATATAATATTCGTAGACGAAAGATACTAAAAAATCATAATTACCTTTAATAAACAACTTCATGAGTGTTAATTTAGGGTTAATTGTGTTGAATGGAATTCCCAAGATTTCCATTATGATTCATGGCTATTATGGCTGGCATTTACACCAGTCATTGGTAGACCAATGGCTGGTGTAAATGATTCGGAAACTTTACAAATTATGTCCTTAGCATCACCAACTTAATGTAGGCTTAAGCTATCACTTTCGTTACGACAATCGGCTCATTAAAAATAGGCCAATAAAATTGCGTACTGTGTAGAACGGTGTTGAGTGTAATGGAGTTATATACTGAAAATACGGCTAAACATATGTTCAGATGATTAAACAATTACAATCGTGTTGGAATTACAACATAATGATCAACAAAATAGTCTCGCTTTGTCCTCACCCAAAAAGAGACCCGAGGAAGCTTTTCGAAGAATTTAACTTTTTCTCCGCCTCTGCCATGAGCTGCATCGCTTTCTGTTCGTTGTCGGCCATCTCTGTGGCTTTATTAACACTGTACACTAGGAGAAAATAATTAATTTCACTTGAATTTTAACAAATTATTGACAAAATGTCGTCATCGGAGATATGTGAAATCCCGTCGCTGTCATCGATTGGTTTTGTGCTGCCAACAGACAAAAATATTAATTAAAGTTTTATACGTACAGCCGCGCGCCGCAAAGAAATACCTAGTTACTATCATACACAGAGTACGAATTAACAAAATAGTTCTATGAAGCATGAATATAATCTCATAAATTAACAATTGTTCCATTTAAATGTTTATCAAGTGACAATTTAAATCATATTATTTTTATTGATCTACATTTTTGAGAATTTTATTTCGATTTGCTGGCAGCACTACAATCATAGATTATATAACACAGTTTAACATTTTGCAAATTATTGGATTGGGTAGCTTGGCAGCATGGTCTCTGATCTTAGCCGGTTCCTTATAGAACAACCGGGAACAACGGAACAAACATACAAAAAAAAAATGGATTGGATAGTTTTTGTTGAATTTCATATTTGAAATAATTGCTAACGTGTAATGTAATAATATAATATATATTATTATTAAATAATAATAATGATGTAAATTATACTGCATTGAGTGAATATTTAAATAGGTATTATAATAGTGAGCAAGAGTAAGTATCTAATAATTGATAGCGTCCCAGTGTTGGATATTGATCCAGTAAAATCTCAAATGATTACAATATATAATATAAATAGCGATGGTTCCAGTATTGGACGAGTACCTAATGTTGGACAATATTGTTTCTTTCATTTACCTTATTGTGTACATACATGCTAACCTACGTAGGTTTTATGCAGTCTTTAAGATGGTGGGGAATATAACACATCACACAACTTTTTCTTTTTTTTTTTGTTTGTTCCATAAGGAACCGGCTAAGATCAGAGACCATACTGCCAAGTCATTAGTTATATACTTTTCTTATTTTCTAATATTATGATATTTGCTATTTGTTAATAGCAATCTTAGACCAAGAATACCATAGCAATGGAGGCTAGGGCCACCTCACAGAATAGGGACAGTTGGTATATACCTACTTTGAAAGAGTTCTTGCTGTTGCTTCATAGAGGCGCATACTGCATTCTGCACCGCTTACACTTTACAGCGAATGAGAGTTCATTGTTGCATGTTATTGAGTAGGTAGGCTTAGGTAGGTATTGCTAGGTACATGTCTAACATAATACAAGCCCATGCTTGTCTTATTACTCTAAGCCCACGGCTATATCCTCGAAAGGGGTAGGCGGAGGTGCTATTTGTTTACTAGTGCACAAAGAGAATATAACTGCTAGTGCACCCACGTTTCGCCGTTTGGCTGACTTCACATACTTTCTAAATTCTTATGGAGGACTTTTCAGGTAGGTACTTACGCAGATTTCCTCACGATGTTTCCTTCAACGTTAAAGCAAGAGAAAATGTATTAATAAGTAACACACATAACTAAGAAAAGTCAGAGGTGTATACTCTTGGGAGTGATTTCGAAACTGCGACTTTCGTCTCGACTGTACCACTCCCCACTGAGCTATTCACGCACGCACGCGCGTGCACTCAAACACACACATGTTTGCGCGTAGCACACACATACATACCCATAACTTATATAATCCTTCTTTTTTGCCGGGGGTCCAAAAAACAAATATACCTACGCGTCGATTTTAAGAGCCCCTTTAGTTTTTTATGGTCGGTTAATAATAAAGTGAGATCGGTTAGTTTAACTGAGCCCAATGCATCACTAGTACTCTTTACTACTGTCTTCCATGTGAAGATTATGTTAAAAATATCAAAAGGATAAAAACTTAGGCTGGAACTGCTGAAAGAATGATTGATAATCATGAAAAATCATCGAAACAAATTCTGCGAAAAGTTTAGTCTTCTTCCAACTGCTCTCATCCCACTCGCCGTTGGGTCGGAGCTACATGCTTTTTAACATCATGTCACAGAAAGATTTGGCTTGTAGTTCTTACGACCGGCCGGCTAGTCAGACCGTTCAGATGATGTAGGTATATTCAATAATGTGATTATTTTTGTAGTTGCAGAGATGGCGCGTACAAAACGTTATCACCCTGAGCAAATGCTCAAGGCCATTGAAGCAGTCAAAAAGGGCTCAAACTTATCGACTGCTGCGAAGAAATTTGGCGTGCCCCGTATTACACTGCGTAACAAAATTACTGGCAAAAGCCCTATGGTTTGCGGAATGGGGCCACCTTCGATCCTCACTAAAGAACAAGAATCTATGTTCGTACAATGGCTGAACGACATGTCCGATAAACATTGTCTAGTTGGTAAAGAACATCTATTGGATAACGTTCAATTATTCGTAATAAAGAAAAAAATAGTCAACCCATTATAAACGATAGACCCGGGAAAAAATGGTTCTATTTATTGTTAAAACGTCACCTGGGTATATCGGAAAGAATCTCTCAAAATTTTGCCAAGAGCAGAGATTATGGCATCCAAGAGAAACTGAAATCGTGGTTCTCAGATACATACGACTACTTGCAGAAAAAGAAGTTCACAATATCAAGTTCAGAATATTCACCTCTGACGAAGCCGCATTCTACCTTAATCCAAAACTGGGTCGCGTGCTTGTTAAACGAAACGCTTCGAACATATATTCAGTGATAAGGAACAAGAAAGAAAATCCGCAAGTGTTTTTAACAGCGAATGCCGCGGGGCAGCTATCTCCACCAATGGTCGTGTTCACCAAGCAACGTATCCATTCTTTCATCGACGACAGCATTCCAGAAGGATGGGGCGTAGGCACAACTAAAACCGGTTGGATGTGCTCTATCACTTGTAACGGACTGTTTTTCGGTATTGGAAGGGCCGCTCTTGCATCTGTACAACCTTTCTTTAAAAACATCGCAATACCCGCATTTACAAGGTGGTAGGTCCCTCGTTTACAAGGTGGTAGGTCCCTCGTTTGCGATACAAGGTGGTAGGTCCCTCGTTTGCGAGAGACCGGCTGGGTTGGTACCACCGCTTTGTCTATTTCTGCCGCCAAGCAACAGTGTGTAAGCACTGTTGTGTTTTGGTGTGAAGGACATTGAAGCCAGTGTAATTACTGGGCATTATGAGACTTAACACCTTATGTCTCGGGGTGACGAGCGCAGTCCAGTGTCATGCAGTGCTTTATTTAAAGTTCTGTGTGGCGTTGCTTCTGTTTATGAGCAGGCGTGGCGCTTACCATCAGGCGAGCGACCTGCTCGTCTCGTCATTCAATGTAATAAAAAAAAAACCCAAATCGATGGAAATTATCCAGAGTGACGCCTGTGCCTAAAGGTAATGCGCGTAAAAATGTCACCATGTACAAGCCGATAGCGGTGCTTTCGGTATTTGGCAAAGTGTTTGAGTCCGTCATTGATCACAGCATTAGGCAGCCAGGTCATTAGCCGAATTGCTGACGAGCAACATGGGTTTAGAGCGCATCGCTCAATGGAAACTAGTCACATTAATTTTGTGGACTATGCAACATTACAGAGGGATGCGGGGGTACAGGTGGACACCGCCTATTTCGATTTTAAAAAAGCATTCGATATTGTTGATAATGACATTCTTCTTTCTAAAATGGCGTCTCTCGGTTTCACACCTAAGCTCCTGAATTTTTTTGCGTCTTATTTGCAAGATCGATACCAATACGTGCGTTTGCATGGGTGCGAGTGGGATAGTTACACACAAGATCTGGGGTAAGTCAGGGTAGTACGTTGAGGCCTACTCAGTTCATAATTATGATTAACGATTTGCCGAGTGTGATTAGCACTGCACACTGTCTGCTATTTGCGGATGATTTTAAATTGTATTTTGCCGATTTCGCTTTGACGATTGCAAATCCATGCAGAAGGACATTGATGCAGTTTTTGACTGGAGCATGAGAAATCGCCTTTAATTTAACTTGTGGCGTCACGACCATACTTACACATTATACTTACGTACAGTTACACCATTTTACCATTACCATATACCACATACCATACCCATTACCGACCAACACCAACACCTTTAGAAAAGCAGTTAGTAAATAACACATACACATGCAATACATAACACATTTATTAGTACACACACACACCCCCACACTTTTGACGTCTGCCGTTGAGAAACAAGAAGTCGTAAAGCTAAGAAACAAGAATCAACGAGTGCGCCGTGAAAACGACATCACAAGTTGCGTGCAATTCATGCAGCGGAGCTCTAGGCAGTCGACTCTTCCACGTTGCTGAAGCACGCACACGGAGACAGAACTCTTGCTGGGGAGAAGTGTACCGCAGGTCGGACCGCGCCAAAATGGACGCGCTGCGTTGGCTCGGTATATTTAATTTATACCTGCGCCGCCGCCGGACCGCGCGCGTCGCGTAGCAACGGTCACGCGCGGGGGCGCCTCGCAGCACTAGCGCCACCATACGGCATGCTCAGACAACGTCATGTTACACTCTGATTGGTCGGTTGGGAAACGTGTAAATAGCTCACATTGTAATATTTCATGAGTATAAAATGTAAATAAAATTCGTGCATATTGTCAAATAAATATATACGTGATTCCAGTCTTGAAGAGTTTTAATTACAAGTAGGAAATAGTCCTTCCCTACAAACTTAACAAAATTAAACATTTTCACGTCTGCGCAATCCGCTCATGTTTAATTACTGCATCGGTGATAATCTGATAAACCGGGTAGATCAAATTAAAGACCTAGGACTATTACTGGACCCACGATTTAGACATCATATAGAAGTTATGTGCGCAAATGCCAATAAAATATTAGGATTTGTGATGAGGGTTTGTTCCACATTCAATGGCTACATAGTTGCGTTGACGCTTTATGAAGCGTATGTGCACAGTAGACTTGAATACAATGCTATAGTTTGGGATCCGTACCAGGGTATACACACTTTGTTAATTGAACGAATTCGCTAGATATTTATATAAGAAAACGTTTGGATACTACCCATATTTATATCCATCAATGTTTGTAACGGGGATGGTAGGGGTGAACACTCTAGAGTACAGACGAAAGTTCCTACTTTTAGTTCACTACTACCAACTCCTTTCAAACAAAGTGGACAATCCGGCGACGTTGGAGCGGGTAGGTCTCGCTTGCGTACCCGCTCGGTTTCTGGTCGCGGACGAGAGCGTGGAGGGTCCGCGCCGGCGCAGCAGCGGGAGTCCATTTGCAGCACTTCGCGGGGTGCGTACTGGTGCGTACGCCACCGCCCACCGCCCGCCGCCCGGCCGATTAAACTACTCAGCGCGATCAGCGATACACGCACTATACCCGGATCTAGATATCTTCCATGATAAACCATACCATGTTTATAATAAGGCAAAACTGATTGTTGAATTTTTATAATTGTGTTTGTATAGTAAGTAGAAATAATATATATATATTTGTTTTTTAGTTTTATGTAGGCATTAATTTTATTACTTTGATTGTTGTTTGTTTTTAGCACTCGTATTATTAACTCGTGTTTTGGCATAGTGCTGTAAGCTTCCATTTAGTAAATAAATAAATAATCACACTCTACGAGTACATAAAAAACATCTTCTATCTATGGTTGATTGAGAATGATATTAAGCTGCCGGTAATTTACTTTCTAGACGGAGATGCTACCCATTTAACATATCAACTATCAGAATATTGTACTAAAAATCAAATAGAAATACTGGCATTGTACCCTAATACTACTCAAATATTTAAAACCATGGATGTTGCCCTATTCAGACCACTAAGAGCTTTTTGGAAAAAAGAATGCAATATGTGGAAAATCAATAATCTTAATAGACCAATTAAAAAGGAAGATTTTGGCCCAATTTTGGAGAAAGCATTAAATTCTATTACACCAGCTTGTATACAAAATGGTTTTAAAGTAGCCGGACTATTTCCGTTCGGTTACAAGAACATAGACGTCACCGAATTAAAAACAACAAAGATTGAAAAATGCGAACCTGATCCTAATGATATTCAATTCTTAAACACGCTAGAGAAAGAAATAGTAGTTAATTTTACACAGAAAAAAAATGATTTATTCAATACACAATATAGGAACAAAGACATAACTACAAACAATCTGCTGAAAGAAGATGAAACACTTTATGCCATATGGTCTAAATACAAAGAGAAATGTCAGGATATTGCAGACAAATCTATGGAAACCGTTGAAGATTATTGGCCTGATGCCAGTCCTGAGTATGAAATTACGTCGGATCAGAAAAGATTTAATAGAATACGTCGAAAGTCACTTGAAATTTATTTGGAAACAGAAGACAGTAAAGACTTCGAAAGATCATATTAAAGTTTAAGAGACGAGAGTAACGAAGAACCAACAACCAAATGTTTGCCTTCAAAAGCTGCTACTAGACTTCTATTTCAAACTAATAAAAGGGCATCTGTAATAAGCCGCCTCAGGATAGAAGAGGAACAAAAGTATACTCAACCTATGAATCCACGCACAATCAGAGAGTTGCGAGAATTTAATAAAAAGAAGTTAAAAGTAATGTTAGAACAACAGCAAAAGATAAAGCAGGAACCTTTAAATAATAAAAGGAAAAGGGTAACCGAGAAGAAAATACAGATGGTTAAAAGACCAAAAAAATACATTACAAAGGCAAAAATAATGTGTTCAGAAGATACTACTGAATCTGAAACAAGTGTGACAGAATACGAAAGTGATGAGAGTGCAGACAGTACAACTTCAAACTATTTGAAGGAGGAAGTGAAACAAAGATTTGATAATCAGGATATAGAAGTAACAGAAGGAAAAGGGTTATCCACTATGGATATAGAGAAAAAGGAGATTGAGAACGACGATTATTTATGTCACTGATGAGGATGTAAATATTATGTATTGATAAATCTATGTTGTATTCAAGATACGTGATTGTTTACATCATCCAACAGCTTACTAAAGTCGGTTGATTTAATTATTATGTACTTTTACCTACAAAATCCTTTAATGGTTAATAATTTTGAGGGACAAACAGGTAAGAAATTTGTAAGTTGAAAACTGTTTTTGTAACGTAAACACATTTACGATTTTAACAGCAATATCTATGATAAATAATTTTTTGTTAATTTTTTCTGTATTAAAGTGATTAGACCAATGAAAAAAAAAATACTAATAGTGGGTACATACTAATGGCCGTTCCCAATATTCTGTTTACCGATAGATTTACTTACTGGCAGTTAATTTTTGACACATTTTGTACGGAAGACTTGTCAAAACTCTATATCTTTATTTCTACCTGGCGTTATCCCGTCTTAATCTGTCTTCTCGTGCCATAGATTTGAAGATATTTGGTATAGACCCGCCGACTGACTCCCACAACCCGCAAAATAGTAATAATATATGTAATTAAAAAACAAATTGATATATTTAATAATTTATTGTGTACATAGACAATCGCTTACTATACGCGAACCGACAATACACGTGTATAGTAATATTCGAAAGCCTTGGTAATGTTTCAGAATGTGGGAACTGGTTTCAGGGAATATAATCTTACGTTAAACTACAAATCACTCCTTTCCTAACAAAAATATATTTTTCAATTTTTATTCAGTCACATTTTATTGTCCGGAATCTTTTTGTAATGTTGCCAGAGTTCATTAATCTTTTGATTACTTTGGTAGGCTTTTCTCTTTGTATCTTACGTTGCAGTTATAGAATACCCCATTTCTAGTTTCCGATAAATCCAGAAGCATTTTAGATACAAGTTAGGTACCAGTCATTAAAATGTGACTAAACGGCACATCTACATTTATAATAAGTAACATCTGTAACAATCTGATAAGACTACTATTAGAAATGCTACTATGATAATAATACTGTGAATCGGATCGATTATGACTAGGTTAACTTTATTTAGGCCTGTCTTAGGAGTTAAGACTAAATATGTAAAAAGAAAAAGTTGACATTATTAAGCATTATAGTACTAAACATTGCTTAATTCTGTACAGAATATGGAATTGTATCATTTAGTTAAACCAAATTAGTGATCACTGCAAACTCAAATTATGCAAGTGCTCATTTAAAAAAAACATTTATTAATAATTTAATATAAGATGGAAACATTTCACTTACTAAATGAAAGTGTTGAAATATTTATCCTAAGGCAGGCCAAAACGGCATACCAATACTCCGATAGTATTATTATAATCCACGAG
Source organism: Mimas tiliae (assembly GCA_905332985.1). Lineage (NCBI taxonomy): Eukaryota > Metazoa > Arthropoda > Insecta > Lepidoptera > Sphingidae > Mimas > Mimas tiliae. The sequence goes on along the minus strand of HG995260.1, from coordinate 1,566,553 downwards.
GCCATCGTGCTACTATAGTATTGTCATTAGATCAAGAGGTAAACATCCAGTGCGGGTATCAACCTCACACTATGTGCAGATACATAGACAAAAGCGCTTTTTGAATTTGAACTCGCTGCTACAGATGGGGAGTCGGGCGATACGGGACCCTCAGGTAAAAAAAACCAGGACAAAGAAAAAAACTCAAACCAAATCATATTAATCGATTTATTATTCTTCATAAATAAACTAAATTGATTATCTAAACGCGCGAATTATAACAACATAGCAAGGAATATTTACATAAAAAAACATAACTCGATAAAATCGATAAAAATAAAAGAATCAAATGTACAACTTAAAAATTTTGAAGGCCACTATGATTACTAAAAAATAATTCATAACTTCGGTAAAACTAAATTATCCACTTAAAAAATCATAATTAATAACTAACGGCGAATCCTACTATTTGAAAGTAAATCAGTCGAATCCACATCGCATCACAGCATACATTGTAATAAATACAGTATGGCGGACTGAAAATCTCATAAAAATGACACGACAAATTGGAAATATCTCAAGAAGCTTATAAAAAAACAACTTCTAAAAACGAAGTGCTGCCATGAACAAAGAGATAATACAATAATATTGCACAAAAATACTAGAAATTTGGTGACCACAAACCAACAGATCTTAAAAATGCAAATGATATTATATACCATTAATATTACATTTACCAGAAGGTATGTACAGTACATATTATATATTTTACCTAACATCAAGATATTGACAAAAAATAGTTTAATTGATAATGTTATGGATCCAGTATTACAAATTATTATGCAAACTTCTCAATTTACATACAAGCATTGATGCTTACTAATGGCTTTTTGGATGCTACATTTTATTTCCTGCCATGTTTCCAAAGTGTGTACTAAACCTACACATGTTTTTTTCTACATGTAACACTGAATATTACAGCCAGTGTTGCTATATGCAAAACCAATGTTCTACCAAAATTAAAAAAATGTCCCAATAATTCGTTCAATTGAAATTAATTATTGAAAACTTTGATAAAGCTTGTATTAATACTTTATTACAATTTGCAGTCTTGAGAATAAAAATATCACATGAAATTAATTATACATAATTATTTCATCAACTGAACGAAGTATTGTGACTAAGAATAAAATAAACCTTTATAAATCCAAACTTGGGATGAATTCTTGGGAGAAACGTACAATTTTGTACCAATACTGGTAATACTTCTGTATGAAGGTTTTGTATGAAATTCATACATTTTTATTATTACAAACTGAGACCGAACCCTTGAATCCATCCGTAGTTTTTTATGGTTTACCTGAGACGTAAGAAAGCAAGTAATTTCCGATTATATGCGTCACCTTTTATATCTGATTTTATAGTTTTTATGATTATACCTCAATTTATATACCATAATATAATCAGGAGAATATTAAATTTCGGCCTCACTGTAAGCACCTGGTTCATATTCATATCGGCCATACATAATAATATGGTACACTCGTAACCGCTAAATCGATAACAATCTAATACACTTTCTATACATGATTTCTAAATGACAAATACAGCATTTTATACATAAGATTATTTGAGTGGCGTTTATGTAGATCTGTATATGTACTAGGTATGAGTTGTTGAAATATTACATTTTTATTAAGGAAAAACTTGTAATATTGCAAAGGTTAGATACATAATCAATTTAAGTTGCCTTAGCTTTAAAATACATTATTTGATTTACTTGCAGAATTTCACATTTTAAAATTATTGATATCAAACGCTGTAAACTATTTCAAAGAACATGAAATAAAGTAGATTGAAAACAACTTACCAAATATTAAAACAACTCGTTTGTATGGTCACATATTTGGACCGAAACAGTACAAAGTACAAAGTACATACATACAGTACAACATGCATTTATTACAACTAAATACGCAATACATATTATACATACACGGTTAAACGACAAACATTGGTAATAACAATATGAACTATATCTTCAAACAGTTGCGATTTATTTTTGCAACTTTCTAATTTAACGCAACCGGATAAATAAAATGGCTATACATTTTCAAAACGAATTCAAGCCATAACGGGTGTTAGTTATACAAAATATATACGACAGTAAAACAACGTTCATTTTTGTACAATATGGAATGTGATGTCGATAGAATTTTGAAATAAAAATGTATAACGAGTTGAATTTACGCACCAATTTCATAAGAGAAATACGCGATTAATTTATTTGAATAAATAAAGTAATATTGAATAAAATGTTTTGTAGAAGACAGTATATAATTTATTATGGACAAGCGTATTTGCCATTGGTTATGGCAACGTGTTCCGATATAATACGATGAGAATAAACATCAAAATTCTGTTAAGAATCTCTTATAATAACCACCAATGGACATTAAAAGGTAACTTTAAATACATACAATGTTTTACCTTTAATAGAGGTCAGAATACATGATTTATGATGTATGATGATGGATATAATAATAAGACCTCATAAAGCATAAAAATATAAGTTATCCTCATATTTTATGTAAAATTGCAAATTAACATACATAATAATATATTATTGCCAGTAAATACAAATCTATAGTGACTATGGCATTATAATGAACGACCCGACTGTTTCCAAGATATTTCTTACGATAAAACCTCTCAACACGGATACCTGATCCCGACGCTATTATTTTTAATGTTGAATTAACTATAACAATTCATACTTAAAAATAAATAAAAATGTACAACAAAGATTGGCAATAACAACGTTGCCAGCTCAAATTATAAATCTACCATTAAACATTATTTTCTATGCTGGCAATTCCTACAATTATTATTACCAACCTTACAATAAAACCTTAGTATTAGCCAGTATTACTAAGGGTTCCGTAGAGTTTTTATTGAACAGTCGAGTCCCGTGTACCTTATGAGCCGTGAGTGGTAGGATTAAGTTTAACTGAACTGATTGGTGGTGGGTTGGGGCGGCACTGCTGGTCGCATCGGTTGAACCATACCCATTGGCATCATCGCCGCTCCTGGCATGCCCATTACCATGGCTGGTTGTTGCTGGAATGGCGGTTTTTTTTTTCATTAATATTGATTTTTAATGGATAATACAATTCGCGCAAAATTACTTGTCTTGCGTGTAGTGTCACAAGCGGCGTCGCGGCTATGGATTTTAGAGACTAAAGTGAAGTGCCTAACTTGAGCAGTTATTAAGTCCGTATTGTACGCCTTGTAACACCACAAATTATTATCTTACTGGATATTTTAAAATCTTACACATACTACTTATTTAAGTTGCCGCTTTCCTTTATTGGCCGTTTCATTAATTCGGTCATGCGTCATCTTTCATTAATTCATTTTATATCGATACATATTCTATTTATTATTATAATTGACGGTAGTTTAACGGAGCTGACCTTGAGCCATTACACCATTGTCCCAATATTCCTATTTTATATTATATTAAGGCAGTCTTAACTTCACAGTATTTTTTTTATTAACTGCATTAATAATTTCTGATGACAGTACAGGAGAAAACAAAATTTAACCAAAAATGGGGCGACAAAAAAGTACGATTTAAACATCATGCAGTGATTACACACACATGCAAAAGAAAATTGTTAAAAAAACGCATCATTCTGTTTTATTTAGAAGGTAAACGGGCATTATATCTTTTAAACAAAAGCCAGAGGCGATAACACGTGAAAAGCAAATTAGTTTATAAATATTTCATTTTAGTACACTTTTTGGGAAAGCAAAACAAATTGTTATAGGTACAGCATTCTTCTTTAGTGGAATTTCGTGAGAAATAGACATCACAATATTTTCCCCACTTCATGTTATTTATTAAATGTGTATATTGCACAACTTAAGTTTGTACCACGGTAAAATATAATTCATAAATTAGCATTTCTTTTTCTAAAATATATGACACAAGATGCGTGCAAACAGAGTTGAAAATTTGTCCTAAAGAGGTTTTTATTGTAAATAATTTTAAAACTTACAAATCGAATATTTACTATCTATTTAAATGCTAAATCAAGGCAAAATAAAAACATGTATAGCAACTTACCATAACATAATGCGGGGGATGGTATGTGTGGGGCAAAGTGTGGGGCATTGTCGGTAAGGTCATGCCGGGGCCCTGAAAAACGCAAATTAAGAGGATGCTGGCATGCTAATGGGTCAAGGCACGTGACTATCACAGATGTTTATCTTTACTCTTACCATTCTACTTCGAATAATCATTGTTACAATGCATTAAAAAATTACACAAAAATATTTGATTTATTTTTAGGGTTGTAATTTTAATAATAATAGTCACATACCTGAAAAAAAATAAACATAGAACAAAAAATAATGCACACGGAAATTTTAGCGGAGGCAATAAGTATATAAATCTAGAAACTGGCTTAAAACATGAAAGTAAATTAATGTTTAGGCATAAAGAAATAAAATATCTAGCTTAATCACGAATGCAACATTTAAAGCGATGGCAAAATCGAGAAAGTAATGACGCTGTGGTGATATCGATTCGATATTTTAACATATCTAAATACAGTGTATAATCATTTAATACTTGGTTCTTTATTAGATAACTATTTTTTCCTTCTATGCTTTTTCAATTCATTAGAATATTTCTCCTATACTCACATATTAAATATTACCTATTTTATTTAATTAAAAATAACTTTTATAGCCCAAACTTAGCTTTTGTTTTCTATCTCTTAACCAACATATTTGTGGTGGTCAGTTATATATGAAACTACCCAATCCTTACCATAGGCCTGTATCCGGCGCCGGTGGTGGCCTGCATCGGTTGCGGACTCCAAGTGGCTCCCGGCTTCGACGCATTCTTCGGCGAGTTCCACTGCATCGGTCTAATCATCACACCGGCAATGAATAGCGTGACCATGCACATGAGTGAGTGTGTCTCAATTGTCTTAGCGCTTTGATTTCGGGTGACCGAATTATTGAAAAAAATGTACATCAAGCTTTGATGATGTGTCGATGATTAAAAAAAATACTTGTAACTCTTATATCATTGAAAACTTTAACTTTCTAACTTTAACAAAGATTAAAAAATGTTGTTTTAATTTTTTACAGCAACAAGACAATACTTTTTTAGTATTATTTATAGAAAAGAAAGATCATAATTGTTGACTTTGGGTAAGTTTGTCATAAAATCAAATAACTTTATAGGGTAATGGTAGGAATATGATTTAAAAAAAAATGACGTTGTTTCATAATGTTCCGTGAGCGATGTTTAAAACTAGCTAAAAAGACTAAAATATTCTAAACTACCACACAACTTCACTATTACGCATACACTAATTACCAAACACATTAAATTAAGGTAAAACCCCTATTAATTTGGATTGCGTACGGTGTACGAAAAACGGTGTAAAAAACATCACCGTAAATGCATTTCCATATAAAAATTTAAAATAATAGTACTATTTTGGAATATTAATATTTTTAATAAGTATATTTGTTTCATTTCATATCTGGTAATTTTAGAGGTGCCAATTTGCTTTGCTTACCATCCACCAGATATGATACCAGTCTATAATTTCAAAATCAACCATATTACCTATTTTCTAGCAATGCACTATCGGTGGCATACATCACAATATATTATCTACACTTCACGCAATCTCTTTCATAAATAACACTAAAATTGTAGAATAAAGGTAAAAACAGCGTTGACTTACTTCGGCGCGGTTGCGGTCTTGTTTATGGTTAAGTTGTTGGCCAGTTGAGCGAGAGAAGAGTCCAAGTCACCTGTCAAAACTTTGCCAGGTTGTTGTTGCGGTTGCTGACCTGTAAATTATTTTTTGTGGTATGACGTATAATGTATATATGATTGTAATATTGTCAGTTGTTTCTAACGACAGATACGTTGGATAAAATGTAAAAAATATCAATATATTCAAGTTTTTTTTTTAAAGAAACTGATCAACCATGCAAGTAGGTCGCAAAGGTAAGTGACCACCGATACCCATGGATGACTACAACACTAGAGAAATTGACGGCGCATTACCGGTTTTTAAATGGCTATAAAGAAAACAATTTAAGTGGTAATTTATGTGGATTTTCATAGTGATAAACTCATGCCTATTTAGTTCTAAATGTAGCATTGCAAATTTTTGTAGCTATTTTACAATACGCTTTCAAACTACGGAAACATAGATCTTACCATTTCCTATATTGGTATTTGCTATATTTTTAGTAAAGAAAACACACACTGTTGCCATTAACAATATAAAAAAATAAAATAAACTAAGAGCTATTTACAAAAACACAAATGATTTTAGAACAAAACGGTGCATAAAAACCTGAAAATTAAAAAAGCACACATAATCCGTTACTGGCAACTCTGGGCGAATAAAAATAAAAACTAAAACAAAAAACGAACGATCCATCAAATTCAAATTTCGAACCGGTCATCGGCATCATCGGCTGACGGGCTGGCGAGCCGAACATCATCGGCTGCGACATCGGCATGGACATGACGTCACTGAAAGACTGCGATGCCATTGGCTGCGGCTGCTGCGTGATTGGTTGCTGGGACTTAGCTGGTGAACCCCCCAGGGACATTCGCATCACGTCTTCGAGATCGTCAAAGGCAGACTTAGCGGGTTGTGGCGGGATGGAGGGAGGGGGAGGACGAGCCGGGGATGCGGTGATCGGCTGCGTGGGATCTCCCATACCCATGAACGGATTAGCCGCGGCAGCTTGCGCAACAAACGTTTGACTTTAATTATTTGCATAAGTAAATAAGTATTACAGATTATTGCCATTAGAATGTACATTGTAATCCCAACACCAGAAGATTTTACATAAGTAAATTACAATAGAGCGTGTTGCCGTGTGTAAAAATATTTATTATTAATAAATAACACTTAACGTCACCTCATTTGTTTAACACAAATAAATTTGTAATTTTATAAAAAAACTACCAAAATGGTAGAATATTTCTCCACACGACAACACCAATAAATAGCTAGGTGTAGTGTGGCGCGTCTCACCTGCGGTGTCAGTGTTATCGAATACGTTAGAGAAGTTAGCGTCGGAAACAAACGTGTTGTTGTGTTGCGACGTCGGCGGTGGGAAGGCGGCGAACCCGTTGGACGCAGCCGGCGCGCCTCCCCACAGCGGAGCGGACGTCACCTCCACGGCCGACCCCGACGTGCCCGTTGGACCCGCTAGAACCGCGCCACGCGCAAATAACAATGCACTCACACTCATTCCTGTTGTGCTTCGGTGTATTTCAACACACGATTTGTATCGAAACATGTGTCTAGTGTTTGAATGTTTATGAGTTGAGTTGCAGGAATTAGGGACCCATTAAATGGAGAGAATTTATCGTATATAACAGGTGATAATAAAACCTAATTTATATGGAGTTTCTCGTACGACATAGCCGAGATTATAACAGAAAACCGTCATTTACGAGGCTGCTTCATAGAATTCCTTTTTCAAACTTAATGACGTAACTTTGTGAACAAAAGTTTTCTGTTATATTATCATCATGCGATAAACTCCGATGGAATGAGGTTTATAACAGAAAACTCTGGTTTAATAGAACGCATCATAACATGCTCGATATCAAATTACATGAATAAACCTCATAAATAAGTTTTTTATATTCTAGCTGCTGTCGTGCGATAAACTCCCACCTGTAAATGGACTATATGAAAAAATATATTTTACGAAATCCAAAAAAATCGTTCTTTTTTATATGTTCAAAATCGTCCGGCGTAAGATATTAGAGTACATTTAATTTTATTAGGGAATCATTTAATTACTCTAGTATTTTTTGTTTGATGATTCAATGTATGTGTTTTTGTTGATTAATGATATCGTGTACTGCATTGGTATTTAATGTCGTGTCAAGAATCGAAATGTGCAAATACCATCCCCAAGCTAGGGGTGTGCTGTTCAACTCTTCCAGAAAAACATTAAGGTAGACTATTCACAGTGTGATTGACGATATGATCAATAATTCTTACGCAATTTGATATAAAACTCATTCGTGACCGCGGTGCTATGTGCGTGATACGTTGCTATGGACACAACTAGTTGTATGTGTGTCAATAAGTTTAGAACGAAGGTTGACAAGGCACTGTCAAATTTACAAGCTCACGCACACGTATCAAAGCGTGCACAAATGACCCAAACTATCGTATACAGTTTGGATTACTAGTTATGAAAAAAGTTTAACAAATACGCAATATTTGTACCATTTTATGGATCTCAAATGTTTTTCTGGAATCATTATTATTATACAAAGTGAACATGTCCATTAAAGTGAAACAAACTAGTATGTACAGCGTGTAAATAAATTTTCTACCAAGTTCGTTCTAATAATATAGAAATGCTTAGTATATTAAAACAATTATATGTTAATATAGTTATTCGGTTGAGTATCTTGATTATTATGTTACAATGATAAGTAATATTAATATTTAAAGTTAAAATTTTCTTCTTTTCATATTAATTGGCAACATTGAGTTTAATCTTGATGAAACCTATTAATTTGAAAAAATCGGGTGTTTTAAACAGTTTTTATGGACATTTTAGACTGTAACTACTGTAAATCAAAATTATAAATACAATTCAAAAACCAATTTTGAATTCTGTGTTCCCCAAGCAACAAATTTTTGTACAATATTTAACAAAAATAACCCAATAGCTTTCCTACCCTTTAAAGCACTACATAACAACATGAACTTTAGAGGCCTTTTTATAAAATGTAGAGCAACTTTAAACTAGGTTTATATCAACTACTTACTGAGGTATCCCATAAAATCAGTTGTAATTTAATTTAATAACAAATTTTATTTGGAACGCGGACCTTGGAACTAAGCTGGGATAGTGCCAGCAAGAAAGAGAGAAAAACAGTTACCAACTTTTAACTATTTAGGGTTCAAAACACGCCCATAGGGCCTAGTAAATACAGTTGGCACCATGTTTTAATACTGTTGATGTAGGCGCATATGAATTTGTAATCGTCATTAAATATATCCCGAGTTTAAACTATCTACATTTTATAATAAGACCGATCATATTCTTTAAAATGATGCCATTCAATTTGACATCTTATTGCGCACGAAATAGAGTGGTCCGAGAATCGATAACGCCTGTAATTACACAATGTAATGGTCTACGAGTTAAACGACGTATGATAGTACGATCCGAGCCATGGACGGACTCGTATACATGTGCCGACGCGTCTTTATTTAATCACGACAAAGTGACTACTACGATCTGATGGTAAGTGCAGCCCAAATATAATGAGACATTGCTTCGACTGTCGGCTGAATAATACTGGTCTGAAGTTACTCGATATACATTGGCTCACTACGGAACATGATTCGCTGGAATGGTATGGTAGTGACTATCCCGCCCAGTGGCCACACACCCGCCACTGTAACTCCTGTAAGCCAGGATCAATAGTGGCACGCATACGCAGACACCGAGCAATGAAGCGAGCCGAGTCTCTGGGAATGCAAATCTGTCTTTATCCCGCAACGAAATTAATCAAATAGAAAATTAGGGAGGAGTTAGAAATAATAATTGTCCAGGATCCCAATCCAACCAAGTATATGATCAAGTAAGGTAGATGACAGTGGCGGTGGATCACAATAAGAATGATATATGTCAGATGGCACCTTTAAAATGAGTTTGTAAGAGTAGCCTTGTTTTGTACTAAACCAGTACAAGGTCCCACTTCAAATGTGGTACGACGTCTAGAAGTGCACTCGTTCGTTCTCACTCTTTCAAGCACGCGTCATGAGGATTGTAATAGATAAACGCGACATGAAATTTAAAAGTAGTATGTACATGAAAAACATTTTGAGCCGCTCTTAAATATTTCGTAATGTACGGGACAAATGTAATGCCTCTTGTATGTCCTACTCAACACTATTCGCGCAGGCCGCAGGTACCCTCCCATCAGCGAAAAGTAAAAAGTACCATCTCTAAAAGTACTACATTTTTTACTACAATGATTAAACGGTGTGCAACGTTGTACTCCGTCCGTGGCTCGGCTCGCGTTATCACATGTTTTAACTGCATCATTAGAATCTCCACTAACCTCCAAACATATCGGCGAATGGATTGCCCAGAGACAACAGATCGTCGGACGCCTTGCTGGTTGTACTCGCAGTGTCGGCCGGTGTTGGTCCGAATAGATCGACGATCGATTGCTGGTTGCTGGTCGGTGCGGTGGATAGGAAGGGATTGTTCGCCGCGTTTGTTGGTGATTGAACTTTGTTCTGTAATCGAGGATATGTTATACGGATAAAGTACCATTTATACAGAGATTATTACACGACAGAGGCGAGAATGTAACAAAAAAAATCGCATTTACGAGGCCGCGTCATGCAATTCGACAACGGGAATTGTATTATGCGGTCTTGTAAACTAGTGTTTTCTGTTGTATTTGGCTTATGCCATCGCTAATGACACTCTTTCTGTGTACGTGGAGATTTATAGTATTTCGTAAAATAACTATATTTATATTGCTAGAAATAAACGGTTTTATTATAAGCTCACGTCCTTATCCTCAATGGTAGACAGAGTTGCAACTAGTATACCCATAGGTCCCAATGGTTCAATGGTCAAAATGGTGGTTTATGGTTAGGTGAACTCCATGTACCATATCGGGCAATACATTAGAACCTCGAGCAACTCATGTGTTATTGGGTCGAAAAATTAGCAGTCAGCACCAATTTTGACTGCCCGGTCTTAGAATAGAACCCAATACCTTAAAGTTTTCACAACCAAAAAACGCTGCCATTTGTCATTGCCAATTGGGAAATTTAAGTCTTAGAACTATGTAAATGAAATAATTGTGTGATAATAAATTCTCTCAATTTATTGAACATCCAAAACGGTCAAAACCTATCAATGCGGAGCGTGTGGTTTAATCTTTAATAAGTGTAAATAATGGAAATAGTACAAAATTATTTTTTAAGCTGGCAATAACATGATAATAAAGCGTGTCAGTTTTTGTAGATTTACTCCAGTGTAAGATTGGCTTAAATGACTTATACAGCGCTGTAAGACAAATAAAAAAATAAGCACAAGTAGAAAACAATTGTGTACCCACAAAAAAAAAATGTGTGATGGAATCCACAATGTGTACATAAACAATATTGACCATGTTTTTTTTTTAATACATTGAATGACGAGACGAGCAGGTCGCTCGCCTGATGGTAAGCGCCACGCCTGCTCATAAACAGAAGCAACGCCACACAGAACTTGAAATAAAGCACTGCATGGCACTGGACTGCGCTCGTCACCCCGAGACATAAGGTGTTAAGTCTCATAATGCCCAGTAATTACACTGGCTTCAATGTCCTTCACACCGGAACACAACAGTGCTTACACACTGTTGCTTGGCGGCAGAAATAGACAAAGTGGTGGTACCAACCCAGCCGGTCTCTCGCAAACGAGGGACCTACCACCATGTGTCAAATTTTCTAGTCAACTTAACGAAAGCTACTATATGACGACACCCATGATCATGTTTTATATACTACCAATGTCCTTATGCTATGTGGATGACTTTTTTATAGTACATGTCTACCTGTAAGTAATCAGTACCCATGAACACCCATAATGATAAAAGCACCAAAGCTGGAATGTCGACCCTTAAAGAATAGGAATCAGTGATTTTTTTAACTTTCATCAAGGCTGATGAAAATTGATAATACACCATGAAAACATTCAGGCGCAAGTCACATATAAATTCAGTAATATGGAGAGAGGACGTGGCGCCTGCCCTTCAAAATATCATCGCACAAAATATATATACAGGGTTGCAAATCGCAAAGCACACACGCGCACGCACACGCACACACGCGCACGCACTTGCGAACACGCACACTCCAAGAGAAAGGGAGACAGCGCGAGATAAATAGAGTGAGAGAGGACGCTTCTTCGCCGATGCTTTGCGATTTTCGACATTAATATTATTGTGTATTTATTGTATGAAAAACTTTTTATGGAACACCACGTCCTCACGCCATCTTACGTCCTCTCAATGTGGCTTGCACCTTAGAAAAAAGGCTCATTCATAAAGCTCTGTATATAATATATATTATAAGGCTTAAAAAGAGTTTTCCTTCAACGGTAGGCAGCGGCTTGGCTGTGCTCTGGCATTGCTGAGGTCCATTGGCGGCGGTAACCACTTACCATCAGATGGGCCATCTGCTCGTCTATCTAGACAGCAATAAAAAAAAACTGTAATGAAAAATGAACAGAACATATACAACCCAAGATGAATGAATCGAGCTTTCCATAACAAACAATACACTATAAACACAAAAACCCTTCCCCTTAATTTGATTGATATCTTACAACAATCTGAGATAAATCTTCATCGCCCGTCATTTCGGTCCCTTGTAACAAGTGCACCTGTAATGGTTTAATCTTCATGTTAACGCGTGGGATAGGGTTCAAAATGGATTATGTGTAAACATACATCATTTGAATTGCTGACTCGGACAAAGCAGCCAAAACTCTTGATAAAAACAACTTCTAGATAAAATAGATACGATTTTATCTCCCTTTTTTGGACATTTATGAAATCGGGGTTTCCTAGATATAAAAATAGTCCGGCTTTAAACAGACCCCATATATTCTTTGGAACATATATTGCATTATCCATATGAGAAACTTATTAACCTTTATCTACACTAATATTATAAAGAGGAAAGATTTGTATTTTTGTGTGTAACGAATAAACTTAAAAACTACTGGACCGATTTCAAAAATTCTTTTGCCGTTAGAAAGCTACATTATCACTGACTAACATGGGCTACTTTTTATCCCGGAAAAGGCCGTTCACGCAGGCGGAGCCGCTAGTTTCTTATAGTTTACGAGTGGTAGAGCCACGCTGTAGACAATTTTGTCTACAGCATGAATGGGCCGGCTCGTCCGGGTCGTTACCACTGTATCACAGAAAACCGACGTAAAGTAGCAGCTTGCTGCTGCGTTTCGTACGGTGAGTGAGATATCCGGCGGCCCAAATCCCCTCCCCTTCCCAATTCCTTAATTATCACTTTCCTTTAAGGTCGGCAACGCCCCCATGATTCTTTTGGTATTGTGGGCGTACATGGGCGGTGGTGTTCACTTACCATCAGGTGACCCACTTGCTCGTTTGTCGGCTTATAGAATAAAAAAAAAAAGTTTAGAATGGGTTAAGGTTATTAAAAAAGTTTATGGTTTACTTTGTGTCAGTAGTGCAATGTTATCTATAGCAGCTAATGAAGTCAACATATTGTATTATGCTAAAACATGCAATGAGAAAAATGCATCCATTTAGCTTAAAATAATAATAAAATAATAACAGCAAACAGTCAGACACATAATAGTCTTGATCCCACATAGTAATGAGAAATTAGGGCTTAGTTTGGTTATCCAGATATATCCCAAATATAAACCAATCAAACTAAGTAATTTTTACGCGTGACCTTCAAACTGTATTCTGATTGGGTCATTTGTGCGATCTATCTGAAGAATAAATAAAAAAAAAATAAGATCGATTATTGAAAATGGCCGTAAATGGTCAGATATAGGCGTAGAAGGCAGATGAAGTTACTCAACTTCAACTAGCAAATTTGTCACATATAGCAAATAGCCTCTGTGGCCTAGTGGGCGGTTGTAAAATGAGGTCGCAAATATTTGTCTCGGGTCTGGGCCGGTACCGGCTAATTCGCCGAACTTCGGCATTTATGCAAATCAATGTTCGATTAGAGAGCCAATAATTCTGTCGAACCGCCGAACGACCGAATGAACATCGATTTATGACGACACATGAACTTCATAAAAACCGATTGATTTGAATTAATTAATGCCGCCCGCGGGCGATTAATCTGCATGGACTTAAACACCGGCAGAGTTGATGAAGTTCGACGAATTAACCGGTACCGCCCCTGGTTGTCGTGAGACCAAAAGTCTCTGCTAATTACTGATATTTACGATACAAATATCTTATCTTAGTGTGGGGACAGACAGGATTACTCACTGTACCTGAGTTAGTACTCGTGTGGGTTCAGGACAATCTGCGTGCATTATTACTATTCGATGTTTTTTTTTCATACAAGGATGTTGCAAAAAGGTGGTATCAATTAAAACTGTGCATTTTTCAGTTTTTACAGGGCGAGTAACCAGTAAACTGCCCGTATAAATTAAAAATCCTATAAATGTCATAGTTTCTGAATAAATCGAGTTAAAATCCATATCGATAAAATTCTTTTATGGTTCACGGATTAGCTGCTGCATAACAGCGGACTACCTATGCTGTAAATAAGTATGTTTATCACATATATACTTGAATGATGCTTTATTAGATGGTTTTCAGGTGGCAATACGATTTTGAAATCATAATGCAAAAATATAAACAAAAAAAAATAACATATCTTTTTTACTTTACTGTTGAGTTTTAAATCGTTCTCCGTGTACGTGAATCTAATATTGATACCACCTTTCTGCAACACTCTGTATAGTGAAGTGTACCTTGTACTAGTTCACGGCAGCTTCCTCTTCAGCAAGAGCTTGTTATCGATAATCGATAGCCACGGCACAAGACTCGATATCTTACTGTGGTGACATGACTACGTATGTGGCTGTTGGGTGGGTTTATGTGAGTGTACCTTGTACTGGTTCATGGCGGCTTCCTCTTCAGCGAGCGCTTGTTATCGATAATCGATAGCCACGGCACAAGACTCGATATCTTACTGTGGTGACATGACTACGTATGTGGCTGTTGGGTGGGTTTATGTGAGTGTACCTTGTACTGGTTCATGGCGGCTTCCTCTTCAGCGAGCGCTTGTTGTCGCAGCGTGTCGTCGATGAACACGGGCGCGGCGCCGTTGGGTTGGTTGTCGAGGCGTGTGGACGCCGCAGCGTTGCCGAATGATGACGATGTCGATGACAGTGCACCCATCACGCTGGCCACGTTCTTTTGGGCACTGATGGAGTGTGTTAGTTTCAATTGAGAATCATGAGCTTGGTATTTAAAGTGCCGCTGGTCGGTATTTTTTCATACAAACGTTTTGGGGTGGTTACTCGACTGTTTAACATCGTACGTCGAAAACAATACATTATATTGATTTATATTACCGTTATACGCACTCACTCACGCCTGTAATCCCCGAAGGTGTAGGCATAGGTGTAACCAATACACCCGCATTTCGCCGAGCGATCTCCGTCCCTTGATGTGATAGGGGGCGAGCCAATCGCCATACCGAGCACAAATTCCAGACTCCGGGCTGATGCTGAGCATTTCGTAATAGGAAAACCCAATATCACTCGCACCCGACCCTGGGATCGAACCCGAGACCTCAGCGTCAGCCTCAATAGTAACGCGTACGCATTACAATTGCACCACCGAGGCAGGCATAAGTCTTAAGTTAAGATCTTAATAATAAACCATCGAAAAGAACAAGACAAAGTATACCTAGCGGTCTGCGTAGGAGTGTTTGCTGCAGATCCCTTCTTGCCTTCCAGAGTGGCGAGGTGACCCTCCAAAGCGTCTAGAAGACTGCTCGGCGCTTTAGTCAGATCAGGGATGTCACCTTTGTCTATGCCCACGTTTTCAGCCACCTGGAAATACCACACGATGGTTAGAATTGTATTCGGTTATGCCAAAATAAGAGATATAGAACAAATGTTCGCACCCACAGTCTTATCGCAAGAATTAGTCGTGAACACTATATCCTATTCAAATCTCTGCAGGTTGAAGTATTTAATTGTTCTTTGCTCAGATTTAAAAACTTTATGTTTATGTATAAAACATTGTAATTGTTGTGTAGTGGATGCTATTAATGCATATTTTTGGTTTTGTTTAGCATACTGTTCATTAATGTTTCTTTGTGGGTTTTAAAAAATCTATATTTTACATAATCAATTTTCTATTTTTGCTTCGAAAGATTGGGTTGTTTTGTGGGAGCTGTTTGGGTGAGCACTTCCAGTATGTATGTACTATATATATACATGTATATGAGCTCACATAATAAGTTCCACTCGAAAATATGTATTATATACTAAGTGCATGATGAGTTTTCCTAAATTGGACTTGCATTATAGCATCATAAGATATATATTAGGTATTATTGTATAAAAACTAAATAAATAAAAATATACCAACCCACAAATTATCAGAATATTAGTAAATGACACCAAACTGATCAGAATGGTATATTACTACTCAGCAAAAGCACCCCAAGATTTATTCATATTTTACATTTATTAAATATGGATGAACCAAATCACATATAAAGGATACAATCATAATAATATCTTGAAATAATTCAGCTCGAATGAGTTATGTACAAACGTTTGATTTATTATTCGACAGACAGCCTCCCTGGCGCAGTGGACGAGTAGATGGCTGCGAAGCGAGAGACAGTGGGTTCGATTCCCACACCGAGACAAATGTTTCTCTAATTCACAAATATTTGTTTCGGGTCTGTGTGTTGTGGGTTGGCAAGTCCCTCGTAGTTTCTGATACCCACGATACAGGTTAACCTAGTGTGGGGTCAGGACTATGTGTGTGACTGTTGTTGGATGTATTTATCCCAGTTTCGTTTGTTCAATAGGGTAGATGACTAGTTTTTTTTTTATTATTTAAATAAATAAGTTACTTTACTCAAAATATATTGCAGAAAGAATTTTATAAATCGGACCAAAAATAAATAAGTTAGAAGCCATTCAAATCCTGTGGAAGGGGTAATTGTCAAATGACAGACGATGCAACCATTGACGTCACTGTGTAAAATGTTCATTATGGTGCACGCGTGCAAGCGAGATAGTGAGATATCCCCACTACGCACCCACTTTTCTTCATACCAACATTTAAAGTCATAACTGCGGGCACATTTCTGAACCAATTTATATTGTGTTTTAATAAAAGGGTTTCTTTTGCGTGTCATTTTCTGTTGCTTATAAAATAATGTATAAAATTCAATATAGGAAACTACCCTATTATAACAATTATTCTACGTTTACCAACTTAAAAAAATATGTCAAAGCTCACAAACGAATAGCTCAAACTGACATTTAGAGCCTATTTCACAATGTTGTGGTAAGATTTATCCATCAATTAACGTTTAAGATAGCTATTTATGAAAGTAACTAGAATATATCTTTCCACCGGTATAAATGTCACTGTGACTTTATTATTTACATACATACAATGCACTCACGCCTGTAATCCCCGAAGGGGTAGGCAGAGGTGTAACCAGTACACCAACATTTCGCCGAGCGTATCTCCGTCCCATGATGTGATAGGGGGCGAGCCTATTGCCATACCGGGCACAATTTCGAGACTCCGGGCGGATACTGAGCTTTTAGTAATAGAAAAACCCAATATCACTTTTACCCGGACCCGGGGATCGAACCCGAGACCTCAGCATCAGCCTCAGTCGTAACGCGTACGCATTACAACTGCGCCACCGAGGCAGTCTATTTTCTATTGTCTACTTTTTTATTTAAACATGTAATACTTTATTTGGTAAGTAGCATTTACTTAGAGGTGGTGAAAAAGGGCACTTAGTTGAACCATGTGCAATCAAAAGACAAACTTTATATACTTCATTTTCTTGAAATCAATACAATGTGACTTAGTACACGTTGCCAGAACTGGGTCCGATTACTGTTATGTTTTACGGTCTGCCCAGACAATTGAAGTGACGCCGATGAAGCTAATCGATACTGTGATATTTGAACCCTGGACCCGACAAATGAGAGATTACATACATACGCACTCATGCGTGTTATTTCCGTCCCATGACACACCACGCATGTGTCATGAGATTTTTTGAGTGGTAGAGCCTAACTGTAGACACTTTTTCTACAGCATGAATGGGCCGGCTCGTCCGGGTCGTTACCAATGTCTCACAGAAAACCGGCGTAAAGTAGCAACTTGCTGCTGCGTTTCGTACGGTGAGTGAGATATCCGGAGGCCCAAACCCCTCCCCTTCCCATCCCATCCCAATCTCTTAATTATCTCTTTCCCTTAAGGTCGGCAACGCGCCCATAATTCTTTTGATAATATGGGTGTACATGGGCGGTGGAAATCACTTACCATCAGGTGACCCACTCGTTCGTTTGCCGGCTTATGTCATAAGTCAAACCGCATTCAAATCGATGAATTCGTTTAGACGCTACAATTCTACAGACACACATCCACAGATAAAGGGGTTAACCTTATATCTTTTTTTTGTCAAGAATTAAAAACTGCCTGGTATCATAATGGTTTACATACCTTCAAGAACTCGCCGACCCTATCCATCCTAATGAGGAATTTCTTATAGAGGTCGAGAGCCTCGCGACAGTTCTTTTTGTTCATGTCGAAGTATTTCTCTAACAAGTTTATTATGCCATCGTTGTAGCACGCAAAAAGTCTGAAAGAAAACATTATATTAGAAATATTGAGCAGATCTCAAACATAAGATTATCATGGAGTCTTTTATAAATACAACTACTGCCAAAGTAGGACTACTACAGCAAAAAACACCAAAAACAATATTTTGTGCAATAACAAATAATAAAGAGGATGAAACACAAAAAATAAAGACACAGGTTGATGTTTTACACCAAACTGGCACCAGTAGGCCTAGTACAAGTTTCAATAGTTTTCCTAAACGATGAAAGTTTTCGTTTTCTCTCCATACGTCAAGTATTAGTAGACACTAATGGGAACTATGATCAATTAGAACTTATAATATGGTTAATTTTATTTCATATTAGTTGAACATGAAATTTGTTTTCAAGCGATTCTTTCCTTTACCTGACCGTATGAATTACTAGTTTGACATTTCGACGGTAGTAATTTTATACGAGTTCGAAAACTGTGAACGTATTTGTAACTCGTACTAGGCCTACAGTTCAGAGTTTAGCTATGACGGGAGCCTAGTGATGGTTTTGGACTGACCCCTTTCGGTAGCAGCTCGTTGCACAGTTAGACATGTTTCTAAACGTAATAGCAAACGTCATTAATGACAGCGAATGTATTGTTTAGAGGTTACATTATATTCATTTTGATCGATTTAGATGCTAAACTGTTATTCAAGTGGATGTAAAATCCTGTGAAAACTAAAAAAAGGTGCTTATCTAAATGACCAATAATTCAACAGTAGTGTAGAGCAAAATGCAACTAGGATAGCAGTCCTTGTACTAAAAAAAACTACATCAATTCCAATCTACTCACTAACCTGATAAGATCCCTGAAAAGCAACATGAAGCACATGTTGATGACGCCGTTGGTGAGATCGTTTGCAGTGCAGTCGAACTCTAGAAGCGCGTCCAGTTGCGCCTGCAGTACCGGCAGGGTCTTGAGGAGTTTTTCGGCGTTCATCATGCGGAGGGAGCCTTCTTCTTTGCTGTAAACATAGTAATGCAAATAACGTAATAAATTTAATTATCATCTCCAGAATGGACACTGGATAAGTGGACTTATAATAATAACACTTTTGTTCAAAAAGGGCTGTTGTATTGCAATAAAACACTGCATAAATTCTCAAATACCATACTCACAACATACCATAGGACGAAGTGGAGACCGGCGTTATAGTCGTACTACCGTAGGTGGCTACCAGAATATCTGATACATATGTGGTCGTCTTTCAAATAAGAGCCATTCATTACATACACCTCTTGAGAAGCATTATACGCGCCAAAACCTTTTATCCATCAGGGTTTGTCTTAAGAAGAAGTTATTATTCTTCTTCTTCTAAAACAACCTATGTTAAATAAATATTCTGTTCCGTAATCTATCAATTTAATTTGGGTGTATATTTTTCATCAAACATTTTTTTAATTGCATCGACCGTTACACGAGCAAATGGATCACCTGGTTAGTGATCTCCACTGCCCATGTACGTCACAATACCAGAAGAACCATGGGCGCGTTGCCGGCTTCAAAAGAAAGGGATAATTAAGGGATTAGGAAGAGGAACATTTGGGCCCCCGAATATTACACTCACCATACGAAACGCAACAGCAAACCGCTATTTTAGACAAAACTGTCAACAGCGTGGCTCTACCACTTAATGTCCAAATGTCCTTCTTTCACACAATCTATAACTGACCTTCCTCTAGACTTTTATGTTTACTTCAAATGCTGCTTACCCCCTCTTCACTTTGCAGAAGTCGAAGGCGACAGTCCGGTACGACAGCGCCTTCTCGTTCAGGTACTTGGCGTAGCGCCTGATAAACGGCGACATGTCATACCCTGAGCACAACAATAGTCATCAAATACGAGGCAATAGTCTTACAATTACACCCGCAAAAGCAGTCATGATTTAAAAACTGATATCAATCCAAAATGCGTATATATATTTTTTTAATGGCAACAAAACACATGCTCGAATGCTATTTTAACTCATTGCTTGATTACATAGTGTAAGTTAGCGTGCAAATAAGAATAAGAGTCTATATACTTCAAGTAGCTTTACCATCTTTGTTTTTACTAGCCACTCGCCTTCCCCTACATTATGACAAGACATTTATTGACGGACTGGTTGCTACTGCTCTTCATTGTGTGACCGACTAATAGCCGTTCCCAATATTCTGTCTATCGACAGATTTGCTTACTGGCCGTAAAATTTTGACACATTTTCTATGGAAGATCTATCAAAAGACTACCGATAGTAAGCAAATCTTGCGAAAGACAGAATATAGGGAAAGGCCATAAGCCGAGTCGAGCTATTGACAAGGGGCATAATGGATCATTTACATGAGACCAATCCGTTAAGTCTATCGCATCATTGGCACTGTGTAAATAGATAGTCCAAATCAATGAATTTTGAATAAACCAATAAATAAATTGGACTGTTTAAATGACGACGCTGGCAGGTAAGCGGCTGGTACTGTGTAACCAATCCTTTGTCGAATAAATTTCACAATTAAATTCACATTGGACATGCTTGTGGGAGAATTAAATCCAGTATGGTAATGATTTGTAGCATACGTTTGGAATGTATTATATAATGTAACTTGACGTTTTCGCAAATAACTTTCGTTTTTTAAATAAGCAAATTGTGTTGTGACAAAACATGCATTAAGTGAGTGGGACATTGGTGACCTGCATATACATTGAACTAAGCCAGTAATTCTGTGCTCATCATCAACGTTTAGAAAGAGTTTTTGTTGTTGTAATTGTCTACTGGATGTTGCAGTAAGGTGGTATCAATAATAAGTCCATATACAGAAAGAACGATTTAAAACTCAATGGTAAAGCCAAAACTGAACTTTTGTGTATTGCTACATGAAAACCATTTAATAAAGTGTCATTCAACTGTGTATGTATTAAAATACTTAGTTTAATGCATAGGTAGTCCATTAAGATGCAGCAGCTAGTCCTTGGACCATAAAATTATTTACCGACATAAAATTTTAATTATCAAGATTTTATTTTTTACAAAATAAGTAACTAACCCTATAAATGCATTTTTTATTGATACCGCCTTTTTACAACATCCTGTATATGAAAATGTAATATAGTTTTTGTCTATAGAAATATTGTAGTTATAGAAAAAATATTACTATGGTGACTGATATTGAGCAAAGTAGCTAAGGGAAAGATTCAAATTATATATTTTTCATAAAAAAAAAACAAAATATTTATGGAAGGTTTAAGTGTTAAAGCCAAGTTCTACATATAAAACTCTTTCCGAACGTAGACACTAACCCGATAATTACAATGTGCAAAGACAACGGTGCAAACTATAACATTAATAAGGTTTCTAATCAGTACATACGCTTTTTATTAGCAATTACAAGTGCAGATCGATTTGCCTAGTTTTATGTGCTAATAAAATGTGCTATTTAAGGATGATACTAATGATGCTTTACAATTAATGTTTTCAATATGTTTATTGCTCAAGATTTATTTTATTATTTGCAAACAAATTATAATTGATTTATTAGAAACAACTAAAAGTAGGTGTTTTACTTTTTTTCTGTATGAACAAAATTACTAAAAGCTATTTCAAGTAAAAATAATTTATGTCAAATGTAGTTGTATATTAAATCTTGAACAATAACACTAAATAAATTTACATTGCTTTTTAAAGTAAAATATCCTATTGTTAAATTCGATTTCATTTGATTCTATAAATAATAATATAACCAATATTATTTTCATTAAATACGAACAAATCTATTTTTTTTAAATAAATGTTGTAAAAGACCGGTTTCACATCTAACCCAATTCGTCGGTGTCCTGTTTTCTTGTAATACCGTATCCAAGAAATGAAATTGCAAGAACATACATTCCTACTGAAAAAAAAAACAATACATTGAATGGAGTTGAACTAGCGAATAGTTTATTCAAACGTTGTGCAAGCATTTTAAAGGATCGTGTAATTTTACTGCTTAATTAAAGTAAGTACTTTTTTATTGCAGATTAAAAGCTTGTAATTGAAATAAATAAATGATTAAAATTTGGGAAACAATATGAAAATATATTCTCAATGTTGAATGCATGTTTTTAGGAAGGAAGTAATATGAAATTGCTAATAATCGATAAAATCGAGCGGGGTAAATATAAACGTAACGTAATAGGCTCGCACAACATTCGAACACAAAGTGCAAAAAATAAAACCCAAAACAACCAAGCGTGTTTTTGCTACAGCACGTGAACAGACGGACAAATACAAAAGCCGCCATTTTGTTTTTCTTTTTTGTTTTTAAACTCACCAATCCGGGCACCGGCCGCGCCTTCCGTAAGCGACAGGGAAAATTGAGAAAGATACAGTTAAAATTGGTGAACATTTTATGAAATTTTCAAATGTGATTTTATATGAACCAATGATTTGACAGTGCTGGAATGTTTATGGAAAATAGCAAAATTTTGATGTTATGAAAAAAAAAGTATAAGTACAAATATTTAGGTTTGGATGTAAAAAATTATGAATAGGTAAGTACTAGAATTGTAGTAGTAAGACAAATTTTATACAACGTTAAATATTATGCAAGACCATAATATACAAATCAAAAAGTGCAAATCATTGCATTTCATTAAAATTTAATTTATTGTTCATGCCAAATGCAATATAAATCAAATGTACATACTAAAAGATACACACATTATTCATCGTTTATAAACTATATATTTCCGCACTAATTAGCAAAATTCGGAAGTATTTTTTTTGAATAGGTTTCCATCCTCTGCTGGATATGTAAATAACAAACAAGCCTTGCTAATCAGCACGACGATAGTATTTTTTTTATATTTTGTTTCAAAGACTTTGTAGAAACAGCGTATAGTAAAATAATTTGATTATAAATAATAATAAGACATTAATTTATATACAGAAAAAAGGATTTTTGGGTCATACATTCTTCACCCAGACAAAATCCTAACCATCAGTACACTACATGGATGTAAAAAAAACGCAACTATTTAATCTTATCAGAATAAATAAAACACAGCACTGAAATATAATTAATTGAAGTAGATAGCGAGAGTATTGGTACCGTACTTTGTGCTGCAAATGTTACGTATCATTGTTAATGTTATCAGTGGAAAAAGCGTGTGATTCATTCATATTATTATGAATTAATACCGACATGTTTTTTTTATTGCCCTAGATAGACAGACGAGCGGGCGGCCCACCTGGTGGTAAGTGGTTACCGCCGCCCATGGACCTCAGCAATGCCAGAGCACAGCCAGGCCGCTGCCTACCATTGATGTTTTTTTGTAGGGAATAAAATAACTACATCGACGTCGATAGCTTCAGTTGTAAATATACGACCAACAACGCTGCTGTCATTAGGTAAAACGGAAGCATTTGAAACTACACAAATTCGAGAGAAAAAAATACTCATCCCAAGCTGAGTAAATGATAAATTTATAACATTCCTTTACCACGAATTTTAGCTAAAAACTAACGTAGAAATGTTACATAACACAAAAAACGCATATTATGAATGAAGTAAACGATCGTAAGAATAAATCTTAACATCAATGTTGTTTTTATCATAGAGCCAATCTTTTTCACAAACTAGTTTCCTTTTACCAATTTTTTAAATATTGCTTATATTA
This sequence comes from Mimas tiliae, assembly GCA_905332985.1. Lineage (NCBI taxonomy): Eukaryota > Metazoa > Arthropoda > Insecta > Lepidoptera > Sphingidae > Mimas > Mimas tiliae. The sequence continues at coordinate 1,542,447 of HG995260.1, read as the reverse complement.
ACATAATTCTAGCTGTGGAACAAATACACCCAACGGTGAAAGATGTAGTTCTGACCCCACAACAGCCAGACCTAAAACATATATGTATCTAGACGCGGGAATCCAACCCGGGACCTCTCGTTTTGCATCCGCTGCTCGCCTGTTGCGCGGTGCGCTACGGAGACTGTGTGAAATGTCTGAAGATATTGACATCTACATATTTCTTGAGTACTACGAGTATGTTTAAGAACTGCCTCGGTGGCGGAGTTGTAATGCGTACGCGTTACGACTGAGGTGGGCGCTGAGATCTCGGATTCGATCCCCGGGTCGGGTAAAAATGATATTGGTTTTTTCTATTACGAAATGCTCAGTACCAGCCTGGAGTGTGGAATTGTGCCCGGTATGGCGATAGGCTCACCCCATCACTTCATCGGACGGAGATATAATCGGCGTAATATGGGTGTAATGGTTACACCTCTGCCTACCCCTTCGGGGATTACAGGCATGAGTGTGTATTATGTTTAAGGCTGGCAAAGGAGCAAGTCAGTCGCCTGACGGTAAGTTATCACCACCATGGACACTCATACCTGAAGAATTGAGGGTACATTGTCGACGTTTAGGGAAAATTGAGGATGAAGAGTTAACCTGAGCGGAACACAACCGTAATACTGTTAAATCATGTCCTGTCTTTTAGATCATGGTATACACGTCAAGCCGACCCATTCATGCTGTGTACAAAACTGTCTACAGCATATAGCTATTTTATTTATGTAACGTACGCAATAAAATGCAATACAACATACTGAAAGACCTGAAGATAATCCTATCATCAACACTAGACCTTATCTTTATGAAACAATGCATTAAATATAGTTGTTGACATTAATGTGCTATAAAAACAAAAAAAACTCTATTACGAGCTATTAAAGTTGATAAAGAAATAGTAATTTTAACGAATTATTGATACATTCCTCTCTATTAATCTTAATACGCACTACATTGTGACAATTATTTTCTATTCAAGCAATATAAATTACTAGCATTTGCTCGCGGCTCCGCCCGCGCGTACAGCCTTTTCCGGGATAAAAAGTAGCCTATGTTACTCAGTGAAAATGTAGCTTTCTAACGGCAAAAGAATTTTTTAAATCGGTCCAGTAGTTTTTAAGTTTATTCATTACATACAAAAATACAAATCTTTCCTCTTTATAATATTAGTGTAGATTACATTACTGATGGACACTTTCATTTGAGTGGTAGAGCTACGCTGTAGACAGCTTTGTCTACAGTACGAATGGGCCAGGTCGATACCAGTGTCTCACAGAAAACCGACGTAAAGTAGCGGCTTGCTGCTGCGTTTCGTACGGTGAGTGAGATATCTGGAGGTCCAAAATACCCTTCCCAATTTCGTAATTATCTCTTTCTTTTCAGGTCGGCAACGTGCCCACAATTCTTCTGATATTGTGTGTGATCGTAGGCTGTTGAGATTACCCACCATCAGCTCACCACTTGATCGTTTGCTGGTTGCTTTAAAAGCTATGAAAGTGGGTCACAAAGTCAGATATGTTTATAAAAATTACTTGTGAATGTATGTTACCACATCACATTTAACTTATGCAGTTATTTAAATAAATACACGGCCAACAGTCACACACATAGTCCTGACCCCACACTAGATAAACCTGTATCGCGGGTATCAGGAACTACGAGGGACTTGCGGTCCCACAACACCCAGATCCGAAACAAATATTTGTGAATCAGGCAAACATTCGTCTATAATGTAGTTTGCTAAGAATACAATACTATCGGGAAGGTATTAAATACAATTTGTCACTACATCGTGAACAAAACGTATGTATGTATAATGGGAAACCGTACATAATCCAATTTGTGAGTGACAAGTTGCGCTGGTGCATTCTACATCCGTAAAGACGGTAAAAAAGGTAAATCGGTGGAAGGTGGTATTGTTCATTAATATACGAAGCCAGCTGCTACTTCACGTGTTTCCTGTGAGACATTGATAACAATCAGATAGAGCCGACGGTTTATGCTGTAGACAAAACTGTCCACAGCAGGGCTCTAACACTTAAACCTACTTTTGTCATGGACTAATGTATTCTACTAGACAGGCTGTTTAGAAGTAAAATTGTGTCACATAACGCGGGAGTTTGACAGCCCACAAACAAGGAGCGCGATACAGGTTCTAGGTGAGAGTAAGCGAGATGGTAATATTGAGTTACGGTCAATTGACCACAACTTAGTGGTACAATGTCTATGTACCGCGCAGCTTGTCTAGTAGTATACATTAAAGTCTTTGGCTTTGTCTTTTATATTTTCTTATTGCCCAGCCGGCGGCCCACCTGATGGTAAGCGGTAACCGCCTTCCATCGACTTCAGCAATGTCAGAACACAGCCAAGCCACTGCCTACCGTTACTCTTACAACACGTTAGTATGAATCAGAGAATCTAATGTATTCAGAGTCCTGACATAATAACCACGATAATTGTACATTCTAGGCCAAACACCATCTCATCAAGCCGTCAAATCAGCCTCAATGCCACTACAATCATAGTGCACAGTGCGAAACAATCACCAACGGCAGTGCAATACGAGAGAAAAAAAAACAAAGTCATAGAGCGTGGCCGAGGTCGGCGTATGTCGACGAACCGTGAGGTCGACGGTCAATAACTAATCGCATACACACGTAACACGGTAATGTGTTCGTGTGTTTATCCCCTGTATTCATAAACGTTACTATAAGACCTCATCTCCGGCTAATCTCTGGAACGGCTGGACCGATTTTAACGGGACTTTCACTGGCAGATAGCTGATGTAATAAGGAGTAACTTAAGCTACTTAGGTACTTTTTTATCCCGGAAAATGACATTCATGCGGGCGGAGCCGCGAGTAAAAGCTAGTCTTACATAAGTATTTGGTTCGTAGTTTTTACGATCCACCGCCTGTTCTATGTCAATCCCTCTGGGGAGAAAACACCCAACACGGCATGTCCATATTATTTAAATCGGGAGTAGCAATAGCTCTCATGATTTAAAGTTATCTTATGGCCGTTCCTAATATTCTGTCTATCGACGGATTTGCTTACCGGCAGTAAAATTTTGACACATTTTGTATGGATGATCTGTCAAAACACTATTGACAGTAAGCAAATCTGTCGATAGATAAAATATAGGGAACGGCCATAAAAGTCACCAAGCCAAGGCACCTTGTACCGAAATTATCCGGTTTCATATGGTGGACCTTATCCTCTGGCTACATGAAGTGGTTCATAAGCCGAGAATATAACTTACAAGCTGATTCCCGTTAATCACGATCTAATTCAAATACCTTGAGTTATTTACATGTAAACTAAATAATGTAATAACAATATTCATTTTTCCTGTTTTAATACGTGTAAATTTGTTTAGTAACTAGATTATTTCCTATAGTAGGTATAATAAATTACATTCCTCGAATAACTCTAGCTGGTTCTATTTCCGTACATTATTATATATCACTAGCTTTTGGTAAAAGGTTCGCCTGCCTGTTTTTTATATTAGCTATACATACATACATACGCACTCACGCCTGTTATCCCCGAAGGGGTAGGCAGAGGTGTAACCAATACACCCACATTTCGCCGAGTGTATCTCCGTCCCTTATGTGATAGGGGGCGAGCCTATCGCCATACCGGGCACAAATTCCAGACTCCGGACTGATACTGAGCATTTCGTAATAGGAAAACCCAATACCACTTTATCCGACCCGGGATCGAACCCGAGACCTCAGCGTTGGCCTCAATCGTAACGCGTACGCATTACAACTGCGCCACCGAGGCAGTATATTAGCTATATCCCACGACAATGTATTACTGGGATAAGTATCCTATGCCCATGACTGGGGGCTTAGCATATGCAACACGACATATCTCGCACGCGAGTGAGATATCACGATCCACGACAAATATCTCGGGAAAAATAAATAAATACACCCAACAGTCACACACATAGTCCTGACCCCACACTAAGTTAACCTGCATTGTGGGTATCAGGAACTACGAAGGACTTGCGGTCCCACAACACCCAGACCCGAAACAACTATTTATGGATCACACAAACATTTGTCACGGTGCGGGAGCATCGGCCTTTATTACTGGAAATTTACTGTTATCACAATGAAGAATAGGAACATAGGACATTGTAGCTTCATATTCGTGAAACAATTTTCAGAATCAAATCATTAGTTCTAGAAATTATCATTTACAAACAAACTCATAAACATACCGTTAAAAACAGCCACTTAATAAAAATCGAGCAAACACAACTTTGTTGCGATTCAATACTAGAATAGGTACGTAATAAAAAAATATGCGTTAATTTACCTTATTCCATATGAGAACATGATCAAAAGCAGCGTCAGGAAATAAAACGACACTTCCGTTGACTACACGTGTGCAAGTTACTTTTTTGAATTGCAACAAATATTAATATACACAAATGACATACTAATAAATTTATTCTGGTTTTATGGGTGGATATTCTGAAGTCTATTGTTCTAGAGTGGATATCCTGATACATTCCCATGGGCATGCAGCGGGGCATAACATCTCAAACATTTTTAGGACTCTCTCACGTCATTCTTTCTGACCAACTTAGTGCCATGGTATTTGATATATGGAGCAACCCGCCGTCTGTCCTCCTCGACCCGCAACGTGTACCAAGTTTCGCCATTGCCTCGTCCGTTAATCAGCACAGTGTACCACGTGCAGGTGAGGTTGGCTTTAGGTCTAAGATGTGGTGACCCATTTACACTCACAAGTCATTAACCCTTATTGAAAATCATAACCTGATAATAAATAACACTGAGCCGCGTCACATTAGTTATGAATGTGTACTTGCATTATCATCGCGTAAGGCGCCGACATTACTTGGCACTCTATAATTACAGTGAAAACATTCTTATTAAGTCTCTAGACGTATCGATTTTTTGCATTGTGACGTACAATAAATACATAGGCGGCGAAAATATAGATAGAATAGACAGGCCTCCGTGGCGTAGCGGGTGAGTGGTCGGCTGCGAAGCGTGACGCCGTGGGTTCGATTCCCGCACCGAGACAAATGCTTGTGTGACCCACAAATGTTTGTTTCGGGTCTGGATGTTGTGGGACCGCAAGTCCCTCGTAGTTCGTGATTCCCACGATACAGGTTTACCTAGTGTGGGGTCGGGACTATGTGTGTGACTGTTGAGTGTATTTATTTATTTATTAACATTCTTATTAAGTTTCTAGACGTATAAATTTTTTGCATAGTCACGTACAATATAGGCGGCGAAGATTTTTGTCATAAGAGAAACTATTCTCGTCTTGAATAACAGTGAGATCGACGTACATTTTTCATAACTAATAATATTATTTAGGTAACGATGTAGCTAGCATAGATGGATGGTTGGTTTTACATAAATAAGATTACATTGAAATGAGATACACGGTTAAACGATTCTTAATATGCCGCGTTCGTTCTAGCCCAAATCTAAAAGAGGACCAGTGAAGTGTACAAAACTATTTTCTTTGAAATATGATAGATACATTAATTTATTCAATTCATACATTCATCAGAGTCGTAACGTCTCCTAGATATCTACTGATTTCTGGTGGACGAAATTCATCTCGATGATTGACCCTGAGAGCTCTTGTTTCTCAGCCAATCAACTCACTAACCCAGAGGTGATTAATTTAAAACTTAGTATAATTACATATATTTAGTAAAATATACTGCCTCGGTGGCGCAATTATAATGCGTAGGCATTACGACTGAGGCTGACGCCGAGGTCTCGGGTTCGATCCCGGGTCGGGTAACAGTGATATTGGTTTTTCGAAATGCTCAGTATCAGCCCGGAGTATGGAACTGTGCCCGATATGGCGATAACCTCGCCCCAAAATCACACTATGGGATTGTGATACGCTCGGCGAAATGTGGGTGTACTGTTTACACCTCTGCCTACGCCTTCGGGGATTACTGGCGTGTAAAAAAATATTTAGATGACATTGCGCGGCGAACGTCCTTATCGTGCCCCTTACTACGCGAGTATGTAATGAGAAAAATGACTTGTTATTATTTATAAACAGGTTATTGAACGATTACGCTATGCACGGTTACATTGTTACACTGATACGCGTAACGACTGACGAGTAGAGATTATAAACTGTTGTTAGTTGCTACCACATTTTATGCAGTAGACTATCCCGCCCATACACCTCTCCTGTAACCCAAGATCGACAGTGGCACGCATATTTCGATACCGAGCAATGAAGCTCGGCGAGTCTCTGGGAATGCAATGCAAATGTGTCTTTGTCCCGCAATGAAATTAGTCAAATAGAAAGTTAGGGAGGAGTTGGAAATAATAATTTTCCACTTCCCTCTATAGCAAAACGGTAGACAAAATACTGAACTAAGGTCTCAGCCTCCGGCACAAGGACATTTACAACTGAAGAAGCCAGGTGTAAAGCACCACGGATTTTATACAGTATTCAATTGTTTTTCAACTGCGTCGGTGGCGCAGTTTCAATGCGGACGCGTTACGATTGAGGCTAACGCTGAGGTCTCGGGTTCAATCCCCGGGTCGGGTAAAGGGGTATTTGGTTTTTTTATTACGAAATGCTCAGTATCAGCCCGGAGTCTGGAATTTGTGCCCGGTATGGCGATAGGCTCGCCCCCTATCGCTCGTGGAACGGAGATACGTTCGGCGAAATGTGGTTGTACTGGTTACACCTCTGCCTACTCCGTCGGGGATTACAGGCGTGAGTGCGTATGTATGTATGAGTTAGCAGGAGTCAACGAGACGGACATCAACATTTCCTCGTGGATCGAATACCGGGCTTATTTTCGATAGACATATACAATATGTAACAAAAACCATGTTGTTCCTTTTAGCCACGTTATCAGAATCGTTGTTCAAATGTAAAGAAATATCTCAATTCAAAAAAATCTACCATATTGGCGATCACCCGGTGGTTTATCAAGTGGTAGTTACTCGGTACGGCACATTTTTACTATTACAGCGAGTCGCCGCTTTACTAATACGCACGTAAAACACATACAATTATAGTATTAGTAGTATTTCATTTAAAATACCATTTTCATTGAGCTGCTGGCCCACCATATGTCCTATTTTTTAGTTAGGTTTTTCTCATTAGAGATATTTCCTTATGTTTGAGTATCGATTCTCATAACACAGCTAAAAGGACCAACAAGGTTTTGGTTACATACTGTATAACTAACCAGATGAAAACGATTTTTCACGACAAAACGAATCGACAAAATTATCTCAAGTCGCTTATGTTAAGCCCGCTAATAAGAATACAAATCAACTATGGAGCACGTGAAAAGTCTGGTTATTTAGATACGAAATTAATAATTATACATTTTACATGACAATTTGTCTCGCTTGAATTAATAGCAATGACTGATAACATTTATACATAGCATTCCTTATCAACATTAATATAATAAAAACATGAAGTTTATAATCATTGTCTACTCTCTTTAAAAATATACTACAAGTAGTTTTATTGATGTAAGTCAATTTTAAATAACTTTTTTTTTTATAATATACATATGCATCCTGCCTGTAACATGGTGCTCAGACCATATATTACCAAATCCACCGTCAAATCATGATGGGAACTCACACCCTAGCTAATGCCTGTTAAGCCGGGATAATGTCAGACAGAAAGCAAAAAGAAACATTACACCGATAGTAAGAAAAAACATTTACTTTCGCGTTTCGCCTTTCACATAATTATTATAACGTTAATGTGATGAGGATATTATTTTATTACTATTTACCTATCCAGGCGGACTTTCTCATGTCGAAGACCTACTACGGACCTACTTACATGTTACAGTTCTATCTTTATACATATGAGCACCAATTTTATTATCAAATAGTAATTTCGGTTAATAAATAATAATAAATACACCCAACAGTCACACACATAGTCCTGACCCCACACTAGGTAAACCTGTATCGCGGGTATCAGGAACTACGAGGCACTTGCGGTCCCACAACACCCAGACCCGAGACCAATATTTGTGGTTCACACAAACATTTGTCCCGGTGTGAGAATCGAACCCACGGCCTCTCGCTTCGCAGCCATCTACTCGCCCGCTGCGCCACGGAGCTGTCAAGATATAATATTGTAAAAGAAAAGTATTCTTTTTATTTTATTTTCTAAATAGGCCCCATACTGTGTGCGCAGTCACCCCGTCTACCTGCCACCTAGTAAGTTTAATCATCGATCCACAAGAAACAATATTATGAGACGAATAAAATCGAAAAACACAATTGACCACATTCGAGCATCGAACCCGTTGGAGGAAGTTTGATTACGCACAGTAGGATCCAACATATTGAACATCGTATCGTTGAAGCGCCGTATCCGTTGTCGATATCCTACAGACACGTCGGGATGTAGTGTAATCAAAGTGCATCGTAACATCTGCAGCATTATTAAATTTTGTAATGATTTTTGTGTCCACAACAATTGCTTTTCTGATTGAAATATTTCGGGCTGTGTTTTCTAGATATATACTTTATTACATCCTTAAATTCTGGATTAACTGTCGCACTCAGATAAACCAATTAACTTCAGTTGATTAATTTCTTGAATTCGAATATTTCTCAGAGACGTCAATTAAAATTATCACTGTACCCAGTAATGAAGCATAAAACTTTATTAGTTTGTATGATGAAACTAGCAGGTCGCTCGCCTAATTGTAAGCGCAACGCATGCCCATAAAATGAAACAACACCACACAGTACTTTAAATCACAAAACACTGCATGGCATTGGACTGCGCTCGTCACTCACGAGACATTAGATGTTAAGTCTCATAATTCCCAGTAATGTCACTGGCTTCAATGTCCTTCAAACCGAAACACAACAATGCTTACACATTACTGGTTGACGGCAGAAATAGACTAAGGGGTGGTACCAACCCAGATGGACCTCTCGCATACGATGGACCTATCACCTAGAAAAATTACATTTAAAACAGCGTGGAAAAATTCAAATTCAAAGAATACAACGAAACTGACGCAAATGAGTGTGACAGTTAATCCAGAATTGACTCCGACAATACAAAATTGAGTGATTATGTATTTAAACATCTAATTTATTTTTGAATCAGTACATACCTTGTACGCCGCTTTTATCTAGAAAATTGCTGAGTTGAAACGTCGAGTTACTCGACGCCAGATATTGTGTGAACCTCTGAAACGAGACAAACGTGATATTGTTAGTAAAATCTCACACTACTTGTATGGAGGTTGATAAGTGAATGGTACACGATACTCAACGTAATTTGAATTTCAATTGTTTTAATATTGTTGTTTGATGATGGAATGTTTTATTTGACACAGCAGCATCCATAAAGTAGGTAGCGGCAGGCAAAGACTTTAATGTACATTATTAGGGGCTTGGCCCATGTTTTTCCACAAAACATAAAATAAAAAAGTTAAAGTCCGACGAATATGAGACATATCTTACTTTCTTCCCCACATTAATGGGGAAGAAAGTAATTAGTGGGGAAGAAAGTAAGATATGCATCATTCTGCATTGATTGGTATCGGTCTACCCCATACCCCCAGCGGTTTCGGAGATAGCGTGACTAGCTTTTGGCAGCGGCGGCGGCAGTTACTTTTTTTTAGAATAGAGACTAGACAGGTTTAGAAGTAAAATTGCGTCACAAAACGCGGGAGTTTGACAGCTCACAAACAGAGAGCGCGATAGGGGTTCTAGTCGAGAGTAAGTGAGATGGGGTATTGAGTTACGGTCAATTGACCGCAACTTAGTGGTACAATTTCTATGTACCGCGCAGCTTGTCTCGTAATATACATTAAAGTCTTTGGCGGCAGGAGTACATTCTACCATCGAAATTTCGTTTATAATATTTTGAGTGGTAGAGCCACGCTGTGGACATTCTTGTCTAGTCTATCTACAGCACGAATGAGCCATCTCGACTGGCTATGCCATTATACGGGAGAACACTGTTTTTTTTGTTTACGTATGTTTTTATATTAGTGTAGTATATCGCCTTCTGGTAACCCTAAAATAAATAAATAAATAAATTATCACACAAAAAGTGATGTGGCAGTTTATTGTTGCAGCCAAAAAGGTACCCACCCTTGCCAATCCCGATCATTTTCCTTAAAGGTCAGCAGAATAAGGTAATTCACGCTGTAAAAAATATGTATATAGTCTATGCGCATACATACATAGACTGAGTTTCCCATAGGAGTAGGCAGACAACGGGTTTCCACTTGCTACGATCCTTGATAACCTCTTTGCCTCCTTCACTCTCATCATATCCATATCATTACGTCGACAAAATAAAAAAACCCCAGATGTATTCTGCATATTGATGATTCAACCACTACTACGAATTGATACTGTATGTATGTATCGGGGTAAACGCGTTTATTGCGATAATTTTTAGATAGATATTGGTGCCTCGGTGGTGCAGTTGTAATGCGCACGCGTTACGACTGAGGCTGACGCTGAGGTCTCGGGCTCGATCCCCGGGTCGGGTAAGAGTGATATTGGGTTTTCTATTACGAAAAGCTCAGTATCAGCCCGGAGTCTGGAATTTGTGCCCGATATGGCGATAGGTTCGCCCCCTATCACATCGTGGGATGGAGATACGCTCGGCGAAATGTGGGTGTACTGGTACCACCTCTACCTACCCCTTCGGGGATTACAGGCGTGAGTGGGTGGGTATGTATGTATAGATATTGTATTTGTTCTAAAGCGCTGTTTTATTATTTGCTTATACCGTAATTGTGTCATTTTGTACATTCACGACAACTAAACAAGCAACAAAAATCCTGATTGTTAGACAAAAGTGTCTACAGGCTCTACCACTCTAAAACAAACAGCGGAAACAGCGGTTTAGGAATGATAGTAGGCAGCGAAGAAGCAGTGCTGCAGTCCATTGGCGGCGGTTTACAATCCAGCGAGCAATAAAAAACGGTTTGGAAGTCCAGTTTGAATCAAAGCAAGGACTCTGGAGACTCCCAAACTAAAATACAATGATACAGAGGTCGCATAACTTTCCTTATTAAATCTATTGAGGGCATATCAATAACACTCCATAGATACTGCACACGTTAAATGAACAACGATTGAAGCATTAGTCACAAGCAGTGATTAAACGCTTTGATTCGCTGGATCGAAAATTCACTTGCATTTTTTTTATCCTGGCTCGGCAAAGTGACACCTGATGAAGTGTAGCGCAATCCATGAATACTGTCGACCAACGATAGACATTGAACCTATCGCAGATCGGCAGAATTATACCGGCCCGCTTAATTGCTTCTTCACACTCCGTTTTTCCGCATTGAAGTTTTGTCTATCCAATGGTTAAGCAGAAGCAACCAGCGCGCTTCTTTACATGTCTAGCGAAGTTTACATGCATGCGGGGAATTCATGCCACGAGATCACGTTGTCTTCTCGTTTGTTGTGCTATTTCTATCTCTATTTCGATGTCGTGGGGTGCACGTTACGGTACACTAGTCGATATTGATAACGTTTTCTCTCCCGAGCACGAGATATCTAGTGTGCTCATGCTAAGCGGGCAGATGGGTGCTTCTGTTTCACAAAAATGGACGTGAAGTCCCAACTTTATTGTTTCGCTTCGCGACAATGCCAGAGACCCAAAGGTCCCTTCAATCCATATTTAATTAAAGCCGGCAATGCAACAACGATAATTCAGCCAGTTTATACGGATTTTATCGCTAAACTAATCGTATAAACTAGTTTTATTTCAATGTGTAATATTCGCGTAAACCTAAGAAATCACTAGATAATTCAGCCTCTAGTGATTAGTGACAAAGTGTCATCAAGGGGCTTAACATATGCTTAACGAGATAATTTTTTCAACTCGTTTTGTCGTGAAAAAGCAGTTTTATCTAATTATCTCTATGCTGTCTATCGAAGCTAACATGATTGTGTTGTGTTTATATATACTACGCACACCTGTGCGTGGCTCAATGTAACCCCGCACTATTTAATAAATCAGTCAGCGTTCGTCCGTGTTTCATTGCATACTTACTACTACCTATACTACTTCATAGAGAAAATAGTAATTTTTACCATTCTGTGGTATTGTGTCTACGAATCCTAACATGCCGATGTAAAATAATTTAATGTTGACACTTTTATTTTGAGATATTTGTGTCCATATTTATCTATTCGCGCGCGAGCGATATCTCGTGGGCGTATGTTAAGCGGCAAGATGACTCTTGCTTGCCACCGTTTTAATCTCTGATTTTCGTCTATAGTTTTCTTTCTCGCGTGTGAGATATCTTGTGGGCGTATGCTAAGCGGCCAAATGACCCTTGCTTGCCACCGTTTTTAACCTCTGATAAAAAAGAGCTGTTAAAAGTTTGAGGCCTTTATCTGTCGGTTTGTGTAGCGCCTAAACGAATGGACCTATTTGAATGCTTTTTTATTTAATAGTGATGGTTTTTAGCTATGCTTGAAGAAATTTAGCCATTTACAAAAACAGATCTTCCTATAATTAGCGGAGACGGTGATAAAAAAACCGCAGTCGTCATAAAAATCACATACACAAGATCGCGGCCTAACTCATGACGTACCTACAATATGTTATTGATACAAGTGGCCGATGTATTACGTACGCCACATATGCGCTGTACATAATATGAGCTGTTCGGGGGCGTTTGCTTTACAGAAATCAGCTAACGCCAGCCAGGAACCGGCAGAATGTACGATAATGTTTTATTATCATTTTTTTTTTTCTGCCTGGATAGGCAGACGAGCAAACGGGCCACCTGATGGTAAGTAGTCACCGCCGTCCATAAACTTCAGCAATGCCAGGGCACAGCAAAGCCGCTGCCTACCGTCGAAGGTTTACCCTTTCAACAAAATGGAAGGGTGTTTAGAGTTTAAGCTATCTGTGGGTGTGTTTGTGACATCGTAGCGCTTTAACAAATGGACTGCTATGTATGTGTGATTTTTTTAAGGTAATTCAATTGAGATGGTTCTAAACTATAATTGAAAAAAATTGTGAAATAAAAGATTTTTAAATATAAAACCGACTCAATAAAACTACAAAACTAAAAAATACTTTAAAAATGTTATGTCGCTGCTATATCAATGTAATTGTCAATTATAGGGTGAAGGCAACGAATTAAAATTATTCATTTTTATTTTTAGCTTTTATTTGAGTCAGCTCTTGTTTCTTAAAGTTTTTAATTCATAATTTTTGGTGAAAGAATCTTCAAAATCGGTGCAAGTTTGAGTATTTCATTTCCGATATCACCTCCTTAGGGCTGATTTTTCTTCTTGAAGTTAAAATGGGATCATCTTTGAGCTATACTGGTTCGAATCAAAAAAGAATTATCCAAATCGGTAATAAGCTCGGCGCAACGTGGGTGCAGCCTAGTTGCATCTCTGCCTATCCCTTCGGGGATAAAGGCCTGAACTTATTATGCTACCGATCACTAATTCCAATCCCGCGCCAATCGCGTGTGATTTTATGAATCGAAAACGCAAAACACTAATTGTGATTGCGCGACGTAGGATTTGGCGGAAATGAGTTCGGCGAACCCTGGATGCACTAGATTCACCTCTGTATCTCCTTCAGGGATACAGGCGTGAGCATATGTTACCTTAATGACATGCCAGGTCAAAATATGTCTGGCAGAAAGTACAGACCAATACAGGCAGACACGACGGTCATTCGACGGTCGTAAAAAATAATTGGCAATTGAATGACATATGTAGATAGATTCAGTCTCGAATTACTAGATATAATAACTAGGTGGTAAGTCCCTCTTATGCGAGAGGCCGACTGAGTTGGTACTACAGTTTTGTCTGTTTCAAAAACAGCAGTGTATAAGCACTGTTGTGTTTCAATTTGAAGGACACTGAAGCCAGTGAAATTACTGGGCATTATGAGACTTAACAACTTATGTCTCGAGGTGAAGAACGCAGTCCAGTGACATGCAGTGCTTTGAAATCCAAAGTCTGTGTTATGATGTCTGTTTATAGGCAGGCATGGCCCTAACCATCAGGCGAGCGATCTGCTCTATTATGAAAATAACTAATCTAGACGTAAGAAGTGTTACCACAATTTAAACAATGAATAATTTCATGAGTTGTGAACGAGGATAAATATATTTCTTTTTGACAGGCTAATTCTCGTCGCAAAGATGTCCCAAAACACCAGTATTAATTTATTTAATATGATAGTGTTGTGTCTAGTCCCACCTCTGTAATATGATAAAACGGTAAAAGTCCCAAGGGGGTACATTTTCATAGAAAACGAGTATACACTCTGTCCATGTTGTTATTCCCACATAAGGCGCGCATAGCTAGTTTTACTCACTAATCGGTAAACGATTAGCGAGTTATGCAACCCTTGGTGCGGTCAGTCTATGGATGGGTGACCGCTTAGTGGTATTTCAACTGAGCCTCTCCGTGTCTCGGACGGCACGTAAAATGTCGGCTGTTATCAACTGACAGCAGTTAGTTGTACAACCAAGTCCGGTCTTCGGGCGACTTGATAACTTTGACACTAGGTAGGCCGCTTTGTCTATTCCTGCGGCCAAGGAACAGTGTGTAAGCACTGTTGTGTTCAGGTTTTAAGGACATTCAAACCAGTAAAATAACTGGGCATTATGATACTTAACAACTTATGTTTCGGGGTGACGAGCGCAGTCCACTCGACTAGACTAGATAGAAAAATATAACTCCACGAGTGGACCACCACTCCATTCTAAAATGTAGAAGCAAGACGAATGCTCTTAAAATCAATAAGTCAAAATGTAAGATGCAAATACGTTCTATCTAAATTTATCTAATTTATTTGGAGTAAGGGTGGCGAGATGATGTTGCTATTTCGAGCACACTTCATTTCACGACACCGGAAGCATAGACGGGGCTGATAAAATCTCGTTACCGGCTTCCGGTGGGATTTCGTTTACATAAAGGTCGGGTTCATAATAGATGTAGTTATTTTATTAAGCAAAAAGCTTGTGGAATCGAGGTTGCATGATTATGAAGTTTAAAAAAGTTATATTGTTAACATTTTCTAAAAGCGATAATATCTCCCACCTGACGGAGTAGAAGGGACTGTCGAGGTCACGGGTTCGATCGCAACACTCAGGGCAAATACTTCAGACTTTTCCGATGATAAACTCCCGACATCTTTTTTTAAATTATAGACATTCAATGAAGAAACTAGCAGATCGCTTGCCTGATGGTTAACGCCATGTTTGCCCATAACCAGAAGCAACACCACACAGAACTTTGAATTACAAAGCATTGCATGGGACTGGACTGCGCTCGTCACTCCGAGACATAAGTTGTTAAGTATCATAATGCCCAGTAATTCACTGGCTTCAATGTCCTTCAAACCGGAACACAACAGAGCTTACACACTGTTGTTTGGCGGCAGGAATAGACAAAGGGGTGGTACCAACCAAGCCGGCCTCTCGCAAACGAGGGACCTACCACCTTGTGAAGTACGATGTCAATAGACCAATGAGGCGATAGATTCAAAACCTATAGCCACGTTTCCACCATATCCACTATGATTAATTCAAAACAATCAAGTCGCAGAATTTCCATAATGCGCTGATGTAACTGCAATATATTCAAGAATTCAATTAACTTCACATGTAGCGTTTGATATTCACAAATTAAACGCTTCACTGGATACAAATCATTGTGTTTGTTAGATATTAAGGTTTTGTACTTGAAAAGCAACGTCTGTCCGTAGGTCACAGATGTTGAACTCAAGAACATTACAGCTGTTGTCTTCGAACTTCAGTTTTCGTGTAATGAAAATCTATGTTGTTTTTGGTGTAATTTATATTTTACTAGCTTTTGCTAGCTGCGCCCGCGTGAATGTTCAATAAAACGTAGCCTATAACCGTCTCCAGGTTCCCTTCTATATCTACATCAAAATTTTCAAAATCGGTTCAGTGATTTAGGCGTGAAAGCGTAACAAACAAATAGATATATATATTTTTTTCATAAAAAGTATCCTATGTTACTTCCAAGAATCCCCAAGAATATGTGTTCAAAGTTTCATGATGATTGGTTAAGTTGTTTTCCCGTGAAAGCGTAACAAACAAACTTGCATTCACATTTATAATATTAGTATGATGATCAATTTTACCATGTTATCTATATAGCCCAATCCACTGTTTATTTTTAGTATAATCAATAGCGATTGAGGTAGAAATTTTCATTACCATTTTTTATATAAGTGAATCTTGGCCTATTTCTTTTTATTCGGAATAAAAAGTATAATTACCTCATTCCCATATGCTAGTAGATGATGAACGGTTATGAGAGCTTTATACACCACCACCCAGTTGGTATTCTGCGTGCGTTCGACGAGCAAGTTGGCCAACTGCGGTATCGACACATTCGGCTCGTTTGTGCAGTGGACTAGATCTGAAACAATATAAAACAAATATTTATTTTGTAATCAGCCCCTTACTTATATCATAACCCTAATGCAATAGAGAAGTTATATAATACTAGTTTTTGCCCACGACTTCGTCCGCGTGAATAGACTTTTCCGAAATAAAACGTAGCCTATAACCGTCTCCAGGGTCCCATCTATCTCTACATCAAAATTCATCAAAATCGGTTCAGTGATTTAGGCGTGAAAGCGTAACAAACAAATAGATAATTATTTTTTTCATAAAAAGTATCCTATGTTACTTATTATACCTCCAAGAATATGTGTACAAAGTTTCATGATGATCGGTTAAGTAGTTTTCGCGTGAAAACGTAACAAACAAACTTACATTCACATTTATAAAATATTATTATGATTAGCTTTATATTGTGGCTCCGCACATGCGAATATCTTTTCCGGGACAAAAGTAGCCTATGTCGTAATCCATATCATAGTGTATCTGTGTGCCTTATTTCATCCAAATCCGTTCAGTTGTTAAGGCGTGATTGATTAACAAACATATGGTTACTGCGAACTCGTCCAGCGAACAGATGAATATGTCAGTTCGATCCACGGCTGCCTATCGCCATATCAGACGCAAAACCTAAGTCAAGTTTACGTATTTTTAGAATACAAAACAATAGTGATTGCCCGACCTGAGGATCGAACCTAGGACCTCATCGTATCTTAGATATTAATTAGTCAATATTTTTAACCAACTTCATGTCATATTACAATATGTTTAAGAAACAAAACCACATTCATGATTGTATTCTTGAATTAGTTTGGAAAGAGTTCATCGGCATTACGCCAGATACTTCCATCTCCGAACCGAACCTATCACTATATTGGGCACTAATTCAATTCCAGACAAATCATGTTTGTCACACAAAGGGTTCTCACTTGCCGCTACCAAATTGGTTCAAACGTTACAGCATTATAAACTTGATAGACGGTGATAAAATTGACGTCATGATAACGGCCGGCCGTAAAGCTACGTACCACAACTGCTACAATTCAGACAAAATAATGTTTCATCGGCCATACGTTATGGTATAAGAAGCAACAATCACCATCCAAAGAGGAGATAAATGTAACTTGATCTTTAATAATTTATCCAGAACTAGTCTGCCCGCGTGAATGTTTTTTCAGGGATAAAAGTATCTTATGTCCTAATTTAGGTCATGGGCTAATTGTGTGCCAAATTACATCCAAATCCGTTCAGTCGTTTAGTTGTGATTGATTAATAAACAACCAAATTTACAAACCCACAATCTTACAAACATCCAAACTTTCCCATTTTTTATATTAGCAGGATAATAGGACTATGAGATCCATAAGACCTAGGTAGGAGGTCTTTCGTATGCGAGCGTCCCGGTGGGTACCAACGCTTTGCTTATATCTGCCGACAACCATCAGTGTGAAACACTGTTGTGTTCCATGTTGGACATTGAAGCGAGTAAAATTACTAGGCATTATGAGACATAACATCTCATGTCTCGGGATGACGAGCGCAGAGCAGTGCCATGTAAGTACTTGGTAATTCAAAGCTTTGGGTGGTTCTACTATTTTTTAAGGGCAGGCGCGACGCTCACCATCAGGCGAGCGAGTTGCTTGTCTCGTCGTACAGGACAATCTACAAAAATCTACAACAATCAGGCGTGAACATCGAGACCGCGCAAACAATTTGTCTCTGTGCGAGAAGACCACTCGTAACCTTTCTGCCTCTGCACATGTACAATCAATAATGGTATGAATTACCATACATCCGAATCTCAATTATGACGTTACAAGTCGTAAATTTTGGCCAAAATTACATTAATTCAGTACGTGGAATTGGGATTGGGTGGAATGGAATTAAGCAATTTGTAAAAGTGTAAGTGGTGTCTGACCGGAGGGTCGCGACGAGTCAAATTCATTATCAATTTGAAGGTTATCTTTGGACTGATAATCTAGATAAACACGAAACGTCGAGGCATTTACATACGATTCTTAATAATACGTCATGTTTTAGTGAAAAGCGTAGTATCTTCAAGTATGGTAAGTTAGAAATGGTAATGAGAGTTGAAGTTCAAAATGTAATGAGATACAACTTTTGAATAGCACTCAAATTGTAATTAAGAGAAGAGGTAGTAATTCTGTTGGTAATGATAATGGTGATATAATAGTAACATAACCAGCATTGTATTATATATATACGTCCCACTGCTAGGCACATACCTTCTTAGCCTAATGCGGGTTGGCAAACTTCAAATATCTTTGAAATTCGTTCAGAACATCTCAGGTTACAGGTATATTTAGCATTGGAACGGGTTTTGATGTAAATGCAATCTCATGCAACCGACGTCATTTTTTTTAACAGAATCTTATATATTCTTGATTGGCCGTCCTGGGATTTCCCACTGGTTTCTTGACCTAAGCATGTTTGCGACTATACCAATGCGAGGGTCACAATAAAAATTGTATTTAACTAATTCTTTCATTCAAGCCAGTCTTTACCGCCAGCTTCCGTGGCGCAGTAGGCGAGTAGCCAGCTGTGAAGCTAGACGCCGCGGTCTCGATTCCCGCACAGACGACATGATTGTGGGATCCAGAAGTATTTTATTCGAGACTGGGTGTTTTCGTTACCGCTGACGTCAGGCATGCGGCCGCTCGTAAAAACTACAAACCTAATATTTCTGTAACATATGTTAAAAAGCATGTTGCGCCGACCCCACTGCGAGTGGAATAAAGGCAGTTGGAAGGAGAAAAAAGCCAGTATTCACCCTTCCATTTACATCATATCTGTTTGAAACAATAACAAATAACCGCATCACAAATAAGACAGGGGATTACAAAGCGCCAGACTGAACCGTCGTCGCTTCGCATACATAATGGAGTTGTGAAAATTTTGATCAATATTATATGAAATCCCTTTAGAATATTTGTACCGCTTGGTTAATTAGTTAAGGTACGATTAGGGTAGACAGGTGGTGGAAAGCGTCTTAACTTGGGATTTAATATTTTATTGGTATCTGTGAAACCTATTAGTTATGGCTCAAGGACCGTATCCTCGGTTATGGTTCGTATAGAGTACGCCGTTTCGTCCGGAATGGAACTCACTATACTGAAATGACAGCTTCAGTCAGTCATGTAAGGTTAGTGAAACCCATTAGCCAGCTACTCCTTTAGTAGGTAGAGCCACGCCGTAGACATTTTTGTCTTCAGAAGAACTGGGCCGGCCCCACCGGGTCGTTACCACTGTTTAACCGAAAACCGACGTAAAGTAGCGGCTTGCTGCTGCGTTTCGTACGGTGAGTGAGACATTGGAGGCCCAAATCCCCCTCCCCTTCGTGCCCGTGCTCCTGTTCATTCTAGTACTGTGAGCGTAAATGAGCGGTGGAGCGGTGGTGAGACACTTGCTCGTATGCCGGCCTATACTATAAAAAATATAGAGCTCTTTAAAGGGAAGACAGTCAGTCAGACTGAAGTCGAAGAATTAGTAATATCCCCGTTGGCACCCTTCGAGTACGCAATCCTAAAAGCCCGCCATAAGTGACTCATTCCCAACCGCCATAAGTGAGTCACGTTTCGGAAATGCATACAGAATTACTTTGTGAGCAGCCGATTGTGACCGATAGGAATTCATTCGAGGCCTTTTCGTTGAAGGTCGTCGTCGGATTTAAACATAAGCCGGGATAACGCCAGGCATAAAGAAAGAAAAGTAAATAACATAATGATGTAAGTGAAATTGTTTTTTTATTCGCCTGAATGACAAAACGAGCAGGTCGCTCGCCTGATGGTAAGCGTCACGCCTTTCCATAAACAGAAGCAGCACCACACAGAACATTGAATTACCAAAGCTATTGCACCGAGGCATAAAATGTTAAGTCTCATAATGCTCAGTAATTTTACCGGTTTAAAAATGTTTACACACATGAAAAACAACACAGCTGAAAAACAGCGGGGGGTATCAATGCAAACGCCCTCTCGCATATGAGAGATTTACCAAATAAACAGTAGAGTTCTCTATACGAATTTGGAAGGTATGTGAAGCCTGCCAAACCGCATTAGACCAGCTTCGGGTCAAATAGCCCAACCACTCAACTGTAGAGGTCCGTGCCCAGCAGTTAGGCAATTTAATATAGAGCTGATGTTGCAGTGAGGACAAAATCGCGTCATACAGTAGTATGTCTACATATTGTATATATCGACTACCTCGGTGGCGCAGTTGTAATGCGTATGCGTTAAGATTGAGGATAACGCTGATGTTTCGGGTTCGATTCCCGGGTCGGGTAAAGTGATATTGGGATTTTCTATCATGAAACGCTTAGTATCAACCCGGAGTCTGGAATTGTGCCCGATATGGCGATAGGCTCGCCCCCTATCACATCATGGGACGGAGATGCGCTCGGCAAAGTGTGGGTGTACTAGTTACACCTCTGCCTACCCCTTCGGGGATTACAGGCGTGAGTGCGTATGTATGGATGTATGTATGTATGTATTGTTATTTTATCATGTTCCCAACTGACAACGTCGTTTATTACGTGTGCAATTTTATCTACAACAATGGCGAGCTTGTTCAATCAACGGCCTGTTGAGGTCAAGTAACCAAAACATTGTAATCTATTAAAATGAAAGCCGCCGTTGTATTATATATTCAGACGTTTTTTTTTTATCAATAAGTCACGTCACGAAAAATCTAAAATAGAAAGTTAAATTTGCTCAAATATAAATCCTCTCAAATAAAACTCGGGGATGCTAGTAGACGGAGATGAGGTATCGCACAAAGCACAATAAAAAAAAGGTCGAATTGAGAACCTCCTCTTTTTTTGAAGTAGTTTAAAAATACGTACCTACACTTCTTTTTGTGGCTCTCCTATTATTTCTGTTAAAAAGTGAAAAAATTAAACTAATACATATTAGACGCAAGATAAGCCTGACCTCTGTAGATGTATGGATGTGTTTACATAATCGATTAATATTTTTAGTTCAATGTGAACATCTTACATAATAATATTAATTCTAATAACATTATGTAAGTCGTGATAACGAAGTGGTTTGAGTCACGGAATGTGTTGTCTAGCGATTCTTAGCTAGATCTTGGAGGAATCATCTCAATTCTCAACTCGAGGATTGTTAGCGAGCAATGGGACGTTTCAGTACGAGGAACGTTTCAGTACGATCGAAATTATGCACTGACCAAATTGACCAAAGCTGGTTGCAGATATGAGAGTTTCTCCTTCAGAACACAATTATCTACTTTTTTCATAAATCGGACAATTTTGGCGGGAATAAATCAATATCCGAAAGGCAGTACAAAATGCCTTTAAAGAGTTTGTTGCTGTCCAGCCGATTTCTTCAAGGGCATCGATAAACTGCTACTGCGCTGGCAAATATGCATCGATAGCATGGGTGGTTACTTTGATTGAGAAATAAAAAAATCAGCTGAAAAAAAAACTTGGGTGTACGGAGGAGTGTGAGGTTTGACAAAGTTAAAGTTTATATGGGGGAGAACTGCAAAATGTTATTTATATACTAGCTGTTGCCCGCGGCTCCGCCCGCGTGAATGCCTATTTCCAGGATTAAAGTAGCCTAGTGGGCGCATCAAGCGAGTCCCGGTGAGAAACGCGCTTGACAAAAATACTAATGTCGCTATTAAAAAATAGGGGTTGATCGTAGAGGGTTGAAAATTTTGAGTTGTATGTATTTTTAATGCTGTATCATAAAAAATAAAAACAAAAAATGTTGTCTAAAAATTAAATAAAAAATTTAGGGGTGGACCACCCTTAACATTTAGGGGGATGAAAAATAGATGTTGGCCGATTCTCAGACCTACCCGATATGCAGTATGGGAACGAACATTGTGACACGAGAATTTTATATATTAGATGTAACAAATATGTACATTTGAATAAATAAAAATAACCTTTATTTTACTCTGACCTTTCATACAAAATTTACATACAGAATTTTTAAAACTAGTGATTTAAAACTTATTTATTAATCTAAATATTTTATTTTTACTGTTTCTCATCAGCTACCAGGCCAGGCTGTCTTGTGACATAGGCCTCCTCTAATTCCCTCCACTTATTACGGTCCAGTGCTGTTCTTCTCCAACCCTTTGGCAGATCATCTTCCCATCTTTTATTCTGTCTCCCTATACGTCTTTTCCCCCTACGTCTTTTATTATTTACATTTAATAAAATAAAATTAAAAATTCATAGTCTCACTGACAATATCTGAATGCCAAATCTCGCAGCTGATTTACAACAGTCACACTCACAGGCCCGTATTATAGAACAATAATACTCAGTCATGAAACTAGTTTTAAATCTGCTTTTAAGTATTGTTTCTATTTTAGAACGACTTTTAAAACTAGACTCATCAATCGGCGCTCAGCCGAGTAGTTTTATATTTTTAAATGGTATTTGATTTGAGACTATTGATCAAGCATCGATTCAATCGTGATTTACGTAAAAACTGTCAAGAGCACTTGAAAACAGACCCAAGGATAAGCTTATGGACGAAAACAAGTCAAAAGAAGAAATACTGGCGTTATTATTCTAAGGAATTATAATTGTCAATTCAACATTTGGGTGTATTTTCAGTTGGGTAGAATTTAATACTCGTTCTGAAATAAGATGCATGCTCGAGTTTAGATTTCAACCTAAAACTAGTTTTGAATGATCAGAGTTTAAACGCTGAGACGCTTTTTGTAATACAGGCTATAGTCCTGTTTCCAGACTAAATTGTTTCGTGGGTATCAAGAACTACGAGGAACTTATGGTTCTCTTACACCCAGATCCAAAACAAATGTTTGTAGATATAATCGATAAATTTCTTTTTAATTCACTGTTTTTTTATAGCAGAGGCAGGCGAATGAAGCAAGTGGGTCAACTGTAGGTCTAAAACGGCCACTTTGCGCAATTCACTAAAAAGCAATTCATTCTATGAATTCATGGCAGATCATTAGCAATTCTGTTTATTTTGGTAAAATGGTCAATTAATTTAGTGAATCATATTCAATTCATCTCCTAATCAGATTCAGATTAGGAGATTTAATGTGTGAACATTGCCAGACGATATAAACAAAATCGTAACTTTCCGGTATGTTTTTCTTTTCATTATTTTTAATGTTCAAAGGCTATATTTTTCAAGATTGTGTTGACTATAAATGTTTCATGTATTTTAAGATTAGAATTGTAAAATATATTATAGTTTATGTGCTAAAATAGCAAGTTGATCATAATTGATTTTGCCGATTGGTCTTTATTCTGGCAACAAACTGTATTGAACTGTATATCAACAAAAACATAACCTAAAACGATAAATTATAATAATTGCTAAAACACTTGAAAAACAAATGAACACTTATAACATAATACTTAAAAGTCCTCCAAATCAACGTAAAACGGAATAGTGTGATAAGAAATGATTCTTGAGTTTACATAAGTTGAGTTTTGTAGTTGTTCCTTCAAATGGATTGGAAACACTTAATGTCCCTTGCTAAGTGATATATTTTAACTGAAAATAATGTGTTTTGGTCGTGGAGGACGTGCATTTGAACGTTTTATTCATTGGAGTTCGTGATATTGTATTGAGACGTCGTTGGGATCAATTATAAGTAGGTATAAAAGTGGTACATTTTCATCTTAGATTACCATTTCTAATCAATACCTAATTGATTAGTCAACAATTATTGTGGTGCAGATAATTAAAGTTCACGTATTTTGTAGGAATGGAAAAGCATTCATTACGAGTCTCCGAGGCCCAATGGAATGTGCTGCTAGACTTTTTAGAGTGTAACCCCAGTCTGGCTTGGGGTTAGAATAACAGCTCCCAGGGACGAAGAGAGTCCTCACGTCTTTGGCAGGAGGTTGCTGGTGTACTTAATTCCCAGGGATCGGGTACAATCAAGACATCCAAGGAATGGTTGGTTGTAAGTAAGTATGTTTTATATTTTTTTTTTCTATTGCATAGATAGGCAGACGAGCAGATAGCCCACCTGATGGTAAGTGGTTACCGCCGCCCATGGACCTCAGCAATGCCAGAGCACAGCCAAGCCACTGCCTACCGTTGAAGTAATTATTAATTATTATTTGCTGATCCCCCATGGGTTAGCGGATTATTAACTAACACTTCAATTGTTACTGAATCAACTGATAATGGCTATTATTAAAATGTAATTATTGTATTATTGCAATATGGCTAAATGACAGTATAGAGATAAAAATATATATGATTTCAGGTTGTCCTCTAGCACCACTCGATGAAGCTCTAAGGATTTTGTCCAAAGTTGAGATGAAACGGGCTGCTGCATTGGGAATGGGAAGGGAATTTGGGCCTCCAGCAATCCATTCGAGCCAGCCCATTTAATCTGTAGACTGTCTACAATCTAGCAGCTGTCTACAGCATGCATCTACCACTTAAATTTATATATTAGCTTATTATATCAGGTGAAACTGTAAGGTGCTGCTAGTTATTTATAGGTAATAAAACTAATATAGAGTTTGCAAGATTTTATTAAAATACTTATGTATCAGTATTTGTATTTATCATTGTTGTGCTAACCAAAGCCTATTTATAAGGACATTTCTTGCCGCTTCTCCAGCAGCTAAACTGTTATTCTGTCTGGATGCAGATTCTGGTTGTCTTTGTATTATCTGAAAAAAAAAATATAATAAGTAGATGTTTTTAATCCAGTTATAAAATATAATTGTATACATAATTTTATTTGTATTAATTGTGTTAGTGGCATTTCCGGTAAACTAGCTGCATTTACAATAATGTGCGAAATAAGTCATTGTTACAATAAAGTTTTGATATCAAACTAAAAACCAGACTGTTTCATTTCCAGACTCGTGAAGTTGTTCAAGGTGGCTCTTGAGCGGATGTTGGTTCCACACAAAGGAATCATGGTTGGCTTCAGTACTCAATATATGTAAAAACAAAAACTATTTAAGCAATTTTATTGTATTTTTTTCCATTGTACATATGAATATTAAAAATGTGAAAGTCATTCTGGCTGCATGTTTGTTACTGTGTCTTGTTGTCTTCACAACTAAACGATTCAACCTATTTTAGGCTTTACAAGGATGGAAGACATTTAGGAAAATGAGAGAAAGGCTAGTAATTTCAGTTTAAATATGGTTTTTTTCCAATAGTTGTTTATTTTTATATTATAGTTATAGTGTAGCTATATAAGTTGTTAATTACAATGTAAAAAAATTGCATCATTTTATTTTAAAAGTTAATAAACAATGAAATATTTAGTATTATTTAAATAGTTTTAACTTATTTTATTGTGTTCTTCCTAAACTCCTTTCATCTGCCCTTATCCTAATCACAGTGAGGTCGGCGCAAAAAGCTTTTTAACACATGTTACAGAATGATTTGTCTTGTAGTTTTTACGACCGGGCCGCCTGCCTGACGTCAACCCCTCTGGGGAGAAAACACACAGACCCGAAACAAATATTTGTGGATCACATAAACATTTGTCTTGGTATGGGAATCGAACCCGTGGTCTCTCACAGCCGGCTACTCGCGCACTGCGACGCTGCCATTCTTCCTAAACTACATTATGTACCTATAATTTACAAATCATTCAGTAACAAAGGTGAAGGATACATTTGGTATCCCAGGTACTTACTATTTGAGCATTTAAAGAATGGTACCGTTTCCGGTTAAAAAATCTTTCTTCATATTCAGCAGGCCTGACAATTGCGATGTGTGTCTCATCAATACAACCTAATACACCAGGCATACCAAACTTCTGGTAAAATCTAAAAATAAAATGTTAATAATTAATTTTCATATTCTAGGTATTCCATAACCCGGCTTGAGCTGTTTTTTCGTAACAAGTACTCATATTTTATTTTGTCACATTCTTCCCGAGTTTGTGGAAAGGCAATATATTTTGTCTTAAAGTGAGACATTGAATGTTAGGTTTTTTACGGCACAGTTCGGAAACGAACAAGTGGATCACCTGATGGTAAGTGATCTCCACCGCCCATGTACGCCCACAGTACCAAAAGAGTCATGGGCGCGTTGCCGACCTTAAAGGAAAGGGATAACTAAGGGATTGGGAAGAGGACGGGTTTGGGCCTCCGGATATCTCACTCACCGTACGAAACGCAGCAGCAAGCTACTACTTTACGCCGGTATTCTGTGACAGTGATAACGACCCGGACGAGCCGGCCCATTCATGCTGTAGACAAAAGTGTCTATAGTGTGGCTCTACCACAAATTCATAATTCCCAGTAATTTCACTTGCTTCAATGTCTGACGCATGGGTGTGAAAGAACGAATAAATATTTCACATACCTTACAAACTGAACTAATTCCACTTCGGCTGTTGGGTAAATAGGGCTCCAGCTCCTGAATAAGGTCACGGCACAAACTTTCATTTAGCCTATACAAGCCAACAAACTCCGAGTCCGGCATTTCGAATGCTAACTCCATATTTCGAATATTTACACTTCGCCGATTATAATTAAGTCTATCTAATACACGAGCGTGTTCTAAAAAGTTTTCGTATAGCCCTACATCTGCCATAATACTTTTATTTTTATGGTAAATCTGCCGTATGAATTGTAAAAAGTTGCTCTTGAGTAACTTCTAACGATTCATCTAATTGACGCTAAAGCAATTCTCCTTTGGTGGGCCATTTTACGAATATCCATAGAAAACTGTCAAACGGATGAATTGCGTAATATGAATCATACGCAATTCCTAATATGAATTCACGATATGTGGCCATTTTACCATTTCAAAACTGAATCATATTATGATCTTATTGTGAATTGCGCAAAGTGGCCGTTTTAGACCCCCTGATGCTAAGATCTCCAGCACCCATGTGTTCATGGGATGTTTCCACAATAGCTGAAGAATCATGGATGCGTTACCGACAAGGGATAATTAAGGGATTGGGAAGGGAAGGGGATTTGGGGCTCAAGACAAAATGCTTAATTACTTGACTGCCTCGGTGGCGCAGTTGTAATGCCTGACGCTGAGGTCTCGGGTTCAATCCCCGGGTCGGGTAAAAGTGATATTGGGTTTTTCTATTACGAACTGCTCAGTATCAACCCGGAGTCTGGAATTGTGCCCGGCATGGCTCGCCCCCTATCACATCATGGGGCGGTTATACGCTGGGCCAAATGTGGGTGTACTGGTTACACTTTTGCTTACCCATTCGGGGATTACAGGCGTGAGTGGGTGTGTATGATTAATTACTTAAATATAAGTAAAAAATATGATGATTAACATTTAAGATTAGTAGATATTTCAATTTGTCACTCGTACTGGATTTAAATACCGTTGAAAACAAGTTTCACATGCAATTCCGTAATACCTCTGTTATTGAACAACCTGTTTATAATAACAGCTTTATTCTGATTGTAACAGTTAGTTGCCAACTGGTTTCTGCAGTAATTTTTACAATTAACACGTGCACTCGTCAACATTACGTCTACTCTAGTTATTGTAGAATAAATAATGGCTTTATTACATATTGTGATGTATACTTAGAAATACTACTTATAGGAACGCACGAAATTTAAGCCGTTCAATTGGAGCCATATATGGATTCAAACTAAGATCACCATACTAATAACTACTCAATGTTTATAATCCTTACTTGTTTGTTTATTTTATTTTTTTATACTAGCTCGGCAAAGTGACTACGCTACACATGATGTTAAGTGCAGCGCAATCCAAGAATACTGTCGACCAACGACAGACGATGTGTCTATCGTAAGTCGACAAAATTATGCCGGCCTGCCTAATTGCTTCTTCACACTCCGTTTAAAGGACCCCATATTATAGGAAGGAGGAAACATGTGTGCCGGCAAACTCTTCCACAGCTTGATGGTCCGGCAGAAGTAAGATTTTGCGAACTTTTTAGTTCTAGCCGAGATGGAAGAGACCACGAAGCTGTGGTTCCGTAAGCCAGCACGCGTAGTTCTGTTAAAGAAAGGTGAGGATGGGATAAGCTGAAACAACTCTTCAGAGTCAACTTATAAATCAATGTAGGAAACACATTTTTTCCTTCTACAATTTACCAAATTTGTAAGAAAATAAATTTTAGTTAACATTTCTTTTTCAAGTTAACACACCACACTTAGTGAATTTTCAGCTTACGATTGTGTATGCAATGTTTGGACATCTATCTTCTGTAAGTAGTTATTCTAAGGATGTATTATAATAAGATACTCCTACGTCACTGCCTTTCAGAGATACTTATTACAGCAAAGAAACCCACGACCGCCACCCGCCCCCCAAAACAAAATTTAATAAAGGCTGACATTACAGTAATAAAATCCGAAGCAACAATATACGCCCAACAAAAAGTTACAGCTGTACCCGAGTAACGACGCTGAGGTCAATGTAAACGTGGCGAAATTATCACGAACTTGACCCCAAAGTCCACAATCATGGGTAATTCAATATGGTCTATAGACAATCAATAGCAGGGATTTCTCTTGTATCAAAAGAATGTTTTAAATTATTAACTTTTCAACTCGATACCTGCGATTAATACTAGTAGAGTATTTTTAAGGGATAGACGAGCAAAAGAGGAAGTCGGTCACCTGATCTTAAATGATCTCCACCCTTCTGATAATGTGAAGTCCCACAATATCAGAAGAATTGATGCGTTGCTGACCTTGTGAGAAAGTGATAATTAAGGGATTAAGGGAAGGGATTCTCACATGACGGAGGCGAGAACATAATAGAAACCTCAAATTTACAAGGCCACATCATATACGCCCTTTCAAATAATAATAAATAAATACTTACACGCAACAATCACACACATAGTTCTGACCCCACACTAGGTAAACCTGTATCGTCGGTATCAGACTACGAGCGACATGCGGTCCCGCAACACCCAGACCCGAATATTTTTTTTGTGGATCACACAACAATTTTTCTCAGTGCGGGTATTGAACCCACGGCCTCTCGCTTCGCAGCCGGCTACTCGCCCACTGCGCCACAGAGGCTGTCTACGTGATGCGGCCTTGTAGACGAGAGTTGGCTAACACTTCTTGTGGACGCAGACATTTTGGTATTTATATTAGTGAAGGAAAAGTATGTATACAACGAAACTAGCTTTTGCTCGCGACGCTGCTCACGTGAATGTTCTTTTCCGGGATAAAAGTATCCTATGTCCAAATCCAGATCATAGTCTACCTGTCTGCTAAATTGCATCCAAACCAGTTTAGCCGTTAATAAACATCAAAATATACAGTATACACATTTATTTATTTATTTAAGGTAAGCACCTAATTTTTTATTTATTACATTTTTATAATATTATTTTAAGTATCGTGTATTACCTAATGGTATTTCCAATAAATAAAATAAAATAATTATATTAGGATTTGGGCTTATGGTATGGCATGAGCTATTTTCTGACCAAATTAACACAAGCACTGACTGCCTCGTCATTTTGTTGTATTTGGATGTCTCGTCATGGATGTAATTGGTCGTCATATAATGCGGTATTCGGCAACGTAATATTTATGAAGTAATTTCCTCCTCTATGTATCTAGAGTTAACTTAATTGCAACAATAGTATTTATTAATTCACACTTATTTAATACTCCAGGCAATACTGACAATGACAGCCTCCGTGGTGCTGTGGGCGAGTAGCCGGTTGCGAAGCGTGAGGCCGTGGGTTCGATTCCCACACTTGGCAAATGTTTGTCTCGGGTCTGGGTGTTGTGGGACCGCAAGTCCCTCGTAGTTTCTGATGCCCACAATACAGTTTAACCTAGTGTGGGGTCAGGACTATGTGTGTGACTGTTGGGTGTATTTATTATTATTATACTAAATTCTAACTGGAGGTCATATTGCAATTCGTATCTGAACCTCAGGTACATACATACTTAAATTGTTTTTCTTCTTCCATAATTTAGTTTTTATGCGAAACACCTTAGGTATTCAAAATAAATCAATAATTGTATCGTCTTGTTTACAAAAAAGTCGGGGATTTTTTAACGGATCCGGTTCCAAAAAATAAAACCAACAACAAATGGACTTTCCGACAAAAACTATAAAAGAACCGAATCCGCGATCTACACATTTTTTTTATGGCATTGGCCGGCAAACGAGCAAGTGGGTCACCTGATGGTAAGTGATCTCCACTGCCCATGTACGCACACAATACCAAAAGAGTAATGGACGCGTTGCCGACCTTAAAGGAAAGGGATAATTAAGGGATTGGGAAGGGGAGGGGGATTTGGGCCTCCGGATATCTCACTCACCGTACGAAACGCAGCAGCAAGCTGCTACTTTACGTCGGTTTAAAATGTGACGCAAATGTGTCAAGTTCAGACCAGCCATGTTTCTGCTCCAAAATCAATAACTGTACAAGTCTGAACACGATAGCTTTTTTAAAACAAGTCTATCTTTAGATGCTTATCCCGCGCTAGTTTTGAGCACAGTATGACGTCATACTTACTGTGAATGGAGGGTAGTAACAGATTTAACACATCAGTCCTTTCCCTAGAAAAAGATTTGAGTCATTTAATCAGTATCGTTAAGTTTTGATGTTATAACGCAACGAATGCACAACAAAAACCGAATTTAGGTGTGATTTTCATATGAAATGGTTTTAAACGCAGCCAAAGGATGTTAAATTGCATTAGATTTTTTGTCTGTGACATCGTAGCTCCGCAACGGGTAACACCAATTACTTGAAGAAAATTCCGCCATTTGGAAATCTTTTTTCGATGGATCAATACGAACCAATGGGATGAGTCAACAAAACAATATTATTTATGATCCAACTATTACCAAATTAAACAACAAAAATTCAAAATTTTGAAACACATCATCAACTACAGATAGTGGTAACCCATCTGGGTGAAAAAAATCCCATCCTCTGCAACCATTCAGCCTCGGTATCGAAATGTGATAACGCAGGAAATGGCATTATCACAACACCAACAACAGAACACATGTCTCCGATAGCAACAATGTTGTATGACATCTAATACGAACCGAAATATCGTATAAATTACAAATGAATTAAGGTGACCTCAATTGTGGCGTCTGGCCATATGCACTTTGGGTCATGGGCGTTGCCAGAAGCTGTTGCAAAAGATAAAATGATTCCAATTAATTCGTAAACAAAGTAATGAAGAACGCGATAGATTTAGTCTCAATTATGGTATTAGATAGCGAGCTATAAAAATCTAAAAGAGATCTATCTAGATTCTAGATTATAATGCATATATGATAAGCCAATGTAAAGTAGCAGTTTGCTGTTGCGTTTTGTACGGTGTTTACGTTGTTACGTTTCTTATCTTAAGGTTTTTTTCGCCTGAATGAAGACACGAGCAAGTCGTTCGCTTGATGGTAAGCGCCACGCCCGCGGCTGCCCGTCAAAAGTAGCAAGACCACTCAAAACTGCAAATCATAACTAGTACAACAGATAGTTCTGGTTTTATGGGCGGTGAAAGCCACTTAGAATAAGGTGACCCACTTGCTCGTTTGCCGGATATCTGCTGTAAAAACAGCTCTAAATTGATGTTGGGTCGATAACATTAGGTTATCGACACGTCATTTAGATATGTGCTTAAAACTTACTAGTTCAGCTTTAAATGGAATAGCATATAACATGGTAGCTCAATAAAAAATCAGTGTGTGTAATGATTAATAATCATCCCTGTTACCCGCCATAGCGGCTCGTTCAGGCAAGTCGTGTTTCGCGATCAACCAGTGTATATCCAGTAACTTAAGGCCGGCATAAATCTGATGATCGTCGATGGACACAATATCTCTTTTTTATATAGTATAGGCCGGCAAACGAGCAAGTGGGACTCCTGATGGTAAGTGATCACCACCGCCCATGTACGCCCACAATACTAAAATAATCATGGGCGCATTGCCGACCTTAAAGGAAAGGGATAAGTAAGGGATTGGGAAGGGGAGGGGAATTTGGGCCTCCGGATATCTCACTCACCGTACGAAACGCAGCAGCAAGCTGCTACTTTACGCCGGTTTTCTGTGAGACAGTGGTAACGACCCAGACGGGCCCATTCACGCTGTAGACAATCTACAGCGTGGCTCTACCACTCAGAAACTTACGATGTACATTATATACTTGGAATACACTGTACTTATCATAGGTCAAATTTAGTATATTTGCTGTTCTAGAAAATAATGAATTATATATGTATTCTTATCGTAATGGTCACTAAAATAACAGCCACAATTCAAAGCGATTTAATGTAAATGGCAAATTACTTACAAATATAAAGAGAAACCGTCAACGATGAATAAGCAGAAAAGTCAATGACTTCAAGGATGGGGTCGTAATCCACAATGAATGGCAGTCTTTTGGATGTACTCCAACACGGCAGTCAATAAATGACCCGGATAAGTCTGGGAGGGTGTTCCTTTTGTGGGAATTTCGACGGACATTGAACCTACGATAATCTAGTAGTTCATATTCTAGAGGAAACAATGCTTTCAGTTACATCATAATAGTTCTGGCGAGCCGCGATAGCCTAATGGCGAGTTGGGGAGTTAGATTTGAAACCAGCACCAGGACACACACCTCTCTCTGACTTGTCGAAGTTACGTGTGTATTCACACATATACACACGCATGCATTCAAGCCATTGTACATAATTACATCATGACCAGTGTAAGTTACTTTGCTGCGCCAGGATAAAAAAAAATCAATACAAAGCTCACCATATACATTACAATTGAAGGATACTTAAAGATACGAGATTGGTGTATTTGTTTTACAAAAATCTTTTTATTTGGTAGTTGTTTAACTCACATGCAACTTATATATCTACAAATATGAGTTGTTAAATTAAGCATGAATTGAGCATTTGATACAAAAATAATAATGTATTACCGGAACGTAAGAATATTTTTCCGGGAACTTAAAAAGACGGGAAAATAAAAACCCTAGTCCTGAGCCCATAGTTAGTTACGATTATCGTGTTCTATAAGTTCTAGGAACTACTAATATATCCGTATCGACACCAGACATTTATTTAAAAAAAAAATATCCTAGCTCAGCAAGGTACTACGCTACACCTGATGGTAAGTGCAGCGCAATCCAAGAATACTGTCGACCAACGACAGACGATGTGTCTATCGTAGGTCATCTAGAGATATCTACTTCATCTTTTTTATTGATCACATTAATTCTGCACCGTGTAATAACGCAGTAATAGTTTCGTCAACACGCCCCGAGGCCTTGACCTATTGAATAAACGTGTGGCTTTATAAAAACTTAACTATATAATTGTAGTTACTGTAAAACAAACAAAATCCCCGTGAAGCAAGAATAGCGTAAGTCTGAAAATACGATTTCATAATATAATGACGAAGTAAATTCATATTTATTTTGTAAGAACCACGAATTTATTTCACTATTTTATTTTATAACATGTACCAGTGAGTAGGCGGACCCTGGCACTAGTCGGGATAACGCCAGGTAGAAAGAAAGAACATGTATCAGTGAGTGGAGTGTAAGTGGGCTACTAACCACCTACACGTGGTACACTCTGCTGATTAATGGACGAGGCAATGGCGAAACTTGGTTATCTTTGCGGGTTGTGGGGGTCAGACGGCAGGTCGCCCCACATAAATCTACCATCAAATCATGATGAGAAGGCGGAATCTAGCATTAAGCCGGGATAAGGCTACGCAGAAAGATTATTATATTTATCAATGGTATTACGGCCACCTTTTCAATGGTTGATCAGCTTGCTTAGCCTGAGAAACGTTGAGGTCTTCGGTTCAAATATCTGAATACCATTA
The DNA here is from genome assembly GCA_905332985.1 of Mimas tiliae. Classification (NCBI taxonomy): domain Eukaryota; kingdom Metazoa; phylum Arthropoda; class Insecta; order Lepidoptera; family Sphingidae; genus Mimas; species Mimas tiliae. Next base: position 1,508,203 of record HG995260.1, on the reverse strand, counting down.
AATGTGTAATCACAATTTTGTTTGAGTTTCCGATTCGAAAAATCAAACTTGCACCCGGTATGGCGATAGGCTCACGCCCTAGGCCCTGTCACATTATGGAACGGATATAAAAACGGCGAAACGTGGGTGCAGCATTAGTTGCGCATCTGCCTTCCCTTCTAAAGATACAGGCGATCATATGTTATGTTTCTTGTAGAAGAGGCCGGCAAACGAGCAAACCCACGAACACCCACAATTCCACAAAAATCATAAAAGAGTTGTCGATCTGTTTGAAGCATCGTAGCGCCTAAGCGAATGAATTCATTCGAATGCGTATTTTTTACTTTAAAAGCTGTTTAAATAGAGATGCTTCTTAGCTGTGTTTGAAGAAAATCTGTTTAGACATTTGAAAGTTACAAATGATTTTCTAATTGACATCGGGGTTTTCAAAAGTTAGGTTAATATATTTATTCAACTACATTATTATTTTCCGTTCAGCAAAGAATTTTATTAAAGATAATATCAATGTTAACTCCACTACGATCGAGTTAATAACACCATATTTATTTTTATCTACTACGTAGTGACTATAAAAAAACCCATCTGTAACAATGGGCTAAAAGTTGCAGGTGTTTATAGTTCACGGTGTTTGCTTTGTAGTTATAATAGAGGATGTCTACATGTTCGCCTTTGATTCTACATTCAATAAATTAAAAAAAACTGCCTCGGTGGCGCAGTTGTAATGCGTACGCGTTACGACTGAGGCTGATGGTGAGGTCTCGGGTTTGATTTGGGTTTTTCTATTACGAAAAGCTCAAAATCAGCCCGGAGTCTGTAATTTGTGCCCGGTATGGCGATAGGCTCGCCCCCTATCACATCATGGGACGGAGATACGCTCGGAGAAATGTGGGTGTACTAGTTACACCTCTGCCTACCCCTTCGGGAATTACAGGCGTGGGTGCGTATGTATGTATGTCAAAAAAAACACCGATCCAGTTTGCTATCGTGAAACTGATGACATACACACCTGTATTGACGTTTAATAACTTTTACTAGGTGACCCGGGCGAATACCTCGCACCGTTAGTGGTTTGTAATTAGTTGATTATACTGTCAACAGATGGCACTTTTTATTTTTAATAATTTATTGGTAAACCTATAATTTTAAAACATTTGTCAGTAGTCAATAGCAGAAAACATAAGCTTTAAAATGGTGTTTGAATCATTAAATTTGATCTAGAATTGTGGAAGTTATGGAGTTCCAAAAAAAAAACACCTTTGAAAAATATAATAAAGAAATACTTAATTTCATGAATTAAAACCTCTCTTGCGGGTGTGGGCTCATACGAATCGATTTTGTTGAACAATTCTTAAAATCGTCTGAACAGACTTTCAATCGAAATGATTAACGTAAACCTTTAACTTTTGTTAATTCAAGTCTCTTGTTGAAAACGATTAGATCCGTTTGAACATGTCATAACACAATTCGACTAAGTCAATTTATTTTATCGTCAATTGAGATAATTTCACTTTTGTACATGCACCAATGAATTGAAACGTTCCCTACATCAAATTGATAAAGATATACTTACGCGGTTAGACGACTTGACCGACATTACATAATTGCGGAGTCTGGCAAAAACGTGATATGATGAACCGATGATTAGCGTTTGAAATCCGCTTTAAGAGAAGCTATACGTCTATTCATAGATTTAAAATAAGCAAATATGTTTATAAATCCCTTCAAAGAAAATCGGAAGCATACAGCCGAGAGGTGGCCATGAGTAGTTTCTTCCATTATTGAAGATTTTTTAGAGCGACCATGTAGATTTTTTCATAGCATACAACGAGCAAGTGTGTCAGCTGATGGTAAGTAATCTCCACCGCCTATGAACGTCCAAAATACCAGAAGAATCATGGGCGCGTTGCCGACCTTTACGGAAAGGGATAATTAAGGGATTGGGAAGGGGCGGGACATTTGGGTCTCAGGATATCCCACTCACCGTACGAAACGAAGTAGCAAGCCACTACTTTAGATCGGTTTTCTGTGAGATAGTGGTAACGACTGTTCGAGCTGGCCCGTGCATATTATACACAAAACAGTCTACAGCGAGGGTCTGTCACTCAAATGTGCCCATTGGTATCCAAGGGATGGTCAAAGAAAGACGAGGTAGACCACAAAAAATGTGGGACGATGCCATCAGACAGGTTAAGGGATCATCATGTGGTGGAATAGCCAGACAGAGAGACAATGGAATGAATGGAGAAGGTTGGAGGAGGTCTTTGCAAACCTGGCAAACGGACATACAAAGAATAAGCAAATGACAAATACACTATTAAATCTATTGACATTGTATCTATCCGATTGATAAAATAATATTGTCTAGAAGATTTTTAAGTATTATTGATAGTGGATGACGCGTGGGTATATAAATCTTCCGGGAGAAACTGTCTAAACTCTAAATGATAGTGAAAACAGCATTATAAACCGTTGCGTGTTTAAGTAGAAGTTAGCGGATAAACCGACTCGGAAAGTGACTTTGTATTACTAGTATAGATAATTATGAGTAACTAAACCATCTGAAATTGATAGTGGAATGTATTAAAAAAAATGCAACGCATCAGTCATTTTCCAGGGGCATATAAAGCTATTATGACCGGTCGACTCATCAACCAAAGCACTTGAAATAACAAATTACATCTGTTCAAACAGCGTAACTTGTTTATTAACAGCTTTAATGGAATCGAATAACAAGTAACTTATTACAAAAAAAAATGTGTCTTACGCGACTGTCCAGTTAAACACACCGCGTAGTGCGGGCTGAGTCACGGATAAGCGGTACTCTGATACTAGGTGGTAGGTTTCTTGTATTCGAGAGGCAGTCTGGGTAGGTACCAGTCTATTTAAGCAGCTAAGGAGTAGTGTATAAGCACTGTTGTGTTTGGGTTTGAAGGACATTGAAGCCAGTGCAATTACAGGCATTATGTCACTGCATTATACGTCTCGGGATGATGAGCGCAGTCCAGTGCCATGCATCTTTGTAGTTCAAAGTTCTGAATGCTATTGCTATTGTTTATGAACAGGCGTGGCGCTTAGCATCAAGTGATGTAGCTCGTCTTGTTCACGGAAACGAAAAAAAACACCCTTTCATATCATAACAATACGAGAATTTTAATTTTCAATTACAGAATGCACAATGCTAACTAACTACGTAAGAATTTAATTAATCAGATGTTTTTATCAAACCGTAAAACATTTTACTTCCTGTGCCATTCTCGATATTAATTATCTTTTGATAAGTTGGCCAAACACACTTCCTTTAATACTATTACTTGGCAAAATCATAGCGGAATAAAGACGTCCGGCTGTCGAGACAAGTGGCAAATTATTTATGTAATTCTATCTAGAGTAATTATTGCAAAGCAGTTTGACATGGGATAGATTTTCTTTCTACTGCAGGCTTAGGATATGCAACACGACATATCTCACGCTATAACTCACGAAGCCCGGGACCGTCCCATTTACGCTGAAGAAGGAACCGGGGTTTTTAATCGGTATAACAACATAGGGGTTTTTTTTTGTTAAGGCGAAATGGCCATTGTAATGCTTGCATACTCGGTGTGCGCGCTTCCAATATTTACTTTGCTTTATTATTTAAAAAAAAATCTTACGCTTTTACAAAAAAAGTATTTGAATGTTTGTTAGGTGTACACACATTTTTTTTTGTAAAAATATTTTCGATAGACACTGAATGAAATTAATTCAATCCCTTGACGGGACCGTAAAAATGGGTGTTTTATTAGGAAAGTTTACGTTTTTTTTCTATATAGTTAAATATCATTAATCGTGTATCGGCGAACATATCCGACTAAAGAATTTTTTGAACAATTAAAGCCTTTTCAAAGGTCTAGTTTTGAATATTTGTCAGGACGAATCGTCAAATTTAAGGCATATTTCGCCTTAAGGATGGTTGGGAGGCTGGTGAGTTTGGCATAACCATTCCCCTTTCTCCCGAGGCTGAGAAGGTATCCGTGATCAAGATTTTCCTCGTGGGGAAAAAAGTAGTCGACAAATTACAAATCCTATTTGTTTATTATCTATACTTAGCAAAGAAGGAAGCGGATACAGTTCGCCAATTTACGGTACACACATACATACATCACATTTGTTGCATTTAAAATTATGATTATTCTATTAGTTTATTTCAAGACGTATTTCTATAACTATTTATGGGGTTGGGGACTCTGCCGCCAACACGGTGTGAGAAGGCACACACAGGAAATATATAATGATTGGATGAATTGTTACGCCGGCTACTGCAAGCGCTCTCTAGCGGGTAAAAGGAAAGAACTTGGTCTTCTGAAAAAAGTGGCAATCGGAATACAAGGAGAAAACACAAATAATAAATAAGTCGGCAAAAAAAAGAGATTTTAAAGTGGCGCAGTTGTGGAAAATTGTTTTAGAAGCTGGCGGAGTCAGGGTGAGTGTAGGCTATTTCGGTATATGTATTTTATTATTTCTATGCACTCTTAGAGCCTGAGGCCGGGGCAGCGACGGGACCATCTAGAAACAACCAGCGGTGAATTTGTCGTATAGGCTTTGGCTTACAACCAAGGCTTATATACATCACTATTAATAGCTTGTTTTGTTTCCTAAGCTAAACACTATAGAAGTGAGTGAATACTGAATACGTAAGTAAAATTTTCTAAACGATGTTGGGTCATTAAGCCATAAGCGTTACGACTTAAAGTATCAAAATCGTTATTCTTCGCATTAGTTACAATGCTGACAAGTTTGGTAGCAATTTTGGCTTACACCCAATAAGGCTAACATCTGGGACACTGCAACAAAAACTCTAGAAAAAGCAGTAATTTCGTTTTAAATACAGTTTCGGGCACTGCTATCATGACATTATAAATCACAATCCTAATTTGCGATACACGAGAGGATGAAGCCATTTGATACTTGATTCCTGTTTTCCATAAGGTTAGGCAGAGAACAGATTTCCACTTGATACAATCCTTGCACACCTCTGTATTATTATTTATTTATCTACGATAGGCGATATATACTTATAAGTATACGCTTCATCTTGATCAGGTCTTCCACGCGTTCAAAGCCACGGATGAAACTAGTCTAAAAATAATATAAACTTGAACGGCATCGATCGCGTGTGTTGCGTCCATGAACAAAGGAATACTGGCAATAAAATATTAATTGACTCTTGTAACTGTGTATAAGATATAAAACAGAATAAATCCTTGCGAGTGGATTGTATTGATTGATGACGACTTAGTTCTGTCTACAGCATGAATGGGCCCGCACGAGTAGTGAGTTTTTTTTATAGCATAGGCAGGCAAATGAGCAAGTGGGTCACCCGATGGTAAATTATCTCCACCGCCCATATAAGCCCTCAAGACCAGAGATTCATGAGCGCGTTACTGACCTTATAGGAAAGGGAGAATCAAGGGGCTGGGAAGGGGGATTTGGGCCTCCAGATATCTCACTCACCGTACGAAACGCAGCAGCAAGCTGCTACTTTATATCGGTTTCCTGTGAGACAACGGTAACGACCCGGTAGATAAGGGCGTGGTATGGATACCACCTCCTTAAATTTTACGCTGTATACAGTTTTGTCTACAGTGTGAATAGCCCGGCTTCTGACCCTTTGTGTCCGAAGCCAACACGCACTTTACCGGTTTTAAATACACATTTCATCCATTAACTTCCTAGAAATATAAAAATAAAAGCATCACATGCAACTGTGTCCGTTTGCACAAATTAATTCCAATCAAGTTTTATTAAAAGCAACAGAACGCATGGCAAAGACAGGGGCAGACTCAATGCATGGGAGGTGAGTCATGGACTTGGCCGGCTCCAGGATAGGGCAGTCGCCAATGACCGCCGAGTTAAAGACACGTGTGGTAATTTTAACCCCGAAATTAATAAATTAGGAATATAGGAATTTATTTATTTAAGGATCGCCAGCAAAATTTACAATTTCAGATACTTAATATACATTTACATTATACATACATTTAGAATGCTTAATAAATTTTTCCGCCCGATGTAATACGAGTTTACAATATTTTCCATCTCAATTCAGCTTTATACGATCATCAAAGAAAAGGTGCGATCCTGAAAACCCTGACGAACATTACAACTGTGTAGGTATTTACCTACACAATATGATAAAATACCGGGATATGATACGCCAGTATAAACGCTATATATACTACGCTGCATCCTCGCCCCGTCTTACGTCTTTTGTATGTGGCTTGGCCACATATGGAATAAATATGAATGATTTTATTTTCGTCGCTTTTATCCCCACCATTTACTAACTAAATCGGACCCTGCGTGAAGACTAGCGCCAGATCAATACCATAAACAAGCAATCTCACTTAATTTATATTCACATAACTCGAGTGTAAGAATTTTTATGAAGCATTGTAGGTATATAGACGGTTTTGGCACGTTACTTTGCTAGCTTGTAGACATTCTATAGTGTTGCAATCTTATTTGAAAATTGGTATTAAGAATGATAATGCTTGAATGTAAGAACTTACTATTGATTAAAACATATTAGGCCCTTCTTCCATCATACTCAACTAAACTGCTAAACTCAGTTGAACAATGGGACATCATTTATATAAGCCCTTCTTCCTCACTGCTCAACTCAGTTAAGCAATGGGACATTGTTTGTATAAGCCCTTCTTCCTCACTGCTCAACTCAGTTAAGCAATGGGACATCGTTTGTATAAGCCCTTCTTTCTCACTGCCCAACTCAGTTAAGCAATGGGGCATTGTTTGTATAAGCCTTTCTGCCTCACTGCTCAAGTCAGTTAAGCAATGGGACATCATTTATATAAGACCTTTTTTCTCACTGTTCAAGTCAGTTAATCAATAGGACATAGTTTGTATAAGCCCTTCTTCCTCACTGCTCAAGTCAGTTAAGCAATGGGACATCATTTATATAAGCTCATATACCCCACTGTTCAACTCAGTTGAGCAATGGGACACCATTTATTTGTATGAAGATCTTTATTGCACAGCTTCACTACTGCAATGCTAACTTGTCAAAAACTTTATAAAAATAATAAGTGAGTTTGCAAACATCATAATACTAATAATGTGCTTCAGGGACAACATTAATAAATTGACTTGTTCCAATATAATCCCACTTTCTTTGGGTAGAAAATTTTAGAGTTCATTATACACCCACTAGGGAGCCATGGACACTCGACATTCAAATGGTGAAATGTCCCAATGGGTGGTATAAAAATGAAATGAAACAAGAGTAATTTTTTAATCCCTCAAATAGTGGTTAATAACAAAATACAAGTGGGTAATAAATATTTATAGTTGAGTAGTGGGGAAGAAGGAACACCAGGTAATGTGCTTACAAACTTATTATTTAATTACATAATATTTAAGATAATAATTTCTATATTTCTATATTTCTGCTTTGCTTATTATACAAGGTTTTAAGTGAGGTTAATGAATCCAAACACATCACCACACAACAACAATTATTTCACTAGAATTTGAATCTAAGACCTGCATATACACAACCCATAAATCACTGTAATTACATCAAGGTAAATTCACACAACAATTATTATAAATTGGTGTCCCACCTCAGATCATACAATTATCAACATGTTTAACTATGCAGACATGAGACATGTGTAAACTACATATAAATACATTAGTTCAACATACTAACCTTTTAAAAAGAAGCTAAATAGTATAAAAAATTTCAATAAGACTTGCAGACAATGAAAACAATTTGATCTATGATTTTTAAGTATAGGATAGTTGACAAATAAATACTATTTTAATTATTTTTTTACTGATTACATTACCCAAAACCTAAATCGTTTTTTTATAAGTACTATATTTTTCAATTTGTGATTTATTGTGTAACATAATATTATTTTGATTTTATCATTACAGGAGTTCAATTAAACCCAATGAATGATGATCAGATGAACCCAGTAAAAATGGTCACAAATCTACATTTTTCCATAATTGTATTTTAGGTGTGATAATAAGTGGCAAAGGTAACCTAAACAGGTATGTGTATAGTGGTCACTATCCAGTGTTGTTGTTTTTTATCCTGGCTCGGCAAAGTGACTACACCTGATGGTAAGTGTAGCACAATCCAAGAATAGTATCGAACAACAACCACCATGTATCTATCATAGGTCAGCAGAATTATGTTGGCCTGTCTTATTTCTTCTTCACACCTCTACCTCTGCCTCTATATTACTTTATATTATTGTGTGGGACAATTGGAATACCAAAATTATTTATGTCATTCCCAGTTGGGAAGTGTATGTTATTCATGTGTATTGTACATGTATTTTTAATAAAAGGTCCATCCAGCCTCCGTGGCGCAGCGGGCGAAGCGTGAGGTCGTGGGTTCGATTCCCGCACCTAGATAAATGTTTGTTTGATTCGCAAATATTTGTTTCGGGTCTGGGTGTTGTGAGACTGCAAGTCCCTCGTAGTTCCTGATACAGGTTTTCCTAGTGTGGGGTCAGGACTATGTGTGTGACTGTTGGGTGTATTTATTATTGTTTTATTTATTTATTTTTAATAAATTGGAAGTCCATCATATGCAAGAGGCTGCCTGAGCTGGTACCACCACTTTTGTCTATTTCTGCCACCAACCAGCAGTGTATAAGCACTGTTGTTTCAGTTTGAAGGACACCAATGAAATTACTAGGCATTGTGAGACTTAACAACATGTCTTAGAGTGATGAAAACAGTCCAGTGTCATGCAGACCTTTGTAATTCAAAGTTCTGTGTAGTGCTGCTTCTGTCTAAGGGTAGGCGTGGCGCTTAGCATCAGGTGTAAATGAACATTTAGTTATTCATGTTAATAAAAAGAAATCAAAATAGCATTTAGAGAATCATAAAACCTTGTCTAAAGATAAAATTATATATCAGTAAGCTTAAAATTAATTTAGTTTGTCAGTCATTTTGTGTTAATTCTGTATTTCATTTCAGTCTATATTAGGACATTATTGTAATGCATTGGACTTGGTGATATTTTGTTGCCTAAAAAACTATTTCAATAGATTATGCCTTTAAGTCTTACGTCAGATTTTTTTATTCATACATACGCACTCACGCCTGTAATCCCCGAAGGGGTAGGCAGAGGTGTAACCAGTACACCCATATTTCGATATTTCGACCCATAGCGTAACTCTGTCCCAGGATGTGATAGGGGGAGAGCCTATCGCCAAACTGGGCACAAATTCCAGACTCCGGGCTGACACTGAGGATTTCGTAATAGAAAAACCCAATACCATTTTACCCGACCCGGGGATCGAACCCGAGACGTCAGCGTCAGCCTCAATCGTAACGCGTACGCATTACAACTGCGCCGCCGAGGCAGTAATTTTTTTATTCATTATTATTAAATTGAATAGTAGCCTTCATCAACCAATAATAATGGAAATATTTCGGCGAGGTCTAGCTACGAGGCAAAACTGGTATTCAATATGGTCAATAGGTTAGTTTATGATCCGAAACAATATTTGGTAAAGATACATTTTTGTTCTTACATAAAACTCGATATGTAGGTAGTTCTGAAACAGGTTTTTTTCTCAACTATAGCCATGCGGCTAATCATGTTTCAAACGTAATGTGACATAAGAGAAATGTGTGTCAACCAACACTGTAACGATCGTATTATTATGTAAAAATTATTTCGACACATAAATCATCCGTGTGCCGAATCCAGTAACGTGTTAGCACGCGATATTTTCGTCGCGTTACACCAAAAAAATCGCCGTAAACATTTTGCGAGCGTCACGGATTACGCTTAAGATCAAAGCTGTCGTCCATACGTTGCCCTCGTCATAAATATCGAACCCTAAAAAAAAACTACGGCGGCGACCGAACGCCCTCAAAAGTTATTGGGATTTAGAATACTTACAATCTAAATGTTTCTTTTTCGGTGCTATCATTTCTTCTGTGGTAGCTTTGCAGACCGACTTGGCTAAACCCTGGCCGGCGATGCTGTGTCGGGCTGCAAGCAGCCTATCGTTTATAGTCTGACCCGCCATCCTTACGTTCAGTCCTGACATAAACTATTTACACGTTGATACGACACTTATTTTGGATTTTTTTCAACAAATTCACAAAATTACGACGATGACGGGTAAAATATGTCACCGCCCCCCCGACTGGCACTGCACTAAATTCAAGATGGCGACTGCAGCTGAAGTGATGTTGCTACACTAAAGGAAAAAGTTATTACCAAAGAGAATATAACTACTACGTTGGCGGAGATTATCTATTAGCTACGTTGAGTTATTTAGTTTATTACATAGAAAAGGTTTTTAACCATGAAAAACAAAAAAATGAGCCTTCGACTTTTCATACTCTGCAAAAGTTAGCAAATTTTGTGGACAAGGTATGGCTATATTATTTATGTGCATGTAATTTCCATTTATACGGTAGTACTCCATAAAGCAACCCAATAAATTCTAGGATAGTGTTCGTTGCTCCAGTCGCATCTAGATTTTGTGATTGAATTTATTATTAGTAGCTAACGCAAATACAACTGGACTTTGCGCAAGTGTAGCAGGCTACCTAAATATTTGAACTTTGAACGCTTTAATGTGGGCTCAAAAACCGATACGGGATGGCAAAGTGCAAATGTTTATTCAAACTTTGCACACATAAGCAAGTACCCGTGCTACACTTCGCGATTTTGTAGGTATTTGAGTTTTTGAAGCGTATGTCTGGCGCCGCGCCGGCTTAAGGACTTAGGCCCACTTGAACGACGATTCTAAACAGATCCGAGTTTAGCTCCATGTACATTGGATGCACTCGTTGTACTACTTCGTGAATTGAGATACATGGGTGTATTTTCTATAGTCATTGATATATTACCTAAAGATGAAGCCATTATTCTACTTCCTAAAGTGAAAGCGAGATCGCGAGATACCAAACATTGGTAAAAGACACAAAGACACAAAGAGACAAAAGGCTTCTTTTTTGTCCCCATCGTTATTTTATTTGTCAATAAATCAGATTCATTTGTTTGTCATATTGTCAGTCGGTTGGTTTGACAAAAAATTTTATTCAATAAGTTTTGCGAGGTAATAAAGGAATTGAAGACGCTTAAAGTAAATATACACATGGATTGACAAAAAAAGAATGGTGGGGTGTAGTGTGCTAGGCTGTAAAAGCCGTAGTGAACGACAAATTGCCGGCATAAACTTTCACTCGTAAGTAGTTGAAAATGTTACTATTTTCCAGTTGTAATGTCATGTGATGTAAAAATTTTGAAACTCTGAAGAAAGATTTAGCATCGAATCCATTAGGAATATAGATTTAATTGAGTATTTTTACTCAAAAATTCAAATCGTTTATAGGTTTGGTGCTGCCAGGTTGTAAATTCTATTTACCCAGATTTATTCAAACAATGTTTAGTCTCCTATTTCAGGTATTTCAATGTAGGTTGAATTGGGAGCCTGCAAAATATACCAAAATGTGCTATGAACATTTTCGTGAAAGATCACCTATGTAAAATAATTGTTACATGCAGAAGCAGTGCCAACAAAACTTAGACATGTGAGTATATATTATTTAAGTTATTGACCGCTACCCCGATTTTGTTGGTATTGTGATTGCACTCTGAGCAATGTCAAGATCTTAGGTTTGATTCCCAGCCATGCAGCTATGGTATATTTGAATAGCTGTTTCGGGTGTAAGTCTGGGTGTTAGATATTTGTATGGTGGTTGTTTACCTTAGTATCCTCAATAAAACTAGTATTATCATAGTGTTGAGTTCACATAAAAAGTTTTTTATATTACAGGTTGTGAGCTCAGAAGGTCTGAACGTTTTACAAGAACTGCAAACTACTGAGCGATACCTATGCTGGGTAAATTTTGTAACTATATTACAAGTCGCCCCATTAAATTGCTGCTAAGCAGCTGATTTTTATATTGTGATTCCTGTGGATTTGAGATTGATCATAGACTTTGTATTCCGTTTCTTGCAGTTTAGACATAAAAAAAAATAGCTGACTGATGGCATACCTTTTTAGCATTATCTGCAAAAATGTTAATTGTCACCTTACAAATGTTAAGTTATTTATTTAATTAAATGTGCCTCCAGGAACTTCAGAAGATGTTTCCATTACAGAACAACCTAGTCCATCTGCATTGACATCAACCTATAACAAGAAAAAAAAAATATTAGGTCAAAAAGCAAGATCATTTAAACTAATGAAATATTGCGTGTTGTGCGTGATCAAAACATAGATTAGTAAAAAAAGCTAGCTCCGTTAGAAAGTGGTGTAGCAGAGCTAAAGTGTAAGATGAAAATGTATTCAAAAGAGTTCGATTTACTATCAAATAATGAAACTGAATATGCTGATTTTCTGAAACGGTATACTGATATAAAAAACTGCCACTAAAAATATTCACCCGCCCTAATAAATAATAATAAATAAATACACCCAACAGTCACACACATAATCCCGATCCCACACTAGGTAAACCTGTATCGTGGGTATCAGGAACTACGAGGGACTTGTGGTCCCATAACACAGACCAGAAACAAACTTTTGTAGATCACTCAAACATTTGTCTCGGTGCGGGAATAGAACCCACGCCCTCTCGCTTTGCAGCCGGCTACTAGCTTATGGCGCCACGGAGGCTGTCTTTAAATTTTATAACAGAGTTTTGTTTTGTTTGTTTTTTTTTGTTATTTATACAAGTTCAAAAAAATTAATACAGTGTAAATTAATACTTAACTAAAATAGATAGTGATTATAGATAGTGATTTCTTTTTACCAACCTCAGTTACCCATATGAGTGATACATATAGTTCGGGTTCATAAGCTACAAGCATTTTTTTTCATCTATTTTGTCTACAGTATAAATGAGCCGGCTCGACCGAATTGTTACCACTGTCTCTCAGAAAATCGATTTTAATTAACGACTTGTTGCTGCGTTCCATACAGTGAGTGAGATATCCGAAAGCCCAAATCACCTTCCCTTCTCAAGCCCATAATTATCCCTTTTCTTTAAGGTTGGCAACGCGACCATGATTCTTCTGGTAATATATGGGCGTTCATCGATGATCACTTACCATCAGGTGATCCACTTTCTCGTTGCCCGGCCTATGCTATAAAAAATACATTTTTAATTAAGAAGAAGTAGTTTTGAGTTACCAACGTTTTTCCTAAATGCTGGACATAGTTGTGTTTTTCGTTACTTTAATGTGAGTTTAAACTTAAAAGACAAGAATTTGACAGTTGTGATATTTTTTCCCAGACATGAAATGGGGAAATATATGTAACGTAGCAACATTTCAAAAAATCTAGCTGTCTCATGTGCGGTCACGCCATGGCTCTATCTATAGGTAATATATCAATGTCTATAGTGGTATTTAGAGGTAGTATATTGTAATGATTAGAATCACGCTGTAAACATTTGTCAACAGCAGGAATAGGCTGGCTCGTTAAGATTATTAATATTATCTCACAGAAAACCATCGTGGATTGGCAGCTCGTTGTTGCGTTTCGTACTGTGAGTGAGATTTTTCAAAATGATACCGGACAAATAAACTTAAAATTTCATCTGATTATAGCGGTAGCGGGTGGATGCGGGCTGCTCAAGGCCGGGATGGTTGGCGCTCACTTGGGGAGGCTTGCGTCCAACAGTGGACGGCAACAGGAGATAATATTAATATAAATGTACTACTTATGAAGATTTACATACTTGCCAAACCTTTACAGATACTAACTTGAGAACTTGAGGATCGACCTTCTTCTTCTTGTTTTTTAATGGCTTCGCACTAGTAGGTATTTCGCCAATGACAAGTATAATTTGATAGATGGTAGATGATTTTGTAATTTATATATGGGCACACTGATGTGGTGCTCATGAAGCTCATCACATATGTTTTTCGGCCATATTGTTCCACCATGGAAGATTTGAACGGAATTTCACAATTTTTAAGTGTCTCATTTAAGTGAGTTCAAATAATTTGTTATAAATTCGGGTATTGACCAGATTGTAACGTTGGACGTGAAGTAAAATATTTATGTTATAACGCCCGACTTTTTTGTTTTGTGTGCTACAAAATGGCCAAGAAGAAGGCGAAGTCTAAGACATCGAAGACGTCTACTCCGGCAGTGAAACCTCCCGTGCCGAGTACAAACCACGATGATGTGATTGCTGCCGCTTTAAGTACCATTAACCCGCCTGTACTTATTAAAGTTTGCAGACTATGCGAGACAAAAGATGGACCATTTTTGAATATTTTCGATTCAGATAAGGCGACGGCAAAAAAGATTGAGGATCTGATGCCATTTGGGGTAATTTATTAACTAATATATGTAAGACAAATTCGCGGGTTCGGTCCCAGTTAGGTGCACCTGCTTTTTGGAGTGATGTGTTCTTTGAAGTTCTGTATGGTGTTGTTTCTGTTTATGGGTGGCGCTTACAATCAGGCGAGCGGCCTTTTTGTTGCGCCAATCAAGCAAATAAAAAAAGCAATGGAAAAAAAATCAATGAAGGGAAAATTATTGAGGAAACTTACATACAAGAATTCTCCATAAGAATTCCAAAGTATGTGAAGTCTACTAACCCACATTGGGCCAGTTTCTTGGACTAAGGTAAAGGAGGCCCATGCTCAACAGTGCGACAGTATAAATAGGGCTTTTATCATATTTAAATTAATTGAACTTGATTGTTGTTTTCCCTGCAGTGTAGGATAACGAGTCAAGAAGTCTGTTTTTAAGTTATTTAATTGCATAATATTTAGGACAATAATTGTTTCTGCTGACTCTATACAAGGAGGTCTCTATGAGGTAGTGCTAGTCATTGTAGATACGACACTACCGAAAAAAAACACGAAATAAGTACATAATTTATTAAACTTTTCACACAGTCTTGTTTGGACCAATAAATACAATGTTATTCAAATAATAATTAAAATCATACTATAATAACATAATGTAAAGCCAATAAAAAATCATCTGACATTCAGAATCAACTGTGAGGCGCGATTTACCTCCTGAGTATTGGCGCGCGCGTCCTTGACCCCGTGATTAACATTAGTACGCTTTGTGTACGTTGCGGGCTTATGTTTAAAAAATAGTAAGGGGTAGCATTTTCTGTTTATGTAAAGATAGTGTTTTATTACCGTTCTTTGGGGGAGGTCCCCTTGTGCCCGGTATAAAGATATGTTTCATACATACATACGCACTCACGCCTGTTATCCCCGAAGGGGTAGGCAGAAGTGTAACAAGTACACCCACATTTCGCCGAGCGTATCTCCGTCCCTTATGTGGTAGGGGGCGAGCCTATCACCATACAGGGCACAAATTCCATTCCGGGCAAATATGTTTCAATTTGTAATAATATTCTTTGTCAGATTGCAGAGTATGATGATCTGCCTCACAAGATATGCTTCCGGTGCTCAGCCAAGGTGGAGGAGCTTCATGAGTTTGTGCAGAAATGTGTTAGAACACAAACGAGTTTACATGATGCACTTGGTAAGAAAGCACCACTACTTACTAAAAATAAACTAAGAACACAATGGGAGGAGAAATTAAATAAGTCTAACATCTCCAATGATGATATCTGTGATGCACTTATAAAAAAAGCTATGGAGGGTATCAAAGATATTCCTCTGAACCCCACTCCATTGGAGGAGGATGATATACCACTAAGACCTAAGAAGTTAAAAGGTTCAGATGTGCCAACAGTTAAAAAAGAAGTTCAAAATGATTTGAAAGTTGACTCTGATTCTGATGTCACTTTGAAGAATCTAAAATTATCACTAGAAAAGTGTGATAATCAGATAAAGGAAGGAGCACCTGCTTCAAATAATACCAAACTTACAATAGGCAGTCAAAAATCCACAAGTACATCTAAATCTAGTAAAGATACTTCCATAAACTCTAAAAGGGATAATAAACAGACCAAACAAAATACATTTAAAGTTGAAGATTCAGAGAGCAGTGAAGAAGAGAAGAAACAAGAAAAACCACAACCAGTTAAAAGCGATCCACCATTTAATATCATGGACTATGTGACTACAATAAAAGTTAATAGTGTAGGAATATTATTTCAGTGCAAATTGTGTAATCGCAATTTCCTAAAAAAAGAAGTTGTTGAAAGTCATGGTTGTGCAAAAACGGGTATACCTAAAATAGATTTAACAGTAAATATTCCCCCGCCAGAACCGCCTAAACCCCCAAATACAGTAAAGTACATCAAGATTGACAACAATAAACGGTCTTCTGCTAAAGATAAAGTAGAGATTGATAGTAAAAAAGGTACAGTTGACCCACCTGTTGAAAAACCTAAACCACCTTCTAGACCTAAAATAGGCCCTGCCTCCAAAGTAAAAAAATATGCTAAGGAAATAAATCCAGAAAATGAATCTCCGAAAGACTTGTCTGAGACTACTAACATAGTAGAAACAAATGTAGTAAATACGCCATTACCAACTGTATCATTTCCAACAAATCCAAACACAAACTTACTTTACAAGTTAGTGCCTGGACCTAATAACACTTTCACACTAGTCAGTGGACCACCTACAGACAATCCAGAAAATGAAGACACAACTCAGAAGGTGGGAAAGAAAAGAAAACCTACAGATGAAAACTTGAATACAGAAAAACAAGATAAAAAAGGAAATGTCAAAAGCAAAACTAAACCTACCAGTGATGAAATAATTGATTTAGAAACAGAATCACAAGATGTACCAGCAAAACCACAAAATCCGACTACAGTAGAACAACCATATCCTGTAGGTCTTTTCCAAACGAGACCACATAATTCCACTACATTCCCTTCAGCTGGCACTTCTGAAACACCAACATTTACAACTCCTGCCATGAAAAAACAATCATACACAGTTGTACAAACAGGAAACCCAAGTAAATTAGTGATATCAACAAAATCCATAGCGCCTGTTGAAGAAGTGCCGAAGAAACGAGTGAAAAAAAATAAAGTTGAAGAAAATCCTAATGCTGTGAAAGAGCCTTATAATGTTACTATTGAAGACGTGACGCCGCCGAAAGAGCCAGGTTTCTTCACATTTATAAACGTAGATCCGTTGCTACAACCATCATATGTGCTGCCCACTGATAACATAATACAGGAGTCACAAATATCTACCTCCACACCGGTATTAAAAAACAAATCTGACACAAAAGAGAAGTATACTTGTAATATGTGTGGTGAAGGATTTTCACGAGAGAAGAAACTGTTAACACACATACAGTCACATTACTCTAAAATGGACGAAGAAGATAAACTTCGAGAGAAGAGTCTAAACAAAAAAAGAGGGAAGAAATCTTAATACATGTCACGGAACAAGCTGTGGTTATATTTAAGAGATTTGTAGTGTTTGTTGCAGTCATAAGGACGATTCTTGCTTGTATTTTCAATACTGATATTTTAGAAACACCCAAAATGTCCGTTTTTGTTACAACAGTGCTAAAATGTCGGATATTGTTAAATTCGCCTGATAGGAAAAGCCAGTGTATAACATAAGAGTTATTTCTATTTGATATATAAGTTTTACTACTTTTGCAATGTATGGATAATTCAACTCATTCTTGCATTTCTTGCTATGTGTGTGTGTTTGTATAGAGATAAATGGGTGTGACTGTCTGTATTTGCTTATATGTATAGAGTGATGACTGATATGGCATATAAATCGTTACATAGTCACAAGCAATAAACACAGCAGGACGTGCAAACATGAAATGATCTAACTATACTATAGTTACTAAATATAGTAAACGAAGTAGTAGTATTCATGATAGGTATTTACCTATGAAATTGCCGTTCTGTATAAAGAAGTTAAAGTATTTTTTTTCCATCTTATTTATTTCTATTAACGAAAGTAACCACCCATGCTATTGATGCATCTTTGCCAGCGCAGTGGCAATTTAGCGATGCCCTTTTTGAAGTAATCGGCTGGACAGGAGGCTACAAATTCTTGAAAGGCATTTTGTACTGCATCTAATTTGGTTACTTTGATTAAAAGAAATAAAAAAGATTGAAAAAATATTTTATTCTTTTTCGTACAGAATGGCAATTCGATAGGTAAAGATGTATTATTATTTGGAGATCTTTGTATTAAGAATTCATAGGCTAGACTGGATTTATGACAGAACAGAACGTTATAGTATTTATTGCGTTAAAATGGTCAGTTAATGTAAACAAATATCCAGAGCAAAACATTTTCGTGGATTTTAATTACTTTTATCCTAAACCCTGTGGCATCTGTCAGTTTTCTAATCTTTATTATTAGAAAACTTTATTATTACATATATTGTCTGTTTTTAAAGCATCATAAAGAAAATAAATTTAAAAAAATTACTGATTGAGATGAATGTTATTAAAAGCTTATGATTAGACTTGCTGGTGTATATTTTATCCTAGTAGCGGGTACAGAATTAAAATTTTATAAAACATGAGGCTGGCCGTTCTATAAATATTGGTATGAGCAAATGTGTGTGTATACTGGGAACGTCTCACTGTCTCCCTCGCACGCACTACCGTAATACCGTGTCCTGTATTCTGTGTGGATCCCTTCCCGATTTGTAACCTACATAAAAATTATCGTATGTGTTTTTAAATTATCCTTTATCACTAGTGATTTTGTGGATTATTGCTGTGGTTTGTTTACATTATCTGGAAATAATAATACAAAATTATTTATGTAAATATTCCTGCGCGCTCGGAGCAGAAAGTTTTTAATTTGATACATCTATTTGTATAATAATTCAGATATTTAAAATACATGTTATAAAATGTGAAAGGAGTTTTTATATCTGTTTCGTCATAATAACTAGACCGATTTAGATGAAATTAGTTTAGATCAAAGGTTAGCGCCACCTAGCGGAAATGGCATGTCTACTTATCATGTGCCGACGCTATATCTAGCGCACGAGAGAAAACTTTATCGATATCGATAAGTGTACTGTAACTTGCATCCCACGAGATAACGAGATTGGTCGAGAATCGAGATAACGAGACGAAGCACTCTCGTGGCTTGAATACCGGACTAGCATGATAGCATCGGTAAATATTTAAAGATACCAGGAGAAAACGAGTCGATAAAATTATCTCGAGGTCTTTTGTTAAGCACGCAGGTCTGCGCCACTGCCGAGACATAGAATGTTAAGTCTTATAATGCCCAGAAGTTAGGTCTGGTAGGCCTTATCCATTATGCTCACCTAGTGCGGGTTGACAGACTACACACATTCTAAATTTTATGGAGACATCTCAGATAGGTTTACATGCATACATACGCAGTCACGCCTGTTATCCCCGAAGGGGTAGGCAGAGGTGTAACCAGTACACCCACATTTCGCCCAGCGTATCTCCGTCTCATGATGTGATAGGCTCGCCCCCTATTACATCATGGGACGGAAATAAGGTCATCAAAATGTGGGTTAATTAGTTCACACTACCTTTTCGGAGAGTACAGACGTGAGTGCGTATGTATGTAATACAGGACTGGTATTATTATAGTAGGTATTTTTGTGCATTTAATAAAATGATTGGATTTTTTTATATTAGTAATTATGATATTATGTTGTAAACCCCTAAATAACTTTATTATAAAACATCGACCGACCAAATCAAACTTAGACTAAAATTGGTACATAATTATTTTATTTTTATGTGTTTTTGTTTTTGATCTAGGTACCGTACGATGGCACTTTGGGCAGCTGTTGTAAAACAATTAAATTTTTTTTTTCTAGGATATGAGTACTGAGTATCTTTCAATCTGATAATATATCTTTATATATATAATTCTACTGTACGTGTGTATGTGACTGAACTCCTCCTAAACGGCTGGACCGATTTGAACGATTTTTTTTGTATGTGTTTGGTGGCGCCCTGGATGGTTTAGATTTACAATTGGACCCGGTAGGTGGCGCTGTAATCTGATTTTAACTATCAATTATATGTTGCTGGTGAAACCGCGCGGGACAGCTAGTAATTTATATATTATAATTTCAATATCAAAATTAATTTATATTCATTATCTACTTAAATATTATTCAGTCGTAAATATAGGTAGTCTCTCGTATGCGAGAGACCGTCTGGGTTGGTACCACCGCTTTGTCTATTTCTTCCGCCAAGCAACAGTGTGAAAGCACTGTTGTGTTCAGGACATTGAAGCCATTGAAATTACTGGGCATTATGAGACTTAACATCTTATATATCGGGGTGACGAGCGAAGTCCAATGGCGTGCAGTGCTTTGTAATTCAAAGTTCTGTGTGGTGTTGCTTCTGTTTATGAGCAGACGTGGTGCTTACTATCAGGCGAAAGACCGGCTAGTTTCGACACTTAAGCTTATAAAAAAATGCATATGTACTAGGCCATAGCAGGGGTATGATCTCGCGAATGGCCTAAAAACGCTGGCTTAAGAGGGAGACATGAGATCCAATGGTTTCACTATAGCTATACTCAAGATGGGCGAAGTGGAGGTGTCTTAGTAGGAAGGCGGGTCTTGGTAGCAGTCGGAATAACCTCAAACAGAGACAGATCCCTTATTCTTTATGGTTCTAATCGCATGCCTTAAAAAGCGACCCTAAAGGTGAGCATGATGCCTTTTATTTTAAATAGTTTAATTATTATTAATTGGCACGTAAAGCCGGTATCAAAAGATATTAATATTATTATTTATTGATTTTATTATTATTCCTAAATAACAAGATTCCATAATGGCTGCAGTAGAACGTCACTATTGCGGTTCCTACTTCAATGAAGTGCGCCAATTGTTTCTTCACAAACACCTATTTGCAACTATGAAATACATGAATGTATACTTCAAAACTGCCATCGTAAGGTAATATCTACTATAATAAGATTAACAAAATATTAGGCTAAGTATATTGTTCATTCTCATTCGGTTTATGAATATTAAGTTGTTATTTTTGGTAAATTGGTGCTTACGTACCTTTGTATGTTAGAATATTGTGCGTTATGGCATTTTGTGTTGTTTTTACTGATAAGTAAACCCGGTCAAGACTGTAGATACAATAAAATAGATATACTTATAACTTGTAAGTTTTATTTTAGGCGGAATACATCGCTACATGTGCCCCTTACTTAAATGTATTTTTACCAAAAAAACAAATAAGGTTACTAGTATGTTGGAGCGGGCTTAATTCAGTCTTTTTTCGGGTGTCAGCGAGAGGGCTTGTACATCTATCTCTCTTTGAGCAGAAATAAGTTTAATACATGTGTTTTTATGTTTTTAATCAATAAATTACATTGCTCATAGTTCATAATAGAAATAATTTTATTTTTCCCCTCAAAAAAGGGATAATTAAGGAATTCGGAAGGGGTAGCAGATGTGAGACTCCCGATATCTCACTCAACGTACGAAACGCATCACCAAGCCACTACGTCGGTTTTCTGTAAGACAGTGACAACAGATCAAAATATCTACAGCGTGGCTTTACCGCTTTCAATACTGTACCTACAGTAATCAGATGTGACCATATATAGGAATCCAGTGTATCAGTGTGTGTATTAATATTATGTAGTGTGTGTAGTGTAGTAGGTCTTAATATTGTGTGTATGTACAGGTATCGGCACGACTTGGAAGCACAAACTTCAGCGCAGTTTTCCATTGATAGTTCTGATTGGCGGAATGAAAGATTGCAGATCCCGTGCGCTTCAGGCGATTGGTTCGTCAGTCCTTCTTTGTCGTCTATTGGACTCTCAACACTGAGGGCACTCATCTGTGATCACAGTTCGTGCCGGTAATAATATTATAATCAAAGGGATATGAAATGAAACTCGAATCAAGATGATTCATTTATTGGTTTATTTAAGAACAATAAGCCATATATTATACTTAGTTTAAAACATTTTCTAAACAGCTCGAAGATCGCCTTATGAGACGTAATAGACATCTGACGCAAGTTAAAATTATAATATATTCTTAAAAAATCTCTTATCATCTACGTAATAGCAATTATATAACTAAACGGAGAGAGTAGATCTAACTACTGGTACACAGACATGGATGTGACAGGATTTGGCGATTGGAAATATCTAAACGGATTATATATTGTGACTTCAACTTCTGACAAATACAGGCTGCATTAATGAAATAACATCGGCATAATATTGTTTCTGAGATACCCCAATAAATCAATAAGTAGATAGGTACCTGTGACGTCGTTATAACAAAGGAGTAGGTACCAGTTTTGTCTAGAGTTTTATCATTAATTTATGATCGTATTGAGAATTTAATTATCTTAATGAATTTTGTTTTGTAAGAGTTTTGAGCCCAATTACAATTCTTAAAATCCTTTGCTAATATTACAGTGTACATACCCAATTTGATAAATTTAATGACACGTATTCAATTTTGATACATTAATTCGTTGTCTCCTTAGCCCGCATTTGACAAAAGTTTATTACGATAGACAACACCAAGTGTAGGATCGAAAAAACACGCGACAATGTGAGTAGATACTAAGTGAAATGTCTACCTACGTTTCATCCACTACACTTACACTATAATTAATCTAACATAAGTAAATTTTAAATCACGTTTATTTTGATATGTTTCTGGATTTTCAGTGCAGCACCGTTGAGACTATGCTTTCAATTGATATGACGATAAATGTTCCTACTAAAATGATCTATAAAACGTTTACAACACTACAATATCGATCATATTAAAATAATTGTACTTTATACGCTACAATATTAACTATAATATATATATTATAAACTACGATCTAAGATTATATTGATATGTATCCGTGGTCCTATTTTGGATTATTTCCAAAAGCCAGATATAAAGCGCATGCATTCTTTCACCGATTCTTAATATCTAAGGACATTTTCTTAACACATCGACCGTTAGCTTTATATCTCGCTTAGAATGGACGCATTTCGTTTCGTCGGAGTCGCCTCTGTTATTAGTTTTGGGTAGAAGGATTAGGTCGGGGCGACACACACTAGCCAATTCACATCACGTATCACTGTCAGGGTCATCATGCAGAGTGTCACCAACAAAATTCTACCAATCGAAGGAAATCCAACACTTTCTACCAACAACCCTGCATGATTGGACGCGAGTACCAAACCCTGGCATAAAAATCTATAGGATAAACCTAATGAAGCGTGTATACAAAAATATAGTATACCTACGAGAAAATTAATACCTTTGCCTAAAGCTATTTAGTAAACAATAAACACGAGATGTAAATGCAACCGTACTTGTCTACGTGGCCGGTTATAGAGATTCCGGTTGCAAGACACGTCTCGTTGAAGAAATTGATCTCAAACACACATTCTCACAGGGGAGTGGGATGAAGAAAAGTATTTCAAAGGATTTACTTCCTCTTGTACGTAATAGGGTCATAGGGCAGGTAGCTATAGAAGGAGGAGCTTAGGGGAGCGAATTGAACGACATGGTAGTAGTCAGAGGCAGACTCCGGTGCTATTCAGTCGAGGAAACCGGTGTTGACCAGCTTCTCGAGGAAGAACTTGACATCGCCAAGCTCGGAGTCCTTGATGCCGAGTGATTTGAGCATTCCAAGGTCGCCGTTCTCAACAGCCATGAACACGGAGCGCAGATGTTCCAGATCGGATCTCATCAGGTGCAGGGCGGCGCCGAAGTCCTCAATGGTTTGGGATTCTGAAACATTTATAAACAGTTTTGAAATAATTGGAACTAATACTTGGAATCCATCTTTTATAACAGAGGGCAGCAAACAAACAAGTGAGTCATCTGATGGTCAGTGATCTCCATCGCCCATGAACGCCCACAATACTACGAAACTTAACAGCAAGGTGCTTCTTCATGCCGGTTTCCTGTGAGACCGTAGTACCGCCCTGATCAAGCCGGCCTATTCATGCTGTACACAAAACTGTCTAAAGCGTGGCTCTGGCACTTAATTTTATAAACATACGACATCTTTTAATATTTTTCTTTTACTCTCATCTTTTGACCCAATACCCGATATTCTTACCCGAGAGAGCAATGGCGACCTTCTCAACACCACCGAGCGGCTCGAGAGCATCCCTTGCTTTGCTTCCGAACAGTTTCTCTAGATAGTTGGGTCCGTGCGAAGCCAGTAGCGATTGCAAGAATGATGCGGTTTCCTCCACTGGTGGACGTTTAGCTGTAAAAGAAATGTTTAGCTTACAGAATGTTGATTTCGTTTGTTTAAAGGTAATTCAACTCATTATTGCACGTCATGCTATGTGTGTGATGTGTTTATACAATGTGTTATAGGAAAATGTGGTCATATTTATAAGTCATTACAGACACCGTGTGTTTAAGCACCGAATATTATCAGACATTCTAATATTTTAACGCTAAGGTTAATCACTCATTTTGTACGATCGAAAAGATTGATTACATTTATATATTGACCTAAGATAAGTGCGTGATACTAATGTTGTAGTGAGAAAAGTTAAGCTGCTTGTTCGACTTAAATTCTCCAATTTATAGGTACCTAAGTATCAATCGTGGATCGATGAAGCCAATGCAAATTAAAACATCTTAAATTACTTTTCAAAACTCCTAAATACCAGACGTGGTTGCTTTGCCAACCTTTGAGGAAGTAATTATTGGGAGATAAGAGAGATAGATAGAGATTAAGCTTTCGGCGGTCCCACAATATATACGAAACGCCATAACAAAGCTGTTAAAGACCTACACCAGGAAAACTTAAGTTACACGAAATTGCACGATATTTAGTCTGTTCTAAGGGAATTAGTGCGGTCAAGTACGTTCGGCCGCTTTGAATGTAGAATAAAATCTAAATGTTATTAGACTACTTTTAATCAGAGTTAGTCTGAATATCTCCTGGTGTACCTACTTTCACTTGACGTTTCTTTTATGTGGACCTGAGGTATCTACTACCCCTGACACACACTCGAACCTATAGCTTGAGTCTTATGACTTCTAAAATGAACATATCTAATAGTATAACTAAATCTGTTTAATTCCGTAAAGTCCGCCCAATCTTTTGCAGTTTAGTTCTATACAGCTCCGGATCTACGATTTTTTCGAACCGGGGCAGAAACTTGATAGTGGCGCCCCCCTCTCCAGCGTTTGAGATAAATTACTTAAAAAAACTAAAAGAAAAGAAAAGAATGATACACAAAAGGCCTGTGTGGCGCATTTTACAAGTCGACGATGAGCCAACCAGGCTTCCGTATGCTAGGCGCTTCGTAGAGCAAGTTATTTTATTTCTAGTCATATTATATTATGATTTTGGCGTCCCCTGAAGCTACCGCCCTAGGCGGGCCCCCGGTTTAGTCCCCCGCCCCAAGATCAAGGCCTGATTCTATACCTAGATAGTAGATAGGCTTAAAAATTAACTCGCAAACAAGTTAGGAACATGAAAGCATTCATTAGTGTTGTATATTTGATCACATCGATGCGGCCTTCATTCCTCGGCGAACTGTTTCTATCAAATTTCATTAATGGATACGGGTTGTGTAACTCAATACGGGATCCGAAGTTCCCGGACCTTTCATGAAACACACGTAATTAGAACTAATCACATTAGTCGAATGACGCAAATTGTACGGGAATTGAACATCGGTTTTGTATTATATATCTGGTGAATTTAATTTAGAACGAAAGGTGTTATAATTTGACAGATTAGCAGAGCTTTTATTCATCTATTAGATTCAAATTGCCTGTTCATATTATTATGTTAAGTACCTACATAGTTGTTAGGACTTAGGAACAACTGAAGGAGTATGTGTAACTGATTTAACAAATGAAATAAAATCCTTTATTAAGTAATTAAGCCACCAAGGGCACTTTTGCACGTAATTATGGTGAAAAACCCACCATAGTAGCTCGCTCAGGCTCGTCCAGTTCCGAGGTCAGCCGGTGTACCCACCTATATCCAGCAACGTGAGGCCGGCATAATTCTACCGACCGTCGAGAGGCGGTTTATAATAATACAACGTTTAACAAAACTTAGAAACCGACTTCAATATACCGCAATAGCATGTAAATTCCAATACAATAACACAATCGCGACGAGTGTACTGTTGTCCGTTGAAGTGTTTTATTTTTTTTCTCCGTACTCCGTCATCAGATCTTAACCAAATTTATATGACACCGCAGCTAAACTGCATCGAGTGATTTTTTCCTACAAAATCAGTCCACAATTTGCGGAGAAATCGATGTACATATATAAATAAAAGCAAAAAATAATTTAAAAAACGCGCCGAATTGAGAACCTCCTACTTTTTTGAAGTCGGTTAATAATATATTAAAATACAAACGATAAATTCTTTAAAGTTTATTATCACTGCCTCGGTAGCGCAGTTGTAATGCGTACGCGATACGACTGAATCTAACGCCTCGTCCGAGGTCTCAGGTTCGACCCTCTGGTCGGGTAACAGTGATATTGGGTTTTTCTATTACGAAATGCTCAGTTTCAGTCCGGAGTCTGGAATTGTGCCCGGTATGGCGATAGGTTCGCCTCCATCACCTCTTAGGACGGAGATACACTCGGCGAAATGTGGGTGTACTGGTTACACCTCTGCCTACCCATAGGGGATAACAGGCGTGAGTGCGTATGTATGTATGTCTATTTTGCATAATTTATCTGTTATTACTTAGATTTGTTTGAATGTAATTTTATGAATAGCTACTGAAATAAACACCTAGTTACCCAAAAGGCGATCTTTCAATCGTGAATCAGAATATCTAACTAAGCCCATTAAAAAATAAATTCGAAAAAATGGCGTAGCATTAATGGATTCCAAGTTGTAAGACGGGCGCCATTATGAAACATTCAATGTTGCCAAGAAAAATAATTATGATTCGTTAATTATAACTTTCCTTTTGGAATAATTTGTTACGATACCTGTTCAGAAATAATAAAGAAAATTACTACAAGAAAATATTTGCTTTAAAATTTTGCGTTTTCATAAAATTATGAATAGCCGGTTTTTAGCGATTACGTTTTTTAAACCTAATTTTTTTATAGGGTACTTAATATTTTCATACACTATCTCATAAATCTTAGTTGTACGGACTTGTCTGAATGCCTTTACAACTTGTGTCTTGTGATAACGCAGTATAATTCGACGTACTTAGTTGTGTTCATGGGCATGTTTTTTTAATTTTTTATTGGCCGTCTAACGAGCAAGTGGGTCACGTGGTAAGTGATCTCCACCGCCCATATACGCCCACAATACCAAAAGACTCATGGGTGTGTTGCCTACCTTAAAGGAAAGGGATAATTAAGGGATTGGGAAGGGGAGGGGGTTTGGGCCTCCGGATATCTCACTCACCGCACGAAACGCACCAGCTACTACTTTACGCCGGTTTTCAGTGAAACAGTGGTAATGACCCGGGCGAGCCGGCCCATACATGCTGTAGACAAAAGTGTCTACAGCGTGGCTCTACCACGTGTGCTATGTGTGGCGCTTACCATCAGGCGAGCGAACTGCTAGTTCCTTCATACAGGTTAGTATTAAATAAAAACGAAGTTATCTTATGCTCAAATGTTTCCATACATTTAAAATATAGGACCATAAGCCTAGTATTTGTTAACATGTCTACACAACAAACCCTATTACAGAAGTACGTGACTGTTTATTGCAGAAAGCCAAAACATTTATATCGCTATAAATAATAATAATAAAATAATAAATACACCCAACAGTCACACACATAGTCCTGACCCCACACTAGGTGAACCTATATCGTGGGTATCAGGAACTACGGGGGACTTGCGGTCCCACAACACCCAGACCCGAAACAAATATTTGTGGATCACACAAACATTTGTCTCGGTGTGGGAATCGAACCCACGGCCTCTCGCTTCGTAGCCGGCTACTCGCCCGCTGCGCCACGGAGACTGACAATATATTGAATACACAACTAAAATAGTTATTAAGTAAATTGAACGCAATTTAAGACCGTATTCACGGGCTGAATACTCTCCTACGTGCTTGTAGTTGCTTGTAAATATTAAATTTTAATGTCCCGTCAAAGGCAATGCACGTTTACAGACGTCCTTGTTGCTCTCTTGTTAAATGTAATAACATTTCTACACACGTACATTTTCTGTTATTAACGCCCACAACGCGTTTTCCTACATTTGAAAGGGATGATAGAATTAATTCTGTTTGGGGAAGAGCAGCAAATGTTTTATACTTAGTAATGTTTTTTGGGTAAAAGGCGTGGCGTTGTCTTTTTTTTGTTGTTGGCTTGAATGACGAGACGAGCAGTTCGCTCGCCTGATGGTAAGCGCCACGCCTGCTCATAAACAGAAGCAACGCCACACAGAACTTTAAATAATAAAGCACTGCATGACACTGCACTGCGCTCGTCACCCCGAGACATAATGCCCAGTAATTTCACTGGCTTCAATGTCCTTCAAACCGGAACACAACAGTGCTTACACTGTTGCTTGGCGGCAGAAATAAACCTACATATTGTCTACCTATGGATACCGCTAACCACCCCTATGATGTCTTTATCTATCTTATTTGGTAACCGTACATATGGTTGACAGCCTACGTGACGCAGTGGGCAAGTCACCGGCTGAAAAGCGAGGCTGTGGGTCCGATTACCACACCGAGAGAAATGTTTTTGTGATCCATAAAAAAAATCGGGTCTGGGTGTTGTGAGACCTTAAGTCTCTCGTAGTTCCTGGTACCCACGATACATGTTTACCTAGGGTGTGGTTAGTGTCTCGGGTTCGATTCCCGGATCGGGTAAAAGTGATACTGGGCTATTTTATTACGAAATTCTTAGTATCATCGGAGCCCGATGACAATAGGCTCGCCTCCCTACCACATTATGGGACAGAAATAAGCTCGGCGAAATGTGGGTGTACTGCTTGCACCTCTGCCTACCCCTTTGGGGATTATAGGCGTAAGTGCGTATGTATGTATATATATGTTCATTAAAAGAGACTCTGTCAGTGTTATGAGATATTTCGATTAATTCATTTGAGTGATATAATCCCTTTCATTTTAACTTGACCCGGTTAAAATGTTTGATTGTCAATTCGTAACCCAATTTGAATGGAAATATTTTTAAATCTTTAATTGGAACAGTCGCTCTCTAGATTGTTTTAATTATTTCGAGATCAAATCGATACTGAGTTCGTTTGATATCAGCTTTAATAAAATAAATAATATTGAGGCAAAATCAAAGACTACAATAGAACCCCACCTAGTCCCCAAATTTCTATGCTTCCTCAGACAGTGGAGACACATGATTGTTTGCCGGCTCATGCATTTAAAAAAAATATATAGAGAAACAACATGTAACAAAAACCCTATGGGTCCTTTAAGCTGTATTATGAGAATCGATATTCAAACATACGGTATAAAAAAAACTTACAGTCACAAACATTTCACATTTATAAATATAAGTGATTGTAATGTACGCGTTACGAATGAGTTTGACGCTGAGGTCTCGAGTTCGATCCCCAGATGGGGTAAAAGTGATATTGGGTTTTGCTATTACGTAATGCTCAGTATCAGCCCGAAGTCTGGAATTGTACCCGGTATGGCTATAAGCTCATCCCCTATGACATCAAACGTGGGTCTACTGGTTACACCTCTGCCTATCCCTTCGAGGATTATAGGCGTGAGAGCGTATGTATGAAAATATAAGTAGGAGGTAGGATACATATAGAAACAAATAACTCAACGTATTCAAAATCCTTCTAAAACTTTACGAAAGCGTAGTACGAAACTGAGAGAACGAGCCAATCCCTTGTTCCCATAGGCCTAACTGATAAAGCCAACATTGTTGAATTCTAGAGTTCTCACTGCAAAACTTACCTGCGGAATTTTACCTATCCCACAATATGTAAATTACAACCAACCCCAACCCGGCAACCCCTCACTCACTCATCGAACGAAACGCAGCATCAAGCTGTTACTTTACGTCGGTTTTCTAGATAATTGTTTTGGAGATATCCGGAGGCCCAAACCGGGGGGTTTCCCGTTTCCAATCCCTTTATTACCCCTTTCCTTTAAGGTCGGCAACGCGCCTATGATTCTTTTGGGATGTGGGCGTATATGGACGATGGAGATCACTTACCATCAGGTGACCCACTTATTCGTTTGCCGGCCTATGCTATAAAAAATACAACCTGGACAAGCTGGCCCATTCATGCTGTTGACAAAACTATCTACAGCGTGGCTCTCACCATTAAAAAGTTTATAATTGATTTATATTATACTAGCTGTTGCCCGCGGCTCCCCCCGCGTGAATGCCTATTTCCAGGATTAAAGTAGCCTACTGGGTGCCCCCGGTGAGAAACGCGCTTGACAAAAATACTAAAATGACTATTAAAAAATAGGGGTCGATCGTAGAGAGTTGAAAATTTAGGGTTGTATGTATATTTTAATGCAGTATCATAAAAAAATAAAAACAAAAAAATTTGTCCAATAAATAAAAATATTTTTTTGGGGTGGACCACTCTTAACATTTAGGGGGATGAAAAATAGATGTTGGGTGATTCTCAGACCTACCCGATATGCACACAAAATTTCATACAAATCGGTCCAGCCGTTTCGGAGGAGTATGGTAACGAACATTGTGACACGAGAATTTTATATATAAGATTATCGTACGAGATACTCTTCGCATTTAATTACAATATTTAGGGACGTCAATTAATTCCAACTGTCAATAAATTAATTTTTATAATTTGATAATTTCTACCCTCAACACCAATGCTTTATGCTCCGTCACTATAAAATAATCAAATGATATATAAGTTATTGCCAATTAAAATTAATTAACGTCTTGAGTGCGATAGGAAATCAGGTCAATTTAATCTCTCTTATTAAAAACGAAGATTAAGTAAAGTTAGACCCTCGCCGTGACTAATAAAGCCAGATTTAAATCTAAGTTCCAGCGCTTCTAGAATTATTTTAAATGTCTAGACATTATATTGTATTTTCAACCGTTCACAATCAAACTTTGCGTTGTGTTCGTGGGTGGGTTCATATTCAATCCTTGATTTCCATTGTCGTTTTAAATTACAAGTATTTAAATTACAAGTATTTAAATGTCATCGAAATTCAAATGTCAAATGTGTTAGCGTATTGTCTTTTTATTGGTGTATTGAGGGTGTCGGTGCTATATAGTCGTGGAAGGGTAGTTAAATGGTATAAAAGAGGTTGACGCCATTACTGGAGGTCTTTTGCCCGCAGTCGGTCAGACAGTCTCCAGTTCATTAAGATCAGTGGTCAGTCGATAATCCAAGTGTTCATTACGCGGTAGCTATGCTAGTTTAGGTACTATCCGGTCCTAGTTGTTTGAGTTATAGTTAGAGAGCGGTCTCTAGAGAATCCTGACATGGGGTTGTGGTCAGTAAAACAGTATATTGTAAATGTAACCAATAAACTATGAGTTAAAATGATTACTGTCGTTTGATATTAATATAATAATACTCGTCTCACGTAACTTCTAACAAATGTTACAGGAATTTGTGGGAATTAACTTAGATTCTGCGTTATAAGTAAACTTGTGGTCAAATTGATCGATGACCCTTGACCTGTGACCTGTGTTAGTAGATTAGGGTAGGTAAAGATAGGGCTTACTGCGGTCTAGATGTTCTATATAAAACCCAGACTGTAATGTAGTTTCTCGTAATAGCTAATTTTCAGATTAGCTATCTTTCTTCTGTGATTACAGTCATAAACTGCCTAATAAATGTCTACAAAGTTGAAAGTACCATTTCACAAAATGTACTTTTTAAGAACTAATATTTTACTATTTAAATGTAAGTATTATTTTAAGCTATTATTTCACATACATATATACGAATAAAAGCGACAGCTCAGCGGGGAGTGGTACGGACTGCAGAGACGTAAACAGGTTCGAAACCTTGTGAAGGAAACATTGTGAAGAAACCTGCATACCTGAGAAAA
Source organism: Mimas tiliae (assembly GCA_905332985.1). Taxonomy (NCBI): domain Eukaryota; kingdom Metazoa; phylum Arthropoda; class Insecta; order Lepidoptera; family Sphingidae; genus Mimas; species Mimas tiliae. The sequence goes on along the minus strand of HG995260.1, from coordinate 1,476,288 downwards.
CTTATATATCTATTGCTGATTTTCAGAAAAAACAAAGGGATGGTATTATCAATCCAAACGGCCTCTCGCATACGAGGGACCTACCAACTTGACGGAATATCTCTATCACTCCCTCTATATAGACCTCCCTCATTACGGTATCATCGAGAAACTTGTCTCTCGCGCGCCATATATCTCTCGAGTTCATGTTAGGCGGGCGGGTGAAATACACCAAGTGCGATAGTTGCCCTGCCGTAGTGAGATATCACTCGAAAATTAATATCGCAATTAAAAAGTGTGAAAAAGTTATTAAAACATCTCTTGTATATTATAATTATACAGCGAGAGCGCGCAGCACTCTTTTTAACGAGCAGTCACTTGCCGAAGTACCTACTACGCCATGTCTCTAATAGCTGTCGTTTTTCATTAAATATTTCAACTGTATCAGAGAGAGAGAAGTGCATACTTGTCATTAAGGGTCTTTTTAACATCATATCGTGTTTTGCACAATTTGCAGCATCTAGAGCAGCGATTCCTAAAGTGGGTTTCGTTGAAAAATCACTATGGTTTTACAATAAGTTACATTTGTCACTAATTTGCGGCGAAAGTCGGATCGGTTTCAAAAACACCCGAACACATTGAAGATGAAATCGTACACGAATTAAATGCTTCTGATATGTTTACTCATCTCATTTAAGTTTATGATCATTTAATGTAGGGTTCCATAAAATGAAAGGCATTTCTTGATTGTTCCGTAGCTTTAAATGTTTGGAAACCGCTTATCTAAAGAACCAGTAACAATAACGTGATTAGCCTATGGATGGGTGATCGCTTAGTGGTATTTTAACTAAGTGTCTCTGTTCTTTTCTTTTTGCATAGGCTGGCACTAAGAGCAAGTGGGTCACCTGATGGTAAGTGATCTCCACAGCCCATGAGCGCCAGAACCGGCATAATACCAGAAGAATTATGGACATGTTGCCAACCCTAAAAAAAGGGATAACCTTAAATTAAGGGATTGGGAACGGGCCTCCGGTTAACTCACTTACCGTACAAAACGCAGCAGCAGATCAACCTGGATTAGGACATAGGCTCCTTTTTAACCCGGAAAAAAACATGCGAGAGGAGCCGTGAGCAAAACTAGTTTTTTTATAATAGTACTACACTGAACTTAAACCTTTAAACCCTTTTCCTTTATCGAGTCTTTAAAACTCGTAGCAACGTAGTGCCTTTCGTAAAAGTATAACATTATATCTCACGGTATCGGCTCGTGCCCTCATATAAGCTTTTATCGTTGTTACTAGATTCCTCTTGTATTTTGTTTCTAACCAGGGCCATAGTTAGCAGAGTGGTGTAGGACCTGCCACCTTACTGTGCATTTTAATTTTTAAATTATTTATCTATAAGCCTAGTTATAACATCGTAATAAGTTGTAGATTTTAAGTACTCCTTGTATTGTATGAATATACGCGATATTACTGAGTATGAATATTCAGCAGCAGTGAGAACCTTCAACACACTTTTTTTTGCTCATTCTGGAATGGTGAATTCTTTTACCCTGTCTGTAGTCAAATTATTCATTCAACCATTACATTTCTGTCTCTTAGCATTTGGCAACTGATGTAACTAATGACTTGCTTCTCACCTCAAATTAAATATTAAATTAAATAGGGCAACTGCCTGCCTGATAAATAAATAAATTAATTAATTCAATACTGCGTCTATGAATGATAGTCGCACCCTTTCCAATTTTCGAACCCTCGTCACAGCAATCCACTTTAACCATGCCACAATAAGTTTAGAGCTTGTTAAACATATCAGCAGAATGACAGATCCATTAATTGTCTTGTAGAAGTAATATAGTCCCCATGTCTATTCTCTATCAACGTCTGTGTAAATTCTGTAAGCTGTCTGTAAAATCGATCCGTTATAAATAGAACGGACATTTTGTGGAGCGTAGAACAACAGCTGAACTTATTTCATTGTTTTTTAGAAACTAGAATTGTGAAATATGATGATAGTATAATTGCCTTTTTTGACTGTACTAAAATATAAGGTTATTTTTTTTCTTTCGATTTAGAAATAAAAGAATCTTTGGTACAAGGTTTTCGTTTTAGCAGTAAAGATATATTTTAGTGCGGTAAAATCCAATTTTCGCAGCACGTCGCTACCTGTTCCCCAGATTTGACTCCCCAGAGAATACGCTTGTCATGTTCCGAAATATGTACCTTATTTCACAGATATGCTAGAATGAGGCTATTCGGTTATTCCATTTGTGGATTTATTGCGTTATTTAATTGCCTGTATGATGTTACTTACGGTCAGTGTTATTCTTTTTATTAGCGGACTTACATTTATTCGCGTCTCCGATCCCGTGAAAGTCTTGTTTGGGATTTTTTTTCTATCGCCTGTATATTTACTGGAGGATCACTTAATAAAACAGATAAACCTGTATCGAAATCCGTTTAGCAGTTTTTCGTGATGCATGATAATAGAGGCTACCTACTGTTTTATTTTAGATTTATATTAAGTTTTAATAATAAATTGGCAAATGTAAGTATGGTTTGAGTAACTTGCAGTTTCCTAACGATGACTACAAGAGAAACAAACACAATTGCTATCCTAGCGCAGAAAAAAGAGGGATTAAATCAAAACCACTTATTGTCATCGCTAGATTTTTGTAGATCACTCAGTTATTGTGAAGGCACGTTTTAACATACGCGACAGAGACAGGAGACCGCGAGACAACGACACAACCGCTTTATACTCGTATGCAACTGTATAGGGAGGGTTTGAAGTATTCGACCGAGCCAGGTACTCCGATGCGCTAATGTTTTCATACATCATTCATCGATATAAATAAAAATGAATGTTTCTTTGTATGTTTGTCCTCTATGCGTTGCTGATAAACTATTATTGCGATTAAGATGCAATTTTGGTCAGTTGCTCCGCGTATGCCTGCAAAAGTTTCTGACCTAAAAAATCTTTCTATGTTTATACTCTATGCGTTCCTAAACCATTAATAATGATGATAGTGAAATTTAGGTGACACTGAAGTTAGAATTCTATTTTACAACTTACCAGCAGTACACAGTTTGGAGTCCTCATCATAACCGTCGATGCAGTCAGGGGCACCATCACACAAATACTGGATTGAGATGCAGTTGCCATCCACTGGGCATTTAAACGGTTCGTACGGATGGCAATATTCTGCAACAAAAATAATAAATCAGCAATTATTCACGCAGTACGTACATACGGTGGGCTTTGAACCCCACAGTACAGATTAAGTACGCCGCCACTAGACCAATGAGTCAACATAATACAATGCGTTACAGAAAGGTGTAGTCATATTTAAGGGTCATTACATACACCTAACAGTAACTGTTTATGTACCGGACCTTATCAAACCCAACCTACAATTTCACGTTAATTTTATTACGATTAATAGGATCGATCACATCCCTATAAATTAAGTGAAATGCGTGAGCAAGAATAATAATGTTGGAGTGAGATAAAAGCTCAGCTGTTTATATTTTAGTATTGTCCAGAGTTGCAAGTCGAATTTTGAAATATTGTTACTCGTTCGATAAAAAAGAAAATTATTTATGTCCTAGCAATGTAATTAGATATGGTGTTTTACAAGGTGGTAGGTCCCTCGTTTGCGAGAGGTCCCCGGATTGGTAACACCGCTTTGTCTATTTCTGCCGCCAAGCAACAGTGTGTAAGCACTGTTGTGTTCCGTTTTGAAGGACATTGAAGCCAGTGAAATTAATGGGCCTTATGAGACTTAACACCTTATGTCTCGGGGTGACGAGCGCAGTCCAGAATCATGCAGTGCTTTGTTATTTAAAGTTCTGTGTGGAGTTGCTTCTGTTTATGAGCAGGCGTGGGGCGCTTACCATCACGCGAGCTAATAAAATAAAATAAAAATGGTACTATAAGGGATGAAATACTTATATCGTTACTTAAATTTGACCACACATTTCTGTAACACATACGCACTCACGCCTGTAATCCCCGAGGGGTAGGCAGAGGTGTAACCAGTACACCCACATTTCGACGAGCGTATCTCCGTCCCATGATGTGATAGGGGTCCTATCGCCATACCGGGCACAAATTCCAGACTCCGGGCTGATACTGAGCTTTTCGTAATAGAAAAACCCAATATCACTTTATCCGACCCGGGGATCGAACCCGAGACCTCAGCGTTAGCCTCAGTCGTAACCCGTACGCATTACAACTGCGCCACCGAGGCATTTCTGTAACACATTGTATAATTCCACTCAGAAATTAATTCATGTACATCAAATAAGCATTTATCAGAAGCCGGGGCTTTCAGCAGTAATATCGTTCCATTAGACTGGTTTATATTTTTAATGGATTTAGCGACAATTAGCCCGGGATAACGTCATTAACGTCTACGGAATGGTCGGCAGCCAGCGGATTTGATGTGGGGTTTAATCGGTCTCCCGAACTGGCCGGGACCTGTTTTATGTATTCAAACTCGTACAGTAATTAAGTCCGTGAAGGGAACACTGGGATGGTGTGTCGTGATGGAAATTTTGATAAGTACAATTATTAAGCTTACTTTTTATGTAAAAGGCGATATATGTCTCGGGATGACGAACGCAGTCCAGTGCTGTGCAGTGCTTTGTACATCAAAGTTCTGTGCGAGGTTGTATTTGTTTATGGGCAGGCGTGACCTTTACCAACCGGCGAGCGAACTGACATTTTCGTCGTGCAAGTTATTAAAAAAATTGAAATGGTGATTGCTTGTTATACAATTTGAATCTAAGACTTCACAATTTGTTAGTATTACCATTAAACCAATTAAATAAACTCATTAATGTATTAAAAACACAACTGATATAAGGCATAAGAAACCATTGGCTATAAAACTCAACGCTGTAAAAATTGAAATTGTATAACAAGCTAACCTTTGAACTCTACCTACTAGAGCAAAATCGAAGAACGAACTAAAATCACTACTCGAAGTTAATTCAATTAACAATAACTTTTCATCAGAAGCGCTGCAAAATGAATCATTTTGCAAACTTCTGAACTAATACCGTAGTAATTCATTTAACGGTAGCAAACGGTTTGCATTCAACAAACAACGCAATTGCATGAAAGAGATGTTTTTTTAGCATATGCCGGTAAACGAGCAAGTGGGTCACCTGATGGTAAGCGATCTCCATCGCCCATGTACGCCCACAATACAAAAATTATGGGTGCGTTGCCGACCTTAAAGGAAAGGGATTAAGAAAGGGAGGGCATTTGGGCCTCCGGATATCTCACTCACCGTACAAAAGACAGTAGCAAGCTGCTAATTTACGTCGGTTTTCTGTGACACAGTGGTAACGACCCGGACGAGCCGGCCCATTGATGCTATAGACAAAAGGGTCTACAGCGTGGCTCTACCACTCATAAAATGTCTACTAGGTTGTACCACAAATAGCTGTCTTATACGTTATCTAATGGTTAAATCTAACTCAAACATTGTGAAATAGGCCCATAATCAATTTTGAGTATTAGAGCCATGCTGAAGACACTTTTGTCTACAGCATGAATGGGTCGGCTCGTCCGGGTCGTTACCACTGTCTCACAGAAAATCGGCGTAAAGTAGCAAGTTTCTACTGTGTTTCGTACGGTGAGTGAGATATCCGGAGGCCCAAATTCGAATGCCTTTTGCCCATACCTTAATTATCCTTTCGATTTAAGTTGGCAACGCGTTCATGATTCTTTTAATATCGTGGGTTTACATGGGCGGTGGAGATCACTTACCATCAAGTGACTAGCTTATCTGTTTGCTGGTCTATACTATTAAAAAAAGTATGAAATTTCCCTGCTAAAAATATCTTTATTACTTAAATGTCATTTTAACCCTGCGTGCCCTCAAAAATCCTTGATGATTTCAACGAAATTTTAAATATCAGTGCTTTTTATAAATTAGGATCCTTAAACCACTGTACCAGACTAATTATGCCACTGGTTGAAAGGACGCATGTTAAATTTCTAAATGCCATCGTAAATCCGACTCTGTCTGGTTCTATTATGAGATTTTCTTGTAAAAATGTTTCAGCTACGTCATAGACAAGCTCCGGCAGACTGGTTACTTTTTTTATTACTGTTCTCAAAAACTTTTCTACTTTTATTTAAATGATTATAATTTCTCAGCGGTGTTGGTACTGTTTGTGCGCAGACTGTGGTCTAAGCGACCTGCTCGTCTTGTCATTGAGTTATATAACTTATTATAAGATTATATTATACTAGCTGTTGCCCGCGGCTCCACCCGCGTGAAAATAAAACATAGCCTATAACCGTCTCCAGGGTCCCATCTATCTCTACATCAAAATTTATCAAAATCGGTTCAGTGATTTAGGCGTGAAAGCGTAACAAACAAACAGATAAAAAAGAACTTCATAAAAGTATCCTATATGTTACTTCTTATACTTCCAAGAATATGTGTAGGTACATACAAAGTTTCATGATCGGTTAAGTAGTTTTCGCGGGAAAGCGTAACAAACAAACTTACATTCACATTTATAATATTAGTATGATTATTCAATACAATATAATATCGAGAACAAGTCAAACATTTGGCAGTTGGTTACGCACTGACGTTTATTTTCATACGACGCTGACGTGGCCAGTAGCTGCTACTCTACTAAGCAACCTGCAACATACTCAACAATAACCAAAAAAAGTTTGGAAGTTTATTATATAAGAACATCTATCAATGTTAGAAGTATGAGCTAGGACGTAATTGCGGCGTCAGCGGTTTACACCAGCAGTAGCAAACTTTCGTATATCAAATTGAAGGCGTTATGTCGTGCATTACTTAACATTCTAGTATTTCTCAATGAAGATATTTTAAGGTATAAAAATATTCTTAATCATTGATTATTAACATTGTATATCATCTATAAAGCAAATACTACTAATAGGTAAAAGGAGATATTTTAAGGTATAAAAATATTCTCCATAGTTGATTATTAACATTTTATTTTATTTATTAAGGAAAACTTACAGCTATGACACTTGTAAATAAATAAACAATTACTGATGGCTAATAACAAGTTTTCACATATATAAGTACATAAACACTTTTTTTTTAATATGAGCTTATACCAATTGGCGAAACACCCGCTTGTATCATTTATTCAACATTAAAAAAGCTATCGCCCATTATCTTCTTAAGTTTAGGTATACTGGTATTGAATAAGTCCAAATCTAAATCATGCGCTAACGAGTTAAAATGTCTACTGGCTCGTATAAGAAAAGAATTCTGATGGTATTTTGAGTTTACGCTAGGAACATGTAGCAGTAGTGGTTTTCTTAGGTAAGTAGAATGTACGCGTAGACCTATTCTGCTCAATAACTCCGGGCAATCGACCGAACCGTTTGCAATGCTCAGAAGATAAGCCAGATCAGCTATACATCTTCTTTCGTGTAGTGGAAGTATATGAATTTTTTTGCAACGTGTCTTATAATTTGGAAGATATGTATTAGATCTAAATTGAATGTACCTTAAAAACTTTCTCTGTATGTTTTCAATTCTATCTATATGAACATTGTAGATTGGGTTCCAAACCTGTGACGAATATTCGAGGTGACTGCGGACATAAGCACAATATAAGATTTTGAATGTTTTGATATTTCTAAACTCAGAGGATAACCTAGTGACGAATCCCAATGCCCTAGAGCTTTTTTACAATATTTGAAACATGTTCATCAAATCGTAATTTGGAGTCAAATGTAATACCCAAGTCTGTGACAGAATTAACTCTTTTTAAAAGTGAACAATTAAGAGAGTAGTCGAATAATATAGGGTGTGGTTTTCTGGTGAAGGTACATATGTGACATTTAGTCACATTTAAGTCTAGTTTATTAAGGGAGCAATAAACAGTAAAACGGCTCAAGTCATCTTGCAGAGCAACATTATCAGCAGTAGAGGAAATGGAATGTAATATTTTCATGTCATCCGCATATAATAGGATTTTTGAATGTTTGAAACATGCTGAAACATCATTGATAAAAATAGTAAAGAGTAAAGGGGCTAACAGCGAACCTTGAGGAACACCAGAAGGTATATAAGAGGCTTTAGAGCTATAACCGTTCAGAACAATAGTTTGACATCTATTCTCAACATAGGAGCAGAACCATCTGTAGAGGTTACCTCTGATTCCGGCAACCAATAATTTATGTAATAATAAAGAATGATTAATCCTATCGAACGCCTTGCTATAATCAGTATATATCACATCAACTTGATGTCGTTGGGACATACACTGAGTTATATAATCACTGCAAATGATTAAATTGGATGTAGTAGAGCGACCACTAAGGAAACCATGCTGATGTTCACTAAAATTATGTTATGTAGTAATTCATACCATCAACTTGTTTTATTGGTTTTCGAAACCAGACGAGCTGACAGCCCAACCTGATGGTTAGTGGCAATCGTCGTTCTTCAGTAATGTCAGAGACACAACCAAGCCGTACTTCCCTGTGTTCTAGTTTTCATAATGTATATTGCAACTTAATACTCTGATGAATATAAAGTTTGCTGCCGTTTAAACGAATTACCACTGCGGAATATTGCTTTAGGAACATTGTGCAGAGCTCGTGATAGAGTTATTATTAATGCTAACTGAATTTGCTTCGAGTTAGTTGTTTATAGTTTGTTCCTTCATCTTCTTCTAGTTTGTTTTGTTCCAGGAAAGTTCCAGAAAGAAAGTTTATAGCCATATTGAGACACGCAACATAGATAAACCTAAAATTATCTTCTTTTTCCACCTGTCCTTATCCCACTCGCAGTGCTTTTTAACACATGTTACTGAAAGACTTGGTTTGTAGTTTTTTACGACCAGCCGCCTGGTCCTAAAAGAAACAACAGTGGTTACACACTGATACTTGCCGGTAGATATAGACAAAGTGGTGGTATAAACGAGATGGCCTCCCGCTACGAGGAATCTACCACATAGTACCATGTACTCTTATAATAATAAATCAATTGGTGTTTTATGAAATATCTGATGAATCCTTAATCATCATTCATTTCTATCCTTATTTTACCAATAGAAAGATCATTCTATTAAATCACAGTTATAAATACACATCTCTGCAAACACCAGAACGAAATCATATTTTTTATGATCACCTTTAAGATACAAAACCATCATAAACATTTGCATATTCAAAGTAATTTCTGCAAAACCTGCTGCCAATGCAAATTTAACTATATGTCGAACTGTTTAAAGTATAAACTAGACCACCAGAGAAGTGGAGTGTAAAAATGTAAATTGCAAATATTGGCTCCAGTTCTGGAGGAAACATTCCGAGTGTAAAATTCAGGAACCGTAGCGACGTGGTCTGTATTTGTGTTGAAAATGTATTTTTTGAAATATATTTCAAACGTGAGCAAACAAAACTGGGTTATTTCAATGCTATTTTATTTTATTGCCCATACCAGAGGTACCTAAACCAGAAATTGTAGTTGGCAAGCAAGTACAGTCGCATCGCTAGTTTTTAAAAGTAAATCGAACTTTATAATGTTAATTAATACATTTATCAACCTTATTTACAACGTGTTATAGAAAGGCGTGGACATATTAAAATTTAAGGGACGTTACATTACCTGAGAGTGTTTATTTACCTAAAATCTAGACGTCCTAAAACCTTACGCTAATTTTAATCACTCTCTTATTACCATTGATAAGATCGATCATATTCCTATAAACTAAGTCATTTTTTTTGTTATAAGTTTGGGTGACGAATCGAGCAGGTCGCTTGCCTGATGGTGAGCGTCACGCCTCCCCATAAACAGAAGCAACGCCACACAACTTTGACACAACACTAACTTTGAATTACAAAGCACTGCATGCCATTGGACTACGCTCATCACCCCGAGACATAGGATGTTAAGTCTTAGAGTGCCTAGTAATTTCACTGGCTTCAATGTCCTTCAAACCGGAACACAACATTGCTTACACACTGTTGCTTGGCGGCAGAAATAGACAAAGCGGTGGTACCAACTCAGACGGCCTCTCGCATACGAGGGACCTGCCACCTTGTGCGTCATATTGCGTGAGCCTGAATAACAATGCTGGAGTGAAACTACTCGTAGAGCTTAGCTGTTTATCATTTTGTATTATCCAAAGTTGCAAGTCGAATATCTTGACGTTACTCATCCGAAAAATTTAATGAGAGTCAATGAGGCCAAAGAGGTATGCAAGGATCGTAGCAAGTGGAAATCCGTTGTCTCTGCCTACCCCTATGGGAAACAGGCGTGAGTCTATGTATGTATGTATGTACTCATCCGATAAAAAAGAAAATGCTCTATTTATTTTCTAACAAGGAAATCTGTTGCCCCTTCTTCATACAGAAGAATTTACATTTATCTCGCGGCTCCGCGCGCGCGGTGGTCAATTAAAAGCACCGGAAAAACGTTATTTTTGACGACTTGATTACAAAACATTGATTTTCTCTGCTATTTATATATCCAATTCGAATGCATTATACATATAAACCTTCCGGAAGTAATTCTTTAAATGATAGTGAAAACTACATCAAAATTCGCTGCGTATTTTAGAAGAACTAAGCGGACAAACATACAGACAGACGTGAATAGCGTATTTTGTTTTATATTTAAGAAGAACATTCTCCTTTATTTACTTTCTGTATCTAATCCATATTTTTTCTTTTTTTATTTGCTTGTATGTGTCGTATGTATACAGAATAAAATTTTATTTCGGTCTAAAAGCGACTAAGTAGAGACTTGGAATTTCTCCACAAATATTAATATTCAAAGTACAGTTAATGCAGCTCATTCGTGCACGACATGGTAGGTCATGTGCTGTATTTCTATATTACACAACTGCACGTACCTGTCAATAATACAACTGCTGACGCCTAATAATAAATAAAATAATAATAATACTAGCCCTGTATTATACACGTGCCAATGCTGGGCAGGGGTCTCCTCTACTGAATGAGAGGGGTTAGGCATTAGTCTACCACACTGGCCTAATGCGGGTTGGCAGACTTCACGTACTTTCGAAATTCTAATGAAGAACTTCTCAGGTATGCAGGTTTCCTCACGATGTTACTTTCACCGTTAAAGCAAGCGATAATTAACAATTAATACACACATAACTTATAAAAGTCAGAGGTGTATTGCTCTTAAGGCTGGTTTCGAACCTGCGACTTTAGTCTCGACAGTCCGTACCACTCGCCACTGAGCTACCACTGCTGACGCGTACATTCACACAAATCAAAACCACATAGTTACAAACTCACACACACAGAATGATATGCACAAGTGTCCATATTAACATATTTCCATTTAAGTCCGAAGTCCACACAATAAATTGGAAACGTCGTAAACTTGTAACAAAGTTAACTGGTAATTACAGTTAAGTTGGATCTGAATGGAATCAGGAGACGGCTACGGAACTACTGATTGCATCTCTTTTAATGCTTACGGAACTAGCTCTTCCACTGTGGTATAAGTTAGGAGATCCAAGCGAGGCAGAAGTTCGGTTTAATCACTAGGTAAAGCTTTGGAAAAGTCAATACGATTTATGAACGTAACGTTAAGCTCCCGACGTCGATATTTTAGGTCAATAACTGTAAATTCTAAATGGCTGAACAAAATTTCCTTCAATCTCAACTAGAATTAGTCTTGATTATACCAGTTTTCAGATAAAAGACCGTAATCAAATCGGTCCAAGTGACATTGAAACACAATTTTCATGAATATTGTTTTGTTCCAATTTCTAAGGAGTTGAAATGAAGGTTGGAAGGTCTTATCTGATTTTTTTAACTAGAACACCCACATTTCGCCGTGCTTATTTTCGTCCCATGATGTGATAGGGGGCGAGCCTATCGCCATATCGGGCACAATTCCAGACTCCGATTGATACTAAGCATTTCATGATAGAAAACCCCATATAGGGATAATATTATTATAATACGAGAAACTTTATGGTGCTCTATTCTTGTTTGCAATATATCTCCCTTCAAAATACACCTATTTTTTATTGTTTATGGCATAAGCCGGCAAACGAGCAAGTGGGTCACCTGATGGTAAGTGATTTCCACCGCTCATGTATGCCCACAATTCCAAAAGAAAATTGGTGCGTTGCCGACCTTAAAGGAAAGGGATGGTACTCTACGCCGGTTTTCTGTGAGACAGACGTAATGACCCGGACGAGCCAGCCCATTCATGCTGTAGACGAGAGTCTACTGCCTGGGTCTACCGCTCATAAATTTCACAATACAGGATTAATTTAAAACATCATCATTCTATAAAAAATACTCGGACCATTTTCTTTTTTATATCCCTTTACGCTAATTACTTGGACGTTTCCAAGAAAGAAATGATGTCCCTCTTTGTCCCAGATAATAAGGCGACGTTCCCGAGAGACTTCTGTTAATGAGAGCCGTTCGCAGATTTTACCGAGTACCAGCGGAAGCTGGAAAGATTAGAAAGGTTTTACGCCTTAAAGTTGTTCTTTCCGCTTAGCCAAAAGTATTTTTAAAGTGTTGAAACTTACTAATCGTCATATTGGTTAAGTGGTAGCCACGCCTTTATCCCCGAAGGCCGGACAATTTATTTCTGGTTTTTCGAATCGAAATTCAAGCACATTATGATTGTCCGACCTGGAAATTAAACCCAGGAGCTCAAATTTCTCAGCGTTAGGAAGCTACCATACATACGCACTCACACCTGTAATTCCCGAAGGGGTAGGCAGAGGTGTAACCAGTACACCCACACTTCGGCGAGCGCATCTCCGTCTCATGATGTGATAGGGGGCGAGCCTATCGTCATATCAGGCACAATTCCAGACTCCGGGTTGATACTAAGCACTTCATGATAGAAAAACCCAATATCACTTTACCCGACCCGGGAATCGAACCCGAAACCGTATACGCATTACAACTGCGCCACCGAGGCAGTCAAAGCCGATAAAGAATAAAAAGAAGTACATACCAGATAGAAGCAGAAGCAATGATAGCTCAGCGGGGACTATGAGCTATCAGGACTATCAGCGGTATGGACTGTCGAGACGAAAGTCGCAGGTTCGAAACCAGCCCCAGTGCATACACCTCTGACTTTTCTAAGTTTTGTGTGTATTAATTGTTAATTATCACTTGCTTTAACGGCGAAGGAAACATCGTGAGGAAACCTGCATACCTGAGAAGTTCTTCATAAGAATTTTCGAAGGTATGGAAGTCTGCCAAGCCGCATTAGGCCAGCGTGGTGGACTAAGGCCTAACCCCTCTCATTCAGTAAAGGAGGCCCGTGCCCAGCAGTGGGACATATATAATACAGGGCTAGTATTATTATTATTATTACATACCAGATCTCTTAGTATGGTGCCCATAGAGTCGGTTGAGGTCTAGCGCAAACACGCTATGAGGCAGCGCACAGCTGACCGCCGCGAGCGCCGCCACGCATGCCGCTACACGGCACGTAGACATCGCTGTAACAACAGAAACGAAGCTTAAAACCGATATAGTGTAATGTTGATGGTCCAGGTGTTAAATAAAACATGTTTACTCGTCCAGAGTCACCTAGTGATCTACTCTTGTATACCAAATAATATCTATTTATGTACAATAATTACACTTAGTATGCTAGAATGCGTAACTGCTACGCGTGCGGTATTCGCTCGCGCGTGAACTATTGACATAATTTAAAACCTACTGTTTTAAATATTGACATACATAATAACAATCAATAATATTGCATTACAATAGGTACAACACAATTTAATTTTCTTATAGCATAGGCCGACAAACGAATAAGTGGGTCACCTGATGGTAAATCTCGTATCTCATGAACGTCCAAAATACCAGATGAATCATGGACGCGTTGCCGATGTTAAATGAAAGGGATGTGTTAAATGGGAAGGGGAAGGAGATTTGGACCTCCGGATATTTCACTCACCGTACGAAACGCAGTAAGCTGCAATTTTACATCGGTTTTTTGTGAGAGTGGTAACGACCCGGTCGAGCCGGCTCATTCATACTGTCGACAAAACTGTCTACAGCATGGCTCTACCATTCTTAACATATTGAAGCATAGCAGCAACAACTTATACCATTATTTGGGTGAAATTGGGAATGAAAGACTTAAACTTCGTAATTTATGCACAGATTCTTCCATTAATAGTAAAAAATACTTTTTAACAAAAAATAAAACCGACTCAAAAACTAAAAAGTTAAAAATGAAACTAAATTATTGTCAATTAAATTGCAATACTACCGACTCAGAATTATTTAGTTATATTTTTTTAAAATCAGTTATATTTTTGTTATGTAGTTTTCTGTTATATTAACGTCTGTATCGTTCAATACAATCTCTATATCTAAATAGAGCTTTATCTGTAAATTGCCAACATACATTACCTTAGGATATACATTAAAACTATAAACTAGAAACATCATACTAATAAATTATAAATGTGAATGTAAGTTTGTTTGTTACGCTTTCACGCGAAAACTACTGAACCGATCATCATGAAACTTTGTACACATATTCTTGGAGGTATAAGAAGTAACATAGGATACTTTTTATGAAAAAAATAATTATATATCTGTTTGTTACGCTTTCACGCCTAAATTGCTGAACCGATTTTGATGAATTTTGATGTAGAGATAGATGGGACCCTGGAGACGGTTATAGGCTACGTTTTATTTCGGAAAAGTCTATTCACTCGGACGAAGTCGCGGGCAAAAACTAGTATTATATAACTTCTCTATTGCATTAGGGTTATGATATAAGTAAGGGGATGATTACAAAATAAATATTTGTTTTATATTGTTTCAGATCTAGTCCACTGCACAAACGAGCCGAAATTTTTTATGAAAAAATATCTTTTTTTGTTACGCTTTGACGCCTAAATCACTGATCCAATTTTGATTAATTTTGATGTAGAGATAGATGGGACCCTGGAGACGGTTAGAGGGTACGTTTTATTTCGGAAAAGTCTATTCACGCGGGCGGAGCCACGAGCAAAAGCTAGTATAACATAAAGTAAACACACATAACTAGTCGAACTAAAGTAAATATCGAAGTATCGAAGCTAAAACTTGTCTGATATTGTTCAACTTTGTAACTCATTAATTTGTAACAAGGTATGGTCGTAATTTCGTAATTGATTATTAGTTTGAAAGGTAAACTCGACTTGCTGTTTTAGTTGTTAATGTGAGATTTTGTTGATTTAATATCATGTATTTTGAGGGGCGAGGCGAGGTAGTATGGCGGAATTTTCATGCGTACTATGATCGCTATCCAGTACAGTAAATATGAATCAGTTACCTTTCAAAGCAAAATTTCGCCTTATTTCGTCGCTTATAAATACCGCCGAACTCGAAAATAGGTCATGTGATATTGTCATTGGACAATTTGTTTTTGGCGCGTATCTAATGAATTTACACAAACATATAAATTAACCATACAAAATACTTATTCAAATAGTTCTGTCACCGCGCAACTCATTGGTTAAATCACACATGTTCATAAAAAATATTCAGTTTGATGTCTCTCCTGAAAACTAAGCCAATTTAACATGCGCGGTGTTGTTAGAAAGGGACGATTTGTTATTAAATGAAATAAATGCTTTGTTATTAAATGAAATAAGTAAGAGTATGTTAAAAGGGGTAGCCAGTACAACCCATGATACTTCACAAGTTAACAGATTGTGGCACGTACTTATCTGTAAATGGCCCTGAATAAAAGTTCGCTAGTTTGAATCCCTGGTGTAACATTAGGCCGAGGAAGTGTGGAAAACTCACTTATGCGTACAAAGCTTCCTATATTTGTTCTATAAAAGGGGGCAAAGAGCCATATATAATGTTGATACATTTAAGCAGCATTTCTCTTGTTTACAACACGAAAAGGTTTTTTTTGCATAGGCCGGCAAACACGCAAGTGGGTTACCTGTTGGTAAATGATCGCCCCCACCCATGTACGCCAAAAGAGTTATGGGCGCGTTGCCAACCTTAAAGGAAAATAATAATTAAGGGATTGGGTAGGGGAGGGAGATTTGGGCCTCCGGATATCTCACTCAACGTACGAAACGCAGCAATAAGCTTCTTTACGCCGTTTTCTGTGAGACAGTGGTAACGACCCGGACGAGTCGGCCCATTTATACAGCGTGGCTGTACCAAAATTCTCTGTGCGGGAGTTGAACCTGTGGCCTCTCGCTTCACAGCCGGCTACTCGCTTACTGCACCACGGAGGCTGTCAATTATGACAATTTAATACATACGCACTCACGCCTGTAATCCCCGGAGGGGTAGGCAGAGGTATAACCAGTACACCCACATTTCGCCGAGCGTATCTCCGTCCCAGGATGTGATAGGGGGCGAGTCTATCGCCATCGGGCACAAATTCCAGACTCCGGGCTGATACTGAGCATTTCATAATAGAAAAACCCAATACCACTTTACCCGACCCGGAGATCGAACCCGAAACCTCAGCGTTAGCCTCAATCGTAACGCGTACGCATTACAATTGCGCCACCGAGGCAATCAAATAAAAAAGGGTTGATATTAATGATATTAGTATTACGTAGATAATTATAAAATAACAGCCATACTGTTAAAGGTCTATGAGCATACATCAACTGCGACGTAAATGGACATTCAGAACAGCTATATATTCATGAAGTGCTTAACAATGAAACTCGTAAAACGTGTTCAGGCGACAGGCATTAAACGCATATTGATTGTACTGGAGAGCTCGTAAATAGCATAACTGTGATGTTTACAACGATGGTTCAATTTGCAATAGTGGGTGGTATACAAGAGAATACGAGAAGAGCATGTAGCTCACCTGATAGTAAATTAGTGCAACAACTATAAATAAGTGATGGCAAATATATAACTTATATCCGGAAGCTCAAATCCATCTCCCCTTTCCAATTCCTTAAATTTCCAATTAGCTCTTTCTTTTAAGGTCGGCATTAGGTTTCATTATTAGAACCTCCGCTCAATTCGGGAACATAAGTGTTTTTAAACTATTATATAATTCGTACGTCCGTAGCAAATTAGAATATAATGCTATTGTATGGGACCCTCGCGAAAAATTGTATACTCTTATGGTGGAAAAAATACACAAAAAATTCTGTCGTCACATTTATAAACGGATGTATGGGTATTACCCATTTTTATATCTATCTCTATTTGTGTCAGGTATGGTAGACTACGATACACTGCAACTGAGGCGTAAATTAAGTTTAATTATGCATTATTATCTTCTTTTAGGACATAAGATAGACAATCCATCTGCACGAGAACATATAAATCTGTATGTCCCAGATCAATATATGCGTGCCACAGGGCGGAGGAAACACCGTCTTTTCACTTTCCCCCCTAGTTGGCGTTTAAACCAAACCAACAATAGCCCGACCGCCAGGGCAATGGTTTCAGTAAATGCGTTTTTGGAGGACAGGTTGGATGCCGACATGTTTACTGATAAAGGCCATGTTATGTATAGGAACGCATATTCGTTCCTAAGCACTTTAATTTGGGATATATCTACTATACAATGATCTTTGTTCATTATTTATTGTTGCCTTGTAAATCTTGTATCTGTTATATTTAGCATGTAAGCGTTTTGGTGTACCTACTGTAAGCTTGTATGTAAAATTATTAATAAATAAATAAATAAAATAAATAAATAAATAAAATGCGCTTATGATTCTTCTGTAGGCCTAGTACGAGATAC
This sequence comes from Mimas tiliae, assembly GCA_905332985.1. Taxonomy (NCBI): domain Eukaryota; kingdom Metazoa; phylum Arthropoda; class Insecta; order Lepidoptera; family Sphingidae; genus Mimas; species Mimas tiliae. The sequence goes on along the minus strand of HG995260.1, from coordinate 1,458,566 downwards.
AAATACGTTCACAGTTTTCGAATTCGTATAAAATTACCACCGTCGAAGTTTCAAACTAGTAATTCATACGGTAATAAAGGAAAGAATCGCTTGAAAACTAATATCTTATTCGACTAATATGAAATAAAATTAACCATATTATTAATTTTAATTCATCATAGTTCCCACTAGTGGCTACTAATACTCGACATATGGAGAGAAAACGAAAACTTTGTTGAAAACGAATTTGTGTCCGGATACGCTCGCCTCCTATCACATTATGGTACAGAGATAACCTTGGCGAATTGTGGGTGTACTGGTTACACTTCTGCCTACCCCTTCGGGGATTACAGGCGTGAGTGCATATGTGTCAAATTCCTTCCTTCCACTTGCTCTTATCCTACTCTGAGTACGGTCGGCGCAACATGCTTTTTAACGTTAGTAGTTTTTAACACATATTACAGAAAGAATTGGCTTGTAGTTTTTACGATAGGCCACTTGCCTGACGTCAATCCCTCTGGGGAGAAAACACCCAGACCCGAAACATATATTTGTGGTTCACACATTTGTCTCGGTGCAGGTATCGAATCCAAGGCCTCTCGCTTCACAGCCGGCTCACGGAGGCTGTCTTTTTCGTCACTCAAACTAATAAAAAAGGTAGCTTTGTACTTCTCGCGAACTAATTAATTAAAACTTCGCGGTTTTACTGTATTCACTTGTCACAATAAACCAAACTGAGTTGGCAGGGTTGGTGAGCGTGGCAAAATTTATCAGAGGGGCTAGCAAGAATAACTTGCGAGAACGTATTCGTATCGAAATGTCAAAAAATTGTTTGAACCTTCATTCAAATGCTAGCGTTCTCGATTCGAATACTTATTCGTAAGTTGTTCCTGCTCGCCCCTGTACCATTTTTAGGAGTTTTGGGTTTCGAACCCAAAAGGTATCACCGTAACTATATTACTATACTATACTCTACTTTTGAGTGGTAGAGCCACGCTGTAGATACTTGTGTCTACAGCATGAATAGGTCGGCTCATCCGGGTCGTAACCATTATGTCACAGAAAACCGACGTAAATTAGCAGCTGGCTGCTGCGTTTAGTACGGTGATTGAGATATCCGGAGGCCCAAATCCCCTCCCCTTCTTAATCCCTTAATTATCCTTTTCCATTCATTATGGGCGGTGGAGATCATTTACTATCATTTACCATCAGGTGACCCACTTGCACGTTTGCTGGCCTATGCTATAAAAAACCTCATTTACTTCGATCATAAATACTCTCATTCAAATATAAAGAGATTATGGTATGACACAAAAGATAATTTAACAGAAAACTCTTGTATACATGGCCACGTCATACAATTTGAAAAAAGAATCTGATAACGCGGACTCGTAAATAACGGTGTTCCGTTATTTTCCCTCCATTTAAATTGGTTATGGTCATCGTTCTGGTGGATTTATTTTAATAGCTTGAATGATGAGACGAGCAGGTCGCTCGCTTGATGGTAAGGGCCATGCCTGACCGTATACAGAAGCAACGCCAAACAGAACTTTGAATTACAAAGCACTGCATGGCATTGGAATGCGCTAGTCACCCCGAGACATAATTTGTTAAGCCTCATAATGTCTAGTAATTTCACTAGCTTCAATGTCTTTCAAACCGAAACACAACAGTGTTTACACGTTGTTGCTTGGTGGCAGAAATAGACAAAGCGGTAGTGCCAAGCCAGACGTCCGCTCGCATACGAGAAACCTACCAACAAGAAGAAAATAAACGAAGAATTAAAAAAATACACTCCTTTTCTTGCCAACCCTAAATAAATTCCAGCTTAAATTAAAGTACTTAATTAAAAGCCCCGTCTTTTACGTAAAGTAATTCTTGGCATGTTCCTAAAAAGTTTTCTATTAGACGGAGACTTAAGATTTTCATTCGTTTACCCTTTAAAGAACGTTGTATTAAAAGCTATAAAGTTAACTTTTAACAATATATCATAAAATGTCTGTCTGTTTGAATTAAGCTTTATTTCTTTACTAGATTTTGCTACTAGACTGCCTCGGTGGCGCAGTTGTAATGTGTACGCGTTACGATTGAGGTCAGCGCTGAGGTCACGGGTTCGATTCCCGGGTCGGGAAAGTGGTATTGGGTTTTTCTATTACGAAAATGCTCAGTATCAGCCGGGAGTCTGGAATTTGTGCCCGGTATGGCGATAGGCTCGCCCCCTATCACATTAGGGACGGAAATACGCTCAGCGAAATGTGGGTGTACTGGTTACACCTCTGCCTACCCTTTCGGGGATTACAGGCGTGAGTGCGTATGTATGTAGATTTTGCTAGATTTTATATAACACTAGTTTCTGCTAGCGGCTCCGCCCGCGTGAATAGCCTTTTCCGGGATAAAAAGTAGCCTATAACTGTCTCCAGGGTCCCATCTATCGCTGGACCAAAATTCATCAAAATCGGTTAGGCGATTTAGGCGTGAAACCGTAACAAACTCACTTTCACATTTAAAATATTAGTTAGGACTAGCCATGTACCCGCTGAGATTTCCCATCGGCTACATCTCAAGAACCATCTGAATTTTCTCAAATGTCAGAGGTTTTTTGTAGCCTGCTAGTCCAATTAGCCCTTATTACCCAAAACGTATGTTACATTAGACACTTACATTCAAAGTTGTTTAGAAATCTAAATACCAACATCCACGTTAGTAACTTAAAAAATGGCGCACTTCCAACACAAACTTTTGTCACTTATTATATACCCTAGGGGATGAATTTAAAAATATTTTGTTTGTACTTACGTTATGTCACTTCTGTACAAAGTTTCATGCTTCTAGATAGCCCAGATTAAGCGGCTCGTTGTCTTTTAGTCAGTTTTGCCGTGTTTGTTATTCTGATTATTAAAGTTAATATTTTTGGCTATTCCCTAACCCTCCCGTGTAATAAAAACTGCTCAGTTTCGCCAAAATAAAATAAATTACATACATACGCTTATAAAACTCTTTATCACATCTATCAGTACAATAAAATACGAAACCTTAACAATATGTACGAAATGGTATTTTTTTGTTCATTATAAATTACTGCCGCCGCTTATGGTCGAAAAACCGGCGAGTTTATCAAACAACGGACCGTTTAATGAGCCAGAAAACGTATTGTACAGAAAACGTTATTTCTTTGTCATAATAAAAATGTAAAAATGCTGTTAGTTAAATGAATCGGTACGTACGCGGTCGTAAAAAGGTTTTTCGGTCCTACGAGCCGGATTCAGGCAATATTGTCGGGGGTCAAATAAAAACATATTTATTCGAACTCTGTTAGACCACCGAAGCAAGGCTGGGCATTTGCAAGTTCCTTTGTTAAGTTTAACACGTAGTAAATGTAGTATTTACCTTATTTTCTTACACAAACTGCTCCATTCGTCAATTAATTTCTGTGATCTTTTAAGTACAATCAATATTAACATTAAGCCTCGATGTAGACTTCCTAAACATTTGCTCTAAGCATTTGTAGAGGAACGGGTGATATATGTTCCTCCAGCGAAGGGGAGATCTTCAGTCAGGCAGATGTTGTACCTGACCGGCCGCGGCCCTCCAATGGCTGTTTTTTTTTTTTTTTTGGGATGTACGCTTGCTGATAGCCTGACACATGGGTCGGCTTTGGTCAGCGACACCGGACTTTCGGGCGAATGCTTGTAGGCACTCCAGCCCTAAAATTTAAGTGACCTTCGCTGAGGGCATCCCCCCTAATGGGGGATACGGACCTCGGCTCCGGACGGCCACTGGAGGAGGGCAAGGGACATTTGCGATTGGTGGTTTAGGGGAATTTATAATCTACTTATAATCTAATTTTGTACTTCATCGGAACGCGGGCCGGTCGAAGGGTCGGGGGTGCTTCGGGGAGCGCGGCGAGGTCCTCTTCGGCGAGGACGGAATGACGGTCTTGTGGAGTGTGCTTTAAATGTGTCTTCCTCTATATCTCGGATGGCCAGAGTGGTCGCATCGTCGGGATCGGCGAGGACGGAACGCGGTCTTCTCCTCTTTGCGCGATCAAAGGGAGTATATATCGACGCTCTACGAATGAGCGTGTTTGGATTGTGCGCGGCGCGATCGAAATAGCGTTTGCTAGCCACTTTCATGACTTGCCTGATGGTAGGCAGATTGGCATCTACGTGGAGATTGTGATTGCGCACAAACCACGGTGCCCCCAGGACTCTACGCAGAAAGCGATTCTGCAGAGTTTGCATACGCTTATAACGGACTTCGGGTACATGAGCGAACGCCGGCGATGCGTACGTCATAATCGGCCTAATACATGTTGTGTATATCCTAATCTTGTTACGGACGGACATTGGACTCTTTTTATTCAAGAGCCAATATAACTGACCCATCGCGAATGCGGCTCGCGCGCGTACCGCGTTTACGTGTGGCATGAAGGTCAACTTCTGGTCAAGGATCACTCCTAAATATTAGACGGTCTTGGTCCAGGGAATGACCACGCCGTGCATGGTGACATTCCGCGCTGGAACCGTGAGACGGGGATTTCTACAGAAGAGAATCGCGGCGCTTTTGGAAGGGTTGATTGTGATTCGCCACTTGCGGAACCATTCGCCGAGTTCATCGGCGGCGGCTTGCAAGAGGCGAATCACATCAGCCGGATTTCTACGAGAAGCGTAGATTGCGGTGTCGTCAGCAAAGAGTGCCAGATGGGCGTTCTTTGGACGCGGAATATCGGCTGTATACAGCGAAAAGAGATAAGGGGACAGGGTGGAGCCTTGCGGGACTCCAGCCGTTATTGTGTGTCGGGAAGAGAGAGTTCCCTCCACACGATATCGAAAAGAAATGGCTGATGTTCGGAACTTGTATATATACTAACCGTCGCGCAAACTTTGCTAGCGCGATTCGGGATCGGTTAACATTGCATGTGCGGTGCGCGCTGTGTACCGCCACACATTTATAATAAGACGTCTTATTACAATCTTATTGTTCGCATGTGCCGGCTTTACAACGAAATCTCTATATTCTAAAAAAAAAAAAAAAAAAAACTGGCGCCGCTGCCGCTGCCAAAAGCTTGTCACGCTATCCGAAATCGCTGGGGGTATGGGATCGAGACCGATACCAATCGATGCAGAATAGTGTGGGGAAGAAAGTAAGATATGTCTCATATTCGTCGGATTTTTTATTTTTTATTTATGTTTTGTGGAAAAACATGGGCAAAGCCCCTAGTAAGTATAAAATGAACTGAGCTGGATATTTTTGATAGAAGACTGGACTCGTACAAAAGGAATGCTTTCAAATGCCTCAAGAATAGTGAGGGTAGTTAAATATATCGATAAACTTTATTTTTATTATTATTAATTTATTTAAAATGGTGTAACTTAACAAGTACGTATGTGTCACTTAATCTAGTAATGATGTAAACATTTCCGATTGAATTTTGATTAGATTTAAAAAGCAGACTAAGACTAACCAGACTATTAAGTAACTTAGTATTAGTATTGTCAAAACCTGTTATTTGTATCTTAATAAATAAATAAAAAAGAACCACGTGACCATCATGATTACGTTGAAAATGGAAACAGTGGAGTTTCCTTTAGTGTTCACGATCACCGCTACAAACGAAGTAGTTATTATGGTAAAGAAGAGAATATTATTCACTTTTTAACTAACAAAAATAACTGTGGTGGCTCGCAAGTCGCAACTCAGCGCGGAGCTCTATTGTATGTTTAACCACGCATAGCTTTTGTCAGAGTGATCCGATTTTGCCAACTCTTTCGGCATTCAGTAGGGTACGGCTTAAACTTTGGCATTTGTTAATTTATTATGATGATAAACTTACTAAAAAGTTATGAAAAGAAGTTAATTAAAAATGGAGAATATATAACGCCGACTATGGCAGTCATCTAGAAGCAGATGAGTGGCACATATATTATCACAATTAAATTGTTAATATAGTATTTAGTTCCTTACTATTGCGTTTTGGGAGCCAAAGTCTTTTATTACACAAATTATAACCTAGATCCGTCCCAGACCGTTTTTGTGTAAGTTATTCCCATATGAGGTCGGACTGTTATTTTATTGTAATAAATTTTCAGACGGTGTGAAGTCTGCGCGTTGGTTACTTTTTCATAAACGTATACCGCATTTTTATTTCAGATTTTATAAAATTAATTCTAAAGCCCTGTTTAACAATTGCTATTAAGTAACCGCAAGATAACGCATAAGATAATCAATTTAGGAAGTAGTCAGTTTTCTTATGCTCCTCTATACTCTCTGCGAGGGACCTACTCGTCTCGTCATTCAGACGAATACAAGCATTTTTTTCCACATAGTGTTATTCTTTTTTTTACAGCATAGGCAGGCAAACGAGCAAGTGGGTCACCTGATGGTAAACGATCTTCACCGCTTCTTGTACACTCACAATACATAAAAATATGGGTGCGTTGCAGACCTTAAAGGAATGGGGTAATTAAGGGATTGGGAAGGGGAGGGGAATTTGGGCCTCAGAATATCTCACTCACCGTACGAAACGCAGCAGCAAGCTGCTACTTAGCGTCGTTTTCTGTGAGACTGTGGTAACGACCCGGACGAGCCGGCCCATTCATGCTGTAGACAAAAGAGTCTACAGCATGGCTCTACCATTCTTAACACATTAAAATATAGCAGCAACAACTAACCTTATTTGGGTGAAATCGGAGATGAAAAACTTAAACTTCGTAATTTATGCACAGATTCTTCCATTAACAAAAGTAAAAAAATATTTTTTAAGAATAAAAAACCGACAAAAAATACACTTTTGTCTACAGCGTGGCTCTACCACTCATAAAACTCATGTTCATCAAATGACTTTACTCCTCAATTTCTTTTCATACTTCCGTGTTGGCACATGGTAAATGTAATACAAACTACATTACTTATTTCAACAGGCTATTTACAGAGGTAGTCAATCACACTGTCGTGTAGGCAGTACTAATATTTGCGCTGTTCCTTCAGAAAAATGTAATTTATATGAACACAGCCTGAGGCAAACGCCCTTTTGTTTCGTTTTACTGGCGGCGAACAAATTAATAGAACAATCTTTTTTTTATTAGCTTGAGTGACGAAACTAGCAGGTCGCACGCCTGCCCATAAACAGAAGCAACACCATACAGAACTTGAAATTACATAGCACTGCATGGTATTGGACTGCGCTCGTCACCCAGAGACAAGATGTTAAATATCATAATGTCCAGTAATTTCACTGGCTTCAATGTCCTTCAAACCGAAACACAACAGTGCGTACACACTGCTGTTTGGCGGAAGAAATAGACAAAGCGGTGGTACCAACCCAGACATCCTCTCGCATACGAAATACCTACTTTGTAAAAATGTATTTAATTAAATACCTACACTTTTATAAGTAACGTTATGTTTTATAGCAGAGTGGTAGAGCCACGCTGTAGATAGTTTTATCCACAGCATGAATGGGCCGGCTTGATTGGTTTGATGCTTGACTGTCGAACCGACGTAAAGTAGCGACTTGCTGCGTTTGTAACAGTGAAGGAGATATCCGGAGGCCTGAATCCTCTCTAATCCCTTCATTTTTCATTTCTTTACGGTCGGCAACGCGTCCGGGATACTGGCATTGTGGGCGTTCATGGGCGGCGGTGATCACTTACCATTTGATGACCCACTTGCTCGTTTGCCAGCCTATGTTATAAAAAAAGAATACAATCGAACGATAATGATAATGCCTGTAAACACCACAATGCCTGAATAATCATGGGCACGTTGTCGAACTTGAAAAATAGGGGTAAGGGATTGGGGAAGGGGATTTGAGACTCCGGATAACTCACTCACTATACGAAACGCAACAGCAAGCTGCTACTTTAGACAAGTTTTCTGTGAGACAGTGGTAACAACCCTGTCGAGCCGGCTCATTTATACTGTAGACAAAGCTGTCTACAGCGTTGCTCTATACATACAGCTTGTTTATATTAGTAACACTGTAATAATACAACTCCATTCTCTGACAAAAAACATCAATTCTGAATGTGCAAAACCTTTTCGCAAGGGAAATCTTTAAATATCCCATGCATTTGGAATGACATCTGCAGTCGCTGCACAAAGCATTTCAAATGGTTTGTGACATCTCTCTCAGCGAGGACTTTCTACTATTCATTGTAGAGTGCATCTTTTGTGAGGTAGACAATAGGTTGTTTTATAATTTGTTTTATTTAAGACTAGCTTTTGCTCGCGGTACCGCCCGCGTGAATAGACTTTTTCGAAATAAAACGTAGCCTATAACCGTCTCCAGGGTCCCTTCTATTTCTACATCAAAATTCATCAAAATCGGTTCAGTATTTTAGGCGTGAAAGCGTAACAAACAAATAGAGTAAAAAAAAAACATAAAAAGTATCCTATATTACTTCTTATACCTCCAAGAATATACACATAGTTTCATGATGATCGGTTAAGTAGTTTTCGCGTGAAAGCGTACAAACAAACTTACATTCACATTTATAATATTAGTATGATAACATAACGTTTAACAAAACTTAGAAACCGACTTAAATATTTAGTGGTAGTTACAGCAATATCATGTAAATTCCAATACAATAACACATCGCGACGAGTGTACTGTTGTCCGTTGAGGAGTCTTATTTTTTTACTCTGTAGCCCGTGATCAGCTCTTTACCAAATTTATCTGGGACCACATCGCAGTTAAACTCTATTGAGTGATTTTTTTTCCAACAAAATCGGTCCACTATTAATAATCGATGTACATACAGAAAAAACAATAAAAACGCGCCTTATTGAGAAATTCCTCCTTTTTTGAAGTCAGTTAAAAAGAAACGGTAAATAAGCTAGTTGGTGATGAGATAGTGAGTGGTCTAATGGACATCCAAGATACCATTAGAATCAAGGACGCGTTCATATCTATCAGCCTAAATTCATCCACTGCTGGATATAGGCCTTTCTAAGTTCGCCACCATTGACAGTCCTAAGCCTTTTTTATCTACTCGCAACTAAATAAATAACACTCAACAGTCACACACATAGCCCTGACCCCACAATAAGATACGAGTCTTGTGTCGTGGGTATCAGGAACTAAGGAGAGTTACGGTCTCACAACACCCAGACCCGAAACAAATATTTGTGGATTACTCACGTTTCACTGTTGGCTACTCGCCCACTGCGCCACGAAGTCTGTCAAATGTACCGTCAAATCATGATGGGAAGGCGGACTCTGACATTTATCCGGGATATTGCCAGGCAGAAAGGTATTGGCGACGTAACTATGTGACGCAATTTTTTAAATGTCATATGGATCAACTCTCTTATTCTTCCACTTGCCCTTATCCCACTCGCAGTGGGGTAGTAGTTTTTACGACCGGCCGCTTGCCTGACGTCAACCCCTCTGGAGAAATATCCTTCACCGTTCGAAACGCATCAACAAGCTGACAATAGGGTAGTTGTTTTTTTTTATTATTTAAATCAATAAGTTACGTTACTCAAAACCTATTGCAGAAAGAATTTTATAAATCTGACCAAAAATAAATAAGTTAGAAGCCATTCATATCCTGTAGAAGGGGTAATTGTCAAATGACAGACGACGCAACCTTTGACGTCACTGTGTAAAATGTTCATTATGGTGCACGCGTGCAAGCGAGATAGTGAGATATCCCTACTACACCCACTTTTCATACCAACATTTAAAGTCATAACTGCGGGCACATTTCTGATATTCTCTTTCTGATCATATCTGATGAATTTTGATTGTGTTTTTAATAAAAGGGTTTCTTTTGCGTATCATTTTCTGTTGCTTATAAAATAATGTATAAAATTCAATATGGAAACTACTCTGTTCACGTGGATATTCTGTGAGACAGTGGTAATAAGCCGCTCGAGCTGTCCCATGCATGCTGTAAGCTAAAGTGACTCTTGCGTAGCTGTATCCTTTAGAACTTCATGACGGTAACAATATTTGTTCTTACTGAAGGTGTTTCAAAATAACATGCCTTTGAATTAAATAGATCCTAACCAAATACTTTAATACTACTAGACGAGCTGCGTGGTACATAAGAATTGCGCCACTAAGTTACGGTTAAGTTCTAAGCAGCCCGTCTAGTAGTATACATTAAAGTCTTTGATCCTAACGCATAAATACGTAATCCTCTAGCATTAGGCGCTATTATTTTAATATGTAAAGTCACGCTACGTAATTTAATTAAGCCAAGTACATTGAACGTTTCGTACTATCATTTGGCAGGCGGGGTGGCGACCCCAGGGCGTAGCTTCTCGCGCTAATGATGCTGCTCCCCGTCATTAGCCTATGGTATTTGGAGCTACGCTATTAGCGCAATGGTTATCCCGCCATCAGTCGGCTGCCATGGCGTCGTCCGTTAACCAGCAGGGTGCACCACGTGCAGGTGAAGTTGACTTGGATCCTGAAGGTGGTGGTAAGACCCCTTAAACCCCGCAACGGCACGGGCAAGCGCAACAGAGGACGTCCACCTACAAGATGTACCGACGACCTGACAAGGGTTGCAGGAAGCCGATGGATGCAGGCGCTTCCAACAGCGAGGCCTGGAAGGCATTAAGGGAGGCCTATGTTCAGCAGTGGACGTCTTGTGGCTGATGATGATTGAACGTTTAAATGAATTTTTTATCTCAGCCTGTTGTCGTCCACTGTTGGACGTAAGCCTCCCCAAGTAAGCGCCAACCATCCCGGTCTTGAGCAGCCCGCATCCACCCGCTACCCGCCATCTTTTTCAAGTCGTCGGTCCACCGTGCAGCAGGGCGTCCTACACTACTTTTACCTAACCATGGTCTCCACTCCAGCACATGTCTGCTCCACCGACCATCTGTCCGTCTGCAGACATGACCGGCCCACTTCCACTTCAGCGTGCTAATTTTGCGAGCAATATCGATGACCTTAGTTCTCTGGCGGATGACTTCATTCCGAATTCTATCCACCAGAGAAAATCCAAGCATTGCTCGCTCCATAGCACGCTGAGCTACTTTGAACTTGTAGACAGTGTCCACGTTTCAGCTCCGTAGGTCATTACGGGTAGGACACACTGGTTAAAAACTCTCGTTTTTAAACATTGAGGGATCGACGACTCGAAAATGTTACGTAGCTTCCCGAATGCTGCCCAGCCCAACCGAATTCTTCTATCCGCCTCCTTTTCGAAGTTGTGCCTGCCCAGTTAGATAATTTGGGCAAGGCAAACGTATTCTTGAACAACTTCGAGAGTGGCATCACCCACGACTACAGGTCTTGGGAGAATGTGACGGTTAAACATAACCTTAGTTTTATCGAGATTCATCCCGAGACCTATTCGTCTTGAAGAATGGTTAAGGCTGTTCAGCATTCCTTCCAAATCCTGCAGAGATTCTGCCATGACGACAATATCATCCGCAAATCGCAGGTGAGAGATGTACTGGCCGTTGAGGTTGATGTCCCGTCCTTTCCAATCAAGTGTCTTAAAAGCGTCCTCCAACGCGGTAGTAAACAGTTTCGGAGATATTACATCTCCCTGTCTTACCCCACGACGCAGTTGGATTGGCTTTGTGCTATGTTCCTGTACTTGGACGGTCATTGATGCGGCTTCATACAAACATCTCATCACCTGGACATCTGTCGCCAGTGAGGCATCTCTGCATGGACTGCAGAACAGCCCAGGTTTCGACGGTGTCAAAGGCTTTTTCGTAGTCCACATACGCTAGGCATAGAGGCTCATTATACTCTTCGGTCTTCTGAATAATTTGCCTTAGTGTGTGTATGTGGTCTACAGTAGCAAAGCCCCTCCGGAACCCAGCCTGCTCCGGCGGTTGGAAGTCATCGAACTTTTGGGCAAGACGATTCGAGATAACCCTCGAGAACAGCTTATAAACATGGCTCAAGAGTGATATGGGCGGTAGTTCTTCAACTGGGTGTTATCTCCCTTTTTGAAGAACAAAACCACCACACTCTTGCTCCATGCCTCCGGTGTTATGCCAGTATAGATGACAGAGTTAAAGAGCTTAACAAGCTCTGTCAAGACAGGCGTACCCCCTGCCTTGAGTAGCTCTGTTGTAACTCCGTCATCTCCCGGAGCTTTGTTGTTGTGGAGCTGTCCGAGGGCTATTCTAATCTCACCCACGTCGATGTCGGGAAGCTCGTCTGTGTAGTGGCGAGTTAGTCTGGCTCGCGGATCACTCGCATTGTGGGCCTCAGCGGGAGGACTTGCTTTTTGAGCAAATAAGAGCGTAATACTTTTCGACCTCTGCGAGTATCTCTGGCATTGAGGTGACGGTGGTGTCCTGTGGTGTTCTGAGCTTTGTCAGGTTACAACTGGAGGTGTGTGGCTTGGCGAATACCCTAGTGCCTTTATTAAGCGTAATGGCATTTTCAATATCTAGGGTATTTGATCGTCTAATATCGCGCCGTATTAGCCTCTTTACCTCCTTTTTAAGTACCTGACGCTCAGATGGATATTTACAAGTTCTCGTCTTTTCCTTAACAGTTCCAGAGTCTCGCTTGAGAGTTTCGACTTGCGTCCATTGCTCTTTGGTCGAAAGTATTTGTAGCCCACCTCGCGGATAGTCCGCACCAGACTGTTGGTGGCGTCATCAACATCCGCCGTGGTTTCCAATACGGCGAAACGGTTCTGTAGCTCCAACTAGAAAGCTTCACATCCGATTTCGGCTTGGGGCAGAGTTGTTCGGAGAGTCGACCCCATTAACTGCGCACGTTCAATTTTAACGTTTATATTCAGAGTGCCTCTTACCAATCGGTGATCACTGCCGGTATTGACCCTATTGATCACAGAGACATCTCTGACTACTTGGCGCTTATCGGTGATAATGAAGTCGATCTCATTCCGAGTCAAATTGTCAGGGCTTCGCCAGGTCCACTTCCTTTGGGGCCTCTTCTGGAAGAAAGAATTCATCAGGAAAAGTCCTTAGGCCTCGAGGAAGTTGACTATCATTTGCCCCCTGTGATTTCTGCACCCATAGCCGAACGGTCCTACCCTCAATTCGCCGTATCCTTGTACACCCACTTTGGCATTGAAGTCACCCATAACAACGTTGTAGGAAGTCTGGGTACGAGACATAGCTTTCACTATATCTTCGTACATGGCCTCGACTTCGTCGTCAGGGTGTGCAGACGTCGGGGCGTACATACGTAAATTAATTTAGCAATAGTTAAGTAGTTGTAAAATCGTAGTCCCAGAGTATATGTGCTGTGTATTACCTAGCTACGTGTGAATGAATTTCAATATGTTATATCTAAGGGTATGTTGTTTAGTGTTTTGTGTGACTACTGTAGGTTCAAATTCCAGTTAGGGAATGACAATTAATTAAAAAAACCTGCGAACGAGTAAACAATCAGCTTTCAAACAAAAAACCCATTGAATTCAGTCCACTCGTTTATGAGTTACACGTACACAGACATACACATACACTCAGACGCAGCGAGAGAAATCACTTTTTTACTAACCCCTTTTGTTGTCGGGGGTTAAACAGTGCAACTATAATTAGAATGTGTGGCTCGATTTTTTTTTAGTAGTAAGCTGGTAATTATTCTCCCACCTGCCCTTATCCCACTCGCAGTGGGGTCGGCGCAACATGCTTTTTAACACATGTTACAGAAATATTTAGCTTGTAGTTTTTACGACCGGCCGCCTGCCTGACGTGAACCCCTCTGGGGAGAAAACATCCAGACCCGAAACAAATATTTGTGAATCACAAACATTTGTCTCGGTACGGAAGTCGAAGCCGCGCCTCTTGCGTCACGGCCGGCTACTCGCACACTGCGCCATGTAGTAAGCTGGTGATTAATGTAGTTAAATTAATTTGTATGAGTGGTAGAGCCACGCTGTAGACACTTGTCTACAGCATGTATGGGCCGGCTCGTCCGGGTCATTACCACTGTCTCACAGAAAACCGGCGTAAAGTAGCAGCTTGCTGCTGCGTTTCGTACGGTGAGTGAGGTATCCGGAGGCCCAAATTCCCCTCCCCTTCCCAATCCCTTACTTATCCCTTTCCTAAGGCCGGCAACGCGCCCATGTTTATTTTAGTATTGTGGGCGTATATGGGCGGTGGAGATCACTTACCATCAGGTGACCCACTTGCTCGTTTGCCGGCCTATACTATAAAAAAAAAAAAAAAAGATTCCAGAAAATTTATTTGAATGTTCAATTAAATTAATGGTAATGTTAATAAGTTAGTTATTGTGTCATTTACGACAATACAAAACGCAGCAAATTTCGTATCAATGCCGTTAAAAGTAACAACTACCCTCACGGAATAGAAGAGCCGTTTGAAAACTTCAACCGTATGAACAATGCATTTAAATGTACCCATCAGCCTCGACCGGGTGTGCGAATTAGTAGAGTCCTTTGAACGTGCCTTGGTTTTCTTTATTTTTTATTTTAGTTCAAGATTATCATTATAAATATTTTTATGAATGACCTTTTTATTTCAAATATAAATTTAATGTTAGGCACATATTTAGGTAATGGAGTACATTATGCACGTGCCTTTATTCTCTTTATATAACATTTTATTCAAGATTCTTATTTTAAAATATTTCTATGAATGATCTTTTACAAAATATACATTAAAAATTATTTGCTTATGTTAATTGAATACATTTTGAACGTGACTTGTTTTTCTTTAATTAAATTTTTATCATATATTTTTAATTTAAAATATATTTTGAGTACATTACATTTAAAATGAAACCTAATTATGATGCGTTGGAAAATGATTGTATTTCTACATTTTGAACCGACTTAAAAAAATAAGGAGGTTCTCAATTCGGCGCGTATAATTTTTTTGCTTTTCAGTGTATGTACGTCGATTTCTCCGCCAATTGTGGATCGATTTTGTTGGAAAAAAAAAACAAAATTTAGCTGCGATGTGGTCCCATATACATTTGGTTAAGATCTGATGATGGAGTACGGAATAATGAATTCGGTTAATAAAAAGAAACTCCTCAACGAACAACAGTACACACGTCGCGATTGTGTTTTTGTAACCAATACATGCCATGCCTGTAGCCACTAAAATAGAAAAAGTAAAATACGTTATTATAACAAAACTTAAAAACTGACTTCAAAAACTATTAGTATATGTTATTGAAGTCAAAAAGTCAAAAATATCAAGGTCCCTTTGGAGTCGGTGCAATTTCCTTTGATCGGCAGCGACACAGGCATCGACTCCAAAGAGAGCAAGAATCATTTTTGACTTTTCAGTGTTATTTAGACCAAGAATGAATGTTAATTTTCAGACCATGCTATCTAATCTTCGGAAACCTAACAATTTATATATCTAGTCGATATTTTCTCTCGTACAAATTGATTAATTCAATATGGACTTACCCCATTTTTCCAGGCAATATCTAGTCTGAAATATACGAAATAAGTAATAAGGTACGAATTGATTTGGTCAGTGATCGCATATAGTAGTAGATATAAAGTGTTTATGATTATTTATGTAACATTTTATGTGACGAGTTATAGTAGATTTTTTATCTTTTTATTGGCTTGAATGATGAGACGAGCAGGTCGCTCGCCAGATGGTCATGCGAGATGGTAATGACGCCTGCTCATAAACAGATGCAACGCCACACAGAACTTTGAATTACAAAACAGTACATGGCATTGGACTGCGCTCGTCAGACCGGCATAAATTGTTAAGTCTCATAATGCCCAGTAATTTCACTGGCTTCAATGTCCTTCAAACTGCAACACAACAGTACTTACACACTGTTGCTTGGTTATAAATAGACAAAGCGGTGGTACCATCCCAGACGGCTTCTCGCATACGAGATACCTACCACTTTGACTATATATATAATACTAATGAATGGAAAGTTTTGGACAGTTCATTTAGGATATTTAATGGCCATTTAGGATGTTAGAATATTTTTATACCACGCCCGTTACAAATGACGGTAGGCGCGGCAAAAACGTATTACAATTTATCTTCTTTACCAAAACACAGATTTAGCAAACGGCCATTTGTGATAATATATCAGAAGTCACGGAATGATGTCGCTTATTTATAATCTTTAGAGTTCCGTAGCAAAGCAAGAAACCTTGATATTTTGGCATGTTTTTTTATTAGACTGAATGATGTAACGAGCAAGTCGCTCGCCTGATACTAAGCTTCATGTCAGACTATAAATAACATCACACAGAATCTTGAATTACAAAGCATGACGCAGGACAGCGCTTACCACTCGAGACATAGGATGTGTATTCTCATAATGCTCAGTAATTTCATTGGCTAAAATGTCCTTCAAACCGAAATCTAGATTTATATTTTGAAGTCAGTTACAAAGTATCTTACTAACCGACTTCAATACAGAAGGAGGTTCCAATTCGGCGAGTTTTTTTTTATAATTTTTATAGTACATAGATTTCTGCGTTCATTGTGGACCGATTTTGTTGAAAAAAATCATTCGATAGAGTTTAGCTGCGATGTGGTTCCGTATAAATTTGCTTAAAATCTGATGACGGAGTACGGAGTAATAAATGAAACTCCTCAACGGACAATAGTACGCTCGATTGTGTTATTGTATTAGGACTTACATGCTATTGTTTCCACAAAAAAATGAAAAATCTTTTTTTAGTGGAGCCGTACTGTGTTCTATCACTGTAATTCGTATGGTACGCATGGCTATCGCGATGGCAATAAAATGATGTAACTTGAGATTCAATACTAGGTCTGTGCTGTATGCCCGTATGATTATACAGGCGTACCTCCTGTATTAAAGGGCACCATCAGCGCGGGTCTCTGGGCGTGTGCCCCGGTCGCTATAGATAAAAACAGAACAGGTTATGTAACTGCCAAGCACTTGACAACATTATGGATATGACAAGAAGGAAATCGATTTATATAAGTTTTTAAGTACATTTTGCATGGTAATAGAAAAAGTTTTGCTTTGATGGAAATTGTTTTTGTTTAAGTGCGTTAAGGTTTCTAAGGTTTCTTTTAAAACAATATCGGTTTGGTTGCTGTATACCAGAGGACTCGTCGTTAAAATAATCTGTTTATTGTGTTTAACATACGCTTTCACGCCTGTAATCCCCGAAGGGGTAGGCAGAGGTGTAACCAGTACACCCACATTTCGCCGATCGTATCTCCGTCCCACGATGTGATAGGATGTGATACGAGCCTATCGCCATACCGGGCACAAATTCCAGACTCCGGGCTGATACTGAACATTTCGTAATAGAAAAACCCAATACCACGTTACCCGACCCGGGGATCGAACCCGAGACCTCAGCGTTAGCATCAATCGTAACGCGTACGCATTACAACTGCGTCACCGAGGCAGTTATTGTGTTTAATAGATAAGTAATCTGTTTATTGTGTGGCCAAAAATATATAAGTTATGTGCCATAAGATTTTTAGACCTAAATAACCTTTCATAATATACGAGTGGTAGAGCCACGCTGTAGACTATTTTGTCTACAGCATGAATGGGCCGGCTCGTCCGGGTCGTTACCACTGTCTCACAGAAAACCGGCGTAAAGTAGCAGCTTGCTGCTGCGTTTCGTACGGTGAGTGAGATATCCGGAGGCCCAAATCTCCCTCCCCTTCCCAATCCCTTATTATCCCTTTCCTTTAATCGCCCATGATTCTTTTGTATTGTGGGCGTACATGGGCGGTGGAGATCGCTTACCATCAGGTGACCCACTTGCTCGTTTGCCGGCCTATACTATAAAAAAAAAAAAAAGAAAAAAAAAAAAAAATAACATAGCATAAGCTCATCCCTTATCCCCGAAGGGGTAGACAGAGATGCAACTAGGGCATCCACATTTCGCCGAGCTTATCTTCGTCCTATTATGTGGGCAAGTGTGGGTGACTTACCCAAACTTGCCCACATATCGCTATCGCTATACCGGGCACAAATTCCAATCCTGGGCAATTGTGTGATTTAGAAACGAAAACTAACACAAATTGGTGATCGCCCAACCTGGGAATTGAACCCAGCACGTCATGATTATCAGCTTTAGTACGCTGCAATTAGACCTTTAATGCCTAGATTTTGATAAGAATTTGAACAAACAGTCTCAATGTCACATCTATATAAAAACCCTTAAATGTGACTACATCTTTCTGTAAAACATTGTCTATACATCTTCTTTTATGTATCTTTTCACATATTGATCCAATTTTTAACTAAAATCATTTTTATCATGAACTAAGATTGTACACAGAAAATCTTTGTTTCTATATACACACATACATACATTCGCACTCACGCCTGTAATCCCCGAAGGGGTAGGCAGAGGTGTAACCAGTACACCCACATTTCGCCGAGCGTATTTCCGTCCCTTATGTGAGCCTCTCGCCATACCGGGCACAAATTCCAGACTCCGGGCTGATACTGAGCATTTCGTAATAGAAAAACCCAATACCACTTTACCCGACCCGGGGATCGAACCCGAGACCTCAGCGTTGACCTCAATCGTAACGTGTACGCATTACAACTGCGCCACCGAGGCAGTCTGAGAGTCACTACAGAGTGTATTTGGTTAATATTGATCCAATTTTAACCAAATACATTTTTATCTAGAACTAAGCCGGTATACAGAAAATCTTTGTTTCTATTGATATAAGTAATAAGATTTGTGTCCGTTCGTAACGAGGGGCACAGATGCTGGCAGTTCCAATTTTATTTGTATTGTTGTAGAGAAACACCTGATGCTCGAGATCATTCGATATTTATACGTCTCCTTCAGAAGAGTGTCTTTATTAAGTTATACAATCGAAATAATATAACTAGAATGATAACTCTCATATGATTCTGCCAAAAATACGGCTTCACTTAGTTACACATGCAAAACATGTTCCTTTTTGCGTCGGTAGTTAAAAAGATAAAACATGTCCAAAAATAATAGACATTAATAAACTTTTCAAATAAGAAATAAAAATACGTTTACCAACAAAATATCTCTGCAAAAGGGTTCGCTTGAAAAGCCGAGACTATTCCCGAGGGATGAATGACGTCACGTCGCCATTCCAGAGCATATTAATATTGGGACTAGGGACACATTAGGGCATGAATAATTTGGACAGAGTCGTTAGTTAGGGTCTATAATTGAAAACTTTAAACGGGACCTTTTCAGCTATTTGTCTTCTATTTAATGTTGGATAATAAAATGGTTAATTACGAACTATAAATGGTGTTTAGTTTAGCTTAAAATACAATTATGACATTCAAATTAATTGTGTTTCATTTTTGAGTTATCATATTCATCATCAGCGATAGCTCAGCTGGTAGTATTCGACACGAAAGTAGCAGGTTCGAAACCAACCCAAAGAGCATGCATTTTTAATTACGGCTTGCTTTAATGGTAAAGAAAACAACGTAATGAAACCTAGGTATTTTATGGAAATGTTTATTCATTTGTAGTTCAGAATAAAAGCCAAATGAAATGAATCAGTATTACTGAGTACAATGGTTGTTTACACGGCTGAATTATGAGTGAAGCAGGCCATTCGCCTGATGGTAAGCGCCATTTCCGTAAAAGCAACACCAACCAGAACTATCGTTATAGACACGCGGAGTTTTTTCATACATACATACGCACTCACGCCTGTAATCCCCGAAGGGGTAGGCAGAGGTGTAACTAGTACACCCACATTTCGCCGAGCATATCTCTGTCCCACGATGTGAAAGGGGGCGAGCTTATCGCCATACCGGGCACAAATTCCAGACTCCGGGTTGATACTGAGCATTATGTAATAGAAAAACCCAATACCACTTTACCCGACCCGGGGATCGAACCCGAGACCTCAGCGTTAGCTTAATCGTAACGCGTACGCATTACAACTGCGCCACCGAGGAGATTTTCACTATTAAAATATTCGTACTTTGAACAATGAAAATGAACAGAAATATGATATTTTTATTAATTATTTAATATGCCTTCAGCATAATAACTATTCAAGTTTTGGCTTTGTGTATTTTAGTAATTCAAGTTTCGTGACTCGTATAGCAATAATAAAACAAGTTTTAACAAAACAAAACTTCACAAAATTATACTGAATTCATTAAATTATCTCTTAATAGTTTGTAATTTTATTTGACAGGCAGCTGCACCAGCGCCGACTCCAAAAAGCTATATATAGATATTGTTTTTGAGTATTCAGTGTGATTTTTTGAGGTCGGTTTTTAAGTATTGTATTTTATATTTGTTATATATACAGCTATAGCATGTGTTAACGTATTCTCTTAATATTAGTATATTGAGGGGTCTGAGAAAGCAACGTCGGGTACACTGAAATAATAATGGTGCAAATAGTTGTGGAAGGGTAGTTAAATTGTATAAAAGAGATTGTCGCCATAACTGGAGGTCTTTTGCCCGCAGTCGGTCAGACAGTCTCCAGTTCATTAAGATCAGTGGTCAGTCGATAGTCCAAGTGTTCATTACGCGGTAGCTATGCTGGTTTACTATTCCCAGCATAGATACCGTTTCTACTATTTGGGTCTTGGATAGTTATCGCACTGCTGATGCTAGAAGTTACGTGATACGGGTATTATTTATACCAAACGACAATAACCAAAACTATGAGTTAAAGTGATTACTGTCATTTGGTATTAATAAAAGAATACCTGTTTCACGTAATTTCGAGCACATGTAAATTTCAATAAATAAATACATACACCCAACAGTCACACACATAGTCCTGACCCCACACTAGATAAGCCTGTATCGTGGGTATCAAGAACTACGAGGGACTTGCGGTCCCAGAACACCTAGACCCGATACAAATATTCGTGAATTAGACAAACATTTGTCTCGGTGCGGGAATCGAACCCACGGCCTCACGCTTCGCAACCGGCTACTCGCCCGCTGCGCCACGAGGGCTGTCATATCATAATATAATCTCTTGGCTGTTATCCATTGAATAGTTGAACTCAAAACGTACAGAAATATACTCACGTGTAGTAAATCAATATAAAAAACAAACGCACATCGGATGAGCATGTAATTCGCGACATAGCTCAAGTATTTGCATCGAAATTGCTTTCGTGACAACATTCGGCCACGCTACGTATCGATCGACGCTATACGATAATTAAATACATTCATTCATTCTTTGTATTTAAGTTATTAATATTGATTATTATTTTTGGGGTAAGTGTAAGATACACTCTGTAGGTCTAGTACAAGTTTTAATAGTTTTCTAAAACGATGAAAGTTTTTGTTTCGATTCGTCGAGTATCAGTAGCCACTAGTGGGAACTATGATTTATTAAAATTAATTATATGGTTAACTTTATTTCATATTAGTCTAATACGAAATTAGTTTTCAAGCGATTCTTTCCTTTATTACCGTATGAATTAATAGTTTGACACATCGACGTTAGTAATTTTATACGAATTCGAAAACACTGAACGTATTTGTAACTCGTACTAGGCCTACTGATGATAAGTGATCTCACCGCCCATGATCGCCCACGACACCAGCAGAATTATGGACATATTACCGATCTTATAGGAATAGGATAATTAAGGGATTGGGAAGGGGTGGAGGATTTGGGCCTCCGGATATCTCAATCACTATATGAAATGCAGCAGCAAGCCTCTAATTTACGTCGGTTTTCTGTGAGACAGTAGCAACCCGGCCAAACCAATCCATTCATGCTACAGACAAGATTACTATCAGCGTGTCTCTATCACTTAGATTTTTTTGTCTAAACGATACAAATTTAAACACACTAATTGCCCCAAGAAATGATTCTAAGTAATAAATAGTAAAGTCTACTAGGCAACTTTACATAACCATTTTGATATTTTAATAATATTCTCCTTAGACTGTTGGTGAAAAGCCCGGAGCGCTTTCTGAAGCTCGAATATTCATTATTATTCCAACCGAGAAGCCTTAAGCTTATGTACACACTACAATGTCATGTAAAACTTATACGAGCTTTAAGCTCAGTTTGTGGGTGTTTTCATCACGTACACTGTACTTGGTAGGCAGGGTTCATAGGAAATAATACTTTGAAATTATAGTTTACGAGTCCAGAACGCCTCGGTGGCGCAGTTGTAATGCGCATAGAATTACGATAGACTCCCCATTATGAAATGATGTGTCAGAAACAAAAACAGTGACTCATGGATGCACTAGTTGCATTACTGCTTATACCTTAGGTGGCATAAGTGTGAGGTCAATTATGTGTGTTAAAATAAAATTCTATTACAAACTGAAATTTATGTATCACATAAAACATCTACCGCTAAAATACTTTTCCTAGAAAAACAAACTATTAAATCACGTTAAATACGGCCGACGACTACTACGGTCGCTACGGGGATCGTAGCCCCTAGATTCAATTTATTTCTAAAAGGGGTCTAGTTTGTTTAAGTAATGGAAGAGATCTTGAGTAAAGATCATTTATAGGGAAACTTAAGTGGTATCATGACTTATGGAAACATTGGCAAAATAGTAATAATAATGACAGCCTCCGTGGCGTAGCGGGCGAGTAGCCGGCTGCGAAGTGAGAGGCCGTGGGTTCGATTCCCGCACCGAGACAAATATTTGTGTTATCCACAAAAATTTGGTTCGGGTCTGGGTGTTGTGGGACCGCAAGTCCCTCGTAGTTCCTGATACCCGCGATACAGGCTTACCTAGTGTGGGGTCAGGACTATGTGTGTGACTGTTGGGTGTATTTATTTATTTATATACTAGCCCTGTATTATACACGTCCAACAGCTGTGTCTCCTCTACTAAATGAGGGTGTTACGCCTTATTACACCGCGCTGACCTAATGCGGTTTGGTAGACTTCACATACCTTCGAAATTGTTATGAAGAACTTCTCAGGTATGCAGGTTTCCTCACGATGTTTCCTTCACGGTTAAAGCTAGCGATAATTAACGATACTTTGTCTATTTCTGCCGCCAAGCAACAGTGTGTAAGCGGTTTAATGTTTCGGTTGGAAGGACATTGAATCCAGTGAAATTACTGGGCATAATGAGACTTAACACCTTATGTCTCGAGATGACGAGCGCTAGGACTGGGTCCCATGCAGTGCTTGGTAATTCAAAGTTCTGTGTGGTGTTGCTCTCTTTATGGGCAGAGTTCTTTATCAGGCGAGCGACCTGCTCGTCTCGTCATTCAAGCTACTAAAAAAACTATATAATGTTTGAATTAGTTTTGCTCACGAATAATATGTAGTTATATAGCATATGTTTTATGAAACATATATTCATTAGCGAAACTCCAAGGGGTTTCGCTAAATATAATAGTGAAACTAAAAAATAAATCTGATCACCCGTTTTTGTGTGATACGCGTATTTTAATTAACTGACAGACAGTTCTGATTGTACTGTTTCATTATATTTATTTATAAGTTTGATTTTACAATTATCCTTATTCTGATATATATATATATGTTTCTATTCCCATAATCAAAAACAGGCATAATATTTCAACAATACAAAACAAAACAAGGGCATTATTACTATATTAAATATGTTAACAGAAATACACAGCTCCAAATTACCTTTTGAATAATACACAAATTTTGTATATTACACAGCCCAATTACAAACTACAAATATTAATTAATTTATGAATAATTAACAGAACACTTAGTCAGCTAGGCCTGATTACTACGCAGTGGCTAATAAATTGTTCCTGAAAAGGTGACCTAATCAAGGTAGCAATCTTAAGTGCGTCTACATTTGTGACATTTTGATAAACTGAGACTTTGTGATCGTGTCAGATAAAGGCCTGTTTTATGGTTTTGTTTGAGCCACGCGACTGAGTCGGGGTGACTGCGATGCGTGTTGCGATTCTGGTGATAGCGACAAGTACGCTCTGTATTTGAAACAAGTGTAACGTTGTATACATATACTACACTTAATTGGTTGGTACACCACAGTGAAGTTAACGTTGGTTGTGATGTGCCAATCGTACATCGGTCTGAAGCTAGTAGCTTATCGCTATTGGCTGTGCATTTCCCACCGCTAAAACTTCCACCCGTCTCTCTGACGATCTGATAAAAGGAGCGTGCAGAATCGCTCGGCCTTTTTCGCTTCTGTGCCGTCGTTCTTATCTGGGCCACACTACTAAGTGTGTCCACATTCCCGCTAGGGTGAGTTACTAAAATTAACTAACTAACTAACCGCTGCCCATATTATTCCGTCGTGCCTGGGCTCGTGTGCTAACATGAACAAGCCTAGCTTGCATTCCGACGTCTTGGAACTCTGATTTCAGGATTAACGCGACGGCAGGAGGCTGACCACGTGTCGCTAAGACACAGTACCGACTGCCTCCACACTGCCCGACTTCACCCCGTGCGGAACTGCTACACCCAAAACCACCAAAGTTTTACGAGTGGTAGAGCCACGCTGTAGACAATTTTGTCTACAGCATGAATGGGCCGGCTCGTCCGGGTCGTTACCACTGTCTCACAGAAAACTGGCGTAAAGTAGCAGCTTGCTGCTGCGTTTAGTACGGTGAATGAGATATCCGGAGGCCCAAATCCCCCTCCCCTTCCCAATCCCTTATTATCCCTTTCCTTTAAGGTCGGCAACGCGCCCATATTTCTTTTGTATTGTGGGCGTACATGGGCGGTGGAGATCGCTTACCATCAGGTGACCCACTTGCTTCAACAATCACATAGACCTGATACACATTTGAATTTCCTGTTTCGTATCGGAAACAATAGCTTAGCCACATTTCATTCGCCAACACTATAACATATATCTATGAAGCACATGTTTGAGGGTGGATATTGAATCATCTGCCGTTTCTCTTCCATAGTGCGTAATTGTATGGTCATGAACCATTAAATTTTACATTAAAATTACCTATTACTGTTCTGACATTAAACAACTTTTATTTCTTTCTTTTTCGTAATTCACATAAATTAATTTGACGGGAGGCAGCGGCTTGGCTGTGCCTTGGCATTGCCAACGTCCATGATTGGCAGTGACAACAATGCTTACACACTGCTGCTTGGCGGCAGAAAACGACAAAGCGTTGGTACCAACCCAGACGACCTCTCGCATATGAGGGATCTGCCACCTTGTAGCATTTTATCTTTTAATGCAGTTTATGGAAGATAATGCTACTTTTATTGAATATTAATTATATTTACGGTTTTTTTGTGAAAGGAACGTTATACTGTATTGTCTGCAGCATGAATAAGCCGGCTTAACTGGGACGGTACACAGAAAATCGATGTGAAGTGGCAAGCTGTTGTACCGAGTACGCATTACAACTGCACAATAGGGTAGTTGACTAGATTTTTTTTATTATTTAAATCAATAAGTTACGTTACTCAAAATCTATCGCAGAAAGAATTTTATAAATCGGACCAAAAATAAATAAGATAGAAGCCATTGAAATCCTGTAGAAGGGGTAATTGTCAAATGACAGACGATGCAACCTTTGACGTCACTGTGTAAAATGTTCATTATAGTGCACGCGTGCAAGCGAGATAGTGAGCTATCCCTACTACGCACCCACTTTTCCTCATACCAACATTTAAAGTCATAACTGCGGGCACATTTCTGAACCAATTTTGATTGTGTTTTAACAAAAGGGTTTCTTTTACGTATCATTTTCTGTTGCTTATAAAATAATGTATAAAATTTAATATAGGAAACTACCCTATTGAGGGTGTCTGAGAAAATAACTTTGGATACATCTTCTTATATATAAAATTCTCGTGTCACAATGTTCGTTCCCATACTCCTCCGAAACGGCTGGACCGATTTGTATGAAATTTTGTGTGCATATCGGGTAGGTCTGAGAATCGGCCAACATCTACTTTTTATCCCCCTAAATGTTAAGGGTGGTCCACCCCTAATTTTTTTTTTGTTTTGGACAAAAAATTTGGTTTTATTTTTTTATGATACAGCATTAAAAATACATACAACCCTAAATTTACAACCCTTTACAATCAACCCCTATTTTTTAATAGCGACGTTAGTATTTTTGTCACGCGCGTTTCTCACCGGGACTCGCTTGATGCGCCCACTAGGCTACATTAATCCTGGAAATAAGCATTCACGCGGGCGGAGCCGCAGGCAACACCTAGTTATAAATAAATAAATAAATACACCCAACAGTCACACAGTCACACACATAGTCCTGACCCCACACTAGGTAAACCTGTATCGTGGGTATCAGGAACTACGAGGGACTTGCGGTCCCACAACACCCAGACCCGAAACAAATATTTGTGAATCAGACAAACATTTGTCTAGGTGCGGGAATCGAACCCACGACCTCACGCTTCGCAACCGGCTACTCGCCCGCTGCGCAACGGAGGCTGTCATTGTAATAATAGCTGTGCGGTACAGCGGTAGAAGGATGGACAAATCATATATAAGAGGTCGCCGCCATAACTGGGGGTCATTTGCCAGTTGCCAGTGCCTAGGGCTCAGTCGTAGTCTCTAGTTCTTAGTGATCAGTGCTCAGTCGATAGTCCAAGAGTTAATTACGCGGTAGCTCTGCCGGTTTACCTTTCAATCCTAGTTGTCTTAGTTATAATTAATTAGAGAACGATCTCTAGATAATCCTAACATGGGGTTGTGGTCTGTAAAGTAGTAAAATTGTAAAAGTGACTAGATAAACCATTAGTAGATTTGATAACCGTCGTTTTGTATTTTTAAAATAATACTCGTTTCATGTAACATCTAGAATCTCTCTATTCTAAAAAAAAGTAACTGGCGCCGCCGCCGCCGTCGCCGCTACCAAAAGCTTGTCACGCTATCTCCTGCGAAACCGCTGGGGGTATGGGGTCGAGACCAATACTAATCGATGCAGAATAATGTGGGGAAGAAAGTAAGATATGTCTCATATTCTTCGGACTTTAAGTTTTTTTTTATTTTATGTTTTGTGGAAAACCATGGGCAAAGCCCCTAGTATTATAAATATATCAAATTAATATAAGTCAGCCTAATACAAAATTATACCGTTGTCAATACACATCGATAAGTTTATATCAAACTGGTATTTCATAAATTATATGGTTATGTATAGGATAATATTGTGAAATAGGCCATTAACCTACTTTACATAAATCAGCTTGTTACCTAAGAACACTTAACTGCCATCAATTCTGCGGCCTATTTAGGCCACCCTTGTCACTTTATCTTGAAAAGGTTGCCAATAATTGACATCTGACAGAATTCCCTCGTTTCCGTGTCGAAAATTAACAATTAAGTTTGGCTTGTTTGAAAGACCTTTACTGCTGCAAAAATATTTACAGTTAATTTATTCTTTAAATGTCGCTTTACAATTATTTTAGCCCAATTTCAGTTCTTTCATTTATTCCCCGAACTGTTTTAAAATTCATCATTGCGATTGAAAGTTTGAGTTAATAATCAACATTTCACCTTGTTTAAAAGGTGCTTTTAATTCATTTGTTGAGCTTTGGAATAAAAGTACTTCATAAAAACTTTCATCTATTGTAAATTTTTTCGCAGGAATATTTGCTTACATACATACATACACACTTACGCCTGTAATCCCTGAAGGGGTAGGCACATGTGTAACCAGTACATCCATATATCGCCGAACGTATTTCCGTCACATGATGTGATAGGGGGCGATACCGGGCACAATTCCAGACTCCGGGCTGATACTGAGCATTTCGTAATAAAAAAACCTAATATCACTTACCCGAACCGGGGATCGAACCCGAGACCTTTACCATTATGTCTGTCTCAAAGGGTTTGTGTAAAGTGTTAAGTATCATTAAGGCAAATTAATTGCACTATTGAAATGGTGTTTGAACCTTGTGCCTCATGGTTTCACAACCCAGTAGAATAATGGGGCGATTCTCTAACCGATGAATAACCCAGTTAAAAACAAAAGAAGTTTTGTTTCATTTAAAAAACAATGTAATTCTAAAGGTCCTTTTATGTTTATACAATTGTTAAACACAAGTCGTCATTCATATGTCGCAACATTTACAATGGAGGGATTTGACGGGATTTCCTGTGGGATTACGTCGAACCTTACGAATCCCCTCTGAATAGCCTTTTTGCGAAATAAGTTTCTTTATGTTTTTCTTAGTGTATTTACTTCTATTTTTATATTACTTTTATAAACTAATTCTTGTAAGATTTATTTTTCTTTACCTGAAATAAAATGACTGTTTTTTACTAGGTGGTAGCTGTGCCGTGGCTATCGCACCATATCCCATGCGGCGGCTTGCGCGTTGGCGGGGTCCCCTCCATGGGATCTGGAGGCCGGAGTCCATGCGTCGATGTACGAGTGGCGCATGGAACTTCGGCTTCGAAGAGATCGACCCCACCCGGGGGAGATGCGATTGCGGAGATTCCACACTCGACAGTCCTTGCTTCAGGAGTGGAGGCAGCTGCTGGCCAATTCCTCGGCCGGCGTAAGGACTGTCGTGGCTGTTGTCCCAGTTCTAAATGATTGGGTCGACAGGCGGCACGGGTCACTGACCTTCCGGCTGGTGCAGGTCCTCTCGGGGCACGGTTGCTTCGGGAGGTACCTGTGCCGGATAGCCGGAAGAGAGCCGACACACCAGTGTCACCACTGCAGCTGCGACGAGGACACCGCGGCGCACACTCTGGAGGAGTGCCCCGCGTGGGCAGAGCAGCGTCGCGAACTCGTCGCAGAATTGGGGGACGACCTCTCGCTACCAGCTGTGGTTAAGGCCATGGTCGAGAACGAGAGGTCGTGGAACGCGATGACCGCCTTCTGCGAAACAGTCATGTCGCGGAAGGAGGTGGCGGAGCGTGAGCGGGAAATAACATCCCAGCTCGCTATCCGCCGCCGAAGGGTCACGCGCAGGAGGATGCGGGAGGCACTCCTACCCCCCTGACAGAGCTCTCGAGCGGAGCAAAAAGGTGGGTGGATAACTCCCCCAAACACCCACCGACCGGAGAGGCCCTGTACAAGGGCCGGCGCCGTCGGGGCCGCGGAAGAGTACAATAGCGTTCCCGCAGCCCCGACCGAACAAGCGTACCCGGAGGAACACCGTTGAGTTTTAGTCCGTGGGAGTCGGACATAACCGCCCCGACTGACCACGCGGTGGGGCGGTACCCATAAAGGGTTTCCCAACGTTAAAAAAAAAAAAAAAATTTTGTAGCCTGTCCGTCTAGGTTGATATTACGCTTTGTCTATTTCTGCTGCAATTAAGCAGCAATGGAAACAGTGTTGTGATTCAGTTTGAAGGACGTTGAAGCCGACACCGTCAAAAATTTATTATTTTTTATTCTCCCTATTTAGCTTTTTGTTGAGTCGGTTTTAATTTTGATAAAAAGTTTTTATTTTACTATTTTTAATAATAAGTGCCCTTAGGGATGGAATTTCTTCTTGAAATCAAAATAGAACAAATTTTAAGCTTTACTCTTTCGAATTAAAAAATAATCATCCAAATCGGTCTACATTTGGCGGAGTCATGTGTGGCTATACATAAAAAAACGCGTCGAATACGTCTCTTCAAAAAATACTCGACCCACGTAGCTTGTAACAATATACCTATTTTTATTATTCCCGCCTATGTCGTATGAGAAGATTTTCCGAACGAAATGGGGTTTAATTCAAGTTATAATTACAATTTCCAATATTTAAGGAGTGAAAGCTAAGCGGGGAGTGGTACTGTCGAGATGAAAGTCGCAGGTTCCAAACCAGCCTCAAGAGCCTACACCTTTGACTTTTTTAAGTTACATGTGCATTCGATATAAATTATTATCATTTGCTTTAACGGCGAAAGAACAATCGTGAGTAAACCTGCATACCTGAAAAGTTCTCCATAAGAATTTCGAAGATATGTGAAGTCTGCCTATCCGCATTAGGCCAGCGTGGTGGACTAAGACCTAACCCCTCTCATTCAGTAGAGGAGGCGCGTGCCCAGCTGTGGGATTTATAAAGGGCTAGTAATAATACTACTAAGCTGTCCCGCGCGGTTTCTCCTGCAACTACAGCAGCTCCACCTACCGGGTCCAATTGTGAATCTAAACCATCCAGGGCGCCACCCAAACGCATACAAAAAGAAATCATTCAAATCGGTCCAACCGTTTAGGAGGAGTTCAGTGACATACACACGTACAGTAGAATTATATATATATATATATTTAAATGTAAACAAACATTTACCACAACCTTCTAAAGCCTTGTAAATTAAGGTTTATAAGATCTCTTACCACTTAAATCATCTTGACATCTTAACTCCACATAATTCTACTAACACATAGGATTTGCAAATCCTTTGCTTACAGACACAGACCTACGAGTAAATTGATGCCGCAAGTATGGGTACCTATTTCGCGGTCACGAAATTCTGTACGGATATGTCTTTTTATTAGCTTTAGACGACGAAAGGTGGTAACGAGCGCAGTCCATTGCCATGCAATACCTACTTCATATTTAGAAGTTCTGATGGGTGTCGCTTCTGTTTATGGGCAGGCGTTCTGCTTACCATTAAGCAAGAGATCAGGAGGCCAATTCTCGTAATTTTAAATGTTCAAAATATCATTCCGATCTAGTCTCAGCGTCAAGAAAGTTGCAAATGGCATTCTCTTAAACCAATAATCAACGTCAAATGCACCTAGCATTAGCAGTAGCATTATACCGTTTTGACTTCAACTTTTATTCTACATTCAATCTCATTACGATCTATGTTCACATTTGTTCCCCTTCCCAATCCCTTAATTATACCTTTCCTTTAAGGTCGGCAACGCACCCATGATTCTTTTGGTATTGTGGACGTACATGGGCGGTGGTGTTCACATACCATCAGGTGACCCACTTGCTCGTTTGTCGGCCTATACAATAAAAAATAAAAAAAGTTCTTATTGTTCTTACTTACTGCCGGGTCACACTAACCCGTCCGGGTCGTTACCACTGTCTCATAAAAAACCGACGCAAAGTAGGGGCCTGCTCCTGCCTGTTGTCCAGTGAGTGAGATATCCGGAGGCCCAATTCCCCTTGCCCTTCCTAATCCCTTGATTATCCCTTCCCTTTAAGTTCGGCCACGCACCTTTGATTTTTCTGGTATTGTGGCGGTGAATATCACTTACCATGAGGTAAGCCACTTGCTCGTTTCCCAGCCTATGCTATAAAAAAGCAGGTAAAAAAATATAGCACGCAAAACTTTCCTAAATTTTTACATACTTCATCTATTTAAATCTACGTCTGCATCGTAACTAACTTATTGTTCATGGTATTAGTAAAATGACGCCCACCTTTACTCGGGATTAGCGTGTTTAAGTTTAAAGTTATAAACTTAACAAAGGAAGTTCAGACACTTCAGTGATTAGGTTTCAAACAGTTTGCGGTTGCGAGATGTTAATCATAAAGTTAACTTTGTACAAACTATTCTACCTTTATTCTTCTGTATTTATAGTAAATCTTTATATATATAATTGTACTGTACGTGTGTATGTCACTGAACTCCTTCTAAACGGCTGGACCGATTTGAATGTTTTTTTGTATGCGTTTGGGTGGCGCCCTGGATGGTTTAGATTCACAATTGGACCCGGTGGCACTGCTGTAATTGCGGGTGAAACCGCGCGTGACAGCTAGTTTATTTATATATTTGTAATATATTTATTTGCCTCAGTGGTGCAGTTATAATGCGTGCGTGGTACGACTGCTATGCTAAGGTCTCGGGTTCAATCCCCGGGTCGGGTAAAGTGATATTGAGATTTCTATCATTAAATTCTTAGTATCAGCACGGAGTCTAGAAATGTGCCCGATATGTCAATATAGGTTGGCCCCCTATTACATCATAGGATGGAAATAAGCTCGGAGAAATATAGTTGTACTAGTGATTTCTTAGGTTTACGCGAATATTACACATTGAAATAAAACTAGTTTATACGGATTTTATCGCGGTTTAATTTTTATTTTAGTCCCGACGTTTCGAAAGCTTTTCAGCCTTCGTGGTCACGAAAATAAAAATTAAACCGCGATAAAATCCGTATAAACTAGTTTTATTTCAATAGTTGTACTAGTTACACCTCTGCCTACCCCTTCGGGGAGTACAGGCGTGAGTGCGTATGTATGTATGTATTTTTATAGAAATTGTTAGACCATTTTTATGTGTGTTGGGCGGGTTAGAAATTTCTTTTGTTATAGTAGAGGCCAGAGGTCGAGCAAGTGGGTGTCCTGATGCTAAGAACCATGCGTTTTCGACCTCAAAGGAACGAACTGAGGATGGGGGGAATGGGCCGGCTTGACCAGGTTTTTACCATTGTCACAGAAAACTGACGTGAAATAGCAGATTGATGTTGCGTTTCGTACGGTGACTGAGGCATCCGGAGGCCTAAATCCCTTTTCCTTCCCCATCTCCTAATATAGCCTTCATTTACCAATAGGTCCATGCTTCTTCATGGTATAGGCCAGTATGAGCAAGTGGGTCACCTGATGGAACTCCACCGCCCATGTACGCCCACAATACCAAAAGGATCATGGGTGCGTTGCCGACCTTAAAGGAAAGGGATAATTAAAGAATTGCGAAGTGGAGGGGGTTTGGGCCTCCGGATATCTCACTCACCGTACGAAACGCAGCAGCAAGCTGCTACTTTACGCCGATTTTCTGGAGACAGTGGTAATGATCCGGACGAGGCGGCCCATATATGCTGTAGACAAAAGTGTCTACAGCCTGGCTCTACCACTTAAAAAACTATTGTGAATATTCATGGACGGTGGAGATCACTTACTACTAATACTCAAAGGTGACCCACTTGCTCGTTTGCCAGCCTCTGCTACATAAAAAAGTACTAAAATCACATACCTTTAGCTATAACGATGAAGGGTAAAAACCTAGCTTCTAACTCTGTACCCAACTAATCCAAACAACCCAAAATTATATCGTTCAGCAAATTGAATTTACCTCTCCACGCTAGTACCTAATTAGTTTTCTGAGGTATGTTTGACTATTTGCTCAACACTGAGGGGTGGGGCGATGTGTTCCCTGTAAACAAGGTCTTGTTTTCCAATTGTCTGAACGCGTGGGTCGATGGGAAACTGTATGGCGTTTATGGGAATAAACAATGAAAGAGTTTCATGTACAGTTTTTTAACTCGGACAAAAGAGGTGTGTTCGGTTGATCTCTTTGTTGTGTATACAATATGTAACAAAAAACCTGTTGGGCGTTTTAACTGTGATATCAGAATCGATTTTCAAACGTAATGAAGAAAATTTGACTATAAAAATAATCATAACTTATTTATTAAACTTGAATTAATTTATTGTTTTTTAACCGTATCTCGATTGATACCTCTGCTAGAGCGATGACTTGCGAGCCAGAGCGAGATAACATGTTGCAGTGTCCACGTACATCAAACGTTCCGCGCCCCGTTACCGTCAATAAACACAGAAATTCAGATGTAAATAACCTTTTTTTAATATATGTTAATTTTTTTGACGTTGGTTCTTGGTCTAAGAGAATGCCATTTACAACTTTCTTAACGCTGAGACTAGATCGGAATGATATTTTGAACATTTAAAATTACGAGAATTGGCATTCTGGTACATTGTGAGAGGTAACAGTATACTAGCAACACGCGATATGTTTCGAATGTACAAATATACACATTGGAAATACATTCCTATGGGACTATAGTTGGTTGTACCGACCTTTGTTAGAAACTTACAAACGATAAACATGTTTGCAAAACACATTGACGTTAAGGAAAACTTCCGAAGGTTGCGTCCGTGCCGTCATCACTGTCTGCCATTGTATGCCGAGGCGTAGGCGATGAAGAATACTTTAACCAAAGACATACGCACTCACACCTGTAATCCCCGAAAGGTTAGGCAGAGGTGTAACCAGTACACCCACATTTCGCCGAGCGTATCTCCGTCCCATGATGTGATAGGGGGCGAGCCTATCGCCATATCGGGCACAATTCCAGACTCCAGGTTGATACTAAGCATTTCATGATAGAAAAACCCAATACCACTTTACCCGACCCGGGGATCGAACTCGAGACCTCAGCGTTAGCCTCAATCGTAACGCGTACGCATTACAACTGCGCCACTGAGGCACTCATATTTTGACTAATCACGATAATTCGAACCTTCATTGAAATCTAACTACATCGTCGTAGCATCACAATTCTATTGGAGTGTGTTGCTAATTGTCAAAGCACTGTGTTCTAATCTAAACAGTGCATAATCAACGTCTGATTGAAGCTCGTTAACTATTCAGGATAGAATTGGTTCGCGTAGACTGTACATGATTGTGCTATGCATATTGACGTGTTCTAATTGTGTGCTCTCGAATCAAAATGTTTGAATTTCAATCATATTCTCCTGACAACGTGTTGATTAAAACTTTATAAGAAATATTAAACTGACTCAAGATAAAACAAGAAAAAATTGTAATTTTGAGCACCGAATTAATTTTTTTTTTTTTTGTTTTAGTTTAGGAAAGGGTTTTCGGGGATTACAGGCGTGAGTGCGTATGAAGTCAAAATATTTGACATGAATTTCAAGGAATTCGAGGGAATGTGCGAACACCAACGCCGAAACATGATAATTAGTAGAGCCACGCTGTAGACAGTTTCGACTAGAGCACTAATGAGCCGGCAAGACCGGGTCGTTACCACTGTCACAAAATACCGACGTAAAATAGCGGCTTGCTGCTGCGTTCGTACGGTGATATCTGGAGGCCCAAATCCCCCTCCCCTTCCCAATCTCTTTGATTATGCGTTTTCTTTAAGGTAGGAACCCGCCCATGATTCTTCTGGTAATGTAGGGATACATAGGCGGTGGAGATCACTTACCATCAGATGACCCACTTGTTTATTTTCCGGCCTATGTTATAAAAAACACACAAGTAGACACCGCAGACACCAAAACTTGTATGCATACATTTTATTTACAGCCTCGGTGGCGAAGCAGATGAGTTTGTTGTGGAACAATAGGCCTCGGGTTCGATCCCCACGCAGAGATAATTTTTTTTGATTCAAAAATATTTGTTTAGGTATTTTTATGACGAGGCATGTCGCTCGCCTAATGGTAAGCGCCACGCCTGCCCATAAATAGAAACAACACCACACAGAGTTTTGCATTACAACGCGCTAGATGGCATTGGACTGTCCTTGTCACCCCGAGACATAAGTTGTTGAGTCTCAAAATGCCCAATAATTTCACTGGCTTCAATATCCTTTAAACTGGAACACAACAGTGCTTACACACTGTTACTTGATGGCGGTCTGTGTGGAATAAATATTCATGCGGGTGGAGCCGCAAGTAAAGCTAGTGTCTTAATAAATCATATTTACGAAAGATTTATAAAACACAAAAACTGCGCGAATACGCGAAATACGGGCAGAATAATAATGAATACGTTACAGAAATACGTGATTTTTTTTCTCTAATAAAATATTCATACTTTGAACAATGAAAATGAACAGAAATATGATATTTTCATGAATACTTTAATATGCCTACATTATATTAACTACTCAGATTTACTTTTTGTGTATTTTAGAAATTTAGGTTTCGTGACTTGACTGGTAATAAAAATAGGTTTTGGTAGAATTTTATTTGCCTTTTTAAATTTGTCTGAATGGCGAGACGAGCAGGTCGCTTGTCTGATGGTAAGCGTCACTGTCCATAAAAATAGCATTACCACGCAGAAACTAGAATAAAAAAGTAATGCATGGCAGAGCACTGCGCTCGCTGCCGTTTAGTGACATGATACATCATTGTCGCCACCCTGAGACATAAAAAGTTACACATACGAGATTTTACGAGTGGTAGAGCCACGCTGTAGACAATTTTGTCTACAGCATGAATGGGCCGGCTCGTCCGGGTCGTTACCACTGTCTCACAGAAAACCGGCGTAAAGTAGCAGCTTGCTGCTGCGTTTCGTACGGTGAGTGAGATATCCGGAGGCCCAAATCCCCCTCCCCTTCCCAATTCCTTATTATCCCTTTCCTTTAAGGTCGGCAACGCGCCCATAATTCTTTTGTATTGTGGGCGTACATGGGCGGTGGAGATTGCTTACCATCAGGTGACCTACTTGCTCGTTTGCCTAACATACATACATACGCACTCACGTCTGAAGGGGTAGGCAGAGGTGTAACCAGTACACCCACAGTTCGCCGAGCGTATCTCCGTCCCTTATGTGATAGTGGGCGAGCCTATCGCCATACCGGGCACAATTCCAGACTCCGGGCTGACATCAGTATTCGTAATAGAAAAACCCAATACCACTTTACCAGACCCGGGGAACGAACCCGAGACCTCAGCGTCAACCTTAATTAATCGTAACGCGTACGCATGACAACATTGCGCCACCGAGACAGTCTCAAAAAAAGTTAAGTCTCACAATGCCCAGTACGAGCTTCAATGTCCTTCATACTGGGACGCAACGATGCTCTCACACTGCTACTTGGCGGTGGATATAAATAAAGCGCGTTGTACACACCTCCGGAAATCACACTCACTGTACGAAACGCAAGCCGTTACTTCATGTTGTTTTTTTAAGGGGTAACAATTCGGTCGACCCGGTCCATTCATCCTGTGGACCAAACTGTCTACAGCATAATTTAACAATTTTTTTTTAAGTAACACTGTATTTAGATGCTGACTACAAACAAAATCATTGTTGCCGTGATCTCCACACCAAGCTATAACGCTTGTGTCGTGGGTAATTCACAAACACTAGTTTTCTAGATCATATGTAACAAGA
Organism: Mimas tiliae; assembly: GCA_905332985.1. Taxonomy (NCBI): domain Eukaryota; kingdom Metazoa; phylum Arthropoda; class Insecta; order Lepidoptera; family Sphingidae; genus Mimas; species Mimas tiliae. The sequence continues at coordinate 1,421,953 of HG995260.1, read as the reverse complement.
GCCAGTTTGTTAATTTTAATAAGGCCACGGTAGACTCAAGAGTCAAGAAAGCATAAAAAAGATAAAAAATAAGGAACGGCTCTACCAATTAATGTACCTTTATTGTACACAAAATATCCGAAATTTATTTCACAAAATTATCAAACCGCTGACTCATTTACCTTCATTATGATCCGAGGGGTTTGGAGAGTAAATATAAGTAGGTAATATTGTTCTCCATTTAGATTGTTTCGCTCGCTTCGGGCATAATTATTGTGTTTTTGAGATATGTTTTCTCTTTGTGTTTTTATACCTAAAGTAACAAAAGGCTGCTATCAATTGCAGACGATGGAGCTTAGCATTTGCAACATAATATAAATTTTGTCTACTTTTGTCGTCAAAAACCAGTTTTATCTGCTTATCTCTATATATTGAGATATCCGGAGGCCCAAATCCCCGTCCCCTTCCCAATCCCTTAATTATTGTGGATCACACAAACATTTGTCTCGGTGTGGGAATTGAACGAGCGGCCTCACGCTCCACAGCCGGCTCGCTAACTGCGCCACGGAGGCTGACTTTATCTAGGTTTAAAAAAATGAAATGATAATAAAAAAATCACAAATCTATGCTAGACAGCTACAATCTAATTATCATCTGATTTGGGCTAACTGAGTGACTGAGACTGAGCTCAGCGGGGAATGGTATGGACTGTCGAGACGAAAGTCGCAGGTTCGAAACCAACCCCAAGTGCATACACCTCTGACTTTTCTAAGTTATGTGTGTATTCATTGTTAATTATCACTTGCTTTAACGGTGAAGGAAACATCGTGAGGAAACCTGCATACCTGAGAAGTTCTTCATAAGAATTTCGAAGGTATGTGAAGTCTGCCAACCCGCATTAGGCCAGCGTGGTGGACTAAGGACTAACCCCTCTCATTCAGTAGAGGAGGCCCGTGGCCAGCAGTGGGACGTATATAATACAGGGCTAGTATTATTATTATTATTGGGCTAACTAATCACAATGTATATTTGTATAAACACAGGCCACGAATAAAAGTAGTTCTTACGTAATTTGCCGCCATTTTGTCGAAAAAGGAGCAGCCTTAGCCTAATAAAGATATTTACTAGTTTCTGTTCATGATTACAGATGTAACTTCTCTGAAGTTTGCTGCCAAGTTAATATGTTGCCTTTTTAACCATTGCCAAAAAGGAGGAGGTGCTATAAATGTGACCTCTTTGTCTGCCAATATAAAATATTATTATACTTCTCTACTTTAGTTATCTTTATATTTAGTGTCTTTATTTTCTGTTATATTTAGTCTCCTACTTGTCCTTATCCCACTCATAGTGGGTCGGCTCAACATGGTTTTTATAGAATGATTCCCTGCCTGAATGGTCGCCTGCCTGACCTGCCTGATATTTGTGGATCATACAAACATTTTCACATTAATAAAATATATTATAATAATACAACCAATAATAATACAACCAACAGTCACACACATAGTCCTGACCCCACACTAGGTAAACCTGTGTCGTGGGTATCAGGAACTACGAGGGACTTGCCAACCTACAACACCCAGACCCGAGACCAATATTTGTGGTTCACACAAACATTTGTCTCGGTGTGGGAATCGAACCCACGGCCTCTCGCTTCGCAGCCGACTACTCGCCCGCTGCGCCACGGAGCTGTCAAATGTCATATTGGGTATTGCACATTTATAATTATACACGTCCGCGTCCGTGTGTTCTCGATGGGCTCATGGAAGACCAGCGTCGCGACCAGCTCGCGGCTCGCGGCTTGTGCTGAATGAGTCCCGTTTGCACCTATACCATGACATTCGGTACAATGCACGCCATTTCGCCACAATAGCTGTCATGTTTTTATTATTAGTTTTTATTTTTGTGGATATAAGATATTATCTAAATTGTACTCTTGTGTGATGGTGTGGTGTGCAATAAATTATTTCTATTTCTATTTTGTCTCGGAGCGGGAATCAAACCCGCGGTCGACGCTTCACAGCCGGCTACTCGCTCACTGCGCCACGGAGGCTGTCTAATACCTTGTTCTGTTAACTTTAGTGACTCGACAAAATACCTACATCTGAATTCTGATGGAAACAATGCTGTCGCAAAAGTTTTTTTCAACATAGAAACCTCACAATTTACAAAACAAAAGCCCATAAGCACAAACAATCATTATTCATAATTTGACCCTTTGTAAAATTCTTCATGGAAATATTGTGAAACTTCATTATATTGTACTTTTAAACAAATATTTACGACCATTATGTACTTGGAAAGTAGCAAAGTAAGTAAAATTGTAAAGTAACAATGTCACAAACAGTCTTAAGTGCGTCTACATTTATGACATTTCGACCCACCGAGAATCCATAACCGTGTCAGATACGTGGAGGTAACAGAGACTCAAATGTGGATGGTTATCAAATGTTATAATCACGAAAATTTTAAATACTTATTTAAAACTTGAATACCTATCGATATCTCACTGTCTGTGGTCCGATCTATCTTTCATCCGTGAAGTCCAAGGGTATCTGTGCTACTCTTATAGAATGAGAAATCGGACCACAAACAGACAAGATTGAGTTTCAAATTAATTCAAATAATTTATTTGCAAGAATGTAGGTGTACAGTATGTGTACAGTGTCTTAGATATAATATAAGTGGCCCTTATACATTCTACCATATTTAAACGGTGTGCAAATATTAGTTACAAAATCACGTTTATCATTAAATATACAGGTACATATTAAATGTCAATTACAATGCTTAATTATTAAAATTTCTCATCACTTTACTTACTTAATAAAATCTTTTAGTTCGTAAAACAGTTTTCAGCTAGCCATAGCGTTATTTTTCTTTTAAATATAGGTAGGTAAATCTTTAAATGCATTTGGTAGTTTATTGTATACTGTAATGGCTTTGACAAATACATTTCTTTTAAATAATTCTAACCTACATTGTGGAAAATATAATTTAAATCTATTTCTTACACTCGAATTTCTTTTTACTACTTCTGCATATGTATTAAAATATTTTGGGTGTGTGTTTTTTTTCAAATAGGTATTAGAAGTGTTACCGTCACCTTATCTCTAGCTTTGTGGTTACGATCTAGGGCCTAATTCTCTATGACCGTGAGGACTCGTAACTCACCCGCGTAACATTAACGCTATCATTGACTGATGATTCCTAAGCCAATGTTAAATTCTAATTTTAAGGTGCGTTATTATAACATTTGATTGGTTGGGAAGGTGCGTTACGTCCTTGTTATGAATAATTAACAGTGGCTTAAACACGTGATGCGGTCGCATTGTGACTTTATACGGTCGTGGGGTGTATGGCCCCTGATTTCACGAACATGCGCGTTACGTGCGGTCGTAGAGAATAAGACCCCTAATGTGCAATGTCATGAAGCGATCCATTCTGACATCTCGTTAAAACTAACTATTATACTGTGTTACAATTCTTGTCTACATTAGGCGTAGTGAGTACGTGGGACAGCCACATACACACAGAGCGTCGAAATGTCTCAAAACGTGGACGCAAATTTAAGCTTATTATTCACATATTCGTGCTATTAATAATTTGTGTTTTTGTAAATTATAACAACGCAAGTTAATTACTCGTGTTTTGATCACAAACCTTAACCGACTAAAAATATATGTAAGTTTTGTCGAAAAACTACCCGAATATATCGTTAAGTCCCTATGGAGTCATAATTATGAAACTGCGTCAAATATTGTTCGCCACGTTTTTGTACCTCGGAGATAAAAAGATGTTAAATGGTAGGTAGAATTAAACTATTTAAATACGTTTTCTGCCGCCAAGCAACAGTGTGTAAGCACTGTTGTGTTCCGGTGTGAAGGACATTGAAGCCAGTGTAATTACTGGGCATTATGAGACTTAACACCTTATGTCTCGGGGTGACGAGCGCAGTCCAGTGTCATGCAGTGCTTTATTTAAAGTTCTGTGTGGCGTTGCTTCTGTTTATGAGCAGGCGTGGCGCTTACCATCAGGCGACCGACCTGCTCGTCTCGTCATTCAATCTAATAAAAAAAAAAAAAAACGTAAAAAATAGTAGTCTTATTTTGAAGGTTTGTCGTTATTTAAATGGGAAAGATGTGAATAACCAGTTTTGTCTACAGAATGACTGTGCTCACTCGGGGTGGCACCACTGTCCAACAGAAAGTCGTTAAGTACCAGCTGTCTGTTGCGTTTCGTACGGTAAGTGAAACCAAAGGTCCAAAGCCTCACCTTTTTCTACTCCCTCAATTATTTCTTTCCTTTAAGGCCAGCAACACATTCATGATCCTTTTGTTATTGTGGTTGATTATAGGTGGTGGAAGCCACTTACCATCAGGTGTCGCACTTGCTCGTTCGCCGCGCTCAGCTGTAAAAAAACAATGAATGTCCTATATCGGGACCGGTGCGGCTTCACAGATGAGAGGTTATTATTTATTATTGCAGTGATTTTTCTTGCCATGATGAGATTCATAATTAGGTACGAGTACAGCGCAGAATCCATCTTTTGTTCACACAAAGATAAACTTCAACAAAATCGCTTAAGGTGGTTTGGTCACGTTTTGCGGAAAACAAAGGATTTTTTTTGTTGTTGTTGATATAATATGTTAGATATTTAAATGTACGTACGCACTCACGCCTGTAATCCCCGAAGGGGTAGGCAGAGGTGTAGCCAGTACACCCACATTTCGCCGAGCGTATCTCCGTCCCTTATGTGATAGGGGGCGAGCCTATCGCCATACCGGGCACAAATTCCAGACTCCGGGCTAATACTGAGCATTTCGTAATAGAAAAACCCAATACCACTTTACCCGACCTGGGGATCGAACCCGAGACCTCAGCGTTGGCCTCAATCGTAACGCGTACACATTACAACTGAGCCACCGAGGCAGATATTTAAATGTATATAATATATAACCACTCAACATGCATAAATAGTAATTTGTTAAGTCTGTCGTTGGATTAGTAGTATCTGCCTGTAAGTGGTTGTGTACTTAGAATTAATAAGTCCAGAATATGTATTTTGTTGTAAGTAATATTGTTTCAATCTTAGGTAGAGTTTATTAATAAATGTGTTAGTCGCAAATGCCTGTTACAGATCCTACCAGGAGTACGACCCCGCGGACGGCACAAAGAACGCTGGCTTGACGTATTGGAGGAGCTTATGAGAGTATTGTGATGCTCAATATCGGGCAAAGTGGAGGCGTCTTAGTAGAAAGGCGGACCCTGGCACTAGCCGGGATAAAACCAGACAGAAAGAAAGATAGACTGCCTCGGTGGCACAGTTGTAATGCGTACGCGTTACGATTAAGCTAAGGCTGAGGTCTTGTGTTCGATCCCCGGGTCGGGTAAAGTGGTACTGGGTTTTTCTATTTCGAAATGCTCAGTATCGCTCGGAGTCTGGAATTTGTGCCCGGTATGGCGATAGGCTCACCCCCTATCATATCGTGGGACGGAGATACGCTCGGCGAAATGTAGGTGTACTAGTTACACCTCTGCCTACCCCTTCGGGGATTACAGGCGTGAGTGCGTATGAGTATGGGAAAGAAAGATATCAAGTCGTTAATCGTGTAGAAAAGCATACTACATGTCCAAATAGAACGCAATAAATAAAACGGATGGCATATTTTTATAACCATGCAAAAACACTTTGGTTAATGAAAAATATACCAGCCATTACTTTGAGTGGTTTGTAATTGAGTGTATTTGTTAAAAGTGGGTGTGGTTGGGTTAAACACTTTTTTTTTTTTTTATGGTCCTTGTTTAACAGGTAAAGTGTAAACCCGCTTCTCTAGTACTATTTTGCGCTTAAGTACTACTCAATTGAGAGATTTCACGGTTTAATTACTAGATTATAATTTTAAAACATTTAAAAACGACAAACATTTTAATTTACTTTAATGAATTTAAATGTTAAATTCACTTGTCTGTGGGAATCGAACTCGTGGCCTCTCATTTCAGTCGGCTACTCGCCCGCTGCGCCACTAATATTATCTTATAAATAAAGCATCGATTAGTTAAACACTCTCATGTCTTTCTCTATGAACGTGATTTATAAAGTGGCTACGAAAACAGTGTTTTGACTAATCAGCCCTAAACAAGTTTAAAACTTAAAAATAAGGGCCTTACTGCCACACTCAGAGACGTTACTAAACTTTAATTGTCATTAAGTAATTATTAGAAATCGGTTATTTCTCAGACACGTCAATTAAAAGAACTTATGTACTCAGTATTTAAGCATACGAGTATATCATTTTCCGTATTCACAATTAAAGTTTAGTAAAGTCTCTGAGTGCGGCAGTAAGACCTAAAGATTAACAAATGATCAAAAAGAACCTACAATTGTAATGAAAGGTAAATCCAACTTGAATACCTAACAGGGTTGTAACTGAAAATTTTCCGCCGTAAAATTCGTTTTCCGGGCTGTTCACGCCGAATCAATCAAAGTTCGATGGACGTCGGATTTATTTTGCGCAGTGCATTCGAATTGATTTATAACTTGCAAATTGGATCGCTGTGAGAAATATGACTGGAGGTGTACCTGCACGTAGAGGTTGTTTGAGGAGATGACGGTGTCTATTTCTGGCGCCCAGCAACAGTGTGTAAGCACTGTTGTGTTCCGGTTTGAAGGACATTGAAACCAGTGAAAATACTGGGCATTATGAGACTTAACACCTTATGTCTCGGGGTGACGAGTGCAGTCCAATGTCATGCAGTGCTTTCTTATTTAAATTTCTGTGTGGCGTTGCTTCTGTTTATGGGCAGGCGTGGCGCTTACCATCAGGCGAAGGACCAGATGAGCAGGTCGGTCGGCTGATGGTAAGCGCAAAGCCTTTCCATAAATAGTAGTAGTAATACCACCCAAAATGTTGGATGAGGTTAAGTACTAAATGGAATTTTGTCACCCTGAGGCATAAATAAATATATAAATACACCCAACAGTCACACACATAGTTCTGACCCTACACTAGTTTACCTGTATCGTGGGTATCATGAACTACGAGGGACGTGCGGACCCATAACACCCAGACCCGAAATAAATATTTGTGGGTCACACAAACATTTGTCTCGGTGCAGGAATCGAACCCACGGCATCACGTTTCGCAGCCGGCTACTTGCCCACTGCGCCACGGAGACGGAATAGGTGTTAAGTCTCATAATACCCAATAATTTCACTATATTCAATGTCCTTTAAATCGCAACAAAGCAGTGCTTGCACACTGGTGTATACCTAAAATACTTTTCCCATTTATAATATGCATGTATATAGGTACTAAAGAAATAATCCCGCCGTTTTGTGCGTCATCCGGTTAGTACGACATAGTATCGCCGGTCCCTTGAAGGTCGTTATATCAGAATTCTACTGTTCTTACAAGGTGGTAGGTCCCTCGTTTGCGAGAGACCGGCTGGGTTGGTACACAAGGTGGTAGGTCCCTCGTTTGCGAGAGACCGGCTGGGTTGGTACCACCGCTTTGTCTATTTCTGCCGCCAATCAACAGTGTGTAAGCATTGTTGTGTTCCGGTGTGAAGGATATTGAAGCCAGTGTAATTACTGGGCATTATGAGACTTAACACCTTATGTCTCGGGGTGACGAGCGCAGTCCAGTGTCATGCAGTGCTTTATTTAAAGTTCTGTGTGGCGTTGCTTCTGTTTATGGGCAGGCGTGGCGCTTACCATCAGGCGAGCGACCTGCTCGTCTTGTCATTTAATGTAATAAAAAAAAAAAAAATCTAATTCAAACGTTGGTAAAGTTAGGAAAAATTCCCTTGTCTCATAACTTGCAAACACAAAAGGAAGAATAATCCGTATGTGAACGCCGTATTCGTGAGGCGAATACTTTTAGTGACGCTTGTGGATCTTGTTAGTAGTTGGATACCCTGCCTGCATAACAATATAGAAGATCTAGGTAAAGTTGTAACATCTAGTCAAGTTCGGGGGACCTGCCGAGAGCTTATTCTAAAAGCTAAATTATATAAATAAATAAATTGACTGCCTCGGTGGCGCAGTTGTAATACGTATGCCTTACGATTGAAGTCTCGGGTTCGCTCCCCGGGTCGGGTAAAGTAGTATTGGGTTTTTCTACTACGAAATGCTCAGTATCAGTCCGGAGTCTGGAATTTGTGTCCGGTATGGCGATAGGCTCGCCCCCTATCACATTGTGGGACGGAGATACGCTCGGCGAAATGTGGGTGTACTGGTTACACCTCTGCCTACCCCTTCGGGGATTACAGGGGTGAGTGCGTATGTATAAATGTAAATAAAATTGAAGTGTCTGTTTGTAATACTAAAATAACCGCTTTTTACTACATAGGTACATACTAATGTATATACCAAAATATATTTCTTTACAATTTTTGTCTGTCTGTCCATAGTTTTGTTCCGGCTAATCTCTGGTTGGATTCATTTGCCGGGCTATGCTATAAAAAAAAAACCAATTAATTGTATCTATTATACTGAAATAACAATATAAGTCGTTAAAATCATATCTAAATTACACTTTGATGTTATTTTCCACGAAATGTAACCGAGTTACATCCCTTTGTTAGCGAAATTATTGTAAGAAACTTGATATTCCTTTCAAATACCCAAGTTATTGTACCGCGCCACCTTGAAGCATATTTTATTTGCACCTCGCCGAGAAAGAGATCAAAAGGTTCTCTTTATTTGCAAATTTTAGACTTCAATGGAGGTGTATATAATAAAATAAGGAAAAAGATAGAATAACCTTAGTTAAAAATAATATTTTATTCCGTAATTATTTAAAAATTATTAGGGGCGGTCACAATAATATGCGACTAATTGATAAATTAAAAACATAAAGGATTTAAAAAAAAAATTGTTACAAAAAATATATTAGTGTACCTTCTAAATAATATAATCATTACAATATTTAGGTGAAGAGAAAATTCTTGTCCTTCAAAAAGTTGAAACTAAAACAAATTAGTTGTAATATGTCAAAGTACATATATTTTTCGGAGAATAAAATTTAGAATTTATATTGCCTATATTAAAAAGTTTCCATCACAATGGGATTTTCTTGATGTTCCTCAGGCTATAGCGTAATAAAAAAGGGTGTTATCGGGTGAAAAATAAGGGTTGAGAACACTTCATACGTCAAGCGATGTACAATTGAATATTTTATGAGCATGTTATTTATTTTTTGCTGTAAAGATGTCAGAGGTAAAGATTCTAAGATGCTTCAGTTGAGGTTGGCACTAGATTTTATTTAATATCATTAGCTTGTTTTGATTCAAGTTACCTTGGTTTTTTTATTAGCTTGAGTGACGAAACGAGCAGGTCACTCGGCTGATGGTAAGCGCCTGTCCATAAACATAAGCAACACCACAGAAACTTTTAATTACAAAGTACTGCACTGCATGGCAGTGGACTGCGCTCGTTACCCCGAGACATAAGAAGTTAAGTCTCATAATGCCGATTAATGTCACTGGCTTCAATGCTCTTCAAAGTAGTAAATGTACACTCTAATAAATACATACACACTCACGCCTGTTTTCCCCGAAGGGGTAGGCAGAGGTGTAACCAATACATCCACATTTCGCCGAGCGGGAGCGAGCCTATCGCCATACCGGGCACAATTCCACACTCCGGGCTGATACTGAGCATTTCGTAATAGAAAAACCTAATATAACTTTTACCTGACACGGGGATCGAACCCGAGACCTCAGCGTCAGCGACAGTTGTAACGCGTACGCATTACAACTGCGCCACCGAGGCAGTCTCTACTCTAATAAAATGGTACTAAAATTGCATATCATGAACTCGGCTCAAGAACACCCTGTATTAATGTTGAGGTGTCAAGTCATCCATGGCGGCTCAGTTTCCGGTCAGTGATTGCTGAACACGGGAGTCGGTCGGTAACTGATCAATCGGAAACGGGCGGACCTTCGTTAGCGGTTACTTGTTACTAGCCGCTTGACCTGTTCAAATATAGTTTAAGAGGTAGGCATTGTACAAGGACCGTAATCAAATTTGTGTAAGGAATCAAATTTCCTGCTCATAAACAAAAGCAACGTCACACAGAACTCTGGGTTACAGAACACTGCATGGCACTGAACTGCACTCGTCAGCCCTAGATGATGAGCCGGCTGCAAAATGAGATGCCGCGGGTTCGATCCCCGCACCGCGACAAATGTTTGTGTGATGCACAAATATTTGTTTCGGTACTGGGTCTTGTGGGACCGTAAGTCTCTCGTAGTTCTTGATACCCACGATACAGGTTGAACCTAGTGTGCATTTGTACTATTGGGTGAATTTTATTGTATATTTTTACATACAAATATATATACATACATACGGATCCAACTTAGATCAAGTTGGTTTTAAAAATCTGTGATAAGTTACTAGCCAAACGTAATATTGAAAACTTAGAGCAAGAATACGCATTATTTAAATCCTAGGTGGTAAGTCTCTCGTATGCGAGAAGACGTCTGGATTGGTACCACCAGTTTATCTATTTCTATCGCCAAGAAGCAGTGTGTAAGTACTGTTTTGTTTGAATGACATTGAAGCCAGTAAAAATATTTGAACTTCTTGCCTTGTAATTCAAAGTTTTGTGTGGTGTTGCTTCTGTTTATAGGCAGTCATAGGAAAGCATCACGCGTTTCATCATTCAGGCTAATAAAAAAAATTGAAACATAAAAACAACTTCGACATCTAATTTAAACTTGGCTCTATGTTACGTGACTGTCTTTCATTTTGTCTGTAAAATGTTGACTCTGCGAAATTAAACCCAGAGGTGACGAAGTTCCATTAAATACGTGACTCAAGTTTAAGCCATTTTGCATTTCATTTGCCTCATTTTCGCTGAGATAAATAGCTGGCAATACGCTTTCTGAGTTTGACTTCGTAAGAGTTTTCATTTATTTTGTTTTTGACTTGAATATTTATTTTATTGCTCGTGGGTTAGTACTCGATATATTTTTGTAAGTTTCTACCCGATTGGATAGCGTCCACCGTAGACATGGTATAAAATCCGTCAAAGTGGCTCTTTTAGGCCAGCCACGTTTCGGGGTCAGTCAATGTGTATGCAGTAATATTTTTTTAATTGGTAGAGCCACGCTGTGGACAGTTTTGTCTACAGCATGAATGGGCCGGCTCGTTAAGGTTGTTACCACTGTCTTATAGAAAACTAGCGTAAGCTAGCTGCTGCGTTTCGGACGGTGAGTGAGATATCCGGAGGCCCAACTTCCCTCCCATTCCCCTTCCCTTAATTATCCGTTACTTAAAGTCGGCAACGCGCCCATGATTCTTTAGGTATTGTGGGCGTACGTGGGCGGTGGAGATCACTTACCATCAGGTGACCCACTGGATAGTTTGCCGGTCTATAAGATAAAAAAAAATTGCGGACCAGCATAATGTTGCCACGTAAAAGTAAAAGCGATAGCTCAGCGGGGAGTGGTATGGCCTATCGAGACGAAAGTGGTAGGTTCGAAGCCAGCCCCAAGATCATGCACCTTAGATTTTTCTAAGCTACCGGTGTATTAATTGTTAATTATCGCTTGCTTTAACAGTGACCCAAACATCATGAAGAAACCTGCATAAGGAGTTCTCTATAAGGATTTCGAAGGTATGTGATGTCAACCAACACGCAATAAGCCAACGTGGTGGACTAAGGCCTAACACCTCTCACGCAGTAGAGGAGGGCCGTGCCCAGCACTGTGTTGTCTTTGTTTGAAAGAATTTGAAGCCAGTAAAATTACTAGGCATTATGAGACTTAGCAACATGTCTCAGGGTGATGCACTCAATCCAATGCCATGCTGTGGGCCACTTGCTCGTTTCGTCATTCGAGCTAATAAAAAGAACATTAAACAATAACCTAATATCTAAAATTACCTGACCTTTTTCCTAGTACTTGTATAATAAATTGCCTCTACAAATAGTGGAAAGCTGGGCGGAACAAGGAAAACCCAATTAGATTTATGCAGCTACTGTTTTATCCCGCTCACGGGTATTGTATAGGTTGAAATTTATTGTTCTCTATCCCGCTGAGAGATGTAAAAAGGCGTATGTTATGAAATGTGAGACACAATGTAAGTGTCTTACAGAAAGGTTACAGAAAATTTTAAGATTTTCTATGGTTTTTAAATGTTCTATGAAAATTAGTGCGTTCCAGCGAGTCATGTTCGGGGCTCAGCTAGTCTATATCCAGTAACTTCAGGCTGGCATAATTTTGGCAACTGTCGAGGGACACAATATATGCCGTAATATCAAAAAACTAGCCTTAAAAATTAAAAATATAACCAATTTTGAGTCGATGCTATTTTAATTTATTACATACATACATACGCACTCACGCCTGTAATCCCCGAAGGGGTAGGCAGAGGTGTAACCAGTACACCCACATTTCGCTGAGCGTGTTTCCGTCCCTTATGTGATAGGGGGCGAGCCTATCGCCATACCGGGCACAAATTCCAGACTCCGGGCTGATACTGAGCATATCATAATAGAAAAACCTTATACCACTTTACCCGACCCGGGGATCGAACCCGAGACCTCAGTGTAGACCTCAATCGTAACGCGTATGCATTACAACTGCGCCACCGAGGCAGTCAATTTATTTATTTCAATTTATTAGTCAATTATAATTAGAGAGCACACACTGTAAACTTTTTTGGAGCTAGCTTTATTTTTGTTAAAAAGTTTTTACTTTACTAATTCTAGTAAAAGAAAAATATATTTACTAAGCTTAGTAAAAAAACATCAAAATTGGTGAATAAATGACGAAATTTGACTCTCTTATCCCCGACGTCACACCCTTGGGAGTGGAATATTTTTGGAAATCATAATGGTACCAACACTCTTTCAAATGAAAAAAAACATTCAATTCAGCCCACATATGAAGAGTCGCATATGACAGAGTTATGCGTGGTTATACATACAACAGAAAAAGAATATACGCGTCGAATTAAGAACCTCCGTTTTTTTCGCCGGCAAAAAAATATCCTAGAATATATCATACTATTTTTCGTAGTTAAAGAAAATTATGGATTGAACAATGGTTAATGAAACTATAAAACAAAACGAGCGGTGCGTAACTAATTAATTTCATATTACTTTTCTAACTCTCATAAGGATTAATATAATTGTACTTAACGTAGTGTTCTGTAGACGTTATAACTTGGTAAATCGAGTTATGCAAGTTAACTTCAGCAAATACACTTCACAACGTTATTGGCGTGCAGAAACTTGCAGGAGTTGAATCGTTACATCAATATAATCAAATTTCACTTCCTCAGTGTAATTTGGTTACTGGAATCTCTGAATGGGTTTTAGTAGACTTACAGTGGGTTTACACAGTTCGATTTTAGTTGGTCAAGTGATTGAAGACAACAAAAGCTGTATGGTTTTGTTGTTCAATTCGATTGAAAGACATATTATTAAACTTTTTTTGATTGCTTTAGAAGTAACCAAATAATTAACAATGGATACACACGTAACTTGAAGTTTGAGTCCTGGGTTCGTTCCACTCTCTGCTAGATTATTGCCGTATTCTCATAGTTTTTTATTAGCGTTCATGACGAGACGATAAGGTTGCTCGTCTGCCCATAAACAGAAGCAACACCAACCAGAACTTCGAATTTTTAAGTACTGCAAGGCACTGAACTGCGCTTGTTACCCCGAGACATAAAACGTTGTCTCAAATGCCCAGTAATTTCACTGGCTCAATATCTTTCAAACCGAAACACAACAGTGCTTACACACTGCTTGGCGTCAGAAATAGACAAACTGTAGTACCTAATCTCCTCCCGCATACGAGGGACCTACCTTCTAGTAAATTTGGAGAATTGTTTTAATACCACACTAACCCTTCTCTATCACTTTTTGTATTAAACACTCGGCAGTTCCGCAGTTGTGACGTGCGCCTTTTGTTTCGTGTTTTATTGGGGCATTCTGAGCACTCTCTGGGTAATGATGGCTCAGTAAATATGTATGAACAACGCTGGCGTGAACATGTAGGTGTTTGTGTTTAAATATTGATTGTGGGTGTTTTCAGGGCGTCGCGTCAGGGTTAGACAACACATGTATGAAGTTATTTAAAGTGGTGACATGTGATGGATTGATGTTGATCGTGGATATTCTCTTTGTATGTTAGATTGAAACTCGGGTACATTAGAGGGTAAAATTAAGAGTGTTTTAGGGTTTAAACAACATTATAAGTCGATTGACTTAAAATAAACATCAGCCCTGTATTATACTGTATCACTACTAGGCACGGGCTTCTTCTACAAATGAGAGGGGCTAGGCCTTAGTCCATCACGCTGGCCTTATGCGGGTGGTAGACTTTAACACCTTCGAAGATTTTGTGGACAACTTCTCATGTATGGAGGTTTTTTAACCATGTTTCCTTCACCGTTAAAGCAAGCGATAATTCACAATGAATCACATGTAACTTATAAAAGTCAGAGGTGCATGCTCTTGGAGCTGGTTTCGAACTTGGGTCTTTCAGCTCGGGAGAGGCTTGGAGTCGTTGGCCTTATCAGAGTATTATTTAAAAAAAAATATAGAAATAGGACTTTTTAATAACAAATTTGAAATTGATATCTTGTGTTTTACAGAAACCTGGTTGAAGGCGCACTATATGCATTTTAATGTCAATGGCTTCAGGGTCGCCAGCTCTGAATATCATTTCATTTCATTGAATTTCATTTCACTTCACTTCACTTCACTTCACTTCACTTCACTTCACTTCACTTCACTTCACTTCACTTCACTTCACTTCACTTCACTTCACTTCACTTCACTTCACTTCACTTCACTTCACTTCACTTCACTTCACTTCACTTCACTTCACTTCACTTCACTTCACTTCACTTCACTTCACTTCACTTCACTTCACTTCACTTCACTTCACTTCACTTCACTTCACTTCACTTCACTTCACTTCACTTCACTTCACTTCACTTCACTTCACTTCACTTCACTTCACTTCACTTCACTTCACTTCACTTCACTTCACTTCACTTCACTTCACTTCACTTCACTTCACTTCACTTCACTTCACTTCACTTCACTTCACTTCACTTCACTTCACTTCACTTCACTTTATTTCATTTCATTCACTCTTCATCAATCACTCACCAATCTTCATTTTCACCTGTCTTTATCCTACTCGCAGTGGGGTCGGCGCAGCATGCTTTTTAACACATGTTGCAGAAAGATTTTCCCTGTAGTTTTTACGACCGGCCGCTGTTTCAACCCCTGGAGAACGAATCAGCAAAGTCCTTAATACTAAAGCTAAATTTAAGATTATACATTTTTAAAAACGATCGTCAATCGAACGGTCAACGAGCGGTCAGGTCAAGGTTACCGAAACAGGTCAAGCTATAATATATACTTGAAGCTTAATCTTCGTCGGACTGGTTTAGTGGCTGCGTATATATGCTGTGAAGCTGGTGTTGAGTTGGATTCCCAATATAAGATTGTGATTTGGACGAGGGTTATAAGTGGTAGTTTTTATTGTTTCTCAAACTTGACATTTATAAAATGTATCGGGGTGACGAACACTGTCCAGTGCCATTCTTTGTAATTATTAGTTCTGTATAGTTGCTTCCTGTTCGTTTTGACATTCAAGCGAATAAAAAAAAGGTCCGTTGTACCTGATCTGATACAGTATAAAAGACGATATAACAAAAAGTACATAATATTTATGTATTATATGTACATTTACTGATCATGACTGCCTCGGTGGCACAGTTGTAATGCGGACGCGTTACAATTGAGGCTAACGCTGAGGTCTCGGGTTCGATCCCCGGGTCGGGTAAAGTGGTATTGGGTTTTTCTATTACGAAATGCTCAGTATCAGCCCGGAGTCTGGAATTTGTGCCCGGTATGGCGATAGGCCCGCCCCCTATCACATCGTCAGACGGAGATACGCTCGGCGAAATGTGGGTGTACTAGTTACACCTCTGCCTACCCCTTCGGGGACTACAGGCGTGAGTGAGTGCGTATTTACTGATCATGTCACGTCAAAGCTCCCTAACTCCTGTATCCGGCCTTGCATGACAGCTCCATTTCGGTTTGTGCTATCGATCTCAGCTTTATACATTATGCATGAGGTGGCGGGAAGCCAGTCAAACAAAGCTGTGACTAAACATAATTTTGTTTTAATAGTCTAAATCAGTAATGGGTAAATAATTTGGATGATTTCGTGCTTTTGAGGGTCTCGGTTAGTGACATACATACATACGCACTCATGCCTAGAATTTGTGTCCGGTATGGCGATAGGCTCGCCCCTACGACGACGGAGATACGCTCGGAAAAATGGGTGTTCTGGTTGTAACCAAAACACCTCTGCCTACCTCTTCGCGGATTACAGGCCTGCATGGTACGTTGCGGAAAGATTAAGCTTGTAGCTTTTACGACCAACCGCCTACCTGCAGGCCAATTCTCGTAATTTTAAATGTTCAAAATATCATTCCGATCTAGTTTCAGCGTCCAGAAAGTTGCAAATGGCATTCTCATAAACCAATAATCAACGGCAAATGTGAACATAGATCGTAATGAGATTGAATGTAGAATAAAAGTTGACTGAAGCCAAAACGGTATAATGCTACTGCTAATGCTAGGTGCATTTGACGTTGATTATTGGTTTAAGAGAATGTCATTTGCAACTTTCTTGACGCTGACACTAGATCGGAATGATATTTTGAACATTTAAAATTACGAGAATTGGCCCTCAGACGTCAACCATTTTTATTACCTACTACGTAATATCATAAAATTATCGTATCGTAAATAATATCGTAAATTGTATCGAAAACGAAACAGGCTTAGTGTAAATACAAATAAATACAATAATAAATAAATACACCCAACAGTCACACACATAGTCCTGACCCCACACTAGGTAAACCTGTATCGTGGGTATCAGGAACTACGGGGGACTTGCGGTCAAATAAGACTTATCATCTTATCCCTAGTTTTAGGGCGAGTGAACAAAACCTTTGCTTTTATTGGGCCGTAAATTTAGTTTGAACGCGAAAGGTGTTCAAGGCTGTCTAGACGCGGCTGAAAATAGTATATCGATCCGTCATATCTTATGCTTGTATTGTTTCGTTGGTACTTATATATCATTGTCTGATTACTTTTTTTACTAGCCTGTATTATCAATATTCCATTGCTTGGCATGGGCCTCCTCTCCTTCTCCACCACGCTGCGGATTGGCAGACGTCAGATATCTCGGATTCGGAGAATATCTGTACTCGTAGTTTATCAGGAGGCCAATTCTCTTAAACCAATAATCAACGTCAAATGCACCTAGAATTAGCAGTAGCATTATACCGTTTTGGCTTCAGTCAACTTTTTTTCTACATTCAATCTCATAACGATCTATGTTCACATTTGACGTTGATTGGTTTAAGAGAATGCCATTTGCAACTTTTTTGACGCTCAGACTAGATCGGAATGATATTTTGAACATTTAAAATTACGTGAATTGCCCTTCTGGTCAATATTTACGAAATGGTTAATTCGACAAATTTAACAAAATTTTCAATATTAATCTTGCAGTGAAAACTATTGAGCATGTTTAGGTATAGAACGAAGTAATATCGGTTTTCCTACGCTTTGCTTGTGTTAAAAATATCTCACATGAAGGCGTGCATATTATCCGTAGCGTTGTTGTAGAACATTCGTAGCCGCTACGTGGGAGCGTAGATGCTACGTGGGAGCGTAGATGCTACGAAATCTACAAATGACGCACATTTGTGTAAGTTAAGAACAAAGCTTGGGAATGCTGTTTTATTCGATAAATAGATTTGTTTTACAAAAAAGCTACAGAATATTTTATTTTAGTTAATTACTAGTTAGTTTTGAGCTCTTTCAGCAGGTAAGCTTCCAGTTTTTAGACGAAAATATTTACGAAATTGAGGCAATGTACAAGTGATTTATACATGTAGGTTAAATGACTTTATGAATAACATTAAGTAATCAACCCTGTCCATGAATCCCTGTCCATGTCCAACAATTATTTTGTGTTGTATGTATCACAAATACGTACTTGTGGATCAAACGAAAATTTGTCTCTCGCAGGCTCTTCTTCCTACTAGTACACTGCGCCACGGAGGCTTTTAATTACCAGAGCTTCCTAGCTTTTAAACACATAAAAACGACTTCAAAATTCGAGTCGCAGTAAATTCGCTGTTTTCCGTTGAAGGGATTCCCTTGTACTACGTCATCAGATCATAACCATATTTATATGAAACTACCCTTAGGGTAAACCCTATTGAATACAAAAATTATTATTAAAATTGGACTACATGTGGCGGTGCTATGGCGCAACTTCCATTTCTTTCTGCCTGACGTTATCCCGGCTTAATGTCAGGGTCCTTCCTCCATCATGATTGGACAGTGAATTTAGTATTATGAGGACCACTCGCCGTAACCCCCAACAGGACCAACATGGCATTGCCTCATCCATTAACCAGCAGAGTGTTACCACGTGTAAATGAGGTTGGCTTTGGACCTAAGATGTTGGTGTCTTAAACCAGAGGTGATACCATACTATTACAAAATAACTTAGAAACCGAGTCACAAAAAATTACAAAACTTAGCAAAATAAAAACAGTGAAAATTCAAAAATAGCAATTTCTATGGTCTCTTTGGAGTCGGTGCAATTTTATTTAACCGGCAGCGACACAGGCAGGTTGGTTTCTAAGTTTTGTTAAAACTGATTTTATTTTTAAATTTTTAGTGGTAGTTAACAATTGGATGTAAATTCCAACACAACAACGTAATCGCGACGAGTGTACTGTTGTCCGTTGAGGAATGGCGGAAAAAAAAAAATCAAAAAACCTCACCCAATTGATAACCTCCTCCTTTTTTGAAGTCGGTTAAAAATACCAACGGATCTCGTCATTGTAGAAGTTGCTTGAAAACCCCGGTACCGAGTGTATGGCTTAAAGCCTATTATCATAGCAATCAGGCTTAACGGCTGGAATTCCCAGAACGCATAAGCTTGTCATAGCTTTTCATTGGTAAGCCCCATTAACGAGAACCTGAAATAGCTACAATACGCAAATGTATCTACTATGCAGGGACGGATTTAAAATGCTGTTGTCCAAATAGCATATTAAATAGGCTAGGTAAGTTAATAGTAACAAGATTTGTTGGCGCCAAAATTATTTTGGTTTTTGTTATGATTGAATTAGAATCTATCTAAAAAAGTTCTGAATGGTGTTTTTATTGCTTCCGGGTAGGATTACCAGGCCTGCTCGTCTCGTCATTTAGGCTAATAAATATAAACAAAACAAATGGTGTGTCTGTATGGTCGTAGCGCCAAAACTAAAGCATTTTTTTACGTTTGAAAGCTTTATCCTTAGCTTTTTTTAAAAGATCTATGCAGCCAATAAAATTTTAATTCGATATAGAATATAATTATACAATATACTGTCCCACTGCTGGGCACGGGACACCTCTAATTATTACAGGGATTAAGTTTTAGTCCCCCACATATACCTTTAAGATTTATTCCTGATAGATTTCCTCACAATGCTCCTCACAAAGTCAGATTTGTGAATCTGCGACATCCATCTCTGTAATCTGTTCCACTCCCCGCTAAGCTATCACCGCCTCATTGTTTATGCCCCCACTCCCAACCCCCCTAAATTAGGTTTGTCCCTGACCAAGCCATATCCGCCCCTGTCACCGGGGACGCTAATTATTCATAGCTTCAATTTGACGCGCGTGGGTCACGATATTTGGAAAAACCGGTGGCGGAAAGCTAGTTAGTATTAAGAAAGAATTTCCCTAGGGAAACAATTTTTTTTATTTATACATTAAATAGATATAAAAGAGGATAACAAGATTTGTAATATCAACAATAAATAATACGGACAAAAAAAAAAAAAAACAATTTTGAGAGTCTGTCCCATTGTAATTTAATGGTCAATGATTGATACCACCGACTCAAAGTTGTTTAATTTTAAGTTGTTTGAGTCGGTTTGATTTTTTTGTTTTAAGATATTTATTTTACTCTTTTTTTTGTTGGAGAATTGTCAAAATCGGTGCATAAATGTGAAAGTTTTGGTCATTCATCTCCGATTTCAGCCACTTTGGCCTCTTTTTTCCTTATATTTAAATAGTACTACCACCGAAGTAAATATATGGAATATATCATCCAAATCGGTCCACATTTAGCGGAATTATGTACGAACATACTTACAGAGTAATATACAGACTAGTTTTGAGACTACCTCCACCGTTGTTTTTGTCGGTTAAAAGCTTACTGGTTTTCTAACATTAGAATATCTAAATCAATTATATCAATTGATCGCTTCATTAGTTTAGAGACAGGTGGCAGCCTACTTAGGTTGAGAAAAAATGAGGCCCTGGATTCAATTTCTACGTCGGACAATCACACAAGTTGCCCGGAATTGTGCCCGATGTGACGTCACATCACATCATGGAACGGAAATAAGCGAACCGTGGGTGTGCTAGTTGCATCTCTGCTTACCTTCTGGAACTTAGGCGTGAGATTGTAACCATAGAGGGGAGTGTCCGTTAATCAAGACATTATTTTACACCGATTTTACATTGAAAAGTCCGTTGCCCTGAAATTACTCAAAGTAAAATCAATAACCTTTCTACCGGAGAACCACTTAAAGAAAGCGGCACGAAACGGCCGTATAGCTCCGTAAAAAGTATTTTATTTAACTACTGTCACTTCAGGGAACGATGATGTTTTCTACTTGGGATTTTATATTTTATCAATCTTCTATTTATATACATACTAGGTATGTATAGGCGAACGTAACTCTGTCTGTCTGTTTTAGAGCTAAACAGATTTTAAATGAAAATTGGTAAGAATATAGGTTATAAGCCTGGGAAAAAAACATAGAGCTTTTTTGTCCCGAAAAATCACGCGGGCGGAGTTGTGGGCAAAATCTAGTCTATATTTAAAGCGAAATATACCACTAATTCACTCACTGATTAATTACAATTTCGCAAAATCTACTAAAGCTTGGATCATGAATAATAGTGTGTGATATGTAGAGGCCCGCTAAGAAAGGATTTTGGAAAACATTTAAAAGGGTAAAAGGGGGTTGAAATTTATATGAGCATGATGATGATAATGCATATGCGTTACAATTGAGGCTGACGTTGAGGTCTCGGGTTCGGACCACGGGTCGGGTAACAGTGATATTGTGTTTTTCTATTACGAAATGCTCAGTATCAGTCGGAATCTGAATTATATTGACCATACAGAAAGCGATAGGCTCGCCCCCTATCACATTATGGGACGGACATACGCTCGGCGAAACGTGTATTGGTTACACCTCTGCCTACCCCTCCGGAGTTTACAGGCGTGAGTGCGTATGTATTAACATATTCTAATGGGCGGACAACAGCTACCTAGTTATAAAGGAAAAAGATTTATGTGTTTATGTTTTATGTGGAAGGCCTTAATATGATGTAGAGTAAGATTTTTTGTAGTATAGGCCGGTACAAGCCAGTAGCGAGTGGTACGGACTGTCGAGAATAAAGTCGCAGGTTCGAAACCAGCCTCAAGAGCATACACCTCTGACTTTTCTAAGTTATACATATACGCACTCCTATACCTGTAATCCCCGAAGGGGTAGGCAGAGGTGTAACCAGTACACCCACATTTCGCCTTATGTGATAGGGGGCGAGCCTATCGCCATACCGGGCACAAATTCCAGACTCCGGGCTGATACTGAGCATTTCGTAATAGAAAAACCCAATACCACTTTACCCGACCCGGGGATCGAACCCGAGACCTCAGCGTTTTCTAAGTTATGTATATTAATTGCTAATTATCACTTGCTTTAACGGTGAAGGAAACATCGTGAGGAAACCTACATACCTGAGAAGTTCTTCATTAGAATTTCGAAGGTATGTGAAGTCTACCAACCCGCATTAGGCCAGCGTGGTGGACTAATGCCTAACTCCCCTGATTCAGTAGAGGAGGCCCGTGCCCAGCAGTGGGACGTGTATAATACAGGGCTAGTATTATTATTATAGGCCGGTACAAGCGAGTGTCTTATGGTCAATAATCATTATTTTGTTATAATATTCCTCTTGGCATAAACTGAGCTGCTTTAACTCAAATTAAATTGTATTAATGTATTGTAACTAGTATCAATATTGTAAATCAGTTTTGAAAAGAGCAACGTTAGAGTTTCTTGTCTGTTCTTCTCTAGCGAAACAGCATTCCGAACTGGCGGTAGAGTTAAAATTTGACTGATCTAAATGATGTATAACATTTTATTGAATATCTCAGCATGAATAGGCCGGTTTGACCGTGTTGTTACCACCGTCTGAAATACTGACGTCAAGTAGCAGCTTGCTGTTGCGTTTCGTTCGATGAGTGAGATATCCGGAGGCCCAAATCTTCCACCCCTTCCCAATCCCTTAATTATCCCTTTCCTTTAAGGTCGGCAATGCGTCTATGATTCTACTGTTATTGTGGGCTTTCATGGGCGGTGGAGATCACTTATTACCAGGTGACCAAGTTAATCGTTTGCCGGCGTATGCTAAAAAATAAGAGATGTTTTGTTTCATGTGTACGGGTTTCATAATATGAGCTATTTTATTGCAATGAGATGAGATCCAATCCCGGGAGGGAAAGAATTGTCATTAGAAACTGTGTATTAGGAACAATCACGTAAATGATTATTTAAAAATTTCTTTTTACTCGTAAATTCACAAACTGTCCTTTAACACTTTTTTTAGAGTACTGAAGAGATGAGCAGATCGCTCGCCTGATGATGAGCGCCACGCCTGCCCATAAACACAAGCAACAGCGGGCAGAACTCTGAATTACAAACCACTGCATGACACTGGACTGCCCTCATCATCTCGAGATGTTAAGTAACTATCATAATGAACAATAATTTCATGTTGTTCAAAATGAAACACAATAGTGCTTACACACTGCTGCTTGCTGGCAGAAATAGACAAATGTGATTTTACGAATCAAACTCAAATTGTGATTGCCCTGTCTGGGACTTGAACCCCCCTGGGTTCAAGTCCAAGACCTTATGGTTAATATAGAACTTTAAAAAGATATCATCATTTTGAGTATCTTTAGCCGATAACTTTGTGAATATTTAAATTAAATACGAAATTAATTTAGTGTTCGAAATAATTTTAAGCATATAAATAAAATAATTTTGTACTTGAATTATTCAATGAACATATTTAATGAATATTATAATTATTGACAAATTTAGCATTATTCTTAGCTATAAAATTATTTGACTGCCACGGTGGGACAGTTGTAATGCGTACGCGGTATCACTGCTGTTCCGAGTTCGATCCACGGGTCGGGTAAAGTGATATTGGATTTTTCTATCATGAAATGTTTAAGATCAACCCGAAGCCTGGAATTGTGCCCGGTTTGGCGATAGACTCGTCCCTTACCACATCATGGGACGGAAATGGGCTCGGCGAAATGTGGGTATACTGGTAGCCTCTGCTTACCCCTTCAGGGATTACAGACATGAGTATGTATGTATGTACTGATGTTTAGCGTATGCTAATGTAGTTCTATTTTTCAGTCAAACCTTCAATTTTCTGTTCCAAATCGAAAAGCTACCTATCCTTTGTGCTGCCTGGAAATAAAAGTGTTGTGTCAGTCCACGCACGCTTTCAAAATGGAATTGGCTGAACGAACACCTTTCCTTTATCCGATATTGCTTTGCAGATAAAAATCTAAACTGTAGGCTGTTTGACTTTGACTCGACGAGCTTCTCTGATTGGTATCAAAAAATGCGCAGCTATTGACGATTTACGTATAACAGAATAGGAGCTTGATAAAAAAAACAACTCATAAAAATTTCATTCAAATTTAAAGATCCCAAAAGAGTCAAATTTGCATAAAACGCAAACGTTACCATTGTTAAAAAAAAAAACCATAACTGCCATAGATTACATTTCCAAATACCACCCCTAAAATATCGCTGTCCATAAATTACACTTTGCAGAACCTTAGACAAAGCCTGCAGGGTAAGAATGCTTTTAAAAAAACATTAACACCCTTGCAAGCCTTCGGGGTTAAATATTGTTATCCATCAGTGTGAAAAGGCTTTAGAATTTTTTGAGGATCGTTTTTAAGGCATTATGAGGCTTCTATATGTTTATTGCAATTTAAGGGGCATTAACTAAACATAAATTCTCGAGAAAGGCCAGGTCAGGAGTACCCTAAACCGATGTAGATGTATGAGGAATTTAATGAGAGTGAATGAGGCCAAAGAGGTATGCAAGGATCGTAGCAAGTGGAAATCCGTTGTCTCTGCCTACCCCTATGGGAAACAGGCGTGAGTCAAAAAAAGGAATCAACATTCACGTTTTTAAATTATAATTTTTTTTATTATGTAAAACCAAATTGGGATAGGTTTCTTGTATAATTTGGTAGCTTAGATTATAAATAACCAATGAAGTTTTTATAGCATTGGCCGGCAAACGAGCAGGTAGATCACCTGATGGTGAGTGATGCCACCGCCCATGTATACCCACAATACCAGAAAAATCAAGGGCGATTTGCCGACCTTAAAGGAAATGGATAAACAAGGGATTGGGAAGAGGAAGGGGATTTGGGCCTCCGGATATCTCACCCCCGTGCGAAACGAAGCAGCAAGCCGCTACTTTACGTCGGTTTTCTGTGAGGTTACGATCGGATCGAGCCTGCCCATTCGTAGTCTTCTGCGTGGCTCTACCACTCACAAAAGTGAGACAGTAAGAGTCGGAGTCACCCATCGAGGGTTCCATACCCACATACTTTTACTTTTATTATTCGTTAAAATATCCGCCATAATACCAAAGACTATAATGTATACTACTAGACAAGCTGCGCGGTACTTAGGAATTGTACCACTAAGTTGCGGTCAATTGACCGTAACTCTATATTACCATCTCGCTTACTTTCAACTAGAACTCCTATCGCGCTCTCTGTTTGTGAGCTGTCAAACTCTCGCGTTATGTGACGCAATTTTACTTCTAAACAGCCCGTCTAGTAGTATAAATGAAAGTCCTTGCATAAAACACATATTCTATGAAAATAGATCCTTTAAAGATAGGACAGACATGACTTCCACGGAGTCACAAGCAATAGCTAGTATAAAATAAACTCTTGCAATAACAGAAGATGTAATACAGCTGATAATAGCGTATAATATTTTTTCTACTTTCGTCGTATTACTTTGCTTGAACAGCTTTTTCCCCGGAAGTTTAATGAAGACCTGTTTATCTTGAAAGTTACCGTCGTAAACAGCTTTTTATTAACTATTTTATATAACTTTTATAAAAGATACATGAAAATATTATAGATTAAATGTATGATGGACAATACGTCGGTTACAGTATTGTTTTTTTTTATTAGTAATAAAAGGCATCAAAATAATATTATGCACGCGATTTTTTATTGCCTTTAAATATCAAATCAAAATATTTATTAAATCCATAAAATGTTATACTGCCTCGGTGACGCAGTTGTAATGCGTACGCGTTACGACTGACCATGCGAAGTAGAAGCGTTTATGAAGAATACCGGATTCTCCAATCTTATTGTTAATTGTAACCCATCGTTTTTAAGCGGCCAAAGACAAAGAAGTACGGTACTATGATTTAAATTACGCGCTTCAGTTATCTTTGTTTTTTACGAATTAGTACAAAAATGCAATAAATATCCGGCCATCTGCATCCAGTGAGCTATTAAAAAAACCTACTCAAAGAGTAAAATAAGTACATAATCGAATGGTGTAACAAAACTTTATTTGATCATGATGATCACGCATTATTTTGGAAATAGACGAATATTGTATATATTTTCAATCTTATGGATAAAATACAACTTAAAGCTCAAGATAAAATCTTTATAGGCAAAAGGATATCTTTGCCGACGGTCTTGCAAATTGCGAATATGTCCTACTTGTTGATTAGATGCGCAACAGTTACGATTTTCTTTGTTAGCAATGACTACTTTTCCAGAAAAGGCGTGAAAAACAGTTTCAAAGGATTCTAGCCTCTGTGACGTCTACTTTGTTAACAAATGTCGCTAATTTCGCTTGTATATGTAATTAAATGCTCGATTCGGTCGCATGTCTATTTATACAAAATTCGATCCGTATTTTCTGTTGATTCTTAATTAATACATTTATAACCTTACGAAATTATCAGAATTATTACTTACAATTTAACAAAACGCAATTAAATTGTCAACCTATTATTAAAATATAACATCTTTTCAACTATATTATCAAAGACTTACCTTAAAATTTCGTGTGCTCGTACCACTTACAGACGGGGAAGCAACGTCCGTCTACCGCGAAGGCTTTTGACTACTGCGACACTCTACTCCGAGCTTTACCTGTTACGTTAGGGGTGGGGCAGCAGAATTCGCAGGCGCGTTCCGTGGTTCTAATTAGGCCCCTGTAGTTTTGATAGAACATAATGTTTGAGTGTTTTGAAGTTGTGGGGATATAAACAATTGTGTTGGTAATTTATTTGATTCCATCACTGTCATCGAAAGCTTTTGGCAAATTATTCGTTATGATTTTATAATAGTTTAGTGGGCTGTAGATATAAAAAATGATACATGGCCGTAATGATATATGGATAAAAGTGACGGTGTTTATTAGCTACAATAAAATGTTTCTTGTTCTACCTTAACCAGACGTTTTGCTTTAGAAGTTCAAAATCTCAATTGTGATTAAAAAAATCTGGAACGAAAATTGCAGATTAATGAATAAAGTACACGTTTTACTAGCATTATAATTAATTATACCTAATAAATGGCTATAACATTTCTGAAATATGTCAATTAAATAAGCCAGAATAACAGTTTTAAAAGATGCTAAGTCAAGTCTGAACAGCACAGCAAACACTGTACACTATATAATTCAGCACTTTTACCATTTCAATAATTTGCAGTGTAAATACCAATAAAATGAATCTAAACACGATATAATATCTACTATTAATATAGAGGTGTTATAAGCAAAAGACAGCTTAGTTACTCGTACATGAGGTCATGACTATAATTGGAGCGAAGAACGGTCTTTATTTAATTAGCTTTCAATAAAAAGTCGCAATCAGATCGGTCTATTCCTTTAGTCGCTACAATTTGACTGCTAGATATATAAAAACATACACAGAGATCAAACTTATAACAACCTCTTTTTGTCTAGGGTAAAAGATAACTCACTAACTTTATCTCTTTTGTTTCATGAGGAAAGTAGTTTTAGTGCCACAATAAGCTTTGATAGCTTTCCTTTTCCTTTTGTATTACTATGAAAACAATCACTATTATATAGTGTATATACTTTGGCACACGAAATTACTTAGTGTAATAAGAAAAATCCAAAAAATAAATATATAATCAAATACTTATTGTCTATCGTATGACAACCCTAGCGTTATTCTGTACACGTTTTCCCATCCAATACAATTTGGAGTGATGTTGTCTCGCTTGCTCTCGTTGATTAAGCGAGAATTATGAATAGGAGCGAGCGAGATAGGTGTGTTTAATAGTATCCACAACGAACCGTGACGTTAGGGCTGGTATTCGTCAGTTTATTGCGTAGGACGCGATGATGACGCGTTTGCTTGTTTAATGTTATAACGTAATGGCCCTAATTTTGCGTATTGCAAAAATGAACGCGTATATATCAGGGTTCCATGAATACGTGGGTTGGGAAATGGTTTTGTTTTAACTTCTAGGGTATCGAAAAAAAAGAAAAACGTTTATTCGGCGTATACAGAGACACACACCTCAATTAACATACACACTCACGCCTGTAATCACCGAAGGGGTAGGCAGAGGTGTAACCAGTACATCCACATTTTGCCGAGCGTATCTCTGTCCCATGATGTGATAGGGGGCAAGCCTATCGCCATACCGGGCATAATTTCCAGACTCCGGGCTGATACTGAGCTTTTCGTAATAGAAAAACCCAATACCACTTTTACCCGACCCGGGGTTCGAAACCGAGACCTCAGCGTCAACCTCAGTCGTAACGCGTACACATTACAACTGCGCCACCGAGGCAGATATTATACATAAATATAAATAATGATAAAAGAAACACATTACAGTTACATAACAAACAACAATATAAACGAAAGAGATGAAAGCAAAGTAATTAAACAAAGTAGGCTCCAAATAAGTATAGGCAGAGTGTCTCCCGAGTTTTCTGAAAAGGTTCTACTTCAGAATATATTTTTTTATTAGGTTGAATGACGATACGAGCAGGTCCTTCGCCTGATGGTAAGCGCCACGCCTGCTCATAAACAGAAGCAACGCAGCACAGAACTTTAAATAACAAAGCACTGCATGACACTGGACTGCGCTCGTCACCCTAAGACATAAGATATTAAGTCTCATAATGCCCAGTAATTTCACTGGCCTCAATGTCCTTCAAACCGGAACACAACAGTGCTTACACACTGTTGCTTGGCAGCAGAAGTAGACAAAGCGGTGGTACCAACCCAGCTGGCCTCTCGCACACGAGGGACCTACCACCTTGTAAAATATTACCAGACATAACGTGCCTGGCGCTGGTTTTCGACTAGAACCTTGTAGGTGTGGTGCACGGAAGTATATTCTCTAAAGATTTTAAAAATAAATATGTAATACAGTTTCGTACACAAATGTTGCCAACGGAACGCAATTAGTAAATTAACTTCATCTATCTTCCAATCGCAATAACTTGCTGAAATTTTGAAAATAATATATATTAATAGACATAACGTGCCTGGCGCTTGTTATCGACTAGAAACTTGTAGGTGTGCTGCACAGATGTACATAATACCTCTATAGATTAATGGCTTACCATCATATCACTATACTATACTTATTACACCACGCCTGCCCATAAACAGAAGCAACACCACACAGAACTTTGAATTACAAGCACTGCGTGGCATTGGACTGCGCTCGTCACCCCGAGACATAAGATGTTAAGTCTGACAATGTCCAGTAATTTCACTGGCTTCAATGTCAATGTGTGAAACAAAATAGTGCTTACACACTGTTGCTTGGCGGCAGAAATAGACAAAGCGGTGGTGCCAACATAGACGGCCTCTCGCATACTACCTTACCTACCCAGTACAATTGATTTTTAGAATCGAAAAATCAAACACGCATTGTGATTGCCCGACCTGATTATTCAACCCAGGAGCTCACGCTTCTCAGTCTTACGCTGCCACTTGACAAATAAGGCCATTGAAATTGGACTAATAATAATAAACAAGGAACCGTAAACACAATTATCTGCTTTTGTCAGTTAATGTACAGAATCAAACTTAGGACTCTCAACTTCAAAGTGTAAGTAACTAATCACTCAAGTGTGGTTCAAGTTTCCACCGTTAATTTGGATTTCCTCCTAATTTCTTAGTAATTTAAACTAATGTTTAGGAAGTATTGTCTAAATTGTATTATCCGACTGCACAAATAAAGGACTGCTTCGGTGGCGCAGTTGTAATGCGTTACGACTGAGGCTGACGCTGGTCTCGGGTTCGATCCCCGGGTCGGGTAGAAGTGATATTGGGTTTTTCTATTACGAAATGCTCAGTATCAGCCCGGAGTCTGGAATTGTGCCCGGTATGGTGATTGGCTCGCCCCCCCCATCACATCATAGGACGGAGTTTCGCTCGGCGAAATGTGGGTGTATTGTTTACACCTTTGCCTACCCTTTCGGGGATTGTAGGCGTGAGTGCGTATGTATGTTAAATTGATGTTTAGGAAGTGTTGTCTTGGTTGTATCATCCGACTGCGCAAATAAAGGAGTAAACCATTAACAATGCCTGTAATCTATACTAATATTGTAAAGCTGAAGAGTTTGTTTGTTTTGTTTGAACGCGCTTATCTCAGGAACTACTGGTCCGATTTGATAAATTCTTTCAGTGTTAGAAAGCCCATTTATTGAGGAAGGTTATAGGCTATATAAAACTTTTTCCCGGAACAGGCCATTCACGCGGGCGGCGTCGCGAGCAAAAGCTAGTTTAAAATAAAACTAAAATCTAGTGCTAACCCTAAGACAATGGGCGGTCTTATTGCTAGAAGCAATCTCTTCCAGACAACCTGAGTATGGAAACACTTAACAAGAAGAGAAGTAGACAGCGGTGTACAATAAAATAGGGAAAAACACGAACAAAAATTATTATATTTAAAATCCTAATCTTATATATAAAATTTTCGTGTCACAATGTTCGTTCCCATACTCCTCCGAAACGGCTGGTCCAATTTGTATGACATTTTGTATGCATATCGGGTAGGTCTGAGACATCTCTTTTCATCCCCCTAAATGTTAAGGGTGGACCACACCTAAAATTTTATTATTATTTTAGACAAAAAAAATTGTTTGCTAATTTTTATGATACAGCATTAAAAAATACATACAACCCTAAATTTTCAACCCTCTACGATCAACCCCTATTTTTTAATAGCGACATGAGTATTTTTGACAAGCGCGTTTCTCACCGGGACTCGCTTGATGCGCCCACTAGGCTACTTTAATCCTGGAAATGGCATTCACGCAGGCGGAGCCGCGGGCAACAGCTAGTACTTATATAAATAATAAACTAATACATATTACATAATATAAGCCATAGTAATATTATAATTATATTCCATTGTTGTGCATTCGTCTGTGTATCTTCACATCGAGCTGTCTCTACCAGTGTTTCAGTAATGCCCACTGGTCTGAAAAGACGCATCAAGAAACTCAGCCGTAGGACTTTTGAATGTATCATTACATTGTATGTTGTTTTCTTCTTCCACCTACCCTTATTCCACTGGGATCGGCACAATATGTTTCAGAAAGATTTGGCTTGTAATTTTTACGACCGGCCGCCCGCCTGACCCCTATCACACGAAACAAATATTTGTGGTTCACACAAACATAGTCACGTCGCAGGAATCGAACCCGCGGTCTCTCGATTCAAAGCAACTCGCCTATTGCGCCCCGCAGACTTAAAAATAACTCATTTTTATAAATAAATAAAATAAAAATAAACTAAATTAAATATTTACGAGTTTCATTTAAAGAACATGTAGGTAATTGAATATTCTTTACATCTTGAATGATATACATTCATTTTAGAAAAAATAATTAACTCTAGATGAAACCAACAAAATTAGTTCTTAACTTAGACTGAATGCACTTTGCACCTCGGGGCATTGCATGATTTAAATATTTAATATATATGTTGATATCACCACATTGAAATTCAAATTCTAACAATGCAGTATAAGGTCCCTTTTTACTTGTATATAATGGTTGATAAAACGTTTGCCGACTGGGGTACTGAGAATCTAGAATGACAGGATAAAGGCAATCTTAATTCATAGCAAGTGTGTTCGTGTGTTCACACCTTTACACAAGTAGACACTCGTAAAGGTTAGTCGACACTATCATATTTTGTTTAAGGTCAAGTGTCAGCACTAGCTTGCGAAATTAAATTAAATTTTGCATACATACATATGCACTCACGCCTGTAATCCCCGAAGTGGTGGGCAGAGGTGTCACCAGTACACCCACATTTCGCCGATGGTATCTCCGTCCCATGATGTGATAGGGAGCGACCCTATCTCCATATCGGGCACAATTCCAGACTCCGGGTTGATACTGAGCATTTCGTAATAGAAAAACTCTATATCACTTTTACTCGACCCTGGGATCGAACCCGGGACCTCAGCGTCAGCCTCGGTCGTAAATCGTACGCATTACAACTCCGTCATCGAGGGAGTCAAAGATGCACACCCACGATACCAGCAGGCCAATTCTCGTAATTTAAATGTTCAAAATACTGGTTATTTGTTTAAGAGAATGCCATTTGCAACTTTCTTGACGCTGAGACTAGATCGGAATGATATTTTGAACATTTAAAATTACGAGAATTGGCCTCGAGAAATATCATGGACGTATTGCTGACCTTAAAGGGAAGGCATAATTAAAGGATTTCGAAGGGGTGGGGTTTTGCGCCTCCGGATAACTCACTCACCGTATGAAACGCAGCAGCAGCCAGCAAGTCGCCACTTTACATTGGTTTTCTGTGAGATAGTGGTAAAAATCCGGTCGATCCGTCAAAACAGTAATTATGCTGTAGAAATGACTGTACAGTGTGGCTTTCTTTATAACAACAATACACCAACAGTCACACACACAGTCCTGACCCCACACTAGGTAAACCTGTGTCGTGGGTATCAGGAACTACGAGGGACTTGCCAACCCACAACACCCAGACCCGAGACCAATATTTGTAGTTCACACAAACATTTATCTCGGTGTGGGAATCGAACCCACGGCCTCTTGCTTCGCAGCCGACTACTCGCCCACTGCGCCACGGAGCTGTCTAATCATTATGTTTGTTCTTTTTTTTATAAAACACAATGCACATTTAGCAACACGTGCAATAATGAGTTGAATTATCTATACTTACTTGATTTTATTATTTATACTAATATGTATATTCTAAAACTACTGCCTCGGTGGCGCAGTTGTAATGCGTACGCGTTACAATTGAGGCTAACGCTGAGGTCTCGGGTTCGATCCCCAGGTCGGGTAAAGTGGGTTTGTATTTTGTATTGGTATTGGGTTTTTCTATTACGAGATTCTCAGTATCAGCCCGGAGTCTGGAATTTGTGCCCGGTATGGCGATAGGCTCGCCTATCACATCGTGGGACGGAGATACGCTCGGCGAAATGTGGGTGTACTAGTTACGCCTCTGCCTACCCCTTCGGGGATTACAGGCGTGATTGCGTATGTATGTAAGTATATTCTAAAATAGAGTTAAAATGTTATTAAAAGTGTTGGCAAAGTAGGGTAATTTAATACGTGTTTGATAGAGAAAAATAAGGTAAAATAAGATGGTAAATATTAGAGGTATATTGACGATATTTCAAATTATTATTCTTTAAGTTGAAATTAAAATAGCATAGATGAAAATAATTCAAATAAAAGAAAAAATACTAGGATCAATACAATAAATTGTTAAGGAATTTATTAATTATTATGGGATTTTATTTATTTCATTAATTAGGTAATATATCATATTTAAAATAATGTATACGCCGAAATCATCAAGGAAATCATCGCGATCCACTTCACAATATACATATTTTTTTAAATAGTATTTTATAATTATATATTAATTTCTATATATATAATTATTTATACATTATTTCTTGTTAAAATATTAATTAATTAATGGATATAAATAAACATTGTATTCGAATTTTCAAATCACATTTCATACACGGAATACTCATACTATAATGTTCTGGTTACATTTCATGTCCCTATAAAAAATAAGGATCAAATAAAAATATTGTAGAATTAATTAAAACAATAACATTTTCTTTCAAGGAATTTATTTATTTAAAAGGATTTTTTTATTACAAATCAATATTATCCGCTTTAAATGATAACTTTTTATTAAACCTATCTTACAATTTTATGAAATCAAATGAACCGCATATTTAGATTATATTTAAATTTAATTCCAGAACGAGTTGCTTCTGATTTCCAAATAGCGAATTTCATTTACATTTGTATTTCTTAGATTATTATTATGTCGTTGATAAAGTAAATCCAAAAGGTTAGATTTTAGTTGAGCTAATAACATTATGTCCTTCTCAATGATAAATACAACCACAGCCACACATAATCCTGACCCCACATTAACATACATTGTTTGTGGGTATCAGGAACTACGAGAGACTTTCGGTTTCACAATCCACCACCCGGTCCCGAAACAAATATTTGCGAATCACACAATTATCCTGTGGGGATCGAATCCATGATAATTATGGTAAATTAATTATTCCGTTTATTCCGTTTAAATTAATCTTACATATTTTGACAGGTTGAAACGATAGCCGCCATTTTTGTCATGATAAATTAACCAAAACCCAAATAATTATTATGACCATGAAAGATGTGCCTCCATTTTTTGTCTTGTAATCAAAGCTGTCATAAGGGTCAATACTAGTGATGTAAGGTCTAAGCAGCGATAGCTCAGCGGGTAGAGGTACGGACTATCGAGACGAAAAGGTTCGAAACCAGCCCACTGACTTTTGTAAGTTACTTGTGTAATCATTGTCAATTATAGCTTGTTTTAACGGCGAAGGAAACATCGTGAGGAAACCTACACACCTGAGAAATTTTCCATAAGAATTTCCAAGGTATGTAAACTTTGCCAAGCCGCATTGGGCCAGCATGGTTGACTAAGCCCCAACCCTTTACATTCAGTAGAGAACGTCTGTGCCCAGCGGTGGGATGTGCATAATGCAAGGCTATTATTATTATTAATTTTCTCATCCAAAAACATTAAAATGGAACATCGTCGGCTTCGAATAAGTCTTAATATTGCACGAGCATTAAATAATGGTTTAAAGTCTAATACATCAATATCGGCCTCATTACAAAAGGGAGGGGGATTTGGGCCTTCAGAACTTACCGTACGAAACGCAGCAGTAAACCGCTACTTTACGTCGGCTGTTTGAGAGACAGTGGTAACGACTCGGTCGAGCTGTTCATTCTCTTAGCATGGCTCTACCACTCTCTAGCTTTAAGTCGATAAGTTTTTATGGGTTACCATAGTAACCAGCAGTTATAAATCCAGTTTAAGGTTAGTCTCCGTTTCTATTAAGGTCGTACAGGACCTTCAGAAAATTATAGACCATCGAAAAGTTTTTAAAACAGAATACAGAAGTAATTACTAAACCAGGGTAATTTTATAAAATTCTTCGACATTAGATAGCCACTGACTTAGTTGGACGTCGTATAAAGAAATGGAACCAATCCACAGTCACTTTTAAATAAACCTTAAAGTTTCAAAAATGTTTATTCGTTGATGGATGCCACGAAATTTCTCATTATTCTAACAAAATATTATGTTATTATATTAAATAAATAAACAAATACACCCAACAGTCACACACATAGTCCTGACCCCACACTAGGTAAACCTGTATCGCGGGTATCAGGAACTACGAGGGACTTGCGGTCCCACAACACCCAGACCCGAGACCAATATTTGTGGTTCACACAATCATTTGTCCCGGTGTGGGAATCGAACCCACGGCCTCTCGCCTCGCAGCCGTCTACTCGCCCGCTGCGCGAATGTGAAATTCAAAGCTAGATGTAAACAATAAAACATTTTATACACTTTAATGTTTAGAATAAACATTTAATAAACTTTAATGTTTACAGAATAACACTGTGGGCATTGGATCCTTTTGACCAAATAACTTCCAATTACACCTTAGATTTACAGCTCCGTATGACTCGATGGGAATTTCTTTAACACTGCATGGTAAAGATTATAAAAAGCGTACACTGATACACTTAAAATAACAATTAAGGATCCGCCAAAAACGAAGCTCAGGAAGTTGCCATCAATCATCGTGGTTCCCTGGAGACTCCGTGCATGACCCTGGAACAGGTCCTGGGTTCCTGAGCCGCTTTTGTTTCGTTCCTCCATCATCTTCTTCATTGAGGAGAGACGTTCTTTCAGCTCGTCTATTGACTCCATCATATCGTCTGACGCTGTAAAGAAGATATAAATAAGTAATATGCTTAATGCATTACCTATGTAACCACACTCAGGCCTGTAATCCCTGAAGGGGTAGGCAGAGGTGTAATTAGTACATCTACATTTCGCGGAGCTTATTCCATGATGTGAGGGATGAGCCTATCACCATACCGGGTACAATCCAGACTCCGGGCTGATAATGAGCATTTCGTGATAGTAAAACCCAATATCACTTTTACTCGACCCGGGGATCGAACACGAGACCTCAGCACAGCAGTCGTTCCGCGTACGCATTACAACTGCACCACCAAGTTACACTAAGATATAAGATAAGACCGGTAATCTAGCAAAATGGTAATTGATCTCCATCGCCCATGAATATCCACAATGAAAGAAAAATCATGGAAACATATAAATTGTACGTAATTATTGTAAAGATTTTTATTATATTACATGAATATTACTTCAACATTTGGCCCGAAACGTTTATTTATTTTATATCGACTGTATTATGGATATTCAAACAAGAAAAAAAACCGGTTTGTAAAATAAAACATGTTTATGCAATATGCAAAATGTATGATAAAATGGCGTTTTCTTTGATAAAGCGACATAAATTAGGTAAATGCTTATTTATTTATTTATTTTTTTATAGTATAGTATAGGCCGGCAAACGAGCAAGTGGGTCACCTGATGGTAAGCGATCTCCACCGCACATGTACGCCCACATTACAAAAGAATTATGGGCGCGTTGCCGACCTTAAAGGAAAGGGATAATAAGGGATTGGGAAGGGGAGGGGGATTTGGGCCTCCGGATATCTCACTCACCGTACGAAACGCAGCAGCAAGCTGCTACTTTACGCCGGTTTTCTGTGAGACAGTGGTAACGACGCGGACGAGCCGGCCCATTCATGCTGTAGACAAAATTGTCTACAGCGTGGCTCTACCACTCGTAAAATTATTATTTCCTGAAATAACACATAGTAGTAGAAATAAATATGGTGAAATGATACCTAAGGGTATTTATAGACACCAAAAAGGTAATAAATTGTATAATTTTCCACATTGGCATAAATTGAGCTGCTCTAATTCAAAATAAATTATATTCAAAATATAACGTAGTGCAAATATTGTAAATCAATTTTGAAAAGAGCAACGTTAGAGTTTCTTGTCACTCCTTCTTTAACGAACCAGCATTTCGAACTGGCGGTAGAGTTTAAATTTAACTAAATGTAAACTATGTATAGCACTAGATAGCAGTGATAGCTTAGTGGGGAGTGGTATGGACTGTCGAGACGAAAGTGGCAGGTTCGAAACCAGCCCCAAGAGCATACACCTCTGACTTTTCTAATTTACGTGTATATTAATTGCTAATTATCACTTGCTTTAACGGTGAAGGAAACATCGTGAGGAAACCTATATACCTGAGAAGTTCTCCATAAGAATTTCGAAGGTATGTGAAGTCTACCAACCAGCTTTTTGACAGCGTGGTTGACTAAGGCCTAACCCCTCTCATTCAGTAGAGGAGGCCCGTGCCCAGCGGTGGGACATGTATAATACAGGGCTAGTAAAAAAAAAAAAAAAACTGTATAACATTTTATGGATTCAATCAATAATTTGAATTATGACTTTGCAACACACATATAAAGAAACGAACTATGCATATTTTAGACTACATTTAGTAAAATGATCCCATATTTCATTCTATTATTCTCAATAATTCGATTTTTTATTCTATAACATCAGTTACGAAATGAATTTCGTAACTGATGTTATAGATTGTTAATGTTTATAATATCAGACATTCATATTATAAACATTAACAATCGGTTAGTTAATTTAATTTCATGTATTTTTTACTGCCTATTATTTAGACTGCCTCGGTGGCGCAGTTGTAATGCGTACGCGTTACGATTGCGGTCAACGCTGAGGTCTCGGGTTCGATCCCCGGGTCGGGTAAAGTGGTATTGGGTTTTTCTATTACGAAATGCTCAGTATCAGCCCGGAGTCTGGAATTTGTGCCCGGTATGGCGATAGGCTCGCCCCCTATCACATAAGGGACGGAAATGCGCTCGGCGAAATGTGGGTGTACTGGTTACACCTCTGCCTACCCCTTCGGGGATTACAGGCGTGAGTGCGTATGTATGTATTTTTACATAACTTATATTATTTAAATAGATTTATGCACTTCTCTTCCAGATAAACTTTAAATATGTCAAAGCCTATACTTCTTTGTAAGGGGTACAATGTTTTCACTTATATGCATTATTTGATACTAAGCGCCTGTCTCACCACCTCTTAGCAATATAGGCTAACAGCACAATTCCATTAAAAAAACCACCCCATAGTAAATGCTACTTACCAAATAATATATGAAACGTTCATAAAAATCCCACATATGCCGGCAAAAATTTGTCTAAGGCCGCTATTCCACTATCATATTTGCATCATAGATATATGACGTCATATGTGATCCTATGTCACATCATGCTGTGAATTAGGACCATAGAAATATGATCATAGAAAATATGAAGTTTATGTTGCTATTACACTGTCATACAATTCTCATATCTATGAGCTATAGAAGTAGGGTCATTTTTATATCATAGTGGAATAGCGGCCTATGTACTATCACAAATAGCCGTCATATACGTTAATCGGTGGTTAATTATTACTCAAATACTGTAAAATAAGCCCTAAGTCTGAGTTATTAACTGTCTGTAATAGGGTAGTTTCCTATATTGAATTTTATACATTATTTTATAAGCAACAGAAAATGAGTCGCAAAAGAAACCCTTTTATTAAAACACAATCAAAATTGGTTCAGAAATGTGCCCGCAGTTATGACTTTAAATGTTGGTATGAGGAAAAGTGGGTGCGTAGTAGGGATATCTCACTATCTCGCTTGCACGTGTGCACCATTATGAACATTTTACACAGTGACGTCAAAGTTTGCGACGTCTGTAATTTGACAATTACCCCTTCTACAGAATTTGAATGGCTTCTAACTTATTTATCTTTGGTCCGATTTATAAAATTCTTTCTGCAATAGATTTTGAGTAACGTAACTTATTGATTTAAATAATTAAATAAATAAAGGTGGTAGGTCCCTCGTTTGCGAGAGACCGGCTGGGTTGGTACCACCGCTTTGTCTATTTCTGCCGCCAAGCAACAGTGTGTAAGCACTGTTGTGTTCCGGTGTGAAGGACATTGAAGCCAGTGTAATTACTGGGCATTATGAGACTTAACACCTTATGTCTCGGGGTGACGAGCGCAGTCCAGTGTCATGCAGTGCTTTATTTAAAGTTCTGTGTGGCGTTGCTTCTGTTTATGAGCAAGCGTGGCGCTTACCATCAGGCGACCGACCTGCTCGTCTCGTCATTCAATATAATAATAAAAAAAAAAAAAAAAAAATCTATTCAACTACCCTATTGTGACAACGTTCAGAAGGACCAACAGTTCACAATATGTATAAGTATATTGTTTCATTTGGTTTGCAATGCTAACAATACGTTAAAATCCAATGAATTTCGTGAATCATTGCTTCTTACGAACACTTCGAATTACAAATAGTCAAACAATGATCATTATACTGGCATTTATAATAATCAAAGAGAAAATTAAACACCAAAAATATGTTAACTACTGTAGAAAAATCAATACAAAATTTATGAAAGTAGAGAAATATCGATCTAATAATTAATATCTCAGCCTGTTGTCGTCCACTGTTGGACGTAAGCCTCCCAAGTGAGCGCCAACCATCCCGGTCTTGAGCAGCCCGCATCCACCCGCTACCCGCCATCTTTTTCAAGTCGTCGGTCCACCGTGCAGCAGGGCGTCCTACACTACGTTTGCCTAACCGTGGTGTCCACTCCAGCACATGTCTGCTCCACCGACCATCTGTCCGTCTACAGACATGACCGGCCCACTTCCACTTCAGCGTGCTAATTTTGCGAGCAATATCGATGACCTTAGTTCTCTGGCGGATGACTTCATTCCGAATTCTATACACCAGAGAAATTCCAAGCATTGCTCGCTCCATAGCACGCTGAGCTACTTTGAACTTGTGGACAGTGTCCACGTTTCAGCTCCGTAGGTCATTACGGGTAGGACGCACTGGTTAAAAACTCTCGTTTTTAAACATTGAGGGATCGACGACTCGAAAATGTTACGTAGCTTCCCGAATGCCGACCAGAACTAATGCCCGATCTAATAATTAAAACTTTCATATTGTTTACAAAATGATTCATATTCGTATATAATATATATTTTATAATAAATTACTTACGAATGAACCGGTTAACACATTTTAGATATCAGATGCAATTATAATGATCGAGGAACAAATTGATTCTAACCCTAAAATATTCTTAAAGCATTACAAAGGAACGTAACCACTGATTCAAGAAATTAACCCTATCTCTTTAATATCGACTAAAATATACCGTAAATCACATGTCCTATTGATGTAAATGATAATCAAAATCTACATACCCTCAGTTTCATGTTCGGTGCCCATTTTCACAAAAAACGTGGCAACTAAACAAAAATATTGTTTTGTTTTCTCCAGAAATGGCGAGGTCCCGTCAAAATGCTGGTTTTTGCGCATGCGCGGCGCCCATGTCGGGAGAGGTGGGACATATTGATCGTAGCCCGGGAGAACTGGCAGCCAAGTCTAGAATCAACGAAGGGCTTCGGAGAACAATGGATTTTGTCTACATGTTTATGGCAACATTTACTTTTCTTTTTTTTATAGCATAGCCCGGCAAACGAGCAAGTGGGTCACCTGATGGTAAGTGATCTTCACCGCCCATGTTCGCCCACAATACCAAAAGAATCATGGGTGTGTTGCCGACCTTAAAGCAAAGGGATAGTTAAGGGATTGGGAAGGGGGATTTGGGCCTCTCGATATCTCACTCACCGTACGAAACGCAGCAATATGCTACTTTACGTCGGTTTTCTGTGAGACAGTGGTAACGATTCGGACGAGCCGGCCCATTCATACTGTAGACAAAAATGTCTACAGCGTGGCTCTACAAATATTTGTGGATTAGATTTGTCTCGGTGTGGGAATGGAACCCACGCCCTCACGCTTCGCAGCTGGCTATTCGCCCACTGCGCCACTATAGACAATACAGTCTAACCTCCCGACGTCAATTAAAAACGCCTGTAACTATTAACGGGTAAGCAAATTATGTTCAAATATAGCTAAGAACTACCTCAATTAGACCAAGTTTAAATAGAAAGTTTTTGAGTGGTAGAGCCACGCTACAGACACTTGTCTACAGCTATGGTCCGGCTCGTCCGGGTCATTACACTGTCTCACAGAAAACCGGCGTAAAGTAGCAGCTTGCTGCTGCGTTTCGTACGGTGAGTGAGATATCTGGAGGCCCAAACCCCCTCCTCTTCCCAATTCCTTAATTATCCCTTTCCTTTAAGCTCAGAAACGCGCCCATAATTCTTCTGATATTTGGGGCGTTCATGGGCGCTAGAGATCACTTACCATCAGGTGACTCACTTGCTCGTTTGCCGGCCTATACTAAAACAAGAAAAACACAGCTTTATCTAAACGGCTCAAATATTTAACTTAATCATACATCTAACTGAGATATGAAAGCCAAAAACTACGATAAAATTAAATTTAATATTAAACCTCGTACGAAAATCCTTATCTTTCGTAATTAAATTGTAAATTTAAATTTTATGTCTAAACGCGACTCATAATACACAGTTTTGTCTGTCATGCCTCTATTATATAGAGTTTTAACTATTAATACCTACACCTACACCTCAGTCTCTCCCGTGATCACGAAGGCTGAAAAGCTTTCGAAACGTCGGGACTAAAATAAAATTAAACCGCGATAAAAACCGTATAAATTAGTTTTATTTCAATGTGTAATATTCGCGTAAACATAAGAAATCATTAAGAACATCACCAGTTGATCGACCGTGATGGAAACTGTACTGACGATCGTTAATCAGCTGGTGCTCCACCAGATATCTCAGAAGCAGGGCAATTGCCCACTCTATGACTTTAGAGAGCAAGGATGTGCCCGCTATCGGCCTAAAATCCGACCGATTTCCAGAATATGTCATGTTCACTTATATATCTGTGCCTGCGGCGGCGGTGTCATGTGCCGGGTCGGTCTCTTTTTTATAAAACTAGGGGCTTTGCCAATGTTTTTCCACAAAACATAAAATTAAAAAATAACTTAAAGTCTGACGAATATGAAACATGTCTTAGTTTCTTCCCCACATTATTCTGCATCGATTTGTATCGGTCTCAACCCCATACCCCCAGCGGTTTCGGAGGAGATAGCGTGACAAGCTTTTAGCAGCGGCGGCGGCGGTGGCGCCAGTTGCTTTTTTTAGAATAGAGAGATGCTTGAGGATGCCGATGGTTGGCACATGCGTCGTACTCATGAACGGGTGCTGCTTGTTTGGACTGGTCTACTTGGCTGTTATTATTGGCTTAGATGATCTTATCTCTGTATTACCTATATATACATAACTAGTTTCATGTAAAATAGTCTAATGATATTATTTCTCGACATCAATTTAGTATTATTGTTCTATTAATCTTTGAAATGCTATTAAGAAAAACAATATACTGTCTGATTATATATGTCTATGAAGTCTGATTTTCTTGGTACTTTTTCTCAGACCGATGGGAGATGCCAATAGACTCTATTGAATTCTAGTAATATTAATGTAATTAACTTGTAAAAGGTGCCTGTAGTTGCTAATTTGCTAAGAAATGTTTTGATTTTGAATATAGAATCAGTATTAACTTGAAGAGAATAGAAGAACATAAGTTTATTAAATAAAAATAATAATTTATTAAATAATATTCAATAAATAAAACATTTAAAACACATTTAGACGGCGGTGCTGACGATCCAGTTGGTGTAGGAGCTGACAGAAGTGGCGACGACGGGCATGCTGTCGTTGCCGATATAGCGACCGAAGCTGAGCACTCCAACCAAGGTACCATCGTAGTACAGAGGACCACCAGCGTCCCTGAGATCAGCCATACGTCCTCCAGAGCGGGGACGACCAGCGCAGATCATGTTGTGGGTGACAGTGATCGAGACAGGGAAGTCTGCGTATCTGCTGGTACATTGCCAGTTGTCCACAACGTATAAATCGGCCTTGTGAAGGTCACGGTTGGCGATGTTTCTGCCTTGCTGTTGATAGAAATAGTCGGATTAATTGTTTGCCGATCAAGCGAAAATAAGGTAACGTTATTATTAAGATAGCTCATGGCGTATCTAGATTACTTAAAGTAGTTATTTGTGATAGAAATGCACGCCAAACTATCAAGTTTTAGATCAAAAGCTTCTAAAACTCTTACAATATTAACAAATATAGTACTCACAGCGGTGGAACCCCAGCCAGCGTTGGTCAAACGAACGCCAGCAGGGAAGAAGACACCCTGGCTAGTGATACCGATGCGCTGTACATTAGGACCATAGTTAATAATGCCTAAAATCCTGACGACAGCGATGTCACCATCAAATCCATTGCTGCCGAAGGTAGGGTGGACGACGGCATAGCTGATCGGGTAGACGTCACCTTCACCACCGCGGGTGTTGGCTCCAGCTACGATACGGCGGTGACGTTCGTCGTAGAACCTAGAAAATAAGATTTGAATATACATGAATATTTTTGAACCAATGCGGATTTTTTTGTATTGTTCTGTATCGGTAGTAGATCGCATTTATATAATTTGTTCTATACCATTTTTGCAACAATTTTCAACCCTTAAAAGTGTGCGAAATTCAAAAAATCATGGACATGGTGCAATGTGCATTCGTAGAAAATGTAATAGACAAAGACGCCGCAAGAAAGCGGTCAAAGGCGGAGCAGGGACGAGCGTGACTCAAAATAAAATCTGCCTTTAATCAAAAAGTTTTCGTAAGCTTACTAAATTTAGTATTTTTTAAGTAAAACGTAAATAAAAAAATACGTATTTAAATACGTTTCTGCATATTGTGTAAAAAATTCCGAACTGGTTATAAAATATCCCTGTATTGATAGTCCATATGTGATTAAAAGCAAATGCAAAGAAACACAGACAGCAGGTATAAAACGGAGTTTAACTAGTAATTTTTAATCCTTACTTCCAACCCGGACTTTGACTTACTATTTATAACAAAATATTACAATTCAACTTACCGTCCAGAGAAGCAACGGGCACCAGATAGAATGTGGGCAGTGGTCAAGATACTACCAGTGCAAGCCTGAGCCCAGAGACTGTTAAAACCAACCTCGACCTGGACAAGACTGGGAAATTCCTGAATGCTGGTAACAACACCAGGGTCACGGTCAATAGAGGGAAGAGCATCTAAGATTGCAGACCAGTCGATATCAGGCAAGTTGGCAATAATTTCGGGCAGATTGGCAATAATTTCGGGAAGGTTAGCAACAATTTCGGGGAGGTTGGCAATTACTTCAGACCAGTCGACATCGGGCAAAGCGTCAACAATGGCGTCCCAGTCAGCTTCACCAATGATCTCACGGATTCTGTCAAGAATATCGGACAGACTGGCGATAATGTCAGGCAGGTTCACGGTATCGAGAATGCTGGCGATGATTTCGGGCAGTCTGTCGATAATGCCGGGAATATTATCGATGATATTGCCGATAATGTTGGGAAGGTCACCAGGAAGAATCGCGATGATATCGGGAATTCTATCAATGATATTGGCGACAACTTCAGGAAGGTTTCCAGGAAGATTCGCGATGATTTCAGGAAGTCTATCGATGATGTTCGGAAGATTCTGAAGGGCGTTCCGTATCGCTTCCAAAACCGCGGACCAGTCAATTCCAGAAATAATTTCAGGCAAGTTAGCGATGATATCAGGAAGGTTGGCAATTATCTCACTAATATCAATGTCTGGCCAGGACATGCCTGGGGTGAATCCATTTTGAGTAGAGCCTGAAAAGCAAGTAAATTAAGAATTAAGTAATGGTTTTCGATACTTGCGTAAAAAAGTTAACCCAGTTGTACAAACCAAAAAATGAAACAATTCACTGCGGATACAGCAATTATGAACCGAGATGTCAAATGGAAATGCAAGATGAAGATGAAAGGACACAAGTTTTGACATTGAT
Source organism: Mimas tiliae (assembly GCA_905332985.1). Classification (NCBI taxonomy): domain Eukaryota; kingdom Metazoa; phylum Arthropoda; class Insecta; order Lepidoptera; family Sphingidae; genus Mimas; species Mimas tiliae. The sequence goes on along the minus strand of HG995260.1, from coordinate 1,377,296 downwards.
TATACAAATAAATCAAATAAAGTAATGAGTTGTTAATTCGTTAATTTTCACAGGCTTGCGTTCTTCTTTATGATGATTCTGCTGGTATTGAGGGTGTATATGGGTAGTGGAGATCACTTAGCATCAGATGACGTATTAGCTCGTTTGCCGGCCTATACTATATAAAATAAATACTGCGCTACATACATGTACATAGTTTCACATCTGTATCCCTAAAAGGTTATTTCCGTTCTATCATATGATAGGGGGTGAGCCTATCGCTATACCAGGTACAAATTCTAATCCCAAGCAACTCATGTGTCCTTTCAATCAAAATTACAATTTGTGATTGGTCGACCTGGGTTTTGAACCCAAGACCTCATCGATTTCACATCCTACACACTGCCACTTTAATAATGAGGCTTACTTAAGGACTTTATTTCTTTGTCGGTTCACTCGACTCCAACAGAGAAGCTCCGGCTGCTTCCATTATTTTCTGAGCTCGGGGCAATGAAGTTGACATGATGAATATGTTGTGAAGCACTGATGTAAGGTTGTAAATCTTACCTGCAATCAGGATCAAAGCCAATAGTATAGGAGACGCCATCGTGCCGTCTGTGGGTTGCGACTGTCGACTGACTACCAAGCGCTCTTCTACAACTATATATACCAATTCTATCGATGCAATTTTTTATCGCCACTATCGTAAATAGTCAATGCCAAGTAAATCGAATATCTCAGTTCCTGTGATAGCATAATAAGGTAATTTTAAGATTATAGACGATTAGGGTTCTCTGGTTCGTTTGGTAAAACCATTATAATCACCGCAACGCGACGCGACGTCTGACAGTTATCTACGGAACTATTATCGACTGTGAGAGACAGATCCTGATTTTATTAGGTGCTCCAGGTGGAATTAACACCCTTGTCAGGAGTCCCACTTCCTGTAGGGATATGTAAGACATATTGAGCGCAGCTTTTAAGTGGTAAAGAGATGCTGTAGAATTTAAATAAGTAAACAAAACACACATAATCCTAAACAGACGATAGCCTAATCTGTATCGTAGATATCACGAACTACGAGTGGTTTGCATTTCCACAACTACAAGACCATTTGTCACAGTGCAGGAATCGAACCCGCGTCCTCTCGTTTCATAGCCGACTACCTGCCCTAGCTGCATTACGGAGGCTGTCAGTTTTATCCACTACACATCCATACGTGCAATTGCCGTTTACAGGCCCATGCCGATACTACTATGTCATTAGATATCGGCGTAATCTTATGAGAGGTAGAGCCACGCTGTAGATACTTGTCTACAGAATGAATGGGCTGGCTCGTCCGGGTCGTTACCACTGTCTCACAGAAAACCGGCGTACAGTAGTAGCTTGCTGCTGCGTTTCGTACGGTGAGTGAGATATCCGGAGGCCCAAACCCCCTCCCGTTCCCAATCCCTTAATTGTCCCTTTCCTTTGAGGTCGGCAACGCACCCATGATTCTATTGTTATAGTGGGCGTGCATGGGCGGTGGAGATAATTTACCATCAGATGACCCACTTGCTCGTTTGCCAGCCTATGCCATGAAAAAATAAAAGTGGCAGCTTGCAGTTGTGTTTCCTACGGTGAGTAAGAATTCCGGTGGCCAATATTCTCCACAAATCCCATTCCTTTCTTTTAAGTTTGGCAACAGTTCCATGTTTCTTATGGTATTATGGGTGTTCATGTACGGTGGAGATCATATAAAATCAGATGACCCACTTGCTTGGATTGCTGACCGCTGCTATAAAAATTCGGTAAACTGACTAACAAGACTAGATTTTTCAAACGCCTTGGTAGAAATCTATGGTATGATTGCATTTTATAAAGCTTCAAATAAATAAATATATTTCTAACATCTAACATCCTTTCAAAACTCGTGGAATGGGTATTTTGTCAAACGACACAAAAAGGGTTTAGGCGCACAATGTCCTTTCCAAGGAATGTCCTTTTCTCAGTTACGTTATTAAACAATCGATGATTTTTCGGGTTATTTATGAAGGGTTCCTTATAACATCTTTAATAGGATGTATAATAATAATAAATATATAAATGAATGAATCGATAGTTTTGAGAAAGGAGATGTCGAGAAAAGGAAATTTTGAGAAAAGGACATTCCGAGAAAATGAGATTTTGAGAAAGAACATTTTTGAGGAAAGGACAATAGAAAGAAAGAAACATAGTTTTATTCATGCAAATCTGTATGTACACTACAACAAACATATAATAGTAGTAATTAATACAGTACAGAGGGGCTAGCACGGAAACTTGCGAAAAGTTATTCGAGCTGTCATCGACAACAATTCCTATGAGATTTTAGTACCGCGCCTCTATCGTACGTAAAAGAAACTATATATATATGGTATATAGACCAATGATAGGCAGACGAGCAAACGGGCCACCTGATAGTAAGTAGTCACCGCTGCCCATAGACTTCTGCAATGCCAGGGCACAGCAATGCCGCTGCCTACCGTCGAAGGATTACTCTTTTTAAACCTCGTTTAAAGAAGGACATTTCATAGCGCTCAGGGAACACCGCTGCAGGGAGTTCATTCCAGAGCTTGCACGTACGTGGTAAGAATGAACGCTGGAAACGAACCGTGCTAGACGGAATCGTTTACAGGTGGTATGGATGAACTCTGCTGCGGTGTCGGGTGGTGCGATGATAAAATGGTGATGTTGGCACTATTTTAAGCAGTTCCTCGGAGCACTCCCCGTGGAACAATCGATATTTTAGTATGATACACACATTTCCGAATATTAGTAATTCCACCCAGTATTGCCTAAACTTCATACTTCAAAGTTTTTATAGAGTGGAGCATGCGAGTGATAAAGAAAGAATTAGACACAACCCACCTACTCAGATGTTTTTTTATTGAAGTGAAAACTTCTTTAGCTGCGTTGGGCATGTTTTGGTAGGGGGAAATCTTATGGGTTTGCGTCACCGACATGCTCATGACGCGCAGCGGCCGTGTGCTGTACGCGTTAGACACTTTGTTGGATGGATGGAATCTCGTGCGTTCGCGTCACCGACATGCTTATGGCAGTATACCTATAGCTATACAGCTGACGTATTGTGCAACATTAGTGCTGTGTATAGGTATCTTATAAGTGAAATTGAATGGATTTAGTGAAAAGTTCAATGTGTATATACTGTGCATTGTTGAAATAGTGTTTTCGTTTGATTATTATTTGAATCGTTTAATTGTAGAATCATTGTGCAGTACAATAGTGAGTACTAAAAAACCATATAGGTAAACATGCATATAATTGTTGCTCGGAGTGTCAATAGATGTGAAAACCAGATTGATGTTGATAATTTTAAAATTATGAAATTTCAAATTTTAATACTAAAAGTTCTAAGTTTTCACTTCTATTGGTAGTCTCTATAACTGTCAATTTTTGTTATTAGCTCTAAATGACGAGACGAGCAGTTCGCTCGCCTGATGGCCTCAAGACTGCCCATAAACAGATAGAGCATCACTAAGGACTTAAAATTATAAAGCATTGCATGGCATTAGACTGCGTTCGTCACCCCGAGACATAAGTTGTTAAGTCACAGCACAACAGGGCTTGCACACAGCTACTTGGCGGCAGAAATAGACAATGGTGGTGCCAACCCAAACAAACTCGCGTATATGTGAGATCTTCCACTTAGAAGATGTTAAGTGTTAATTTGTGTTTAAATTACGAGTACAAGTTTCGTACGTATATCCTTAGAATTACATACACTTTATTCATGTTTATTAAGAAGTGAGTGTCGTTCATAATAATAAATAGTGCTGTGATCTCTTCGTGAGATGTTAGGATGACTGTTTTAGAAAGATCCGGTATATAAATACTCAATTTAAGGTGTATGTAATGAACCTAAAATATGAATACACCTTTCGGTAATCATACTAATACTATAAATGTGAATGTAAGTTTGTTTGTTACGCTTTCACGCGAAATCTAACCGATCATCATGAAACTTTGTACACATATTCTTGGAGGTATAAGAAGTAACATAGGATACATTTATGAAAAAAAAATCTATTTGTTTGCTACGTTTTCACGCCTAAGTCACTGAACCGATTTTGATGAATTTTGATGTAGAGATAGATGGGATCCTGGAGACGGTTATAGGCTACGTTTTATTTCGGAAAAGTCTATTCACGGGGGCGGAGCCGCGGGCAAAAGCTAGTACGTTATATATCAATACTTTCCGTCGGTTCGCGATCGTCTAACAAAAACTTGGCTGGAAGTTGATCATTGTGTTTTACAATTTCTCACGGGCAACTTTTATTTTTATTTTATTACATTGAATGGCGAGACGAGCAGGTCGCTCGCCTGATGGTAAGCGCCACGCCTGCTCATAAACAGAAGCAACGCCACACAAAACTTTAAATAAAGCACTGCATGACACTGGACTGCGCTCGTCACCCCGGGACATAAGGTGTTAAGTCTCATAATGCCCAGTAATTACACTGGCTTCAATGTCCTTCCACCGGAACACAACAGTGCTTACACACTGTTGCTTGGCGGCAGAAATAGACAAAGCGTTGGTACCAACCCAGCCGGTCTCTCGCAAACGAGGGACCTACCACCTTGTAAACTCATTAAGTTCTCATTAAGGTTGGTTGATTCGCCCACGTGCCCATGTTCTACACCTAATTGCCGGTACGAACAATCCGCACAACATATGTTTTGGGAGTGTAGTCTCTGGCAACAAGAGCGCAACATTATGTTAGACAGTATGTAAATAACATCTGGAGTTTTATAATATACTAGTTTTTACTCGCAGTTCCGTCCGCGTGGATATCTTTATCCGCCCTTTTAAAGCATTTCACGCCCTAAGGGGATGATTCTAGAGATATCGCGAAATACGTAATTTTATGAATGGTAGAGCCACGCTGTAGACACTTTTGTCTAAAGCATGTATGGGCCGGCTCGTCCGGGTCATTATCACTGTCTCACAGAAAACCGGCGTAAAAAAGCCGCTTACTGCTGCGTTTCGTACCGTGAGTGAGATAACCGGAAGCCCAAACCCCCTCCCCTTCCCAATTCCTTAATTATCCCTTTACTTTAAGGTGGGCAACGCTCCCATGACTCTTTTGGTATTGTGGACGTACATGCGCGGTGGAGATCTCTTACCACCACGTGCTCGTTTGCCGCCCTATGCCATAAAAAATAAAAAAAAAATAAAAAAACGTAATTATTGCTTATTTGTTTTCAGAAGTAGGTATGAAGTTTCTAGTTGAAATGTCTATTTAATATATTTCTCCATTCAAACTTATATCCCCTATTTTACCCCGTCAAGGGATGAATTTTAAAAAACCGCTTCTTGCTCACTTACGTCAATAAAGGTACCTTTGTAGAAAATTTCATGCTTCTAGATCCAGCAGTTTAGGTATTGCGTTGATGAATCAATCAGGACATATATATAATATATAAAATTCTCGTGTCACAATGTTCGTTCCCATACTCCTCCGAAACTTCTGGACCGATTTGTATGAAATTTTATATGCATATTCAGTAGGTCTGAGAATCGGCTACTGTCTATTTTTCATCCTCCTAAATTTGTAAATCTAAGGGTGGTCCACCCCAAATTGTTTTTTTTTTGTCAATTTTTTTTATGATATGGCATTAAAAATACATACATCCCAAAATTTTCACACTTTTACCATCAACCCCTATTTTTTAATAGCGATATTAGTATTTTTGTATTGCGCGTTTCTCACACCGATTGCGATGGCGCTTGATGCGATCACCCCCCACGCCGCGCCCACCGCTGTCGCCCACTAGGCTACTTTAATCCTGGAAATAGGCATTCACGCGGGCGGAGCCGCGGGCAACAGCTAGTGTATATAAATATCTTACTAGCTGTGCCGCGCAGTTTCACCCGCAACATCTATCGATTGCAGCGCCACCTACCGGGTCCAATTATGAATATAAACCATCCAGGGACCCGCTCAAATACATACAAAAACCAATAATCGAAATCGGCCCGATCGTTTAGGAGTTTTTTAGAGACTAACGAACCGCAATTGATTTTTATATATAAGATATACAATATGTAACAAAAACTCTGTTGGGCGTTTTAATTGTGATATCAGAATCGATATTCAAACGTAATGAAACAACGAAATGAAATGCTCTTTTTTTATTTCTACTATGAAATGCTCAATATCACCCCAGAGTCTGGAATTTGTGCCCGGTATGGCGATAGGCTCGCCCCCTATCACATAAGGGACGGAGATACGCTCGGCGAAATGTGGGTGTACTGGTTACACCTCTGCCTACCCCTTCGGGGATTACAGGCGTGTGTGCGTATGTATGTTAATTTCACTACACCTTTATGTAGCGAGCGGATTACAAAGCACTGCATGGCACTGAAATGCGTTTGTCAAGTTGAATATCCAGTAGTTTCACTGGCTACAAATCGAAACACAACAGAGTGGTAGCGGCACTCTGTAGACACTTTTGTCTACAGCACGAATGGCCCGGCTCTTCCAGGTCGCTACCATTGTCTCATAGAAAACCGGCGTAAAGTAGCAGCTTGCTGCTGCGTAAAATAAGTAAGATATCCGGTGGCACAAATCCCCTTCCCCTTCCCAATCCCTTAATTATCCCTTTCCTTTAAGTTCGACAACGCGCTCAAATTTTTTTGGTATTGCGGGCGTACATGGGCGGTGGACATCACTTACCATCAGGTTACACACTAGTTTGCCGGCCTGTGCTACAAAAAAAGTGTTTTTTTCGATTCAAAACTCCCTCCTCTATCCGATTGTTAATATAGAACCAACCTAGACGGCCTATCGCATACGAGGTACCTATCACCTTGGACATACCACAATATAATATAAAACATACAACTCACGCCTGTATCCCCGGAGGGGTAGGTTAGGTTAGGTTAGGTGGTTAGGTAGGTGCAATCAGTGAATGAGTGAAATATATGTAACCCGTTTCAATTGTCCAATAACGATCACACGAATATCATCGGAAAAATCATTTATTTCCACTTTTAGTTACTTTACCACTCAGACTCAAATGTGTATTGAAAATATTTTATTGTTAGCTATATTGACAAAACAATAAAATAGGTTATGTAATCTTAAATAACGTATGAATTCAATCCTCGCACAGCTGGTTTATTTCGAAGACTTTAAAAAATACAAATGTTTGTAAATTGAAAATAATAATTTATTAAATAATTTTCAATAAATAGAACATTTATTACATTTAGACGGCGTTACTGACGATCCAGTTGGTGTAGGAGCTGACAGAAGTGGCGACGACGGGCATGCTGTCGTTGCCGATATAGCGACCGAAGCTGAGCACTCCAACCAAGGTACCATCGTAGTACAGAGGACCACCAGCGTCCCTGAGATCAGCCATACGGCCACCAGAGCGGGCGCGACCAGCGCAAATCATGTTGGTAGTGACGGTGATCGAGACGGGGTAATTAGCGAATTTGTTGGTGCATTGCGAGTTGTCGACAACGTATAAATCGGCCTTGTGAAGATCGCGGTTGGCGATGTTTCTGCCTTGCTGTTGGTTAAGAAATTTTGGTTAATTGGTTGAATATTTATACAGGTCACGATATACTTAAGATAGCTTATGGCCTATGTAGAACACCTAAGCACTAAACTAGCAGGTTTTTAGTTCAGAACTGTGAAATTGAACTGTGAACTGTGAAAAAAATGTAAAATTGTGAAATAAGGACACTGGTCCTGAACACAGAATTTCACAATTTTAATAAAAATAGTACTCACAGCGGTTGATCCCCAGCCTGCGTTAGTTAAACGGACGCCAGCAGGGAAGAAAACACCCTGGCTGGTAATGCCGATGCGCTGTACGTTAGGACCGTATTGAATGACGCCCAAGACCCTGACGACAGCGATGTCACCATCGAATCCTTTGTTGCCGAAGGAAGGGTGGGCGACAGCATAGCTGACCGGGTAGACGTAACCGACACCACCGCGGGTGCTGGCTCCAGCTAAGACACGGCGTCTGTGTTCAGCGTACAGCCTAGAAAATAAGATTTTAATATATTGGATTACGTGATTAAAAACCAATGCAAAGAAACACAGACAAGCCAGCAAGAAAACTCAGTTTTTATTCTTGCTGGCTTGTCTGTGTTTCTGTACTAGTTTAACTCAGTTTTTAAAACTAGTAAATTTTAATCATCAATTCCAACTCGGACTTTGACTTATCTTTATATATACAATCCTACTGTACGTGTCTATGTGACTGAACTCCTAAACGACTGAACCGATTTTAATGATTTTTTGGTATGCGTTTAAGTGGCGCCCTGGATGGCTTAGATTCACAATTGGACCCGGTAGGTGGCGCTGCTGTAGTTGCGGGTGAAACCGCGCGGGACGGCTAGTTATTTATATATTTATAACAAAATATTACAATTCAACTCACCGTCCAGAGAAGCAACGGGCAGCAGATAGAATGTGGGCAGTGGTCAAGATACTACCAGTGCAACCTTGAACCCATAAATTGCTGACACCAACTTCGACCTGGACAAGACTGGGAAATTCCTGAATGCTGGTAACAACACCAGGGTCACGGTCAATGTTGGGAAGAGCATCTAAGATTGCAGACCAGTCGATATCGGGAAGGTTGCCAATAATTTCGGGCAGACTGGCAATAATTTCGGGAAGGTTAGCAACAATTTCGGGGAGGTTGGCAATTACTTCAGACCAGTCGACATCGGGCAAAGCGTCAACAATGGCGTCCCAGTCAGCTTCACCAATGAACTCACGGATTCTGTCAAGAATATTGGACAAACTGGCGATAAGATCAGGCAGGTTCACGATATCGGAAATGCTGGCGATGATTTCGGGCAGTCTGTCGATAAAGCCGGGAATATCGGCGATGATATTGCCAATAATTTCGGGAAGGTCACCAGGAAGATTCGCGATGATTTGGGGAAGTCTATCAATGATATTACTGACAATTTCAGGAAGGTTGCCAGGAAGATTCGCGATGATTTCAGGAAGTCTATCAATGATGTTCGGAAGATTCTGAAGGGCGTTCCGTATCGCTTCCAAAACCGCGGACCAGTCAATTCCAGAAATAATTTCAGGCAAGTTAGCGATGATATCAGGAAGGTTGGCAATTATCTCACTAATATCAATATCTGGCCAGGACATGCCTGGGGTGAATCCATTTTGAGTAGAGCCTGAAAAGTAAGAAAATTTAATTAAATTATATATTTTTTTGGAACTTAGGTCACAGTGTTAACAAAGTTGTGCAAACGAAAGATCAATAATAGAAAGTAATGGATTTGCAGATCATGCAATAGTAGGAGATTACTGGGATGTCAGAGGGCATGGGAAGGTGGATTCTGGCATTACGTCGGGATAACACCAGTCAGAAAAAAGGAATGATTAGCAGATCAATATTTTTTTTTTCTTTTTGCGCAGAATTGCAACTAGTGTACTCAAACTAGTGTTCGTCGATCAAATTTCTCTTCTATGATCTGAAAAGTTGCGACGCTATAGCTATATCACAACCCGGTCAACACATGTGTGATTTTTAAAATAAAAAATCCAGTCACAAATTGTGATTACTCGACCCAGGAATATCAAACCCTCTTAGGTCGATAACCCTGGGCTCCTTCCTATGGTTTCTAAGCTTAATTACACTGCTAATGGACCAATTAGGTCAATTTACTCATTGGGTTTCAACATACTTACCGGTTCACTTGAATCCTTCAGAGAGGCTTACGCCGCTTCGATAGTACTCTGAGTTTGGGACAACGGAGTTGACATAGGATTTAAAGCACTGATGTAAGAATGTACATCTTACCTGCAATCAGGATCAAAGCCAATAGTATAGGAGACACCATCGTGCCGTCTGTGGGTTGCGACTGTCGACTGACTACCAAGCGCTCTTCTACAACTATTTATACTGATTTATCAATGCAATATTTCTTTACCTCAGAAACATACGGGCGTAAGTCGCATATAAGCTATGTATAATTAACGCTGGAATGCTTCTGGGGTTAAGAATGTTTGATGCAGTTTTTATCGCCTCTATGATAAGCAATCAATGCAGAATAAAATGAATTTCCCAGTTCTTGTGATCCCATAATTAGGTAATTTTAAGATTATTGGCATTTAGGGTTCTCTGTTTCTTCGAAGGCCATCGTACTGGCCGCGTCGTGTCGGTGTTGGTGTTTTCCAAAAAGCCCATTAAATCCATTAATCCATAGTCCACTCTATTGCTAACTCTGACGTTTCGAATTTAAGTTTATATTGTTATAATTATCGCATACTTTAACGATGAAGAAAACATCATGACGAAACCTAGATACCTGAGAATTCTCCAAAAAATAATTTCGAAAATAAGTAAAGTCTACCAACCTGATTTAGGCCAGTGTGGTGGTTACGTGGTGGTGGTAGGACTAAGACCTACTAGACCAGCAGTGAGACGTGTATAATACAGGGCTAGTATTAAGATTCAAACAATAATTGTTGACAGCTCCGTGGCGCAGCGGGCGAGTAGCCAGCTGCGAAACGAGAGGCCGTGGGTTCGATTCCCACACCGAGATAAATGTTTGTGTGATCCATAAATATTGGTCTCGGGTCTGGGTGTTGTGGGACCGCAAGTTCCTCGTAGTTCCTGATATCCACGATACAGGTTAACCTAGTGTGGGGTCAGGACTATGTGTGTGACTGTTGGGTGTATTTATATTTATTATTTTATAATAATTAAAAGTTGTAATAAACTGTACGGAATAACATCCGTGGTGCTTCTCCAGTTGTAAATGTCCTTGTGCCTGAGGTTAATGCCTCCTTAGTTCATTTTTTGTCTACCGCTTTGCTATAGAGGGACGTGGACAATTAATATTTCCAACACCTCCTTAACTTTCTATTTGATTAATTTCGTTGCGGGACAAAGACAATTTAGCATTTCCAGAGACTCGCCGAGCTTCACTGCTCGGTGTCAACAAAAATGCGTGCCACTGTCGATCCTGGTGCACAGGAGTTACAGTGGCGGGTGTGTGGGCGGGATAGTCTCGTTAAACTGTACGGAACCATTAAATCCTTAACGAACTAGAAGAAAAACAAAATGTGTGTTAAATCATTATTAATCCAAATTTGCACCTGAACGGATATTGAAGATTTCGTTTATCAATGAATACTGTTCTTATCGTATCGACGATATTCGTGGGGATTCTACTATCGGTCTCTTTCCTAAAATTTTGACCGACTTCTTTATTGTTTTCTGTTTTAAAAGGGATCAAGGTATTATATTAAATTTTATATAAAAAATCATGAAGAATACGACCATAATTGGAGTGTAAGTGGGACACCAAAAGGCCCAAAGCCAACCTCACCTGCACGTGGTACACTCTGCTGATTAAAGGACGAGGCAATGGCGAAACTTACCCGTTGCGAGTTGTGGGGGTCAGACGGGGGGTCGCGCCATATAATACCAATTACCGTCAAATCTATGGTACGAGAAGGCGGACCCTGGCATTAGGCCGGGATAACGCCAGAAAGAAAAAAAAAGAATTCGTACTAAAATTGAAAAAAAGGTAACAATGCTGTATTTGGTTCCATTTTTTGTTGTATATACTATTTTCCCGTACAAATAAGGCAAGGAAATAAATTAATTTTTGTTTCAATTGATAGATAAGAAATAGATACGCACACACGCCTGTAATCCCCTAAGGGGTAGGGAGAGGTGTAACCAGTACATCCCCTTTCGCCGAGCGTAACTCCGTCCCATGATGTGTTAGTAAGCGAGCCTATCTCCATACCGGGCACAATTCCAGACTCCGGGCTGAGCAATTCGTAATAGAAAACCCCAATATTACTTTTACCCGACCCGGGGATCGAACCCGAGACCTCAGCGCTGCGCCACCGAGGCAGTATAGATCTAAGAAAATCCTACAAAATTTCCATCGTCAAGTCCCAGATGCTATGCAATATTGAATCTTAATCTATTGTGTTTCAAGTCATAGTCGGAGTCCACTGAAATGCCTGAAGAGGCGTGGAAGGTCGAACCTTGTTTACATATTATTAGAAAAACAAAATTTCCGAAGCGTATTATGTAAATCCATAGTACGTGGAACTAAAAAACATGTTTAAATGATATAAACAAATGAATTAATCTACGCTAGCTTCAGTAAATCATAAGACAACAGATATGGATAAGACACCATATTAAGCGGTTGATCGATCACTTTGCGAATAACTACGGATTTATTATTATAATAAGGTAGGTAAATTTTCCTGGGCGCCTCTGCTGGCCTTTCTGGTCGCTTCCCTGATTAATATATGAAAAAAACCTACGGCTAAGATTCTTGGTGCTTCTTCTCAGTCCTGTGGGCATTTTCGAAGCACCATTAGAGTCTTTATATGTAATATTAATGTAATTAACGTGTATAATAGTATATTTAAGTAATATACGTTTTGTATAGTGATTTCTTAGGTTTACGCGAATATTACACATTGAAATAAAACTAGTTTATACGGATTTTAGCCTTCGTGGTCACGGGAGAGGCTGAGGTGTAGGTCGTCTCGAAAAGTTAATGAGGCTGAAAAGCTTTCGAAACCTCGGGAATAAAATAAAAATTAAACCGCGATAAAATCCGTATAAACTAATTTTATTTCAATATACGTTTTGATTTGGAGTTTTAATGGCAGTAGGTATGCTGAGTGACCACCTTCGTGGCGCAGTGGACGAGAAGCCGATATGTTTGTGTGATCCACAAATATTTTGGGTCAGGCGGCCGGTTTGACTACAAGCCAAATCTTTCTGTAACATGCGTTAAAAAGCAGTTGTGCCGACCCCCTTGCGAGGGTAGGTGAAAGAATGGCATTAGGCTGAGTTATCACCTACCTGTATCCATGTGCAGATGCTAGCTTAAATGTTTCATCGTTTAAATCCTATTAAATGGAGATAGTTTCTCAGAAATAATATCACGGAAAACTGTCATTAAGTCACATCAAACGATTCTGTTTACAAAACTGTATGACGCGACCTAGTAAGCAAGAGTGTTCTGTTAAATTCTGGCCTATGTCATGCGGGAAACTCTCTTCTACCTAATTGGAGCTTAAAAATAATAGCGCCAGGCAGAAATAAGATTTATTTATAAATTTACATACAAGCTTACAGTTGGTCCACAAAACTTTGACATGCTAAATACAAAAAATACCCGATATGATTTTCCCATCAGTATTTTATAGAGCCACGCTGTAGACACTTCTGTCTGCAGCATGAATGGGCCGGCTTGTCCGGGTCATTACCACTGTCTCACAGAAAACCGGCGTAAAGTAGCGGCTTGCTGCTGCGTTTCGTACGGTGAGTGAGATATCTGGAGGCCCAAATCCCCCTCCCATTCCCAATCCCTTAATTATACCTTTCCTTTAAGGTGGGCAACGCGTCCGTAATTCTTTTGGTATGGTGGGCGTAGATGGGTGGTGAAGATTACTTACCATCAGGTGACCCACTTGCTCGTTTGCCGGCCTATGCTATAATTTTTTTAAAGTCTATAGACTCCATGATTACTGTTTTAAGTAGGAATGTAATATCTTAAGTGTGGAAATTGCATACTTGAATAGTAAATAGTAGATTTTATACTATACCAACTCGAGCCAGTCTGAGGGGGGGAACAGAATGGCCGAGCTGTGGGTTTACTTTTTGATTAACTAGAACGCATCGCTATTTGCAGTGGGTGCGGGAAGGGGTTAGGTGGTGTGAGAGCGGGGGGAAGTATGGCGTCCTCCAAAATAATTACTCACCGTACAAAACGCAACGTCACATCGGTTTTCTTGGATCTGGTACCATCGCGGTCAAGCCGGCCTATGTCTGCTGTAGACAAAACTTTCTACAGCATGGCTCTAATATTTACAGTACTTTATACTTTATGTGGAAAACTAGAAATTAAACAGACTGCAGCGACGGAGGTCTTAGTATCGAATCCAGGGCACGCACTTCTGAATTTCCGAAGTCAAGCGTATATTGGCTTGCTTTAGCGACGCGACGTTTTGAGGAACCCTCCTTAAGAATGTCGAAGGTGTGTCAATTATATTTGACCGGTAGCGACACAGGCACTGATTCTAAAGATACCCATAGAAATTGATGTTTTTGACTTTTCAGTGTTTTAATTTTGAAATCGCTTTTAGGCTAAAATTATTATGCCAAATGTTATTATCTCTTGCCTCATTCTAGAAATTTCCCATTCATAAATCACTATTAATCTTCTCGACGTAAAAAACATTTTTTCTCTTTATCTATACGTCGAACATCATGCGAGTTGTAATCATAAATTAATTATATAATATATTATGTCAATTTAATCTTCGTTGCGGTGGTCTGATAAAGATTCTTATTAGGTAGCAACTGTATCTGTAAATAACTGTGTGGGGATTAAGTCAAAGAGCTGGTGCCTGACTGGAAAGCAACCACCGTGTATTGGTGAAAAATGAAACATTCTGGGGTCAGTGTTTTTTTATAAGCTTGAATGCTTGAATGACGATTCGAGCAGGTCGGTCGCCTAATGGTAAGCACAACGCCTGCCCAAAAACAGAAGCAAAACCTCACAGAACTTTAAATTACCAAGCACTGAACTGCACCCCGAGACATAAGATGTAAAATTTCATAATGCCCGTAATTTCACCAGTTTCAATGACTTTCAAACTGTAACACATACATACATACATACGCACTCACGCCTGTAATCCCCGAAGGGGTAGGCAGAGGTGTAACCAGTACACCCACATTTCGCCGAGCGTATCTCCGTCCCATGATGTGATAGGAGGCGAGCCTATCGCCATACCGGGCACAATTCCAGACTCCGGGCTGATACTGAGCATTTCGTAATAGAAAAACCCAATATTACTTTTACCCGACCTGGGGATCGAACCAGAGACCTCAGCGTCAGCCTCAGTCGTAACACGTACGTACTACAACTGCGCCACCGAGGCAGTCTATAACACAATAGTGGTTAGACACCGTTGCTTGTCGGATGACAAAGACAAAACAAACACAGAGAAAGCAGTTGTACTAACTCAGAGGGCCTCTCGCATACGAGGGGCTTACCTGCCACCAGTTCCTTTACGGTGGTAATATTCTGGTGATCGTCGAGAGATGCAATATCAATTATATTTGGGCTACACTGTAACGAGATAAGCCTGTCAGTCGACTGATGGTAAGCGAGACGCGTATCTATCGACAGTAGCAACACCAAAACAATGAGTTACAAATAGATGGCACTGCGCTGAGGGGTTAGAATGTTTTTTAGCCAAAGCGGTAGTTTGGCCGTGGCGCAGTGGGCGAGTAGCCGGCTGTGAAGCGAGGGGTCACGGGTTCGATTCTCGAACCGAGACAAATATTTGTCTGATCGACATTATAATTGTTTTCGAGTCTGTGTGTTGTGGGACCTTAAGTCCCTCGTAGTTTCTGATACCCATGATACAGGCTGTGTGATTGTTGAATGTATTTATTTATTTATTTATATTCATTAACTTTGATGAAATATAAGCGAGATAGTGGAAAGTAATAGGGTAGTTGACTAGATTTTTTTTATTATTTAAATCAATAAGTTATGTTACTCAAAATCTATTGCAGAAAGAATTTTATAAATCGGACCAAAAATAAATAAGATAGAAGCCATTCAAATCCTGTAGAAGGGGTAATTGTCAAATGACAGACGATGCAACCTTTGACGTCACTGTGTAAAATGTTCATTATAGTGCACGCGTGCAAGCGAGATAGTGAGATATCCCTACTACGCACCCACTTTTCCTCATACCAACATTTAAAGTCATAACTGCGGGCACATTTCTGAACCAATTTTGATTGTGTTTTAATAAAAGGGTTTCTTTTGCGTATCATTTTCTGTTGCTTATAAAATAATGTATAAAATTCAATATAGGAAACTACCCTATTGTCCTCAGCGCAATGTCTTTTTTATACGCTTTATATTAGCTTCATACGTATGTTAGTATGTAACGTTATTAAGGACCGATGACAATTCAATATTGTCTACTGTTTGAAATAAAAAATACGCTTTTATAGAAAATTCAACTAAAAAATGAAAAATAAATAATAGTTAAAAAAAAACTAAAAAAACACGCTTTTATAGAAAATCCAGCTGAAAAATAGAAAATAATATTTAATAAATTTGAATTAAAAATAGTGTAAGAAAAAATGATTTTATTGTAAAAAAAAGCGTGGGGTGCATGGTATCAATAATTATAAATATTTTATGAACAGATATGAGTAGAAGGGTTATTTTGATAATATCCTGAAAAGCACCCCACGCTTTTTTTACAATAAAATAATGTTTTCTTACACTATTTTTAATTCAAATTAATTTTATATTTTTTAGTTGGATTTCCTATAAAAGAGTATTTTTTTAGTTTTGTTAAACTATTATTTATTTAAAGCATAGGCCTGCAAACGAGCAAGTGTGTCATCTGATGGTAATTGATCTCCACCGCCCATGTAAGCCCACAATACCAGAAGAATCATAGACGCGTTGCCGACCTTAAAGGAAAGGCATAACTAAGGGATCGGGGAGGGGCCTCCGGATATCTCACTCACCGTACGAAATGCAGCAGCAAGCTGCAACTTTGCGCTATTTTCTGTGAGACAGTGGTAACGACCCGGTCGAGCCGGCTCATTCATGCCGTAGACAAAACTGTCTACAGCGTGACTCTACCACTCATGATACACACAACCCTAGAGACGATAGAGTAAAGGTGAAGGTGACACTTCTAATAGCTTCTTAACCGACTTAAAAAGGAGATGGTTCTCAGTTTAATATTCGGTCTACATGTTTTAACTCCGCCAAATGTAGACTATTTTTTTACCGACCTCAAAAAAGGTTCACAACTCAGCGAGTTTTATTTTTTGCTTTTTTTATGTACGTACACCGGATTCTCCGCCAATCGTGGGCCGACTTTATTAGAAAAAAAACATTCGATAGAGTTTAGCTGCGATGTGGTCCCATATTTTGTTGAAGATATGATGACGGAGTACGGAGAAAACAATGAAACTCCTCAACGGATAACTGTCATCGCGATTATGTCATTGTAGTGGAATTTACATGCCATAGCTATGCCTACCATAAAAAAAATTAATATAAAATAAGTTTTAACAAGAGTCGGTGAGA
Source organism: Mimas tiliae (assembly GCA_905332985.1). NCBI lineage: Eukaryota > Metazoa > Arthropoda > Insecta > Lepidoptera > Sphingidae > Mimas > Mimas tiliae. Next base: position 1,360,156 of record HG995260.1, on the reverse strand, counting down.
TTTCATTTGACCGGCAGCGACACAGGCACCGAATCCAAAGAGACCTATAGAAATTGTTATTTTTAACCGCCTTCATTGACTTTCCAGTGTTATTTTTTGAAGTTTTTGACATTTCGTTTTTATTCCATAGCGTTAACTCCAAATGGTGGGACCATTTATATTTGGAGAAAAATGGGCGAAATGAGAGGCCCAAATCACTTTCTCCTTCCCAATCCCTTAATCATCCCTTTCCTTCAAGGTCGGCCACGCGTCGATGATAAATAAAATAAAATAAAAAATGATTCAGATATTTTCATGGGCGGTGGAGATTACCTACCATCAACTAAAATCACCTAATTCTTTCCTCCGTCGACGTCCCAAACATGTTTTGGCAGATCCCAAGGACTCCATCACAGTCGCTACCGAAGCAAGTCTTTCCTTGCCCAATCCGAATCGCAATAATAATACGCGACCCCGACATAGGTCACGCCAGCGAGTCCGAAGAACTCCCACAACTGGCCCTCGGCACAATGATGTGCAGAGACGGTCCAAAACTATACTCCCCAGCGATTGCTCAAGCTGAGGTCTGAGTCTAAAAGGCGCCTCTGTGCTTAATCGCTACTAAGTACATTATACATATATCTGCTAGAGCGCCATAAGCGTCGGCCTTATTGTCAGGTGAAGCTGTAAAAGCAATATAGTTCAACGAACTGACTGCCTCGGTGGCGCAGTTGTAATGCGTATACGTTACGATTGAGGCTAACGCTGAGGTCTCGGGTTCGATCCCCGGGTCGGGTAAAGTGGTATTGGGTTTTTCTATTACGAAATGCTCAGTATCAGCCCGGAGTCTGGAATTTGTGCCCGGTACGGCGATAGGCTCGCCCCCTATCACATTGTGGGACGGAGATACGCTCGGCGAAATGTGGGTGTACTGGTTACACCTCTGCCTACCCCTTCGGGGATTACAGGCGTGAGTGCGTATGTAAGTTCAACGAACCAATTCGAAAAAAAAACCTAATTCCAGAAATGTAGTTTTATCAACATGAATCCACTAAACACCTGTAAACAAAATCCAATGATATCATTCATTGATAAACGTCTAATCAAAATTCCTTATAAATTTAGAATTTATTATTCACCACTTCTTTTTAATCATATTTTGTTTACATCTGTATTCTGACTGCCTCGGTGGCGCAGTTGTCATGCGTATGCGTTACCACTGAGGCTGACGCTGAGGTCTCGGGTTCGATCCCCGGGTCGGGTAAAAGTGTAGTTGGGTTTTTCTATTATGAAAAGTATCAGCCCGGAGTCTGGAATTGTGCTCGGTATGGTTATAGGCTCGCCCCCAATCACATCATGGGACGGAGATACCTTTGCATGTGTAAGTCAGTGGAGCCGTATTTTTAGGCAGATCCATATGAGAGTTATCGTTCTAGTTATCTTATTTCGATGAGTGAACGGCTATAAGTTGTGCACTAACCATGCTATATAAATAGATAAGACTTAATTAGATAAAATATTATTTTAACTGTAATCTATGTTACATCGGGGATTTACTTTATCAATGGCTTTAAAGCTTAACAAAAAATAGATTAACACGGATCGTTACATTATGTCCACAAGTTATCTCTATTTAGGAATAAATTAATTACACTTAAGTTTACACCTGCATCCTGGAAAGGCTGTGCAGAGGTTTTTTGTAACATATGCCGACAAATGAGCAAGCGGGTCACCTGATAGTAATGATCTCCACCGCCCATGAAGAATCATTGCCGAACTTAAAGGAAAGGGATAAAAAGATTGTGAAGGGGAGAGGAAAATAGGTCTTCGAATATCTCACTCACCGTACGAAACGTAGAAGCAAGCTGCTTCTTTACGTTAGTTTTCTGTGACATAGTGGTAACGACCCGGTTCAGCTGGTCCATTGATGCTGTAAAAAACTATGAAGAAATTGCGGTATTCCCATCACTTAGATCCAAAACAAATAAGAATTAAATACACCCAAGAGTCACACATATAGTCCTGACCTCACACTTGGTTAACCTATATTGTGGGTATCGGGAACTACGAAGGACTTGCGATCCCACAACACCCAGACCCAAGACAAATATTTCTAGATCACACAAACTTTTGTCTTATTTGGGGATCGAGCCCGTGCCTTCTCACCGCCATTGCGTCACGGAGTGTGTTTGATTCTAATAGATATACCTAATAGAAATACACTTACACCCGGTTTCTGAAAGGCTGATCAAATCAACATTCAACTAACAGAACTTTGATTTGACATCGCTGTCAAATTTATTAGAGTTGCTGAAACGTTATTTAGTGAAAAAAATATATTTGATCTCTCTTTAGTACCGTTTGACATTGAATTGAATATTATGTTAGCTAACATGTGTGTCAAATCAAAAGTGTTGACCACGCTTCTAGCAACTCAATTTCGAATTGACATGAGATTTGACATTTGATTAGTTAATTTAACATTAATCAGCCTTTCAGAAACTGGGGGTTAGGCAAGTATATTTTGAAGAATTCCAAAATTCCACACCGCAGTTATGTGTCTTTATTTTAAATTATCACTCGCTGTAAAGTTAGAAGCAACTATAGTAGAAAATTTGGAGTCTAAACACCTGAGAACTCTATTAGAATTTCAAAGTTATGTGAAGTCTATCGAGTGTATTAGACTGGACTCTTTTCAAGGTGGTAGGTCCCTCGTATGCGAGAGGCCGGCTGGGTTGGTACCACCGCTTTGTCTATTTCTGCTGTCAAGCAACAGTGTGTAAGCTCTGTTGTGTTCCGGTTTGTTTACTGGGCATTATGAGACTTACCACCTTATGTCTCTGGGTGACGAGCGCAGTCCAGCGTCATGCAGCGCTTTGTTATTTAAAACTCTGTGTGGCGTTGCTTCTGTTTATGAGATGTTACGCGTTTGCGCGTTGTGCGCTTACCATCAGGCTATCGACCTGCTTGTCTCGTCATTCAAGCTAATAAAAATAAAAAAAAACTACTCAAAAAAAATAATTTATAATTTAATCCTTCTGTTGTAGGTATCATTTCCTTTCTAGATACAGATATATAAAGGAAATAGTTATATCATAAAAATATCGTCATTATAAAGATAGAATAGCAATAACTACTGTTTACTTATGCTTAGCCACAGATAGTTTATCTGAATACATTAATATTCTTATCAAAATGGATGCAATTCTTATAAATTTGATTATTTTTAACTGTTTATTGCTACGTATAATTCTGAATTTAGATAGCATAGTGACGTCGTATGCAGATTTTACCGTATGTATACGCCGGGCAGTGATAGCTCAGTGGGGAGTGGTATGGACTATCGAGACGAAAGTCGCAGGTTCGAAATCAGCCCCAAGAGCATACACATCTGACTTTTATAAGTTACGTGTATATTAACTGTTCACTTGCTTTAACAGTGAAGGAAAAATCGTGAGGAAACCTACATACCTGAGAAGTTCTCCATATAAATTTTTAAGGTATGTGAAGTCTGCCAATCCGCATTAGGCCAGCGTGGTGGACTACGGCCTAACCCCTCTCATTCAGTAGAGGAGGCCCGTGCCCAGCAGTGGGACATGTATAATACAGGGCTAGTATTATTATTATTACACGCGGGGCAGTAGCCCAGAGCCCTTGAACTGATGGCGCCCTGAGATACCCAAAGGTTTTTTTCTACATAAAGAACTACACCTCACCCAGAACATCCTGGTTGAAGGGCCGACGCAACGAGCAGGTTGCTCGCCTGATGGTAAGCGTCACGCCTGCCCATAAACATAATCAACACCAAAGAGAACTTCGAATTATGAATGCATGACACTGAACTGCGCTCGTTACCCTGAGACATAAGATGTTAAGTCTCATAATGCACAATTACCAATGGCTTCCGTGTCTTTTAAACCGGAACGCAAAAAATTTTACACACTGCAGCTTGGCGGCAGAAATAGACAAAGCGGTGGTACCTACCCAGACGGCGTATCGCATACGAGAGACCTACCACCTAGTAAAATGTGGGGCACTAACTCCGAGGTCCGAGGCTAATGAGTGCCAAAATGCCGAATGTGTATCAGTTGGAAATTCACAAAAAAAATAGCTTTTGCTCGCGGCTCCAATCGCGTATGCACGCGGTTTTTTCGGGGATAAAACGTAAAAGAAGCCTATGTCCTAATTCAGATCATGATGTACCTTTGTGCCAAATTTCGTCTAAATCCGTTCAGCCGTTAAGGCGTTATTTAATAACAAACATCCAAATTCACAAAATCGCAAACATGCAAACTCACAAACCCAGAAACATCCGAACTTTTACATAATTATAATATTAATATGAATGAAAGAAGTAGGATAAATCACTGCTTTTGTTTATTTAAAACGATACTCTTTTTTTATTTTTAATGTATAAGCCGACAAACGAGCAAGTGGGTCTGATGGTAAGTGAACACCGCCGCCCATGTACGCCCACAATACCAGAAGAGTCATGGGCGCGTTGCCGACCTTAAAGGAAAGGGATAATTAAGGGATTGGGAAGGGGAGGGGATTTAGGCCTCCGGATATCCCACTCACCGTTCGAAACGCAGCAGCAAGTTGCTATTTTACGTCGTTTTTTTGTGAGACAGTGGCAACGACCCGGACGAGCCGGCCCATTTATGCTGTAGACAAAATTGTCTACAGCGTGGCTCTACCACTCGTAAACCTCCATAAGGATCTGAAACAAGATTTTATCACCGATGTCATAAAAAAAAATACACTACATATACATTGTTCTCACGGTCAATGTATATTGCACAAATCCACACCACCTTTAAACAACAAACACAACTTTAAATTAGGTTAGGATTTTATCAAAGTAGGAGATCGACCGCACTCTCCGGATTCCCGTAGCTTCAATCACTGCTTTAAAAAAAGCTTTCCTTTTTGTGTTGTCTGGCCCGGGATTTCATCTGTGACATTTTCGATGGTAGCTTCGTCCACTATAATTGGCATAAGCTTGGCAAACCATGAGTGGTTGCACATCTGCCTATACCTTCGGGTATAATATCCTTGTGCCTGAGGTTAAGACCTCCTTACTTCATTATTTTGTTTCCCGCTTTGCTATGGACATCTCCATTTGAAGTGGACAATTATTATTTCGAACTCCTCCCTTATTTTTTATTTGATTCATTTTATTGCGGGATAAAGACAGATTTGCATGACTCAAAATGTTTAAAAAATCTGCACGTTTTCATAGTACAAATATTGTTACTAATAAAAAATGAAAAGACAAATAGATAAAAGTGTAATTGCCTAGTGTATTTTGACAGTGCACTGTATGTTATGTATACATTAGTTGATATGATTTCTATACTTAAGTTTTATTTATTTTGTACTGACTTGTACTCGTAATAAGCGCTATTTTAATTGCCTACATGATAAACTATTTCATTTTATTTCATTTCTACCACTTAATAATATCATTTATTAACTAATATTTAATTTAATGTACTCCTCCTTGAAAATAACTCTGCTGACACCTATGCATAAAGGATTGAGTTGGTGCTGATAATTTTTCATCGACGTTTTGCATTGAATTTTCGGATTTATTTTCCTTGTCGAACCCAACGCCATCTCTTGAAATATTCTAACATATAAGATAGTGGTATTTACTGACATCTAGCGGTGATTGTGGGTATTATAATGTAGACTACAAACCCAGCCAGGGTGATTTGAATTCTGTCGTCCGTAATGCGGGGATAGAGTAGAAAAGATAGAGGTCGCGGGTTAATGCTCAGTCCCCAGGACACCCACCTGTGACTTTTTAAAACTACAGTCTACAGAGTTAAATTCGCTAACACCCGGTTTCTGAAAGGCTGATCAAATCAACATTCATCTAACATAACTTTGATTTTGACACCGCTTTCAAATCAATTTGAGTTACTGAAACGTTATTTAGAGATTTTTTTTATAATATCTGATGTCACTCTAATATATCGTTTGACATACGATTTTTCATCTTACTTTGAGACATAGCTTATGCTATAGCTATACCATATGTTAACTAACCACGCTTCTAGCAACATACGCCCGGTTTCTGAAAGGCTGATCAATGTTAAACTAATCAAATGTCAAATCTCTTGTCAAGTCGAAATTGAGTCAAAGATTGAGTCAAATTTGAGTCGAAGTTGATCAAATTGAGTTGCTAGAAGCGTGCTTCACGATCAACACCTTTAATTTGACACACATGTTAGCTAACATAACTTTCAAATGAATATGAAAAATCATATTAACAGATGGTATTGGGTTTTTCTATTACGAAATGCTCCGTATCAGCCCGGAGTCTGGAATTTGTGCCCGGTATGGCGATAGGCTCGCCCCCTATCACATCGTGGGACGCAGATGCGCTCGGCGAAATGTGGGTGTACTGGTTACACCTCTGCCTACCCCTTCAGGGATTACAGGCGTGACTGCGTATATATGAAAAATCATATGTCAAACGGTACAAAAGAGAGATCAAATATTACCTATAATTTTTTCCTTTAAATAATGTTTCAGCAACTCAAATTGATTTGACAGCGATGTCAAATCAAAATTTTGTTAGTTGAATGTTGATTTGATAAGCCTTTCAGAAACCGGGTGTTAATTTTGACTTCACATGGGAATTGACATTCATTATTTAATTAATTAGTTAACTTAACATTGATCAGCCTTTCAGAAACCGGACGTAAGTCTTTGAGTGGCAGAGCCATCTTGTAGACAGTTTTGTCTACAGCATGAATGAGTCGGCCGAGTTAGCACTGTCTCACAGAAAACCGTAACGTAAAGTAGCGGGTTGCTGTGAAATGAAATGAAATGAAATAGTTTTATTAATCATGTAGGCAATTAAAATAGCGCTTATGACAAGTCAGTACAAAGTAAAGAAACTTATGTATAGAAATCTTATCCACTAATGTATACATAACATACATTTCATCATCAAAATACACTGGGCAACTATACATTTTACAATATTTTTATTATGGAATAGTCCAGAATTATTAAGTATTATTATTATTTTACTTATTCTTCTTTTTTATGTGTCGATATGGACCATAGGCATTACCGAAACGGCACGTGTTTTAAAACTACCACCGGATCCAAAACGATCCAGCCTGAGAAGAGACCCGGCGAAATAAACTCAGTGGGCTTACTTTACCACTGTATTGTGGGAGTTCATGAGCGGTGGAGATTACTGACCATCAGGTGACCCAGTTGTTTGTTTGTCGTCTTCTGATATAAAAAGGTGTATTCCGATTTGTATTTGTTTGTTTCAAAACTGCCAATAAATGTTTCGAACCCAAACCATTGAGGACTTTGGCGTTGCTTTGCATCTGATCTGGATCGCTTTATTTCGTATGGTGAGTGAAATAGTCAGGGAGGCCTAAATCCCCTCCCCCTTCTTAATCCCTTAACGTTATCAGCACCCCAAGAAAGCTCAAAACACGACACCCATATCGATATGTTAAAGGAAGGAAAAATAGGTCATCTTGGATTTGAAAATGGATGTCCACGTCAGCTCCCCACGAAACCTCAATAGTGTATATTATCCCTTTCCTTTAAGGTCGGCAATGCGTTGACGATTCTTCTGTTATTGTGAGCGTACATGGGCGGTGGAAATCATTTACCACCAGGTGACCCACTTGCACGTTTGTCAGCCTATGCTATGAAAAAGTTACGAGTGTTAATTGTTATTATTAATGTGTTGTATTGTACTCATTATTTAATAAATTATTTTTTACATTTTTAAATATTTTATTCTATAAAATCAAACATTTAAAAATACAAAAGTATTACCCTCCAATAGCGAGACCTAGGACCTAAGCCATCGGTGGTTAGGACCTCAGAGTGAGGAACCTTCTCAACGTGCGGGTCGTGTCTAGTGACACCGCTTTCTGAATCTGACTCTAGCCCCAACGCTTGCCAGGTCAAAATATTTGGACATTTTGTCTTTTGTGACTATTGGGTGTATGTAACAAATTGGAAACTAGAAGGGATTTGGCGTTGGCAATTTATATGATAAGAGTACTCCGCGGTAACATATCAAATCCCGGGGTGTTACAATGGATAGGTCTATCGGTGCCCAATGGTTACGTGCAGCAACGAAGGCGACCGCGTCTACTGGCAGTGCCGCGGAGCAGAACTCAATAGGGTAGTTTCCTATATTGAATTTTATACATTATTTTATAAGCAACAGAAAATGATACGCAAAAGAAACCCTTTTATTAAAACACAATCAAAATTGGTTCAGAAATGTGCCCGCAGTTATGACTTTAAATGTTGGTATGAGGAAAAGTGGGTGCGTAGTAGGGATATCTCACTATCTCGCTTGCACGCGTGCACTATAATGAACATTTTACACAGTGACGTCAAAGGTTGCATCGTCTGTCATTTGACAATTACCCCTTCTACAGGATTTGAATGGCTTCTATCTTATTTATTTTTGGTCCGATTTATAAAATTCTTTCTGCAATAGATTTTGAGTAACATAACTTATTGATTTAAATAATAAAAAAAATCTAGTCAACTACCCTATTGTTGTATAACACGCCTCTCACACGAACGCTGCGGACACTAAATCTGGTTGCTGAAAGGTTAGATTTATTTTCTTGTACAATGAGCGAGTTGTCAAAGGTAACGTTATATTTATTATGCTATTCGAATATATAGTTTTTGTGATTATTAATAAAATATAAAAGAAGTTAATATAAATTGTTGTAATAATGCATGCATGGAATTAAAAAGATACTGTACCTTATGTGGAATTGATTTAGATTTATGAAATATTATTAATATAATTATAATTAACTACACTATCGTATTGGGTATTAACCTGTAAGTTGATAGATGTATGAATTAAAACGAAATAAATAAATAAATGTATTTAACTAACGCTAATTGGTCCAGTAATATAACTAGACTGTCCGTTAGCAAAAACTCAGTCACTTTTCAACGCTAAACTCGTTACGCGCTGGATCGCACGCACGTACGTTCCTGGAAAAAAAAAACGAGGCCAGGTTCGCCGAATATGCCAAATCGGCTTTAGTAGTCGGATTTTATTGACACAGACCCTTACTACAGTTTATACTCTATGGATTTTAATATCCTGGCAACAATTTGAACGATATGCCAACCTAAGAAACAAAATTATTTTTGTGGAGTTGTCGTTCGCAGTTCGAAAATGGCGTCGAGTGTCACTTCTTATTATTACGCGCGTATCGTAAATATTTGTGTTATAAACATAATTTATGACTTGTTAAGTGTAAGTGGTATATGTTATCGAATAAATACATCATTGTGGTTGTGTTCAAGTGTAAGTTGAGTGCTTAGTGTAAGATTACTTTGTGTTTTGTGACAAAATGTTTTTTTTCGCCGAGTGAAAATTATTGTTTTTTATTTTCATTTCGACATATCACAGGTAAGTTTATAATTATAATACTAGTTTTGATAGATATATTATAGAAATTTTAATGTAGATTCTAAATATATACAGTTTTTATTGTCTAAATGTACAAAGACTCTCAATATTTGGTTATTTCGATACCATATACAAAAAAAATGCAATGTATGGGGCGCGGATGAACCAATTTTATTTAAATACCTAAATCACGCCCGCGCTCGTTCGAAAGGTTAATTAGATGGTAGATATCTCGTATGCAAGAGTCCGTCTGGGTAAGTATTGCTGCGGCGTATGTTTCTGCCGCCAGTCAAAAGCGTGTACAAGATTTGTTCCGATTTGTGCCAAGCAGCAGTGTGTAAGTACTGTTGTGTTCCAGTTTGAAGGAGATTGAAGCCAGCCAGTGAAGCCAGTGAAATTACTGGGTATTATGAGACTTAACATTTTATGTCTCAGGGTGACGAACGTAGTGCAATGCCATGCAGTATTTCATAATTCAAAGTTCTAATCGGTGTAACTCGTGTTGTGTGCCGCTTACCATCAGGCGAGCGAACTTGCTCGTTTCGTCATTAACGATATAAAAAAAAACATTGATGCCACTGAATTTACTGGGACTAAGACTTAATTAATGTGTGTGTTAATTGTTAATTATCAATTGCGTTAACGGTGAAGGAAACATCGTGAGGAAACCTGCATATCTGCGAAGTTTTCCATAAGAATTTCGAAGTTATGTGAAGTCTGCCAACTCGCATTAGGCCAACGTGGTGGACTAAGGCCTGATCCCTCCCATTCAGTAGCGGAGGCCCGTGCCCAGCAGTGGGACGTATATATAATACAGGGTTAGTAAAATAATGAGTCTTAACATATTCCGTCTCTGGATGAGCGTAGTGTCATGCAGTACTTGGTAGTCCAAAGTTCTGGCGTTACAACTACTTTATAGGCAGGCTTACCATCAAACAACAATTCACTGGTCTCCTTATTCAGTTTAAAAAAAAAATGCTTTTAAATAACATGTTTATTCCAGGTTTAATCCCATATCAAAATAACATGCAAAATAAAGTAGGTTTTTATTGTAAACAATTAAAAAAATAAATCAAGAAATTAAGTCTCCATAATAAACAAAACTACGGGAGTCAAAACTGGAAACAATAGCTCCATGACGTATTTTGCGTTTTATCATACATAAATGGAAGGTTTGCTTTTTATCGCTTAGCTAACTCGAAAATTGGTCATTGTCATTGAATAAATTTCTTTTGCCGCGTATCCAATAAATTTACACAAAAATTTAAATTAACCATACAAAGCACGATATTCAAATAGTTCTGTCACCGTGGAAATCATTGGTTACATCACACATGTTCATAAAAAATATTCAGTTATATGTCTCTCCTGAAAACTAAGCCAATTTAACTTGCGCGGTATTGTTAGCTAAGCGACGGTTTGTTTAGTCACGATATTATTAATACAGATCAGCGTATTCTGAAGACTAACATTAATTATTCTTTAAGGAAGGTCGCTAACTGCTAAGCCAAGCTGCTAAGACAGAAATAAATAAGGCACAAGCATTACAGTCTACAGAAAAAATCTCGACTGTTATTATTCTCGCGAGACGCTGCTACGTGACGTCTTCAGAAATCTACATTTAGCAAAACATCACTTTTGAATACGAGCAGCTACGTTCTAAAAGGAATTGAATCGATGTGCTGTAAATCGCACACACATGACACAGTACCTTTCGACTCAAGTTAGCGACCGGTTTTAATATCGAAATTAATTCACAGCTACAGCCACAATCCAGTCAGAGAAGGATCCTATATTAGTGGCAACCACAGGGTGGGAGTTATTGCTATCAGACTTGCCGAAGGACAGAAGCCCTACAAGGGTGTCCGAGTAGATCAGAGGAGTTCCAATATCCCTTGTGTCGAAGTTTCGGCCTTGTTGGAAGGTGCGACCGGCGCAGATCATGTTCTCGGTGATGATCTCGGGCTCTTCAAGGCTTTGGAAGTATTCCATGCATCTGTCGTAGTTGTGGGTCAAGAGCTCGATTTTGTAGAGCTGGTTGTTGGGTGAATCGCCGCCTTGCTGCAAAAAAGATGGACAGCACGGTGATAAATATTTATGACAGATGCCAGCAAACAAGCAAGTGGTGGTAGGTCCCTCGTATGCGATTAGATAGGCCGTCTGGGTTGGTACCACTGCTTTGTACATTTCTGCCACCTAGCAACAGTGTGTAAGCACTGTTGTGTTTCGGTTGGAAGGACATTGAAGCCAGTGAATTTACTGGGCATTAGAGACCTAACATCTTATGTCTCGGGGTGGCGAGGGCAGTCCAATGCCAAGCAATGCTTTGTAATTCAAAGTTCTGTGTGGTGTTGCTTCTGTTTATGGGCAGTCGTGGCGCTTACCATCAGGCGAGCGACCGGCTCGTCTCGTCATTCACTGTAATAAAAAAAACTATTTCACTCCCCGTTGTACCAAATCCGATTGCATTGCTAGGACATACACAAAGCATTATTTCTCATCGAATGAATCTTCATCTTCAACTCTTGTCCTTATCCCACTCACAGTGGGGTCTGCGTAACATGCTAAATAACACGTTTTACAGAAAGATTTGGCTTGTAGTTTTTACGTCCAGCCGCCTGCCTAACGTCGACCCTTCTTTACATCGAGTAAAATTTAAAAAAAAGGGAGAACACTCACTGTCAGGTGTATGTACACCCACACCTTTCTGTAATACGTTGTATACAATATGTAACAAAAACCCTGTTGGGCGCTTTAACCGCGATATCAGAATCTATATGCAAACGTAATGAAATTACTCGCATACGAAAATAAGACTATAAAAATAAACATATTTTTTTTTTACTTTAATTATTTTATTGTTTGTAGACCGTATTTCGATTGATTACCTCTGCAAGAGCGATGTCTCGGAGCCCGAGCGAGATAGCAAGTTGCGGTGTCTACGTGCATCAAACGCGCCGCGCCGCATGTGCACCCGGTTTCGTCAAAACGTAACATCAGCAACAGTCAGCTGTTCATAAATTTTCAGATGATTATTTTTTTGAATATGTTCATTTTTCTACTGCCTCGGTGGCGCAGATGTAATACGTACGCGTTACGATTGAGGCCAACGCTGAGGTCTCGGGTTCGAACCCCGGGTCGGGTAAAGTGGTATTGGGTTTTTCTATTACGAAATGCTCAGTATCAGCCCTGAGTCTGCAATTTGTGCCCAGTATGGCGATAGGCTCACCCCCTATCACATTGTGGGACGGTGATACGCTCGACGAAATGTAGGTGTACTGGTTACACCTCTGCCTACCCCTTCGGGGATTACAGGCGTGAGTGCGTATGTATGTAAATTTTTCTAAACTACCTGTGTAACTATCTCGCTACTGTTTATATATTTTTTTAATTTAACTATTTTTATTAAGCTGTCTATATGTCTTCGCGACCTAGAAAAGGCCAACATGGTTTTTGTTACACACTGTATTCAAATCTCAATACCATTAGAATTAAGTCAAATAATCTTACCGCAGTAATGCCCCAGCCGACGTTCGTCACAGGCAGGCCAGCGGGCAAGTAGATGCCCTGACCCAGAATCGGTATTTGGCGGATAGTGTTACCCAGAACCAGACTGTCGTACAAGCGTACCACGCTTAGATCGCCATCTTTGCCCAGAGTGCCGAAGTAGGGGTGATTGTAGGCGTGTTCAACGTAACCCACATCACCACCCTGGTTGCGATATGTAGCACCAACCCTAATGCGGCGGTCGTCGCGGTCATAGTACCTGTAATAAAATAAAATTAAATACATACGCACTCCGCCTGTAATCCCCGAAGGTGTAACCAGTACACCGACATTTCGCCGAGCGTATCTCCGTCCCTTATGTGATATGGGACGAGCCTATTGCCATACCGGGCACAAACTCCAGACTCCGGGCTGACCATTTCGTAATAGAAAAACCCAATACTACTTTACCCGACCCGGGGATCGGACCCGTGACCTCAGCGTTTGCCTCAATCGTAATGCGTACGCATTACAACTGCGCCACCGAAGCGGTCGCATTTATTTATTAAAATTAAATAATAATATTAATAGCCCTGTATTAAATGAAAAAGGTTAGGCATTAGTCCAACAAGACAGACTAATCCAGGCAGAAGTTTCACATACCTTCGAAATTCCTGTGAAAAACGCAGGAATGCAGGTTTTCTCACAATGTTTTCCTTCACCGTTGAAGAAAGGGATCATTTTACATCGAATAAACACATAATTTTGAAAAGTCAAAAGTATGTGCCCTGTGCAATGGCGAAATGTAGCTCCCGTTGCGAGTTGTGGGGATCATCTGATGGCGGGTGGACTATGTAACACCAAATACCTTCAAATCTGTGGTAAGAGAAGGCGGACTCTGTCTGGCATTAGGCCAGGATAATGCCAGACAAAAATAAAGAAAGTAGGAAGTAGGGTTTCCGTGAATGGTATGTCCTTTGTAATGCGAGAGGCTGTCTGGATAGGTCCCATTGTCTTGTCTTTTTCTTCCGCCTACAACAGTGTGTAAGCACTGTTGCGTTCGGGTTTGAAGGATATAGAAGCCAGTCAAATTACTGTGTATTATGAAGTTTAGCACCTTATAAACTCGGGGTGATCAGAACAGTGCAATGTCATGCAGTACTTTGTAATTCAAAGTTCTAAGTGGTGCTGCTTCTGTTTATGACGTAACCTGTACCAACAGACGAGCGACTTACTTGTCGCGTCATACGTTCAGTGAAACTGTTGATTACAAATTATTTGGTGACATATATTTATTCTTTCATAAAGAGTGTTATGATATTAAACTAATACTAACCTTCCCTCAAAACAATAGGCGATAGAGAGAATGTGGCGGTTGGTGATGATTACCCCAGCGCACTGCTGGACCCAGAAACCCAGGACTCGAACCTCAACCTGGGCGGCGGAAGGGAACTCCTCGATTGTCACGGGCGTGCCCAATGACTTTACTCCGACCACTGGAACAGAGCGTTAGATCCATGTGAGCGCGTTAATGTTACTTTATGATAAAAACACCCCAAATACACACCCAAAAGTTATAGGTTAACCTGTATCACGGATATCAGGAACTACGAGGGAAGCAACGCGATTTGGGATTTAAGTCGATTTTTGAAGTTATTCGGTTCAATAAACATGCTCAATATGGGTGGAAATCCCAAGTCGTTGAGACCAGGTCCCATTGGTGTTTCATGGCATAAACTCCGAGGGTGGTCTCATATAAATTTGGTTAAGATCTGACGATGACAGGGGAAAATGAGCAACTTCTCAAGAGATTATTATCAAAGATACCGAAATTCGGGGTGTGAAGTCTGTTTTTGTTTTTTCTACATACATAGGTACTCACGCCTGTATTCCCCAGTAGGTTAACCAGTACACCCACATTTCGCCGAGCGTATCTCCGCCCCATGATGTGATAGGCTGCGAGCCTATCGCCATATCAGACACAATTCCAGACTCCGGGCTGATGAGCATTTCGTAAGAGAAAAACCCAATATCACTTTTCACGACCCGGGGTCGATCCTGAGACCTCAGTCGTAACGCGTACACATTACAACTGCGCTACCGAAGCATTTTTATTTCTTAACAAACAAATATTTGGAAAAAACAATACCTGCAACCAGCAAAAGAAGCCAAGTTAGTCGCGCCATTTTCTTACCTACGCTGGACAGCGGTGGCTCTGAAGCTATAAACACGTTTTATACTTGTAATATAGATAATTATGTTTATTGCTTTATCGGCCATTATAATATTTATCGCCTAGCCTACTGATACGATTCGGCTTGATGTACAACATTGCAGAAACAGTTTTTTTCTACCTATCAGATGTCACCAGAAGACGCATTCGGACCTACCTTCAACAGGCTACGGATATGCTAGGAAAATGGTTTCGGAAATGGAGAATCGACGTAATCCCCGGAAAAAATGCTACTATCTTCTTTTCTCGAGGCAGCCCTAGACTTCCTAACCAAATCCATTTATTCAAAAGCACGATTCCTTGGGAATTTAACGTCAAGTATCTAGGCGTTGTCCTTGATAGTCGAATGACATTCAAACACCATATCACCCGAGTCCGCAACAAAGCGGCATTTATCCTTGGTTGCCTCTACCCTATGATAAGAAACAAAATGTCACTCCCCAACAAAGTGGATCTATATAAAACTTGCATTCTTCCAATTATGACCTACGCCTGTGTCGTATTCGCGCACTCATCTCCTTCAAACATACATAGGCTTCAAATGATTCAGAATAGGTTTATGCGTAAAGCCACCGGAGCACCGTAGTATTATCTGCGGATCTTCACCAAGACCTACGATTACTTACCATACCCAGACACATGAATAACTGTGTCCAACAGTATTTTGATAAAGCCACGCGTTATCGAAATCTTCTCATAGTAGCAGCCGCCGACTACAACCCAGTATGCGATGTAATCCTCCGTCGTCGTCTCAAACTTGTTTTGGCAGATCCCAACGACTCCATCACAGTCGCTATCGAAGCAGCACTTTCCTTGTCCAATCCAAATCGCAATAATAACACCTCTTCAAATACGCGACTCCAGGCATCGGACTCGCCTGCGAATCAGGAGCTCCCACAACTGGCCCTCGACATACTAATGTGCAGAGACGGCCCTCCCCAGCGATTGTTCAAGTTGAGGTCTGAGCTTCTGCTTAATCGCTAATAAATAGATTATAAATATTTCTGTCTAGAGCGCCATAAGCACCGGTCTTATTATCAGGTGTAGCTGTAAAAGCAATTTAAGCTAACAGCACAAGTCCATTTGAAAAAATGGAAGGAATATATATAGATATAATGTACACCTGGTTTTAGTTCTATATAACATCAAACTGATCAATGGTTATTAGTATGTTATATGCGTGAACGACAACATGTTATAGTTAAGACAGATTATCTAATATCTTGCTTTTATTATCATTTACGATAATAATTATGAACAACATAAAACTACTGGTTTTAGGATTTCTGACGAACTAGGCGATATTCGTATGGCTTTTGATATTCCATTAGGATATAGCTCATTGTTCTTTTATTTTTTTCTTCTATATTATACTTGGTGTGGACTGTCGAGACGAAAGTCGCAGGTTCAACAACAGCCCCAGGAGCATACACCTCTGACTTTTCTAAGTTACGTGTGTATTAATTGTTAAGTATGACTTGGTTTAACGGTGAAGGAAACATCGTGAGGAAACCTGCATACCTGAGAAGTTATCCATAAGAATTTCGAAGGTATGTGAAGTCTGTCAACCCCTCTCATTCAGTAGAGGTGGCCCGTGCCCAGCAGTGGGACGTATATAATACAGGACTAGTATTATTATTATTTTTATAATATACTTTAAAAAAGGAGGTTCGACAATTCCGTTCTTATTCATTTACACTGCGAATACCATTTTAATTATGGCCATTGGTCGATTTCTCATTTTGACAGATTGTTTAATTATTATTTTTATTAGGACTGCCTCGATGGCGCAGTGGTAATACATACGCGGTACGACGGTTGTACTGAGGTCTCGGGTTCGATCCCCGAGTCAGGCAACAGTATTATTGTGTTTTTCTATCTCGAAATGCTTAGTATCAACCCAGAGTCTGGAATTGTGATATGGCGATAGGCTCGCACCGTATCACATCATGGGACGGAAATATGCTCGGCGAAATGTGGGTGTACTAGTTACAGTACAGGGGTGAGTGCGTATGTATATACAGTATGTAACAAAAACCCTGTTGGCCCTTTTTGGGTCGTGAAGATAGACATATAGACAGCTTAATAAATATAGTTAAATTAAAAAAAATATAAATAGAAGCGAGATATTATCCTTACACAGAGAACTTAAAAAATGAACATATCTAAAATTGTTATTTACATCTGAATTTCTGTGTGTATTAACGAAGACGAAGGCGCGGCACGTTTGATGTACGTGGACGCCGCAACATGCTATCTCGCTCTGGCTCCAAGTCACCGCTCTTGCAGAGGTAATCAATCGAAATACGGATTACCAACAATAAAATAATTCAATTATAGAAAATAAATAAGATTATTTTTATAGTCCAATTTTCGTAAGTGAGTTTTTTCATTACGTTTGAATATAGATTCTGATATCACAGTTAAAACGCCCAACAGGGTTTTTGTTATATCATCATCATCAGCCACAAGTCGTCCACTGCTGAACATAGGCCTCCCCTAATGCCTTTTTTTGTTACATATTGTATATTAAATAAAACCTTGAAGTATCGTTCTGATTAATGATAATAAATCATAATACCTAATTCGAGATACGAGTGTGAAAGTAAAACTGTGTCTGACGCATTGTGATCGCATGTTAGTTACGTGTTCGTGTATAATCATATGTATAAAATTCTCGTGTCACAATGTTAGTTACCATACTCCTCCGAAACGGCTCGACCGATTTGTATGAAATTTTGTGTGCATATCGGGTAGGTCTGAGAATCGGCTACTATATATTTTTCATACCCCTAAGTGTCCATCCCTAATATTTTCTTTTTTTTTGGTAAATTTTTTTATTTTGTTTTTTTATAATGTGGCATTAAAAATACATACAACCCTAAATTTTCAACCTTCTATTACCAACCCCTATTTTTAATAGCGATATTAGTATTTTTGTCAAGCGCGTTTCTCACTCCGATCGCGATGACGGGACTCGCTTGATGTGATCACCCCCACGCCGCGCCCACTGCTATCGCCCACTAGGCTACTTTAATCCTGGAAATAAGCATTCACGCGGGCAACAGCTAGTATTTACCCTTTAGCATTTAGCCCTATAATATACACACCCAACTGCAGGTCACGAGCCTCCTCTTCTAAATAAAAGTTAGGCCTTAGTCCACCACGCTGGCTTAATACGGGTTGGTAGACTCGTCGAAAGAAAACACCTTCGAAATTCTTATGAAGAACTTCTCAGGTGTGCAGGTTTCCTCACGATGTTTTATTCACCGTTAAAGTAAGTGATAATTAACAATGAATACACACGTAACTTAGAAAAGACAGAGGTGTATGCTCTTGGAGCTGGTTTCGAACTTGCGACTTTCGTCTTGACAGTCCGACATTTTTTACTTGAGTTACGTTTCTCGTCATCTTATTTCGATGCACCACCCATACGACATTTCTCGTATGTATTACGAATGAAGTGACAAGTAAAGAAAAAACATACCTACACTAGGACTAGTGTATTTTTTCTGTGTAGTGTGACTAGGCACACAAATCTGTTAAAAATTAAAAGAACTGAAAATCAAAGAACTGTTTTTTTTTTGTAGTTAATCTATATTATCCCACTGCTGGGCAAAGGTCTCCAAAGGTGATCCATTGCCACTACAAGCCATTGTGGCTCAAATGCGTCCATATTATCTCGCCACCGCTTCTTAGGACGGCCGCGTCATCGCCGACCATCAGGTATCCATTCGGTCACTAACTTTGCCCAGTGTTCTGGACTCATTCTGGTCACATGACCTGCCCAATTCCATTTGAGACGTGCTGTTGTTCGTCCCAGATCTGCTATGCCCGTTATGGAACGGATTTCAGAGTTTCTGACTCTGTCCCTAAGCTTTATGCCGAGGATACTGCGTTCCATAGTTCTTTGACAAATCTTGAGGCGAGACTTTTGTGATTCGGTCAAAGATCAAGTCTGAGCACCGTACGATTGCAACTTGCAACGATAACAACTGCTATTGGCCTATTATTTGTTCAAAAGCATGCAAAGATGAGTTGCAAAGTGGCGCCAACTGGTGTTTTGCCAAGGTACTTATAAAAATACACATATACCACCCACCCAGTAAACACATCTAATCATTTTAATTCTTTGTATTTTATCTAGATGGCACTAGTGGTAGAAAATAAATGTATTTCAATATAATTACTAAATAATTTATTATCAATAATTATCATGTACTGAAAATACGAGCATAACGCTTTTGGGAACCAATGAAAACAGTTTGGTTGCTATATTTTTAACTGGCGAAAAAAAGAGGGTTGTCTATGGCACCATAAGCGAATGAGCCGATTTCGATATATATTTTGAAATATAATTAGATATATTTTGTCTATAACATGCATGGGTCGGATCATCCGGGTTACCACTGTCTCACAAAAAAACGAGGTAAGGCAGCGGCTTGCTGCGGCGCTTCGTACGGTAAGTGAGATATCCGGAGGCCCAAATCCCCTTCCCCTTCCCAATCCCTTAATTATCCCTTTCCTTTAAGGTCGGCAACGCGCCCATGATTGTTTTGGTATTGTAACTATTTCCAATAGTTAGGTAAGCTTGACCTGGTACTGCAACGAAGCCGTTTCCAGCTTCCAACTCCTTGATTAATAGCGGATATATATGTATTGGGCTAATAGAATAGATTTCAATGAGAAGTTGGCTCATAGATTGTGATTGTGTAAGGGTCTGCAGTAGCAAGGTGGTCACAGGAACTCTGCTTTATTATATGTTGTTTTAAACAATTAGGTTATCTTAAACAGCAACAGAAACAATCCAGTTGGTGTAGGGAGCGACTGCTGTGCTGATTCCGGGGAAGGTCTCATTGGCACAGCCATGGCCCCAGGAGACAATTCCGATGATGATGTTTCCAAAGTACAGTGGTCCGCCAGAGTCACCCTGGCAAGCATCTCGACCTCCAATGTCCAGGATACCAGCGCAGATCATGTTCTCGGTGACGATGCCGGGTGGATCCAGGGTGAGGTACCTTTCAGCACACAGTTCGCGGTTCACGGTGTAAATTGTGACATCTTTGAGCTGGGGTGAAGCGGATCCTCCTTGCTGTGGAAGAGATGAAGACAGTTGCTAGGTGTTTACTGGGTGGTAGGTACCTCATATGCCAGAGGCATAGGTAGGTATCATAACTTTATCTATTTCTGCAATTCAGTAAAATATGTAAGCATTGTTGTGTTTAGGTTTGAAAGGCATTGAAGCAAGTAAAAGCAAGTTATGTCTCGGGGTGACGAGGGCAGTGTAGTGTCATACAGTCCTTTGTAATTAAAGTTTTGTGAGGTGTCGTTGTGACTTCTTTTTATTGGAAGTCTGATGATGAGGGGCTTACCATCAGATTCGCGTCCTGTACGCCTCATCACGTCACATGACCACATTTTGATCAATGTTTACTTTATTTAAAAAACATGGATGCAAGAATACTAACCGTAGTACGACCCCAGCCAGCATGCACAACTGGCATAAAATCAGGGATGCTACCATCTTGGTAGATGATGGTACCACGCTGAATCACTGGGCTGTAGGGGATGGGGCTAATCAAACGGATCACACTGATGTCACCATCAAAGCCATTGAGACCATAAGTTGGATGGTTGTACTCTTGTAATACATAGACGATGACGCCACCAGTGTTACGGTAGGTACTGCCAGCTCTGATACGTCTTTGGGTAGGGTCGTAGGTTCTGAAAAAAACGTATATTTGTAGTTGAATAAAGATATTAAAAAAGAGTAATTCTGTAGACTTTTTGCCTACATGTGCTGACTCGATTGAGGTGGTACCTTATTCACAGACCGACGTGAAATGACGGCTTGCTGTTCGTTTATTACGGTGGGTAAGGCCCACTATACTACTATATCTACACATATAGATTTACAGATAATTATGGATATAGACAGATAATTGAAATAAAACTAGTTTATACGGATTTTATCGCGGTTTAATTTTTATTTTAGTCCCGTAGTTAATATTCGCGTAAACCTAAGAAATCACTATAGACAGATAAGATTTATTTTTCGTCACTACCTCCGAAAAATGACGAAAAATACATATTTTTCGTATAGATTTACAGATAATTATGGATATAGACAGATAAGATGTAAAATTCATACCCAATGTTTTGTAATGGTAGTGAGATAAAGAATATGCGTCACTGTTCATTAAATTTTCTTGTCTACTAAAGAATATGCAGTCATCTGTGATATTTTATTTTTGTTAAATCTATACCAGCGTCAATTAAATTGAAAACTAGTTTCAAATACCAGGTGTTTGTATGATCTCCTCCAATTTTTTTGAATTAGACATGAAATATCTACACGATCTAATTTTCTAATATGAAAAGAAAAATAACAACCTTTAAAAATATCTTTTAATTTTACACTATCGTGACTATATCTCACTTTCACAGCCGAATTATAATTAGTCCTATAAATACCACATAGGAATTGAAAGAGCAGAAAGTATTTAAAATAGGCAAGTAATTGATTATTTAAAAAAATAATGTTAGATACCTTCCAGCAAAGCAGTGCGCAGCAGACAAAATGTAGTATGCATTGAGGATGTTGGCAGCGCAAGATTGAGACCAGGTGCCGCTGGTTGCCCCTAAGTAATCGACTTGGACGATAGAAGGGTACTTATCGATGGTAGTTAATTCACCACCAACTATGCGGGAAGGAACCGATGCCGAGGAGGCGGATCCTGGAAGATAATATATTAACATAGCTTTTCTTCTTTCCCAACGAAAATGTGTGATCCTGGCACGACAAAGTGACGTGACTTGATTGTGATCTCTAAACTGCGAAGGTTGCTAGAATATGCTTTTGCTGCGGGGAAAATCCAACTTGCGGATTCTTGATCTTAATCTTTT
Organism: Mimas tiliae; assembly: GCA_905332985.1. NCBI lineage: Eukaryota > Metazoa > Arthropoda > Insecta > Lepidoptera > Sphingidae > Mimas > Mimas tiliae. The sequence goes on along the minus strand of HG995260.1, from coordinate 1,338,110 downwards.
CTTAATGATGCTTAATTTCTTACCCCGGGGGTGGAGGGATAGTTATGCCAGACTCACCAGCCTTCCGACCAAGTTCACACCCGAGTGACTGTTAGATCGGGACTACGCCGTTGTACCGACTAAAAACCCCGCAGTGGTTGCCTGCGACACTAGTCGGGTGGTTCTAGGGCATAAAGGCATAAAGGTAGAACGCAGGGTTGATGCTGCGCTCTGGCTTTATAGCCTATCTTCTTGCTTGGAAGCCCATTCATAATTGAAAACGCCCTCGGCGACTGCGGCAGCATGAGTTTTTCATGTTGCTGACCGTCTTGGAGTCACAACAAGAAGATGTACGAAGGACACATATGCCTCACTGTGCGGTCGTGACCCCAATTAGCTGTCTCTTACGGGGATACAGTGCTAGAATTCTACAAATACCCCCGATCCACAGGGTGGGAGTCGCCTTTCAGTATTTAACCCCGCGGCGCCTCCTTCTCATTTGATAGTGAGCGGAGTCGATTCATTCCAGATCCCGTCCAATGTTCTCTCTTCTACGATCTGTGTTCGCAGAAGAAGGCCATTGCACGTCTTCTTGACCTCTGTCCATAAACCCTGGTAGCTAACTACGGATGACCGAGAGAGGTCTCTGCCGATGAATGTTGTGAGAAAGCTGCGCTCTTTGTCACCGACTGGGCACTCCTCGAAAGTATTGCCAGAATAAGCTGACCGTTCTAACTGGGTATACAATGGCAGACTCCAGAATATGACCCGCCAGAACAAGCTACTATGGTGGGTTTTCACCATGTACGAAGTTAATTATATTAGATATTTTCCCACCAATACGGTAAAGATCAAAAGAGATAGCATATCATTGAAAAAATGCTAATCAAAATTTACCAGCAGCCAAGGCAAAAACTAACACCAGCAGATTCACCATTTTGGTCGTCAACTAAATTAATCATATTAACTAAATCTTTTATATGTTCTGTTTCAAATACCTAATCCGTTATAAAATTTACAACAGCATTACCATTGAGTACGAATATAAAACAATTTGTGATATTGTTTATGACAGGAAGTTTTGTGATGACTAATGTTTACTTCATGTCTATTATCAGTTACTTTATTTTGCCGCGTGGAAAATCCACTTTACGAATACTTTTAGGGGATAGAGGGATGGTTATGCCAGACTCACCCGTCTTCCATCCCATTTCACATACAAGAGATCACGAGCTTGGAATCCTAATTAATTTTCCTACTCTGGGAATAATGACTAAAAACCCCACGTGGCCTCCTTCGGTGCAGGTGAGATGTTCCGTCTACTGGCCATAGTAACTACCATGGTCGGTGGTTCATCTTCAGCCCTAGATACTCCTTAACCTTGTATTGGCTCGCAGCAGTGGCCACAATGGTGGCACGTATCAAACTAAGTACTTCTTTCCGATCCGATACAGGGAACGGACCGAATCAGCACGTCCGGACGCGCCCGTACCTGCGTTAGACAGAACATCAGGAGTCAGGACGCTGTGGAGCTTGTGCAGCAACTGGCTAGACTTATCTTTAGCCAGTTGTTGCCTGTACTGTAGTATTGCAATGAATGGCTCACTAAATGCACCGTCAGCCTAATCCTAAAACTAAACTGAAGAGTTAGCTTTTTGAGCAGGCGTTTTTAAGCTGCAGGATTATATGACATAATATATAGGTATAATAATTTATTTATGAATGTTATAGTAAAAAAATAAATGTAATAGATTTCTTTTTTATAAGCCTGGATGATAATACGTGCAGGTTGCTCGCCTGATGGTAACCACCACACCTGTCCATAAACAGGGGAGCGAGCACGAACAACTTACGAATAAGTATTCGAATCGAGAACTCTAGCATTTGTATGAAGGTTCAAACTATTTTTTGACATTTCGATACGAATACGTTTTCGCAAGTTATTCCTGCTAGACCCTCAGAAGCAACATTACACAGAACTTTGAACTATAAAGAACTGCATCATGCATGCCATTAATCTTTTCACACAAAAAAACGTCCACTGATATTATCTGTAATATGTAGGAACTAATTGAATCATATTTGACTTGTAATCTCGTCTATCAATAAATATGATTATGACTATCCATAGTTAAAATATCCTCAAGGAACTTGCATACTTGAGAGTTCTGCATAAAATTTTCTAGGAGGCTTTGTGACGTCTGCCAGGCTCTATTAGTCCAGCATGGCGGACTGAGTCATAATGTCCTAGAGCACTAGAGCTGGCTCGTGCCCAGTATAGGAAAGAATAATAAAGGTTCTATATTATTACTATTTCAGCGTAGATAATTCCATATCTTTATTTCAAGTAATTATAATGTACTTAAAATAATAACATACCATGCAGATAACACTGATTAAGGGTTTTATAAATAAAGTATGTTTTAATGCTTGTTCATCTTTTAGACTACCTATGTCAAGCTATATTAGATTCTCCCTAGACAGCAGTAGCAACTATCCAGTCAGTATAGGCTCCGACAGCTGTGCTGACTCCAGGGAAGGTCTCGTTGGCACATCCGTGGCCCCAGGAGACGATGCCTACAATGATGTCACCATAGTACATGGGTCCGCCTGAATCACCCTGACAGGCGTCGCGACCTCCGATGTTTAGGATACCGGCGCAGATCATGTTCTTGGTGACGATGCCAGGAGGGTTGAGAGTGAGGTACCTCTGAGTGCAGAGCTCGAGGTTTATAATGTAGATTGTCACATCCAGAAGCTGAGATGACGGGAGTCCTCCTTGCTGTAAAAGGGATTATTAAGCGAGTTTTATATTAAACAAATTATAGGTAGTAGGGTCATGCCGCCGACGCGAGCGTAAGCCTGCTACCAAGTGTCATCGCAATAAGGACCGTGCCAGTGACGAATGACCAGTACAAAAGTGCAGACGCTGCATCATTATGAAATGAAATGAAATGGTTTTATTAATCATGTAGGCAATTAAAATAGCGCTTATGACAAGCCAGTACAAAATAAAGAAACTTATACAATCTTGTATAACATACTGTATAGCATCATCAAAATTCACTGAGCTAACTATACATTTTACAATATTTTTATTATGCAATAGTCCAAAATCGTTAAGTATTATTATTATTTTTCTTCTTTTTTATGAGTCGATATGGACCATAGGCATTACCGAAACGGCACGTGTTTTAAAACTACCACCGGATCCAAAACGACCCAGCCTGAGAAGATCCGGCGAAAAAATGTTGCAAATTAAATGTTGGATACCATTCATTTTGTAATTTTTGGGCCCGCTATGTCGCATCTAACATGTGATCATACCTATCTACCGTCAAGTGAGTTCTTTTAGCGTCTTAATCATTGGCCTCAGCGATTTGTCTTATACGTAGATTACCATTTTCGTTTGGAAAATAATTTATTTTATGTGATTTTATTCAAAAAAAGGTTGAGGTAGATAATAACAAACAATACGCAAATAAAAATCGGAAAATTCATAGACCTTCTAAACATTCCATTTTGGGGTTCAGAATCATGTACTGAACTGCTGATATCAGATTTCTATAACCCTCGATAGCACCGGGAGACTGGGCTCCTAGTAGCTGCCGGTGTATTTATAAGGTGTTCTCAGTTGTCGATGACATACTTATTATTTTACTGCCTCCTACACAATACTTATAATACAGGAGGTACGTCTATATAATCATTCGGGCATACACTTCAGACCCAGTATTGAATCTCAAGTTACAGCGTTTTATTGCCATCGATCGTCACGCATACCATCCGCGCCACACCAATTACAGTGATAATCCCCGAAGGGGTAGGCTGAGGTGTAACTAGTACAAACCACATTTCGCCAAGCGTATCTCTGTCCCATGATGTGATAGGAGGCGAGGCTATAGCCATACCGGGCATAATTCTAGACTCCGGGCTGATACTTAGCATTTTGGTAATAGAAAAATCCAATATCACTTTTACCCGACTCGGGAAATCGAACCCGAGAACTCAGAGCCAGCCTTAGTCGTAACGCATACGCGTTACAACTACGCCACCGAAGCAGTCAATAAATATAATATATGTTTGTTTGAATATATCTAAATAATAATATAAGAATAAATTGAATTTAAACAGACTGCCTCGGTGGCGCAGTTGTAATGCGTACGCGTTACGATTGAGGTCAACGCTGAGGTCTCGGGTTCGATCCCCGGGTCGGGTAAATTGCTATTGGGTTTTTCTATTACGAAATGGTCAGCCCGGAGTCTGGAATTTGTGCCCGGTATGGCGATAGGCTCGCCCCCTATCACATAAGGGACGGAAATACGCTCGGCAAAATGTGGGTGTACTGGTTACACCTCTGCTGCCTACAGGCGGGAGTGCGTATGTATGTATTGAATTTAAACCTGTACTAACTGTAGTCGTTCCCCAACCGGCATGTACGACAGGCATGAAATCAGGGATGGAGCCACCCTGGTGGATGATAGTTCCTCGCTGGACGGCGGGACTGTAGACGAGAGCGGTCGTCAGACGGACTACGCTGATATCTCCGTCCATACCAAGCTGGCCATATGTTGGGTGGTTATGCTCCTGTTTGACATAGACGATGATGCCACCTGTGTTGCGGTATGTGGAGCCAGCCCTGATACGTCTCTGGCTGGGGTCATAAGTCCTGAGGAAAATAGTAAGAGTAATATAAATATACAGCGTGTTACAGAAAGGTGTGGTCATATTTAAGGATCGTTTCATACACCTGACAGTGAGTGTTTATGTACCGGACCTTACCCAAAATTTCATGCTAATTTTAATCACTCGGTTATTACTATCGATAAGATTGATCACATCACTATTATAATTTAAGTAAAGTGCACGAATGCTGGAGTGAGACATAAACTCAGCTGGTCCAAAGTAGCAAGTCGATATCGACGTGTTACTCATTCGATAAAAAAGAGAATTCCTTATTTATGTCCTAGCAATGCAGTAGGATGTAGTACTACGGGGAGGTGAAATACTTGTATCGTACACTACACGTAGCTTGAATATGACCACACCTTTCTGTAACACGTTGTATATAGTAGATGCTGTCATAGGTCATCTGTAGTTAAGTAATCTCCTCCGCCCATTAACACCCACAATAACAGAATAGTTATGCATGTTGAGCTGACCTTAAAGGAACGTAATAGGGATTGGTAAGAGAATTTGAGTCTCTGGAAATCTCAATCGGCTGCCACTTCACACCGGTTCTCTGTGAAACAATGGTACTACCCTATTCAAATCGATCCATTTATGCTGTAGGCAAAACTGTCTACAACGTAGATCTGCTCGTCTTGTCATTCAATCTAATAAAAAAAATAAAAAAAAACTATATGAAATAAGCACATCATCTCGTCTCTGCAACACTTAAAGGTAGACTGTAGATAATGCCTCTAGTATTAAGTCCTCCGTTATACATGTTATGTATAAGAAGTTTAATAAATAAGTAAGCTCACGCCTGTATCCCTGAAAAGGGAGACAAAGGTATACCCACAGATCGCTTAGTTTATTTCCGTCTCGTATGAGGCAAAAATTCCAAAGCCTGGCAACTGCTGTCTTATTATTTGAATCGAAATATTCAAACATAAATTGTAATGTAAAATTAACTGGAATTTTATCTCAACCAAGACCTACCCTCCTTCGAAGCAGTGGGCCGCAGTTAAGACATTATATGCGTTGAGGATGTTAGCAGCGCACGATTGCGACCAGGTCTGAGAGAAAGTCCCCAAGAATTCGACTTGAACGATGGATGGGTACTTGTCGATGGTAGTTGGGTGACCACCGACTATGCGTGAAGGTACTGAAGCCGAGAAGGCGGTCGCTGGAAAGTAAAACATTTATTTCTAATAACAAGACATTGTATCTCTCTATTCTAGAAAAAGTAACTGCCGCCGCCGCTGCCAAAAGCTTGTCACGCTATCTCCTCCGAAACCGCTTGGGGTATGGGGTCGAGACCGATACTAATCGATTCAGAATAATGTGGGGAAGAAAGTAAGATATGTCTTATATTCGTCGGACTTAAAGTTTTTTTTATTTGATGTTTTGTGGAAAATCATGGGCAACGCCCCTAGTTAAATACTAAAATAGTAAAGTGACTACACAGCACCTGATGGTGTTGTGCAGTCCAATTATAATATTGATAACAAGAAATATTACGTTAGAGCTAGTGTATATCCAGTTACTATGCCAGCTTGTAGTAACTGTATAAACACCAGTCACCCTGGAACATGACTTGTCAGAACCAGCCACAATGACGGGATCATCGCCATGACTATGGTAGCTAACCAGTTTGGTACAAATATGTATCAGGTGCCATCAGCACTTTTCATAAATTCGACCCGAGAAAATGCTACAGTAACAAATAAAAATTATAGGAAAACGAGGTCATAATTATCACTTTCTGAAGTTTTAAAGAAGTTTCTAGAGTTAGGAGTTACGAGTGACGAGTATTATTAAATAAATCAAAACGATGGTATGGTACTTTGACTCCTAGTTTATTGGTCACTTTTATAATGTTACTGCTTTATCTGTAAAGCACAACCACATACCAGGATTATACTCTAGAGACCGCTCTCAAATTAATTACAACTAAGACTGGATGTAAACCAGCAGAGCTACTGCGTAATGAACACTTGGACTATCGATTGGGCGACTGAGGGTCGTGAGAGACTGGGGGCTCCAACTATGGTGACGACCTCTTTAAATAATTTATCCACCATTCTACTACTATACCGCACCATTATTATTTCAATGTACCTATCTTTATATTTCTTAGTCACCCTCAATTAGCTAATAAAAAGGAATTACTCCTAATATTAGTATATTTGATATTTACCTGCCACCGAGGCAAAAACTAGCACGACCAGCTTCATCATTATTGACGTCAACTAAATTAATCGTAATCCCTAACACCTTTTATATGCTTTGTTTAAAATAATCTGTTGTAAAGTTTACAGCGGTTTTATAACTGTACACTTACCAACATAATTAATAAATATTTATCAAATAATTGTGATAAATATTTATGACACGAAGTTTGGTAATCGACTACCAGCAGGCAAATGCTCTTAATTTTAAATGTTCAAAATATCATTCCGATCTAGTCTCAGCGTCAAGAAAGTTGCAAATGGCAGTCTCTTAAACCAATAATCAACGTCAAATATGAACATAGATTGTAATGAGATTGAATGTAGAATAAAAGTTGACTGAAGCCAAAACGGTATAATGCTACTGCTAATGATAGGTGCATTAGAAGTTGATTATTGGTTTAAGAGAATGCCATTTGCAACTATCTTGTCGCTGAGACTAGATCGGAATGATATTTTGAATATTTAAAATTAAGAGAATTGGCCTTCATGTCTTTTTATACCATAGACCGGCAAACGAGCAAGTGCTTACCTGATAGTAAGTGATCCCCACCGCCCATGTACGCCCACAATACGGAAAGAATCATGGGCGCATTGCCGACCTTAAAGGAAAAAGATAATTAAGGGATTGGGAAGGGAAGGGCGATTTGGGACTCCCGATGTCTCACTCACTGTACAGCAAGCTGTTACTTTACGTCGGCATTCTGTGAGACAGTGGTAACGACCCGGACGAGCCGGCCCATTCATGCTGTAGACAAAACTGTCTACAGCGTGGCTCTGTTACTCAAATATACAGGTTTACCTACAATCATTCAAAATAATAAAAACTCAACATTGTTCTACGAAAGGAGTTGCAATGAACTATCATTAAGAACCTGATCAACCAATGTTGATGGATGGATGATGCCACTTGCCAACCTTCAACTGATTACCATTTTCGTCATGTTGACTGCACTTGTCAGTTGGCGAGGGGTTGCAGCTATACATGGGTTTTTAATTTTAATAATATTTCGTGTATTTCTAAAGATTTAATTAAACTTTCTTTTTATGTATTTTTTTTGTAGTTTATGTGAGCGGAAATAAATTTATTTTCTTTCTTTCTTCTTTCAACGAGTATACCAGTTTTTGGGTCGTGTATAACTGAAATTACCCCGGTGTTATATATTGACGAGTGTGGCTTGTAGCTAATCAATCATCTGACAGTGTCAGCGACCAACGCTTGACTGTTCATTTCGGTAGTAGATCAGCACCAGCCATCGCGGGTAAAGCCTTTGGTTGTAAAACCGCACTATTGTTGTTCATATATTATCGGCTAAAGAATGTATTTCCTTGACATACTCCAATATAATATACTAGTTTCTGCTCGCGGCTCCGCCTGCGTGAATAGACTTTTCCGAAATAAAACTTAGTCTTTAACCGTCTCCAGGGTCCCATCTACCTCTACATAAAAATTCATCAAAATCGGTTCAGTGATTTAGGCGTGAAAGCGTAACAAAGAAATAGATATATTTTTTATCAAAAAAAGTATCCTATGTTACTTCTTACACCTCCAAGAATATGTGTACAAAGTTTCATGATGATCGGTTAAGTAGTTTTCGCGTGAAAGCGTAACAAACAAACTTACATTCACACTTATAATATTAGTAAGAAGTATGATTATCTTTATTTACGTCGCAATCTATGTTAATGACTTATATCTAAATGATTTATTACAGTTATAGCATAATATCCTTTACCTGGACAAGCGTATCGGCGTTGGTAGTAAAATGTAAGCTAATGATGACCATGAAGCAGTATTTGATTAAGTCTAGGTATCCCGAAATAAGCAATTTTGGTGTTCTTACACGTATAAAGTTGTTTGTTTTTCCAAAAGTACTGTTTCTCTGCTTCTCATTTAAAAACTAGCAACATATTCACTGACAATCAACATTGCCTTAAAAAACAGGTCAGGCATTCAAAACCACACACATGTCAAACCATTCTCTACCAGACAACATTTTTCTGTGAAACATTAGTAGAACTTGGTCGAGTGTAATTATCTATAGCGTGGCACTACCATTTACATATATATGAGTGGGTTGATACTCATAAATAAAACTGTATGCTATCTGACATCGAGGGCACTGTGTTGCACCTCTGCCTACTGCCGTGTATAGATTGATTATGCACTGGCATCCCAGACGAACGTCACTTTCAGAATCATCCGCCATTTGCCATATCAAGTCCCTTACTTTTCTTTTGTAAAATGTCATCAATCTTTCTCACTTTCTTTCTGTCAGGTGTTTTTCCGGCTTAACCTTCTGATCCTCACAACCCGCGACGGGAACCAAACTTCGCCATTGTCTTGTTAGTTATTGAGCAGAGTATACCATGTGCAGGTGAGGTAGGCTATGTATGGATCTAAGATGTTGGTCCCCTTAAACTCCAAAATTATCAATACAGTTATGTATTCGTAATTTGTAATTTTTTTATTCTACGTATCAACCGCCTCAACGATTGAGGCTAACGCTGAGTTCTTCAGTGCGATCCCCAGGTTGGGTAAAAGTGATACTGCGCTTTCTATTACGAATACACCTGGAGTCTGGAATTGGCGATATGGCGATAGGCTCGCACCCTACCACATCATGGGACCGAGATACACTCGGCGAAATGTGAGTGTACTGGTTACACCTCAGCCTACATGTTTGGGGATAACAGGCGTGAGTGCGTTTGTAGCAACTGCCGTCTTAGTAGCGGAAGCACCCTACAGGAAAGGAACTCGATATTGATGATATTAAAGCCATATAGAGACAGTAGATGAGCACAGTACAGCACCATGTAATACCTACTTTGTAATTCTAAGTTCTGGGTGCCGTTGCTATTATTCATCAGAAGGATTTTACCATCAGCCGTACAACTTTTATATTCACAATTCATCATTAAAAAGATAAGATATAGACGGGACATAACGTCATAACTTTTGAAATGTCATATCGCTGCGAGACCATAAAAAGGTTTATAGGAAGCTGATTATCAATTACTAGCTTTTGCTCGTGGCTCCGCCCGCTTGAACATATTTTTGTATTACATTCTACTTGAGTGTACTACCAGAGTAAAAAGTGTCATATTTTTTCGTTCAGGTCATGGTCTTTCTTTGTGACAAAATTCATACAAATCCGTTCATCCGTTAAGGCGTGTTTGATTAACAAACCTAAATAAAAAGACTCACAAACATTTAAATTTCATATTTATGATATTCAAAGGATTTATCACTATCTGGGCCAAAACACGTTAAATCTTCCTTGATTAGCGTCAATAATTTAATGTGTATTTATCATTAGTTGCTTTAATTGTGCAACAATCATGGCAGCGTGGTTGATGTCAACTCTTGTGTTATTCGCAGGTAAAGTTCATTTACTTTTGTACTAAGAAGTTTTTCCCCAAGAGTAGTAGAGCCACGCTGTAGACACTTGTCCACACTGTCACGTCACTGTTCTCAGCCTTAGTACACTGCCATTAGACCAATGAGGTGATTGTATGTTTACTTTTTTTTTATAGGCCGGCAAACGAGCAAGTGGGTCACCTGATGGTAAGTGATCTCCACCGCCCATGTACGCCCATAATACTAAAAGAATTATGGGTGCGTTGCCGACCTTAAATTAAAGGAAAGGGATAATTAAGGGATTGGGAAAGCGAGGGTGTTTAGGCCTCCGGATATCTCACTCACCGTACGAAACGCAGCAGCAAGCTGTTACTTTACGTCGGTTTTCTGTGAGACAGTGGTAACGAACCGGACCACAGGACAACCAGTGACCAGGACAACCAGTGACCAGGACAACAAGATCACAATGTCTACAGCGTGGCTCTATCACGAATACTACTTTTATTATTACTTGCTTCATTTTTTTTAAACTGCCTCGGTGCCGCAGTTGTAATGCGTACGCGTTACGATTGAGGCTAACGCTGAGGTCGCGGGTTCGATCCCCGGGTCGGGTAAAGTGGTATTGGGTTTTTCTATTACGAAATGCGCAGTATCAGCCCGGAGTCTGGAATTTTGTGCCCGGTATGGCAATAGGCTCGCCCCCTATTACATCATGGGACGGAGATACGCTCGGCGAAAAGTGGGTCTACTGGTTACACCTCTGCCTACCCCTTCGGGGATTACAGGCGTGAGTGCGTATGTATGTATATATTTTTTGTTCCGGTAGCTACTGCGTCTGCTGCACCACCTCCAAATCGGATCGTCGGTGGCGAATTAACAACTATCGATCAGTACCCCTCCATAGTCCAAGTGGAGTTCCTTGGCTTGTACACCAACGCATGGTCGCAATCCTGCGCTGCCAATATCCTCAACAGTCTTTACGCGCTGTCAGCAGCACACTGCTTTTATGGACCGTAAGTCACTATACCTACAAAGGCTAAGTTAATAAACCGTAAGAGACTTGAGTAATCATGATTTATAACAGAAAATTTATTTTATATATTTTTTTGAAAAAAAGGAGGAGGGTCGCAATTCGGCGCGTTTTTTGAAAGTGAAAACTAGTTTAGGCGCGTTGGTAATTTTTTGTGTTGGGAAAAAACTATTGAACTCGCGACACCGTTATATATAAGTATCTACATATATTGGTCCCGTTTACATAAGAGTTGAGTTTGGGTTGAAACACATTGATAATATCTTTATATATATAATTCTACTGTACGTGTGTATGTCACTGAACTCCTCCTAAACGGCTGGGCCGATTTGAATGATTTTGTATGCGTTGTGGTGGCGCCCTGGGTGGTTTAGATTCACAATTGGACCAGGTAGGTGGCGCTGTAATCTGGTTTTAACTATCAATTTTATGTTGCTGGTGAAACCGCGCGGGACAGCTAGTAATTATATATAATATAAACATATATTGTGTATATACGTACAACATAGATATAACTCGATAGAGCTTAGCTGCGATGTAGTCCCATATAAATTTGGTTAAGATCTGATGACGGAGTACGGAGAAAAAAAATAAAACTCCTCAACGAACAACAGTACACTCCTCGCGATTGTGTTATTGTATTGGAATTTGTTTACATGCTATCGCTGTAACTACCACTAAAGATTTAAAAATAACATGGGACCATACGGGAAGCACCAGCTTTCAAATAAAAAACGAATCATCAAAATCGGTTACCTCAGTCCAAAGTTCTGAGGTAACATTAAAAAAAAACAGTCGAATTGAGAACCTCCTCCTTTTTTGAAGTAAAAAAAACACTAGCTACAATGTCTTTCACACCGCTACACTTATACTTACCACCCAGAAATGCAAATATGATAATGATTGAAATAAAAGAAGTTTATACGGATTTTATCGCGGTTTAATTTTTATTTTAGTCCTGACGTTTCGAAAGCTTTTCAGCCTTCGTGGTCACGGGAGAGACGAGACTCAGTCTCTCCCGTGACGTCGGGAGTAAAATAAAAATTAAACCTCGATAAAATCCGTATAAACTACTTTTATTTCAATGTGTAATATTCGCGTAAACCTAAGAAATCACTATGATAATCTTTTTCTGGCACAGATTCTTCGATCGTGCTCGCAGACGTATTAGGGCTGGTGCAACCTACCGCAACACTGGTGGTGTAGTTATCAACATCGACCGAGAGATCAACCACCCGTTTTACAACCACACTACCCTCGACGCGGACATAAGCGTGATTCGCCTGCTGTCGCCTTTATCCTGGAGTCCCGTGGTGCAACAAGGAGCGATTCCACCGCAAGATTTTCAGATACCTGACAATCTACCTGTCGTACATGCTGGATGGGGTGCCATTGCGGTAAGCTAAATAGAAGCTAGCCATTACGAGAGGGAGCCAGAAGGTCACCTGATGGTAAAAGAAGAAAAAAGAGTTGTCCTATGTTAAATATGCTTTCCAACACACCTAAGTACATAACAAATATAATAGAAATGTTTAAGTGGTAGAGCCACGCTGTAGACACTTGTGTCTACAACACGAATGGGCCGGCACGTCCGGGTCGTTGCCACTGTCTACAGAAAACCGGCGTAAAGTAGCAGCTTGCTGCTGCGTTTCGTACGGTGAGTGAGATATCCGGAGGCCCAAACCCCCTCCCTTTCCCAATCCCTTAATTATCCCTTTCCTTTAAGGTCGGCAAAGCACCCATAATTCTTTTGATATTGTGGGCGTACATGAGCGGTGGAGATCACTTACCATCAGGTGACCCACGTGCTCGTATGCCGGGCAAAAAAAAATAAGTTAAACTTACCATATCTTTGAATTTCTTAGATGAAATTGTCAGGTATGCAGGACGACGTTTTCCTTTTTTCTCCGTCATTATTAAAGCGAGCAAATACACAAACATAATTAACTTCGATAGGTGAGTGGTGTCTGTTATAAGGACTGAGATTGAACCTGCAACGTTTGCCTCGGCAGTTCTTTCCACTCCTTACTAAAATAACACCGCTTTTTATCTGATAATAAGGCCCATGAATACTTATAATCAAGAAATTCGGAGTTGTTAGTCTTCAAGAAAGGCTAACAACTCCATGTGATGTTGTGATGATGTGAGCCAACAAGGCTCCATGTGATCGAAGTCAAGTCAATTCTAGTGGTTTGATGAAATTCATATCAACATACTACTTCACTTAAGCCTATGATTTCTATGAAGGGGATCCTTATATATATAGTGCACCAATGAGGCTTCTCATGAATACTTCTTTCTTCCTGGCGTTATCCCGACCTAGTGACAAAGTCCGGTGTTCCCATGTAATAATAATAGCCCTGTATTATACACGTCCCACTGCTGGACACGGACCTCCTCTACTGAATGAGAGGGGTTAGGCCTTAGTCCACCACGCTGGCCTAATGCGGGTTGGCAGACTTCACATACCTTCAAAATTCTTATGAAGAACTTCTTAGGTATGCAGGTTTCCTCACGATGTGTCCTTCACCGTTAAAACAAGTGATAATTAACAATTAATACACACATCACTTAGAAAAGTCAGAGGTGTATGCACTTGAGGCTGGTTTCGAACCTGCGACTTTTGTCTCGACAGTCCATACCACTCCCTGCTGAGCTATCACTGCTTCCATTTATTGTGTTCCCATGTGCCTACGCTAAAATTCATTTTTTTCCTTCAGTGGCAAGGCCCCCCATCACCACAACTTCAAGACGTAACAATCTTCACTGTCAACCGCGAGCTTTGCGCCCAGAGGTACCTCACTCTAGACCCTCCTAATATCGTCACGGAGAACATGATCTGCGCTGGTATTCTGGACGTCGGAGGAAAAGACGCCTGCCAGGGTGACTCAGGAGGACCCTTGTACTTCGGACGGATCATAGTTGGAATAGTATCCTGGGGCCATCAATGTGCCAACGCCACCTTCCCGGGGATCAGTGCTGCTGTCAGTCCTTACACCAATTGGATTGTAAATACTGCTGTGTAAAATAAATGTATAATATTATAAGTACAATACAATAAAATAAGTTGAAGACGTTAAAAGATCCACAACTAAATTACTTCGAATAGCCGCAACTGCTTCTGCACATTATACTGTACTCTACATAAGGAAGACCATACGAGGGCTGCGTTACTAATGCAGGGTTTTTTTTTTTTTTGGGTGGACGCTTGCTGACAGCCTGACGTGAGTCGGCTTTAGTCAGCGACACCGCACTTTCGGGCGAATGTTTTAGGCACTCCAACCCTAAACACTCCAATCCTAATATTGTGTGTGACTGGGTGGGTGCAGTGACTGTCGCCTTCAGTTTTAGTATAGCGTTGACGGATGACGATGTGATTAACGCTCGCGTGACGCTTGACGCGGCCGTCAGAAGTCGATCTGGGCACACGGGAACACATCAGTCACGATAACTTTAAGGCAAGTTTTGAGGTACATGACAGACAGACACCGCGACACACGACCGTTTCCATATAATTGTAAGTTCAAACCTACGTGTCGCATGACCCACGTCACGCGTCGCGGTCTCCCTGTCTGTCACTTACCTCAAAATGTGCCATTAGATAGAACCAGTGATATCACTGAAATATATATATATATATATATATATATATATATATATATTTCTATTATGAAATGCTCAGTATCAGCCCGGAGTCTGGAATTGTGCCCGGTATGGCGATAGGCTCGCCCCCTATCACATCATGGGACGGAGATACGCTCGGCGAAACATGACTACTTGTGTGTACTTGTTACACCTCTGCCTACCCCTTCGGGGATTACAGGCGTGAGTGCGTATGTATAAATATATAAAAAAATATTGTTGGTGCTCTGGCACTCTTACTGAATGAACGACACAGCATTACTGCTTCTTAATGTCCATATTTTGAGAGACAGTATTTGGCAACACCATAGCATGATGTTGTCAAAACGTTACCACCTCTACCATCCAATCCAACCCCTATTCTACGCATACCTTTTTAAGGCATCCGTGAATCCGCGAGCGGGTGCCGAATGGGGCTAAATTTGGCGAGTGACAACCGCTGTGTACTCGAATCTATTCGGGCGCACTGATTCACAAACTCCTCCGCTATTAATACACGCTGCTCGTAATGACATACGATCGGACGGTTTCTATCACATTTTACAACATTTAGGTCCCGACTTCGATTCTCTGGTTGGGCGGAGTGAGATTTTCTTGATCTTGATTGTTTACGGGCTAAGTATGTATTTGCACCCTTTTCCCCGAAAAGGTAGGTGTAGCTTGTGCCCACGTTTGGCCGAGCTCATTTACGGCCTAATATGTGATAGGGGTGATCCTATCGCCATACTGGTTACAAATTCCAATAGCGGGCAGTTTGTACATGATTTTTCAAATCAATAAATCAAACACCAATTATGATTGCCTGACCTTGAGTGGTAGAGCCACGCTGTAGACAGTTTTGTCTACAGCATGAATGGGCCGGCTCGTCCGGGTCGTTACCACTGTCTAACAGAAAACCGGCGTAAAGTAGCAGCTTACTGTGTTTCGTACGCTGATTGAGATATTCGAAGGCCTAAATCTCTCCCTAATCCCTTAATTATCCCTTCTTATAACGTCGGCAAAGCGCTCATGATTCTTTTGGTATTGTGAGCCTACATGTGGAGATCAAATACCATCAGGTGACCTACGCTCCTTTGCCGGTCTATGCCATAAAATAATAATAAAAATGGACCTATTTATTACAAGACAAAATACTATACGTCATCGCAAAGACTGGAATTCAGTGAGCTATCTAATTACTAGGCGGCAGGTCCTCAACATACCGCATCACCTTTCAGTGGTTATTTACGGGCATTAATATGTTGTGACTGCCTTGGTGGCGCAGTTGTAATGCGCACGCGTTACGATTGAGGCCAACGCTGAGGTCTCGGGTTCGATCCCCGGGTCGGGTAAAGTGGTATTGGGTTTTTCTATTTTCAAAATGCTCAGTATCAGCCCGGAGTCTGGAATTTGTGCCCGGTATGGCGATAGGCTCGCCCCCTATCACATAAGGGACGGTGATACGCTCGGCGAAATGTGGGTGTACTGGTTACACCTCTGCCTACCCCTTCGGGGATTACAGGCGTGAGTGAGTGCGTAATATGTTGTGTGAGGGACACATGTCTACTTCCAAGCCGCTGTGTGTCCTACGAGTATGTTTTTGAAGATTTCCTTGGATGAATTCCTAAGGAACAGGGTGGTGGAGACTACGCCGTGTAAAGTTTTCATCATCCACCGCCTGCAGGGTCCCACTGCTGGGTATAGGTCTCTCTCATATCATGCCATTTGCCACGGTCCTGAGCTAGTCGCATCCAGGTTCGACCCGCGATCCTAACAAGGTCGTCGACCGATCTTGCCGCTGGACGGCCAACGCTGCGCTTGCCTTGTCTTGGCCACCACTCAGTCAGCGCTTTACTCCACCTATCATCAGCTCGCCTAGCCACATGTCCCGCCCAGGTCCATTTGAGCCCCATAACGAGTGTAAAGTTTTATGATTTCAAATGTATTTCTAAGATTGAGCCGACTACGAAGCGAGAGGCCGTATTTGTATGATCCACAGTTTGTTTCGGGTCTGGGTGTTGTGGGACCGTTAGTCCCTCGTAGCGTCTAATACCCACAATAAAGGTTATTGTAACCTAGTGTAGGTTTATGTGTGAGATTGTTGGGTGTATTTATTTATTTCTAAAGATAGCAATAGGAGATAGATAGGAGTGCTTGAGACATGTTTGTTTATTTTTCGCAAATATTCATGGGCTCAAAAATTTATATAGTAGATGCTTAAGAAACTGAATTTAAACTGGTTTTATTAATTATTTTATATCAATGTCAGACGAATGTAAAACGAGTAAGTACTAAAAAAATTGGATCTGATTAAATTGTATGCGAATAATAATTGGTATCCGGCGGGTTCACAAGACTAAATTTTAATTGTTCAAGTGATTAATCACATGCAATTTAAGCTGTTTAAACTGACTTTTAATCGAATTGATCAAGAAAATCTATACAGATTTTTGTTGGATCAACTCAGTTGATCAACTTAAAAATACCTTTGTGAAAGTGCTTTTTTTTGAATTCACATTATAAATTCAGACAGATATATTACCTACTGCTATTTATGAAGGCCTTATACCTAATATCTTATTTCTTTTAGCTTTAGATGGAAAAACGAGCAGTCGCTTGCCTGCCCATAAAAACAACACCAATCAGAACTTCCAGTTATAAAGTACTGCATGGCACTGAACTGCGCTCGTCACCCTGAGACATAAGGTGTTAAGTCTCATAATGCTCAGTGTTTATCGTCTTATTTTTCGATTTTATTGTATTAATTGTCTTTGTTTTAAAAATACTAAACAACGGTTATCAAATCTACTAATGGTTTATAGAGTCTCTTTTACAATGTTACTGCTTTACAGACCACAACTCCATGTCAGGATTCTCTAAAGATCGTTTTATAATTAATTATAACTAAGACAACTAGGATTGAATAGTAAACTGGCAGAGCTACCGCGTAATAAACTCTTGGACTATCGACTGAGCACTGATCACTAAGAACTACAGACTACGACTGAGCCCTAGGCACTGGCAACGGGCAAATGGCCCCCAGTTATGGCGGCGACCTCTTTTATAAGATTTGTCCATCCTTCTACCGATGTCCGCACAGTTATTATTCCAATGTACCCAACGTTGTTTTCTCAGACACCCTCAATTCATCAATAAAAAGGGAATACCCTAAAACTATAGCCATTTTGTCGCTCAATTGAATAAAATACCAACTTTTTTTTTTATTAGATTGAATGACGAGACGAGCAGGTCGCTCGCCTGATGGTAAGCGCCACGCCTGCTCATAAACAGAAGCAACGCCACACAGAACTTTTAATAAAGCACTGCATGACACTGGACTGCGCTCGTCACCCCGAGACATAAGGTGTTAAGTCTCATAATGCCCAGTAATTACACTGGCTTCAATGTCCTTCACACCAGAACACAACACACTGTTGCTTGGCGGCAGAAATAGACAAAGCGGTGGTACCAACCCAGCCGGTCTCTCGCAAACGAGGGACCTACCACCTTGTGAACATTCCTATAATGCAGCCTTTCTAGACCCACAATCATCATTTATTTTTCCCTAATCACCAATTTTGTCACTCGAACACAGCTCCACACCTCCTTCATAAGCAGTTGCAGGTCACCGCAGTTATACTGTTCATAAATGATTAAAACCAGCATTCATTTGATTTATGCACGTGCCAAACGTGGCCGCGAATAGACCGGTGCGGCGCCCAGTCCGAAATACCTGATCGTTTTTAGATGGGCGAAATTAGCTTGATGGATTCGTTATGTGAATATGTGCATTTGAATTTAACTGGAATGTGGACAGACCAAAGACTTTTATATATACCTACTACTAGACAAGCTGTATAGAAGTAAAATTGCGTCACATAACGCCGGAGTTTGACAGCTCACAAACAGGGAGCGGGATAGGGGTTCTAGCTGAGAGTAAGCGAGATGGCAATATTGAGCTACGGTCAATTGACCGCAACTTCGTGGTGCAATTTCTATGTACCGCGGAGCTTTTCTAGTAGTATATATTAAAGCCTTTGGGACAGAGTGTCTATTTAGGTCAATTTTGGACTAGATTTAATTCCAGTTAAAAGTATGAAGTATTCATTAAATTGTATAGAATAAAGGGCTTACATACCTATTTTTGAGAGGTCAGCAAACAAGTGGGTCAGCTGAGGGTAAGTGATCTCCACCACCCATGTACGTCCACAATACCAAAAGAACCATGGGCGCGTTGCCGACATTAAAAGAACGGGTTTGTGAAATCCCCCTTGATTTGGGCCTCCGTTAATCTCACTCACCGTACGAAACGCAGCAGCAAGCTGCTAGTGTACGTTGGTTTTCTGTAAGACATTGGTAACGACCCGGACGAGCCGGCCCATTCATGCTATATACAAAAGTGTCTACACCATGGCTCTACCACTCCAATCAGTATTTATCAGTTGGTATACCTATCAAATAGGTGGCATAATTAGATTAGGCATCCAGACTGTTAACGTAAGCCGGTAGTAATTAGTAAACGATAGCGATAATCCATTCAATCGGATTTCGATTAACAATTATTTATCATTAAATTAGATACATACATACGCACTCACGCCTGTAATCCCCGAAGGGATAGGCAGAGGTGTAACCAGTACACCCACATTTCGCCGAGCTTATCTCCGTCCCATGATGTGATAGGGAGCAAGCCTATCGCCATACCGGCAAAATTCCAGACTCTGGGCTGATACTGAGCATTTTGTAATAGAAAACCCCAATACCACTTTACCCGACTCGGGGATCGAACCCGAGACCTCAGCGTTGGCCTTAATCATAACGCGTACGCATTACAACTGCGCCACCGAGGCAGGCAGTGAATTTTGATGTTTGTTAATTAATCACGACGCGTCGTAAGGGCTAACTAATTTAGATAAAATTTGGCACACCGGTAGATCATGGCCTAGATGGGCCATAGAGTACTTTTTATCCCGGAAATATAAATTTACGAGGGTAGAACCGCGAGCAAAATCTAGTTAAATTGAAATAACGTTTCAGCGTATACAAGGACCTTGTCTAGCTTGTCTTACTTTCTTCTAATAAATTCTAGAAAAAGAAAGTACTTCTAAACTCATTATAGTACTCCACATCCGGCTCATTTAGTTATTGTTTTTACGAGTCCATATCAAAGTGTGGTAGATACAACTGGTTCCATTATCAGCGTGAATAGAAATCAGGAGGCCAATTCTCGTAATTTAAATGTTCAAAATATCATTCCGATCTAGTCTCATTGTCAAAAAAGTTGCAAATGGCATTCTCTTAAACCAATAATCAACGTCAAATGTTAATAGATCGTAATGAGATTGAATGTAGAATAAAAGTCGACTGAAGCCAAAACGGTATAATGCTACTGCTAATGCTAGGTGCAAAAGAATTATTACAAGTACAAGGGCCGGCGCCGTCGGGGCCGCGGAAGAGTACAATAGCGTTCCCGCAGCCCCGACCGAACAAGCGATCCGGAGGAACACCGTTGAGTTTTAGTCCGTGGGAGTCGGACATAACCGCCCCGACTGACCACGCGCTGGGGCGGTACCCATAAAGGGTTTCCCAACGTTAAAAAAAAAAAAAAAAAGGTGCAAAAGAATTATTAAAAAAGAAAGTAAAATTTAAAAATTAAAGTTAAAATGAATAATATTAATTATTAATTTTATTATTAATTTTTAATTCTTTTAATTTAAAAGAACTTGATGACTGGTGTCGTGACAATTGTATGTATTTATATAATTCCAAATGCTATCATATAAAATTTACTCTAAAACGCCATTTAATTCCTACTAGTTACAACATATCAGGTAGAATCTTGAATGAAGTACCATATATTCAGGACTTGGGGGTCTATGTAGATTCAAAACTAAAATTTACTAATCATGTAGATAATATAATTAATGCAGCTAATAAATCTCTTGGATTTGTTCTTCGAAACAGCAAGGAATTAAAAAAAACATCTACTACAATGTTACTTTATAACAGTTATGTTAGAAGCTAGTTGGAATACTGCTGCTCTATATGGGCGCCAACTTATAAGATACATATAAAAAGATTAGAAAATGTCCAAAAAAAAATTGCTTAAACACCTAAATTACCGTAAATTCGTTCCTAAAAATATACGTACATATGAAGACAAACTAATTTCTTTTTAAATTCGGTCCTTGACTTTTAGAAGAGAAATGCTTAGCATGGTGTCTCTATATAAAATAATAAATAGTACTTGTGACAGTTCAATTGCATTGAGAAAGTTTTCTCTTAATGTCCCTTCACGTCCTCCGCGCAACCCCCCCCCCCCCCCTACGTTACATGTCCGCCACTGTCGCACTAACGTCGGAAGACACTCCCCCGTACCTCGGATGTCAGCTTTGTATAATCAGCTTTCCAGAAAAAATAATAAACTTGACATATTACATGATTCGCTCCCTACATTTAGGAAAACTATTCTAGAAGAGTCTGTAATCTCTACGTATCCCTAACATTCTGATAAATCATACTGACCATCTTATTTTGCAAATTATTTTAATATTAATTTTAATTCTCTGACTTTCTAATTTTAATTTAATTGAACTAAGTACTTATATATGATTGTATTTATTTATGCATGCTGTGTTTGCCTGTAATTTGAGTTGCAATAGGTTCAATTGTTATTAGTGTTAATATTTAATGTACGTATGTATTATTGTAAACTTTGTTGGCAATCCATAAATAATAAAATAAAATAAAAAATAAAATAATACATACGCACTCACGCCTGTAATCCCCGAAGGGGTAGGCAGAGGTGTAACTAGCACACCCACATTTCACCGAGCGTATCTCCGTCCCACGATGTGATAGGGGGTGAGCCTATCGCCATACCGGGCACAAATTCCAGACTCCGGGCTCATACTGAGAATTTCGAAATAGAAAAACCCAATACCACTTTACCCGACCTGGGGATCGAACCCGAGACCTCAGAGTTAGCCTCAATTGTAACGCGTACGCATTACAACTGCGCCACCGAGGCAGTCAATAAAAATAAATCATTTAAATTACGAGAATTGGCCTCCTGGCTAACATACAACGTGGCGGTGGAAGTGGCACGCCTTGCTCGATAACAATTAACTAGTAATTCAGTTTGCAGAAATGCAATGACCTTGCTAATGTCGTGTGAGGTCGGGTGCAAAAGTGTTTTGTTATGACGATTTTTCTACATTAATGAACAAATTTTTTGAGTGGTAGAGCGACGCTGTAAACACTTTTGTCTACAGCATGAATGTGCCGGTTCGTCCCGATACCAATGTTTCACAGAAAACCGGCGTAAAGTAGCAGCTTGCTGGTGCGTTTCGTACGGTGAGTGAGATATTCGGAGGCCCAAATCCTCCTCCCATTCCCAATCCCTTAATTATCCCTTTCCTTTAAGGTCGGCAAGGCGCCCATAATTCTCTTAGTATTGTAGGCATACATGGGCCGTGGAGATCACTTACCATCAGGTAACCCACAATATGCAATAAAAAAACAAATCATACTGCCTACTAAAATTATAAATGTGAAAGTTTTGATGTTTATTAATTAATCACGCCTTAACAGCTAACCGTTTTATGATAAAGACTATTTTTACCGCGGAAAATATAAATAATAAAATAAATATTCGATAATAATAATTATAAGTAATCATCTTCAAATATCGACTTCAACATGCAAATGGCGGTGCGTGTGCTGTTTTTCATAGGGAGGGATTCCCATTGCCATCAAATTAACCTACAACCGAAAAAAGAATAATCATCAAAATCGGTCCATATTTGGTGTAGTTAGCGTTTACATATATAAAAAGAAAAAATGAGGAAGGATTGAGGGAACGCTAAGGGGCTCAAGCCGCCCCAACTCCCCCCCTCCCCCCCCAAAGCATACTCAAATTAATCTTAGTTCGTAATTCTACGTAATTCCATAGTAATTCTTAGTACTCTACCTACAATATAATTTTCATCGCATATCCTTACTTATTCCATAGGTAGGTAAGTATATATTCTCGATATTTTTAATTCCAATTTTGGGTCAGGCCCCCTCAAACCAAAATCCTGGGTCCGCCACTGTGTTCGACTATTGATTTATCTACATATCATCTATATAACACAACACACTACACAACAAATACCCGGTATGGCGATAAGCTCGCCCCCTATCACATTGTGGGACGGAGATACGCTCGGCGAAATGTGGGTGTACTGGTTACACCTCTGCTTACCCCTTCGGGGATTACAGGCGTGAGTGCGTATGTACTACACAACACAGTCTAAATTCTAAGCAACATTGATCAACACTTTTGCACTCGCCTGTACTCGCATTGCAAGCAATTACACTGTGCTATATAGGTGGGCCGAGTGTCACAGAATGCTTCAAACGCGCCGCCTAGCCTGACCGCTTGTGGACTGCCTGCAAGGCCGAGATACCCTTCCTCAATATTAAGTATATTACAGTTCTGTTTATGAGTGTACATTATTCTTGCTTTTGAGTGGTAGAGCCACGCTGTAGACACTTTTGTCTACAGCATGAATGGGCCGGCTCGCCCGGGTCGTTACCACTGTCTCACAGAAAACCGGCGTAAAGTAGCTTAACTAGCTAACTTAACTAGCTTAGCTAGCTTGCTGCTACGTTTCGTATGGTGAGTGAGACATCCGGAGGCCTTAATCCAAAAATATCCTACTAATATTAATAATGTGATAATTTTGATGTTTGTGAATTTGGACGTTTGCCAACCAATCATACCATGGCGGCTGAACTGATTTTGAAAAATCGGCGTACAGGTAGAAATTACATGATCATGGACTAGGCAATAAGCTACTTTTATGTCGAAATAGTTCGTTCACACGGGCGAAGCCGCGAGAGCTAATTATGTCATGTTTCCAGTTTCACAGCTGCTTAATAATAATGCCATTATTTTATAAGGTAGAAGTATCAGGTTATGAGTTACCGGAGAAGTAAGATATGTAATTAATTCCAGTTCGATGAATGTGCATACTATTGAAAACTTTCGCGCCCGTTACTAGTTTGAAGTCAACGGAAACAGTCGAAAATTCCAAAGACACACATTATAAAATTATCTAAATTGACTTCTGGTACTTTTGACCTTATATTTCTTTTAGCTATTTAAATTCATGATTCCATAATATTTTCATTAATTGAAAATATCAAATATTAATTAGCCCCTGTTTCACCACCTAAGAGTAAATCATCATCATCATCATCATCAGCCACAAGACGTCCACTGCTGAACATAGGCCTCCCCTAATGGTAAGAGTAAATGCTACTTACCAAATAAAATATAACACGTTGATATACTAAAGTAGAAAGACGGCCTCGGCGGCGCATTATAATGCGTTCGCGTTACGATTGAGGCTAACGCTGAGGTTCGATCCCTGGGTCGGGTAGAGTGGTATTGGGTTTTTCTATTACAAGATGCTCAGTTTCAACCCGGAGTCTGGAATTTGTGCCCGATATGGCTATGGACTCGACCCCTATCACATCATGGTACGGAGATACGTTCGGCGAAATGTGGGTGTACTGGGTACACCTCTGCCTACCCCTTCGGGGAAGACAGGCGTATTATTATTATTAAGCTAAAACAAAACTTAAAAATCGACTTCAGAAAATAGCACTGAAAAGTAAAAAATAATAATTTCTAGAGGTCTTTTGGAGCCGGTGCCGGTGCCGGCCTGGTCAACTAACATTGAACCGACTCCAAAGTGACTTCTATAAATTGTTATTTTTACTTATTTTTGTTATTTTTTAAGTTTTGGTAAAATATTTATTTTATTTTCAGTGGTAGGAAATACAGCTATGGCATGTAAATTCCAATACAATAACACAATCGCGACGAGTGTACTGTTATTCGTTGAGTTTCGATTTTCTACTGCGTACTCGATCTTAACCGCATCTAATCGCAGTTAATCTCTATCCAATATTTTTTTTCCAACAGATCAGTATAAACGCGCACAATTGAGAACCTCGTATTTTTCGAAGTCGGTTAAAAAGCACTTATTTTAAAACAAAATCTCATAAGTACTACAATTTTATGAAGATACCGTAAACGAGGGTCTCATAATACGGTTTGTGCAAAATTGAGGTGCGCCGACGCAGTAGACCGCAATGGCATGCGGATATGTAGGCCTCATGCGACTCGACGACACGCGACAAAAATGCGCGACACGCGGGCGGTCTTAAAGAGAGTGACAAAGTAGCGATTAAGTAAATAGAAAAATATTGAATAAATAACTCGATAGTGACTGCCTCGGTGGCACAGTTGTAATGCGTACGCGTTACGATTGGGACCAACGCTGAGGTCTCGGGTTCGATCCCCGGGTCGGGTAAAGTGGTATTGGGATTTTCCATTACGAAATGCCTGAGCATTAGTATCAGCCCGGAGTCTGGAATTTGTGCCTGGTATGGAGATAGGCTCGGTCCCTATCACATCGTGGGACGGAGATTCGCTCGGCGAAATGTGTGTGTAATTGTTACACCTCTGCCTACCCCTTCGGGGATTACAGGCGTGAGTGCATTTATATGTATATGTAACTCGATAGTCCTGACTTTTCCAAAACATTTAAAGTAAAGGCTGGGTATGATAAAATCTTTTTAACGACATATCTTATAAATTGAAATTTTAAACATTAATTTAATAATTCGCTACAATAATATAATACTAGCCCTGTATTACACACGTCCCACTGCTGGGCACGGGCCTCCTCTACTGTCACCGTTAAAGTAAACGATAATTACCAATTAGGTAATACACATATAAAAAATTAGAGGAGCATGCTCTTGGGGATGGGTTTGAACCTGCGACTTTCGTCTTGACAATCCGTACCACTCCCCGCTTAGCTTACGCTAAATATTAAATAACGAACTGGGTGATCAGTATCTAAAATCTAGGATTATATAAACAAAAACAGCATTGTGTTGTGGTTGGCGCCATAAGCTCGGAAACCAGCGTCATGCTGAATGATGTCAATAGCCACAAAGTAAATAATAATAATAAATGTTTATCTAAATATCCAAATATTTAGACCTGGCACACGAGGTTACTGATATGTGGGATATGGACTCAACAATGATTGTCCCGATAGTCGTTTCTGCAAATGGGATACCAAAGAGCCTCGATCAACACCTCCAAAGGTTCTCAATTGGTCGTTGGGTCAAGAGCCAGATTCAGAAAGCAGTGTTATTGGACACGGCACGCATTGTGAGGAGGTTCCTCGCCCTGGGGTCCTAACCACCGATGGCTTGGGTCCTAGGCCTCGCCATTGGAGGGTGATACTTTTTATATTTTTAAATTTTTTAAGTAATTAAATATTTAAAAATGTAAAGAAAACTTTTAAAATAAAGAGTACTGTTCAATGTTTATCTAAAAGACGAAATAACGTGCATGTGGCGTTTAGGAAAAGTCTCTATAGTACTCGTACCTATAGTTTTATCGGCCACTGGGGTAATTCCTAAACAGTTATCACAGTCCCTGACACTTCTAAACATACCCCAAAAATCATATATACAATTACACAAAGCCGTAATCCTAAATACATGTAGAACCGTCAGAAAATTCTTACAGGCAGACTTATCGTCTCTGTCAACACCTAATTTAACTTCCGACCTTACTGATACCCACTTGGCTTATGGCCCGTGGACATCGGTGTATATACCGGTCTTGCTGACCGAGCAGTAAAATGCTGGAAACAAAAATAATAATCATAATCATTTATTTCAGATCAATATGTCCATATTATAATTAAAAATTAATATACAGAACTATACAAAACTACTTCTTTCTTATTACCTACGTACTATTTCCGATTCGCACTAACGTGAACATGCAACCATATATGCACTCACGCCTGTAGTCCCCGAAGGGGTAGGCAGAGGTGTAATCAGTAGGTACACCGTCATTTCGCCGAGCGTATCTCCGTCCCATGATGAGATAGGGGGCGAGCCTATCGCCATACCGGGCACATATTCCAGACTCCGGGCTGATACTGAGCTTTTCGTAATAGAAAAACCCAATATCACTTTTACCCGACCCGGGGATCGAACCCGAGACCTCAGCGTCAGCCTCTGTCGTAACGCGTACGCATTACAACTGCGCCACCGAGGCAGTCATGCAGGAACATGCAACCAATGTTTAACAATAGGATTATTTGGGTTGTCAGCAATAGTTTTTAACATAATGTTATTTGATGTCCGTAAAGCAGCCAGCTATATTTTTTATGATATAAGTGGGCCACCAACATCTTAGGTCTAAAGCCAATCTCACCTGCACGTAGAACACTCTGCTGATTAACGGACGAGGCATCATCATCGAGTACAATTAGATTTTGGCTTAGCATTTAATAAACGTTTACACCTTCTTTAACCATGAACCTCTGATGTTCAAACATCGTACTACCGAAATCTCGACAGATTCGCTCTTATCTCTTATATAAACTGCGGTAATGAGCTAAAACCTTACAAACTACGTACGTATGACGTAATATCTTAGATAAAACAAAAGCCTCTAAAGTACGTGTATTTATGAGATTTGCTGTAAAAAAATAAGTTATGTGTTTACAAATACAAAGACCTATATGAGTGAGATATCCGGAGCTCGGAATCTGCCTCCCCTTCCCAATCCCTTAATTATCCTTTTCCTTTAACGTCGGCAACGCGCCCATGATTCGCCTGGTATTGCAGGCGTACGTGGACGATGAAGATTGGATGGAGACATTAAGTTTTGATAATGAAACAAGAATAACTAAAGCTCACGTACGTATCCCCATAGGCAGAGGTGCAACTAGTGCTACACTCACGTTTCGCCGAGCTTATTTCTGTCCCATTAAGTGATAGGCGGACAAGCCTATCGATATACCGGTCACAAATTTCAAATCTGGGCAACTGAATTGCGATCTTTCGTATTGAAAATTCAAACACAAATTTGGATAATGAAATAGGAAACATGAATACGACAGTTATATTTTGTAAACTGAAAAAAATCATTTTAACAGATATATTTATTTTTGAGCTATACACCTTAGTTAGTTGGTTTATAATATAATATTATAATATTAGATCTTTTAATCCAGAAATTTATTTTCTACGAAAATCATGAAAATATTAAAGGGATACTTATAAAAATAAAACATTATCATAAATTACTTTTAATTTTATAAAAATAATACATCTTATCAAAAACATTCAATGAATATCTCCTCCAACCAGTTTTGGCGCTATCATAGTTTCTAAACAACCCTGCATCGATTCACAGCCTTCACCAAATACCCTGATATTACAAAATATCATCATCTCTACATATTACTCTCAGAGGTATTACTAGAAAAACATATAGAAGATTCTGGGTAGATGGGCGTAGTCACATACGAAGATCTGTAAGGCACCACTTCAGAATTCTTGAAAGCATTCTGTAACATAGACTGCTGTTCCATCAACAATGTATTTAAATGCCTCATCTCTTGGTCTATCTTCTTTAAATTAAACGTAGCTTGGTCTATCTTTTCTTGCATGCCTCTTAACTCTATGTTGAAGTTGTGGTCATTCGACTGCCCTTCGTTCTTCAATTTTGACGAGAACTTATTCTTATATAATATCTCCTTTACTGATCTTCCTGATTTTACTTTGTTTATTTGGGCTAGTTCGTAAGCCGCCATCATTATGTCTGTAGGTAGACGTTTCTCTCTAGGGTTCAGTGGTTTCACACTTAAAATAACTTTGCCAGCCTCCGGCGACACCAATGCAGTTCTGTACACATATTTGTGAAGGCATTTTGGAAGCCAAGCACTGAACATACCCATCTCTACGAAAAGAATCAATTTCGTTTGACGTACTAGTTTGGACAGACCGGCAGTTTTTCTCAAACCTTGGATATCATGTACAGCGATACCAACCAACAAGTTCATTAGTATTACTGTAACGAATAAGAGAAACAAAATGTAAATGATTTGAGAAGACAGCTCGAAGATCAACGGTGGATCGTCTTGCATTGGATCGTTGATTAGTATATTGAGGTTTAACTCTCCCACCATCATAGATAGAGTACTGATGAAACCCATCAGTGGATTGGAGAACATTTCTTCATTCGGGAAGACCACGCAGAAACAAATGGTGAAGCCGAGCAGAAGGCAAATATAAGCAAGAAGCAGCTTGAGGAATTCGGTCAATACTTTCTGGTACATGGCAACGTAATCACCAAACATTGGTAGTTGTCCCATCATCAACATGAGATTGGTCCAGGCTCCTAACACAGCATATCCGCCAACGTGATTCTGCCAACTATAATCGTCGTGGATGTTGTACAGGGAAAACACGGAAAGCAAAACAAACCACTCCATCAAGTTCTCAAAAGTCGTGAAATATTGATACAAACTCGAATATCCCGTAATTCCTGTTAATTTTCGAACAATTTCAAAGGCCGTTATAGCCATGAGCACCCATCTTTCGAATTCGATCGGATTGTTTTTTAATATAACACCTAATAGAGATTGCGATTGACACAATTCATTAGGTACTCCGTATTTTTTTGAGTATTTACCTGTGCAAGCTTTTACTACAGCCGTTAATACATATATCGATAGAAAAGACACAAACAGGAAGCAAAAGATGAGCCGTGCTAAATAAAACTTGCGTATTTTCCGCCATTTCATAAACAAAAACGCAGAGCACAAAGGATGTAACAAAATGTCTTTCTGACCTTCATCAATCAAACTGTTCAAATATGTTATCTCGCGAGGATATGAAAACTTCAACAGTTTGCCAAAATCGAACTCTATCTGCACTTCCTCGTTGCCTTCAGTTGACCGGCTGAGAGATATGCCACAGTCTAAATTATATTTCAAAATTGCTAGTGATTTTGGCGTCTTTCTTGCGATGACGCTCAGAGCAGTGTGCCCTTTCTTTGATTTTGATGTGACATCCGCCCCGAGGAAAATTAATGTTTCTACACATTGTGTCAGACTGTCCATAGCTGCCAGATGGAGTGCAGAGTACCCGTATTCATCTTTCTTATTGACTTGTGCACCCCAGCTTACCAACATATCGATAATGTCACAAGCACGATCAGCTCGGCATACAGCAGCGTGTAAAGGAGTTCTTTTGTCATAATCTTCTGCATTTGGGTCAGCATTACCATCTCGAAGAAGCACTTCTGCGCACTCAATGCTTGAACATCTTGAAGATAGGTGCAGAGCCGTAAATCCTCTGTAGTTCTTCGTGTTTGCTTTCGCACCTTCTGATAAGAGAAGTTCGACGCATTCAGCGTAACCTCTAGCTGCTGCTAAGTGAAGTGCAGTGCATTCCTTATCTCGCTGTTTAGTTACACCATTCACACTTATCTTTGTCTCTTTTAATAGGTATGATAGGCAGCGCTGCGCTCCTATCTCGGCAGCCAGATGCAAAGCATTGAGGCCGCCAGATGTTACGTATGAAGGGTCTACTCCTCTTTCAATGAACATTTCCATACACTCCACAGCATCAGCTCTTACTGCACAATGAACCAAATTATCCTCACATCCTGCTCTTTGAACGACAGAATGTAGTGATGCACCATTCGCTATTAGAATCTCAGCGACTTCCAGGGAATTTCCAAAAGCAGCACAATGAAGGGGAGTGAAGTATTTAGGAGCGAAATCAACGTCGGCTCCTCGTGATATTAAAAATACAGCTGCTCTGCCAGCGCCACTAAACGCTGCCATATGCAAGGCTGTCAATCCTGGCGATTCTGAATAATGGATGTCAGCTCCTGCTTCAAGGATAGCGGGCAACAACTCATCTCGGGTGAGAAATGAAGCCCACAAAAGAGTTAAATTAACTACCACTTCAGGTGCAGAACTTATATGTTCTTCTATATTTTCCGCTGTTATCAATCCACATTCTACATCGTCGAAGAATCTAGCAGCTCCCAAAGTTAAGGCACGTTCACACAGTCCTCTCCTTACCGCCTCTTCGGTCAGCCTGGCTTCAGGGTCCGGTGCAAGAACGTCAAAACTATGGTACATGTTCGGGGCATCTTCTGCTGGTGGTGAGGGTCCGACGAAGAGGTATTCCTTGGCCTTGCCAGGCTCTCGATTTGACTCGAGGAGGTCCATATTCTTGACATGTCTGTATGCTGAATTGAGCGGAAATTCTTCAGGTTCTCGTATTCTTGAACGAATGCTACCGCTAAGACGGGATCTTGTGGGGGTTTGCGCAGGCGTTTGAAGCGGAGACGGCCAACCCATTTCACGGTAGCCAAAGTTGTCCATTGTCTGATCACAACTGAGCCCAGAGGTAGTACATTACGTTATCTTATCTGTGTTGTTTGAATGGAGCAGCCAGCGAGAGTTCTGTTTGCCGTTGTGATTAATTAAGTTATTTTTACTACGCGCAATTGTCTTCTAAATTATAAAGATCATTATTTTTAGGATATTAGATAATAGTAATGGTGTTACGTTTTATTTTTTTGTGATATTATTCCAGGGCTGTTACTGCAACAGCAATTAAATTAGGAATTTAACCCCTTCATTAGATGTAGAGTCTAAACATCCGATATAAGTATTTGTTTCAGATTTATTAGATATTAAAATAACACACAAAAATTAAAAGTAGCGTAGAATAAATAAATAATAAATAAATACACCCAACAGTCACACACATAGTCCTGACCCCACACTAGGTAAACCTGTATCGTGGGTATCAAGAACTACGAGGGACTTGCGCTCCCACAACACCCAGACCCAAGACAAATATTTGTGAATCTGACAAACATTTGTCTAGGTGCGGGAATCGAACCCACGGCCTCACGCTTCGCAACCGGCTACACGCCCGCTGCGCCACGGAGGCTGAATTGTCTTCGATATACAGGTTTGTTGACGCTAAAAGTCATAATAACTGACAAATAAAAGATTTTCGTTATCGTGAAGTTTACAGTAAACAGCAATCGTACCGTTAATCATATTTTTGTAGGCTTAATTATTCACGTGTTGGAATTTTTTACCAAAATTCACGTTTTATATGAATACATTCATTATTTTGTAAATTAGTAATATCGTCTACTCTTGATTTTATGACAATACTAGCTACTGCTCATGGCTCCACCAGCTTGAAGGGCCTTTTCCGGGATAAAAAGATCTTGTTCAGATCATGGTCTACCTGTGTACCAAATTTCATCTAAAACCATTCAATCGTTAAGGTGTGATTGACTAACAAACATCCAAATTCACAAACCCATAAATATCCACACTTTCACATTAGATTGATTTTAGAGAATTTGTGTGATTTGATGATCACGCGGGCTTCACGCCTCCAATCAACGGATTTAATGAAATTTGACACATGCGTAGACTACTGCCTACATGTCTGCATACTGTTTATGCCTGTACTTAGTGCTTTCCTATGGGATAAGATTATCATAGCCTCAAAGCTCTGATTATACCCATTCTTCTTTCGCTATCCAATCCATGCTCCTTTGGAATGCGCTTTCTCTCGAGGATAAATAAATAAATTATTTATGACCATATTTTCATATATTTTTTATATATTTCATACGCACTCACGCCTGTAATTCCCGAAGGGGTAGGCAGAGGTGTAACTAGTACACCCACATTTCGCCGAGCGTATCTCCGTCCCACGATGTGATAGAGGGCGAGCCTATCGCCATATCGGGCACAAATTCTAGACTCCGGGCTGATACTGAGCATTTCGTAATAGAAAAACCCAATATCACTTTTACCCGACCCGGGGATCGAACCCGAGACCTCAGCGTTAGCCTCACGCGTAACGCGTACGCATTACAACTGCGCCACCGAGGCAGTCAGTTTTTATATATTTATAGGTTCAATATCTCTCTTAGCATTTTCTTCTTGTTTACACCTGCCTTGTTTATTCTCTGTACCACCCAAAGGTTGACTGGTAGAGAATGCCTCAGGCATTAAGTTTGCCTATAAATATTTTGTGTTTAAAGTATAAATAAATAAATAAGATACTTAACAAGCTGCGAGCTAAAACGTAAAAAAACGACGAACCCATAATACCATCCTACTTTACCTTGCTGGTGATGTTGATACAATATGAAGTTAGATAGGTGTGTGTGTTTTTCTCATTAAACTGTCACGTTGACAGGACGTCAACCCGGCTTGTATGTGTGTTCTCACATCACTCTTGTAAATATTTTATTTACATGTGTTTGTAAGCACAATTACAGTTTCAGATACAAAGACTTTAATGTATACTACTAGACAAGCTGTGCGGTACGAAGAAATTGCGCACTTAGTTGCGGTTAATTGACCGCAACACATTTAGTCGCCCGCGAGAGAGCGACGAGAGGAGTTGTTGTTGTTTTAATAGCTGCGAACGTTAAATTCCATAAACTAACACGAAATTGTTTATTGTGACCCATAAAACATTGTCATTATTTACGTGCATATATTATTCATTCAATTTGAAGTTATTTTACGGAAGTAACTATATTATTTCTTGGTTTTGATCGAATAATTCATTTATTGTGAATGAAAACTAATACCAAACAAAACAGCCGTCTCAATATTGCCATCTCGCTTACTCTCAACTTCTCTCGCTCCCACGCCTTAGACGTCATTCCCGCCTCGCCAGCCGCATAAGCAACACATTTTTAGTTCTGAACAGCCCGTCTATGGTATTAAAGTCTTTGGCCAGAGCATTATAAATATAGAACAGTTTTGATTAGCCTGACATGTGTTCTAGTTTCTCCAGAATCTTCTTTATTTGCCAGCGTCTAAGAGCTATGAATCAGAATTGTTTGGAACTACCCGAAATTTGCAAAAGAAATGTCAGCTATACTGTATTTTTTTACTAGGTGGTAGGTACCCCGCATGCGAGAGGCCATCTGGGTTGGTACCACCACTTTCTCTACATTTGCAGCCAAGCAGCAGTGTGTAACCACTGTTGTGTTCCGGTTTGAAGGACATTGAAGCAAGTGGAATTACTGGGCATTATGAGACTTAACACCTTATATCTCAGAGTGACGAGCACAGTTCAGTGCCATAAAGTATTTGATAATTCTAAGTTCTGATTTGTGTTTTTTCTGTTTATGGGCAGGCGTGACGCTTACCATCAGGCGAGCGAACTGTATCTGCTCTCGTCATCTAAAGCTAGTATAAAAATGTATTTGCCAAAAAATCTGGTAATTTGTATTGTGATGTGCAAAATGTGTTTCATACATTGATTTATAAGTTAGGATCATAAACATAATATGGTGAGTAGTTGATTTATTTGTTTAAGACGCAAAACAGAGTACAATCATTAAACCAGATTGTATTCCAAAACATGCGCCCTTATATATATATATTCAATAAAATGCGGACTAGAATATTAGAAAGCTAATAATTACACAGTACATCGAAACAGATAGTCAAATTCTGGATAACTTAAGCTTAGTTACATATTGTGATTCAATATACATTTTCGTAGACCCTTTGAGAATGTACTACAACTGCCGTTCATTATGTCAATGAAAATGAAATGAAAATGAATGAAATTGAATTTATTCGCCAAATCATTATACGAACGACACATACGGATGACCGGGTTATAATAAGATGTATTGTTCCGGTAAACTTGCAGTCCAAAGATGTTAGGATTACGGATTATGAATCTAGTGTTAAAATTTTATAATCCCAGTAATTCAGAAAAATCAATGTGTGAGTGTCTAATTTTGTGGAGATATGATAGCTCTATGTAGTTGCGTCTGAGTATAAGCTTTTGCACTTTGAATCTAGTTAGACGTTCAGCGTAAGAAAATACGTTATTAGTATGGTGATCGTAGTTTGAAGTCATTTAATATGGCTCCAATTGAACGGCATAAATTTCGTGCGTATACTTAGTTTATCTAAGAAGTTATTCTGTTACTAGGTCATCAGACCATCTGATTAACCAGAATCGGTCACAAATACATTTCCATTGAAGGATAGACTGTCCGACAGGTTCCAAACAAACTCAAATTCTTAATTCGTTTTGACAAGTCTGTCATGCTTGTCAACACTTATTGGATTAAAATAAGTGCAATACTAAGCGCTCTAGCTATTTATTTTTTGTTTGGTTGAAAAATGAATTATAGATAGATTTGTAGACATTGCTGTCTACAGCATGTATTTATGATGACATGATGATTATTGGTTGAAGAGAATGCCATTTGCAACTTTCTTGACGCTGAGACTAGATCGGAATGATATTTTGAATATTTAAAATTACGAGAATTGGCCTCCAGATCGTTTGCCAGCCTATGATATAAAAAATATAGATAAGATATGACATTTAGTCGTAACTCGTACTCATTGCGACTGCCTCGGTGGCGCAGTTGTAATGCGTACGCGTTACGACTGTTATGCTGAGGTCTCGGGTACGATGCCCGGGTCGGGTAAAAGTGATATTGGGTTTTTCTATTACGGAATGCTCAGTATCAGCCCGGAGTCTGGAATTGTGACCGGCATGATGATTGGCTCGCCCTCTATCAAATCATGGGATGGAGATAAGCTTGGCGAAATGTGGGTGTAGTAGTTACACCTCTGCCCACCTCTACGGGGATTACATGTGTGTTTGCGTATGTATGTAAAAAGATATCCAGTAAGCAAAGTCGCGTTAGGTTTCTAGTAGTATATACTCGTACATGTATAAGTATTCCACAGTCCGCGGCTATCTTTAGACTTTAGCCATATTTTATTTCGCCTTATTAATAATGTCAATATTTGTAGGTAGAAATAACTACGGACCAACGGCTCCTAAACTAGTTCTCAACACGTTTATACTGTACGACTTTTATTGGAATCGTATCGTGGCAGTTTCATTTTTACCTTTTTTACCTTGACATGGTAATTCAACATATAATGTCGACCATCGTTAGACAATATGTCCCTTGACAGTCACCATAATTATGTCGGCCTGAAGTTATTAGATATATTACATACATTATTATTTATTATATTCATTATTATTGTGCTTGCCGAACCTGGGATTTGAAACCAGGACCTCACGCTTCTTAGTCAAAATATGCACTAGACTAATGCGGCTTTAAACTAATTCAGTCGTACAGTATAAATGATCCCCCGCTTTCTACCGATACCGAGATATACAAAGAACAACAAGTAATAACAGAAGCGATACTATTATTATTAATCTACACATTTCTTAATCCACTGACTTCATTTAATTAAACAACATTAACATTTAAATTTAATAAATATTATAGATTATCTACATGTGATTTCTTATGTTGACTATGCGTGTGACTGTTGGGTGTATGTATTTATTTATTTATTTTACTTTATAGATACTTATTATATTCTGTAGGGATGAATTGAAAAATGCGTTACTTCATGACCTATTACACTACATGTATGCGTCAAATGATGACTAAAAATATATACGAATTGAACCTCCAATGTTTTTTCATCGGTACAAATTCAAATTATTTAATGAATCCATGAAATGTTATTATAAATTATTTAGATTTAGTTAAATTCTAACTTTACCGCCAGTTCGGAATCCTGTTTCGCCGAAATGCTGTTTCGCTAGATAAGAACGAGCAAGAAACTCTAATGTTAAGGTAACGTTAGGTTGTAAAGAAAAGTGAGAGCGCATGTAACCGAGTAAGCAAAGCTATAGTTAAAAAAACAGACTCTCAGAGACTCGCCGCCCGTAGGTATTATTCGACGCCTTAAATTTATTTAATATTATTAATTACTAACACATTTAGCCATATCAAAGTCAAGTTCATGCACGGCTCATAGACCAGACGGTTATCCGGCCCGCGATCTCCCCCATCAATCCGACGTGTGTACTCGACCGGGGAATCGAACCGACGACCATGCGCTGACGCCGTCGCCGACGCTATACCGTTAATGCGTTTGATCGAGTGATTATGCTCGTGGGACATTTTGCTTTCAATATTACGGAGATTAGAAAACAGATTAGGCTATTTTTAGTCGTAGTAGTTCATTGTAGTGAAACTTCATGAGTGGTTGAGCCACGCTGTAGACACCTTTGTCTACAGCATGAATGGGCCGGCTCGCCCGGGTCGTTAACACTGTCTCACAGAAAACCGGCGTAAAGTAGCAGCTTGCTGCTGCGTTTCGTACGGTGACCGAGATATCCGGAGGCCCAAATCCCCCTCCCCTTCCCAATCCCTTAATTATCCCTTTCCTTTAAGGTCGGCAACACGCCCATAATTATTTTGGTATTGTGAGCGTACATGGGCGGTGGTGATCACTTACCATCAGGTGACCCACTTGCTCGTTTGTCGGCCTATGCAATAAAAAAAAACTCTGTGTAAAGTTTTGTCTACAGCATGAATAGGCCAATTTCGACCTGAATGGTTTTACTATGAACTGGCGTGAAGTGTTAGCCCCGGTAACAAAGTGGTCGAGTCGCCGTCTGTGAAACGAGAGGCCGCGGGGTCGATTCCCGCACCGAGATACATGATGCACCGATGCATGCTCTGAGCGCTGGTTTCGTACCAGCGACTTTCGTCTCTGCATTCCGTGCCACCCTCCGTGAACTAGTTGCTAACTTGTTTCCTAAAATATGTTTGGAATAAAAAAATACATATATATTATATACACATATGCACTCATGCCTGTACTTCCTGAATAGGTAGGCAGTAGTGTAACTAATACACCCAAATTTTGCCGAGCTTATTACCGTCCCATGATGTGACATGGGAGCCTATCGCCATATCGAGTACAATTCCAGACTCCGAGTTGATATTAAATATTTCAAGATAGAAAAACCCAATATCACTTTACCCGACCCGGAGATCGAACCCGAGACCTCAGCCCAGCCAAAAGCCCAAACCACCCTTAATACACCTCTGACTTTTCTAAGTTAGTTAATTATCACTTGCTTTAACGGCGAAGGAAACATCGTGAGGAAACCTGCATACCTTAGAAGTTCTTCATAAGAATTTCGAAGGTATGTGAAGTCTTCCAACCCGCATTAGGCCAGCGTGGTGATCTAAAGGCCTAACCCCTCTCATTCAGCAGAGGAGGCCCGTGCCTAGCAGTGGGACGTATATAATACAGAGCTAGTATTATTATTATAAGTATTATATAAACGAGTTGTCTTTTCTCGAGCTATAGCGACATTTAATTGCACCATCAGAAGCCACATTTATATCCATGTTAATTCGAAAATTAATGTAACTACAGTGTAACCGATTATCAGCGATATCGTACGCGTGTCTCGCTTGTTTTTTATTGGGCCAATAAAATTAAAGATAAAGATACGATCTGTAGGCCAATTCTCGTAATTTTAAATGTTCAAAATATCATTCCGATTTAGACTCAGCGTCAAGAAAGTTGCAAATGGCATTCTCTTAAACCAAAAATCAACGTCAAATGCACCTAGCATTAGCATTATACCGTTTTGGCTTCAGTCAACTTTTATTCTACATTCAATCTCATTACTATCTATGTTCACATTTGACTTTGATTTTTGGTTTAAGAGAATGCCATTTCGAACTTTCTTGACGCTGAGACTAGATCGGAATGATATTTTGAACATTTAAAATTACGAGAATTGGCCTCCTGGAGCAAGCGATCGGTGATTATTAACATTATATGGTACATAAATAGCTAATTTGTCTATGTGAATCTGTTAAAAGTTATATTGGTATATTCTAAATACCGTTGGCGACTGATTTGAAGAATAAAATACATTTTTAACCGATTAAAAAAGGAGAACCATCTTAGTTTTTAAGTACCATTTCAATACCACACGTATATTTGTGTCCTTTTTGTATGTTTATCCACGCAAATAGTTTCAGAGTGATCCGCTTTTGATGTTTTTTGTATTCGACAGAATGTAGCTCATAATTTTGTGATCCACAAATATTTGTTTCGCGTCTGGGTGTTTTCTCCCCAGAGCCATTGACGTCAGGCAGACGGCCGGTAGTAAAAACTACAAGCCAAATCTTTCTGTAACATGTGTTAAAAGGCATGTTGCGATCCCACTGTGAATGGGATACGGGCGGGGGAATACTGGTAATAAAACTCGTTTCCTAGTGCTGCAGAGTCTATAAATTTATTTCGAAATATCGATTATTGCGGCGCGAACGGCTCTTGCGCCAAATTTAGGTATAAGTACTTTCATACTAATCGTCAATTGGCATGTTATCAAATGATCTAAATTGGGTATTTCAACTTGTAAAATTAAATATCTGATACTGATAATAAGCATAATATATTACAAGGTGGTAGGTCCCTCGTTTGCTTACAAGGTGGTAGGTCCCTCGTTTGCGAGAGACCGGCTGGGTTGGTACCACCGCTTTGTCTATTTCTGCCGCCAAGCAACAGTGTGTAAGCACTGTTGTGTTCCGGTGTGGAGGACATTGAAGCCAGTGAAATTACTGGGCATTATGAGACTAAACACCTTATGTCTCGGGATGACGAGCGCGGTCCAGTGGTAGATATACAAATATAATGTGTGTGTGTGTGCGTGTGTGTATGTAAATTTGTGTTTGTTTTATTGCACTTCATTTAATTCTACATAACTTTGTCTCTCTGTAAGATTTCCTCAACATCATATTTGAAGTTTGTTTTACCACTATGAAAAATATCTATTGAGTAAAACTTCTTATTGTAAACTCTTTGCAACCGACTTTAATTACTTATTGAATTTTGAGCATACTTCTATAAAAAGCATCTTGCTGTTGTGTTTCTTTGATTGATATTTCCGGAGCCCCAAATACAACACCGACTCTCAGTTTGCATTTCCTCAGTCAGGACAAAGTAAAAGCTGAATGTCAGTGCATTTACCTGTCAGCTGTCAAGTTGATCAGTGACGTCGAGCTGCCTCAAATCGGAATTCAGACGACCTTATAATTTGTGAGATCCTTTCAATATAGTCGTATTAAGTACGCTTTAAGCATACACCTCTGATTTTTCTAAGTTACGTCTGTATTAATTGTTAATTATCACTTGCTGTAACGGTGAAGGAAACATCGTGAGGAAACCTGCATACCTGAGAAGTTCTGTATAAGAATTCCGAAGGTATGTGAAGTCTGCCAACCCCGCATTAGGCCAGCGTGGTGGACTAAGGCCTAACCCCTCTCATTCAGTAGAGGAGGCCCGTGCCTGCCGTGTGGATATAATACAGGGCTAGTATTATTTATTATTAAGTACGCTTTACAACTGCGCCACCGGGGCAGTAAAAAAGTTAGTCTGAATTGTAATTTAAAGTCCATTGATCAAAGCCACTGGTTATGAACCTGCAGTCGACGTACAATAATATTTGCATTGCGAAAAGCCATGTGCACTCTGTCATAACGAGTCTGATCAACAATACGGTGAATTTTAAACCAAACAAATTAAACTTGAATATGTTTTATTAATGTTGGAGTGTTATTTATTTGTGGTAGAGCCACGCTGTAATCAGTTTTGTCTACAACATGTGTATTGGTTGCACGTCTGCCTACCCCTTAGGTATACAGGCGTGTTAGAATTTCTGTTCTGTTTCTGTTAATGTTTTTGAAGTCAGTTAAAACGGGCGGATTCAGAACTGAATATTCTGATCCAGTATTAAATTATTTTTATGAGTTGTAGAGCCACACTGTAGATATTTTTGTCTACAGCATGAATGGGCCGGCTCGTCCGGGTCGTTACCACTGTCTCACAGAAAACCGTCGTAAAGTAGCAGATTGCTGCTGCGTTTCGTACGATGAGTGAGATATCCGGTGACCTTAACCCCCTCCCCTTCCCAATCCCTTTCCTTTAAGGTCGGCAACGCGCTGATGATCCTTTTTGTATTGTGGGCGTACATGGGCGGTGGAAACGACTTATGATCAGTTGACCCACTTGCGCGTTTGCCGGCCTATGCTATAAAACACCTTTCATGTCTTTTGTATACGAGAAATATGTACCTACAAAATTAATATGTTTCCAATATAACCCGCTAGAGGCGTACGGATCTGTATATTGCATATTTTGGTAAATACGGATGACGTCATCTAAAAACTCATACATACTAGGGCCACAGAACTCAAACTTGCGACTTTTTGTTTTCGAGGTGTGAGTCTACTGCGCCCCCAGCGCCATAAGTGTGATGCTATAGGTACCTGTTAAATATACTATAG
The DNA here is from genome assembly GCA_905332985.1 of Mimas tiliae. Classification (NCBI taxonomy): domain Eukaryota; kingdom Metazoa; phylum Arthropoda; class Insecta; order Lepidoptera; family Sphingidae; genus Mimas; species Mimas tiliae. The sequence goes on along the minus strand of HG995260.1, from coordinate 1,297,107 downwards.
CAATATTTCGCAAATATGTGCAATGACTGCCTCGGTGGCGCAGTTGTAATGCGTACGCGTTACGACTGAGGCTGACGCTGAGGTCGAGACCTAGGTTCGATCCCTAGGTCGGGTAAAAGTGAAATTTGTTTTTTTTATTACGAAAAGCTCAGTATCAGCCCGGATCTGGAATTTGCGTTCGGTATGGCGATAGGCTCGCCCCCTATCACGTCATGGGACGGAGATACGGTCGGTGAGGTGTACTGGCTACACCTCTGCCTACCACTTCGGAGACTACAGGCGTGAGTGCGTATGTATCATCTTAACCATGAGCTCTTGATATAGATCCTGAGACCTTTGAGAAGCATAATTAAATCAAGGAGATATTGTACCTTTTTTTTCTAGCCCTGTATGATACAAGTCCTACTGCTGGGCACGGGCTTCTTCTACTGAATGAGAGGGGGCAGGCCTTAGTCCACCACGCGGGCCTAATGCGGGTTGGCAGACTTCACATACTTTCGATATTCTTATGAAGAACTTCTCAGGTGTGCAGGTTTCCTCACAATGTTTCCTTCACCTTCTATACTGTATTGTAATTAATAAAGATTTTGTATTGTATTAAACCATTTTACTCGGAACTGTACCGAAACGTTATTAATAAAACAACGTAGACATTTTCGAAGAGTTGTCACTCGGGCAGTCTCAAACGAGTGTGGAATGTAGGCGCAGATTAATGGAATTCCAGACAGAAATGCAGGTCGGCCTTGCCATGCGATTGCAATGAATATTTAACAAATAAAGTTACGTAATAAATACTTAATATTACTTAGTTTGTAATGACAGATAACCTAGATATTTTGTATTACATGAATTACGTGTACATGAATTATTTTGGTGCCTCAGTTGCCTCGGTGATGCGTACGCGTTGCGACTGAGGGTGACGCTGAAGTCTCGGGTTCGGTGCGGTAATCGGATCCGCGGTCCTCGCTTCACAGCCGGCTCGCTCACTGCGCCACGGAGGCTGTTATCAAAATATGATACCAAAATACATATATACGAACTCACGTCTGTAATCCCCGAAGGGGTAGGCAGAGTTGTAACCAGTACACCCACATTTCGCCGGGCGTATCTCCGTTTCAATGTCTTCCTTCAAACCGGGACACAACAGTGCTTACACACTGCTGCTTGGCGGCAGAAATAGACAAAGAAGTGGTACCAACCCAGACGGCCTCTCGCATAGAAGGGATTTACCACCTTTTCATACAAGAGTCAGTGTCATGTAATTTGAAAAATAGAATCTTATGACGCGTCCCGAGGGGTTAGCACGAATATCTTGCGAGAACGTATTCGTATCGAAATGTCAAAAAAAATATAGACCTTTCATACAAATGCTAGCGTTCTCGATTCGAATACTTATTTGTAAGAAGTTGTTGGTGCTCGCCCCCCTGGTATATTACATTTTTCTGTGACAATGTCTCGTACGAGAAAATCTCTATCTAAACTGGGCTAAACTGATAAATATAAATATTGAATGTTAATTCCATTCAATTGAACAAGTGTTAAACGCAATACACGATTTATAGACGATAAATTTTACGAGTGGTAGAGCCACGCTGTAGACAATTTTGTCTACAGCATGAATGGGCCGGCTCGTCCGGGTCGTTACCACTGTCTCACAGAAAACCGGCGTAAAGTAGCAGCTTGCTGCTGCGTTTCATACGGTGAGTGAGATATCCGGAAGCCCAAATCCCCCTCCCCTTCCCAATCCCTTATTATCCCTTAATTATCCCATAATTCTTTTGTATTGTGGGCGTACATGGGCGGTGGAGATCGCTTACCATCAGGTGACCCACTTGCTCGTTTGCCGGCCTATACTATAAAAAAAAAAACATCTTTATAGTCGGATGCAATCCCTTACATCTTGATCATAATTAAAAAAATATCTTGTTAACTAGATCTAAAAATATAAACGATCTATAAATCATCATCAGATAAAGAAAACGCTATTCGTCTTCGTCCCTTCTCTAATAATTAAGCAAAAACAGCATTTCCCGTCGTATATTGAAAAGAGTAGCACTTATATTTTGCTTATAGGTATACATGATACACACCATCTCAAGCCACAAGCTGACAGCCTCCGTGGCGTAGTCGGCGAGTAGCGGGCTGCGAAGCGAGAGGCCGTAGGTTCGACTCTCACACCGAGACAAATGTTTGTGTGGTAGACAAATGTTTGTGTGATCTACAAATGTTTGTTTCGGGCCTGGGTGTTGTGGGACCGCAAGTTCCTCCTAGGTCCAGATACCAACGTTAGGTACTGGTTAACCTAGTGTGGGGTCAGGACTATGTGTGTGTGTTGTTATTTGTATATTTATACAGTTTAAATCTGAGATGTCAACTCTATTGAGGATTTTGATGATTATGCTAATCAATCTGATTTCGTTAGTGTAAAGTCGACCATAATCCAGGTTTGATATTAAGTTAACCAAAATTACAATAATGCAAATTCAACTTCTGTTTTTAAGCTAGAATTTTATTCTTGTTCAGATAGTAAAATATGCGTCATTTCTTCTTCTTCACTTGTTCTTATCCCACTCGCAGTGGGATAGGCGCAACATCCTTTATAAAACATGTTAGAAAAAGATTTGGTTGGTAGTTTTACGTCTGGCGGTTGGTAAAAGTTGCGTCATTTAATAATTTAAAACCGACCTGGAAGCGTTGGCAAATGAAATTATGGCTGATCCTTCCTTATCTAAGTAGAATGTATCGTCGCATAGTGTTGTGCTAGTGTGCTTCTTACTCTTATATCGATGCAGATTAATTAAAATCTCCACGACGATGGCATCACTATCCGGTCCCCATGCATCATTGAGATATAGGAGGCGATCGCAACAGCCAGCGCCGATTTAATTCTATACATTTTATTATTTATTTATTTATTTATTTATTAACTCTTTATTGTACACCATTTGCACGGATATACAAAGGAAAGTAATATAAAAAGTGTGTTACAATAGGCGGTCTTATCGCTAATAGCAATCTCTGCCAGACAACCTTAGGATGGAATATAATTATAATCAATAATGCAAGATTCCACTTATAGTGATCGATTTTTTAATTACTGAATTGAGTTGCAGCTATTGAAAAATTATTGCACAAGCTTAGGAAAACAATATCATACGCACTCACGCCTGTTATCCCCGAAGTGATAGGCATAGGTGTAACCAGTACACCCACATTTCGCCGACCCGCATCCCCGTCCCATTATGTGATAGTGCGAGCCTATCTTCATATCGGGCACAATTCCATAGTCCGGGTTGATACTAAGCATTTTATGATAGAGAAACCCAATATCACATTACCCAACCCGGGAATCGAACCTGAGACCTCAGCGTTAGCCTCAGTCGTAACGCATACGTATTACAAACGAGGCATTAAAAAAAAAGAGCCTTTAAAATGTTGTTAAGCAAGTTAATATACCGCTTGCTGCTCTAACTATCAGATTGTAATAAAATGTCCCTCAGCTGGGCACGGGTCTCTTCTACTAGTGGAAGGGGTTAGACCTTAGTCCACCACGCTAGTTACAATAAATTACTGCATGTCATTGCACTGTGATCATCATCTGGAGATATAGGATGTTATTAATAAACGTTACTTTGGAGTCTCATAGTGCGGGCGAAGCATCAGTGCACCTCGCCGTACTGTGATGTGATTGGCAGACTTCACATACCTTCGAAATTCTTATAGAAAACTGCTCAAGGATACAGGTTTCCTCAGCATGAAACAAATAAAAAATTAATACACACGTAACTTATAAACCTTCAACGGTATGCAGCGGCCTGGCTGTGCTTTGGCATTGCTGAGGTCCATGGGCGGCGGTAACCACTTATCATCAGATGGGCTGCCCGCGCGTCTGTCTATCTAGGGAAATAAATAAAATATACTTAGAAAAGTTAAAGGCATGCCCTTGGGGCTGGTTTGGAATCTGCGGCTTTCATCTCGACACCACTTCCAGCTAATATTAACGTGACTGCCTGGGTGGCGCAGTTGTAATGCGTACGCGTTACGATTTAGCTAACGCTGAGGTCTCGGGTTCGATCCCCGGGTCGGGTAAAGTGGTATTGGGTTTTACTATTACGAAATGCTCAGTATCAGCGCGGAGTTTGGAATTTGTGCCCGGTATGGCGATAGGCTCGCTCCCTATCACATCGTGGGACAGAGATACGCTCGGCAAATTGTGGGTGTACTAGTTACATCTCTGCCTACCCCTTTAGGGATTACAGGCGTAAGTGCGTATGTTAATAACATTTATTTGGAGATTTAAAACGCACCTCATTCCGAAACCTACAGCTTTGGTGTTATACCATTTCATGCACGTTCATTGAACTACCGAAAAATAACTTGTTATAAATACACTTAAAACCCTTATTGCAAGTACAAAGGGCAATTGCACGGTTTCAAGAAACAACAACTGTGTATGTACACAAACCGAAAATAAGGTTATTGCTCCATACGATTGGCAGCCGTGTGTCGGGTTGCCAGGCAAAAGGATCATAGTCCTGGAAAATCGGAAATGGACGCTCCATTTGTAAAAAAGGGTGGTTTATGTTTGACCCCTTTGATTGTGTGTGTGTCGTAGCGCCTAAACGAACTGAGTTGATTTTTTTTATTGCCTAGATAGGCAGACGAGCAGACGGCCCATCTGATGGTAAGTGGTTACCGCCGCCCATGGACCTCAGCAATGCCAGAGCATAGCCAGGCCGCCGCTGCCTACCGTTGAAGGAAAACTCTTTTTGAACCTCTGAAATTGTTTCAAAGCGTTAGCTATGTTTACAAGGTGGTAGGTCCCTTGTATGCGAGAGGCCCTCTGGTATCACGTGTTTGTTTATTTCTGCCGCCAAGCAATAATGTGTAAGCACTGTTGTGTTCCGGTTTAAAGGAAATTAAAGCCAGTGAAATTTGGACATTATGAGACTTAAAGTCTTATGTCTCGGGGTGACGAGCGTGGTCCAATGCCATGCAGTGCTTTGTAATTCAAAATTCTGTGCAGTGTTGCTTCTGTTTATTGCAGTTGTGACGCTTACCACCAGGCAAACGACCTGCGCTTGGTCACTCAAGCTAATAAAAAAAAACCTCTCCATAATGAACACTAGCTTGTGACGGCGCTCACGGTTACATATGCACGGTTACTGGCGGGTGCTAGAGACTAATAATAAATAAATAAATACACCCAACAGTCACACACATAGTCCTGACCCCACATTAGGTTAACCTGTATCGTGGGTATCAGGAACTACGCGGGACTTGCGGTCCCACAACACCCAGACACGAAACAAATATTTTTGGATTAGACAAACATTTGTGTCAGTGTGGGAATCGAACCCACGGCCTCACGCTTCGCAGCCGGCTACTCGCCCACTGCGCCACGGAGGCTGCTAAATGTAATGTTGGAACTAAAAAGGACCATAACGTATGTCAGGGATGTATTAATTATCTATACAGCCAAACAAATAAATAAAATTGAAGTGTCTGTTTGTAATATTAAAATAACCGCTTTTTAATACATGCATATGAATGTATATACGGTACATATACTAAAATATCATTTTTTACAATTTTTGTCTGTCTGTCTGTTTGTTCCGGCTTATCTCTGGAAAGGCTGGACCGATTTGGACGGGACTTTCACTGGCAGATAGCTGATGTAATAACGAGTAACTTGGTCTACTTAGCTACATTTTTATCCCGGAAAATGACATTCACGCGGGCGGAGCCGCGAGCAAAAGCTAGTTACTAAAATAAACAACGTCGTCCTTTTTCCTCTTTACTATTTATTAGATTTGTTACACATGTCTACGATAGAATCTTTTTAAGTAACTTCGGGTCAGATGTTTTTATTAATCAGTACTGGAAACTGGCAAAATCACCGTTGAAACTGTGGAGCTGTCAATAATAATAAAAAAAGATAAAGAAAATAAAGAACTTCTAGCGGGAGCTGTGTTATATTAAATGTTAAGACAGGAATTAATTATAACCAATTGACAATTACCTTGCAACCCCAATCCACGTAGGTACAGAACAAACGATATCCAGAAATAACTGCTGTTTACATTCATGCAGGATGTGTAAATATAATTTTGGCCACACCGAACAGCACCTACGTACTTCTGCCTTATTCGATCAACAATAACTAAGAAAATACAACATTTTGCATAGGTACGAATGGAATCCGGAATGTCTAGACTTTAATATTGTTGGCTATATTTTAAGGTTATAAACCATAAGTGAAATTACTGTATATAGTACGTATATGTAAGTATTATGAGACTTAACAACTTATGTCGCGGGGTGATAAGCGCAGTCTAGTGGCATGCAGTGCTTTGTAATTCAGAGTTCTGTGTGGCATAGCTTTTGTTTATGGGCAGGCGTGGCGTCTTGTCATGCAAACTAATTTTAAAAACTATAACAAAGATTTTGTGAGGTAATGGCCACACACTACGTTAACATTAGGATAATGTGGATTTGATATCCCGATGGGAAGCAACAATATTTCATCTTGAGTACCTTATGTGCCTCTGCAAGCACATTAGACATTTGTCTTAAGGCAGCATAAAGCCTTTAAGCCCCATTCAAATAAAGATAGTTTATCACAAGACACAAACGAGAATGAAACAGAAAATTGTTATTTACGAGACCGACACCAGGTTTCTGATAGGCTGATCAAATCAACATTCAACTAACAGAACTTTGATTTTGACACCGCTGTCGAACCAATTCGAGTTGCTGAAACGTTGTTCAGTGAAAATTTTATGATATTTGATGCTTCTTTAGTAGCGTTTGACATACGATTTTTCATATTCATTTGAAAGTTATGTTAACTAACATGTGTGTCAAATCAAAGGTGTTGACCCATCGAAATAAGATAACTAGAACGATAACTCTCATATGAATCTGCCAAAAATACGGCTCCTCTTACTTACATATGCAAAGGTAAAATCACACGTAACACTCATACACGCAACAAAAATTTATGAACGTTCAAAACCAACTTTGTTTCATAAAAGTTAATATCTATATATTAAATTTCTAGATCGAGATACGACGTTCTCCACCGCGCAAAAAATTAGACGTATCAAGTGTCAACTAGAGATTAAAATGCACAGACTTTTATAGTCCCGCCCCCTTGCACAGAGTTTTGGCAGGGTCACTTGTCATTGTCATATTTCGACTCTAAAGAGAATTTAATAGATAGAATTTGTTATTTTTGACTTTTCAGTGTTTTTATTTTGAAGTCGGTTTCTATGTTTTGTTAACCGTTATTTTATACACAGATCAGCCTATCAGAAACCAGTGAGACAATTCTCACTTCCAGCAGAAGCATTTTCTTCCAAATGGTGGAAGCGGATCTACATCTGCGAAGTGTAAAATTTTCACCAAAATTTTCTAAGCGTGAAGATGAAAAAAGATGGATAAATTTCAGAAAAATTAAATGCCCTGACTGGCGCAAACAAATAGTGGGAGGGTTGGTGTAAATAAAATACAGACCAAATTACTATTTAAAGCCCAAAATACCGCTCCCCTTACCAATCCCTCAATTATCCCATTCCTAGGTATTATGGGCGTACATGGGCGGTGAAAATCACTTACTATCAGGTGACCCACTAGCTCGTTTGCCTGCATATGCTATAAAAAATATGTTAATTTAAGTATTATTCCAATAAATACTTAGATATTATTCTAATTTGTTGCATTTGTTACATAAATATACAGAGTTATATAATATATAAAAGTAGAGTCAGGATTTAGAGTATATTAAATACTTTCACTGCTATAAAATCCATCAGTCATTTGTAACCATCTAATTTACTGCGACATTTTAACTTCTCTAAGCAAGTAAATAAGTAGGTAAAACTTGGGTAAAACAGGAAATAAAACATAGTCACAAACATAAAGTTAATATATTTTAATAAACTACCACCACTTCGAAAATAAATAGGTTTATAAATACATCTTTCATTATTTGTTAAATTGCCATATTCACTTTTCCCGACACACTCGTACCACAAGCTTAGTCACAAGCAATTGCAATCATCAACAATATCAAACACGCAAACAAGCTAGCTTCCTTTAGCATATTTATTGTTTGTAATACCTACACATATGCACTCACGCCTGTATTCCCCGAAGGGGTAGGCAGAAGTACACCTCTGTACCTGTATTAATGTGGATACCCACATGAATACTACCTAATGTACTGGTTGCAATCAGCACACCCACATTTCGCCGAGATTCTTTCCGTCCCATTTTGTAATAGGGGGCGAGTTGTTTGTAATATTTACTTTGTTTATCCATTTTCAGACATAGTATGATCGTAAAGTAAATGTAAAAAGAAAATTGTAATTTATAAATAAATTCAATTAAATATTTTGACAGTTGACATTGTCATTTATATTCGACATTTACGTTTCGAACGCTCTCTACCATTCGAAGTAACTCTATCAACCTACGAGATATTCCCAGAATAGCTCAACGTGAATTTCATTCGAAAAAAGTTGGAATCCGAGATTTTTCTCGAATTCGAATTGCGCGAGAATTGCCACACAGGCGCGAGTTATACAGTTTGAAAAAAGAATCGTATATCGCGAGTCGCGACCTCGTTAATAAAGTCCTTAGTTCCTGTTACATTCTCGGATATGTCGTACGAGATATTGTACATAATTTTAAAACACTAATTCAGATTATCCCACTCTACGTATTTCTTTGTGTATATGTATATATCTAATCTAATATCTCAAATAAAAATCCAAAACAAATCATGAAAATATTTACAGAAGAAATTATGGTGAAAATTAAAATTGTGTCGGGTATACAAAAAAGAGGGCACCGTATGTCCTGTTTTTCAATTGGCTGTACGCCCAATGTACCACGAAGCCCATCGTTGTTGTAGAGTTATGTCCAAATACATGAGACTACCAAAATAAGGGACTGAAACGGCCCCGAGACAATTTATATTACCAACTGCGGGACAGTTACTCGGTAACGGTAAATTCACATCATTTAGGTATTCTGTAAATTGGATCATGAAGAACTTTTACGTGTCAATTATTTATAAACTAGATTGCGGCATTTCGTCGTTAACCATGAGAAGAAATGCCGAATCAAACTCATGGGTTATTACCTCTTTTAATGTTCAGATATATTTTTTTCCTTTAAAATCTATTTGCGGGATAGACAGCCTAGCATTCCCAGAGACTCGCCAAGCTTTACTGGGCGTTGTCAAACCGTCAACAAAATGCATGCCACTGTCGATCCTGGCTTCAGGCCCGCCCTTGCATATAGCGAACGGAGCGGTCGCTCTAGGCTCCAAACCAGAGGGGCAGTGCTTCCGCATATCCATCCTCAGGGATCAAACTTTACTTATATTAATCCTCGCTAAATATATGGGGTAAGGGGTCATATTTTGATCTTACTATATCGTAAAATTTGCTTTTGCTGCCTGATTTACAGGTAAAGATAACCATAACAGCTGCTTTTCAATATCGAATTATGATGTTGCGTTATTCTCCGGCAACAGTTATTTTAAACTGTTGCAAGTTATTCCGTTGTTGTGAAATTTGCTGTTTTGTATCGTTTGTAACAATGATACGATGATTAATAATAACGATAATCCGTATAGCCTGTTCTTAAATATACCTTAACGTAATAATCAATAAATTTCCTTTCATAATTTTTACAGGCTTAGGACTATCAGAATTATTATTAATAAATAACAAACAACGGATAATCGACAACAGGATAATGACGTCTTCAGTAATGTGTTATACATTGCGCAGGAATAATGCATTACATTATCGGTTGTTATAATAATGACCATCTTTACTTACATGAGTCTGTCAACAGAAATAACGTAAAGTCTTTGATCTGAATAATGTTCCAATGTATAGGTGATGCCGTAAGCTTTCTATTTTCGTTTCAATGCCACGCTATTCTTTGTATACATCCTATGTTAAAATTAGAATAACATCTTTCTTACGTACGCGTGTCGAGTGTACATTCAGTTTTATTCATTCATTTCTTGTTTTGTGCCAACTTTTTTAAATTATATCTTTAGTGTCTGACTTGGCTGTATTATGATTGCTATCGTTGACAATAGGCATAATGGGATAAAAGCAGCGATAGCTTAGCGGGGAGTGGTACGGACTGAGTCGCAGGTTCTAAACCAACCCCTAGATTACTTCTGATTTTTCTAAGTTACGTGTGTATTAATTATTAATTATCACTTGCTTTAACGGTGAAGAAAACATCGTGAGGAAACCTGCATACCTGAGAGCTTCTCCATAAGAATTTCGAATGTAAGTGGAGTCTGCCGACCCGAATAAGGCCAGCGTAATGGACTAAGGCTTAAATTTCTCATTCAGTAGAGAAGACCCGTGCATAGCAGTGGGACGTGTGTAATACAGGTTACAACAGGGTAGTATTATAATGGGATAGTTAACGTACTGTTCGTACATAGTTAGGTCAATGGTTTGCCGGCATAATAACGTTAATAATTCAGAGTTATCAAATTGCCATACAATACGTCAGTTATAAAACCAACGATTGTAAATCGAATGGCAATCAACGTGGAAAAGCCGCGACCAGTTGATGACCTTTCTTATGCCAAGTATAAACCATTGAGCCTATAAAAAGCCTTTGTTCATCGCACGTGCCATGTTATTCGAGACGTTTACAATTCATTCGTAAATTAATTATTGTTTGTTGAGTGCTACTACTTTGATTAGTCGATTTTAAATTCTATACAATACGCGAGGAATGACTTGGGCGGGTTGGAGTAAGTCACTTTACATACCTTACTCCTTTTGTCACACTTTTATCTCTGAAAACAATACGACTGAATTGGAATAAACTGGAATAGACTTCCGAGACCATAGGTCGCGTGTCCCCATCCCCAGTGCACACAACTCCGACTTATAAAAGTTACGTGTGTTACTATCGCTTGCTTTAACAATGAAGGAAAACATCGAGACCTGCATATCTAAGAATATTCAATATAAATTTCGAAGTCCTGAGTTGTGTTGCTTCTTTTCACAAAGGTGTGGTGCTTACCAAAAGGCGAGCGCCTTGCTCTCATCGTCATTCATACGAATAAAAAAACATAATACTTATTTTCTTATTTCTTTCCTCCTGGCGCGGGCGTTATCCCAGCTTAATGCTAGGATCCGCTTCTTCCTCCATTGGGGTCACCTGATGGTAAGTGATTGCCACCGTCCATGTACGCCCATAATACCAAAAGAGTCATGAGTGCGTTGCCGACCCTAAAGTAACAGGATACTTAAGGGATTGGGAAGGGGAGGGGTATTTAGGGCTCCGGATATCTCACTCATCGTACGAAACGCAGCAGCAAGCTGCTACTTTACGTCGGCTTTCTGTGAGACAGTGGTAACGACCCGGGCTCGCCGGCCCATTCATGCTGAAGAAAAAACTGTCCACAGCGTGGCTCTACCCACGTTGGTGGCCCACTAACGCTATTATAATACTAGAAGTAACTAATAAAGCTAAATAGTACATCAGTAGGTGTGGTTCGTGGTTCGTCAATAGGATTTGCGCTTAAAGGGCTTCGTGAGCTCACGCCATTTCCGTAGCGCGTTTCGGCTGAGGTTAGCTAGAAAAAGGTTTCTTTGTACATTGACCTTCACTTGATTGTGTAAGGGAATGGAAACATCGAAAATTATCTATTTGAGGTTAAGGAAGGATTGAATTACAAAAAAGGAAATTGTCAAAATACTGGATTATTTTCTGCAGTCCAAATATAATGTTAGCGTCAAGAGGCATTGAATTTCTCGATGTTCGGCAGAATTATGCCGGCTTGAATTTACTGGATATATATTGGCTGATCCCGGAATGCGACTTGCCTGAAGGACCCACTATGGCGGGTTTTCACCATATGTACAGTGGTCGCTATGTACTCAGGTACAAAACATATCTGGTACCTTCCCACCAGCAAGTGGTTTAAGATCTCTGAAACCTCATAACGCAAACTAGAGACTAGTCTTTAAAAGTACGCCATTCCTTATTCTACAATAGCACCCACATCTTTTTATCGCTAATCATATTACGTATAACTAAGTTTAGCTACAAGTCAATCTGAAGTCCATAACACTATTATATTAAGACGCAATTTTCGTCAATTTAAGCAACATAATAGGTTTTGAATGATAATTGTCGTAAAGGGGTAAATTTCATCATCAGTGAAACACATCTGTCTACAAGCCTCGATGTTAAAAACAATAGACAGATTCACACAAGAAGGCAAGAATTTACATTAAAATTCATAAAATAACATACTACAATACCAGGAAAAATTAGAAGCAAATAGTTTTATAAAACCTACTTATATTATTATAAGTCACTATATATATGTAGATCTTCTCCTCTAACAAAATTAGATCCTTTCGTCATTAGATATTTGTATATCGATCTGTTTTTCGACTTTCCTCTTAATATAACCTCAGTCAGAATCTTCATTTCTTTCTTAGTATCATCGCCGATGCTTTGTTTCAATATATTAAAAAAATATTTTACGAAGTTTGTTATGATTGATTCAATGTCCGGAGAACGAGATACCCAATGCCTAAAGCCCTCTACAACTATATCAATATTCATAGCTACCATTTCTTCACCATCATTTTCAAACGCTTTATCTACTATATCAAATAGTATTTTAACAGCTGCTGTCCTGTTTTTCAGTCTATCGTCATGAGTACATAATATAACTTTATGCCTTTGCGTCATGACTGTTCGTAGTATCGAAATAATGTCTCTTATAATTCCAATATCTGCACTCAAATTGCTCAAATGATTATTAAATTTCTCCAACACACGTCCATTTATAATTTGCTTGATAAATGCAATATCGCTATCAAGAGCTTTTTGGAGAATCTTAAGAAACATTTTAAGTCTATCGTCAGATAATTTTAGTATTTCACTAATCAAATCTGCAAAGTAATCAGTAAATCCTGGAAAAGGTCTACACACTTTATGCTCTTCACAAATTAATTCCATTTGTCGTTTCTTATCGTTTACACTTAGCTTAAAAATTATCTCTGTAGCTTTATTAATGTTAGCTTTTAGTATTTTTCCTTTATTTGCATCGATTACCTCGTTAATTATTCGTCTTTGTATACTATATAACAGTTTATTAGATGTTTCAATTAAATCAAGCATTAAGAATTCAACATCTAACTCTGTATTACTAGCATGAACAGTGATAGAATCAAAGTATTTGTCTAAAGTGGCTGAATATTCATCAGAAGCTTTAAGAATTAATTCTGAAATGTTCTTATTTAGTTTTAAATTTTTGTTTACAATAACTTGAAGTTTATCTAGCCGTAACAGTCCATCTGTCTTCATACGGTTCAAACTATGTAAAGTGGGGTTCACGTGCGATCTGTTTCTTTTATCATTTTCGCCAGTCTTACGAAACTTTTTTGTATCTTTTATAAAACCTGTATACATTTCAACGGGTCGTATCGGTCTGGTTTCAGGATGTGACGATATTTGTACTTTTCGAAATTCATATAAATCATCGTTAAGTTTTTTTAAGAACTCATCGCCTACTCTCATCACTCCTTCTATTTCTAAATCGTAAGCTAGACATTTTGTTATAGCTGTAAATCAAGGAAATAAATATGTCATTAAAATACCTTGAAAAGTATACCTTCAATAATTAATTTAAAAAAAAAACAGTCAATAAGGTGTCAAATCAAAGAAATATGAATGAAAAATGAGGACTTAAATAAAGAGAAGGGAGGTCATAAATGATAATGATAATGATAATACTAAATATTTCAACTAAAGCTAGCAATTATCTCGAAGTCTGGGTATTCAACTTAATCATATCTATCAGTATTTACATTCATATGTAATAAATTGCAGAAGCAATTACTTGAGTATCACTTATGTACAAATAATTTTATAAAAAAATTTGGCTTACCGATGTCAACATAAACTCACATAAAAAAAACCGACTCAACATAAACTAAAAGCTATAAAGATAATTAAACAATTCTGAGACGGTGCTATTTTAATGTAATTTGTAATAATTAGGTTTAAGTAGAAATCCCTCAAAAAAAAAAAACTTTTTATCTTTTTTTTCAGTGGGTTTTTGTTAAAAAAGTTTTTATATCTATTGTTACTAAGTATAAACTTTATTTAAAATAACTGCCATTGGTATTATGGTTGTAGCATTTACCAACGAAATGTAAAAAAAGGATGAACTACCCAGGATTCTTCTAATATTGTGCGTGTTCATGATTACATACCATCAACGTCAAATATGAACATAGATCGTAATAAGCTTGAATGTAGAATAAAAGTTGACTGAAGCCACAACGGTATAATGCTACTGCTAATGCTAGGTGCATTTGACGTTGATTATTGGTTTAAGAGAATGCCATTTGCTACTTTCTTGACGCTGTGACTAGATCGGAATGATATTTTGAACATTTAAAATTACGAGAATTGGCCTCCAGGTAACCGACTACCATAAAATAAAAAAACTATCTCTTTTATACTAGTACTTCCACTATGGATTAAAACTACCATGAGTTTAGACTTATATAAATATAAGTCCTGAATATTATATTAGTTCCAACTTAGCAATGAGATTTTGATCACATGCAACCCTAAGGCAATAGAAATAATAAACGAGCACAGTAGTGTTAAGCATTACGATATAACCCAAAGTTCTGGGTGGTGTTGCTACATTGTATGGGGAGGCGTGGTGCCTATCATAAAGCGAGTGACCTACTCATGGCATTCAGGCAAATTGAAAAATCAAGCGAAAATTATTCATATTTACCTTGGAAAATGAAGAAATATTTAAAAACTAATTCCATAGTTCGCATGTGCATTACAGTAAAGCAATAAAACTCCAGATTAACGATAATATTGCATTCAGAAAACTACATAACAGCTGTAAAATGTGTGTTAATAATTATACAGGTATTTAAAATATCATTTAATATCGTATAAACATTAACCTTGATCAAAATGGACGCCAATTGCATTTAAAATAAGTAGGTAATGCAGAACTATAGGAAGTGATTTCGAAGAGGAAAACAATTTGATTACTTAAAATGGAACACCTGCCTCAAGGGAAATAAGTAATAATATTTTTTATATTCAGATATCCGTATTGAATGCCGGCTCGACCGGGTTCGCACCACTGTCTCACAGAAAATCCGATGTGAAGTATCATTACGGAAGGATGACACCTTGTGGACGGAGAAACTTACGTATTACCTTTACCGGAATTTAGGTGGTAGGTCTTTCATATGCGAGAGGGTCAGTACCACCTATTTCTATTTCTGCCGCCAAGCAACAATGTTGTGTTTCAGTTTGAAGGTCATTGAAGCCAGTGAAATAACTGGGCATTATGAGATTTAATAGCTTATGTCTCAGTGACGAACGCAGTCCAGTGCCATGCAATGCTTGAAATTGCTTCTGTTTATGGGCAGGCGTGGCGCTTACCATCAGACGAGCCACAGGCTCGTTTCGTTATTCACCTAATAAAAAAAGACTTACCGGTATGGCGATAGGTTCGCCCCCTATCACATAAGGGACGGAAATACGCTCGGCGAAATGTGGGTGTACTGGTTACACCTCTGCCTACCCCTTCGGGGATTACAGGTGTGAGTGCGTATAAAAAAAGACTTACCGTATGAAACACAACAGCAAACTGCAAATTTACATTTGTTTTATGTGATACAGTGGTACCACTTATTCTAGCCGACCCATTCATGCAGTAGGCAAAAATGTCTACAGCATGACTGTCATTTACGAATCCCGTATCCTCGGAATTCCTTGCGTTTCGAAGATGTATGGTAGCATTTGCGTTTCATCGCGGCTTGCGTTTGATGACAGCGATATACAACGACAGACATATGGCGGTCGGCTTACCTGATGGGGGATGAATCAAGAACGTGGAGCGGTTGCTGGTTATTACTGGAGATGTTTTTGAAGTGAAAACTTCTTAAGCATCGTTGTGATTTGAAAATCGATGAAACGAAAAAGAGACATACACATAAATTCATAAGATTTATGAACGTATATTTATTTAACGTGGGAGAAAGTGAGATAGGAAGCATTATACATTTGTGCGCTCATGCGTAGTATAAAGCTTGAGAAAAGGCATCACAACAACCGTGGTGTTTTGTATACATGTACGCAGTAAAAAGAGACAGACACATAGATAGAAAGCATTATATATTTCCTGAAATTTTACATTCGTCTCATTATCTTGAAGCCAAAATTTTTGAAGGTTTCACTTCTACAACGTGTGAATTGAACACATGTTTTTTTTACTAGCCCTGTATTATATACGTCCCACTGCTTGGCAGGGGCCTCCTCTACTGAATGAGAGGGAGTTAGGCCTTAGTCCACCACGCTGGCCTAATGCTGGTTGGCTGACTTGACATACCTTCGAAATTCTTATGGAGAAGATCTCAGGTGTCGGTTTCTTCGCGATATTTCCTTCACTGACGTCTTACCAATAAACAGAAGCAACACCACACAGAACTCTGAAAGCCAATTCTCGTATTTAACTGACACTGCGAATTAATTATAATTGAACTGAGATTATATTTTGATTTAACTAAAAATGGTATTCTATTCCCCTTTAAGTTCAGTCTGGTGACAATATAATCTATCTAGATGTCATTGCAATCTCAATTCAGTCACAATTTTGACGTTTATATAAGGACATGACGTGTCATTTAAAAATGTTAGCAGAATACCGTTTAGGCTTCAGTCAACTTTTTTCTACTTTCGATTTCATTACCATCTATGTTCACAGTTGACGGTGATTATTGGTTTAAGAGAATACCATTTGCAACTTTCTTGACACTGAGACTAAATCTGAATGATATTTTGAACATTTTAAATTACGAGAATTGGCCCCCTGAATTACAAAGCTGCGTGGAAACATATAATGCCCAGTAATTTCACTGGTTTCAATGTCCTTCAAACCGAAACATAACAGTGCTTACACTGCTGCTTGGCGGCAGAAATGGGCAAAGTGGTGGTATTTACCCAGACGGCGTCTCGCATACGAGGGACGTACCACCTAGTGATCATATAAATAGTATATCTAAGACATAGAGTTTAGAATTTTCGGGTAAATGAACATATATTTTTCTTCTTCTTTTTTCTTTCTTTCTTCTTCTTCTTATATTGTATACCATTCCCGCTGCATCCCTTCCCACAGACCACTTCAACGCGCGTGTTATAAATCAGTACTATGCTATGAAACCCGTTTACTGCGAAGCTAAGTCCGGCGCAGTTATAGACGCAGTTTAGTACATATTTCAGAGGGTTATTAACGCGAATCGCACTTACTTTGTAGGCCGAGTTAAATTGATATATATTGCTGTTGTCTACGTAGACAAGTTCCGTGTTCCGTTTTGGCGATGGAATTTCTCTTTGGCGTCATGGTTAGGTTAAAATTGCTTTATACCAGGATCCCCCAGAACCACTCCAATAGCGCCGAAGGAGGCCACCTCGGGGTTTTTAGTCCATATACTGGCGTAGGAATAGGCCTAACCCATCTAGCAGTCACTCTGTGAACTAGGTCGGAAGGCTGGCGAGACCGACACGCGGCAAAAAAAAAGTTTTAAAATTGCTTAAAATGTATGCGTTGAATGATACTTTTGCGGGTTATGAATAGTTTATACTACATTTTTTTTATTACCTTTAGTGACGAAACGAGCTGGTCGCTCGCCTGATGGTAAGCGCCACGCCTGCCCATAAATAGAAGCAACACCACACATAACTTTGAATTACAAAGCTGATACTCACGACATAGGTTTACCTAGTGTGGGGTCAGGACTATGTGTGTGACTGTTGGGTTATTTACATACGCACTCACGCCTGTAATCCCCGAGGGGGTAGGCAGAGGTGTAACCAGTACACCCACATTTCGCCGAGCGTATTTCCGTCCCTTATGTGATAGGGGGCGAGCCTATCGCCATACCGGGCATAAATTCCAGACTTCGGGCCGATACTGAGCATATCGTAATAGAAAACCCCAATACCACTTTACCCGAGCCGGGCATCGAACCCGAGACCCCAGCGTTGACCTCAATCGTAACATTACTGCATAACTGCGCCACCGAGGCTATTTAGTTATTCGGCAGTGGGTTTTTTTTTTTTTTTTTAAATAAATACACCCTACAGTCACACACATAGTCCTGACCCCACACTAGGTAAACCTGTATCGCGGGTATCAGGAACTACGAGGGACTTGCGGTCCCACAACACCCAGACCCGAGACCAATATTTGTAGTTCACACAAACATTTGTCCCGGTGTGGGAATCGAACCCATGGCCTCTCGCTTCGCAGCCGTCTACTCGCCCGCTGCGCCACGGTTATTTAGTTATTAAATAAATGCGATCAAGACATGACCAACCTTCAAAATTTCATATAAAGCGGACAAGTCGCCATCGTCTGACTCGCGTTACGCGTTACGGTCTCCTGTCTTGGTCGCGTACCTCAAAACGTAGCTTAAGTGAGCGATAATTGGCAATCAACAATTAAATACACACACAAATTCGTACACACGGCACGGATTGTAAGGGGGTTTCTCACTTTGGGGTCCTAACCGATGGTGGCTTGGGTCCTAGGCCTCGCCATTGGTGTATTTTATATATTTAAATATTTTATTTTAGTTTTTTAGAAATGTCTTATTTAAAAATGTAAAGAAGCCTTTTAAAATAAAGAGTACTGTACATACATTTAAAATACCACAACACAATTTACAAATAATATGTAATGTTGTTGAATGAATTTCATAGTTCCTAATGAGTTTATCTCAGTTTTTATGTTCTCAAGGAAGTAAGTACATTAAAGATTTGATAAATGGATGCTGTTTAGATGAATGACCTTGTGGTCTGTAATGTTTTCCGTAATTATGCTTGTAACAATGATTTTTATAAAATAATTCTCTGATTACTTTTGTTTTTTTTTCATTAGTTAGATACACCCAGTTAGATATCCCCAGAAGGGCTGATGTGGGATGATGATGATGATGGCAATATCGGGCACAATTCCAGACTCCGGGCTGATACTGAGCATTTCACAATAGAAAAACCCAATATAACGAGTAACGCGTACGCATTACAACTGCGCCAACGAGGCAGTCTTATTTTTAGTATTATTATAGTATTTTTAACCGACTTCAAAAAAGGTGAGGTTTTTAATTCGACGTGTTTTTATTGTTCAAATAAATCTTACTATTTTTAGGGATTTTATTATTTATTTTTACTGAAATTAGCGCCAGCTTCGCTGCACTATTTTCTACCTAGGCAATTTGCAGATAAACTAAACTAGACTCAGCTAGATTATGTTTCCGGCCTTGATCTTTAAATGTATCGTTTTATGGGCACCATCATGGCATTTACTAGACATTTTATGGACTTCTAAACTACTTGCCCGCATTTAGCGAATTTTAGAACCCAATTAATAGTGAAATGTACTTGGTTACCTTACCTTATTGCTTAACAATACACACTACAATCTGGGGCTTTTCAATGTTAGAGTGAATAGGTACCTTTTAGGCAAGCGTGTAACAACGTAGACCGTATTGTCACTTAATTTCCATCAGGTGCGATTACGAGTTGCCTATTCTTCATACATACATACGCACTCACGCCTGCAATCCCCGAAGGGGTAGGCAGATGTGTAACCAGTACACCCACACTTCGCCGAGCGTATTTCCGTCCCTTATGTGATAGGGGGCGAGCCCAGCGCGATACCGGGCATAAATTCCAGACTCCGGGCCGATACTAAGCATTTCGTAATAGAAAAACCCAATTCCACTTCACCCGACCCGGGGATCGAACCCGAGACCTCAGCGTTAGCTTAATCTTAACGCGTACGCATTACAACTGCGCCACCGAGGCAGTCACGCAGGCCTAATCTTCAATTAAAAAAAAACTTAAAAACCAATTCGGCGTCACATATACCGATTTTTTTATAATTTTAATGAATAGATGCGCAGATCCCATGGTAAAACCACACTTGCCCATACACAGAGGTGACACCACACAGAACTTTTTTTGCTTTTGTTCATTATTCCACCCACGTGAATGAATTTTTTGAAATGAAAAGCCTATGCTCATCCAAGTGACATTGACAATTGACAGCCTCCGTAGCGCAGCGGGGGAGTAGCCGACTGCGAAGCGAGAGGCCGTGGCTTCGATTCCCGCACCGAGAGAAATGTTTGTGTGCTCCAAAAAAAATTGTTTCGGGTCTGGGTGTTTTGGGACCGCCCGAAGTCCCTCGTAGTTCCTGATACCCACGATACAGGTTAACCTAGTGTAGGGTCAGGACTATGTATGTGACTGGTGGGTGATTTTTTTTTATTGTAAAGGCCGGCAAACGAGCTAGTGGGTCATCTGATGGTAAGTGATCTCCACCGCCCATGTACGCCCACAATACTAAAATAAGTATATTTAAGTCCGATCAGCCGTTACGGCGTCATGGACTAAAAAATATCCAAATTTATAAACCCACAAACATCCAAACTTTAACATTTATAATATTAGTAGGAATTAGGACTGCATGGCACTGGATCGCGCTTGTCACCTTGAGACATAAGATATGTCTCGTAACGCCCAGTAATTTCGCCGGCTTCAATGTCCTATAAGCTCATTTACGTCCAATGATGTTGAGGACAAATTCCAATCTCGGACAGGTCGCACTGATTTTGAAGATTGATTGATATTATTTTTGTTTCCATTTGAAGGACATTGAAGCCAGTGAAATTACTGGGCATTATGACCTTCCCAACCTATGTTTTTTATTTTTATTAGTATAGGCCGGCAAACGAGCATGTGGGTCACCTGATGGATAAGTGATCATCGTCCATGTACCCCCAAAATAATATAAGGGCGCGTCGCCGACCTTAAAGGAAAGAGATAAGTATGGGATTGGGAAGGGGAGGGGGATTAGGGCCTCCGCATATCTCACTCACCGTACGAAACGCGGCAGCAAGTTGCTACTTTACGCCGGTTTTCATTGAGACAGTGGTAACGACTCGGACAAGCCGGCCCATTCATGCTGCAGACAAACATGTCTACAGCGTGGCTCTACCACTCAGTCTACCACTATGTCTCAGGGTAGCGAGCATAGTCCAGTGCCATACAATACTTCATAATTGAAAGTTGTTGCAATGTGATCATAAACCCCGTGTATTGGAACGCCAAAACGACGCCGTTCGCCAGCGCCCTCTAGCGCTCCTTCTTCTTGCCTCGCCGCCTGCCCCGTGACGTGTCGCGTTGATTATTATTGTACTAATTATAGTAATTAAACTAGTTATAATTTACAACAACAGTTTTATTTCATCAAAAGTCCTAATTGGTGTTGCTCCTGTGTATGGCCAGGCTGCTCGTCGCAGGCGTGACGCTCACCACCAGGTGAGCGACCTGCTCGTCTCGTCCTTAATGAAAAAGGTGATAATTATGCACAAAACCGGTAATTACCCCGCGTATATTATAATATTATAAGTTACTTTATTATGTATTACCACTTATACCTAAGAAAATAAAATAAAACAAATAAATATTAAAATGCCTCGGTGGCGCAGTTGGAATGCGTACGCGTTACGACTGTGGTTGACGCTGAGGTCTCGGGTTCGATCCCCGGGTCGGGTAAAAGTGATATTGGGTTTTTCTATTACGAAAAGGTCAGTATCAGCCCGGAGTCTGGAATTTGTGCCCGGCATGGCGATAGGCTCGCCCCCTATCACATCATGGGACGGAGATACGCTCGGCGAAATGTGGGTGTACTGGTTACACCTCTGCCTACCCTTTCGGGGATTACAGGCGTGAGTGCGTATGTAAATATTAAAATAAAGGCGTAATGCGTGGAATCCGTCTCGTCCGCCCACTGTACCTGGTGAGGCCGCCGGTCGACATCTCAAGGTCTTGCATTCACTTTCCGCGTAGTTTTTACACGTTTTTTTGTAATATGACATTTGCAAAGAGCGGACTATGTGAAGTTTTAGTCTCTAATTGTGTATATTTATTTTATATCTGTTGATTTAATAATATGGTTGTACGTTGCTTAGTTCTTTATATAGATTTATTACTAATATAATGATCAGAAACTGCACTCAACATTATTCAGTCATTAATCATTCAATTTTTTATGCTAGTATAGATACCAGTCTCTCACAAAAGTAATTTTTGAGTTCAATGTTTAATACAATAGCTTTTAAGTATCTTTTGTGATGAGAGAAATAAATAAATAAATAAATAAATAAAAAAATTTTATGCTAATTTATAAAATTAAGTTTATTTAGGATTCCGTACCAACAGAACTCTTTTACTATGTATATCTACGGCG
This sequence comes from Mimas tiliae, assembly GCA_905332985.1. Taxonomy (NCBI): domain Eukaryota; kingdom Metazoa; phylum Arthropoda; class Insecta; order Lepidoptera; family Sphingidae; genus Mimas; species Mimas tiliae. The sequence continues at coordinate 1,274,729 of HG995260.1, read as the reverse complement.
TGTCGTCCGTCCGTCTGTTGGTCGATCTGCCTACAAAGACACTATTTTTAACCCACCTACCTATAAAGACACTATTTTTAACATACCTTCCTATAAATACACTATTTTTTCGTATGGTTTTGTGATGTAAGCCTATATTGCTTTTACAGCTTCACCTGAAAATGAAGCCAGCGCTTATGGCGCTCTAGCCAGAAATATGTATAATGTATTTATTAGCGATTAAGCACAGAGGCGCATTTTAGAAGGCTCAGACCTCAGCTTGAGTAATCGCTGGGGAGTAATCGATACTTGAGTATAGTTTAGGGCAGTCTCTGCACATCATTATGCCGAGGGCCAGTTGTGGGAGCTCTTTGGACTCGCAGGCGTGTCCTATGTCGGGGTCGCGTATTATTGTTGCGATTCGGGTTGCGCAAGGAAAGTGATGCTTCGATAGACTGTGATGGACACTATATTTTGTACCGTATCTAAGGAAATCAAACGAATTGAGACCTCTTCCATTTTTTAAGTCAGTTACAAATGTAAAGCAAGAAAATATCGTCGCTTAGCTAACAATATCGCTAAAGTTCAATTGGCTCAGTTTTTACAAGAGACATTAAACTGAATGTTTTTTTATGAACATGTATGATGTAACCAATGAATTACGCGGTGACAGAACTAGGTATTTAAATATAGTGCTTTCAATGGTTAATTTACATACATACGCACTCACGCCTGTAATCCCCGAAGGGGTAGGCAAAGGTGTAAACAGTACACCCACATTTCGCCGAGCGTATCTCCGTCCCTTATGTGATAGGGGGCGAGCTTATCGCCATACCGGGCACAAATTCCAAACTCCGGACTGATACTGAGCATTTCGTAATAGAAAAACTCAATACCACTTTACCCGACCCGAGGATCGACCCCGAGACATCAGCGTTGGCCTCAATCGTAACGCGTACGCATTACAACTGCGCCACCGAGGCAGTCTTTAAATTTCTGTTTAAATTTATTGCATACGCACCAAAAACAATTTATCCAATGCCAATATCACATGGCCAATTTTCAAGTTACGCAGTGCGACGATATGCGAAAATTTATTTCAAATTAATTAAAATGATCCTGTCATTATAAATACCGCATACGTTCATATCGGATAGTTTTATGATAAACTGCGAGGTGGGTGGCTGCAATATGGGGAGTTATCCATATGGTACGACTTTATAAAGAATTTTCTTTATTATCGAATGACTAACCTCGATATTCTACTATCGACTAATGTCGATATTCGGCTAGCAACTTTGGACAACGCTAAATGATAAATGGGTAAGCTTGAGTCTCATCAGCCCCGGATCTACGATTTATTGAACCGGGGCAGAAACTTGACAGTGGCGCCCCCCTCAAATTACTTATAACAACTCACAAATAGCTGGCATTTTTCGTGAATGGGACAATAAGAATCCCTTTAATAAATTTGTACTTTACACTCGTAGTGTGAGCCTGTGTGGCGCCTTTTTCTTACAAGTCGACTGTGAACCAGGTTTCCGTATGCTAGGCGCTTTGTGGAACAAGTTTTTTTATTTTTAAACATATTATATTATGATTTTGGCATCCCCTGAAACAGCCGCCCGGGCGGGTGCCCCGTTTTGCCCCATAGATGCGGACCTGTGTCTCATTGCAGCATTGTTACTCTCACTCACGCACTTCACTTAATTTATAGGGATGTGATCCATTTATAATTGAAACAAGTGATTCAAATTTACGTGAAACTTTAAGATGTCTAGAATTTTGACAAAGTTATGTATGGTGTTGCTTCTGTTTATGTGCAGGCGTGGCGGTTATCATCAGGCGAGCGACCTGCTCGTTATCTTACTCAAGGTAATAAGAAAAACAATAAAGTAGGATAAACTATTCATAGCCCGCAAAAGTACCATTCAACGCATATATTTTAAACAATTTTAACCTTTTTTTTACCAGGTTACCAGGCGAGCGTCCTGCTCGTTTCGCCATTCAAGAAAAACAACATGGTAAATTATATTAAAACATGATATCGATTTAAAAATAGATGGGTCAAGTCTGTGATGGATTCAAATGTTAATTCTATAAATAAATGCCATATATTACCAATTTATGTCCCAAAGATACCGATTTATGGTTTATTTGGCGACTTCCGTATCGCGCTATGTTTGGATATAGGCTGATGTGAGGATGGTTCGAATTTCGATTTTCATAACAAAATATATAAAAATGCTACTACTACCTTTTATATAAAATTCTCGTGTCACAATGTTCGTTCCCATACTCCTCCGAAACGGCTGGACCGATTTGTATGAAATTTTGTGTGCATATCGGGTAGGTCTGAGAATCGGCCAACATCTATTTATCAGCCCCCTAAATGTTAAGGGTGGTCCACCCCAAAATTGATTTTTCTATTTTTTAGACAACATTTTTGGTTTTTATTTTTTTATGATACAGCATTAAAAAATAAATACAACCCTAAATTTTCAACCCTCTACGATAAACCCCTATTTTTTAATAGCGACATTAGTATTTTTGTCAAGCGCGTTTCTCACCGGGACTCGCTTGATGCGCCCACTAGGTTACTTTAATCCTGGAAATAGGCAATCACGCGGACGGAGCCGCGGGCAACAGCTAGTATTATTATAAAATATTAAGGCTGTGAAGCGAGAAGCCTTCTCCTTCTTTAAGTGCCATCTTCTATCGGAGGTCGCCGATCATACAGGCTATCTTCATTTTGGAAGCTGCTGCTCGGAACAATGCTCTTGTGCTCATGTTGAACCATTGGCAAAGATTTTTAAACCACGATATCTTCCTATGACCGGGCCTCCTTCTGCCCTTTATTTTCCCTTGAATGATTAGTTGGAGGAGTTCATACTTGTTATTTCTCATTATGTGGGCAAAATATTCCAATTTCCTTATTTGAGCGAGAAGCCGCGGGTTCGATTCCCGCACCGAGATAAATATTTGTGGATCCCACAAGATGACGTTCATAGACGTGGAGATCACTTATCGCCTGGTGACACACTTGCTCGTCTGCTTTCTATTGCTATGAAACACGAGACAATAAAATAGGTAAACAAATAAGAAATAGGTTCTTACCTCTAACTCAGAACCCACGTATCATCAATATCGTGACCATCGCAACTTCTACTACTTACTAAGCTATGATACTTCTGAACTTTAATAAAAGTATCACCTGCCTTTATCACTTCTGTGAGAGTATTGTTGCCTACTCCATTACTGCAGGAGCTTTAAATGGTTTTAGTTTAGCCTGAAATAACAAAGTGAATACAGTGGATCTTCAGTACACTGCAGTCCAGATGTAATTTCGACCGTCCAGAGACATTGGATCTCTTGACATTTATGCTGTAGACATAAATGTCTACAGTGTAGCTCTACCACTTGTTAAATATATGCCTATTACCATACCGGGTACAGACTCCAATCCCGGGCAATGCTTATGTTATTTTTCGTATCGATAACTCAAACACTTTTAGAGTGGTAAAGCCACGCTGTAGACAGTTTTGTCAATAGCATGTATGGGCCGGCTCGTCCGGGTCGTTACCACTGTCTCACAGAAAACCGGCGTAAAGTAGCAGCTTGCTGCTGCGTTTCGTACGGTGAGTGAGATATCCGGAAGTCCAAACCCCCTCCCCTTCCGAACCCCTTAATTATCCCTTTCCTTTAAGGTAGGCAACGCACCCATGATTCTTTTGGTATATGGGCGGTGTAGATGATTAACCATCAGGTGACCCACTTGATCGTTTACCGGCCTATACCATAAAAAAAATATCTGAAACATGGCTGTCAAAAATAGGCATAGAATTCTAAGCCAATTTATACCATTTTACACGCCATACGACAATAATAATAGGGAATGATTATAACGTCAGACTCACGCCGCAGACACTTTTGTCTGCAGGAATGGGCCGGCTCGTCCGGGTCGTTCCCACTGTCTCACAGAAAACCGGCGTAAAGTAGCAGCTTGCTGCTGCGTTTCGTACGGTGAGTGAGATATCCGGAGGTCCAAACCCCCTCCCCTTCCCAATCCCTTAATTATCCCTTTCCTTTAAGGTAGGCAACGCACCCATGATTCTTTTGGTATTGTGGGCGTACATGGGCGTTGGTGATCACTTACCATCAGGTGACCCATTTGCTCGTTTGCCGGCCTATGCTATAAAAAAAAACGTCGACACAAACTCCAATGGAAAACCACACAAAGCTAACGCTAATCTCAAAAGGGATGTCCAAGGAATAAAGGAAACGGCTCGTCCTGATGTAGGATTTAACTGTATCTAAGTCGTTTCCTGGCCAGATATCTGTGCTCCTGCTGCGGTGTGCGGACGCCACGGTACATTGCTTTTGATGTAGATATAACAGATTATTCGATTAACAACTTGTCAAAAGACTTTGTAAGTATCTCCCTGGACTTTAAAAAAAAAATTGGCAGTTGTTGAGACTGCCGATAGAGGTGAAAACTTAGAACCTTTAGTATTAAAATTTGAAATTTCATCATGTTTGAATTAAAATTATCAACATCAATCTGGTTTTCACATCTATTGACACTCCGAGCAACAATAAATACATGCTTATATGGTTTTTTAGTACTCACTATTGTACTGCACAATGATTCTACAATTAAACGTTTTAAATAATAATCAAAAAAACACTATTTCAACAATGCACAGTATATACACATTGAACTTTTCACTAAATCCATTCAATTTCACTTATAAGATATACACAGCACTAATGTTGCACAATACGTCAGCTGTATAGCTACAGATATACTGCTATAAGCATGTCGGTGACGCGAACCCACGAGATTTCACCCATCCAACAAAGTGTCTAACGCGCACAGCACACGGCCGCTACGCGTCATGAGCATGTCGGTGACGCGAACCCATAAGATGTTCCCCTAAAAAAAGTGCCCAACGCGGCTACAGAAGTTTTCACTTCAAAAATGGTCTAAGGCCACCAGTAGGTCATTACTAGTTTTTACAGATTATACATAATGTAATACTGTCTCGAAAATTAAATCTATTCATTGTATACGAGAATGCAAAAACGAATAATATGAATTTAAAGTAAGAACAATTTGAAACCTGCTGACATATTGTGTCCTTGTTCGTGTATGGGACAAATTAAAATATCATAAGTCATTATGAAGCGGATATTGAATTGTGTTAAATACAACTAGTTACCTTTTGTTCTTAGTTAAGCTCACGCCTATATCTCCGGAGGGGTAGGCACGGATGCAAGAAGTGCTGCTCTCCCGATTCGTCTAGTTTATGATTAGCGATGGTCTGTGTTTTTCTACGCCAAAGTTTGAGACTATTTCGCGTATACATAAATTATGGGAAGATGTTGTAACATTAGGCAGCGAACGGCTCCTTAAAGGCTAATAAAAAAAGTGTAATAAACACATAATAGTAGACTCTACTATGCAATAAGGAACAAAGCGTGATATATTATTATAAAGTAAGACAATATATCCTTTATTGCATCATAATATGCAAAAGGAATCTTAAATGCAAGAATTCTCTGAGATAATCTGTAGGTAAGATATATTGAGGTCAGCGCGTAGTGTCGTACACTTGTGTGAAATTAATGTACTTACAGTAAGTACTATTTAGAACTAAGTACCTATAGGTATAAAAGTTAAAAGCTGATAATGAAAAATAAATATGACTCAAAACTATTACAAAGTTAAAAATAATATTAACCAAATAAAAATAATATTGGAATTTCTTTTGACACTTTCAACTGTAATAATCTATTGTGGAGGGGAGGCAAACACATTTTCCACGACTTTGGACACGCATATCTCACAAACTAATGACATACATAAGTCACTTAGCAATCTCTATAACATTTTTATGGACCTATCTAATGACGCCACACACGCCTATGTGCAATGGCAATTAATCAATCCCTCAGTTACATGTATGGAGAGCCACCACAAAATTTTACATACGCACCCACATATCGCCGAGTATGTTTCCGTCCCATGATCTGAGAGGAGGCGAGCCTATTGCCATGCTGGGCACAATTCCAGACTCCGGACTGATACTAAACATTTCGTCTTAGAAAAACCCAATATAACTTTTACCCAACCCGGAGATCGAACCCGAGACCTCAGTACAGCAGTCGTACCGCGTTCGTACAACTGCGCCACCGAGGCAGTCACGAAATTTTGTTTTTCTTAATTTCACTACACCTTTGTTTAGCGGTTCATTTTTTATAGCTTAAGCCGCTGAACGACCAAGTGGGTCACCTGATGGTAAGAGATATCCACCGCCCATGTACGCCCAAAATACCGAAAGAATCATACAATAACTACCATTTAAATATCTCCAATTAGTGCTAATAGTCTTCGGATACTCAGGTAAAATGGCTGTGACATACCGACAGACACTACGGTTAGACGGACAGACGGACATGACGAAATTGTAAAATTCGGTTTTTGCAATTTGGCTAAACATTAACTCAACTACGGTATTCAGGTAAAACATATTCATCTCAATTATTATTGCTGCCTCGGTGGCGCAGTTGTAATGCGTAAGCGGTACGACTGAAGTTGACGATACGGTTACGGATACGGTTCGATCCCCGGGTCGGGTAAAAGTGATATCGGGTTTTTCTATTACGAAATGCTCAGTATCAGCCCGGAGTCTGGAACTGTACCCGGTATGGCGATATCCTCTATCACATAATGGGTATAAGATGCGCTAGGCGAAATGTGGATGTACTGGTTACAGTTCTGCCTACACCTTCGGGGATTACAGGAGTGAATGCGTATCTTAGTTATCAGTCGCAGCATCATCAATGGTAGAGCCTCGCTGTAGACACTCTGTACGAATAATAGAAACTGAAGAAAACTGCAAATTAGTAATGCAATAATTATTTATTACCCACAATCAAACACTTTAATATATACTACTAGACAAGCTGCGCGGTACATAGAAATTGTACCACTAAGTTGCGGTCAATTGACCGTAACTCAATACTACCATCTCGCTTACTCTCAACTAGAACCCTTCTTGCGCTTCCTGCTCTGTGAGCTGTCAAACTCCCGCGTTATGTGACACAATGTTACTTCTAAACAGCCCGTCTAGTAGTATAAATGAAAGTCTTAGCCCATAATATACCTATTTGTTACATTTATCGACAGATAGTAAAACATTAAATATGATTTATGCTTCTGTTTACAACCCACATACCCGTATGTCTAACTTAATAAAACAATTTATGACGCATCTTATATGTGCAATAAATGCATTTTACAATCTAGTCTATCTAGTGCATCAACTTAAGAAACTGCCTATTATTGTAAAATTGGTTATTTTGATCCTATTGTCTTACTCTTAGGTGGTAGGTCTCTCGTGTCCGATGGGTCGTCTGGGTTAGTAACACTGCTTTGTCTATTTCTGCCGCCAAGCAGTAGTATATAAGCACTGTGGTGTTTCGTTTTAAAGGATACTGAAGCCAGTCAGTGAGTGGTAGAGCGATGCTGAATACAGTTTTGTCTACAGTACGAATAGGTTAGCTCGTCCGAGTGGTTACCACTGTCTCACAGAAAACCGATGTAAAGTTGCTATTTTACGTCGGTAAAGTTGCTACGCAGCAGCAAGATTCTTCTTGCTACGGTGAGTGAGATATACGGAGGCCCAAATACCACTCCCCTTCCCAATCCCATTTCTTTAAGGTCGGCAACGCGTCCATGATTCTTTGGTATTGTGGGCGTACATGAGCGGTGGAGATCACTTACCATCTGGTGTCTCACTTGCTCGTTTCCGATCTATGTCACAAAAAATACACAGTAACTTGAATTATAAAACACTGCATGGCACTGGACTGCGCTCGTCACCCCGAGATATAGGTAAGTTCTTAGGTCTCATAATGTCCAGTAATTTCAGTGACTTCAATATCCTACAAACCGTAACACAACACACACACTGCTGTATGGCGGCAGAAATAGACAAAGATAGTACCAACCCAGACAGCCCTTCGCATACGAGGGACCTGTTTCCCATGGGGGTAGGCAGAGAAAACGGATTCCCACTAACATTTCGTGTGATATACCTTCTCTTTGCAAGGTGACCGGCGTATTAACATAGATCGGACATTCTGCGATCGACTAGCGACATAGCGGTATGCATAATAAATACTGCTATTTTTAAACCTGTCTGATGTAATATTGGCAACATTCTAGATTCATCTAAATTGCTGTGTGTGTAGGACTAAGGCTTAGAATAACTACAGAAGGTAGATGTCCAAACAACGCATACGCACTCTCGCCTGCTATCCCCAAAGGGGTAGGCAGAAGTGTAACCAGTACACCCACATTTCGCCGAGCTTATTTCCGTCCCACGATGTGATAGGGGGCGAGCCTATCGCCATACCGGGCACAAATTCCAGACTCCGGGTTGATACTGAGTATTTTGTAATAGAAAAACCCAATATAACTTTTACCCGACCCGGGGATCAAACCCGAGACCTCAGCGTCAGTCTCAGTCGTAACGCGTACGCATTACAACTACGCCACCGAGGCAGTCAATCGGTATTTTATAGCCTATATATATACATATATAATCCTAATTCTACCATATAAAGAAGTACAGGTAATTCCCCTCATTGCCAAAATGTTACCAGTCTATGATTTACACAGGCAATATTACTTGATTACGTTTCATTAAACGCAAACCTGAATATGTTTTGGAGTAAATGTATTAAATAAAACCTACATTACTAAAATAGAAAAATATGTTTAAAAGCTTACTTACAGTGGGTACAAAAAAAGCTGTCATGCTAAATGCAACAAAGATATCGGATATGATTTTCCCATCAATAATGTAAGTTTATAGACTCCTTGATTACAAGGAACCTAATCCTAGGATTATATATATATTTACTCGTACTAGCCGTTTCGCGCGGTTTTTCCTGCAACTACAGCAGCTCCACCTACCGGGTCCAATTGTTTATCTAAACCATCCAGGGCGCCAACCAAACGCATACAAAAAAATCATTCAATCGGTCCAACCGTTTAGGAGGAGTTTATATATAGAAAGATATAATAATAATAATACTAGCCCTGTATTATATACGTCCCACTGCTGGGCACGGGCCTCCTCTACTGAATGAGAGGGGTTAGGCCTTAGTCCACCACGCTAGCCTAATGCGGGTTGGCAGACTTCACATACCTTCGAAATTCTTATGCAGAACTTCTCACGTATGCAGGTTTCCTCTCGATGTTTCCTTCACCGTTAAAGCATGTGATAATTAACACTTAATACACACGTAATTTAGAAAAGCCAGAAGTGTATGCTCTCGGGGCTGGTTTCTAACCTGCGACTTTCGTCTCGACAGTACATACCACTCCTCATTGAGCTATCACTGTAGAAAGATATATAGGCTATAAAATATCGATTGACTATTTGATACAAATGTACTCGTAGGTTCCAACCAAAGAGTTTTTAGCCTGCCAGAGTCAGCCAGAGAGCGAAGATCGCGCTGCACAGCGCTGATGACGTTTCGTTTCGATCCGCTCCGCTTGTGGCGCTCACCGCGCTTCGTCCGCCGGCCGCCGAACGCCGACAGCCGACCGGTGCTAAATGCTAGTTCGTCGCGCCGCGTCGCGCATTCTACACGTATGTGAGAGAGTCGTCGTCTCCCGTACTCGTAAACTATGCACCGCATATAAGAACTAACCAGTGAAATAACAAAACTAAAACACCAATAACCGTGCATAAACCCTATAGTGCCAGACAGCAGTGACCTGGACGTGTTTTGTAACAGTGACTCGTCTAAACAACAGCAAAAAACGTAATCTTCTAAGCATCTCCGGGCTGTCCCTCGTCGCGTGAGTATTTTAAAGTTATTTTAACTGTACTTTCCATGGTTTGTGTCGCGCCAGATATGTGGTGTGTAGAAATGTTCGCGGAAAAATATTGTGTGCGTCCATAGAGTTGGATTGTGGATGTTTTTTTTATATGTCGAAGTAGGTCGGCGTTTCGAAATTCGAATTTGGAACAAGCTATACTGGCCGATTTTAGATGCAGGCCCGTTCGAGGATTAGCAAAGGAAAGCTGTCGCTCCCCGAAACCGGTTGGATTGGCGTTTGATTTTGCTAATCATTAATTCATATCACTTTTTTTACATATCACTTGTTTTACAACCAAAAAGTCTGACGTATTAGTAACGACCAGATTTGTTAGCATTATTGTAACTACCTACACGTCAACGTCCTATAACTTATTTTGCTACCTACCTACTAAGCGCAGTCTGCCTACTCGGTTTTATAAATCTAATAACAGTCAAAAGTTGTAATATTATAATGATTGATAGATTACTTTTATAAAAGTAATATGATGATTGATATTAATTGATAGATTACTTTTATAAGTTGCCTTTTATGGCCGTTCCCAATATTCTGTCTATCATCAGATTTGCTTACTGGCAGTAAAATTTTGACACATTTTGTATGGAACATCTGTCAAAACACGATTGATAGTAATCAGATTTGTCGATAGATAGAATATAGGGAACGGCCATTAGACGGTGCGCGATGGTAGGCAGACAGACTGCGCGATATTTAAAGGTCAAACGTATCTTTCTAACTGAATAAAATAACAAAAAATTATAAAATAAGGAGCGTAGAAAATGCGAATCATTCACAGTAATTATTATTATAATCATAAAAACTGACGTCAGTTTAAAGCATAACCAAGGCGTATTAGGCAGAGAGAGAGAGAGTAAATAGAAATTACGTAAACATAAAACAGAGTGGCAACAAATAAACTAAATCTTGTATTTTCGTGGCTGTCACGAGCATTGCCTTGTCTACGATTATTTTAAAAAGTAAACAAAAGTACGTACTTACTGGCTGTAAGCCCTATATGAAAAAAATGAAAATCTATTTTAAAGAGCCAACATAGGTTACCTATCTACTCTAATAAGGTTAATGTTGGGTCGTGAATGGCAGCTTTATAGTATAATAGAGAAATTTAACAGCACTCACAATAGGATTGTCGGTGGCTGTCCGTATACCGTGACAATGACTTGATAAAAACTCAATTAATTCAGCGAACAACTGATTTTAATTTTAGAACGATCTCGAAACAGATTTAAATGGCAGTGATTACTATTGTATGGAGAAATGGGAGTACAATAGGCGCAATGTAACTTGGCCGAGCTCAAGGTTGCCTCTTTACCCCGTGACTAATTTGCGCGTATTGTAAAAAGCATCCTTTTTAATAGCATGTAGTCCGTTACATTTTATCAAAATTAACTCAAACAATTTTTGAAACAAATTTGAAAATCGAATATCGATGACAGCTGAAAACCTTCAGTTCTTAGAAGCGGAACCCTTTTTTTTTTAAAACCGACCACACACAATGTTGCCCAACTTAGGAATAGAACATAGTGCCCGCAGATGCTGCCCCTTGACCATAGACGATCAATCTGACTCATTAATAGAGAAAAATTTACTAACTGAGCAATACCACACTTATTGTACCACACTTCAGCGTATTTACGAAATTTCGCGCAAAAACTACGTTTTGTATTATACCACCTTTACACGGCCGGTTGGGATCCGCAGTTGTGAAATAATTTACATTGTTAATTTTTGTTACAATTTCATATTCTAGCTGTTTTTATTATATAAATAGTTCTTAGGATATAACTATGCCCTCAAGCTCAACTCCACCTGCGCTAAAGTATTGGTTTATGGAGTAGGTAGTTAGTTGCCAGCAGTTAGTTATTAGTATTTACACACCCGTATTCACAAACCTTACTGTAGAGTATAGTAAATGTGATTTAAAACAGGCGTTAGTATATAGTTAGGCTAGGGTTGCCTTATGTATGCAAATAAATAAGATATAATTAGAAAGGAGTATTAAAAATATTTTGGATAAATAAAAGCATTATATTTATCCAAAATATTTATTATTTTTTATTAGACTGCATCGTTACGATTGAGGCTAACGCTGAGGTCTCGGGTTCGATCCCCGGCTCGGGTAAAGTGGTATTGGGTTTTTCTATTACGAAATGCTCATTATCAGCCTGGAGTCTGGAATTTGTGCCCGGTATGGCGATAGGCTCGCCCCCTATCACTTCGTGGGACGGAAATACGCTCGGCGAAATGTTACACCTCTGCCTACCCATTCGGGGATTACAGGCGTGGTTGCGTATGTATGTATGTATGTATTTTATCTTTAAAATGTTTCATTTTCTTTTTTCACAAAAAGTAATTCAAACTTGTACCGTTAGATGTCACTAAAGTTATAAACGTTGATATTGTCAAAGTAAAATCACCAGTAATGAACAAATACCAAAAATAATGTAACACCACACCGATGTTCATTAACACATGTCCTGTCCCGGGAACCGGTGTTTACCGACACAAATAGAACATCGGAAATCATAACAAACCACCCTCTGCTTGTACTTTGACACTGTACTTTATTTTTAGAATGAAACGTAAATATTTGTCTCTCGATTTTGAATGGCTGTATGTGTGTTGCCTTTGCCTCGGTAATTGTTTTTAAAATGATATTGAACTGAAGCTTTGACGCTGTGTTTGTATGATCATCGAAATCGAAAAAAAGATAAAAGTGCTTAGTGTCTATAATAGTAATAACTAAATAATATCGACTGATGTGTTGAGGTCTCAGGTTGGATCCCCAGGTCGGGTAAAAGTGATATTGGTTTTTCTATTACGAAATACCTGAATATTTCCTTTTGAGTGCTCAGACTTAACAACTGCCGTCGAGGCAAGAGTTGCTTATCTGACGAGATCCGAGTTAAGAAAGCTGGCGCGATCAGTACGGGTTAGGGTGTCTTATGGCCGTTCCCTATATTCTGTCTATCGATAGATTTGCTTACTGGTAAAAAAAGTAAAAGTTTAAAAAAAAGTAAAGATTTCATCTAAAAATCTGTCAAAACAGTTATATTTTTTTTGTTTGTTTGTTCCTTAAGGAACCGGCTAAGATCAGAGACCATGCTGCCAAGTCATTAGTTATAATATTCTCTTCTTATATTCCAAGAACGATGAAACGGGGGTGTGGCCGATTTCAAGGCCTTGTTGGAGTTTTGGTGTTAATTCCTTTCAGTTCAATGCTTCTTAGACGACTTTCTTCAAGCGAATCGAAAGCACAAGGTCGACAATACCCTTGATCAAAAATCACCTAAATCCACTTATTTCAATGTTTCCATACACTATTCATCATCGTTAATGATTATTGCACAAAACCACACCACTTTTATACAACAAACACAACTTTAAACCAGTTTAGGAAATAATTAAAACAAGAGAGCCACCGCACGGTAAGAATTCCCGCCAAAACTCCTGTCAAAACAGTATTGATAGCAAGCAAATCTGTCGATAGACAGAATATTGGGAACGGCCATTAGTGTATTTTAACTGAGCGTCGCGAGTATTATGAATGGTATATATATGTGTAGTGTCTTGAATCCGTGGCTGAATGATCATGTACCCTTTGCCATTACGATACGACGACCGCTGGGAGTAAAGATGTATTGAGGTGATGTTAAATTGTTTGATATTAAATTTGATGCTAAATTGACCTTACAATAAATAAATAAATAAATACACCCAACAGTCACACACATAGTCCTGACCCCACACCAGGCGAACCTGTATCGTGGGTATCAGGAACTACGAGGGACTTGCGGTTCCACAACACCCAGACCCGAAACAAATATTTGTGGACCACACAAACATTTGTCTCGGTGTGGGAATCGAACCCACGGCCTCTCGCTTCGTAGCCGGCTACTCGCCCGCTGCGCCACGGAGACTGACAATATGTACAGAATCTACTCTACAGGAAGAAGTCACGTCCCATCGTCTGTATGTTTATGAGATCACCGTGTCGTGATTACGAGTGTGCCTCAAGGTTGGGTAATTGGGTCTATATTTAACTATTAGTTGTTAGCGTTCATGTCAAATGCTGTCAAAAAAAAATAAGTTTTTGTGTTAGTCAAAATGTCAGTTTATGTATGAACATATTGTTGCCAAAATAGTGTTTATTTTTGTGGGATTTCCGGTTTTGTTTGCGCAAATGCACAAAAAAATATTTTTCATTAGCTTGAATGACGAAACGAGCAGGTCGCTCGCCTGATTGTAACCACAGCGCTTACCGACAAACAAAAACACCACACAGAACTTTGAATTACAAAGCACTGCATGCCAATGAACAACGTTCGTCAGAGACGTAGAATTTCTCTGACTTCAATGTCCTTTAAACCGAAACACAACAGTGATTACAAACTGCTGCTTGGCGGCAGAAAACGACAAAGCGGTGATACCAACCCAGTCGGCCTCGCATACGAGGGACCTGGCATCTTGTAATGTGAATAAGGTATTATGCAAATAATTGGGTCCATATTTTATCACGGCATCTGCATGACTTCCTTTCTTTTCTTCTTCTTCCTGCCTTTATACTTTAATTTCTACCATACCACCGATTTTTTTAATCTGGCAACCCTAATTAAAATTACCGTCTCGAAAGTAATACAAACAATGTCAACTGCGTTAAATGAACAAACAATCCAAGCTATGATTTATTCAAGGTTAATGCAGTAATTTGCATCGGTCATTATAACTGTACTTGTGTCTAAGTAGCCACTAAGAGAATGGTGGCAAGACGGTCTGCAAATTAATTTATTGTTTATTGTCCGCATGATTTACTGTCCATAGAGTTTGTGGCTTTACGACTGGTCATAGACAGCAGTAACTGACGCCTTAACTTTTTAAACGAGCGCAGTACTTTTTTCCATGTAAATATTTTCCTTTTATTATTTTGTGTATTTTACTTACTTTATGGTATATAGTGTAAACAAGTAGTGGTTCTAAGGTGTAAAGGAAAATTAATAATAATAATTATCTGAACTTATAGTAAAAATTATAAATTCTTAATCCTTTTATCTAAAATTCAATTCTCGTAATCAGTAAATCCGTTTTCCTTTCCGTTTCAAAAGTTACCTTGCCTTTAACTCTGTCGTAACTGTTAAAAACCAACCTTGGCTGTATGCACAAGAAGTGCGAAGCCATAAGTGAAAAAAACAGTACTTTTTGAAGAACGGATCTTAAGATTTAATTACTAGAGTATAATAATAATGGTACATCTACATTATTGTAGTTTGCACAGGTGGCAAACTAAAGTGCTGGTTTAAAGTGGAGAAGCACGTATGTGATCGTTTAAAAAAACATTTAAACCGTTTATTGATTGTAGCACGTATCCGCAGACTCGACTGGGGTACCACTGTCTCACAGAAAACAGGCGTGAAGTGGCGGCTTGCTATTGCGTTTCGTACGGTGAGTGAGATTTCCAAGGACCCAAATACGCTTTTCCCTTCCCAATCATCATTTTATTACTGACAACATCGCATTCATGATTCTTCTAGTATTATGAGTGTTTATAGGCGATGGTAGATGACTTGACGTATTAGAGGGAGACATGAGAGCCAACGCTCTTACTTCAGAGGATGCTCAAGATCGGGCGAATTGGAGGCGTCTTAATGGGAAGGCGGACCCTGGTACTAACGCTAGGTAGAAAGAAAGAAAAAAATATTGCAATGTTCAAAGACTCTACGGGCTTTGTATACTACTAGACGGGCTGATCAGAAGTAAAATTGTGTCAGATAATGCGGGAGTTTGACAGCTCACAGACAGAGAGCGTGAGAGGGGTTGTAGATGAGAGTAAGCGAGATAGTAATATTGAGTTACGGTCCATTGACCGCAACTTAGTGGTACAGTTTCTATGTACCGCGCAGCTTGTCTAGTAGTATACATTAAAGTCTTTGGCGATGTTAGATCACTTACTATTAAATAAGCTACCTCATTGTTTACCGGTTTCGTATATAAAATTTAATTTAAAGTAGTTCTGATCAAGAACAAGAGATTCCGTAAACATAATAATAATAAACAGTTATTTTAATTTTATAATATTTTTTACATACTAGTTCTAGTTTTTATTTAATTTTTAATTTTAGTCGTAGTTGTTCTTAGTTTTATATTCTGTATTTTAGTCCTACATAAATTTTTTATTGAGTACTATGGGGAATGCTATGTACGCCATACTTGTTGTACATATCAGTCATTGTCATTTACATTGTAACAACAATAATATGTAATTGTAAAAATATGTACAACGTGGCAGTGCTTTATTAAATAAAATAAAATAAAATTGTATAACACATACATAAAAAATACGAATATATATTATTATAGTGTTAATAAATTGAAATATAATACATACATACGCACTCACGCCTGTAATCCCCGAAGGGGTAGGCAGAGGTGTAACTAGTACACCCACATTTCGCCGAGCGTATCTCCGTCCCACGATGTGATAGGGGGCGAGCCTATCGCCATACCGGGCACAAATTCCAGACTGCGGGCTGATACTGAGAATTTCGAAAATAGAAAACCCAATACCACTTTACCCGACCTGGGGATTGAACCCCCAACCCGATTGAAAACGCGTACGCATTACAACTGCGCCACCGAGGCAGTCAACCGAGGTAATATGAAATATAATACTTATTTAAAAACAGTGGATCACCTTTACGGCATACACATAATAATTAATAATACATATTAATAAGTAATAAAATTGACACGAGGCTTATTTGAATGCAATACGAAAATAAAATACATATTTTAACATTTGTGACATCGATATATTATTATAATAATTTGTAAAGTGTAAAGGTCTTTTTGCATTCTGCCGTCTTAATTTTCATACAAATATCGAAATTTCTAGATATATTTATAAATGATTCATGTTTATCCTCTTATATCGCATTTATATTATTAGGTAAAAAAACCGGCCAAGTGCGTGTCGGACCACGCACAGTGAAGGGTTCCGTAGTCAGGATGACGTCAATATTCATTTTATCGGCAGCAAAAATAAGTTTGTATTTCAACAATACAACATAGCTTATTGAAACACCTTTTAGTACCTTTTCAGTTATATTTACTAGATTCTCCACATCGTAGTTTAAAGAGTTATAGGAAAACTAATGACATATCGTCGCTTACCTAACAATATCGCGCAAGTTAAATTGGCTTAGTTTTCAGGAGAGACATAACAACTAAAACTAACAAAAATATTTTTTATGAACATGTGTGATGTAACCAATGAATTACGCGGTGACAAAACTATTTGAATATCGTGCTTTGTATGGTTAATTTAAACTTTTGTTGGATACGTGGCAAAAAAAAATATCTACTGGCAACATCACATGACCAATTTTCGAGTTACGCGGCATTGTTAGCTAAGCGACGACATGTAACATTAATTTGGCAAGCTCTATATTATTATTTTATGAAAGAGGGGGCAACGAAGCAAGCCGGTCACGTGATGGTGAGTGATCACCGCCGCCCATGGCCACCACAATACCAGGGGCATTGTCGATGCATTGCTGCTGGCCTTGAATATTTATTTTATTACATACATACGCACTCACACCTGTAATTCCCGAAGGGGTAGGCAGAGGTGTAACCAGTACACCCACATTTCGCCGAGCGTATCTCCGTCCCTTATGTGATAGGGGACGAGCCTATCGCCATACCGGGCACAAAATCCAGACTCCGGGCTGATACTGAGCATTTCGTAATAGAAAAACCCAATACCACTTTACTCGACCCGGGGATCGAACCCGAGACCTCAACATTGGCCTCAATCGTAACGCGTACGCATTACATCTGCGCCACCGAGGCAGTATTTTATTATCATTTTAAAGGGGATATCCAAAGATATCACACATACATATGTGCAATGGAAAACAAAGAGATATATGTATGGAGAGCCACCCCAAATACCACTACCTACCATCCAAACTTCATTCATATACAAATAATAATCTTTGAGTAAAATGGCTGTGACATACGGACAGACATGTCGAAATTATAACGGTTCCGATTTTGCCATTTGGCTACAGAGCCCTAAAACCAATGTCACAGAACCCATTTTATGCAAAAACACATTTTGTTAGCTCAAGAACATTTTAAAATGTCTATATAATCTACAAACAAAATAATCGTAAAATCTTCCATTTATTTCTATAAGTGACTATAAACAACTTAAAAGTTCAAATTCTACCATTCTCCAAGTTTTTTCACGTTGGCAACAAACAGACATATCAATGTTTTTGTTTTATTCCCAAAACGGCACGTGAGCATATTTTAATTATGTCCTGTATGCCATTGTTAAGTTTTTGCTGGTTCGTATCTGGCATACGATCTGGTTTTTGCTTTGGTAGTTTTTTTCCGTCTGTACCGGGCGACCTTCCTGCGTTCTTGACATTAGAGGGGTGCTATCAGCTCTTATCATAAATTTTGCTATTGATATTTTAAAATAATTTGTATACAGCCTCCACCATGGTGCTAGGCGAATTATTTTGCTTTTTTTTTATGGCATGGACCAGCATACGAACAAGTGGGTCACCTGATGGTAAATGATCTCCTCCGCCCACAATGCCAAAAGAATCATGGCTGCTGACCTTCAAAGAAAGGGATAATTAAGGGATTGGGAAGGGGAGGGGGTTTGGGCCTTCGGATTTCTCACTCACCGTAGGAAACGCAGCAGCAAGCTGCTACTTTACGCCGGTTTTCTGTGAGACAGTGGTAACGAGCCGGCCCATACATGCTGTAGACTAAAGTGTCTACAGCGAGGCTATACCACTGATAAAATAAAATCGTGATTTGGAACTTTTTTTTCTGCCTGGCGTTATCAAGGTTTAATTCTAATGTCGCCTTCCTAGTTAGGCATTGTCACCTGACCCTGTCTCGAGCATCTCCTGTACCAGACCATTAGTATTATGTCTTCCTTCCAATATAATAATAATAATAATAATACACCCAACAGTCACACACATAGTCCTGACCCCACACTAGGTAAACCTGTGTCGTGGGTATCAGGAACTACGAGGGACTTGCGGTCCCACAATACCCAGACCCGAGACCAATATTTGTGGTTCACACAAACATTTGTCCCGGTGTGGGAATCGAACCCACGGCCTCTCGCTTCGCAGCCGACTACTCGCCCGCTGCGCCACGGAGCTGTCAAGACAATATATCAAGACAGTCGTCCGTCTTGTCGTCCGTCCGCGGGAAAGGGCAACTTGCCCTTCATGCGATCTGGCACTGGCAATTCGCGAGCAATTTTGTAACGCGATATCTCCGCCAAATGTGGACTGATATTGATGATCCCTTTTGTGTTAGATAGGTTTTACTCCAATAACTTACCTTAATTTGGTTATGATCGGATTACGGAGTACAAGGGAAAAATGCAAAACTCCAAGCAAATGGTTGCCCGTAAGAGATTGCCTTGAGCGATAAGGCCGCCAAATTGTACTATGTTTAAAAGTTTAATGTTTAGATTTACTTTGTGTCTAATGTACAATAAAACATTATAAATAAATAAAACATATGTGCACCGCTTAATGCATAATTCTATTGATAAATTCCTTTAGGAAAGGCAAGTTAAATAGCATTCCATCAGTCTGAAATTCACTCAACAAATGGCGTCGTACAGTCTGCCTGACATATGATGAGATAAACATAGTATACACATACACTCTTTGGATACGTTATCGCTCCATTGTTATATTTACTTGACACATATGTTTGTGTTTTTCGGACTGTGCTAAATGGTCGCTGTTGTTATTTTGGCTACATATATAAATGTGTGTATGATGAACCTTGTGTCTAAGTATTTAAACCTACTTCAAAAATATGTATATATTTCTAAAGCATGTGTCTACCAACTTTGACCAATATTAATAAACCATTTTTTAAATTATGATTAGATTCATTGATTCGGTCTTAACAGGATTTTCGAATCCCAAGCTACTGGACAGTTTTACGATCCGACCAATAGAAAACAAGCTATCAAAAGCGCGTCTTACGTGTTGAAATCGTATTACCTGAAGAAAATTGACGGGGATAGCCAACCCAAATGAAACTGGATAAGACTAGGCTGAAGTAGAGGAAGCTAACGTTATCTGTCCGTGATATAGCCGGCTATAGGAATGAGGTTATGGCGATCCACCAACTCGGACTACACCAGCGTAATAGACAATTGATCGGAATACCTATCCAAAAGAAGGTAGACGCCCAGTAGTAGCACATAATGATATTAGAAAATTCAGTTATTTAAACTGACTTTAACTGCGTCGGCGGCGCAGTTGTAATGCGTACGCGTAACGATTGAGGCTGTTCACGGGTTCGATCCCCGGGTCGGGTAAAGTGGTATTGGGTTTTTCTATTACGAAATTCTCAGTATCAGCCCGGAGTCTGGAATTTGTGCCCGATATGGCGATAAGCTCCCCCCCCCCCCCTATCACATCGTGGCACGGAGATACGTTCAGCGAAATGTGGGTGTACTGGTTACACCTCTGCCTACCCCTTCAGCGGTTACAGGCGTGAGGGCGTATGTATGTATGTAAGTCTTATAAAAATAGTTTGACTCATATTTCTGCTGCTATCCTACTGTATAGAGTGCTTACGTACATACATATTGTAGGTACATGCAAAGCACTATTCGTGAGCATTGCGGTAGAATCTACAGCTCTGATTGGTGAAATGAAAGAGCTCGCGGGCACCAACGCTTCACGCGATTAATTTCATTGCTTTTTATAGCATAGGCCGGCAGACGAGCAAGTGGGTCACCTGGTGGTAAGTGATCTCCACCGCCCATGTACGCCTACAATAGCAGAAGAATCATGGGCGCGTTGCCGACCTTCAAGGCAAAGGATAATTAAGGGATAGGGGAGTGGGATTTAGGCTTCCGTATATCTCACTCACCGTCCGAAACGCAGCAGCAAGCTGCTACTTTACATCGGTTTCCTGTGACACAGTGGTAACGACCTAGACGAGCCGGCCCATTCATGCTGGAATCAAATTTGTCTATAGCGTGGCTCTGCCACTCCTTAGTCTTAGTCGATGTTCGTCGTCAATTGGAGTCTCAACTGCCCTCACTACTGTTCACCTCTGCTTACGACTCGAATCTGTAATTTTACCAAGTTTCGGCCAACATTGTTACGTCCGTCCGTTTGTCCGACTAGGGAACGCAATCCCGGGAAAGTTATGTTTGTCAAGCCAATTAACTCAAATTCTCGATGTTTCCGAATACATTTCTTTTAACGATTGTGAGAAACGCTTGATGTTAATCGATCAGGTTTCCCGGTCGGCATGATTTACTGCTCGTCCGCCCGGGGCTTGTTCCCAATTTTATTCGGGTCGTCAGTTCGAATCCGGTGCGTTAATATCAGACCTCGTCGTGTATGAAGATTAATGTATGTTCAGATATTTGATAGGCTATTGTTAACACAGAGTAAGTGAACCACTAGAGAATGAGATATTGGTTAGTCCATAATACTGAATTAAATCAAGGTTTCTCTGTCACAAGTTTCATGTTTTAAAAAACAATTTATTTACTGTCCCACCTGCCCATGCATAGATAGTAACGTAACTATACCAAATTGTAATTCAATCCAAAACGCATAGAATTTTCCATTGCCGTTGAAACTCCAGAATATAAAATTTTCTGTTAAAATGCAACGTTGTGCAAACATACGGAATCTACTTTTTATATATGTATACGATTTGTTAACGTCAATCAGCCAATGCGACATTTAAAGGATATAAAAAACATATTTAAAAAAACATTTTTTTTTACGTAAATTGCAATTAATTACAAGATATATATTAAGATATTAAATCCAATTTATTGTTTACAATTTATTAAACCATCCAGGCTAATGCTTTGTAATGGTCGGACATTTTATAATTTAAAATTAACCACACTTAAGCAAATTATTCGTGTAATTGACGGACAGCCGTGAAACAAAGAGAAACTTAAACATATTTAAACTTCCAACAGAACGATAAAGTTACACTTTTGTTTTTGTAAAGGCGCACCTATGTTTTTCGACT
This sequence comes from Mimas tiliae, assembly GCA_905332985.1. NCBI lineage: Eukaryota > Metazoa > Arthropoda > Insecta > Lepidoptera > Sphingidae > Mimas > Mimas tiliae. Next base: position 1,252,765 of record HG995260.1, on the reverse strand, counting down.
CCTGTGCTGAGGTCTCGAGTTCGATCGCCGGTTCGGGTAAAAGTGACATTGGGTTTTTCTATCATGAAATTATACGGCTATTACAGGCTCGCCCCCTATCACATCATGGGACGAAAATAAGCTCGGCGAAATGTGGGTGCACTGGTAACAGCTCTGACTACACCTTCGGGGATTACAGGCGTGCGTATGTATATACAAATTATGACTGTTTTACCTAGGATTTGGACCCCGGATACCGCCGATTTCTCAGTCTAAGTACACTGACATTAGACCAAGGAGGCGACGGTCGACTAATACAGCATTCAACGCGTATTTGGGTTAATGCCGAATGACTTAAAGTGAAAGCACGGAGGATTAAGATAAAATAATCCTGTAAGCTATTCCAATACAAGGCGTTGCGGTGAAACTGATGACTCGTTTTTGAGTTTATGTTTTTAACGGACGAAAAAATTTAAGGAGGTTTGTAGGTAGGTATATATATTTTAAGAATAATTCTGTCAAATTTATACCGATTTGGACGATTCTTTAATTTACATTTGAAATAATAAGGGATGAAATCAGGGATGACAGATATTTATGCGCTGATTTTGAAGATTATTTCACTAAAATTAGTGATAATTAATAATAATAATACTAGCCCTGTATTATATACGTCCCACTGCTAGGCACGGGCCTCCTCTACTGAATGAGAGGGGTTAGGCCTTAGTCCACCACGCTGGCGTAATGCGGGTTGGTAGACTTCACATACCTTCGAAATTCTTATGGAGAACTTCTCTGGTATGCAGGTTTCCTCATGATGTTTCCTTCACCGTAAAAGCAAGTGATAATTAACAATTAATACACACATAACTTAGAAAGTCAGAGGTGTATGCACTTGGGGCTGGTTTCGAACCTGCGACTTTCGTCTCGACAGTCCATACCACTCCCCGCTGAGCTATCACTGCTTCCTTAGTGATAATGAAACTAACTTAAAATCTAATAAGTTTAAAATTAAACTAAACATCTTTGAGTCGGTGGTATCAATCATTGACTATTAAACTGCAATAACCCCGACTCAAAATTGTTTAGATTTATTTTTTAGTTCTTTTTAGTCCGTGTTATTTTTTGTTATAAAGTTTTGATTTATACATACCATACCTTTACAAAATATACATCCAAATTGGTAATGAACAGCTGGTACTAACTACTAACACTTATCAGCGACGGTATCAACATTCAAAACCATTATGCGTTTCAATATAACCATTTACCGTCACCATCCATCATCATCGTTTTGCATACAATCCATTACTTTCACTTGCATTAATCATTTTTTTAACACTTTCTATGGAACCCCACACTTATCTAGATGTAATGGTGACTGTCGTACCCAGTGGCATTGTCTTTATAATGAATAGCTTATGTATCTGGGCTGTTAGACGATGAGATAGTTTTGTATTAAATTCTACCATAACACATAGAAGTAAAGTGTATGTTTGCTTGGTGATGGTTGTTTAAAGAAATGCCCATTTACAATAGGGGACGTAAACAACATTCACACGCATAGTCCTGGCTAGGATTAATTAGCATTCGCATTAATTTTTAGCATGCGAAGACTCATTTAGCATTTAGCACATTAAATACAGTTGCTAAATTATGGGAAGTATGAATTCATTCGCCGCTTCGTAGTTCGTATATTGCAACAAGTAACGGTAGCATCGTGCTATCCCCTTCGCACCCGCGGGAACACTGAATTATTGTCATATTACCAAATAGCATTAGCACGAATGATTAGCGTGCTAAGACACGAGAATTCACATGCTAATCAAATTAAATCGTAATAGCATTAATTGCCATTACTGTTCCTGACCCCCCCCCCCCCACACTATGGTGGGTATCAGGAACTACGAGCGACTTACGGTTCCATCATTAAACGTTAAGCACCAATTCCTTAATTCAGAGCACCGCCGTTAAACATCAATTCCACCACATCAAATTATTTTTACCGAGCGGAAATTCATAATATATTTTGACAAATATTGTGAATATATTTGAGTGCATCGAGAGCGGCTATGATTCAGACCATTACTCGACGCTTTCAAGGTTTCCTTAAAGTCAGACCGCACCGTTTTAGGAGATGTGGTCAAATGTTATATTTGTACTAGCTTTTGTCTTTAGCTTCGCTCGCCTGTCTTTTCGTATTGAAAAGTCACTTTCATCACAACGAAGAATTAACTATGGAGGGATAACGTAGAATTCTCACAAGAGGGGTTGACGTCAGGCAGGCGGCCGGTCGTAAAAACTACAAAATTCAAAATTTCAAATCATTCTGTAACATAATAATATATCTTTGTAAACAATTATAATCATATTTTCTTCTTCAACCTACTCTTATCCCACTCGCAGTGGGGTCGATGCAACATGCTTTTTAACACATGTTACAGAAAGATTTGGCTTGTAGTTTTTACGACTGGCCGCCTGCTTGAAACAAATACTTGTAGATGACATCTAAACATTTTCTCTCGGTGCAGGAATCGAACCCCCGACTTCTCGCTTAACGGCTGGCTACTCGCCCAGAGCCACGGAGGCTGTCAAACAGCTATAATCATCTAAAATATCTAATATTTATTATTAATGTAGTATCAATATTGTAAATCAGTTTTGAAAAGAGCAACGTTAGAGTTTCTTGTCTGTACTTCTCTAGCAAAACAGCATTCCGAACTGGCGGTAGAGTTAAAATTTGAATGAATCTAAATGATGTATAACATTTTATGGATTCAATAAATAATTTGAATTTGAATAAAAGACGCCCTATAATAAACAAACTACAATATTAATACTAAAATCTAATACAAACAAACAAATGGAATTGCATTTATGTATTTCAGATTTTATAGTAATATCCTTTCCGGTGTGAAGGCGCCCGCTCCACCCACACGCGTAATATATGGCCACGGGCCCATTTCACATATGGCTTACTTAGTCATACTTCCCGCGGTAACGAGAAATATTCGTAAACTTTTGTTTATACCACTAGGGGCGATGCCCATGTTTTTCCACAAAAAAAAGATAAACAAAAAACTTAAAGTCCGACGAATATGAGACATATCTTACTTTCTTCCCCACATTATTCTGCATCGATTGGTGTCGGTCTCGACCCCATACCCCCAGCGGTTTCGGAGGAGATAGCGTGACAAGCTTTTGACAGCGGCGGCGGCAGTAACGTTTTTTTAGAATAGAGAGATATCTGTATCGATTGATTTAAACCTGTATACAATATTTTTTTGAGTGGCAGAGCCACGCTGTAGACAGTTTTATCCACAGCATGAATGGGCCGGCTCGTCCGGGTCTACCACTGTCTCACAGAAAATGGACGTAAAGTAGCAGCTTGCTGCTGTGTTTCGTACGGTGAGTGAGATATCTGGAGGCCTAATCCCTTATTTATCCCTTTCCTTTAAGGTCGGCAACGCGCCCATATTCTTATGGTATTGTGGCGTACATGGGCGGTGGAGATTACTTATCATTAGGTGACTCAATTGCTCGTTTGCCATGCTATAAAGATAAATAAAAAAATTGCACGTATTAGCCTTAATACGTAACGAAATGGAGATAATAGTGCGGCCGTGTTCCCACTCCGCGAACAATGGTGCTTACGTCACCGTATGTGTTAATAAGTAGCCTGTGTGAAATGGATGTTTATTTTTCGAAAAATAATACTATTGTACACGTGATGAAAGGTTCTTTGAACTTAGTTTGCTAATGGAATGTTACCAAATGCAACGGCTTCAATCTAGATGATGTTACATGATCTGGCTCGGGCATGGTATCAGCAAGGTTATCTGGATTGTTCGGTTATAGTTTCAGATTAAAGCAAGTACTTCTTGATTATTGTAATTTGTCTATTTCCTCGATTAGCAGCGAGAGTTTCTCTTACGCCATTGTATACCAGATTACTTACCTGATTACTAGATCCCTACAAGGTGGTAGGTTCTTCGTATGCGAGATGCTATCTGCGGTCAGCGCTTTGTCTATTTCTGGCGCCAGCAACCGCTTAAGCATTGTTGTGTTCTGTTTTGAACGACATTAAAGCCAGCGAAATTACTGGACATTATGAGATGGCGGATGATGATGATCGGGATGACGAGCGCAGTCCAATACCATGCAGTGTTGTAATTCAAAGTTCTGTGTGGTGTTGCTTCTGTTTATGGGCAGGCGTGGCGCTTACCATCAGATGCCACGCCTCCCCATAAACAGAAGCATAAAAATAAACTTTGGGAAAACCGGAGTGACTTTAGAGGTAGTGACACATACATACCTGTCTCTTAAAAACGTGGACAAAAAAAGGTAGTTTTTGGTCTTAATTAATACATGTGTCTTTATCGGGGTTAGTCTTTAAACCCTTCAATTAGTTAAATAGCTAGTGCCTCTCTGCTGATGCCAAAACATTGTATTATCCATCACAGGTATAAAAATCTCAATAAAACACGACCGCGTCCCTATAAACCAATAAATATTTTATGTACACAAGAATTCGTTAACATTTTATATGGAATCTGGATGTTTGACCACTGATTCACTCGAATACAACTTTAGATATATGCGTGCTTGTGTGTATGTATGTGCGGCAATGGTAAACAAATGGACTGATTTGAATGTATTTTTTTTGTTTGAAGCTGGCTTAATGGAGATGATTCTTAGGTTGAATAAAATGTGTACTGCTGTAAAGATTTTGACTTTACCTTTTTTATTTTTTTATCTGGTCGCTCGGCTGATGGTAAGAGCCACACCTGCCCAGAAACACTGCATGGCATTGGATAGCGCTCGTCACCCCGAGACATAAGATGTTAAGTATAATAATGCCCAGTAATTTCACTGGCTTCAATGTCCTTCAAACCGGAACACAACAGTGCTTACACAATGCTGCTTGGCGGTAGAAATAGACAAAGCAGTAGTACCAACCCAGACGGCCTCTCGCATACGAGGGACCACTTTGAAGTATTTTTGTACTCTATTGATCTTACTTATCACAACATGGGACGGAAATTAACTCTACAAACTGTGGGTGTACTTGTGCCACTACGTACCCCTTCGGGATACAAACGTGAGCTTATGTATGATCCTAACATGGTGTGTGTTCAAGATACGCTATAAAATCGCTCTTATTTTGTAAAAGCAAAACGGTACCTGAGTTTTAGAATTTAAGCCCATAAACTGGCTTATCAGGGCTCAATTTTATAGCACACGGAATTAATTTTTATGCCCTTCTTTTTATTAATGAGTCATAATATGTCACCCGGTGATAAACTTTTTTTGTAAGGGAAAATAATCTTTATAGTTTTTTAATATGGATGACATTAAATTATTTCTTATCTGTGTCTTGGTTAATGGTATAAATTGTGGATTTTTATAGCGTTATTTAAGTGTAAAAATAATTCAAATTGTGACGAAACTGTGTTTAATACATACATACGAACTCACGCTGGTAAACCTCGAAGGGGTAGGCAGAGATGTAACCAGTACACACACATTTCGCCGAGCTTATTTCCGTACCATGGTGTGATAGGAGGCGAGCCTATCGCCGTACTAGGCACATTTCCAAACTCTGAGTTGATCCTGAACATTTCGAAATAGAAAAATCCAATACTACTTACTCGACCCCGGGGATCGAACCCAAGACCTCGGCGTCAGCCTCAGTCGTAACGCGTAGGTACCTACGCATTACAACTGCGTCACCGAGACAGTCTTTAATGTGAATAATGGATCTGTAATTTGTGGTTACGTTTAAAAACACCCATTATTGTTGATGGTCATCATTTTAAATGTTTTCACAAGGTGGTAGATCCCTCGTATGCCAGGGGCCGGCTGGGTTAGTACCACCGCTTTGTCTATTTCTGCCGCCAAGCAACAGTGTGTAAGCACTGTTGTGTTCCGGTTTGAAGGACATTGAAGCCAGTGAAATTACTGGGCATTGTGAGACTTATCACCTTATGTCCCGGGGTGACGAGCGCAGTCCAGTGTCACGCATGCTTTGTTATTTAAAGTTTTGTGTGGCGTTGCTTCTGTTTATGAGCAGGGGTGGCGCTTACCATCAGGCGAGCGACCTGCTCGTCTCGTCATTCAAGCTAATAAAAAATGGGTTCTATGTTAGTTTGACCGTCTTGTCTGTCGGTCTGTGACTTCGAATCCCCTATCTGAATGGGTCGATTAGAATGCCTATTTTTTTAAAGCTGGCTTAATAATGATGGTTCTTTGTCTCAGTATTTGAGTGGTAAAACCACGCTGTACACAATTTTCCTACAGCATGAATGGGCCGCCTGGACTGATCGATACCATTGTCTCACAGAAAACCGCTATAAAGTAGCTTGCTGCTGAATTTCGTACGGTGAGGTATCCGGAGACTCAAATCCGACTCCCATATCCAATGATCCCATATCAAATGCCTTAATTATCCAAACTTACAACATCTCACTTTTCTAGATTCTCTTTTCGTTGATTAGAAAGCAAGTTGAAAGAAAGAAGGCAGATTATTATTAGAGCAATTATTACAGAGTAAAAAAAACTAACACAAAAAATACACAAAAACTTAAAAATACTACGCAATAGGGTAGTTGACTAGATTGTTTTTATTATTTAAATCAATAAGTTATGTTACTCAAAATCTATTGCAGAAAGAATTTTATAAATCGGACCAAAAATAAATAAGATAGAAGCCGTTCAAATCCTGTAGAAGGGGTAATTGTCAAATGACAGACGATGCAACCTTTGACGTCACTGTGTAAAATGTTCATTATAGTGCACGCGTGCAAGCGAGATAGTGAGATATCCCTACTACGCACCCATTTTTCCTCATACCAACATTTAAAGCCATAACTGCGGGCACATTTCTGAACCAATTTTGATTGTGTTTTAATAAAAGGGTTTCTTTTGCGTATCATTTTCTGTTGCTTATAAAATAATGTATAAAATTCAATATAGGAAACTAGCCTATTATTGCGCCATCAATGGGCCTCTCATTCAGCTACATGCTGCAGTACTACATAAGAAACCATAAGCATAAGTTGATGTAATATGTTGCAGCTAACCCTTTATTCTGCCAATGTGATTGTTGACGGTATGATAATAATGTGTGCGAGAGAACGGAAAGGGTGGGCGGTATTTGTTCCTAGACAACGAAGGTGGTGACCGTCGGTCTGTCAATAGCACAGACATAGAGTCAAATAGACGACGCAAGCACAACAACATACATACATACGCACTCACGGCTGTAATCCCCGAAGGGGTAGGCAGAGGTGTAACCAGTACACCCACATTTCGCCGAGCGTATCTCCTTCCCATGATGTGATAGGGGGCGAGCCTTTCGCCATACCGGGCACAAATTCTAGACTCCGGGCTGCTTCATACTGAGCATTTCGTAATAGAAAAACGCAATATCACTTTTACCTGACCCGGGGATCGAACCCGAGACCTCAGCGTTAGCCTCAATCGTAACGCGTACAACTGCACCACCGAGGCAGTCATGTCTTACAACAACATGTATGAAAAAACCATCCTTGACACGTTTTTGTACTTGCTGAGACGTTACAAGTTATGAGAAACAAATATTATTAAACAATAATTGAAGAGGTTTTGCAATATCGCATTATGAGACTTAAGATCTTAAGTCTCGGGGTGACGAGCGCAGTCCACTGACATGCAGTGCTTTGTGTGGTGTTGCTTCTTTTTATGGCAGAGGTAATGGCTGATGGTAACATCAGGCGAGCGACCTACTCGTGTCAATCAGGCTATTAAAAAAAACTTACGTAGAAGTAAGCATTTTTCGTGTTCGGCTGACGTCTTACAGCGATAACGTTGAGAGCGGACTAAATTACAGTACACGTACTATAGTGTAGTTTATTTGCACACGACAGCACTATTGAACAAAACATGGAGTCTATGGTCCGCTGCGCTCCACCACTCGGCCACAACGCCATTTGGTTTGCCGTAGGGGCTAGAGTTCCGGGCGTCCACATTGACTAGCAAATCTTGGTGCAGCAAGTGTAGATGGTGATACAAGGGCAGCAGGGATCGCAGCAACCGCCAAATATTGATTTTGACTGTGATTTTGGTTGATTTTGGCACGCAAAATAAGTACTTTTGTGTCGTCTACTTAGATTTATGTCTGTGGTCATTAGCTTAATTATGAGTCTTTTGTTTGACTGACATGTCAACGACCTGTATCTACAGATTGTTAGAAGATATTCTATTCTATACATTGGATAATTAGGAGGTGCCGTCAAACTATCAGTAAGAAGGTTGCTGGCGGAAGGGAACCTAGTCATTTTTGTAGCCGGCTAGATACCAACCACCAGACATTAGATAGTACTTCTCTTATATGCGAAAGGTCGCCTGGGTAGGTACCTCCGTCTTTTCTACTTCTGCCGTCCAGCAAACACGTTTCCGGCTTGAAGGACATTGAAGCCAGTGAAATTACTGGACATTATGAGACTTAACATCTTATGTTCCAGGGTAACGAGCGTAGTCCAGTGTCATGCAGCGCTTTATTGTTTAAAGTTCTGTGTGGCGTTGCTTCTGTTTATGAGCAGGCGTGGCGCTTACCATCAGGCGAGCGACATGTTCGTCTCGCCATTCCAGCTAAAAAAAATGGGTTAAACTTTAAACTACTCTTTTTAGTCGGGGGTAAAAATAATTTGAAACAATTTTCCGTATTTCAATACATATAAATCATCAGTTTTTCATTAAATCATTCGCCAGTTATTTACTTAGAATGATCACAATTTCAACACATTGTATTCTGATCATGCACAAACATCGACACAAAAGCTTATTATGTAAATGATCTCAGCGTCGGGTCATCGGTTTGAATCAACGACCTCCGCGAGTAAAAATAGTTTTATAAACACAGGAAACTCATTAAATTCTCTGGGATATTGGGCAATGTAGAAAACTTGTTTATTTTGTTAATTAGCAAAAAATATTGACCGTCTCGGTTGGTACTACAAAGCGGCCTATACCTGCCGCTAAGCAGGTGTAAGGACTGTTGTGTTTCGGTTTGAAGGAGATTGAAGCCAGCAGCATAGCAATCAACTTTGTCTCGATCCAGTACCATGCAGTGCTTTGTAATTTAACGTTGTTTCTGTTTATGGACAGGCGTTGCACCATCAGGCCAGCGACGTGCTTGTTTCCTCATTCAAACTAAAAAAGACTTGCTTTAGATAAAATATTTTCTACTACAATAGTAGATCTTAAATCTACACTAATATTATAAAGAGGAAACATTTGTATTTGTGTATGTAACGAATAAACTTAAAAACGACTGGACCGATTTCAAAAATTCTTATGCCGTTAGAAAGCTACATTATCACTGAGTAACATAGGCTACTTTTTATCCCGGAAAAAGCCGTTCACGCGGGCGCAGCCGCGAGCAAAGCCTAGTTAATTAATATAGTAAATGAGAACATGAGTTGCCTGGTATTGGAATTTGTGCTCGTCCTATCCCATCATGGGAAGGAAATAAGCCCGGCAAACCTCGAGCACTAGTTGCACTTCTGTCTACCTTTTCCCCGGTCTGAGCTTATGTTATTATCTTCCGAAACCAAAACATATCGCCGCTTAGCAAACAATACCGCGTAACTCGAAAATTGGCCATGTGATATTGTCATTGGATAAATTGTTTTTGACGCGTATCCCATGAACTTATACAAACAATTTAATCAACCATACAAACCACGTTATTTAAATAATTCTGTCACCGCGCAACTCATTGGTTACATAACACATAATATTCAGTTATTTGTCTCTCCTGAAAACTAAGCCAATTTAAATTGCGCGGTATTGTTATCTAAGCGACGATATACTCTTCTATCATTACCCTCCCCATGAACATGACCGCAAATTCGGCAATTAATCAATATACATGTGTTTAATATCAGTTTCGTCTGCGCCGGCGCCAGATGGTTTAAATTTAACCGGTCCGCAGTAAACAGAGCTCCGGTGAACTTCCTGCTATGTCCGAGAACGCTTCTTGTTTATCGTGTGTTTGGGTTTAATGGCATTGGATTTTGAAGGTACATATTTGGATACTTGTGAGGGAATTCGTAATGTTTATGATGTGAACATTATTTGATTTAAAAAGATGAGAATGAACAAGGCGGTCGTTCAGTTTCTTTGAAATTAAATGAGTTTTCTGAGGGGCTAGCACGGAAAACTTGCGAAAAGTTATTCGAGCTGCCATCGACAACAATTTCTGTGAGATTTTAGCACAGCGCCTCTATCGTACGTAAAAGAAACTAATATATATGGAATATATACGAATGATTATATGGAATTATCTTTCGAGCCCTCGATACCTTTACATTACGATTGCGATAGTTTTGTGTGCTAGCCCCTCAGCATCAATTTATGGTATAAATAATAAATAAATAAATACACCCAACAGTCACACACATAGTCTTGACCCCAAACTAGGTAAACCTGTGTCGTGGGTATCAGGAACTACGAGGGACTTGTGGTCCCACAACACCCAGACCGAAGACCAATATTTATGGATCACACAAACATTTGTCTCAGTGTGGCAATCGAACCCACGGCCTCTCGCTTCGCAGCCGGCTACTCGCCCGCTGCGCCACGGAGCTGGTATAGCAAGTATTTATTTTTATAATATCAAAATCTTTATTTTTATTCTAAAAAGATCCGATCTGATGGTTTGCATTTTTTATAAAAATACAGAAATTTATAGTTATGATAAATGCTTCGGTGGCACAGTTGTAATGCGGTTACTGAATAATGGGCTGAGGTCGCAGTTCGATCACCGAGTCGGGTAAAAGTGATATTGGGTTTTTCTATCACAAAAAATACCGAGTCGGTTAAAAAGGCCGCTAATAGACACTGCATAACAAAATATGTGCAGAGTTTGACTGGTAGATATCAATTCAGAATGTGCGTGATCAAGCGCTTAGATATCGCACTATTATCACCATACTGCAAGTGGCAATATTATTAACCTCAATCGGAGATTTCCAACCGTTGTACGATTAACGCATACCGTGTGGGCTCACGTTGGAATTGTGAGAGGCGCGGTGTAATGACAAGGTCGTATGCCGGCTTTAGGGCTTGTGCATATGAAAAATGAAGTAATCTTTATTGTACATAAAATACAGTGATACAAATTAAAATTAGTCGCTGACCCCCAAACTAGCGTAGCTGTATGTCAGGGGTCAGTTTATATATGGGCATGATCTTTGGTGGCAAATGGGAATAGGTGAGTCAATGCGGGTTCATGAATACATGATTGGTTCAGCGATGATTGGTGCGAAATGTCATGTGTAATAAAAATTAAACTGCGATAAAATCCGTATAAACTAGTTTTATTTTAATGAGTACTGTACAGTTATCTCTGTATCATATTTATACTGTCCCACTACTAGGCACGGTCCTGTTCCACTAATGAGGGGGTTAAGGCCTTTATAATACACCATGAATGGTGACCTAATGCGGGATGGTATACTTGGTATATCTTGGAAATTCTTACGACAACCATACAGATTTCCTCATGATATTTTTCTTCGCTGTTACAGATCATTAATTTTTTCTTATTGTTCTCATTCGTGATGAAATTCTTTAAACCGAATGTCGAATATATCATACTGCATGAGAAAATGCCATAGTAAATACATATCAAAGACCTCCAGACTCCACACCCAAATATTAAAGTTCAATACACAAAACGTAATTCTCCATGCAAATGACGCGTGGGCTGGATAATGTATCAAAATATCGTTGTACTTGTACATAAATCAATGATTTGTATCTTATATTGTAAATAGAATACTAACTGATGTATAAAGGCTTGTTTTGAGATACCCGACCGAGACTGCGACATACGGCGGCAGCATGGATACGTTTTGTATTAGACCATTTCCATACAATTTCAAACTAAATTACAATTTCAGACTTGTCGCTATCGCGTCACGTACCTCAAAACGCGCCTTAACAAACGCTGGATAAAATGAAATAATTTATAGAAATAACTACTACTTTAATTGATGCTATCACACCCGACTTCACAGTATTTTACCGTTTTAAAAAAACACCCTGTTTCGATAATATAACGTCTTCATTCTTTTAAATTTCGTTCTTCTTTATTGCTCGATCTATAGCAGTGTCAGAAGATAAACCTTTATTTCTTGGGAAAAAAAATGGTTTAAGAATATAGAATAATAGCTTTCGCGGCTCCACCACTGTGAAAGTCTTTTCTAAGATAAAAATAGTAGTATTTCCATACCTAATTTCTCACTTCTCTTTATCACCTTAGGGGTTGAATTTTGGAAAGCGCGGAAATGTTTGTTTCATTAATTTTGTTCGAGAGCATTAGTACCAAGTTTGAAGTAAATTTGACTAAAAATACATTATTCATTCTATTTTTTTTTCTTTAGGGATGGAATACTTTTCCAAGAAGATATTCATTTAGGATCTCTTATCAATATTTTCGCCTATTTTGGATCCAGCTGTTTGGCCTGTGCGTTTATGAATCAGCCAGGACATGTTTTATATAAAGTACCAACTCATAGTAGAACAAGGCCGATTGTTAGTAATGAAAAAGAATTGTAATGTGCATCGAATCCCCCCTAGCTTTTCCAGTCAGTGAGCAGATCGTATCGGTTGGACGCGCCTGTTTTGGTTGCTATTGAAAGTATGGAGTACGATAGCGTGTTAGTTTATTGGATAAAATTAAACAATATTCAGGCTATTTACTATACAGGCTTTAAATTTTGCCTGTCGATAACATTTATAATAGTATAGTCAATCATACTTCCTACTAAAGTTATAAAGGTGTATGTGAATTTGGATGTTTGATATTCAATCAGGCCTTAATAGTTGAACGGATTTGGATGAAATTTGGTACGCAGGTAGACCATGACATGGATTAGGACTTTTACTTTTTGTCCCGGAAAACATTCACACTGGCGGAAACGAGAGTTACTTGTGATAGACGAAAATTAGCTTTATTTTAGGATTAGGACCTAAAATACTTTTCATCCGGATACCGAGTTCGATTCACGCGCCCAAGAAAGTATTCGGACTAGTGTTAAATAACTTTCTGAAAATAAAAATAAATAAATTTATAATTTTAAAATGAAGGTTTGCAATGTAACATTAACTTTTCTAGACGACCTACACGACCTCAGTCTCTCCCGTGACCACAAAGGCTAAAAAACTTTCGAAACATCGGGAGTAAAATAAAATTAAACCTCGATAAAATCCGTATAAATTATTTTTATTTCAAGGAAAGTATTGTTTTAAAGAACAATTTTGCCTCTCATTCATTGTATAGAGCACAGTCCCGAGCTACGAGAAGAAGCTAGTTTAGAATGAGAAAAAGACAGATACCTGAAGTGGTGGCATACATTTGTTCCAGAAAATACACAGTTCCTCAATGATAAGCAAGAACTAAAGAAACCGGTGTACAACCAAAGTTAGTTTAACATAAACGTGTTGAATGAGCCACTACTTCCATTGAACCAGATATCAAGCAGGTGCTAAAAACATAAAACATTTCTCAGAAGTGTGTTTTAGTTTCACAACGAGTCAAACTTCAGCAAAAAATGTTCTAACGTATTTTTTTTGCGTTTGTGGTCTCTCGAGGTTACTGACTTTAGTGGTTTTTTTTTGTGTAAAAAATGTTCTAATTGTTGATTCATAGTTGTCTTACATTTGGCAGATTTTTGTACGTTTTAAAAGGTCTTTCTACTTTTATTGAAGGCTCGACTTTAGCAATTTACGATTATATTTCAAAATAGCCTGTTTGAATATTGCTTTATAATTTTGGCTAAGGTTCGGCTCACCTCTGTCACATTCTTCTTCTTCCATCTGCCCTTATCCCACTCGCAGTGGGGTCGGCGCAACATGCTTTTTAACACATGTTACAGAAAGATTTGGCTTGTGGTATTTACGATTGACCGTCTGCCTGACGTCAACCCCTCCGAGGTTTATACCACTGCTCACCCCTATCACATTATGGGAAAGAAAAAAGCTCAGCGAACCCTTAATGCACTTAGTTGCACTTCTGCCTAATTTGGGGATGCAGGTGAGAGCTTATGTTTGAATGTGACAACTTACACTTAAAACAGTTTATAAATATACATAAAAACACTAACTCCGAAGGGGCAGGCAGAGGTGCAAATAGTGCAATAGTACACCTTCGGTTCGCCGGCGTCCTATGATGTGATAGTTGCCTAATCTGTCGCCTTATAGGGCACAAATCCAATTACGGGAAACTCATGTGTGATTTTTTTCTAATCGAAAATTGTTGAAAACCACACATTGTGATTAACAGCGGTTTATATGTTCTTACTGTATGATGCAGAACAATGGAACCGCAAATAAACTTAACGAAATTGTATCTAAAAACTAAATCGTTACAACTCATCAAATTGCTTACACACACGTGATTCTAATGATGGTATTTTGTCTATCGCAAGCCAACATTCGCTACCATTTCACATCAACGCATAAAGCCCGATTTACACCAAAAGAGTTGTTGATACAGCGGCATGCAATTCTTGCTTTCATCTGTACTACAACGTTCGTGAAAAGAATCAGCAGGATTACGTAATTTTACACATTTTGTTTTTTGAAGTTTGAAAATAGTGTGAAAAGATTGTTATTGCTTAAAAATAAATACGCGCTGAACTGAGAACTCTTTTTTTTGTCGATTAAAAGGGTTTGAAAAAGTCCACTCTTGCACAAATGGATACGAGATCCGCACGACACGCTCACACAACTTTTGAGAAATTTCTGTTATATTCTCGACATTGTCAAGCGAGAAACTCTTCTAGTGTAAATCAGGCTTAATATACAACTCGTTTGGAATGGAACGAGTCCTAAACAGCGTTTAAGTTATTAGGTAAGACACGGCGGGTAGTTACGTCATTTTGCAATTATTGAACGTGTTGCAGTTCGTAGTTATGTTGTCGAGACTCAACTATCTGCATGATCATTAACTGATCTAGATTTGAAATACGATTCGAAACACTTCCTTGGGCTATTAGATTGGAAAAACTGCGTATTTGTATTTATTGGTTTGTGAAGGCAACGTCAATTTGTATTAGCTGTCTATTGATTGATAAAATCCGGCTGAAAAGACCAATTTTTTTTATAATTTATTTAATATCATTGTTCATTCTTTACTGTGTTATTTTTTAAGGCTGAAAAATTGTGATGTTCCGAATTCAAATCTTAGGTCGAGCAATAACAATTTGTGTTAGAATTTTCGATTCAATCATTCGAACATGAGTTGCTCGGGATTGAATTGTATGCCTAGTATGGCGATAGGCTCTTCCCCTATTACATTATGGAACGAAAATAAGATCGATGACCCGTGGGTGTACTTGTAGCACCTCTGTCTAACTTTTCGGGGATACAGGCGAGAGCTTATATAGTATGTATGATTAATAGAATCCGGCTGGAAGGACCAAAAATATATTGGACTTATCTTCTTTTCCTACCTTTCTTTCTGAGTGGCGTTATCCCGGTCCGTTGTCAGGGTCCACCTTTCTACTTTACGTTTGACTTCACTCGATCTTGAGCATTTTCTGTAGACCTTGGCTGTCATATCGTCCTCTAATTCGTCAGCGATTTTGGGACGCCCGCGGGATTGTACCTCTAGTACGATCTGACACAGGCATTTGCGACCAATTAAGCGACATTCCACAAGTTTATCTGCCACGTTCCGAGCACTATATATATTAATCATTGATAAAAATTGCTCATTCTTTACTGTGAGTTTTTATTAAGATAAATTTACTAGAAGGAAAATTCAGAAATGATTCTACGAAGCTAGCACTTTGCTAAGAATTTTCTTTGTATAAGAAGATAAAGGACTGCGGTATAAATAATTAGGTATTGTGTTGGCATACCAGTCGGGCTACTTGTAGAGCAACTAATAGTTAACTCGGAAGCCTTGTAAGCGGTTAAAACGTGCTATAAATTCTTGCTCAATTTTTTTTTCTTTCAAGGAACGAGAGGCTTATTGTGTTTGAGGTCAAGATCCTCTTTGGGTCGCTGCGGGCCGATTTTTTAATTCTTATTACCTACGTAGTTTAATACTCGTAATATTACAGTAAGATTCGATTATATTGTGTGGTGGGTATCAAACACCATAAGTGGTTTTCAGTCTCACAACACCCATCCGAAACAAATATTTGCAGAACAATTGTCTCAGTACGGAGATCGAATCCAAGGCCTATTGTTTCAAAGTCTACTGTGCCACGTTAAAATGAAAACGCCATAAATAAAGGCAGATAAATTTTTAAGTGGTAAAGCCACGCTATAAATAGTTTTGTCTACATTATGAATGGGCTGGCTTGACCGGGTCGTTACCACTGTCACACAAAAAAATTGACGTAAAAAAGCTGAATGCTGCGTTTCGTACGGTGAGTGAGATATCCGGAAGAAATCCTCTTCCCCTTCCCAATCCCATAATTATCCCTTTCCTTAATGGTCGGCCACGCGCCCATGATTCTTCTGGTATTGTAGGCGTACATGGGCGGTGGGATCACTTACCTTCAGATGACCTACTTGCTCGTTTGGCTAACAACACAAATCCATTCGAAAAAAAAATGGAACTATTGTCAAATGGTCTCCCATTACTCTCCCTAATACTAACGCGCAGATGCGGTTCACTGACACAGTGTCCGCGTCATTGACGCCCGGAAGTGAAGTCATAGTATGAATGTAACTCTGTATTTACATATAAAATAGTTGGCTATACGTTTAATAACCCGGATTTGATACAAATCAAGCCGCAACGTTTTCACGCTCGTTTTTTCAAATTACACATCGTATTTATATGTTCCCATAGGTTAAAATGTAATCACGCGAGAGAAAATAGTCGACTTGCGTGAAGACTACGTCCAGATTACATAGAGCTATCTCGCCTCACTCTGCATGAGTAAACTGTATCATGTGGGTGATGACGCGCTGTACGCCGGAGGTTAACGTTTAATGGTGATGGAAAAACTGTGGTCATTAGACCGATGAGCCATGCCTTCCGGATTTTGTATTGTTTGAGAATTCTCACAGTAACAAGGAGATTGAGTCCTATATTACCAGCTTTTGCGTAACGAACTTTAATGTATCAAAGTCTTTGTAAGAATCGAATAGATAAAAAAAAAATGGATTACTAGCTTTTGCTCGCCTATAACCGTCTCCAGGGTTCCATCTATCTCTACATCAAAATTCATCATTTAGGCGTGAAAGCGTAACAAACAAATATATTTTTTTTTTTTTCATAAAAAGTATCCTATGTTACTTCTTATACCTCCAAGAATATGTGTACAAAGTTAAATTATGATCGGTTAATTAGTTTTCGCGTGAAAGCGTAACAAACAAATTTACATTCACATTTATAATATTAGTATGATGTGACAAGATAGATTGAGAGCCTCTATGGCGTAGTGATCGAATAAGCTGGCTGTGATGCGAGAGGTCGCAGTTTCGACTCCCGCACAAATACTAATGTGTGTGACAAAAAGAAATTCCCAGACAAATTTTTGAGTGATTCGCAAGTATTTGTTTCGGGTCTGTGTTTTGTGGGTCCGAAAGTTCTTGATACCCACAATGCGTGTTAACTAAATGTTGGTTCAGGACGATGTGTGTGTGTATGTATATATATTGAATGTGACTCTGTCATTTGGTATGTTATTTTATTGAGTTGCAATTTTATTTGAGTTTAATCAAATATTTACGAAATAACCTAACTTTTCAATGACTAAACAGATAAAAATCATCTGGCATTCAAATATCAAACAACGTATTGAAATTGTTCTATTAATCAGGTGCTACAATGCCACAGACAGTCACCCACATATATACAATGGGGTCCAAATTACAACACAACATTGTCAGAGTAAAAAAATCGAGTAATATTACTCCGTCCGTAATGATAGCTGATTCGCCCACTTTCTACTTATATGGTAAAACCATGATATAAAGGGAAATCTTTGCACATTATGGTCATAATGCGTATGCGCTATCACCACAAAATGCCTAATCTCGTTTATTTCAGATTTGCGTATACCTCATTTGTTTCGGTAAAATGATGTGTTAGTTAATAATGTGGTTTGAGAGTAATTTAAATTATTAAAGCCGGCAAAAAACGAAGGAGGTACTCAATTTGACCCGTTATATATTTCGATTTTGAAGTGAAAACATCTTTAGCCGCGTTGGGCACTTTTTGGTAGGGGAAAATCTTATGGGTTCGTGTCACCGACTTGCTCATGACGCGCAGCGGCCGTGTGCGTTAGACACTTTGTTGGATGGGTGAAATCTCGTGCGTTCGCGTCACCGACATGCTTATAGCAGTATATCTGTAGCTATACAGCTGACGTATTGTGCAACATTAGTGCTGTGTATATCTGATAAGTGAAATTGAATGAATTTAGTGAAAAGTTCAATGTGTATATACTGTGCATTGTTAAAATAGTGTTTTTGTTTAATTATTATTTGAATCGTTTAATTGTAGAATCATTGTGCAGTACAATAGTGAGTACTAAAAACCATATAAACATGCATATAATTGTTGCTCGGAGTTCAATAAATGTAAAAACCAGATTGATGTTGACAATTTTAATTCAAACATGAAATTTCAAATTATAATACTCTAAAAGTTCTAAGTCTTCACTTCTATCGGCAGTCTCTACAACTGCCAATTTTTGTTCTGCCAATGACTATTTTAAGTTGAGTTTTTTATGGCAAATGCCGGCAAGTGCGTCAATGGATCACTTGATGGTGAGTGATTGAGAGGCCGGCTTTTAGCTTTCGGAAATCTCTCCTCGAAAACCACTACCACTTCTATGAGACAGTGATAATACATGCTGTCAGTATAGCTTCTACCACTTGTAAATATGACGGCGCTTAGTACAGAAATGCCATCTGAATTTCCTGTTACCCAAGCAGTGTTAATCATACATATTCCCTTGCCTAATTTCATCTAAGCAATTTAACTCGAAAAGTTTCATTTTAAGGAGTACTTAAGAAGCACTAAAAATACGTACGTACGCACTTCCTGTAATCCCCGAAAGGGAAGGCGTGTAGCCACTTCGGGCTGATACTGAGCATTTGGTAATAGAAAAACCCAATACCACTTTACCCGAACCGGGGATCGAACCCGAGACCTCAGCGTTAGCCTCAATCGTAACGCGTACGCATTACAACTGCGCCACCGAGGCAGTCTAAACAATAATACGAGAATCTATGACTGCGGTGTTGCAATTATTTTTCTTTGCACCAAGACCCTTGTCTCGGCGAAGGGTCTTCACACAAAAGAGTCCTTTATACGTCCTTGGCGTCGACGAAAATTGTAAAACAAAGGGACTATCCAGACAACAGCTGTTAGGCACGTAGGGACTCTCCTTACACACCTACACTCTAAAATCAACCTTATTTGAACAGTCACTAAAAACTAATCCGGACAACCCTAAATAGATGTTAAGTTGCAGTGAATTTTGAACTTTAAAACGTAAGGATTAGAGTATGTTTTTACTTGTGGTAGATTTTAATATGTAATAGCAATTTGCATTGGCGTACCCTTCCAGGAACGATGGCGGCGATGGGTGTCTGCATTTTGAATTGATAATAACTGACTGGCGACAGATTTGTACGGTAGCGGTTGGTATGAATTTACAATTTGATTGTTAATTTAAACTCAGAGTTAAGACATTACTACAAGGCTGTAATCAAATTGATTGATTTGTTATTAAAAATACATTGCCGAGGTGTTAAAATATTAATTGAATTATATAAAGATGGCAACGAATGTGATTGCAATGTATTGGTTAAGTAGGGTTGGCAACAGTTTGATTAACATTTTAATCAATATATTTTTTATATTCAATCATTGGGTTGTCCAATTTATTAACTTTAATTTTCCAACGAGGGATATTAGTCATATTTAATGGAATAACACTTGATTCAAATAAATGTTTCATTCAGTTTTATGAATTTCCTTGTATTTGAAATTATTTTGAATTTACCCATATTTACTGTAGTCACGTTTACACATAGGGGGCGAGCCTATCGCCATACCGGGCACAAATTCCAGACTCCGGGCTGATACTGGGGTATTTCGTAATAGAAAACCCCAACACCACCCGACCCGGGGATCGTACCCGAGACCTCAGCGTTGGCCTCAATCGTAACGCGTACACATTACAACTGCGCCACCGAGGCAGACTTTCTTTGTTCTTTATTTTCCTTATATAAGGCCATAAATACATAAATATCATTGGGAAGTGTGAATGTAACTCGACAAAACAGTTATTATATTATTTATTTTATTACATTTGAAACTATAAGAAATTATAATAATAATAATAATACAAATACACCCCACAGTCACACACATAGCTCTGACCCCACACTAGGTAAACCTGTGTCGTGGGTATCACGAACTACGAGGGACTTGCGGTCCCACAACACCCAGACCCGCGACCAATATTTGTGGTTCACACAAACATTTGTCTCGGTGTGGGAATCGAACCCACGGCCTCTCGCTTCGCAGCCGACTACTCGCCCGCTGCGCCACGGAGCTGTTTGGTATAAAAAGAAACTGTGTTGATAGCTCGCAAAAACTCTAAACGATCGGACCGATTTCGATGATTTGTTTTAGTATGTATTTATTGTACCCTGGATGGTTTTAATTCACAATTTGACCCGGTAGGTAGGTGGCGCTGCAATCGATAGATGTTGCGGGTGAAACTGTGCGGGACAGCTAGTCATCGATATATATTCAGCTGATAAACCCAATGATAAAGCATTGGAAATTGTCACTCTGCACAACCATCGCTCACTATAGAATTACCCCGTTATTATGTCTGTCTTGTCATGCATACCTTAAGCTGACACTCGCTTATACCTTGCCAACTTGTATTTGCAGTTATTGAACTAAAATGTTGGTTTGGTGTGAAGAGAATTGTGTTTTTCACAGCGGTAAAGTTAAGTTTGTCAGTATACTAAGGAATAGTGATGTCAAGGTTGACCGGCTAATCTGAAAATATCCGGATAAATTTAAATAGGAAATGTTGAAACCTAAGCTCACGCCTGTATCCCGGAAGGGGTAGGTAGAGGTAAAATTAATAAACTCATGGTCCGCGAACCTTATTTCCATCCCCTGATGTGATAGGTGGTTAGCTTATCGCCGTATGAGACATAAATTTAAATCTCGGGTAAACCGTGTGTGATTTTTGAATCGAAAACTCGAACACAAATTGTGATTGCTCAATCTGAGATCTGGGCCCAGGACCTCCGCTATTTATTACTTGCCACTAGACCAACGAGGCGATTACTAAACGTAAATATGTTGATGTGTTCAATTTTAATGATTTTATCAGAAATCATGCCGTGGCACGGGAAAATTCTTCATTCTTCATTAATACCAATATTAAAACAAACTCGAAACACTATCAGCTTAAAGATTATGATTAATATGAGAGCTATACAAGAATAAATTGAATCGATAATCATCACATCACAGAAGCCGCAGGCGAAACCTATCATTAAAACATGACTATCCTGAACATGCTATTTATTCATTTTCACCCAGCACCATCTCATCCAATTACACCTAGCCCCAGTGCATGAATCGATCTATCTGCCAGAGACGTCCCACACTGGATTTGATTAAACGCAGTCTTAATTGTAAATTGAATGGCTTATAACAGCTGCGATATATCGTGAATCTTGAGTGCAATAACTCAGGTTTTCCAATAAAAACATCTTTTATTTTTTATTTGATGTAATCTTGAGTTATTTCAGAACTTATCAATGTTGATAAAAAAGTGAAAGTTGATACGATTAATCTTGAAACTTGACTGACATTAAGCCGAATTGCTAACTTTGTAATGAGAAAACACTTTTCTTGTCGCCCGATAGCGAGCTGCCCCGAAATAAAAAAGAAACTATGATAAATTCGTACTGAAAAATATTTTCTTTCTGAAATATCGGTAGACTTATCAGCCCTCGATTATTTATACTGTCCCATTATTGGGTACGGGCCTGCTCTACTAATGAAACTTGTTAGATCTTATTCCAATTTCGAAATGCATATAGATCATTCTGAAGTAGGTACGCCGATTTCCTCACGATGTTTTCCTTCACCATTTAAAAATGAATATACATATACAATACCAATATTAGTATTGATACTTTAAAAACCTTCATAACATATATGCTATTTTAACCACCAATAAAATATCCGGACCATCCGACACAACCGTCTTTCTGTCGCCTGAATAGCCCATCACTACTGAGAGGACATTTCAAAGAGCACAGTATGCATAATGATGGATTCGCTCTATGCATAGCTAATGCGTCGCGTTCGTCCTTTTGTTCGGCGAGTGTGTGTGGTTTATTTTTGTTGTCAATGCACCATTGGTATGTTAAACATGATGGTATTTTCCTCAACAAATTATTGAGTCACGGAGTTTAGTGCAATTATTTTAAACATGTGTCAAGAAAGTTAAATTCATAGTTCGTTGATAGAAAACTTCTGAGATTTTTTAAATGAAGGTGTTCTATCTAACCAGACAAAAAGATGAACCAGACAAAGAGAAGTAATGCTTATGCGGTACGACTGCTGTGTTGAAGACACGGGTTCGATCCCCGGGTCGGGTAAACGTGATATTGGATTTATCTATTACAAAATCCTCAGTATCAGCCCGGAGTATGGAAATGTGCCCGGTATGGCGATAGCCGATTTAGTATGCCTGATATATTGTATAAATCTGTTTAGCCATATGGATGGGACAGCCTTCGTGGTGCAGCGGGCGAGTTAGCCGGCTGTGAATCGAGAGGCCTCGGGTTCGATCCCCGTGCTGAGACAAATATTTGTCTGATCCACAATTTTTGTTTCGGGTCTGGGTAGTTTGAGACCGATAGTCTTTCGTAGTTCTTGATACCCACGATATAAGATACTCGTATCTTACTGTGGGGTCAGGGTCATGTGTGACTGTTGGTTGTTATTTATTAATTTGGTTGTTTGGGGTATGTATAGAAGACAAGACACTGAGACGCGCGGCCTTTTCTATAAAATTTCTCGATCACCTACCTCGAAGCAGTTTAAAGCATCATCAATTTTGGCATAACGCAGTTCCTACTGACGTGACATCCAAACTGTTGCACATAAATATCACCAATTTGTCTCCGCAAGGTCGATTTCTGAAAACACATTTATCTCAGAGTGTTTTATCGAAAAAGTGTTACTCAATCGAGGCGTTGGCCTTCACCGCATAGTTTTTCGGTCACCCGTTCATGGAAATTGGCAAATTTTCAAACGTAAAGCACGTTTCATAGTGATATGTTTGGTTGCATCATATATATCATTATTTTTAATATGGCACCTGCTAGGTGCAAAATCAATGCCGACCAATCGTAAAAAATTTATTATAGTCAAAGACTACTAGACGGGCTGTTTAGAAGTAAAATTGTATCGCATAACGCGGGAGTTTGACTGCTCACATACACAGAGCGCGATAGGGGTTCTAGTTGAGAGTAAGTGAGATGGTAATATCGAGTTACGGTCAATTGACCGCAACTTAGTGGTACAATTTCTATGCATCGCGCAACTTGTCTAGTAGTATACATTAAAGTCATTGATTATGGTACTGTTCTATAATTTCCATTCCAACAAAACGTGTTCAAATTTAATAGTTTGATGTATTTAATATTGTATTGTGATGCAGCTTACATACATACGCACACACGCCTGTAATCCTCAAGAGGGTAGGCAGAGGTGTAACCAGTACACCCACGTTTCGCCAAGTTTATTTCCGTCCCATGATGTGATAGGGAGCCTTTAGCCATACCGGACACAATTTCAGACTCCGGTTTGATACTGAGCATATCGAAATAGAAAATTGGATATCAATAACTACGAGGGGCTTGCGGTCCCACAACACCCATATCCGAAACAATTTTTTGTGGATCACACAAACCCTACAAAATTATATGTAACAATGACCATTCACCATGCTAGTGTGTCGTGTCTGTGTGTAATTGGCTCACAATACGGTTTTTTACAATTTCCGTTCGGCATACACTTTCCGGACCACATGCGAATTGTGTGTATTCGATTACGTCTCAAACCAGTTTGATTTCGACATTATTCCATTGCTAAAGTTGATTTTAGTGATGATTATATAGATCTGTTTTGTTGTGCGCGACCGAGACAAGAGACCGCGACCAAAACGACTTGTCCAATTTTTACGCAACTGTAAATGTAAAGCAGCAATAGCTCAGCTGGGAGTGGCATGGACTGTCGAGACGTAGATCGCAGGTTCGAATCCAGCCTCAAGAGAATGCACCTCTGATTTTTCTAATTTAAGTGTGTATTCAATGTTAATCGAAATCCGTAATTTCAAATATCGAAATCCGACGACGTTCTAAACTTCGAGACATCGGAAATCTCGTTATGGAGCTCAAATGGACCTGGGCGGGACATGTGGCTAAGCGAGCTGATGAGAGGTGGAGTAAAGCGCTGACTGAGTGGTGGCCAAGACAAGGCAAGCGCAGCGTTGGCCGTCCAGCGGCAAGATGGGTCGACGACCTTGTTAGGATCGCGGGTCGAACCTGGATGCGACTAGCTCAGGACCGTGAAAAATGGCGTGATATGAGAGAGGCCTATGCCCAGCAGTGGGACCCTACAGGCTGTGGATGATGATGATGATTCAATGTTAATGAGCGGTTGGTTTAAAGGCGAAGGAAACATCGTGAGGAAACCTGCACACCTGAGAAGTTATTCATAATTTATGGTATGTGAAGTCTATCAACCCGCATTAGGCCAACAAGCAAGTGGATCATCTGATGATAAGTAATCACCGCCCATGTACGCCCACAAAACTAGAAAAATTATAGGCGCGTTGCTAACCTTAAAGGCAAAGGATAATTAAGGGATTGGGAAGGGGAGGGGGATTTTGGCCTCCGGATATCCCACTTACCGTACGAAAGCAGCAAGACACTGCTTTACGCCTATTTTCTGTGTGACAGTGGTAACGACCCGACCTATTTGGGCTGTAGATACAACTGTCTACAGCGTGGCTCTGCCACTCAACAAGTTAAAGATAAATGAGGAAATTCAATGGGACCAACTTAGAGTTACACTCTTTCGAATGAGAAAAAAAATCATCCAAATTGGTCCACAATTAGCGGAGTTATTCGTGGTTATACATTATTTTAAATTTATTTTCTTTCTATCTTTTATCCTGGACTGGATTTATGCAGACGGAGTCGCGAGCAAAGCTAGTTAAATGTAAGTAACAGTAAATAAGTTTCAACAAAACTTAGAAACAGACTTCAAAATAAAAACCTTTAAAATACGCGAAACACAATCGCGATGAGTGTGCTGTTGTCTGTTGAGGAGTTTCATTTTATTACTCTATAGTCCGACATCAGATCTTAACTAAATTTATATGGGACCACAATACAGTTAAACTCTATAGAATGAAATTATTTCCAACAAAATCGGTCCACAATAGGGTAGTTTCCTATATTGAATTGTATACATTATTTTATAAGCAACAGAAAATGATACGCAAAAGAAACCCTTTTTTTTTTTTTTTTTTTTTTTTTTATAGTATAGGCTGGCAAACGAGCTAGTGGGTCACCTGATGGTAAGCGATCTCCACCGCCCATGTACGCCCACAATACAAAAGAATTATGGGCGCGTTGCCGACCTTAAAGGAAAGGGATAATAAGGGATTGGGAAGGGGAGGGGCTTTGGGCCTCCAGATATCTCACTCACCGTACGAAACGCAGCAGCAAGCTGCTACTTTACGCCGGTTTTCTGTGAGACAGTGGTAACGACCCGGACGAGCCGGCCCATTCATGCTGTAGACAAAATTGTCTACAGCGTGGCTCTACCACTCGTAAACACAACCTTTTATTAAAACACAATCAAAATTGGTTCAGAAATGTGCCCGCAGTTATGACTTTAAATGTTGGTATGAGGAAAAGTGGGTGCGTAGTAGGGATATCTCACTATCTCGCTTGCACGCGTGCACTATAATGAACATTTTACACAGTGACGTCAAAGGTTGCATCGTCTGTCATTTGACAATTACCCCTTCTACAGGATTTCAATGGCTTCTATCTTATTTATTTTTGGTCCGATTTATAAAATTCTTTCTGCAATAGATTTTAGTAACATAACTTATTGATTTAAATAATAAAAAAAATCTAGTCAACTACCCTATTGACGGAGAAATCGATGTACATATATAAAATACAGCATGTATGGGCCGGCTCGTCCGGGTCATTACCACTGTATCACAGAAAACCGGCGTAAAGTAGCAGCTTTACGCCGCAGCAGCGTTTCGTACGGTGAGAGAGATATCCGGAGGCCCAAACCCCCTCCCATTCCCAATCCCTTAATTATGCCTTTCCTTTAAGGTCGGAAACGCACCCATGATTCTTTTGGTATTGTGGGAGTCATGGGCGGTGGAGATCACTTACCATTAGGTGACCCACTTGCTCGTTTGCCGGCCTATACCATAAAAAAAACTTGGCGAATAGGAAACCACCTGCTTTTTGGAATTCGGTTAAAAATATCGGCCGCCATGGCCGTGGATTTACAAAACAAAAGCCACATTAGCGGCCCAGTTGTAAACAAGTTGTAATCAGGTTCAATGTCACCGCATTTGGCAGCACAACTGACGTTAATGCGGGAATATTTTTGTAACACACATTTTAGTTACACCAGTGGGTTGATTTTAAAACGATTGTTATATATGTCAAATGAGTCAGAAATGTTGGGTGGTTCCCAGATATACATACATACGCACTCACGCCTGTAATCCCCGAAGGGGTAGGCAGATGTGTAACCAGACACCCACATTTCGCCGAGCGCATCTTCGTCTCATCGTCGTAACGCATACGCATTACAACTGCGCCGCCGAGGCAGACAGGTTCCCAGATATAGACTGCGCTCATCACCTAGAGACATAAAATTGCGGGCTGTTCAAGACGGGGATGGTTGGCGCTCACTTGGGGAGGCTTACGTCCAACAGTGGACGACAACAGAGACATAAATATTAAATTTATTTATAATGCCTAGAAATTTCAATGTCCTTCAAACCGGAACACAAGAATGCTGACACACTGCTGCTAGGCGGCAGAAATAGACAAAGCGGTGGTACCAAACCAGACGGTCTCACAATCGAGGGATCTTCCATCTAGTGTATATGTGTGGATTGAAGTGTTCAGAGCTCGGACACGGCACCGAGCTTCTGAAAAACTAAATCGATCGCCGATATCAAATTTAGCAAGTCTGTTTAGCCCTAAGATTTTGGCCAAATTCGTGAAGACCGTTTAATCTATAATCACTACCGCGCGATCTCCATTGCCAATGACGCTTGGACACCAACAATCATATAAGAATTATGGCTGCGTATGCTTAAAGGGAAGGAATGCGGTTTGAGAAAAAGAGAGTTTTGGGCCTCCGGAAATCTCACTAACTTTACCAAAAGCAACAGCAAACTTCATGTCGGTTTTCTTTGAGATGCTGATGATGAGATTTATACTGTAAACAAAAGCGTCTACAGTTACATCTACCAAAAAAAAAAAAAAATACAACCAACCCCACACCAGGTGAACCTGTATCTTGGATATCAGGAACTACGAGGGACTTGCGGTCCCACAACACCCAGACCCGAAACAAATATTTGTGGATTACACAAACATTGATCA
This sequence comes from Mimas tiliae, assembly GCA_905332985.1. Taxonomy (NCBI): domain Eukaryota; kingdom Metazoa; phylum Arthropoda; class Insecta; order Lepidoptera; family Sphingidae; genus Mimas; species Mimas tiliae. The sequence continues at coordinate 1,225,051 of HG995260.1, read as the reverse complement.
AAATCACAGTCGTGACCTCTTATTACATTACACTGTATACTGTCAGGTAATAAAGAACAGTTCAGACTTATAGAAACCCCATAAAAACTGCGTGAGATCAAATAAAGAAGTCATAGAACTCACACAGTCGTAAACGATTATATCAAAACATTGACACAGAATTAAAGCAATAAATATTAATTTGCCAGAAGTATTTGATCATATACTTGTCTAGATGGACAGCGACTGAAACCCAGCAGTATACATAGCTAATGGTACGACCAAATTCAAAAAAGGATCTTTGTTTGATTCTCCGGATAGATGGCATAAATGAATCAATCAAAATGTGTTTGGCTGATCCCGGGATCTATCCAGATAATTAAATTAAGATAGTTCATCGAAATGGCCGTTAAAGGTTCAGCGGGGCTAGAATCTAGCGTAAGAAACACGATACGTTGTAAGTTTAACCTCTTGTTTGTCTAGGGGTGTATTCGAATAAACAAAAAAAAATCGGATTTGAATGCGGTTTTTTATATTTGAAAGTTGGTCCTTAGCTATCTTCTTCTTCGACCTGCCTTTATTCCCCTCAGTGGAGTCGGCACAACATGCTTTTTCACATATTACAGAAAGATTTGACTTCTTGTTACGACCGGCCGCCTGCCCGACGTCCATCCCTCTGGGAAGAAAGCTGGTTCTTAGCTATGTCTGAATATATTTTTTTGGGTCGCTTGAAGTTACATTTTTTTTTCTTAGATGAGAATGGGGGTTTATCGTTTATGATATCCATAATTTATTTAAATTTAACCCATAAGACAACAACACACACACAAGGCAACACGGTATCTACGCGTGTTTACAATCAAAACATCGCTAATATCAAACATCGACACACAAATAATCGATAAAAAATAATTCCACAGACGCAATCATCTTTATTACTGCAACCGGTTTTGGCGATCCTAACGCCATCCCTCTATAGAAACTACGATGAAAGATTTGCGTAGGCTTGATTGATTTAGTGAATTAAAAACGTGTCTGTGCTAATATGCAATATCTATTCACAGTATATTATTATACTAGATTGATTTTTTTGTCTTCACGGATTAAGTGTTTATTTTTATTGCTTGGGGGACAGTCGAGCAAGCAGTCCACTTGGTGGTAAGCGGTCATCTCCGTTAATGGACATCGGTAATGCCAAGGCACAGTCTAGATGCTGTATTTTGTTTGAAAAAACCTTTTGAAAACTCTGCAAACAGGTAATTTCGGTAATAGAGTATTCATTACATCGAAATAACCACTAGAAATAATGTATACTCTCCTGCTGCTAGACACGGACATTTACCAGCACGCTGGTCTAATGCGGATTGGTAGATTTCACATACAAACATTAATAATAATGTACCCTTTTTACATACATACACACTGGCGCTTATATCCCATGGCATGGGGGCAGGCACGTCAACCAACGAAAATGTATGAGAAGATGTATAAATGTGGAAGAGGTGTGTCTTGCTACTGTCACTATCTTGTAGCACTCAATAGTCTCTGCCTACCTATCGGACATATACGTAAATGTGTAATAATGTATATTTTTTATAGAGGTTAAAATTGGACTAGAACTAACCATAAATTGTTGACTAATACTTATAATACCTAAATATAGGTACAGGCACGAATCATGAGCACAAACTTCAGCTGTGCCGCAGTTTATTTATTGGTCTGATTGGCGGAATAAAAGGGCGCGGGGCGCTGACGCTTCATGCGATTGGTTGGTTAGTCGATGCTCTTCGTTTATTGAACTGTTAATTGTCCCCATTACTGCTCATGACTCGTGCCGGTAATTATACTTGGCTATTAATTTCACTAAAAGTTACAGCCCAATTACATTCTAAGCTTGCGACAGGAAGCTGGGTAATAAAATTACCGCAAATGTCAAATATATTAAGCAAAAACCCGCTAATATAATAAACCTACTAAAGATAGGCTGAACCGTTTCTCTTCACGAAAAAAAAATATAGTGGATTCCATTGCCATTTAACGATTATATATTTTGGAATGCCTACCTAAAAGTAAGTTTTTTTTATTGAAAGCGATCTGTTCCTTGTATTTATCAGGTACATCATTCTTTCCGAGTTTCTGATCCGTCACAGAAACGAACTAGTAGTATGCATTAAAGTCTTCGCGGTTTCCAGTCTCTCCCGTGACCACGAAAGTTGAAAAGCTTTCAAAACGACAGGAATAAAATAAAATTAAACCGCGATAAAATCCGTATAAACTAGTTTTTTTATAGCATAGGCCTGCAAACGCGCAAGTGAGTCACCTGATGGTAAGTGATCTCCACCGTCCATGTACGCCCACAATACTAAAAGAATTATGGGTGCGTTGCTGACCTTAGAGGAAAGGGATTGGGAAGGGGAGGGGGTTTGGACCTCCGGATATCTCACTCACCGTACGAAACGCAGCAGCAAGCTGCTACTTTACGCCGGTTTTCTGTGAGACAGTGGTAACGACCCGGACGAGCCGGCCCATTCATGCTGTAGACACAAGTGTCTTCAGCTTGGCTCTAACACTCTATAAATTTCAATGTGTATTATGCGCGTAAACATAAGAAACCAACATATATCCCTTTTGGCTTATTCGATTGCAGGTGGCTTGCACTTAACTTTTGTTCACTAGGTTTTATATCACCCTCTGAACCTAGGTCGTGATGTACCCTCTGTCTGATATACAAATAAATTGCACACAAATATAAATATATGCAGGAATGAGTGGAAACAATACATAGTATAAAACAAAGTTGCTATCAGCGTCTGTCTATTTGTCCGCTTATTTTTCCTAACCTATGTAACGGAAACGCCACCCATTTATGGTAGACGTTCCCAAAACGCGCACCAAACGCTTTACCTCCACCTTCATCATACGGACTGCCAAATTGTGGAACAAGTTGCCGGAGTCTTTGTTCCCCGATGAATATAATCAGGGTGTCTTCAAGTCGCGAGTGAATCGTTTATGCTAGGCAAGCGTGCTTCATCTTAGGCCATCATGGCTTACCATCAGGCGTGATAGTGGCCAAACGCGAGCCTATTACGTATAAAAAAACGGATTTACGTCTTCACTATCATTTAGAGAATTTATTCCGTAAGATTAATATCACGCTATGACACAGGAGCAGGGCAGTAACATGCCTGCGGTGAAATCGCGAAGGACAGCTAGTTGTATATAAATTAATAGCGCTTTTATCAAACGTCAAAATTTCTTGATTTATAGATATCATTAATGTAATAATACATTTAATGTATTGAGATTTTACGAGGTCGTAGGCCCCTCATATGCGATAGTCCGTCTGGGTACCGCTGCTTTGTCTTTTACTATCGCTCAGCAGTTGTACGCTGCAAGCACTGTAGGCCTAGTACGAGTTACAAATACGTTAACAGTTTTCGATTTCGTATAAAATTACTACCGTCGAACTGTCAAACTTGTAATTCATCCGGTAATAAAGGAAAGAATCGCTTGAAAACAAATTTCATATTCGACTAATATGAAATAGAAGTAACCATATTATTAATTTTAATTCTTCATAGTTCCCACTAGTGGCTTCCTACTTGATGTAGGAAGAGAACGAAAACTTTCATCGTTTTAGTAAACTATTAAAACTTGTACTTGGCCTACTGTTGTGTTAATATCATATATCTCTAGATAACGAGACGCAGTGCAGTGCAATGCAGTACTTTGTAATTCAAAGTTCTGGGTGATGATGCTAAAATTTATAGGCATGACGCTAAACATCAGGCGAGCGACCTACTCGTCGCGACATTCAGGCAAACAGATAAATAGCTGACACCTACTCTAGTTGAAGATCGGAAATGTTAGTAACCGTAGATAAAAAAAAAATATGCGCGTAATGTTGCGCCAAATCAGCACTATCCCTTCGTTAATTATGTATAATTTTCTAAACGGTATAAACCAATCAGAATTAATTAAGTTTCAGTTTAAGTACACCCAACAGTCACACACATAATCCTGACCCCACATTAGGTAAACCTGTGTCGTGAGTATCAGGAACGTGGGTACGAGGGACTTGCGGTCGCACAACACCCAGACCTGAAACAAATATTTGTAGATTACTCAAACATTTGTCTCGGTCCGGGATTGGACCCACGGCCTTTCGCTTCGCAGCCGGCTACTCTCCCACTACACCACGGAGGCTGTCACAAGCATTATAAAACTTCAACAGTGCGCTTATCTAATTAATACACACATTAAGATATTTCGACTGCCTCGGTGGCGCAGTTGTAATGCGTACACGTTACGACTGAGGCTGACGCTGAGGTCTCGGGTTCGATCCCCGGGTCGGGTAAAAGTGATATTGGGTTTTTCTATTACGAAATGCTTAGTATCAGCGCGGAGTCTGGAATTTGTACCTGGTATGGCGATAGGCTCATCCCCAATCACATCATGGGACGGAGATACGCTTGGCGAAATGTGGGTGTACTAGTTACACCTCTGCCTACCCCTTCGGGGATTACAGGCGTGAGTGCGTGTGTATGTAAGATATTTCTGTCTCATTTCTCTACTTACAGTTTTAATATACCAAGCGTCATCGGAGTTTTACGAGTGGTAGAGCCACGCTGTAGACTATTTTATCTACAGCATGAATGGGCCGGCTCGTCCGGGTCGTTACCACTGTCTCACAGAAAACCGGCGTAAAGTAGCAGCTTGCTGCTGCGTTTCGTACGGTGAGTTAGATATCCAGAGGCCCAAATCTCCCTCCCCTTCCCAATCCCTTATTATCCCTTTCCTTTAAGGTCGGCAACGCGCCCATGATTCTTTTGTATTGTGGGCGTACATGGGCGGTGGAGATCGCTTACCATCAGGTGACCCACTTGCTCGTTTGAGTTCGGACCCAGTAACGTCTCGTTTGTATTGTACTTTCTCCATAATGTGTGAGATGTGTCAAATATGATAATTGGAGTTAATCGATTGTGACTTGCTTCGATATATCATTAATGATCGAGTTGTTTGTTCGCACGCTATCACTAACTTGGGTGTAACTGGATTTACGACTAATTAGTGAACAACTTACTAAATATGTACTTAGCGCTGAAGTTTAATAAAACTGAAATAAGTATTCTACGAGTATATGAACGCCACCCAATCAATTCAAAAGTTACAACTGCAATGCTTATCAATTCGTATTTCGAATCCAAATTGACTCTAGCTCGCATTGTTTCGAATCCAGCTGCCTTTTAACTCGATTTCTAAGAGTTGTCACAACTCTAGTTATCAATCACACAGTTGTCATAGATAAGTGTGAATAAATTGGAGCGCCTCGCATTCCTCATGCCACTTCACGGAATACGATATGGTGTTAGTTGATTCAAATAGAGATGGCACTGGTGTTATTGATTCTTAAGGCGAAATGGTAACGAAGTTGCCATTGTAATGCTTGCATACTCGGCGTGCGCGTTCCCAATAATTACTTTGCTTTATTATTAAAAAAAAATCTTACGCTTTTACAAAAAAAAACCATAGAAGTATTTGAATGTTTGTTGGGAGTACTTTTTTTTATAAAAATATTTTCGATAGAAACTGAATGAAATTAATTCAATCCTTCGACGGGATCGTAAAAATGGGTGTTTTTTAGGAAAGTTTACGATTTTTTTCGATCGAGTCAAATATCATTAATCGTGTATCGGCGAACATATCCCACTAAAAAATGTTGTAAACAATTATTATAAATAAAAAATAATGTTAATGAACCCTATTCAAAAGTCTCGTTTTTTTTTAATATTTGTGAGGACGAATCGTCAAATTTGAGGCATATTTCGCCTTAATGGGGTGTATTTATAGGCCGGCAAACGAGCATTTGGGTCACCTGATGGTAATTGATCTGCATGAACTTAAACTATGCAACGGATTTAAATGCTGGTTTCACTAAAATTTATTCTGGAAGGTTTATATACAACGTGTTACAGAAAGGTGTGGTCATATTTTAGGGTTATTACATACAGTGAGTATTTATTTCTCGGATCTTTTCATAACCAAGACATCCAAAAATTTCACTTTAATTTTAATCACTCGTTTATTAAGATCGATAAGATTGATGACATCACTATTAATTATTATGTACAACACTTACTTTTTATTAAACTTGAATAAGATGTACGTAATTCTACGGGCATACGTACGTAACTTGTAGGTAATTTAAACACAAATTAACACCGGAAAGAGATTGTGTGCTGAAGACAATATAGGCACAATCGTCTTGAAACATTTTAAAGACTTCATTCTCGGGTCTTCCATCTATGAATTTGGCTTAATACAGTCGACGATCCGCTTTAAAGCTGTTATCAGTTGCACCAACACATAATACCAATACATAATACTTGTTTTTAGTCAAATACAACATATTTTTTGAACTCGTATTCATACTTCATAAAATCAGAAATTGCCGAACTGACTGCGTCAAATAAATATTGACATTTGACAACTGTTTAATGTTTTTTTAATTATAAGATAATTAAATGAAAGGAGGTCTATAGTATCATTGTTTATCATTTAGTGTTGTCCAAAGTTGAAAATCGATATGTTACTCATTCGATAAAAAAGAAAATTCTTTAATTATTGTCCTAGCAATACAATCAGATTTGGTACTATGGGAGATAAAATACTTATACCCTTTACTATACATTGCTTAAATTTGCCCGCCCCTTTCTATAACACGTTGTATATATCATCACACTATGACCCATGGGAGCAGGGCAGTAACATGCTGGCGGTGAAATTGCGAGGGACAGCTTAACTAGCTGTTATATTATAGATCATTACTTTGAGCCAATATTTTTTTGTTTTTATTTTTATAGCATATGTTGGCAAACGAGCATGTAGGTCACCTGATGGTACATTTTACTATGTTTATGGTGGAATATTAATATATCCATAATTTTCTTAAATTGTATTTGATATATCAATATTTTTTGAGTAAAAAACACCTGCCATTTTAAAATAGATGTCCATTTTCAGAGATGATATTTGATATGTTTTGGACAAAAAAACCGTAATAAAACTTATAAAAATAAATATGTAAAACGTTATATTTTAAATTGACATACATTATATATATTATTAAAAAGCAGCGATAGCTTAGCGGGGAGTGGTGCGGAAGAAACAGAAGAAAAGTGGTTGTTCAAGAAAGACCTCAGGATTGGTCCTGACATGTCAGGATATTTGAATAATGAACCATTGTAATAAATATATATATATATGATAGAACTTTTCTTTTCTTTAAAAAAAAAATTGTTTTGACTAAGTAATACATGTAATAGAAAAGCGCTTGCGTTGCGGCAAATGTCAGAACGTTTTTTTATAGAAACAGATTGAAAATTTTGATCTGGTAATTTCATCTTCATCTGGATAAAATAAAATAATTTATTTATGGTTTGGTTGTAGTTTAGTTGGTGTCAACTTAATTAAGATTAATAAGTAATACTTACACATAAGTATGTGCACTCGTCATTCTTAACCATTCAACGATAAATCCCGAGATAGAAAAAAAAACTTTATTTCTAAATAGGTAAACAGATTTTCTTCAACCGGCTAAGAACGTGTCGATTAAACCAGCTTGAAAGAAAATCAAATAAGTCACTACGATTAGGAGCTACGATGCCACACACAGATAGACAGACATAGATCTAAATTTTTTAATACCCCGCTTTTCGTCGCGGTTACAAATATCATATCTGGCAACACTCATAAATACTAATTGACAAAACACCAACCATAGACTCTCACGATCATCGCATAAACTCGATTACAACATATAAACACGGACACCAGACACCACTAGCGTTTCCTTCCATAAATTAAATAACTATAAATAATACGCGACGCGCATCGGATTATAACGGGCACACATCCTTCTTTATAAGATGAATGGCATAAGTAGGGTAAGCCGTTGGTACCAATACTCTAAGCCATGTTTATACAACGGTGATCTCAGCTTAAAAGACTCAGTTTATGAGAAAACTAATAAGCGCCAAGTTACAATTTTGTGCGTGCTTCAGCGACTTAGCTAAATGCTCCACTTACAAGGATCTTATTAGATTTGACTAGATTCAGGGTACCAGGCTCATTAACAAATAGTTTTGTTCCCAAAGAAAGTAAAAAAACATTTCTCTTTCAATATTAGGTCATTAATAAAAAATAATGTACCGAGTCTTGGCATATGGGAGCCTTATCAAGGTAGGGGGGTCCTTGGGTCAATTGGGGTGCCCATAGAGCAAACACGGAACTCAAGACATATATTTGGACGTATGCTGTTCGAAAAACGGATATACGAATGCCTACTCGAGTATTGAATCATCTAAAAGCTATCAATATCATCAGCCCATAAATCACTTTTTAAAATCTGTCCCACATACACAAACCAGTACAGCTAAAATGTCACACGCATTCGAAGAACTGACATGGTACAACGTCACGAACCCACCGTCGTGATGGTAGAAAAAATGGTAATTAACTGTGATCATAACTCGTGACTGATCCGGCAATGGTGACAGGGCTTTTTTGTATATAAGTACTGTTTCATCAGAAACGCGAGTATCATATGTGATGGAATCTAAAGATTACTTTGTTGGTGATTGAGACCGATTTATCCTTTTGCTGATGATCATAGTTTGTAGATCGTATTGAATTTGAAGATCTCCCTCATTAGTTACGTAGGGCGCTGTCGGTAAGAGCGAATATGGTGGCTCGCAGGTATGCACGTTGCTCACTAAATGTTAAAATCACTCTCTTTCGAGCCTACTGTACAACATTCTACACCTGTAGCCAGTGGGCTAAATACACGCAAAGATCGTACAGCGCCCTCAGAGTTCAATACAACAATGCGTTCAGGGTGCTGGTGGGGCTGCCTCGTTTCTGTAGCGCATCGGGAATGTTCGCGGATGCCCGTGTACAGTGTTTTTATACCATTATGCGCAAGAGATGTGCATCTTTGGTGAGCAGGGTGCGGGCCAGCCCCAACAGCATCCTGAAAATGATTGCAGACAGGCTGGACTGTATCTACGTGAATCGCTGCTGCTTTATTTCCCATGGAATGGAGCAGCAGTGAATTACGTGATAAATAAAGTGTCTTATATCATTTGTATTTTCTAAATGTTAAAACATCTAACAAATTGAGTCTGTAGTTACTTGAATAAAGATAATTATTATTATTAGTTGCATCCGTCATTTGTATTAATGTGAGAAGAGAATTTTTCCATAAGAGTTTCGAAGGTATGTGAAGTCTGCCAACCAACATTAAGCCAGCGTGGTGGACTAAGGCCTGACCCTTCATATTCATTAGACGACGCCCGCGTTCAGGAATGGGAAAGTATAGATAGTACAGGGCTGATATTGAATTTGGAAGACATGAGCCAAAAGCTTACTACGGTTGGCTTTTAAAATCGAGTCAAATGAAAGCATCAAGTATAAAAGCGGCCACTAAGCCGAGATAATACCAAGTAGGAAGAAAGAATAGATAGAAATACTATAATTTATAATACTTTGGGTGTAAAAACGCCAACTTGGTTGTAATAGGTAGAAAATTAATCATAATTAGCAATAGACTTCGTTCCGAGCATATCTCATTAAAGAAATTTCGACACCTCATTGGAAAAAAGTACCCCCAACTTTGCAAAATGCGATGTACGATAGAGGATATCCAAATCTTGGTGGAATGTGTCAAGAAAAGGCCTGTGAGAGAGGCTCTGACAAATGCTTTCAAAATTAACTTTTTAGATGTTGGGATTTAGTATTTGGCTCTCTAAGGCTGGCATGGTGAAAATGTCACCAAAAGGCCCCAAAATAAATATGATAAAAAACCTGATTGTAATGTTATCACATTACAATTTAATTTACAATATGTGACTATAGTCCAATTCCGTAACCCGCCACCGTCTAGTGAATGTCGGTACCGTTTTTTTCGTCTGCATCAATCACTTCTCAGATGTCGTGACTGCAGCACATAATTCCGTCAAATTGTCGTAACAATAACTCAGTTGCTCGCCTCACACACTTCATATTAATGAAATTCTAATTTATTTCGTAGTAGCCGACGCGGACTAAGACGATGAGAGCAGCGGATTTGTACACGTTAATCTCAACAATGGCTGAACACATTTGGATGCGTTTTTCAGTGATGTATTGAGATAAGATCAAGCAAACGTTTAGGGTGTTATTTAAAACGTAAGAAAACAAAATTGTGTCACTTTGAAAGTACGTCTTCCATAGCATACGTAGCAACTGCTAAGAAGACGAAGACGAAGCCAACCGACATTTTAGCAAAAGCTACTTATCTAATAGCGAGTTTACACGATTTGATTTTATCTTCTGCTAAATCGATTTGCAAGAGAGCTCGAGGACGGTCTTCAACCAGGGCTTGTCTTCATCCATCAGCTCGGTGGCCAGAAGCGCTATGGACAGAAACCGATAGAGGCAGATGGTTCGATCCAAGTGTGGACCATCCAATGATGATCACGATCCTCAGACATGAGGGACCGACCAGAGGGAGGAAGACAGAAATCGATTGGAACCGTCTTATCAGACTTTCAATCGAACTGATCAACAAAAACCATACAACCACACAACATTCAGCTTGTGTTAAGTCAATTGATCAACTAAGATCGAACAATAAATATCATTCGCTTCAACTCATTCCATACGCCATACATTAGATTTTCGTGTAACGAGGCCTGTGGGCCGCTCGTGTCCCATTCGCCACGCGGATTGACCCACTGTGGCGCGTGCGTTTTTTTACACCCATTGTCGCTGTAAATGGTAGTACACAGTTAGATACTCGCTAAGATTATTGGATTTATTTATATCTTTGACCAGTTGCTCAACTTGTTTGGCAATATGTAAAAGTACGTGATGGATTCCGTATAAAATACGCAGACGGATTTCAGTTTGTCTTTCTATATCCCATTATAGGTATTATATTCATACATACATACATACGCGTTCAAGCCTGTAATCCCCGAAGGGCGGAGGGTAGGCAGAGGTGTAACCAGAACACCCACATTTCGCCGAGTGTATATCCGCCCCATGATATGATAGGGGGTGAGCCTACCGCCATACCGAGCACAATTCTAGACTCTGGGCTGATACTGAGTAGTTCGTAATAGAAAAACCCAATATCACTTTTACCCGACCCGGGGATCGACTCCGAGACCTCAGCATCAACCTCAGTCGTAACGTGTACGCATTACAACTGCCACCTGCAGTCTAATAACTATCTATTAGACACTTAAGAGATACACCCTACTGGCGCCTATTTTAATGTCACTAAGGTACTATAAAACTAGATTTTTCTAGATTTTTAATTACATAAACGCACGCGCGCGTTTTTGCCCTCCGGCCCGGGCCCACTGACTCACATACCGGGTTTTTGCCCGGCGCACCGTCACCACTGTAATTGGTGTACGTCGGGAACTTTGTGGACCGCATCCCGGAAACGTAGGGTCTGTAATGTACGCTATTTTCGTCCCGGAGAGGGTATACTGAATGTATTGCCTCTGGAGTGGTAGGGCCACGCTGTAGGCACTTTTGTCTACAGCATGATGGGCCGGCTCGTCCGGGTTGTTACCACTGTCTCACAGAAAACCGGCGTAAAGTAACAGCTTGCTGCTGCGTTTCGTACGGTGAGTGAGATATCCGGAGGCCCAAATCCCCCTCCCCTTCTCAATTCCTTAATTATCCCTATCCTTTAAGGTCGGCAACGCGCCCATGATTATTTTGGTATTGTGGGCATACATGGGCGGTGGAGATCACTTACCATCAGATGATCCACTTGCTCGTTTCTGACATATGCCATAAAAAAGTATGCCCTCCGTGACACAGCGGGCGAGTTGAAATGAAAAGTTGAAGTGAAATGAAAGGCCGGTATCGATTCCCGCACTGAGACAAATGTTTGTGTGATCCACAAATATCGGTTTTGGGTCTGCATGTTGTGGGACCACAAGTCCCTCGTTGTTCCCGATACCCACGATACAGGTTAACTTAGTATGGGGTCAGGACTATGTGTGTGACTGTTAGATGTATTTATTTGTGGGATTTATGAGCCTTATTTTATCTTGAAAGGTTTATTGAGACTCGAGTGTATGGCTTATATAATGTTACATGTACATGTTGTGAATTAGGAAGTTCAGGGTTCCAGGTTCGCGCAGTTTTTCGATAAAATTTTCTTGGGCTTGGATACTTAGACGTTGTTTTTATACAAAAGTACAAAATGTAACCCACGTGCAAATATAGAATCATATTAAAAATCGGTCAAGTACGACTCAGACGCGCGCACCGAGAATTCCATACCACCACACAATGGCACAAATTGTTTTGTTTCCAAACTACGGAAAAACGTGTGTCTTGTACATTTCTTAAAATTGTGTTAATAACACATCTGCTGTGACAATTTCGCTTACATATATTATTTTCTAATTTAATGATGTCTCCATCAATGCTCCGCCAATATAGTGTCTAAATGGCAACAACTAAAAATAAAGATCAAAATGTATATATACATCTTTGAAAAAAGATTAAGATTCTTTAATAAGATTCTTTGCATCCTTTAGGCGAGGAACCCTAAAAACCAATACAGAACCATTTCCGATAACGTTACACATCCAATCATCTCACATGTCGACTATAGGCATATTTTAGCAGTGGAAAGTTGTATGCAAATTCGTATTTTATCGTCACATCACTTTCTCTTCATTAACTGGACGTAAGTGCGGTTTTGATACATCACGATTCACTTTGAATACTTCCGTAATTTGACAGTTGGAAGAGTTCAGTATGATCAGTAACATTTAAGAGATGTATGTCCTGCAGTGGGTTGACACAAGTTAATGGAGCTCATTTTGTCGGATGTTGGAAGAGCTAGCATATCATATTTTATTGGTAGAGCCACGCTGTAGACAGTTTTGTCTACAGTATGAATTGGCTGACTCGTCCGGGTCGTTACTACTGTCTCACAGGAAACCGGCGTAAAACCGTAAAAACAAATATGTTCAGTAGATTTTGAGAATACGCATGCTTATTTGTGTTTTCGAGTGGTAATTTTTTTCTTTCTTTTACAGATGTCAGCGGAATTTAAGTAGAAGATTTATTAATAGGTAAGCAATTGTTATGAAACTACAAATATTTTAAAAATTATACTTGGCGTTAAGATTATATTGCGAATACAGCAGTCGGAGAGATCGAAGTAAAAAAATAGCTAAAAGGTGCTGGCGTAATGCTAGTGATTGTTTGAATGTTTTTATAAGCAGTAGGTGGGGGGGTGGATACCTAGATACCCACCCATTGTAGACGGTATATGTCCCACCACGACCGCGCCAAAAGGATCCAAATCAGCATATGTCATACACTAAGTGCTTGGCGCTGGTTTTCATCTGTTTAAAGAAAGCGTTGATATTGTTTTTCGCCTAGTCAGCACACAGAACTTACTTTTGAAACATTGAACCTTAGTAATTGCCAAAACAAATCGATTTCAAGAAACAGCAAACACTCATTGTATTATTGACACCATTCGAGTGTCCTCATAGACAATCGATACACCTCGTAAACTAGCATCGTTATAAAATCGATGAAATTCCTTCACAATCGGCTACATGTCACGTACTTTACGCATAACATCCTAGATTACGGTATGTTGGTGCAAGACATAAGCTACTGCAGTTTTATAAATCACCAAGTTTCGTTAAAGATTGAGGAATGTGTTTAATTCGACGGTATCGTTTCAGCATGAATGGCCCTGCTCGATCGAGGTAATACCATTGTCAGAAAACTGACGTGAAGTGTCAGCTTGCTGTTGCGTTTCGTACGGCGAGATTTCCAAAGGCCCAAATCCTTCTTTTCCAACCCCTATTCCTTACCTTTAAGGTCGGCAACGCATCCATGACTGTTCATGTGTTGTGTAAGTTCACGCTGAATCTTCATTATGCATTGCTGATATCCTTGAATTAGACAATGACGTATCTTTCGCAAATGTTTACGCACTGCATCCAATCCAAATCCGTGATTTGGACTCAAGAATTCTCGACTTTTCCCCGGACTTCGGATCTAATGCGCAAACCGTCATATCAATAGTAACTTCTACGGCTACTTTGGATTGACATTTCTTGGATTCAGATCAGATAAATGCAAACACTCAGGATATAAATCTATCCCACTTTATCTACCGTCGCCAGGATTTCCTTTGTATACTTTCCTATCAAGGGATTTCTATCCAGTGCCAAAGTTCGCTCTACTGTCCAATTTCCTCCAAAGGCCTCAGTATTTAGAATCCTCAGAAAATAAGCCATTAATACTGAATGATTTCTACTTCAAACTATACCCGAAAACATACTGGTGCAATACAAATTTTAACTTAATCCAACTTGGTAATAAGATAAACTGCTCAAAATATCTCGATTCTTCTGTAAGACTGCTAAGCAAATTCTCAGTTGTCTATTATGAAGAGATAAATAGGGGTCGCCAGATATTCTTGGGCAACGATTGAAAGCGCACCAGTCTATAAATACGGCGTCCGACCGTGACTTGGCACGTGGAGGCATACTGTAGCGGGTGCGCGGCGACCCACATACTCCCTAACGGTGCGTGCGTGGCCGCTTCTTCGGCCTCGTGCAGGGTTGCCACTAGGGAGATATGGCGAATTAATGCTGGCAAGAATCCCTTCGCCATCATGAAGGGATGCAGGGCTGTTACAGGAAGAACAGACAGATATGAAAGATTTGCTAGTGCGGATGAATATTGAAGGGAAATAGGCCATATGTAACATGCCAAATACACCCTAACGGTCTGTGCCGTGGCCGCTGCGTCACCCTTGTGCAGGGTTGCCACTAGGGAGATATGGTGGAATAAAAATTGTTGAAGTGTCCCTTCACCAGCATGAAGCGTTGTAGGGCTACATGAAGAATAGGAGATGCAGTGGCCACTGTGTGTCGACCTTGTGCAGGGTTACCACAAAAGCGAAATAAAGGAATTAAAGAATAAAATTGAGGTCAAAGAGCTGTGAGGAAGCAAGGCTGCTCCAAAAAAGATTTGGGGAGGGGCTATTATCTGATGATGAGTAAAATAACAATTGGCATTTTCTATTATATTGTTGTGTTAGATTCGATAGTATAGCAAGCAACAGTCTTTGTTATGGGTACGAAAATATCCACATATCCTCTAACGGTGCGTGCGCACGCGCAAATCCGCTGCG
Organism: Mimas tiliae; assembly: GCA_905332985.1. NCBI lineage: Eukaryota > Metazoa > Arthropoda > Insecta > Lepidoptera > Sphingidae > Mimas > Mimas tiliae. The sequence continues at coordinate 1,209,831 of HG995260.1, read as the reverse complement.
TCGACCACGTGCAGGGTTGCCACAATGTGTAGAACATGATTGATGCTCAGGACAGAGCCATGTAATAAGAATGAGAGAGCAATATGTAGAAAATAACCAGACTGAATAAAGGGGTTGAAGTATTGAGGTATGAATTAAAGTCGAAACTATAGATATGCGTCCATATTAGGTACATGATGCTCAAATGTCAGTCGTCTAATTTGACAAGAGTAATAAGTATAATAATCAGTTATTTAATATTCACACCAAAAGTGACTGCTCGACGCCTGATAATAAGTGGTTAGTCTAAAAAGAATGTCCACCATAGAGACACATCGGGTCTTTCGACGGTCGCCAGAAGTATGCTTTAAGTTATTGTATATTTATTGGAGGGGAAGGCGAACCTTCATAGATCAAGTTGGAGATATTCTCGAGAAAGGCCAGGTCAGGAGTACCCTAAACCGACGTGCATGTATGAAAAATTTAATGGGAGTGAATGAGGCCAAAGAGGTATGCAAGGGTCATAGTGGAAATCCGTTGTATCTGCCTACCCTTATGGGAAACAGACGTGAGTCTATGTGTGTATGTATGTATGTATGTACATACATATATGTATTGGCTGACCCTGGAACGCGACACCATGTTTCGTTTTTTATTTGGCCCAAAATCTCACTTCCTAAAAAAAAAATGAGCTGTAGAGCCACGCTGTAGACTATTTTGTCTACATCATGAATAGGCCGGCTCGCCCGGGTCGTTACCACTGTCTCACAGAAAACCGGCGTAAAGTAGCTGCTTATTGATTTGTTTCGTACGGTGAATGAGATATCCGGAGGCCCAAATCCCTCTTCACAATCCCTTAATTATCCCTTTCCTTTAAGGTCGGCAACGCGCCCATGATTATTTTGGTATTGTGGGCGTACATGGGCGATGGAGATCACTTACCATCAGGTGACCCACTTGATCGTTAAATCGTAAAAAAACCATAGGACTTGTTATTTTAACCCAGGACCTAACTAATTTCTCAGCCTGAGTCCGCTGTCGCTAGACCAATGACGCTATATTGTGCCACATGGCAACCCTAATGTATTCCATAAACCCTGTGACGAATCGTGATGAGTGTGATGACGCCCTGCACAATGATGATGATTATTTTACACAAAAAATATGTAGGAAACAGCTGCGATTTAGTACCGATATCATAGGTTAAATATTGTAGGTTGAATTGCAGTTAAACCAAATGGAGAAAATTATAGTGAGAAATGTATCGGTAGTCTTGTGAATGTTAATTGCGATTGTGACCCGTAAAGTATTGAGTTTGATTTTTTGATTTGCTTGCGATTATATTTAAACCTAATTTTTTGACAGGATATTATCTTATTCGCAACAGGGTCGGCGCACCATGCTTTGTAACACATGTAACAGAAAGATTTGACTTTTTACGACCGGCCGCCTGCTTGACGTTGACCCTCTAGGAAGACCACCCAGACCCGAAACAAATATTTGTGGATCACACAAACATTTTGTCTCGCTGTGAAAATTGAACCCGGCTCTAGATTCACAGCTTACTACTCTCCCACTGCATCGCAGCAGACAGCCTCCGTTGCTCTCTTATTATTTTCTAGTTTTTATATATATATATATATATATATATATATATATATATATATATATATATATATATATATATAAACTAGAAAATATATATATATATATATATATAGTTTATGTATATAAAACTGTTATAATACTACATAATATGCAATACCTCGGCTGTTATCATAAATACATACGCACTCACGCCTGTAATCCCCAAAGGGGTAGGCAGAGGCGTAACCAGTATACCCATATTTTACCGCGCGTATCTCCGTCCCATGATGTGATAGGGGTCGAGCCCATCGACATACCGGGCACAAATTCCAGACTCCGGGCTGATACTGAGCATTTCGTAATAGAAAAACTCTAATATCACTTTTACCCGATCCGGGATCGAACCGAAGACCTCAGCGTCAGCCGCAGTCGGAACGCGTACGCATTACAACTGCGCCACCGAGGCAGTATCAGTCTGTTATCATATCCTCTTGAAAACAATATATAAATAAACAGTGCACGAGTGCATAATTATGCACATATGGCAGTGTCGAATCAATATGTAGGTAATGATGTTCGCATTCATCAACGGTATCGATACTAAAATAGAACAGACTGCAGATCGTTTATATTGTATTGAACTTGTGGCAAGTCTTTTTTTATGGCATAGGCCGGCAAACAAGTGGGTCACATGATGTTAAGTGATCTCCACCGCACATGTACGCCTACAATTTGTTTTTATACGTAATGGGCTCGCGTTTGGCCACTATCACGCCTGATGGTAAGCGATGATGTGGCCTAAGATGAAGCACGCTTGCCTAGCATAAAACGATTCACTCGCGACTTGAACACACCCAGATTACATTTATCGGGGAACAAAGACTCCGGCAACTTGTTCCACAACTTGGCAGTCCGTATGATGAAGGTGGAGGTAAAGCGTTTGGTGCGCGTTTTGGGAACGTCTACCATAAATGGGTGGCGTTTTGCCGTATCTCTGGTCGTCCGATGATGGAATGGGGAGGAAAATAGCAAAACAATCATGGGCACGTTGCCGACCTTAAAGGAACGGGATAATTATGGGATTGGGAAGGGGAGGGGGATTTGTGCATCCGGATACGGACTCGCCGTACTAAACGTAGCAGAAAGCCACAACATTACGCTGGTTTTCTGTGAGACAGTAGTAACGAAGCGGACGAGCCGGCCTTATCACTGGCTCTATCACTCGGAAAAGTCAGTTATTTGCAAAAGGATGCTTTAAAACTATACAGGATATATCGCTGGTAGGAGGGGGGTATCTGTGCCTCAACCATGAGTTTGACGCACGCACTCACGCCTTTACTTGTCGAAGGCAGAGGTGTAACCATTACACCCACATTTCGCCGAGCTTCCCATGATGTGATAGAGGGCGAGCCCATCGCCATATCAGGCACAAATTTAGACTCCAGGTTGACACCAAGCATTTTATGATATAAAAGCCCAATATCACTTTATCGAACCCGAGATCTCAGCACAGCAGTTCCTCTAGAGTTGAATACATACATACGCACTCACGCCTGTAATCCCCGAAGGGGTAGGCAGAGGCGTAACCAGTACACCCACATTTCGCCGAGCGTATCTCCGTCTCACGATGTGATAGGGGGCAAGCCTATCGCCATACCGGGCACAAATTCCATACTCCGGGTTGATACTAAGCATTTCATAACAGAAAAACCCAATACCACTTTACCCGACCCGGGGATCGAACCCGAGACCTCAGCGTTAGCCCAACTGTGCCACCGAGGTAGTCGTTGAATAATTGCATATATAAATAGTCTAATAGTCTACTTGGCTGCTATGTCTACGATTATGGTCAGCGTCTATTCATTAAATACCATAGAGCACGCGCGAGATTCCCGGTAGTTAGTGTGTGCTTTGAACATGCCGACACACGGTTAATTAGCCGGGTGACGCATGCGTAATGACGAGCAAGTATCACGACGAACTGCGTTACCTGTAACGGTTGATAGTGGTGTCTGGTCGAGTCCAACTTAGCCTATTCATTAAGGCTTTTTAGCAGCATTTTAATTCCCGATATAAGGTGTATTAGGAGAATATTAACCTCCAACAAAGTAGAAGGGTGATATAAGTTAGACCCTTTTGTCTGTCCCAATTTGAATAGGTTTTTTATTTGAAATCTGGAGGCCAATTCTCGTAATCTAAATGTTCAAAATATCATTCCCGATCTAGTCTCAGCGTCAAGATAGTTGCAAATGGTATTCTCTTAAACCAAAAAATAATCAACGTCAAATGTGAACATAGATCGTAATGAGATCGAAGGTAGAATAAAAGTTGATTGAAGCCAAAACTGTATTCTGCTAACATTTTTAAATGACACATGTCCTTATATAAATGTCAAAATTGTGACTGAATTGAGATTGCAATGAGATCGAGATGAGATTGTATGAACACCGGAGTGAACTTAAAGAGGAGCAGAATACCATTTTTTAGTAAAATCAAAATCTAATCTCAGTTCGATTAAAATTCATTCGGAGTGTCAGTTAAAGACGGGAATCGGCCTTCGGGTTTATTCGATATGATTCTTAGCTATGTTTAAAGAAAATCGATTCAGTAATATTAGAGCCAAGATGTTTTACTAATTGACATCGACGGTTTCATAGTTGTTTTATTATTAGGTTGAACGATGAGGTCGCTCGCCTGATGGTAAGCGCCTGTCCATAAACAAAGGCAACGCCACACAGAACTTTGAATTAAAAAGCACTGCATAATACGACTGCGCTCGTCACCCCGAAACATAAGCTGTTAAGACTCATAATGAACAGTAATTTCACTGGTTTCAATGTCCTTCCACTGGAACACAGTTCTTACACACTGCTTCTTGGCGACGGAAATAACCTACCACCTTGTAACTTGTAATATGGATCTTGTATTATGTGTGGAGTGTAAGACACTAACACCTTAGGCCCAGAGTCAACTTCATCTGCACATTGGTATACTCTGGTTAACGGACGAGGCAATTGCGAAACTTAGTTCCCGTCCCGTCCCCTGATGCTGTCACTAGTGACTACACCAATGATTATGACGATATACTATTTTGTTTTTTAGGCACAGGCCGGCAAACGAGCATGTGAGTCAGCCGATGGTAAGTGATCTCCACCGCCCATGTACGCCCACAATAACAAAAGAATTATGGGCTCGTTGCCGACCCTAAAGGAAAGAGATAACTAAGGGATTGGGAAGGGGAGGAGGTTTGGACCTCCGGATATCTCATTCACCGTACAAAACGCAGCAGCAAGCTGCTACTTTACGCCGATTTTCTGTGAGTGAGTGTTAGAGACGACTATCATTCATAATCGTTTCACATCACTAGCGGGTCAGTAAATGCTATATTTATCGAGGTTACTCGGTATAGTTTGAGTTACGAGTAGCTATGGTGTTCGCTGACCTAGCTCGGTAGCCGCTATGTATTCCGTTACATTGCTGTTACATACTTTATCGCTAAGTCAGTTTATTGCTAATTGGTACATTGAATTGATTGTAGTTGAGGTTACCTCTGCTATCCCTTTGGGGATTACAGGCGTGAGTGAGTGCGTATTTTATCTTAGGCCCAAAGTCAACTTCATCTGCATGTGGTCCACACAGCTAATTAACGAACGAGGCAATAGTGATACTAGGTCCCGGGTTGTGGGGGTCAGACGGCGGGTCGCCCCATATAATAAAAAATATAATATAATACAAAATATGAACCCTGGTATTAAGCCGGGATAACGCGAGGAAGAAAGAAAAAGTTTAACTGCGATAAGGTCCCATGTAAATTTGGTTAAGATCTAATTTCGGAGTAGTAAATTTTTAACGGATAACAAAAAATTCGTCGCGATTTTATTATTGTATTGGAATTTAAAACATCTTCAATGTATGTAAAGAGAAATCTAGATCGGTGTTTCGTCTCGGTTTGTGACAAATTGCTTCGTGTATTTAGCGTTACCTTATTTATTACCGGTTAAAAGGCGTGTTACGTGCGCCCCGAGTTATAAGCGGAAGCGATTATTGCAAAACTCTTAGTTAGTAGTAAAAATTGACACTATGTTCAAACCAGTGAAATTACTGTCCATTATGTCGACTAACTTATGTCGCGGGCGAGCCTATCGCCATACCGGGCACAAATTCCAGACTCCGTGCTGATACTGAGCATTTCATAATAGAAAAACCCAATACCACTATACCCGACCCGGGGATTGAACCCGAGACCTCAGCGTTGACCTCAATCGTAACGCGTACGCATTACAACTGCGCTACCGAGGCACTTAATGAAGTAATAATAATAATATTGAGTACCAGTAACATGAGCAGAAATATTTGATACAATTAAAATGCTGCTATTTCTTACCCGCTATATCCTGAATTAATCGTTCGTTTCTTTATCCGCCTACTCCTCCGCTATTCGCTAGCATGCCCACCACGAGCTATGGAACGCGTGACTGTCGTGCGCTACGACCTTGCACGACCGACACACAGTCAAAATGTTACATATAAACAACGTATAAAGCCGGTTGAACTGCCCGTCATGATGAAGTTACGGAGTGTTTCACAGAATGCGAATTGAAATTGTGTGCTAATTTAAAAAAAAAACTTAAAATATGCCTGGACTGCCTCGGTGGCGCAGTTGTAATGCGTATGCGTTACGATTGAGGTCAACGGTGAGGTCTCGGGTTTGATCCCCGGGTCGGGTAAAGTAGTATTGGGTTTTTCTATTACGAAATGCTCAGTATCAGCCCGGAGTCTGGAATTTGTGCCTGGTATGGCGATATGCTCGCCCCCTATCACATAAGGGACGGAAATACGCTCGGCGTGTACTGGTTACATCTCTGCCTACCCCTTCGGGGATTACAAGCGTGAGTGCGTATGAGTACGTAATAAAATATGCCGGAAATACGAGGTAAATTATCTAAAATATTAACGACAATTTGCATTGATGCATGTAACTTGCTACATAACAATGATATCCTTTTTTGTTTAGGCCGGCAAAGGAGCAAGTGGGTCACCTGTTGGATGATCTCCATCGCCCATGAACGCTACTATACCAGAAGAGTGGTAGATTTTGGTGGTAGGTTTTCTGAGTGGTAGAACCACGCTGTAGACACTTTTGTTTACAGCATGAATGGGCCGGCTCGTCCGGGTCGTTACCATTGTCTCACAGAAAACCGGCGTAAAGTAGCAGCTTGCTGCTGCGTTTCGTACGGTGAGTGAGATATCTGGAGGTCCAAATTCCCCTCCCCTTCCCAATCCCTTATTATCCCTTTCCTTTAAGGTCGGCAACGCGCCCATGATTATTTTAGTATTGTGGGCGTACATGGGCATTGAAGATCACTTACCATCAGGTGACCCACTTGCTCGTTTGCCGGCCTATACTATAAAAGAAAAAAAAAGAAGAAGAAACGTGGAAGACGACTTAAAGTAAAAGTAAAGGGATCATTGAGAGATTAGGAAGGGGAAGTGATTTGCGCCTTCGTATATCACTCACCGTACAAAACTACAGCAAAAATGTCGGGTATTTGTGAGACGGTGGTAACAACGCGGACGAGCCAGCCTATTCATGCTGTAGACAAAACTATCTACAGAGTGGCTGTACCACTCTAAAGTAACATATAACCTCATGCATTATACAGGTTTTAGCCTTTATGAAAGTATGTAGATTATCTAATGTTAGGAAATCCATTTTTTTACTAGTCCTGTATTGTACACGTCCCACTGCTGGGCACGGGCCTCCGCTACTGAATGAGAGGGATTAGGCCTTAGTCTACGCTGGCCTAATGCGGGTTGGTAGACTTCACATAATAATATGTTCGAAACTCTTATGGAGTACTTCTCAAGTATGCAGGTTACCTCAAGATGCTTTCTTCATCGTTAGAGCAAGCGATAATTATTTATTTATTTAATAGCAATACTATTAGGTAAAACACACTACTAACATCATATAAAAATCAATTAAGTAACAAATCATGTGCTTACCTTTTAAAGGTATTTACAGCTAACACAAAAAAAAATTACAATGTCTTAATAACGTAATACCTAATAATTATTATAAATTATAAGATAAGTAAAGTGCAATTAATATACACGTAACTTAGAAAAGTCAGAGGTGCATGCTCTTGGGTTTGGTTTCGAATTTGCGACGTTCATCTCGATAGCCCGTACCAATCCCCGCTGAGCTGTCGCTGCTTCACTCATTTTGCTGCTGCTAAAATTAATTTATTATTATTAATTCTCGGTCAAATACACGTATGTATATTTGACCGGGTCGAATACACAACCAATACCAATAGCAACTTTCTCGCATTACTGTTTCCTAATAGTCCATTAATAAATGAGCCAATACAGGATTCAATCTGTTTTGAATGCCCGGAAGCGGCTAAAAGCGAGGAAATGTCAACATCCGTGACTTCACAATTGTACCATTCACGTGACACGTCATATTTATTGCCAGTAGTCTACGGCAGTAGTTAATTACCTCTAAAATCAGGAACTAAGCGGGATCAACTTAATGTAAATTGATATTATGTTTACTGGTTATTTTATGTAACTTGTCTAATGTTTACATACATACATACGCACTCACGCCTGTAATCCCCGAAGGGATAGGCAAAGGTGTAACCAGTACACCCACATTTCGCCGAGCGTATCTCTGGCCCATGATGTTTTAGGGGGCGAGCCCATCGCCATACCGGGCACAAATTCAAGACTCCGGGCTGATCTGAGCATTTCGTAATAGAAAAACCCAATACCACTTAACCCGACCTGGGGATCGAACCCGAGACCTTAGCGTTGGCTCAATCGTAACGTGTACGCATTACAACTGCGCCACCGAGGCAGTTATTTCTGTCATTGTCTGATATTTCTGGTTAACTATACACTTGTTGCCAGAACAATTTTCTAGGCATCGGGACTTGTTTAATAAAAAATTGGGATGAAGTTGGTAACAATGGTTAAAATATTGTAATTGCAAATGGTAAAAATAAATATATTTCCTAAGATCAATCAAGTTTAACCTAGGTTTGGTTGACGTATTAAAGTCATCTACTTCGAGGAAAAGCGGCATTCTAGGTATCGGGCTCAAAGTGCTAGCGGGCCGCATTCTTAGACTCCCGAAAAGCAGACGTGTCACTCAAAAGAAGAGACAACTAGCGAGATCGGTGACCAATGAATCAAAAAGTAAATTTAATATTTTTTTTTAAGCAAACGAGCAACTAACAACTGCGATCGAAGACGCAGACGATTTATGATAGGCTGATGCCGGATTTACTGACATTTGCTTAACTAATACACTACTACTTTTCCCAAACATATAAATCACTTTGAATACCTCAATTCCTCAGTCGTAATGTAACACCAAATTTAGATAAACTAAGAGAACTCCACGACTAAAAAGGGGTGCGTTCTTAAACGTAAAATAGCAACCAAACTGGGCCAGGAACACCAATCAGCATACCCAGCTATCCAGATATAGCGATTTGCGTAAATCCAGTTCATTGTACCATGATAAATGCTAGCAATCTGGGCCAATACAGCTCCCGATTAATGAAGATTTATTGATTTATCTTAGTGCTTCATTGCTCTAATTGTCTGCGCTCCACTTTCGTTGATGTTTTCGACTTCTCATATGTCTTTATGACATTTAATAACTCATTGCTAGATGGAAATTCGCGGAATTAATCTAGTCTTTGTTTTTGTGCAGTGGATATTTCTTTAATTCTGTCTCTAAGACATTTATATTAATTAACACATTTATGTCATGATTTTAAAATTGTCTTAACAGATTTATTGACAGTTTTAATCAATCAATATTAGCAGATGTTTTTATAAGTGTTAGATCCACGCTGTAGACACTTTTGTCTACAGAATGAATGGACCCGTACGATCGGGTTATTACTACTGTTTCACAGGAAACCGACTTAAAGTGGCATATTATACGGCTCAAATCCCTCGTTTTCTCAATCCCCTACTTATCAGTTTCCTTTAAGATCAGCAACGCGTCCATGAATCTTCGGGTATTGTGGATGACCATTAGTCCAGTGCCATGCAGTGCTTTGTAATTTAAAATTCTGTGTAGCGCTTACCATCAGGCGACCTGCTCGTTGCATCATTCTAGGTGATAAAATAAAAGTTGTACTTTACTAAACGTTTAATAAAAGCCAACAAACTTTAAACTTTAACCCCATTATTCATAGTCAATCAATGACGAAGAAAAGGCCTAGCAACTTCATCTAAATAAGATGGATTGCTCAATACATAATGAGGATGAATGGCAGGTTAGCTCGTGACGTTGAGGTATGAGGTTCAAAGCTTACACTGTCAGAAGCAACTTGTTCTGAATGGTATTTGTCTCTATCAAACCTAAACTAAGTAAAGATCAGCAACTTAATCTCTAGTATCATTACTAGCAGTAGTCGTGAGCATCGATTGACAAACAAATAACTATTGCCCGGAATTGGCCCGAAATTGAGTACCCAGACGAGTTGATATCAAGCAAGTAGTTGGCCGTTAAGCATTACATCCAAATTTTTCTACATTATACTAATATTATAAATGTGAATGTAAGTTTGTTTGTTACGCTTTCACGCGAAAACTACTTAACCGATCATCATGAAGTTTTGTACACATATTCTTGGAGGTATAAGAAGTAACATAGGATACTTTTTATAAAAAAAAACTATTTGTTTGTTACGCTTTCACGCCTAAATCACTGAACCGATTTTGATGTAGAGATAGATGGGACCCTGGAGACGGTTATAGGCTACGTTTTATTTCGGAAAAGTCTATTCACGCGGGCGGAGCCGCGAGCAAAAGCTAGTACCATATAAAATCATTACTGATGTAATGCATATAAGTAGCGAGAATAGACATAATTATTTGAAACACAATGTTATTTGACCGCCATCGTCACCATCCCCCTCCCAACGAATTTCGGTTGCGGCAAACGTTTCAGGCTCAGATGGCTGACGTACATACGCACTCACGCTTGTAATCCCCGTAGGGGTAGGCAGAGGTGTAACCAGTACACCCACATTTCGCCGAGCGTATCTCCGTCCCATGCTGTGATAGGGGGCTAGCCTATAGCCATACCGGGCACAAATTCCAGACTCCGGACTGATACTGAGCTTTTCGTAATAGAAAAGCTCAATCTCACTTTTACCCGACCTAATTTTCGAACCCTAGACTTCAGCGTCAGCCTCAGTCGTAACGCACACGCATTACAACTGCGCCACCGAAGCAGTCTCTTGTCCTTCTCTTGTTTTACAGTGGTTATAGTAAGTGAGTCACTTAATGTTAAGTGATCTTTACCGCCTATCAATACTCATGATACCAGAAGAGTCATGAATACGTTAGCGTTAAATGAATGGGGATTGGGAAGGGGAGGGTGATTTAGGACTTCGGGAATCTCACTCACCGTACGAAACTCAACAGCAAGCTACCAAGTTGAAGAAGCTACCAAATCACACCAGTTTTCTAAGACAGTGACACCGATCCGATCGAGCCGGCCTATTCAGGCAGTAGACAAAACTGTACAGCATGGCTCTAACTCTTAAAGAAGGTGATAGAGCTGATGAGTGGTAGAGCCACGCTGTAGACACTTTTGTCTACAGCATGTATGGGCCGTCTCGTCCGGGTCATTACCACTGTCTCACAGAAAACCGGCGTAAAGCAGCAGCTTGTTGCTGCGTTTCGTACGTTGAGTAAGATCTAAATCCGGAGCTAAAAGTTATTCGGATATAATACAACGTTTTATATAGCACGGCAGTGTGTCGGACGAGTACGAAAAATAAATATTATTTAAAGTTCATAAACTAGTATGAATGAAACCATAGTTCGTACCATTAAGATGTTTAGACGGTGAGCACTAATGCAGACAGTGGGCAGTGTTAATATTACCGTATTCAGATACGCCCACGTTTACCATCTATTGTTAAATGCACGGTTTCCGGAGTACGCGACCTGATTTACGAAGACCTACTTTTGAATTGGGTGTTAAATTGTATCTCCAGATGCCAATGGGTTCTTCAAATTGGTATGTGCGAGTTGTTTGTATGCGATTTTTCTATTGTTGGTAATAAATCTGTAACACATGCTTTGCATCTGGCTTATTGATTTTTAAACCGACGAAAAAATAGGAGGTTTGATTCGACGCGAATATAAATCGGGGAAAGTCGTCTTTCATCCATTCTCTTCATACGACCAAAGCATTTCAGCATACTCTTTTCAATCTTAGATACGACATCATTCTACCACTTTTTTTTATAGCATAGGCCGGCAAACGAGCAAATGGGTTACCTGATGGTAAGTGATCTTCACCGCCCACACCAAGAGTTATGGGCGCGTTGCCGACCTTAAGGCAAGGGATAATTAAGGGATTAGGAATGGGTGAGGGATTTGGGCCTCCGGATATCTCACTCACCGTACGAAACGCAGCAGCAAGCTGCTACTTTACGCTGGTTTTCTGTGAGACAATGGTAATGACCCGGACGAGCCGGCCCATACATGCTGTAAACAAAAGTGTCTACAGTGTGGCTCTACCACTCTAAAACCCATTTACAGCGATCGCTTATTACACTATTCCCCATATGGTCAACAAGGGTGACTCCATCCTTACCCCGTAGGGAGTGCATTTCCACCGAATTTTCTCCACTTTCATGCTTCTAAATGTTTGTATACATTCTATAAATATTATTTAAACGGGTCTTAATCGCGTTGTATTTGGAAGTATAGATACCTGTGTATTTATTTATTTACCGACGTTTCGACCGAGTTGCATCGGTCGTGGACACGGGTTTCATACTTCTTCTGCCGAACCCCACATTCACTGCCTGGTGGATATTGTTCGTTTGTTTAACATGCATATCATACTGTGCAAATATAACGCAATTCGACCGTGTGTTTGACGTGAAGCTGTCAGAGTGACAGTCAGTGGAAGTTAGTTGTTTCCGCGTTTCGCTAAGTCCGCATCATCAGAACACCTCGTTGTATCCCCAGGCTTGGGGAAGAAACTTCCTGAAGGCAGCCACGTGAGTCCTCACTTTATTCATATCACGGTCACAACAACCTAATTTTGCAACCAGTAACAAACAAGTGTTAAGCCTCTTTAACGAACAAAAAATACAGTCCACTTATTTTAAAATTAGACGATTGTGGGTTTTACAAAAGTGCTGCCATTCATAAGTGTCGGTACCAGCACACCATTGTGATCAGCCATTCGCGCCTTTTGTGACACCATCTGGCTGTTTATAATCGCATGCAAAGCACCATCTCCACTGTTATCTATAACCTGCCATCAATCTTCTTCAATCTCCTTCAATCTCCTTCAATATCCCCCTCACACTTCTCATCTCTCGTAATCGTTGTAAAATATTTGCTACAAAAAATAGCACAGACAAAGAAAACTGAACCACAAAAAATATATCAGCGCCCAAATCAATTTTAACAATTTTAATTTTTCAACTTATTTTATGTCTGTGCTTACAATTATCCTAATAATATAAATGCAAAAGTGAGTTTGTTTGTATTGTATGTTCGTTACGGTTTCACACGGTTTCGCTGAACCAATTGTATCCCGGAAAAGGTTGTTCACGCGGGCGGAGCCGCGAGCAAAAGCTAGTTGACTTATAAAACTGCAACAGAACCGACTGATTACAAGATTGATAAGATTTTGACGCCTAACAAAAATGAAATCGCCATAGTTCGCATGCACTATGAGACCTCCTGTTAACGTTTATTAATAGTTTACGTTAGGTTACGTACTGGATTAACCGGAAATGTTATATTGCACACTTTATTATGATTATTATGACTGCCTCGGTGGCGCAGTTGTAATGTGTACGCGTTACGATTGAGACCAACGCTGAGGTCTCGGGTTCGGTCCCCGGGTCAGGTAGTGGTATTGGTATTTTCTATTACGAAATGCTCAGTATCAGCCCGGAGTTGAATTTCTGCTCGGTATGGCGATAGACTCGCCCCCTATCACATCATGGGACGGAAATACGCTCGGCGAAATGTGGGTATACTGGTTACACCTCTACCTACCCCTTCGGGGATTACAGGCGTATGTATGTTTATTATGATTAAAGCACTCCCCTCATGACGGCAACTACACAAATAGTCCAAACGGTCGTTACCTAAAGGAAAGCAGTCGAGCTCCTCAAGATAAATATTTTGCCAGACAGGCGCCGACGAGTGCCTGCTAATAACCTGCACAGTTATCCGTCTACATTTAGCCCTATTACCATATCTGAGTACAGTATGACACGCACAAAGATCAAGTTTGAGATATTCTCGAGAAAGGCCAGGTCAGGAGTACCCTAAACCGACGTGCATTCGCAGTTCCAGAGATTACGCCCTATAAACTTTACTATTTTACATTTAGATCTTGCCTTTTATAACGGCATGATTACACTGAAACCGGTGAAGTCCTAGGTTCGATTCCCAGGTCAGGTTCATTTGTGTAATCTTCCAAGTTCGAAAATACAAGAGTTGTCTAGGATTTAAATTTGAAAATGTTGTAATAACATCACCGGTTATCACGTCATGGGACAACAGCTAGTTCCACGTTTGGGTCTTCAGTCTTCAGCTTATCTTATGTTGACGAATTAATCAAATAAAAATGAGCAATTTTCTGCTCCGTCAATAACAACATTTAACAGGCGCTTCAGATATTGCGATTTAATAGAGTGGTGCACTATTGCATGCGTTGTGAAGGTACAGCCCCCTTAGACAAAATAGATTTTTACAATCGTTAACGCTAATAGAAAACTGAAATATGTATGGGATTGATATATCACAACATAAGTCACGTGGTCGAGTAAGCCATCTTGTAGGGGCATGCATGCAATCTAGATGCAAGAGGAAAGTGACTAATGTTTAATGATTGTAGTCATAGTTATTTTATAGAACATGCAAGTGGGTCACGTGGTCTCTAATGAACACTCAATTACCAGAAGAATCATGGGTTAGTTGCCATTCTCAAGAAAATAATGGGGATCTGGAAGGGGAGGGCATTTGAGGGTATTTAGGTTTCCAAAAATCTCACCCAGACACATTTTACGTCGGTTTTCTGTGAGACAAGGTACTAACACGTTTGATTCGGCCTATTTATACTGTAGACAAAATACACACAGCGTGACTATTTTATATCTCCTGGTAACTCAAGTAGTTTGAGAATTTAGTTAGTCTGTGAGTTTACACAGAGGGGTGGGCGTCAGGCAGGCGGGCCGGTCGTAAAAACCACAAGCCAAATCATTATGTAACACGTGTTGAAAGACATGTTGCGCTGATCCCACTGCAAGTGGGATAATGGCAGATAGGAGAAAAAAAGTAACTAGATATTTCTGCTTAAGTTTCGCAGTTCGCAGTAATAGTTTGAACGAGGGTTGCAAATTTACCTTTTGTACCAACGTGATGCATCAAAACACGGCCGCTGCGTTACCCATTACTAGAACTTAGCGATCTTGTCGTATTTCTTGATCTAAATAGAGAAGTTCATTCGCACAATATAAGTGAAAGAAAAATGTGTAGTGATATTATATGCGCATTCGGAATCCTCGAAATAGGTTTATAGAATCTTTATTTACTCATAAGAACATTACAGTTCACTTACATGAGATTAAACTTATAATCAACAAATTCGTAATCAAGTAACGAAGCATGCAATATTACTTACATGTAATTAGAAATTCAACACACTAATGTAGGTACTTTTCGTTCTATTCAACAAAAAACAGTTGACCGGCTAAGTTAGTAAGACACCAGCACACCCTCATTGGCGCTGATATTATTGTCCATCCATGATACAAATGTAGTACAGGAGCCAGGTTTTATTTTACTGTGTTTGTGCTTTATGTATTTATTATTGTTATTAATTTAAATGAATTTTATTAGATTACTTATTTTAGTATGTTATTTTTTGTAAAATATATTCTTTAATCTTTTTTTTATATGTTTTAAAATTCTCGCACTCTTTTATTTTATCTGGTAATATATTGTATAATTGCACTCCTTCATACAATACAGTCTTTTTTCCATATTTTTCTGTTCTAGGGGGACATAGATTTAAATCCGTACAAAATCGAAGTATTCTCATCTTTATACCACATTGCCCTTGGTCCGCGCAAGCTATATTTGTTGGCTTGTTACGCCGTCCATAAATTCGATAGTTTAACGGTTCATTCCTCGGTCCGAAATAGCCTGCCGGTGTACACATCAGGATGTTGTTCAGGAATTTGGCTTTCATGTTTACATTCTAGATTTTTGTTTGTATGCGTTCGCGCTTTTATATGCTTGGTGATATCGTATTGGAATTTAATGTTTTAGTTTGCTTACTGAATTTTTAGGTAAGTATTTGTTTTGGAATTTATTACACAGATGTTTAGAAGCGTGTTTTATGGTCTTATTTGTTTTTAGAGCATAGGTCGGCTAACGAGCAAGTGGGTCACCTGATTGTAAGTGATCTCCATTGCTTATATACGCACACAATACCAAAAGAATCCTCTCCCCTTCCTAATTCCTTAATTAATCCTTTTCCTTAAAGGTCGGCAACGCGCCTATGATTCGTTTGGTATTGTGTACATGGGCGGTGGAGGGAACTTACCATCAGGTGACCCACTTGCTCCTATGCTATAAAAAAATATTCCCTACCCTAAACCTTATAAAACCCAGTCTTAACATATAGGTTTACAAGGTGGTAGGAACCTCGTATGCGAGAGGCCGGCTGGGTTGGTACCACCGCTTTGTCTTTTTCTGCCGCCAAGCAACAGTGTGTAAGCACTGTTGTGTTTCGGTTTGAAGGACATTGAAGCCAGTGAAATTACTGGGCATTTTCAGACTTAACAACTTATGTCTCGGGGGGACGAGCGCAGTCCAGTGTCATGCAGTGCTTTGTTATATTTAAAGTTCTGTGTGGCGTTGTTTCTGTTTATGAGCAGCCGTGGCGCTTACCATCAGGCGAGCGACCTGCTCGTCTCGTCATTCAAGCTAATAAAAATATATATAGAAAAACTAACACTCGCGTAAAACAACGTATAAGGATAATAGAAGAAAGCTGGTTGGCCGCGTCGTCAGAGACAACCCACATTCGTATTAGGCGTGTAGGCATCTTTTAATATGCGCGTGTCATGTTTAGTACAGTTTTATTGCACTTTTAGTATTTTTTTAATGTTTTTATTGGAGTGTAAGTGGGCCTCCAACGTCTTAGGTCCACAGCCAATCTCAGCTGCACGTGGTACACTGCTGAGAGCACGGACGAGATAATGGCGAGACTTGGTTTCTGTTGTGGGTTGTGGGGGTCAGACGGCGGGTCGTACCAAATACCGTCAAGTCTATGGTAAGTGAAGGCGGACCCTGACGTTAAGCTGTGATAAGAAGAAAAGTTTCATGTTTTTATTGCCCATATAGATTTTACAAGAGCGGTATATAAGTGTAGACTCTAGAGCACATACATATATCTAAATAGACATCGGATCTGTACTTACTTTGCGTGACGAGATAAATGATGTATACTTGCGCATGTGTAATTTGATTTTGTCTACATTGCCGAAGACAGTTTTACAAGGTGGTAGGTCCCAAGGGAGAGGGTCTCTCCCGTGACCACGAAGGCTGGAAAGCTTTCGAAACGTCGGGACTAAAATAAAAATTAAACCGCGATAAAATCCGTATAAACTAGTTTTATTTCAATGTAATATTGGCGTAAACCTAAGAAATCACTACGGTAGGTCTCTCATATGCGATGCCATCTCGGTTGGTACCACCGCTTTGTTTATTTTAAACGTCGCGTCGCTCACTTGATGGAAAGCGTCACGTCTGCCCATAAACAGAAGCAACACCAAACAGAACTTTGAATTACAAAGCACTGCGTGGCATGGGACTGCGCTCGTCATCCCGTGACATAAGCTCAACATAATACCAAGTAATTTCACTTTTCTCATTGTTTTTTTTTTTATATTTCATTGTCTTTCAAACCGAACCGAAAAACAACAGTGCTTACACACTGTTGTTTGGCGGCAGATATCTAGACAAAGCAAAGGTGGTACCAACCCAGATGGCCTCGTGTCTTTGGCAATGCAAACAAAATCAAATTACACGTACAGGTACAGCATGTACATTTCCGTTGTCTATTTAGATAGATGTCTGTGCTATAGAGTCTACACTTATATACCAGTCATAAAACTGTCACTGCGCGTTATTTAATCACTATTGTAGTGAACTGCGCATATCGCTCTAGTTTCCATAGAGCGTTTACTTTTTCAATACAATTACTGATGAAGCTGATTGTGCTTTACGTAAGAACGTTCATATTGCTCGACCTTGGCGGTATGGCTTCGAGATTAAGGTGCGTTCACACCTCACGTACTATGGAAACGTGACTTCGGTTATGTCACGCCTACTATAAAGCCCCATTTACACGGAGTTTATGGTATATAAAAATACTGTCATTTATGAAATCACACCATGCAGTTTGAAATAACGATTTTCTGTAAATAATTTGGGTTATGTTGTACGAGAAACTATTTCTGTTTAAATGAGGCTTACGGGAAAAATCCACAGGCTTAATTAAATACAGGCTGTAAATAATGAGACTCAACATTTTATGTCTCGGGGTGACGAGCGCAGTATAATGCCATGCAGTGCTTTGTAATACAAAGTTCTGTTTGGTGTTGCTTCTGTTTATGAGCAGGGGCATGGTGCTTACCATCAGGCGAGCGGCGTACTCGTTTCGTCACCTAAGCTAATTAAACACACTTCAGATTTTCGTATATAATGAATAAGTCGGTCTGGCCGGAGTAGTAATTGGTGGTACGGCGGCCGGCCGTTGAAGATATAAATTTGAAACTATGGGGTGGTCTTGATTTTATATTGTAATCATCGTTTAAGGAATGTCTCTAGATTCATCCTCTAATGTAAGGCAAATACTAGTTTTGCTTAATACGCAGGCGAAGCCACGAGCAAATGCGACAAAGAATGATGCTATTATGGATCGAAACCGCGCAGATAAATATATCTTGTACAAGTTCCTTTACAATAATCTGTTGGTATAAGTAATGATATGCATGCTGCTAATCCATGAACTCGTGTTTACCGTCACGTCGGGCATGGAAAGTTCTAGATAATAGAAAGTTGACAGATTAAATCCGATGCTATCGGTTGCAATATATCCAATACTGCAATATATCCTTTACTTTAAAACATGGGCTAGTAACCGAGAAAGTGGTTAACCTGATGATGATCTCCACCGCCCATGTACACCCACAATACCAGCAGAATCTAGGGTGGGTTGCCGATAAAGGAAAGGCATAATTAAGGGATTGCGAAGGGATTTTGGGCTTTCGGATATTTCACTCACCGTATGAAATAGCAAAATGTTATCTCAAACTTATTTTTTTTTTAATATCTACTTAGTAGTTTTTTTAGTTAAATACAGTTTGAAATAAAACTAGTTTATACAGATTTTATCGCGGTTTAATTTATATTTTAGTCCCGACGTTTCTTTCTGCGTAGATCGGACTAGTGTCAACTAACTTTTTATTTAATTAATAAATATAAATAATAAATGTATAATTTTAAAATAAAGGTAGCCAATGTAACATTGACTTTTCAAGACGACCTACACCTCAGTCGCTCCCGTGACCACGAAGGTTGAAAAGCTTTCGAAACGTCGGGACTAAAATAAAAATTAAACCGCGATAAAATCCGTATAAACTAGTTTTATTTCAATGTGTTATATTCGCATAAACCTAAGAAATCAATATATATATATTTAGCTATCGATTTTAGCTGTTATTTTTGTGTGCGTGACGTTGCAAGTAAACACATCACAGTTAGCGAATTTTCAGCTTACGATTATGAGCATGCGTTGTTTTGACATCTTCTGTAATTATTGTAATAGTAACTCATACAAACAATAATTAAATCCGTATAAACTAGTTTTATTTCAATGTGTAATATTCGCGTAAACCTAAGAAATCACTAATTACAGTTTATCTAGTTTTGTATGTGTAAATAAACACAATACCCAACAGCCCCGCACATAGTCCTGAGCCCACACTAGGTTAACCTGTATCGTGGGTATCAGGAAATACGAGGGACTTGCGGTCCCACAACGCCCAGACCCGAAACAAACATTTTGTGGATCACACAAACATTTTGTGGATCACACAAACATTTGTATCGTTGTAAGAATCGAACCCACGGCCTTTCGCTTCGCAGCCGACTACTCGCTGATTGCGCCACGGAAGCTGTCAAAACTAGTTTTGTAGGGACAAATCCCGTCATGGTGGGATGCAGGGGTGAATAGGGATTCACCCCTGCATCCCACCATGACGGGACCGCGACGCCACGTCCGCTTCGTATGAAACGGTCGCTCCTCTCTCGGCCGACATTAATTACATACAAATCGGACGTAGCGCATCGTGGTCTCTTGTCGCAGTCGCACATCTCAAAACGTGCCTTGAGGTCTCTTTATTTACTTAAAACGGTACTTATAAACCCCATTACACTGAGTTTTAAAACAAATTTATTTTCAAAATTCATTACGCACATTAATTTTATGGATTTACAATGTTCATTATTATTCGAAACGTCGATTTTGTAACCGTTTTCTGCTTAAGGAAGATATTTTTTAATACTTTGGTTACGCATAAAATTTGTAATTAAAGGGTCGCGAAAGTGCTTTAATAAATTAATGCTACATAAAATATGGTTTTCGGCAATATGCTTGAGTTTTTTTATGTATGAATAATTGATAATAAATAAGGTATTTCGGTTATAGCCTGTACTGTATGCAGTACATATAGGGTTACCAGATGAAAAAATTTAAAGTCCTGACAAAAAGCTTGATATCTACAAAGAAGTCCTACATACATACATACATAGACTTACGCCTGTTTCCCATAGGGGTAGGCAGAGACAACGGATTTCCACTTGCTACGAAGAAAAAAAAAAGCGACGAAAAAAAGAAGTCCTGACTTGCCAAAAGCGCGCACTCCTTTCTATCACACGTATTATTGTATATATTAGGTTTCATTTCATAATCCGGCCGTAATGATGATAAATTCTTAAAAATCTTGACGTCTGGTATAATCATGATGATGTAAACCAAAGTTTTCTGACACATTTTCGCCTATCACGTAACAAAAACTCTCTGGTGTAAATCGGGCTTTGAGATAGAAATAGTCCGCTACTAACTCTTACATGCGCACTCACGCCTGTAATCCCCGAAGGGGTAGGCAGAGGTGTAACCAGTACACCCACATTTCGCCGAGCGTATCTTCGTCCCATAATATGACAGGGGCCGAGCCTGTTGCCATACCGCGTACAATTCAATTCGTAGTCTGAACTTCGGGCTGATACTGAGTATTTCGTAATAGAAAAACCCAATATCACTTTTAGCCAACTCGGGGATCGAACCTGAGACCTCAGCTTCAGCCTCAGTCGTAACGCGTACGTATTACAACTGCGCCACCGAGGCATTATTCTATTTCTTCATTGGTATATGTGTTTAATTATAACAATTGTGCAATTAACCGTAGATTCTATGAAATTACCGGTTTGTGTAATAAAATATTCCATATTAGTTATTATGGACATTAACTACGCACGCGGCAATCCACTTAATTACTATAAAACTTTGAGATCTATGTCTACAGAGTAATTTGGGATTTATTATTATGAACTAGGTATCTGATATACTTGTGAAGGCATGCTGGTTCTAGAATTAAGTCGGTGAAGAAATAAAATATGGATATAATATACTCACGACTGTATCCCCGAGGGGGTAGGTTTAGGTGCAACGAGTATATCGATAAATCACCGAGCTTATTTCTGCCCCATGCTGTGATGGGGGCGAGCCTATTGCCATACCAGCACAATGGAATTTGTATTCTAGTCTGAGGCAATTCATGTATAATTTTTCGAATTGAACATTCGAAACATAAATCGTGGTGAAAACTCTAAACATATGTTTTATAATTGCTCGACCTGAGATTTGAACGCAGTACCTCACTATTTCTCAGCCAAAGTAGACTGCTACTTGACCAATGAGGCGTGTAGTTCATGAGTCATCTACTAAAGACAGGTTGTTCACATTGACATTAAATCTTTCCATAATTTTATAGCCCCAGTAACTGCTAAAGTTGTACACGTTCTTAACATGGAGTAGATGACATGCTTATCTTTTGCATCTGGTAGACAATTTACGTAAACCTAGTTGATATCTTAAATAAATATATTTTTATAGCAAAGATCGTCTAACTAGCAAATGGGACACATGGTAAGTGATCTCGAGATCTATGGATCAAACTCGTGACCTCAGCGCCAGCCACAGTCGTAAGTACGTATTACAACTGCGCCACCGAGACAGTATGAAATATTAGTTTTTTTTTATTCTAGCATGGCATTAAACTGGCTGCACTAAACCTGGTGTTGAGTAATGGCCATTCCCAATATTCTGTCTATTAACAGATTTGCTTACCAGCAGTAAAATTTTGACACATTTTGTATGGAAGATCTGTCAAAACACTATCGATAGTACCCAAATCTGTCGATAGACAGAATATAGAGAATGGCCATAAGTACAGTGCATGTCGACCGTCAAGAGGCAAAGCGACGGACCCTAGAACGCGACACGCCTGAACGAGTCACTATGACAGGTTATAACCATGTGTACGATGAACGTTCAGTCTTATGTATATATGCATATGAATTTACCAAAATCCATCATAAAATCTCAATAAAATTTCACTTGTTAATTTATCAAGGAAAGTAAACCTTTCTTAAATTCCACGAATGCATTTTAATCCACATGTCTACATGAACACAAAGGCAAGCGCACATTGGAGAAGGCTACAATTCGCCATCGCTTCTGCAACAATATGATATTTTTATCGCTTGTCGTCCGAGAAAAGATGGAAAGTCGTTTCTGAACGTATTGATGTACATTTATACACCGGATTGCCAGTTAATTCAGATAAAGGGCATACACATCAAAGACATATCGTATATTCAAAACGATACACAGAGCTACAGTTCAACATATTGTGTAAGTTGGCAACACCGACCTTACCGAAGATTGGTTCAATTATAAAAATTTACAAATATCTATTTACTACTGAATGAGGAGACGAGCATGTCGCTTGGCTGATGATAAGATCATGATAAGCTGTAGCAACGCCACTCAGAACTTCAAATTCAAAAGTAGGTACTGCATGGCATTCCACTCAACATCCCGAGACATTATATTATGTCTCAAAGTCATAATTCTCAGTAAATACAATGGTCCCATTTGAATTTGAGGAAATCGTTTCCTAATGGGGAGCCCTAGGCGAGTTGAAATCCAGGATGTTCACCGATTATCACTATTATTTTAATAGAAGTAGTATTTTTTTTTTTTACAAAATAAAACAAAAAATATATGTATATTGACTAATTTCGAGTCGGTGCTATCCATTCTTGACTGTTAATAAACTACAATAGAACCGTTTTTCAATTGGCTAATTTTCTTTTTTATATTTATTTTGTGCAGTTTTATTTTTGTTATTCCGGTGTGCGTTAGTATTTACATATAGAAATACAATCACGTGCGCTCCACATTCCGGCGCATTGTTCACTCACAATTGTAATTGTTTACATAGCACTATTTGCTTTTGTTTATCACGATGACTATCTATCACTCGACAAATACTCGTTTAAATAAAAACATGATGTCTTCCGACATATAGCGTGTGTAGAGGAATGTTGCATCAGTCTTGAACACGATGTTTTGGATATTCGTATTTACGATCCTGTACGATAGTATATTATCTCACCTGTACGTGGTACATAAATACATACGCACTCACGACTATAATCCCCGAAGGGGTAGGCAGAGGTTGTAACCAGTACACCCACTTTTCGCCGAACGTATCTCCGTCCCATGATGTGATAGGGGGCGAGCCTATCGCCATACCGGGCACAAATTCCAGACTCCGGGCTGATACTGAGCATTTCGTAATAGAAAAACCCAATACCAGTTTACCCGACCCGGGGATCGAACCCGAGACCTCAGCGTTGACCTCAATCGTAACGCGTACGCATTACAACTGCGCCACCGAGGCAGTCACCTACCATCTTGTCTAAAAAACTAGAATTATAAAAAGGATGCATCCCAAAATCCATTGTTCACTAGGAAGTGAGGAGTTTACAGGAGTTTACTCGTTATCTTGTAATCTTAGGTCTACAGTACCAAATTTTACTTTCTTTCTAAAAATATTAACAAAATTTCCTTATCTTTGTTGCAGGTACGTTGACCCCGCGAATTCAGGCTAGCACTACACCGAGACTGTTTGAACAACTCGTTACGTGTCTGCAGCGATAATTAACTAAGATTCTTTAAGCAAATATTTTACTGAGAAAGACCTAGAATTCTTGAGAATTATGCTCTAAGAATCTTTTAAAGTTTAAGTGAATATACCATCCTGAGATGGAGTATTTGTCTGTCTTTCAATAGTTTTTTATTATATACATACGCACTCACGCCTGTAATCTCCGTAGGGGTAGGCAGAGGTGTAACCAGTACACAAACATTTCGCCGAGCGTATCTCCGTCCCTTGACGTGTTAGAGGGTGAGCCTATCGCCATATCGGGCACACATTCAAGACTCCGGGCTGATACTGAGCATTTCGTAATAGAAAAACCCAATATCACTTTTACCCGACCCCGAGAACCCGAGACCTCAGCGTCAGCCTCAGTCGTAACGCGTACGCATTACAACTGCGCTATCGAGGCAATTATTTCTAATATGGATTATAATTATTGCTAACGATCACCGAGTAATAAAATAATCGATTATTGATGATCGATTATCAACATCACTAGTTTTAATAAATCCTAGGAAATGTAATCATGGTGTCAAATATTTCCAAGTTCGTGACCGTATGCAAAATGTTGATCGTAAAACAACGGCTCGGTCACGTTTTATCTAATTATATCGAGTATCGTATCTATCGGAATTCTGTTAAAATGTCAATTATCTGTTCAATATTAAGTTTAACTGCTGGATAATTGTTTGGTGGCGATTGGTTTGTGGCAGAGGTATTGTTTGCATATTATTCGCATAATAATAATACTAGCCCTGTATTATATATACGTCCCACTGCTGCGCACGGGCCTCCTCTACTGAATGAGAGGGGTTAGGCCTTAGTCTACCACACTGGCCTAATGCTGGTTGGCAGACTTCACATACCTTTGAAATTCTTATGAAGAACTTCTCAGGTATTCAGGTTTCCTCGCGATGTTTCCTTCACCGTTAAAGCAAGTGATAATTAACAATTAATTCGCATAATGTATCTTTTTTAGTATAAATACCTATTTCACAATGTGTTATAATTTTAACCATGTATTAACTCATTTACGAAGTGCATTTTAAACGCTGTTTATTAATCATTTGTATTTTGCTGTCTAAAACACAGTTACATGACGATCCTAAATCGAGTTTAACCCATTAAATCACTTTAAGAGACGTCAAATGAAATTGACATAAGGAAATAAGTGGTAAATCTCGTTTTGAGATCGTCGTGTAAGTCGGCCTTATATTTTATTTGATTCTGAAGTTTCACCGCAGTCATATTACTGTCCTGCTCCCATTAGTCATAGCGTGATATACTATAATACTTTTGGATTAAATTCTCTAAATGATAGTGAAAACGGCATCTGAGTCCGTTGCATAGTTTAGGAGAAATAACCAAACAAACAGACAGGCGCAGATAGCGACTTTGTTAAATACTACGTATTGAAGTAATGTTTACTTGGAAACTATGCAAAGGGCCCTTACATTTACTTAATAATACATTAGCGAGCATTGTAGCTAAATACAAATTTAGTGTTTAATTAGGTAACCCTATTTATCTTATTTAGACATAGAAAAGGCTCAATATAACAAATTAATTTCATCGGCAATATTTTATCTATATAATTGATTTATGGAATAGTACATACATACATACACAAGCTTACGCTTGAATCCCGAAAAAGGTAGCCAACCGAAAACTTATTATGAGCCTTAATAAAATCGTATTAAGTATTCTAATTAAAAACCTCCCATTTTAAATAAAATAAAAACTAAACCTTGCTTACTTAACAGAGTGGCAGAATGACCACACCTTTGCAAAATGAGATATCTGTCGAGATAAAAATCTAATTAATAAAGAATTGGAATTTAATTTTTATCAATGAGAAATGATCTACTTTGTAGCAATCGTGTATAATTGACTCATCTTGTATGTTTAATGAGGTGCGGATTTAGTGAAGTGTGTGGGTACTAAGGGACCCGAGCTTGACCCCCCGCAAATAGATACATGTAAAGTAGGAAATTCATGCGTTCTCATTTCAACCTTTTTATTTTTTTGGTCTATAGTGAGTCCGTTAAACGATCGCTCGCGTGTATACCTACAAAATAGCAATTAAGATAGACTTAAGGTGTGTGTCAGAAACACGAGACCACGCCGCGAGGCAAGTGAGAGCATAATAGGAACTGTCGCGGTTTTCTGTCTCAGTCGTATACCTCACAACGTTCTTGAATGTATATCGCAAGCGGACGTGTCACGCCGCACGCGTCTCTAGACAGAATATATTACGGGAGCAAATTTTTTATGTATTTTATAATATACAACCAAAAAATCTACTCTACGCACATGTTTACAAATAAGATCACAAAACTACACCCCAAAACTGGACCTGTCCATTTCCTAACATACAGTTAAGAAATAAAAAACTGGAGCTAAAAATTAACATTCCGCGACAGTTAACCCAGTAACTCAAGGTTTGTCAACATGCTCACAGGAAATGGCAACTCGTTTTCATACATTTGAATATTCATGCTGACACACGATACTCAAATGTTAATTGTTATATGATACATTGGGAACACAAATGAAAATTGTTTTGAGCAGGCATTTAAGTTGGATAGGAATTTGTCAATTGTATCACATTGTCCCACTGCTGGGCACGGGCTTCGTCCACGAATGAGAAGGGAGTCCACCACGCTGGCCTAATGAGTGGGCTGACTTCATTTTCCTTCGAAATTCTTGTGGAGATTTTTCTGGTATGTACTCGTATGTCCTGACGATGTTTCTTACACCGTTGAAACAAGCGATAATCGGAATCAGCATAACGTATTTAAAGTCTGTTTCAAAAAGCCATCATCCGGAAAGATATTAATAGGTATTATTTATATTGAAAATTGTTGACGTCACATGCACATTTGACGTCACCGCGCTCTGTGGTTGGCTCGCGCGATGGCGACGCGGCGACAACACAAACAGGCAGAGGTGCGCAGCATTGTCGCAGTCACGCTTCCTGCGCTGCGCAGCCGCTGTGACGCGAATTTGATACACCACACGCCGAGGCCGCCGCCATTTTTATCATGTTTTTACGTGTATTGTTTTTGTTATAAATATGATATCTATATCAAAATGTTATAGGTGTCGTGATTTGATATTTTACTTAACTAACTAGTAATATGAAATATACGGTGAAGAACGCAATCAAGTACCACGGAGTACTTTATTTATTCAAAGTTCTGGCTGGTGTTACCACTGTTTATGGGCAGGTGTGGTGCTTATCCTGAGGCGAACGACCTGCTTGGCCCTAAAATCCAATGCAGTGAACACCACCAGATGACCCACTTCTTCGTTTTTCTATAACAACAATGTCGAAACGGTTCAATTTAATATGCTTAGTTTAATATGCTTAGTTTAATTCGTAGTGCGAGGTTTGTTTGGTATCCGTCACGATGTTTATGCTCAGATTATAATAAATTTCAAATCTCGGTCAGTTGGTATTGTTGATGTTTACATCAGCTATTAGTTAAGACATCTTTATTTCAACTAGCATTGTGAAATGTGGCGTGGGAAGAAGCTTTATGTGTATGTTTTTTGAGTCTAGGAGCGTAGGTCTGGCCGAGTCTGCTGAGAGATTTGATTTATAAGTCAAGCAATAGTCATGTGAAACACATTAACAGAACGCGTTCGGGGGACAGCCTCCGTGGCGCGGTGAGCGAGCGGACTGTGAAGCGTGAGGCCGCGGGTTCGATCCCCGCACCGAGGCAGATGTTTGTCTGATCCACTAATATTTGTTTCGGGTCTGGGTGTTGTGAGACCGAGAGGATCTCGTAGTTCCTGATAACCACGACACAAGACTCGTATCTTAAGAAATAGACAAAGCGAGCTACTCACCAGATAGTCAACCTTACAGCTACTTTATGTTGAAAACTCAGAATGAAGTTGCATTTCCCACGCGTTTCAACTAAAACTATGTTTTTACGCAGTGTTGCCAAATATCTGGGGACATTACAACAGCTGTGACCTGCGACCTTACAGCTCATTAGCAACCGCTTTGTGGTTCAATGTGCCCATTGGTACTGTAATACTGTGTCATAAGTTAACCTGTGTAATATGATCATAATATTTTTTATCGGGGCTGGTCATGTAGCCAGGATGTCAGAGGGGAGATGTACGCGAAAAGCGACGTACTGGTCGGGCCTTATTGGAAGTAGATCTAGAGGACGACCAAAAGAACGATGAAATGAAATGAAATGAAATAGTTTTATTACTCATGTAGGCAATTAAAATAGCGCTTATGACAAGTCAGTACAAAATAAAGAAACTTATGTATAAAAATCATATCAACTAATGTATACATAACATATATAGATAGCATCGTCAAATACACTAGGCAATTACACTAAATTGTTTATTTGTTGTCTTTTTATTTTACATTATTAAACAGTATTTGTAATATGGAAACGTCCATTATTAATTATTAAATATTTTGAGTCGGTATGGACCACTGCATTTACCGAAACGGCACGAGTTTTAAAACTACCACCGGATCCAAAACGACCCAGCTTGAGAAGACCCGGCGAAACAAACTCAGTGGGCTTAATTTACCACTGGATTCAACGCGGCGCGACCCAAACTCTGAGAAGATCCAGCTACTTGAACTCAGGGGGCTTGTTTTAGGTCCGGATTTTCAATAATTTATATTAGGAAATACAAAGTCCTATAGTTAACTTTAGGGAGATTGAATGCGGACCATGTGTATCTCCGAAGTGTTGTTTTAAAACTACCACCGGATCCAAACGCGACCCAGCTTGAGAAGACCCGGCGAAACAAACTCAGTGGGCTTGTTTTTTGTCCGCTTACTATATTCTTGAAAAGCATGACTTGTCTTTTAAAAAATTGCCAATTTTCCGTTAGGTATTTATTCGCGATCGGTCGTCTTTTGTTTATTTGATATCGTTTTATTTTTTTTGTTTTAGGTAGCTATTTTATGTTAGGGAGCATTCCATTTTAGCGATGGGCAGACGATATCAAAGGGTTAGCTGGATATAATTGGATGTCAAAAGCCAAGGTAAGAAAATGCTGGAAAACGTTGGAGGAGGCCTATACACGAAAGGGGCCTTAACTAAAATATGCTAGTTGACACAATATTGTTTTTTTTAAGATATTAAATTTTTCAGTTTTTATTCTGCCAATGGTAACTGTAGAGGTTAAGTAATTAAAGGCTTTTATTATTATTATTTTTAATCGGTAATATTTATTATTAGACTTACTTGATATTACTTACTTGATATTATAGACCAACATTGGTGTCGTTAGCGACAGCGTAGGTACTTAGGCTAATTCTTTGGCTTAGAGGTTCAGCTGAAAATCAGTGCTGTGTCTCAACAGCGTACACTCAGCTGGACCCCTTCTACCGCATATATTGTAGCAAATTTATACTTTATAAATGTATGTTTACCATCTTGTTTTGTTGTGCTATATGTATGTATGTGTGTAGAAAAAGTAAATGGTTTAATTCCCAAATCGGGCAAACACAAGGTGTTAGGTCCCTCGTTTGCGAGAGGCCGGCTGGGTAGCTATCACTGAGCAGTGTGTAAATACTGTTCTGTTCCGGTTTGAAGGACACTGAAGCCAGAGAAATTACTGGGCATTATAAGGGCTCGTCACCCTTATGTCTCAGGGTGACGAGCGCAGTCTAACGTCATGCAGTGCTTTGTAATTCAAATTTCTGTGTGGCATTGCATCTGTTTATGAGCAGGCGTGGCGCTTACCATCAGGCGAGCGACGTGCTCGTCTCGTCATTCAAGGTAATAAAAAAACACACAATTTCCGTTTGAGTTTTCGATTGGAAAAATCACATAAATTGCCTGTTCGGCTCGCCCCCTTGGGGCTTCAAGCCCCAAAGGAGAAGGGTCACAAAGGCAGAGCGTAAGGGTGGTACCGGCAGCAATCTAGGTATACCAGGATCCCCTGGAACCACTCCACTAGCGCCGAAGGAGGCCACCGTGGGGTTTTTAGTCGGTATACTGGCGTAGAAATTAGTTAAGGTCCTGATCTAGCAGTCACTCTGTGAACTAGGTCGGAAGGCTGGTTAGTCCGACATAACCATCCCTCCACCTCCGGGATGGGAGGTATCTTTCTTTTCTTTTCTTCCTTTAAAGTCGGCAACACGGAATTAAGAGAATGCCATTTGCAACTTTTTTGACGCTGAGACTAGATCGGAATGTTATTTTGAACATTTAAAATTACGAGAATTGGCCTCCAGGCTACAATTTCTCTAAGAACAGTATGAATGCAGTTACAACACGTGTTAGCAACACAGTTTAATTGATTCGACTGACGACGCTACAAAAGGCATACAAAGTCAGTTAACACATTTCGCTCGCGTACTCCGATTGCAGACGATATTGTGTGTCATGATTTACAAGAAAAAGCGGAATGGTAAACTGTGTCAAAGTATTTTTTGTAGTAGATGCACACAAGCAAGTGGGCCTCCTGATGGTAAGTTGTCTCCACCGTCCAAGACTCCTACAACCAGAAGAATCATGGGTGCGTTCTTGACCTTAAAGAAAGGAACAGGGTATGGGGATTTGATGAGGATTTTCGCTTTAAGAAATCTCAGTCATCGGACGAAACGCAACAGTGAGATGCTATTCATATATACACACATTCATGCTGAAGACACAACTGTCTATAGCGTGGCTCTACAACTTGAAAATTGCGGTCTTAGTGATTAGACCGCAATTTTCAATTCTCTTCAAGTATTGTTAAAAAATATCTACTCACTTTTCAATTATCTTTAGTGCACATAAATTTTGCTATAAGTACAATAATCATAATCGAAACATCTTGTAAATCTTCCGTCTTAAGGGTTAACCTTTGTCTTTATTACTCTCATATTCATTCTCGAACCAACAGCCTCTGTTATTGAAACATATTTTTTTGTTTTCAATATTCAAACTCATAAAGTGTTTGTGTTGACATGATGTCAACCAGTCCATTATAACACGAAAAATATTTTATCCCACATTTCTGTTACAAGGGTGGCGATCACACTTTTTTTTTTTTTTTATTAGCTTGAATGACGAGACGAGCAGGTCGCTCGCCTGATGGTAAGCGCCACGCCTGCTCATAAACAGAAGCAACGCCACACAGAACTTTAAATAACAAAGCACTGCATGACACTGGACTGCGCTCGGCACCCCGAGACATAAGGTGTTAAGTCTCATAATGCCCAGTAATTTCACTGGCTTCAATGTCCTTCAAACTGGAACACAAATATTTTATAATATAATTTGGCGGCAGAAATAGACAAAGCGGTGGTAACAACCCAGCCGGCCTCGCAAACGAGGGACCTACCACCTTGTATAGTTTATTTTAGTAAAGTGATTTGGCGTGATTGAAGCGATTATCTATTTGCTCTGCACTAAATTTGAACAAGATTGATTGAGTTTATCATGTAGGATGAAGTCGCATATCTATGCATATTACAGATAATAATGTATCCGTTGACAAATGACGCAAGTAGATATGCATCTTGTTGCAGATAACACCGTATTGATCTGGATTATTATTTTTATGCACATTTGAAACGTTGATATTGTTTTTCAAGTTCAAAGATGAAGTACTTTGTTTCATTGCTTTGGGGATAAATTCCTTCACAATACTTTTGTACCATTTTGGATTATTCTTTTTTATATCACAGTGACCACTGATCGCTAATTTTATAGGTTTGGGGATGTTGACTATTTTTACATTCTGGAGGCCTAATATCTGATATGACACTCACAAAACTAG
Organism: Mimas tiliae; assembly: GCA_905332985.1. Taxonomy (NCBI): domain Eukaryota; kingdom Metazoa; phylum Arthropoda; class Insecta; order Lepidoptera; family Sphingidae; genus Mimas; species Mimas tiliae. Next base: position 1,178,119 of record HG995260.1, on the reverse strand, counting down.
AATGGTTGCGATGCTGACTTCGAAGGGGAGGCTGAGGGAGCTTAGAGCCCTCTCCTGTTTCCCTACTATAACAAATACATTGCTTTGTATTAAACAATCAATATATTTCCCCTCCGCTCGTCGCGCATCACTTGCCCCGTGTGTTATGTCACAGCAGTAAGCGAGTGCAAGTACACGTTGCATCATCTGGTATAAGTATGCCAGTCTGATCTGCAATCAGAGTGACCTGGTAAACTATGTCGCGCCTTTAATGCACTATCTAGTACAATTGTTAATTAGGAATATGGCGAACCATTGGGAGTAATTAAATGGAATACTACCATAAATATGTGAAGTAAATTGGGACTATAACTTGACACTATGTCTGCTGGTTAGGTTTGTAGAAGTACTGGTTATAGTATTCCTCTAGAGAAGGTAAAGATCTTTAGATAGTTGGTGTGTCTGACCGGACGCGCCCGCAGGTAGTTGATGTTTGGAACTTGTAAGTAAAACTTCGTGCAAAACGAGTATAGGACCACTGGTTGGTTTAGAATTTAGATGGTGTAGGTATAATGGAATGGAATGATTAGAAAGAAGAAAGTTCAGTCAACGGGGCTGTTTGAAGTACCTAATTGGAGAAAGAACATGTCAAAATATTTCAGAATCTGAAAAAGCCTAGATGTGTTAAATCACTCATACTTTTTACGGAATCAGAATGCCGATGGGCAAGTAACTGATCATTATTGTACAGGACTATCCAGGACTGGATAGCGACTACCGTAACATGGTGAAAAAACCGCCATAGCCGCTGGTTCAGGCGTCCAGCATCAGCTTATATATATCCAGTAACTTCAGGCTGGCATAATTCTGCAGACCGTCGTGACACAATGTCTCTTGACGGTCGATATTATATTTAGATTGTACTATGCCTAACATCGAGTACAGTATAATCTCATTGCCAGGATAGCACACAGCACCGTTTCCGCTCTCCTCAAAGTGACTGGCGATGTAAAGGCGGGTATGGAGGATACTCAAGTGACTGTACTGGCTTTGGTCGACTTCTCAAATGCTTTTAACACCGTCAGTCACGACATCCTTCTATCTATCCTCTCCTATCTAATGGTCTCTTCTGAAGCACTGCAATGGTTCTCGTCATATCTTCGAGGTCGTCAGCAGTCGGTGCGTCTCGATGAGTCTTCATCGAATTGGCGCTATCTTGACTCTGGTGTTCCTCAAGGCGGTATTCTCTCTCCTTTACTTTTCTCTGTTTTTATTAATCTTATTACTCAAAAACTTCAGTGTGCGTATCATCTGTTCGCCGATGACTTGCAGCTGTATGCTCAGGCAAACATCGAATGCGTATCTGTGGCTGTTGATGCTGTAAACAAGGATTTGGAAAGAATCAAGAACTGGTCTGATAACTTCGGGCTATCCGTAAATCCAAGCAAGTGTCAGGCAATAATTATAGGTAGTCAACGGATTATACCAAAACTCAACACAGATACATTGGCACCTATTGTCTTTGATGGCTCAGTTATCTCATTGTGCCCCACCGTTAAGGACCTTGGCTTATACATTGATGCTAACTTGAACTGGCAAGCACAAGTGTTCCATGTTTGTCAGAGGGTTACCAATGCCCTTCGTGCTCTTTATCGCCTGAAGAACTTCCTCCCTATCAAGACAAAGGTGATGCTTGTGCAAACCCTAATCTTTCCTATAATCGACTATGGTGATGTGTGTTATCTTGACCTGAATGCAGATCTACTCAACAAACTGGACCGTCTTCTGAATAACAGCATTCGATTCATTTTTAATCTTCGTAAATATGACCACGTATCTACCTATCGCTCCCAATTAAAGTGGCTACCTATTCGTCAGCGTCGTGCGTGCACTCACTACGCTCTTTTCCATCCTAAAGTCTCCTACTCCACCCTCTTATTTAACGCCACTCTTTCAGTATCTTTACTCCGGCCATGACAGAAATCTTCGCTCCACTAATAATCTTCTTCTTCTCTGTCCATCTCACAGCTCTGGATTGGTACACTCCTCTTTCCCTGTACAATCTGTACTTCTCTGGAATGCGCCCCTCTCGAGATCAGACTGTGCACGAATCGTTACGCGTTTAAAGTGAAGGTTCGGCAACTACTTTTTAACAATTTGGAAGAATTATCAGCAACATAGTACTATTTTATTTTACATAGTTTATGTATATTGATATATATTATGTATTATATGTATATATATATATATATATATATATATATTCATAACTATTTATATATTATGTATATTATATGTATTACTTTCATTTATGTAAAAATTGCAATTATATTTTCATTTTTTTTTACTTTTTCTACACCGCTTGGTTGCTTGTTTGGTTTTTTTTTTTTACATGCCTACTGTCTTTTATCTCTGCACTACCTTGGGTAGACTGGTAGAGAATGCCTTTGACATTAAGTCCGCCTTTACATTAATTTAAATGTAAAAAGTATAAAATAAATAAATAGCATGAAAAATCGAATTCGTATCTTATCAGCCAGCTTACTAATCACTCACTGACCTACATGATGATTACGTCACGACAAATTGCAAATTGCTCCAGATTCAAACGGTTCGTCTGTAATCGCAACCTATAGTTTGTCGCACATTTAAAGCTATAAAATGTACTAAAGCGGATTATATGACGAGTTGTGTAGACAGATTAAGAACAGCTAAACCAGATACTGCAGCATATAGAAAATTACAGTCTATTGAAATGAAAATAGCTATAGAACTAGAAACTAAATTCAATACTGGGAGTTGATAAACTGATTATCACCTCGTGCAGTTGACATATCAAGAGTTAAAAAAGGTATGATTGGAGAGTACATTTTAAACAGTAAGAAAAATATTAAATATGAAATCATTATTAAAATATGAAGTTTCCAAGTGAGATAAATAATAAAAAAACAAGTTACGACTATGCATTAATCTATTAATACCCATTAGACAACTCAATCTTTCTCAGTAAATATGCATATTAATGTTTTTTTACTAGCACATTATTATACATGTCCCACTGCTGGGCACGGGCCTCCTCTTCTGAATGAGAGGGGTCAGAACTTAGTCCACCACACTGGCCTAATGCAGGTTGGCAGACTTCACATACCTTCGAAATTCTTATGAAGAACTTCTCAGGTATGCATGTTTCCTCACAATGTTTCTTTCACCGTTAAATCAAGCGATAATTAACAATTAATACACACAAGTCAGAGGTGTGTGCTCTTGGAACTGGTTTCGAACCTTCGAATTTCGTCTCGATAATCCGTACCACTCCCCACTGAGCTGTCGCTGCTATTTATATTATTATAAAAAAACAGGCAAGAAGTACTATAACACAGACAATCGATGACCAAAATACAGTCATTGAAAATTAGTAAACGAGAAGAATCCCATTATACTTACATTTGTTAGCACTGAGTGAACTGACGCGGCAAATTGTTAATTTTGTAAAATGTCACTATTGCAACATTTGAATGAGCGTGTAGGATGACATGAGGCGTGGAAAATGCAGAATGTTCTCTATATTCTATTTTAATTACTAGTTATTTAGGTTCATATTTGTTTGTAGGCAGACATGACGATTGCTGCTGATGTATATATTTATAATGTATTGAAACTTCATCAGTTTTAGATGTTATCTATTTTAGCAACACATCAGAAGTAAAGTAAACAGCGCCACTGGCGCTGTTTACTTTTATTATTTTAGTGACTTACTTGACGAGTTTTAAACAATAAAATCTGCTGGGACAATAAATTAACTTACTAGGTATCACTTTGTCCATTTAAATTGAAACAACACTTTTACAAATTTCCTGTGTCAGATTGTACCAAGAGTACGATTTTACGGACGGCCCAAAAAGTGCTGGCTTGATTAGAGGAACACATGAGAGCCAATGGCCTCGCATTTACTTATACTTCAGGCCAGAGCGCCTATGATGGTGATCAAGACTATGCAAAGTGGAAGCGTCTAAGTAAGACCACATTTGCGACTGGTAGAGCCACGCTGTAGACACTTTTGTCTACAGCATGAATGGGCCGGCTCGTCCGGGTCGTTACCACAGTCTCACAGAAAACCGATGTAAAGTAGCAGCTTGCTGCTGCGTTTCGTTGGTATTTCGTTTCATATATGGGCGGTGGAGATCGCTTAACATGACCCACTTGCTCGTTGCCGACAAATGGCATTAAAAAAAACAGAAGGCGGACCCTGGCACTGAACTGTAATAATGCATAGCAGAAAAACACAGATTAAAACAAACACTTTTAGTTTAAAAAAATCCACATTCACACTGTCTGCAAAAGTTAAGGAGCTGATTTGTACATCAGCATTGCGTATTCCAACATAATCAAAAAATGTCACCACTTTTCGAAACGCTGCGCCGTCTGCAGCGATAAATCATATGGCTCGCATTATAATAATAGTCTCATATGCATAATTAATTTAACTAATGTTTAATATATTCTGCAGATTTCTTAATTAATAACTTTATCGAATGTTAATGGCATTGTGTAAGATTGTTTGAATTGATGTTGAAGAACAACAAATAAGTAAAATCAAACCTCGCTTTTTTAACCAGACCTAACACCACATTATAGTACTTTATTTTTAACTATCGGCGAATTATTTAAAAGATAAGTTGTTAATGTTATACCAGAGAGCTTCGGTTGACTTTGGTGACTTTATAAAGTTTTGTCATACATGCATAAGCTCATGCCTGTATCTCTGAAGGTATACTACTAGGTAATACACAAGGTCTATAATACAGTACTGAGCTAATGCGATAAGTGGCGGGGCTACTGCCTTATCGAGCAAATACAGATTCCGGGCTGATACTGTGCATTTCGTCATAAAAAACCCAATATCACTTTTACCCGATCGGACCCGAGACCTCAGCGTCAGCCTCAGTCGTATCGCCTATCACAAAATCTTTAAATAAAAACCACTAATAATAACTTTAGTCTTCTATCATAACTCCAGAAGTATTTATCCCATTCAAGCATTTCTAATTTCATTGCGTTCAAAATTGTATAGTGCTAGCAAAGACAATCCTTGACTTTTTAATCCTAGATTCGTGAACGAATTCCAATTTTAGACCTTGTCTTTTGAGCTGACACTCCCTAAATTTAATAGATCAGTTACGAGCGTAAGTGAAGGTTACATAAAAATAAAACAAGTTGAAAAATTGTTACAAAGACTCTAAACTTAGTGAAAAGAGCAACCATACTTCTCCAACAAAATGGAAAGTTACCATAGAAGGTGCCATCAAGGTCAGTCCTTTGTAAATCTTGAAAGATTCCAAAATCATTGCAAAAAACCTAATCTTGAATGCAGGAATGCGGCGCCATGTTTCATCATACAGTGTCTAGTTACATACGCAACGGTTACTCGTAATGGAATTCTTACAAGATTTTTGTATAACTACATGTATGTTAAACAGAGATAGCTGAGCGAGGAGTGGTGCAGACTACCGAGACGATAGTTACAAGTTTGAAACCAGCGCCAAGAGCAAGTACCTCTGCCTCTGACTTTTCTAAGACACCTTTATATAATTGGTAATTATCGCTTGCTTTCATCTCAGAACTTCATAAGAATAAAGAGATGCTAAGGATGTCACACATGTCTTATAATTGTACTGAAATTTAATATAAGTTTTAATGTCACTAGATTTTTAAATTTGTTGAAGCAATTGTCTTCATATTTAATTTTCCCACTACCATTTCAGTGTCTAGTAAATCTGTAGTTTACTATTAGAACTGTAAACCTTCAGTGAAGCAAGGGGATTCAAGTTGTGAGTTTCCACATCCAAACAAATGCTTCGAGACCGCAACTATCTATTTTGGCTTTAAATGTTGTATTGGAGCATCCTCTACACACAAGACCCTAAGTGGACTAACATTAATCTAACATCATTCATAATGTATACAAAGTTAGCAACAGTTACCCATTTCCTGCACCAATATCTATATTTGTAATGCACGGCGAGTCACGTTATCAAGACCTTAGGGTCCAATTTATTTCTTTGTTTATTTTACTGTCGTTTAGGCGATATCAGCGGTGCGTAATCTAATAGACCGCTATCCGGAGAACTTTACGAGACAGACCCACTTCTAACTGTAAACAAGATGTCTTGTTAAGGAATTGTATCGAATAAAACTATTATAATGGTGTCGCAGTTGATTATGGATAAGAAGTTGAAATTTGTGGGTTCAACACACAGGGCACAAACCTCTGACATTTAGAAGTTATGCGTGTATTAACTGTTAAAGGAACATATAAGGAAACCTGTATACCTGATAGTTCATCACTAGAATTCCGAAAGATATGTAAGTCTTACAACCCGCATTAGGTCAGCGTGATGGACTAAGTTCTACTAATCCTTCTCGGTCGTAAAGGACAGTAAATGCAAGGTTGATATTTAATACCAACTTTGCCCTAAAATAACTTTCTAATTCCATCGTGAGTTATGGATCATGCGTTTTCAGTACATCAAGCTCTTGTGGGCGTTCGTTTAGCCCTACACGCGAACAGATAAGCAAATGTTTCACCCACGTGATATTATTTTCTCTATAACGACCGTGTGCTGTGTGGGTGATTGTTATGGGTTCGTCTATTTCTGGGTTGCTTTTGTTGCTTCTAGTTTAGGATCGAGTAATTAAAATGTCGTAGTCATGCTGTAGACAGTTTTATCTACAGATTCGTCCGAGATGGCATCAGTTTCACAAATACATTGACGTTAAGCAGCTGCTTGAATGCTCTTTGTGTGGTCGATGAGATTGATAGAGGCCAAAAATCAATCACTAATAAATAAATACACCCAACAGTCACACACATAGTCCTGACTCCATACTAGGTTAACCTGTATCGTGGGTATCAGGAACTACGAGGGACTTGCGGTCCCATAACACCCAGACCCGAAATAAATCTTTGTGGATCAAACAAACATTTGTCGCGGTGCGGGAATCGAACCCACGGCGTCTCGCTTCGCAGCCGGCTACTCGCCCGCTACTATTTTGCTACTTACTACTCTTTTGCTTTTGTGATTTATCGTGGGATGCGGAGAGGACTGAACATTAGGTGACATTATGCTTGTTAACCTTTTGCTATTACAAAGATTATAGATAAGATTAGCTCAGATTTTGATAACAATTAATTATTTCTCATTTCTTTTTGATAGCTATTTGAAAGGAGTTGAAAGCTTCAGATTTCTTAAAACTACTGACGCAGGCGGTTTCCCGTTGAATTGTAAAAAGAGGTATTTATTATATATTTGGTTTCGCGTTTAATTGTAGGGTGCAGGTAATGTAATTTAAATCAAATAACAGTCAGGGATAAGTCTGACTCGCGCACTGGACTCCGCACACACTTTAGCGTACACTCTACGTTGCTAAATTAGATCATATTTTTCTGTAACACGTTGTATACTTGCTAGAAGTTACGTGAGACGAGTATTATTTTATTAATACCAAACGACAGTAATCACTTTAACTCATAGTTTATAGGTTACATTTATAATATTACTAACTTTACAGATCACAACCAATGTCAGGATTCTCTAGAGACCGTGCTCTAATTATAACTCAAACAACTAGGACCGAATAGTAAACCAGCATAGCTACCGCGTAATGACCATTTGGACTATCGACTGAGCACTGATCTTACTGAACTGACTGACCGCGGGCAAAAGACCTCCAGTTCTGGCGACAACCTCTTTTATACCATTTAACTATCCTTCCACAACTATATCGCACCATTATTATTACAGTGTACCCAACGTTGCTTTCTCAGACACCCTCAATATACCAATTTTAACAGAATACGCCAACATACTGTAAAAAAAACAACTGGCTATCTATTACTGTTCAGAAGATTGAGTTGTTTAAAGGTATAACACACAACGCAACTCTAAAAGAACTAAATAATGTCGTATACATTAACAATGACACCAACAGTCAATAGTAAAAATGTACTGATGCGATGCGAACTGACCAGTATCAAATGGGAGGATTTTTTGTTTATGGACACGCTCTGGTTATCGTGTAGTCTATGGCAAACATGGCCGACGGACAACGACCTCACAAAATACACTGTTGTAATGTTGTTAATATGTTTTAAGATCAATTGAAAGAGAGTATAATGTTTTTATGATTTTTTGTGTGCAGAAGTTCAGCAACGAGGTTTGAAGCCCATAAAATTACTGGGCATTATCTTAACAACGTATGTCACGGAGTGACGATCGCCATGCATGCAGTTCTTTGCGATTTGAATTTCTGAGTGGTGTTGCTACTCGATAGGCGTGGCCGCTTACCGTCAAGCGAAAAACTTGGTCACGTAATTCACGTGAATAAAAAAGTGGGTCACCTGATGGTAGGTGATCACCACCGCCAGTAAACATTCGGTGCCGGAGGATACATGAGTGCCTTGGCAATATTTGACGAAAAAACAAAATCTGCCGCCCTTCGGTCGGCAGAATTATGCCGGCCTGAAATATTGGATGTATACACTGACTGACCCCGGAACACGACTCACCTCAACGAGTCACACTGGCGGGTTTTTCACCATGTGTACAGCAGTCGCTATCCAGTCGGGTTCAAAAACATGTGATCCACACACACTCTCGGGTTTTGGTGTCTTTCGTTTCCCGAGGCGACCTGTCCTTTAAGCGAGGCTTAAGAAGAGTTTTCCTTCAACGGTAGGCACCGGCTTGACTGTGCTCTGGCATTGCTGAGGTCTATGGGCGCAGTAACCATTTACCATCAGGTGGGCCGCCTGCTCGTCTGTCTATCTGGACAATTAAAAAAATACTACTGCTTCTGGTTGACCTCCGTCGAACAACATCAAGGGTCTCAATGAAAACCAGCGCCATGTGTTTGGTACATGCTGATTTGGATCTTTTTGGCGCGGTCATGGTGGGACATAAACCATCTACAATCTACCCCCCACCTACTGTTTATACAAATGTTTCTACATAACATGTACATGTACCACCTAACGCCTGGCAATAAATGTTTTCTTTATTTCTTTCATCCCATCAAATATATAAACATCTTTAAAATTCCATCAAAGTTCACTCTGTCGTTAATAACTGATGTGGAAACACACATACCTTCATATATTAGAATTCCAAAGTTCTTACAGTGTGACCTCAAATTCGTTATTAATAGTACCAATTGTGGCAATTAATGTGGCGATTTTAAAATTCCATTGTGTTATGCTTTGGATTTTTTTTTGTTAATTTCGGACGCCTTTGTTTGAATTAACTGTTAATGTTCTGAACGGTTTTATGATTTTAAATGGAGATTCATCTCAATTAACGGCCATTTATATTTGGCTTATTTGGCCATAAATTATAGTTGTGCGACGCTTTTATTTGTACAGATAGGTCATTTGCCTACGCGTGGATTTTGACCACTAGGCACATGATAAGAGATCAAATTAACTTCAATCATATATGACGAAGGAATAGGTACTGTAATGTTTTTAAAAACAGTGACGTCAGCTGCGCTGACGTCATTCTCTTTATTGGTATTGAAGTTTTCCATTACCGGAATAATTAAAAACAGTAAATTCCAATAATCAAAATCTATATTTAGTATTGTAAGTATTACACAGGTACAGATGTTCTCACTACGGGCGCTGACCAACGAATGCTCCCGCCACTGCAGCCGACTGCCTTTTTATAGGCGAAGTAGTGGGGTGATAGCTGTGAGTCACTTGTTTATGCCGTTCGGAACACGTGCAAGATGACGTAGTTGGTGTTGCTAGTGTAGAATGTAGCTTTGCGCCGATACGACCATTCTGACCGGCAGTGCGCGCTCTGCACCGGCCGTGCTGTTTCTTTTTTTTTTTTGATTGGTACCTGTGTGTCTGGCTGTAATAATTTATTCTATGTCGATTTATATTGTGGTAGTGTATAGCGTACACTGTGGTACTATGGTGTTGTGTACACTATGGTACTATGTTGTTGCGTACTCTGTGGTACTATGTGGTGGCGTACTCTGTGGTACTATGTGGTTGCGTACTCTGTGGTACTATGTGGTTGCGTACTCTGTGGTACTATGTGGTTGCGTACTCTGTGGTACTATGTGGTTGCGTACTCTGTGGTACTATGTGGTTGCGTACTCTGTGGTACTATGTGGTTGCGTACTCTGTGGTACTATGTGGTTGCGTACTCTGTGATACTATGTGGTTGCGTACTCTGTGGTACTATGTGGTTGCGTACTCTGTGGTACTCTGTGGTACTATGTTGTATTTGTGTTGTGATTGTATGTATGTGTGTTTTTTATTTTTATTTGAAATCTAGATAAAAAGAAACATACCCTTAGTTTTTAATGAGTTGGTTGAGTTGAAAGCCCAGGGCTTGTTGTCAGACCATATTCGCTCGTGAAGTAGATGGTATAGGCTCATTGGACGATATTGAAGTGTTGTCTTCTTCCGCCGATACGGTTAACTGATCTCTGGGTTGAGGTGCTCGGCGGAGTTGATCATGAGCAACTTTTCTTGGACGTCCTGTACCAACCACCTTTTTGACTAGATAGCGATCGTTGTCCAGAATTCTTGTTATCTCGTATGGCTCACTGAACTTTAAATCCAACGATGTTTGGTTACGAGGATTATTTTTTATGAGGACATAATCACCACGCTGGAAATGATTGATCTTTGCTTTCCTTGAATCAAAGCGTAGCTTGTCCCGCTCTGCGTTTTGTGACATCTTTTGATGAACATGTTTAGTAAGGGCTTCAATATTAATTGTCTGCTCGTCGATGTTTACAAGTGTGAGTAACTCAGGAGGAACGCAATGCCTGCGCTGAGTAAGCAAAGTGAGTGGAGCTACCCCTGTCACTCGATGAGGAGTGCAGTTCAATGCCAACTGGAGTTCGTCAAGCGTTGTGTGCCATTCTTCGGTTTCATAGTTTTTGATCATAATTAGAGTATTTTTTACTGTAGATACAACACGTTCTACCTGCCCATTTGCTCGGCTGACTCCTGGTGCTATAGCATGAATTTCTATTCCTGTACGATCACAGTAAATTTTAAATTCGCCCAAAAACTCCCTTCCACCGTCGACTATGATTTGTATTGGAGTACCAAATAAGTGTACTGTACGCTTCAAAGCAGCTAAGGTCCCGTGTGGATTTTTGTTAGTTGTGTGATATAAGAGCACATATTTTGTAAAAGCATCTATAGTGACAATTACATACTGTTGGTCATCGGACGTTCCCAGTTTGCCAGTGATATCCATATGTATAACTTGAAATGCAGTAGTTGGTTTCTGGATTGGGTGCATTTGAGCTTGTATTGCACCTGATGTTCCTTTCGATGTTCTGCAGACCACACAGTTATCGACGAATTTTCTAATGTTTGTATTCATGTTATCAAACCAGTAGCTGTCCTTAATTTTCTGCAATGTCTTCTCCCAACCAGGGTGTTTCAATGCAGTATGGAATGAGTTTATCAAACTCCACTGAAAAGATCTAGGAACCACTGTACAATGTTTTTGTCCAAAGCTTGGATCCTGAATTATTCGTTTTAGGACCTTGTTTTCTAGTACGTAGTTACCGTTGGGAATGTTATTGGTCATACCATCCATAATGGCTCGCAACGTTTCGTCGCGTCTTTGTTCAATTTTTAGCCAGTTGTGATCTCTAGTCATTATGTTTACTGTAAGCTCTACTGGGTTTCTGCTGAAGTAGTCAGCGTGTTGAAGTTGTTGACCCTTGCGGTATTCCACATCAAAATTATAATTTTGCAAGAATGCCCACCAGCGATGGATTCTAGGAAGCAGATCTTTTTTTTGTGCTTGGACGCTTTTAGTGCATTGCAGTCTGTGATGATTGTAAACTTTCGTCCATAAAGATATTGCCTGAAGTGCTTTATCGCCCGAACAACTGCCAAGGTTTCTAATTCATATGAGTGGTAGCGACTCTCGGTTTCAGTCGTTCTCACGCTCATGAAGGCAACGGCATGCTGTCGTCCCGAAATTATTTGCACCAGTACTGCTCCGAATCCCAAACTACTGGCGTCTGTGTATAATTGAATTGGAGCTTCTTCTTGGAAGAGTGTAAGTGCTGGAGTCGATGTTAAACACTGAATGACTTCCTCTCTTGCAGTTTCATGTCGTTCATTCCACTCCCATTTAGCTCCCGGTTTGGTCAGCTCGTATAGCGGTATTAGTTTACGTGAAAAATCTGGGATAAACTTTCTAAAATAGCCCGTCAATCCACAGAATTGTCTGACTTGTTTTGGTGTCGTTGGTATTGGTGCTTTTACCAGGGCGTCTATTTTGCGTGGGCTTGGCCTGACTTGTCCATTTGATACCACGTTGCCCAAATATTCAATTGATCGCTTGAAAAAGCTGCATTTATCAGCATTAATGGAGAAACCAGCATTCTGTAGGGCTATGAGAATGCGTTCAATGTTTGATAATCCTTCAGTGATATCTCCACATTTGCTTAATACGTCGTCAACATAGACTTGAGCTGCATTACCCAATAACGAATGCAGAGCTCGGTTAATGCATCGTTGATATACTGAACACGCATTACTCAATCCAAACGGCATCGTCAAATACTCGTACAAACCATCTGGTGTGACAAAAGCAGTCTTTTCAATTGAGGAGTCTGCGATGGGTATTTGGTGGAACCCTGCTGCCATATCGAAAGTTGTGAAGAATTGTCCTTTAGCCAGTTGATCAATTTGATCCGAAATTAATGGAAGTGGATAATGGTCCCGTAGTGTGTTAGAGTTGAGCTCTCTAAAATCCACGCACATACGGTCATCACCATTCTTCTTTTTTACGAGGATAATGGGGCTGGAGTACGGGGATTTACTTTCACGTATAATGCCATGCTCCATCAATTCTTTCACTATAGTTCGTACTTTTTCTCGTTCAACTGGACTGAGCCTGTACGGTCTTCGTTCTACGTACTTTTCTGGGTTCTTTAAACGAATTTCCAACTCTCCAGTCTTGACACGAGTTGTTGGGTATCCTCTGATAAACAGATGCTGATACTTGCTCAGTAGCGTTCGTAATGTTGCGATATCTTCTTCATTCGTGAGATCGCAGTCCAACTTATCAAAAATCGGGTTTTTGTTTTGAACATGATTGATCTTCTGCTGACGTGTTAACGTTGTTCCGTTTGAATTAATTATCACAGTAAGGTTGGTGTTATTTATCAAGTTCATACCAACTAGGATATCTGTTGTCATCTCATAGTCTGCTACTATGTGAAACTGTAATTCAACGTTGATGTTATCGATGACTACAATCGTAATCAGTGCAGCTATTGAAAGTACAGGAAATTGTCTAATCCCCTTCAAGTAATTTGCAGTTTCAAGTCTTCTTCCTGGTAATTGCGCCGCTATGGATTCTCGTATAAGTGAGCATTCAGCACCACTATCAAAAATTGCTTGAAAAATCTTTAGTCCAATCTTCACCTGGATTGGAGCCAGTTTTGATCCAGAAACGAAATTTACGTTCGATGATAATGAACGTTCCCTCTTGAAGCAGGTTTCAAAAGTATGTCCCGGTATTTTGCAAAATGAACATATTATCGCTTTAGCTTTCTGGTCAGTGATTACCTCCTTGTTAATGGTTTCAGTTTTTGTTTTGTTCCTTTGTTCGGGTCTTGACTCAGTATACTTGTAGTAACATTCGCTGGTATTGTGATTAGATCTTTTACAGATTTGACAGTTAGATCTCGACGGAATAGGATTTGAAAAACGTGGTCTCTTGCTTGTGTTCAGATTGTTGGAATTCGGATGAGAACGTTTCATTGTTCTTATTGATGATGCAACAGATATCAGCTCTGGTACAGTTGTAGCCCTCGTATTCAGTAGCTCAATCCGAAGCCTTTCATCATTAATGCACCCAATCACTGCTTCGACTGCATCTTCGTTTGGTAACTTGTCCTTTGTAATCCTCCTCCATAGGACCCAGGCTCGTGATAAATATTCAGAAATGTCTTTCGAAGAATCGTAGACATGTTCTCTGAATCTAATTATGTCTCTAGAATAACGGTTTTCTGGTTCAAACGTCGTTATAAGATTATTTCGCAACTCAGGCCATGAGGCTGTAGTCACCATCCAGTCGTCAACCCACATTTTCGCTCTTCCTTTAAGCAGGCTGCCAACCTTCATACGTATGTCGAAGTCACTGAGTTTGTATGTTTCAATGGCTTTATCAATATGTTGACACCACTCACGTATTCCTACATTAGTGTCCGGATCAAATGACGGTAGATAAACATCATTGATACGTATTTTCGTATCTTGTGGTTTATTTAATCGTTCCGACATTTGCTGCATCACTTGCATCATCTGCATAATAAACTGTGGCGGTATGGTGTTTATCGGTGTGTTGCACATGTTTAATTGTGGTTGTTCTTGCTGTAACAAAGTTCCATCATTGTTTGCGTTGTTTAATCCACGTTGTAATTCCAATGTATCAGGTTGTTGAGCGGAAGTGGCAAGTAATCCCACTTCTGATGACGAAGGAATAGGTACTGTAATGTTTTTAAAAACAGTGACGTCAGCTGCGCTGACGTCATTCTCTTTATTGGTATTGAAGTTTTCCATTACCGGAATAATCAAAATCTATATTTAGTATTGTAAGTATTACACAGGTACAGATGTTCTCACTACGGGCGCTGACCAACGAATGCTCCCGCCACTGCAGCCGACTGCCTTTTTATAGGCGAAGTAGTGGGGTGATAGCTGTGAGTCACTTGTTTATGCCGTTCGGAACACGTGCAAGATGACGTAGTTGGTGTTGCTAGTGTAGAATGTAGCTTTGCGCCGATATATACTAATATTATAAATGTGAATGTAAGTTTGTTGTTACGCTTTCACGCCTAAATCACTGAACCTATTTTGATGAATTTTGATGTAGAGATAGACGGGTCCCTGGAGAAGGTTATAGACTACGTTTTATTTCGGAAAGTCTCTTCACACGGGCTGAGCCGCTAGCAAAAGCTAGTATTAAATAAATAAACACACTCCACATACACAGTTCTGACCTCACAGTATAAGATAAGAGTCTTTTGTCGTAGGTATCAGGAACTACGAAAGACTTTTGGTCTGAAGTCTCAGACCCGAAACAAATATATGTGCATCACACAAATATTTGTGTTGTGTGATTACCTCAGTGGCGCAGTTGTTATGCGTATTTGGTACAACTGCTCTGCGGAGGTCTCGGGTTCAATCGGGTTGGGTAAGGTGATATTGGGTTTTTCTATAGCGAAATGTTCAGTATCAGTCCGGAGTCTGGAATTGTGCCCGGTTTGGCGGTAGGCTCGCCCCCTATTATATCATGGGACGGAAATATGCTCGGCGAAATGTGGGTGTACTGATTACACCTCTGCCTACCCCTTCGGGGATTATAGACGTGAGTACGTATGTATGTATGTACAAATATTTTTCTAAGAGTGGGGATTGAACCTGCGGGCGGTCGTTTCATAGCCAGCTACTCCACTGGCTCAATTCGATTGAGAGCCAATTCAGACGGCTCAACATGCTTGTGCTTAGCAGTTGATCAACTAAAATGGAACCGTTTGAACCCGATATTCATAACTTCGAGTTTTGAGTGACGTCTAATATTCATTTTGAACCTCACATGTGTTAAGGTGTTTAATCAATACAAGTAGTCATAATCGAGTAATAACACGAAATTCATACTTTGATACCATTATTATAGAGTAAAATTTTCAGCAAATAATTGAAATAATGTTATAGTAATATCTTTATTCTATTCTCGACCTAAATCTACTGTTATAAAGTTCATATTACTTTATCTTGTTACATTAACAGCTGATTGACAACCGTGATAGATTTACAAAGGCACTGTAGATAAAAAATGACAAGAAATCCCGTTACAAAATGCACCCGTAAATATGACATAGCGAATTGTACAAATTGGTATAAAAATTCGGCGTAGACCCCCATAGATAAATTGCTTCTTTTGAAATGAACGTTTGATGGATTTTATTGGTAACAATGTAGATTAACTACAAACTTCAATAAACAGTTTCAATCCACATCTACAGATCGGTCCCGAAATTAAAGTAATCAGACTGTGTCGTCTGTAGGCGTGGCATTCCGATTTTACTTATTAAATATATAGTGGGTTTGACCTGTAGATTCGGGTTGAGATTAACGATGAAAGCAACCAAAAAATAACCTCAAAAGTATCTTTTTTGAGCTGAGGTCTCGGGTTTGATCCCGGGTCGGGTAAAACTGATATTGGATTTTTTTATCACGAAATGCCCAGTATCAATCAGCCCGGAGTCTAGAATTGTGCCCGGTTTGGCGATAAGCTCGACTCTATCACATAATGGGACGGAGATACGCTCGGCGAAATGTAGATGTACTGGTTACACCTCTACCTACCTTAGGGATTACAGGTGTAATTCCGTATGTATGATGTTAAGAAACTCATCCAATATCAAACTGCTAAAACTCAATCAATCGAAAGGTGTGAATCTTGCAAAATGGAGATGCAATATTCACAACGTGTCCGGCGTCGCGTATTCAAGCCGTGTTTGTACTTTGTATCACACACATCGAGTGACGCAAGCTTCAAATGTTTTCAATGTTGAATAATGGTGCAATTTGGTATTTTTAACACGATAAAATGATTATTCAACGCAGGACAGCTCACAGAAAACTGGCGTAAAGTACCAACTTGCTGCGTTTCGTACGGTGAGTGAGATACCCGAAGGTGAAAATCCCCTCCCCTTCCCAATCTCTTAATGGTCCCTTTCCTTTAAGGTTAGCAACGTGTCCATGGTTCTTTTGGTATTGAGGGCGTACATGGACGGTGGAGATCAATTACCATCAGATGACCCACTGGCTCGTTTACCGGCCTATGCTATAAATCATACTTACCCGGTCGAGCCGGCCCATTCACGCTGTCGACAAAAGCATTGCTGGCGTGGGTCTACCTACTTTTTCCCGCGGGGAAAATCTCTTTTACTGATACCTTCTCTACCTCGGGGGTGGAGAGATGGTTATGCCGGACTCACCAGTCTTCCAATCCAGTTGTCTTCCGAACGACCATTGGATCGGATCCCTATTCAAAATCTCTACGCTGCTATACCGATTAAAAACGCCGCAGCGGCCTTCTACGGCGCAATTGAGACGGTCCCGGGTTATCCTGAGTATACTCTGGATTGCTGCTGCAACCGTCTCTACGCTATGTCGCTTTGCTGCTCGTCTCTCTCGAGGGACTCAGAAGCCCCTCAAAGTAATGACGCCATTCGGCATCTCAGGCAGCACGATGACGAGGCCGTCCATCTCTCGGGGTCGCTTCGTAAAATGTACATTGCTTACGAATGCTGCGCATCCCCCATCGAGCGGCCGCGACCCTGGTAGCCCCATTTCGTCGCCCCGTGGTTCTAATCTCACAACAGTAACTATAATTTCGCCAGTTGCCTAATCTTTATTCCCAGGCCGTCATAACATAAAACCAACTAGAATCAGACAAACGAAACTATATTCGTGAACATTGAAACCCTTCATAGAGATAGTATCGTAGACATGAGTAGAAATGAAATATTTCGCGGCGATATATTTTGTAAGGCGCGGACACGACGAGTGGTATCGAACCAACCATCTGATCCTAGCTTCCGATTGTGGTTGTGTAAATTATATTAAAAACAGAGTTGCGTTGTAAGTACCATGAGGCTAACAAGTTCTAAACTTTTTTCTTTTCGGTAGGCAGAGGTGTAACCAGTACACCCACATTTCGCGGAGCTTAATGTGATTTGAGCAGAGCCTATCGCTATACCAAGCAGAATTTTAGACTCCGGGTTGATACTGAGTATTTCGTGATATAAAAACACACTATCAGTTTACGCGACCCGGAGATCGAACCCATGATCTCAGTACAGCAGCCGTACCGCGTAGGTATTACAACTGTGTCACCGAGGCAGTAGTTTTTACTTTTGTACCTGGCGTTATACCGGCTTAAGGCCAGGGTCCGCCTTCTGTTACTTTAGATTTGACAGTATTTGTTGTTATATAAGGCGACCCGCCGTCTGATCCCCATAACCTGCAACGGGAACCAAGTTTCGCCATTGCCTCGTCCGTTAATCAGCAGTGTATCACGTGCAAGGGAGGTTGTCTTTGGCTTGTTGTCACATGTTGGCTCGCTTATTCTCTCTACTGGTTCCTACTACTGTTTCAACTATTCTTTTGAGCCCTGTATTACTGTCTCTCTTGGACACTCATCTACTATTGAGTTGGGTTAGGCCTTAGTTCGCATGCTGATCTAATGCGAGTTGATAGACTTCACATATCATCTTCCAATTTCTTTTCTTTATCTTTTTGTTTGTGACCAAACATATACTCTTTTATTCTCTACTAGCTTGTGGTCGCGGTTTCGGCCGTGTGAACAGCCTTTTCAGAGATAAAAAGTAGCCTATAACCTTCTCCAGGGTCCCATCTATCTCTGTACCAAAATTCATCAAAATAGGTTGAGCGTAAAGCGATTTAGGCGTAAAAGTGTAACAAACACTCACTTTCGCATTTATATTAGTTAGGATTAGGATGTCTACAATTTCTAATCATGAACTTAAGTAAAGTCAGAGTAATGTCAATGTATTTAAACACCAAAACATAGTATCAATGGATACAAACCTGGTATAGCAGTATATTTCGATTTCACTTAGCGCGTTGTACAGGATCGCGATTGTTTTCTCCGACGGTATCGGCCCTTTGCAGCCAAACGCGATTTGTATCTACGACCTAATTGAATTGTGCCAACGAAATGAAATTAAGCAATGAGTCTCTGAGTCTAGGTGGCGAGGATATAGACCAACCATTGATATAGCTGGAGAGAGTTGTAATTACGAATGGGAAATTATATTGCAAAAAATATCGAAATGTTTGTGTTAAGGTGTTAGGGACAGTTAGGTAGTCTAAAATTCTGATACTAGGCCAAATAAATATTATAACCTCTGACAAATAAAAATGTAATCT
Organism: Mimas tiliae; assembly: GCA_905332985.1. Taxonomy (NCBI): domain Eukaryota; kingdom Metazoa; phylum Arthropoda; class Insecta; order Lepidoptera; family Sphingidae; genus Mimas; species Mimas tiliae. Next base: position 1,159,125 of record HG995260.1, on the reverse strand, counting down.
GTAACTGGTGACGGAACACTAGAGGGTTAAAATGTATGATAGTAGTAGTAAATACATCTTATTATAAATAAGATGTATTGTATGTAAAATCTTAAAATACATACAAAATAGTGAGTAGTAATTTGGTTCTGTACCACTCAGATAGCAAGAGGAACTAAACTTACTTACACAAAGGATATAAAGAGCTTATCGTATAGTATATCTTGTAAGGAAACAGTTTTTGTCTTATCGTGTAATCATTTCTTGTTTACAAAGTTAACGTATCCTTTATGATATTAGATTACTACAAAATAGTTGATAATAATAATAGCACTGTATTATACACGTCCAACGGGCACGGGCCTGCTCTACTGAATGAGAGGGGTTAGACCTTAGTCCACCACGCTGGCCTAATGCGGGTTGGTAGACTTTACATACTTACGATATTCTTTTTGAGAATTCCTCAGGTATGCAGGTTTCCTCACAATGTTTCCTTCACTGTTAAAGCAAGCGACAATTAATAATAAATACACACGTAACATAGAAAAGTTAGAGGTGCATGCTCTTGGGACTGGTTTCGAACCTATGATTTTCGTCACGACAGTCCGTACCTACCACTCCCAACTGAGCCATCGTCGTCTACCTCAGTTACCAAAAATGGTAGAGCGTTATTATATAAGTAATAATTTAACGAAATATATAATATAGTAAACGTAGTAGTCAATAATTATATTTGTAGATTTCTTTTACTATGGTACGAGTATTTGCAGACCTGTCGAATGGACAATGCTGTGAACACTGATAATAATGATAAAATGTAGAATGGGGGTGATTGTACAAAAGGATTAGATTGTAACATAAGCACAGTCTATTTGCGCAACGAATTATCTCTCAGGGTGACGAGCGCAGTTCAGTGCCCTTCATAATTAGAAGTTCAGATTGGTGTTGCTTCTGTTTATGGTCAGGCGTAACGCTTATCATCAGCCGACCGATCTGCTCGTCTCGTCATCTAAAGCTAATAAAAAAGTATTGAAACTAATATCGATTATTCAACTTGATGAATTATGAAAAAAATACGCTTAATTTATGACAGTAATTAATTTCAAAATATGTCAGTTAAGACCACTTCAAAATCAATAGATATTTTGCAAAGAACGAGTATTTTATGTCATTGAAAAAACCGGGTACCTACTAGGGCAAAAAATCCTTCGATGGTTTTTTGCTTTGCCCTTTCTACCTGACTCTGGATGTTTGTTGCTCTTGAATGTATCAAAATATTTGTAAACATGACAAAATGTCTTTCTAATGAAATGAACACGCTTGTCATTTGTTCTATTTATCTGTTATTTATTTATTTGATGACTACATACTGAGTTTACAACGGTAAATTTATATTATAGTGGTCCCTGGCATTAAGCTTGGGATGACCCCAGGCAGAAAGAAAGACGTACAATCGTACACATAACCTGCAAGACCTCTCTTTGATATGCTGTACCTATCATACTCAGGGCAGGTCAGCTTAAAATAGTAGCATTACTGCATATACCAACGGGCTTCGGTAAACCTAGAAAAAAAATAAGGCCAGCATATGGCAACTCGTCAATACACAAGTTACGTCCCGTTTCGTGTAGATATGTGAAAATGGCATTATTTGAAAATAAAGCCAACTTGCGACCTGAATGCTGCGCATGCGCGGAATTAATGTCTGTATGAATTATGTATGGGTTGTGTGATGTCCACATCACGGCGGCACTGTCAATATACACTGACTCATATAGTTGTCTAAATATAAGTGCCATAAAACTGAGAGTTCACTAGATGTTGACTAAGAATATGTAACGTAAAGCCGCTAATCTATTTGAGCAGCCATAAAGCGAGTAGCGTCGATTTGAGGTAAAGTGAGGCTGCTTATGGATTAACAGGTACTAAACACACGGCTAGCAAGCAGACAGAGAAGACGCAGTTAGAAGCAGTGATAGCTCAGTGGCGAGTGGTACAGACTGTCGAGACTAAAGTTGCAGGTTCGAAACCAGCCGCAAGAGCATACACCTCTGACTTTTCTAAGTTATGAAGAAGATAGAATACAATAATAAGTTACTTTGGGATTTATGGCGACCATGATTGTAATGTCATCTGGTTAAGGAATCACTGCAGACCATTCACAGTACCCCAAATACTTTAATGTATAACTAGACGGGCTGTTTAGAAGTAAAATCGCGTCACATAACGCGCGAGTTTGGCAGCTCAAGCGGGAAAGGGAGCTAGTGCAGTATTAGACGCTTACGAAAAAGTCACATTATTAAAATGATTTTTGCCCTTTTTCGGTTTGTCTCAGAGAGTAACTATACGATGTTTATATTGTAAGTGAATTTCAATAATTATACAGTATGTTTAAAATGTGCGTTAAATTTATGTAAGGAACAAGAAATAAAATAAAAAAATATTTTTTATTTTATTTTTATTCCCTCAGAAGACTTCTTCGTTCTTTGAGAATAATTTTTACAATACCCTTAGTATGCAATTCAGCATTTTCGTAAATGTACTATTTCCATCCAATATCTAAAACACAAACATCACACTTATCTTTATCACTTTAACCTACTAAAATTCACTTTAAATAAGTAAGTACCTATTCCCACTTTGGCGTATCCGTTTTTGTTGTGTTTTACTATTCTACATTAACGCTTCGGAAGCGCTGTTCGCTCTAAGCTAATTCTAGTTATGAGTAAGCGAGATGGTAACAGTGAATCGACTGTTTGGTTTTGTATTAGTTTTCGTTCACAATAAATACTATTTTCGAAGAAAATATAGATATATTAAGGTTCCGGACCTTAAAATATATGCACGTAATTATTGGCAACGTTTTAAGGGTCACAATTAACAAATTCTTGTTATTTTGGCGAATTCAACGTTCGAATAGCCTCAAATGACAACAACCGTTCCTGTCGCTCGCTTGCTGTCGATGAAATGCGTTGCGGTCAATTGACCGTAACTAAGTGCGCACTTTCTATGTACTAGACAGCCGGTCTAGTAGTATACATTAAAGTCTGTAATAACCCAGTATTCCCAATTTCATTATCTATTCAACAATTAATGAGAGTCATATTATAGTTAAGTTGCTTTACGCTTTCAATACTATCATTAAAACTACGAGTTTGTCCACCACTTATACAAACTCAGATTACAACTGTTGTATCATTCGAACATTATTTAATAATAGATTTCCTCACACAATTCGCAATTAAACATTCATAAGGCACGTTATCTCAATCAAAATTACAGACTTGATGAGTATTAATTATGAATCCACGCTCTGATTACTTGCAACAATTATACAATTTGGTGAACGGTATTACTTCACTTCAGGCACTGAGCTATTCAGGAGGTCAGTGACCAAAATCAGAAGCTACATGAACTTGAAATTAATGAATACATTTTATTATAATTCAATGCTAGGCTGCAGCATGTGTTAACTCATTCACATTTTGGGATCAGCTAGTATAATATATCCAATTTCACAAGTTATGGTATAGGAATAGGTATGGCAAGAGAATTACGAACCACTAATCCTATAAACATCTTCGTTTTTGGGTTGCTCTGAATTTACTATTAGATAAGCTTCTGTTTTTACTGATTTTGTCAATGCTGGATAAAAGCCAAATGTAAGGTCATCCTTTAGAGGAGTATGTCGGTCGGTAATGCCTGTACCAGATCGTACCGGGTTACGATCCAGTGGACGGCCTAAAAAGCTAGATTGACTTATTACATTAGAAATGGTCTCACAAGGGAGGTTGCTTAAGACCGGGCGAAATTGAAGCGTCTAAATAGGAAGGACTGGCAATAAGCTAGGATAAAGCCAGGCAGAAAGAAAAGGCAAAGTGTTCGCTTTAATTATCCTTTATTGTTAAGGTCGGCAGCGCATCCATGACACACAGATATTGTAGATGTTCATGGGTGGTGGAGCTCACTTACCATCAGGTGACCCACTTGCACGTTTTCAACATATGCAATAAAAAAAACGTTAGCTAAACGATACATCAATTCTATCTTTATAAAGTAAACAAACAGAGGCAGACGACTCGACGCTGTTGACACAAGATACAAACACACTTATCGTTAAAAATTTCTCCCCACGTGTATACTGATGACTTTCACGCATTATTATTTGCATTCGTATAAAATGAATTTTATAAAATCGAAAGTAAAAGTTCATAATTGCATAGATGCGCCGATGGACACAAAGATGGACAATGTCGAAGAAAACGGCTTTTTGTATTCTCGGAAACGCATTTAGTTGCAGATTTAAAAGCACTTGACCTTCGTGGTTTATAATTTAGAAACTCATAAAAACGATGGTGAGTGATTGCGGTGTTTCTGGCCTGTTTGAAAATTACCCACTTAAAAGTTGTGTTAAAATTGAGAAATCTTTGTTCGCACTTTGTTCATTATTTAACAGTGAACTAATATTATACATACCGTACTAATAGTAGTTGTTTCTAGAGTGATTAAAGTGACGCCATGATGTATTTAATCTAATATACAATATAAAGATTTATTTTCTTAAATTGTTGTTGATTAGAAAAAAACAGCAATAGCCTAGCGGAGAGTGGAACCGAAAACGAATATGGCAGGTTCGAACCTAAATATTAAATAACACATATCTCTGACTGGAAGTTTATAATATGTGTTTTGGTTGTTAATTATCGCTCGCTTTACCGGTGAAGGAAACATCGTGAAGAAATCTGCATACTAGTGAGTTCTGTATAATAATTTGGAAGGTATGTACTACAAACCTGCATTATGCCAGCGCGCAGCGTGGTCGAATCGCTCTAGTTGATAAGGCCTGTGATCCTTCTACCTACAGACCTACTGTCTCACTGGACAGTATAATATCGGCCTGATAATATTATTTTAGATGTTAATTACACCGGATAGTATAAGTTAATACTTTAAAAATATACTAATTCTCATCACACAACTCTCCAGACTGGTTCAAGAAGGAAAATTCCAAACGAAAACAAAGACTTAAAACATGCGCTAAATTCGAAAGCGAGACTCGAAGGGTCCCAAACTCCATCGATCAAAACAGTCGAGCGCACAACCGGCTTGTCCACCACGCCCCGCGCCCCGGGAGCATTACCCGGTATGTGGCCTACACTAAAACCCAAGGTCGTATCAGTACCGCTTCACCATTTTATTCCTCTCTTTTTGTATTACCTTTCTTCCCTTTCGGTGCCTCAACGTCTTATATTGCATCGACTGGTATTGTGTTTTCAACTTTGTTTATATCTGATTAAGATTCAGAGTCAGCTGTGTTGACGCATTGGAATGGAATTTCAAAGGTCGTCGGGCCATGTGTTGTGTTCTTTTTTGCAAAAGCTTTTTTTTCGTTTAATCTCGGTTCAGATGATAGGTTCGGTGGTGCGTTTACTCCTCTAGTAATGGTCGTATCGTTGATTTTATCTTTGTAATAAACGTGTTCTTTATTGTTTTAAATGTATCCCGCTTTTGGATTCCGTTATGTTTCTTTGTTTATGTGCGTTCTGAGTGCTGAGTGGAGGTTTTTGGGTTTTGTGTATAGCCCAATTAATTTTGAGGTTAAGTTATTCAAAAGCGTTTTTAATTTGTTACAGCTTATGTTGTATGTTGGTTCATCAACATTTGTATCATCGAATTGAATATTATAGGAATTGAGATATATTAGTTTACTTCAGATATTTACTAGCGTTTAAAATAGTAATTTTTTTTATGTTCTATGTATATTGTGTTGTGTGCAATAAATGTTTTTATCATTATTATTATTATATATTTTCTTTGATGAGTTCCAAACATTTGTCTGACATTTTCTTTTTAATTTATACGCTGTTTCTATCGTTTTCCATGCAAAATATTTATTCAATTTTCGTTACATAATATTTTATCCATGATTCGTTAGCCAAGCCATTATTCGTGTGCATAATGTTGCCATCTGCTAGGCTCTAGTTCAGTAACATCCCAGGCCAGATGCCATATGTTGCCACTTATGGTGACTGCCAGGCTCGGGAATGCTGCCCACTGTATATGGTGAACCAACATTGTTACTAATGGCTGAGGCTAATTAACGACAGCAGGTGTTGGGCACTGTTGGGTGAGATTTTTGATGCATACATGTTTTAATTATAATGTATTCTAGCTATTAGAATAAAATATACTAGGACAGCCTCCGTGGCGCAGTAGCCGACTATGTAACGAGAGGCCGCGGGTTCGATTCCCGCACCGAAGCAAAATGTTTGTGTGATCCACAAATATTTCTTTCGGGTCTCGGTGTTTGGTAGGTATCTGGTATGCGTAATGCGAGAGCCCATCCCGATAGTTTTTTTATAGCATAGTCCTGAAAACGAGCAACTGGGTCACCTGATAGTGAGTGATCTCGACCGACATGGATGCCCGCAATACCTGAGGATATATGAATGCGTTGATGACCTTAAGAAAAAGGAACAATTAAGTGTTTGAGAAACGGAGGGGGATTTGGGCGTAACAGCAAGCTGCTACTTTACGTCGGTTTTCTGTGAGCCAGTGCGGTCAAGCAAAACAATATTATAGACAAAACTGTCTACAACGTGGCTTTACCACTTGTAAGTTGGCTTTTTAAAACGGAGGTGGTGCTCTATGTTTCTGTAACTCTGTAATATATTTTTTTTCACTTCATTGGAATTCACTTACCATCAAGTGACCCACTTGGTCGTTTGCCGGCCGCCGTAATAAAAAAAGCCGCAGATGGTTACATTCTGTTTTAAGTAGATTTGATATTTTAATCTTTTTGTTTAGACGGCCGGCTTTTTGAGGTCTTTCACTTGAGTACTTGACACTATAAGTACGCGGAAACGTCGGTTTTCAAAACAAATTGTAACTGCTTTCATATTTTATACTTGTATATTTAGATTTACTTGGATTCAAGTACGATTTATGTAACCAAAGGTTTTTAAACGAGTAATATCTTATTATTTTTAAAGAAATTAATATCTGTAAAACTTATTATCTTAAAGAAATTAATAATAGACTACCTCGGTGGCGCAGTTCTAATGCGTTCACGTTACTATCTGAGTCTAACGCTGAGGTCTGGGGTTCGATCCCCGGGTCGGGTAAAGTGTTTCGTGTCTGGGTGTTTCCTCGTCGATGCCGGTCGTAATAACTACATGCCAAATCTTTCTGTAACATGTGTAAAACGCATGTTGCTCCGACACCACTTCGAGTGGGATAAATACATACATACATACGCACTCACGCCTGTATTCCCCGAAGGGGTAGGCAGAGGTGTAACCAGTACACCCACATTTCGCCGAGCGTATTTCCGTCCCTTATGTGATAGGGGGCGAGCCTATCGCCATACCGGGCACAAATTCCAGACTCCGGGCTGATACTGAGCATTTCGTAATAGAAAAACCCAATACCACTTTACCCGACCCGGGGATCGAACCCGAGACCTCAGCGTTGACCGCAATCGTAACGCGTACGCGTGGGATAAAGGCAGGTGGAAAAAGAGTCCTTGACATAATTTGACTAAACCTTGCTCTAATTACTTGGCCCTTTGGAATTTATGTCATATTCGGCCGGAAAATAGGAAGTACGTAAGATAAACAAAACCGGTCAAGTGTGTGTCCAACTCGCGCACCGAGGGTTCTGTACCCTTGAATTTTTATTTTTTGCGATCTTTATTATTCGTCGGGATATTATACTAATTTAGTAAATGGGATATTTAGCGTATTCGTTTGTCCTTTCACGCAGCAACAGAACAATATACAGTATCATAGTTGATGGGCTGAAGACTGGCATAGGTTACCCCATAATTATGACGTGATGATTTCCACGCAGGCGGAGGTGCAAGCATATGCTACTAACACATATTCTGTTAAAATTTCAGACTGTTACCTATAACAGGTAACAAAATAGACGCCTTTAAAGGTGGGGCAGACGAAATGAAATGAAATAGTTTTATTAATCATGTAGGCAATTAAAATAGCGCTTATGACAAGTCAATACAAAATAAAGAAACTTATGTATAGAAATCATATCAACTAATGTATACATAACATACATAGCATCATCAAAATACACTGGGCAACTATAAATTTTACTATATTTTTATTATGGAATAGTCCAGAATCGTTAAGTATTATTATTATTTATTTTATTTATGGGTCGATATGGACCATAGGCATTATGAATAGCTATACAGACGCACCCTTTGAGTATTCTTCTTTGTCGGTCCCTCGGTGATGAGGATCGCTACTACATATGTGTCTCCAAGCTAAGCTGTCATAAGATATCTGGGCCGCTTGGTATATGCTGCCACCAACAGCCCGGCACGGCATCTGACCATCTAGATGGCGTTCTTCCCCTGGGGCGCTTCCCTTCTATTTGGCCCATTTTTTTCCAGGTTATGTCTAGAAGACCGCACAATGAATACCTATTATTCCTTTTGAATACGGAACCCTAAAACCAGTTTTTCAACCACACTAATTTAAATTATATATTGCTTAATTATGTGTCAGAAAATCGAAAGTTGTCACCGATGTTCTATAGTCGTTTTTAATTGATATACATTTTTGTTTTTATGGCGTATACACTCGTAAAATGGACCTTGCCATATGGTTAATTGACGTGTGATATGTTTTATGGGTTATTTAAATACTATAACTTGTCTATGGAGTGTGTCAAGTTTCACAGTTTTATGTCCCGGAACGGAAAAGTAGGTGATCTATGCTTTGTGAATATTACGTCCATGTTCAGAAACAACTAGTAAGTGCACTATAATGTCAGTTCTTTGTTATGTATACTGTCCCGCTGTTAGGCATATGCCTCCTTTAATATGAAAGAAATTACACTTTATTCCACGACGCACACATTTTACTAGGTCCCTCGTATGCGAGAAGCCGTCTGGGTTAGTACCACAGCCTTTTCTATTTATGCTATCAAACAGCAGTGTCGAAAGTTTTTCAAGCTGATTTAAGGCCTACGACTTGGCTTAACGATTGGTATCAGTTGACAACAACTGGAACTGACTTTTTAACGTGCCCTCCGAAGCACGGAGACGCTCAATTAAAATACCACTAAGCGGTCACCCATCCATAGACTGACCGCGCCAAGGGTTGCCTAACTCGCTTATAGTTCACAGATCATTGAGTGCAACTGGCTATGAGCGCTTAAGAGTAGTTTTTTTTATAGCATAGACCGGCAAATGAGCAAGTGGGTCACATGGTGGTAAGTGATCTCCACCGCCTATGTACGCCCACAATACCAAAATAATTATGGGTGCGTTGCCAACCTTAAAGAAAAGGGATAATTAAGGGATTGGTACGGGGAGGCGTTTGGGCCTCCGGACATTTCGCTTACCGTACAAAATGCAGCAGCAAGCTGCTACTTTACGCCGTTTTTCTGTGAGACAGTGGTAATGACCCGGACGAGCCATTCGTGCTGTAGACACAAGTTTCTACAGCGAGGCTCTACCACTCATGAAATTGTTTTTTTTAAGAATAGAAGAAGAAGGTTTTCCGTTAAGAATGTGGTACTGATTTTGGTCGACTGGTCCGTTCATGTTGTAGACAAAAATGTCCATAGCGTGACTGTACCACTTAAAATCAAACTCTCACATAACATCTTGACGAGCGCAGTGCAACGCCATGCAGTACGTTATAATTGAAAGATATCCAAACAAATCTACACAACAGCGGCTATAGATTGCCGAATATGAGGATTAAAATTTCTAATGGCGTCTTGATGGCAAAGATTATTTATGTAAACAAGCTGTAAGAGCGTACTTTACGCTCCATATCCACATTTATTTGATTATGCGTGTGTTAGATAATAAGTTTCGTAATATTAAGTGTTATGTTAATACAGTAGTACGTACAGTGTTATGTTTGTGTTGTGCAATGATGGCGTTTCTTACATTTTGTGAAAACATTTGGTTTTGGACGCCTGTTACTATTTTTGATCCATAGTTTCTGACTAGTACTTAACTGGGTCTTGATTGACAGACGAGCATGCAACCCTCCTGATGGTATACCGTCTGGTTATCTCATTTGTTCAACCAATTGTTATTAAGAACGTGCCTAGTAATTATATTTGATTTTTATTCCATTATTAGATTCAGTTTAAACTTCAACGTTAAAAGAACTTTCAGCTTGTATTAGTGTATGTAGCATTTATTTCGATTTCATCTTAATTGGGATTACTTTTGTTAAAGCTAGTTGATCTGGCACATTTGCTACTCAGGTAGAAGGGGTAGGCAGATGTGCTACTAGTAGACCCACTGTGATAGATGACGAGCCTATCAACATATACAGTACAACTTCCAATCCTGGACAATTCAGTTGTGATTTTTCGAATCTAAAACTCAAACACGAAATATGGTTGCCTCATCTAGGGTTTGGACCCAGGGTCCCTCCGGCTTCTCAGCCTAAGTATACTACCACTAGACCAATGAGAGGCACAAGTGTATCAAGGGTATCATTTAGTTCGAGTTACGTTTTTCCTATTAGTTGAAAGTAATACATAGTGTAACTTACACCACTGCTTTTATCCGCCACAGGGCCAACAGTTTCTCTAATTTCTAGTCTCGTGTGTTCGTTTTCTACGAGTACAATTACACCGCAATATGCCCGTGTCTTATTAGCTGGGCAAAGGGTCGATGTCCGGCGCTGTCATTGATCGTTTAGTAATTGGTGCGGTTTTAGAAATATGATCTATGTCATGTTTTATAATAATAAACAACGCAACATTAGATTACATTTGTATAATGGTCTCTACGTGTTGGCTTTGGCCCCACGCAGGCCTACCAAAGGTCCGGGACTCTATAGTCCCGAGATATGGTAAGACACAAATAACACCCAACAGTCACACACATAGCCCTGACCTCACACGACGAGTCATACGAGTCTTGTGTCGTGGGTGTCAGGAACTACGAGAAACTTTTGGTCTCACAACACCCAGACCCGAAACAAATATTTGTGGATCAGACAAATACTTGTCTCGGTGTATTATGATATTAAAATTACTCGTAATTATTTAATTAATTGAGTTTTAATTTTATTTGGTAACTAAATATTGTATAGTCTTGGTGCCATTATCTTATCATAAATGTAAACTAAGATCTAGCCACGCATATTTTCATTTGTTAGGGAACTGTTAAATACACCAAATACAAATATAGATATCATTGAAAAGTAAGTAGATATTTCTTTACATCTATGGAATAGCTACTGCAATTAGACCATTGGCAATTTAATACCGTGCGGCGATATAATAATTGACCATAAATACCATTATTAAATTCTTATTAATAATTATCCTTATTATTCGGTACGCGAATCGTCAGGTTGAATTGGAGATGGGCGGGGCACTTGGCTAGAAGAGACCTTAACCGGTGGACCAAGACAGTTAGAGAATGGTATACTCGGATTCGGTACGCCGACTTGTAAGGTTGAAGTGGAGATGGGCGGGACACTTGGCTAGAAAAAACCATAACAGGTGGACCAAGGTAGTTTCAGAATGGTACCCAAGAGAAGATCGAAGACCTCGCGGCAGACCACCAGCACGATAGACTGATGATATAGTGTGATACGTCTGTATACACTGGATGCGTCTCGCACAAGACCGGAAAAATTGGCGTGAATTGGAGGAGGTCTATACCAAGCAGAGGGTAGATACAGACTGAATAGTAGTAATACTCGGATTAAAGATAGTATGTAATATAGTTGCGTCAGAGTGAAAAACAAATAATAATGAATATAGTTCAAAACGAATGCATTAAATTTGTTGAATTTTGTGTACTAAGTTGTGATAGCGCCAGACAAAAAGAAAGAGTAATTAATAAGTTAAGATTAATATCAATAAACGTAACAATATATGTAATAGTAAACTGTGTGTGCAACAGGTGGCTGTATTTACTTAAAAAAAATAACGTAGGCAACTATAAATGATTTGTTACTTGTATAAAACACTGTATTTATAATTACACTGTGCATGAATAAATAATATGCACCGATATTGTACTTCATTTATAAACACGGATACAGAATGTTTGTTTTTACAGAGTTTTATCATTACAATAAAATTCAGAGAATATTTGTCTGTGTATAAATGAAGGTTTTAGAATATTTGATACTATTTTGAAGTTTCTGAATTTAAAATAAAATATTCCATTTCATCCGGTTCTAAGTTCCCAAATCATCCAATACTATTAAATTGAATTTCACAGTACTTCGCAATTGTGTTAGAACTATAGTTAAAATTATATACTCCTTTCAATTTCATTTTTATATGAATTACACAATTAATTTTCAGTTAAATTGTTTTGTTTCCAGGATAGGCATTCCTCAGAATCTTGTATAGTATTCGATCTTGATGAAGGAAAAAACCTCCATATGATGTCCGGGAAAGCCCTTCTATCATATTGCCATCTATGAAACAGTCTTCCTCTTTTTTTGATCCATCATATTACTATACTAAGAGTATATTATTGATTTGATACCACCGACTCAAAATTGTTTAGTTATATTTATATTTCAGTTGATTTTATTTTTTGTTGAAATTCTTTTTAAACTATATTGAATTGTGTGATCTACAGAGGCAGTTCTAGTTTTTCGTGTAGTCATATTTTTCACTTGTTTTTGTACTCTTCGTATTTAGCATGGTTCATTTCTTGTGCTGATATGTTTCTAATTTTCTGTGATTGTAGAAGTTTTATGAGAATTAACATCTTATGTCGCGGGATGACGAGCGCATCCCAATACCATACAACCAAGTAATTCAAGGTTATTGTGTGGTGTTGCTTCTGTTTATGAGCAGACGTGGCGCCTACTAACAAGCGAGTGACCTGCTCATTTCATCAGTCAGGCTAATAAAACTTAAGTTCCAAATGCAAATGGCATAGCATCGCAAGCAAAACCTAGTGAGCTATAAATCTGGTCCCCAGTAATGGCACCGGCTAACCTTGGTCATTCCTGCTGACAACACATTTAAATGTCAGCCTATATTTAATTATACGAGTAGATCAACGCCTGCCGAACACATTTTGATTACTTCCGCGAACTTTGCGTACTGCACTGCAATTTTTGCTATGATTTATGTGTTACTAATTCTTTTTTAACAGCTCGGGATTGTCATGATTTCTTTTATTGCTATAGTTTTTTTAATCTAAAATATGGAAGTTCTGAATGAGGCGCGTATTTTTCTTTTCGCATTTTATGCACATCTCCGCCAAAATTAGACCGATTTTGATGGAAAAATTTAAAAATCTAATGCTCGATACTGTCTCACAAAATGTACAATTCCAACACGTCACAAACTGATGAATCCGGCTATGAATTAAGCTAATTACAACCAATTAAATAAATGACGGAAACAAAGTTAATGAAACAGTAACAGCAAATAACTTAGTCCAATTAAAAGACGAACAGTAAACAGCAAATACCAATAAAATTAACAGTGAAGTAATAAAGTATCATAATGTACCGGTGATTTATCAGACATCTTGACATAGTGCAGCCTATGGTGCCCTTACATAAATTTAGGAATAGGGGCACCCGCGATTTCTCTTGTTAGCCCTTTGGGTGTTGCCTAGAGGAAATCTGAAAATACTCGGAATTATTTTTGTTGCTTCCAAATATTTTTCATGTCCATATTTTTGAGGACACGTAATAAAAACAATGTGAAGCTTCCCAATTCTTCTTCTCAAGCATATTTTTATATAGAATGGATCCGATTTTTATGATTGTCATCTTTATTTGATAGGGTTTGATCAAGTTCAAAGCTGGCCACCATTAAAATTTTAAGAAAATATTTTAACCCTAATATCACAGTTGGTAGTGGCAGTATCATCTAAAAATCTATTTAGGCTTAGTTTATCTTGCAAGTCAACTGTTTTCGGGAATTTTCCCTTCGGAATTAGAATTTATATGCTACCTCCCGGCCCCCACCAGGCCTCTAATTGTTAATTTAACAAATGAAAAGTACCGGTAAACAGTGTAGTTGTCAACCCAGAGACAATGTCCGGTCGTATAATCGTATAAACTTGAACTCTAATGCGCTGGCAATACGAGCGCACCCATGTTATTGTTCAGTATCGCCGCACGTGCCACAATAGAAAGTGTCCCGTTATGGTGGCCATCAGTTACGAGATAATGAGATATTATTAAAATACTACTGAACACTAAGTAGTTGTAGGTTTGTCCAAGTTTTTAGATGTATACCAACCCACGATTTCATTTCAACTAGGAAAAAATATCGATAACTTATAAATGGTTGAACAAATTTTATTCAAACATAACTAAAAACCAAAAGCACACGGACAAGCAAAGAGAGAGAGGGACAAAGATGTCAAACTTATAACAAGCCTCTTTTTAACGGAGATTAAAATAACACTGAATACTTACTTCATACTAAGATACAAGTTATGGGCCGTGGATATCAGGAACCACGAACGACTTACGGTCCCACTATTTACAGGCCCAAAACAAATATTTATGGATATTATGAAAGCTGATGCCAAGAATTTATGGAGTAAAACAGAAAAAGATTAAAAGCTTTTTCGCTGAGAATTGACGACACACAGACGATGTTATAAAACTAAATAATGACGGAAGATAAGATAGACAATGTTGTTAAATCTCATTAGCTAGAATCAGATAAGGAAATACTAAAAATATTTGTTTTGAAACTATAAAACTAATTCATGATGCGAATTTCAATCAGCAATAAATTGAAACTACTATGAATATTAAATACATTATAATAACTACAACTACTGTATGTGCAGATCCGTCTCATCATTCCGAGATAGCAATAAATATAAGAATGTAATAATGGCAAACCACAGTCACAAATGGCGACTAAAGTTCAAGGACACGTCCTCACAAGGTGAGAATGTTGTGATTCATCTGGAAAAAACTAATATAGGAGTCTGATTGTGTGTTCGTGATACTGTGAATGTCGAAGCGTTTAAAGTAAAAGGAAATATTCTTTGCATTTTTTGTTTAAAATAAAAAGATAGCAGTCTCATCAATCTTTATGGTGCCTTTGAAGCGAGTGTACGAGTGGTGTAACATTTGTTATATTCAAGAGACTAAAGGGTTATAGTTGGCGAGAAAGGCGGATGAAGTACCTAGCTTCACAGTGCCCATAATTGATGATAACACATTCAAGTCGAATAGCTTGGGTATAGATTGGCCTGATAAGCCTGGCTTCGATGCCCAGTTGCTATTTATATCAGCGTGACTATTTCAATGAGACATTACGATGATCTTCATCGGTTTTGAAATGATAGTATTGCCCTTGGAAATACTGATCTCTAGAAGACATTCTCTTTAAAAACTAGACTCAAATCAGATCAGAATTCACCATGCCACGTTATCATAATGACCTTAATTTATTGGAAATTTATAGTATTTGTGATGTATCGAATGTATAATTTGTTGATTTAACAAGCCTGCTCCATAAATCCTTCAATATATGCAAATATATCCTCGTTCATTTATCTTGAATTGCTTATGAGGTCTCGGCTAAATGCCTTATTTTGATCAAAATTTATATACTTTAGATCAAATATTTCTCACGCTTTGGAATTGTGTGCAAATTAGAAATGATTTTTGCTTATTTAACAATAGCTCAAGTCAGTTTTTGGGTGACATCCGTGTATCTCATTGATCTTTACAGCTATCAAGAACGTTCTCTGCATTTTATGCGATGACAGTGGCCGCCTTTTTTATTTGCTTGATGTAATTTTGACCTTCATCTTCTTCTCTTTGCATCTATCTTTTCTATTTTATTTTATATATGAAATTATTCTATATTTATCGTGTCATCAAGAGCTATTTTTGGGCTCGTTCAAAATAGACTGACGGGACTCAATACTGGATATTTGCTCTAAAATATTTTCCAGTGCAGCTGGAGTACTGAAATCTTTTATGTTGGCCATTGGTGCTACGAAATTACTGACTTCGGTTTTTACAATTAGAGGCAGCACTGTCAATGCAACCGAACACTCGTTTTCTAGTAAATCCAGCATCAGAACTGATAATACTCAAATCCCGAACGCGACCTTAGTCTGCGTTATAACAGTGGTCAAGTATTACATCAACAAGTTGTTTCCTTGATCGGTATTGACAGACAAGTAGTCGAGTGAGTCACAAATGAATTGTGATTCTGTAATACGTGACCAAGGACGAACTGACGCATTGTCGACGCACCTATATTGAATTAACGCATAGTCAAGGTATTACTAGAATATGGAACAGTGTGGGAACGGGCAGACTAATAATTTTATTTAATTAAATACTTCAACAGATAATTACCTTATCTAAAGCGCGATGCATTTGCTGTTTTTCTTTTGAAGAGTTTCCCACTTTACTTCGTACTCTGTCATCAGATCTTTACGAAATTATAGTACCACCTTCAGAGTAAATCCTAAAAGAATCATAAAAATCGGTTAACATTAGATGAATGTATCGTGTGAAATACTTAAAATTATTAGACGA
The DNA here is from genome assembly GCA_905332985.1 of Mimas tiliae. Lineage (NCBI taxonomy): Eukaryota > Metazoa > Arthropoda > Insecta > Lepidoptera > Sphingidae > Mimas > Mimas tiliae. The sequence goes on along the minus strand of HG995260.1, from coordinate 1,142,632 downwards.
ATTGGGAGTCTCCTCTTTTTTAAATTAGTTGAAAACTGGCTTTAGTCGTGGTTCCGCCCGCGTGGAAGACTATTCGGTCATATTACCGGGGAACAGTCAAAATTATTCTCTGAAAAGTCCTGAATAGATCAATGAAAGTCCTGCCAAAATCGGTTCAGCTGGTTCTGAGATTAGTCCGGATAAACATACAGACAGACAAAATGTTTGAAAAACCATATTCGGGCTGTAACGCGCTAGTAACTAAATAAGCTTTAATTTCGATATCACGAATAGACACTTATATGTAATTTATATTTAAATACAGATATATTATTTTTGTGTTTTATTGTTTTACACTGGTAGCTTCGTGGTTTTATTATTTAGCTATTTGATTTGGGGACGTACTTTATAATAAATCACTGCCATAGTGCCGAAAATAATATTTAAGGAAAAGTACACTTATATCGTACACTAAGCAACGTATGCTTAAATTTGACCACACCTTTATGTAACACGTTGTATTTTCAATTAGTTCCATAACTTACCATCGCCAACTTATAATTGTCGCACACGGTACGATTATAAGTGATCAACTGCTAAATCTAATGCGGTTTGAACTGTCTGAATTCTGAACAGACTTTCAATCGAATTCATCAGCATACACCTTTTGATTCAAGTCTCTTCTTAAAAGTGATTCGTATCGTCTGATCCTGTCATAACTGTGGGATTCAGTTTAATAATCTTTACAACAGCTTCGAATTTACCATTTAAGGAACCAACAATTGAAAGTGGTCGGAACTGTCATTGGTTCCAACCATTTAAGGAACTTTGAAAATGAAATGGTCATCGGTGAATTAAATAGTTGGCGACCGTCAAAATTAAAAGTCGTTAGACGGCTACTGCGATCACATTTTAAAATAGCACTTGGTGTGGATACATATACAAAGATTACTTTTTAAAATATCTAAGCATGTATTTTGTGTGGTCAAGTGCGTGTCTGACACATGCACCGAGGATTCTGTGTAACACTCTTATAATTTGTTTTTTTATATACGATTATTTATTTATTTGGACAACCAGTAGTTGTTACATTAATACTTACTTCTTAAAAAAAACACTATATATAAAATTCAAATGCAAAACATTTTAAGGTGTCACAACATGCATATAAAGTAACACCGGTATTATTAGCTAAAATTTAATTCATATTTGACATTAAAATAAATAGCTAAAGGACTATATATATTATATGTCATAAAATAAAAACACTTTCACTTATATATTATCCAAAACTAAAACATAATGAAATATGAGCGAAGATAAATGAACGAAATATAAAAATAATAATAATATAATGTAGAGAACCAGCAATAATTTTCTGTTATTTTAATAAAGTATCAGCTAAATAACATATTATTTATTTCATACATACATACGCACTCGGTTTTATGAGACAGATGTTTTGTTCTTGAAGACGAAGAAAATATACATACGCACCCACGGCTGTAATCCCCGTAGAGGTAGGCAGAGGTGTAACCAGTACACCCATATTTAGCTGAGCTTATCTCCGTCCTATGATATGATAGGGCGAGCTTATCGCCATACCGGGCTCAATTCCAGACTCCGGGCTGATACTGAAAAATCCAATATCACTTACCCGACTGGGAACGAACGGAGACCTCAGCACAGCAGTCGAGGACTGAGGCAGTCAATTATTTATTTCAATTTACTTTCTACGGCTCAAAAGATAAAGATGTCAGGACAGAAGTCGTAGGCTATTAATGTTACTCTTTATGTACGGAACGCTCCTCTGTCGTCGTCCCAAACATGTTTTGGCAGATCCGAACAACTCCATCACAGTCGCTATCGAAGCAGCACTTTCTCTGCCCAATCCAATTTTACGAGTGGTAGAGCCACGCTGTAGACAATTTTGTCTACAGCATGAATGGGCCGGCTCGTCCGGGTCGTTACCACTGTCTCACAGAAAACCGGCGTAAAGTAGCAGCTTGCTGCTGCGTTTCGTACGGTGAGTGAGATATCCGGAGGCCCAAATCCCCCTCCCCTTCCCAATCCCTTATTATCCCTTTCCTTTAAGGTCGGCAACGCGCCCATAATTCTTTTGTATTGTGGGCGTACATGGGCGGTGGAGATCGCTTACCATCAGGTGACCCACTTGCTCGTTTGCCGGCCTATACTATTAAAAAAAAAAAAAAAAAAAAATCCGAATCGCAATAATAATACGCGACCCCGACATAGGACATGCCTACGAGTCCGAAGAACTCCCACAACTGACCGTCGGCACAATGATGTGCAGAGACGGCCCTAAACTATACTATGCTTATTCGCTACTAAGTACATTATACATATTTCTGGCTAGAGCGCCATAAGCGCCGGCTTTATTGTCAGGTGAAGCTGTAAAAGCAATATAAGCTAACAGCACAAATCCATTCGAAAAAAAAATGTAGGGAACCCTGAAATCTATAAAAGCAATCGAATCCCCCACTAAGAACTAGATCAAACACATGTTATTAACGATTTATAGGTCATCCTCATGTCAATAAATTCAAGCGGACTGGATCTATATTAATCACTAGCTCGTCTCTAATCGCATGATTGGTCTATTGGTAGCATACTTACGCTAAGAAACCGTGAGGTGTTAGGTTTAAATCCCAGGTAGGGGAAATCGCAATTTGTGTTTTAGTTTTTGATTTTAAAAAACTATACAAGTTGTCCGGAATTGGGTTTTGTGGGTTTTTTTGGCCATGGGCTCCCCCTCTATCACATTTTTCTTTCGGCCGCTATCCCAGATCATTGCCAGGGTCCGCCTTTATCCGTATGGTAGGCAGCCTCTTGGCTGTGCTCTGGCTCTCTGAGGTCCATGGGCGGCGGTAACTACTTACCATCAGGTGGGCCGCCTGCTCGTCTCTATATCTAGGCAATAAAAAAAAATACCCGCTGTCTAACCCAGTGCAGTGGGCCTGTAGCTGACTGCGAAGCGAGAGGCTGTGGGTTCGGTTCGCCATCGAGGCAAATGGTTGTGTGATCCACAAATATTTGTTTCGGGTCTGGGTGTTGTGGGAAAAACCTAGTGTGGGACTGACTGTCTAGTGTGGGTGCCAGGACTATGTATATGACTGTTGGGTGTATTTATTTATTGTCCCACAGTTTGCCAACATCATGGTAAGCTCACACAACAATGGTAGCATTTCTGGAGCGCACACGCAGCGCTATCGTATTATGCCGGGTTCACGACGTCGCGTCATTATAATTGATCGTCTGACGTTAAAGCTGGGCTCGCCACGGTATGTGAGTTGCTGAATGTTGACATGAAAATCGGGGGTAACTAGGGACAGAGATTTGAAAGTGTGGCGGTACGCAACGCGCACCGTACAATGCAATGTCAACCGATCCTGAATCTATACAAGTTCCGAACATCAACCTTCGGAGGGGCCGCGGCCGGTCAGGTACAACATCCGCCTGACTGAAGATCTCCCCTTTGTTAGAGGAACATTTACAACCCGTTCCTCTACAAATGTAATTGAAATATGAGCATAGATGATTTTGGCGAATAAAAAGAAATAACTTAAAAAAATATAACTTGGTGAGTGAGATATTCGGAGACTCAAATAACCCCTTCCCAATTCCTTTCCTCGACAACGCGCCAATGATTCTTCTAGTATTGTGGACGTACATGGGCGGTAGATGTCACTGACCATAAGGTGACCCACTTGCTCGTTTTCTATAAAAAAAAGGTCCAGTGAAGAAACTTTACCGTATCTTACCGATACGCCAAAAACCTACTCCTTTAGGTATTCAGGGCTTCAGGATTGAGCTTGTGTTACCAATTTTTTTTTGTAAGCAGTACCTTTGTAAATTATTTCCGTGTACGAAAAGTAGTATGTATGTAATTGTATATTGAGGTCACCCACATTGCGCCAGTTAGATCGGCTCCGATATCCAAAGCGAGGTATCCGTGTTTTTCCTTATCAGTTATTTCTAGATTGGTATGCGAAGGTAAAATAGCATTAGATATTTAGTACTTTTAATATAGCTAGTAATATTAATATTTGGAAAATTTTGAAAAGTAATTGGTATAACAATCAAAAAATTTCGCGAGGAAACCTGAGAGGTTATCCATAAGAATTTGGAAGGTACGTGAAGTCTGCCAACTGCATTTGCCAGCGTGATGGACTAAGGTCTAACCGGTCTTATTCTGTAGAGGAGGCCCGTGCCCAGCAGTGGGATGTGTGTAATACAAGGCTGCTATATTGTTATAATGGTATGCTATTCCATGTGATGTTATTTTTTAATCTTAAACTACAGTACTTATTGTTTAGTTTACGGTATATAAAAGTTTAAACAGAAAAATTATGATTCTTTTATCATACACCTCAGTGGCGCAGTGGGCGAGTAGCCGACTGTGAAACGTGAGGCCGCGGGTTCGATCCCCGCACCGAAACATTTTGTCTGATCCACAAATATTTGTTATGGGTCTGGGTCCGAGACCGAAAGTCTCTCGTAGTTACTGATACCTACGACACAAGTCTTGTATCTTACTGCGGCCTCAGTGCTATGTGTGTGACTGTTGGTTGTTTTTTTTTTCTTATAACACATGGCAGGATATTGAACAAATGTGCAGCCGACAGTAAATGATCTCCACCGGCCATGCACACCCACAATACAAAAAGAATCAAGGAAGTGTTTCCGACCTTTAAGGAAATGATTGGGAAGATATAATTTTTGGAACTCCGGATATCTCACTCACAATAACAGCTATGCTGCCACTTCACGTCGGTTTTACAACCCCGGTCGAGCTCATTAAGTAGTCTGTTTTTTTATTTTTTCGCTTACACCTGCCGTTATTAATTATGTGGCAACATTGAAAACGTACGTGCTAATAGTCTATTACATTTTTTTCCCCTCTTAATCCTATTTATAATTGCTTTATCATCTTGATAAAACTGTTTAAAACGTGGCCCTAACACTCGTGATGAAGAAAAATATCCTAACAGTATCATAACCCAGTTTCTATATAGCCTGCCATGGATTAAAAAAAACTGAGAAAGCAATATTAATTAACACGAATTAAAATTAATAAAAACCATTCGTCGAACACTCGCGCGGTAACCCAACCATCCAGGATCCGTGTAGCAAACATAAAACGGTAGCCAGCTATAAAAATTTATTACACAGAATCCGTACAAAAAACGTTGAATAATGTTGTGCAAAATAAAAGTTATAACAAGTTATCGATTAAGAAATAGTTATCTGTTGATTCTGTCGGCCGCGGCGTGACGACTGACGGCCGCGGGCCAGTCTCGACAGCGCCCCCGTGCCGCGCGGACGTGTTTCAATAACGGCTATTTACCGAATAACCGTTCGATTGTATACGTTATTTTGCTATTTTAAACGCGCTACTTTTCGGTAATAATTATTTTTCATACCGTTATTCTTTAGTGCATCGTATTTATCTTTTCCGCATGAATATTATACTAAAGTGCCATAAGACAGTTATAGTAAAAAGTGTTGAATGATAGTATTTTTTGCGGTTGCTCACCGGTTGTTTTTTTGTTGCAGGCAACGGGCCGAAGATGTACGGTATCGCGTCGATAGTGAAGTGCTAGTGTTGTGGGTACTGTGAGTAGTGACCGCGTGCTGTATAATGTAAGTGACAATGCCGTCAGACAGCGGATCAGCATGGTCTCCGCCGGCCTCCACCGAGAGGAGGCTCAGCAACTCTTCAGATGGCAGCGCTGGCAGCGGATATTCTAAAGCTGTAAGTATCTTAGTTAGTTAAGAATGATTAATCAGTATACTTAGCTAAAGTTGTACAGTCTGGGACAATGTTAAGTGGTTAATGGAATATGCCACACGTCAAAATTATCCAATTCTTATCCTTTTGATCAAAGAAATTTTATGACTTTTTTATTTTTTATTAAAAATATTGGCACAAAATACTAAATGCTGTGAAATTTATCAATTATCCTGGCTCAGCTGATATTCCATTCTAAAAGGATTCGATTTTGGTAGACCTTGGCCCTTAGGTTCTAATGAACTTTTTTTGAAACAAAGAGATTGGACAAAGAGTATTAGTTATGGGAGTATACTCATAGCCTGTGTTAAAATGATGCAGCTAATTATTGCAGTTACTAAATGCGATGAAACAAAAATATTGTCATAGTTTATTAACTGTCAAGGCGATCCATTGTTATATTTTTTGGCCAAGTAGAGACTATTTATTGCTAAATAATTGTTTCAAAACAAACTCGTCGTAAGATCGAGATGTCGCTTACAAACCAGCATAAAGTAACGCTTACTAAAATAGGTACGCTGCTGCAATGTAAACGCTTGGTCAGATCATAGACGTTTAGTTACTAAATTACTAGCTACTTGACCATAATACTTACCTCGTCTGAACATAAAGCCATTACTGACGCACGAAACCCGTGCATTAAATTGTTTCCGACTTTCCGCTGTAATTGCAAGTTATTTTCGCTTTTAATGCAAACAGTAGTTTAAAGATAACTTCTTTGTTTTATAAGCCTTTGATACTTCTAAGAAATTCAGTATTGCAACTTTGCTTAGCATGTAACGAATGTTTTCCTTTTTGATTTTATATTCAAACGTAGAAACTTTATCCTTACAGTTTTTCGAATAACTAACAATACAGAAACATGTACGAGTATAAGAACGTAATTGCATATCCAAAAAAACCGCAATGTCTTCTACGAAAATATTACAAGAAATAAAATTTTACATAATTACCTACTTGAATACTGTGAGGCAACGGCGATAAGAACCTGCCTAATCATAATCCAACGTAACTAATTAATAAATATGCAACTGTTCAAATTGTAAGTCGAACATGTACTAACAAGTTTTTCGAAATAATTATCATGATTGTCAAAGGCATATTGTGTAGCTGCTAGCATAAATGAAGCAAAATTAACAAAATAATTATGTGCTATACAAAAACATACAATAACATAATGTAGTCTATCAAAGCTGACATAGTTAAATTCACAACTTGAGAATGTAGCTCATGTTTGCACACTTAAAGGCTAAGATTGATGATACATGAATAACAACATTAACTAACGAGTCCTGATAAACAGGCAGTAGACTTGATTGGCGAGTTTTACTAAACTAATAATTTGTTATGTCGTCCAACTTGTATCCTAACCTGATTTAATTTAGAATCTTGTCGAGTGAGTTGAGAAGTGACCCATGGTTTAATTCAAACCTTTAAAGAATATATTACTTAATAGTAAAGTCTTCTGAAATAGATATTTCAGACAGTGTGATCAGAAATTCATCAGTAAATCTATCTTTCACCAAAAACTTTTGTATTACAATAATAGCTTATTTTATAAGATTATAATTCCGTTTAGTCTAAAGTGCACATCATCTACCTTAAAATTTACTCAAAATCCACGATAAAACAGAAATCTCAAATCTTCACATTGTATGAAAATTGCAAAACACCATTTTTTATTCAACTTGTTAACTCAGCCACTCTTGCCAATGTGTGTCTTTATAATATCGTATCTCATATTACAAATGCTAACCTTTAAAAATGCGTAGGCATTATTTCATAACCTTCGATTTTATTTGCCGATCCACATTTACGAAATTATGTTTTCTTTTTAAAAGAACGGAAATGTTTTAGCTTTGCCAGCATTACGCAAATCGCAACTCATCTATTCATCAGTTTTTACATTTTAATAGTAAAGTTAATTGCGTTATAAATATTGAGATATAATATAGTTGCTATTTTTAGCGTCAATTACATGCCTAGTTTTGATAAACGTTATTTACAACAACACACAAATGATTACATTAAATGATGATACAATGAATTGAAAACGTTATTTCGAGAAACTTATGACTCAAAATACTTCATAAGTCATGACTTTAATTAAATCAAATCTTTTGTTAAGTAGTTAGACCGCCAAAGGACTTTTACACGTCATGTTAGAATCTACCGGTGCTTCCGAAATGCCCACTGATCTGAAGCACCATAAAACTCAGCCATAGATCTTTTGAGTGTTTGTCATTTTTTAATAATTTACATTTGGTATACAAAAGTTAAATAATTTACCTAATTAGTAAAATACATTTAATGAAAAACCAAACCAATGTCAATTAAAGTGCCCCTTAAGATTTTTTAAAATTTTGTTTAAATGTTACCTACTCAAAAATGTCTCTCCTAAAAGCTGTTAATAGTTAAATACATCAAGAAAGTATAATATTATTTCATTATTTATTTGATTGAACGAGCTCTTTATCTGTGGTGTATTATTCTTCTTCCACCTGCCTTATCCCATTCGCAGTGGGGTCAGCCAAATTTTTTTTACACACGTTACAGAAAGAAATTGGTTTGTAGTTTTTACGACCGGCCGCCTGCCCGACGTCAACCCCTCTGTGGTTTATTATTACTATAACATTATTCGGATGGATTTGAAAAAGTGTAGTATAAAGAATAAGAAATTTAAAGATTACTGTTTCCTATCCATAAACATAATCACGAGTAGCTAACAAAAGGAAATAAAGTTGTTTTTGCATTGACAGGATTGAATAAAACCTGATAAAAACAGATATAATGCAATATTTTTGGCAGTTGATACCATATCATTTATCAATATAAGCGTATGTCACTTATCTACTATCTTAGTACATGTATCAGGGTTTTTGTGTTTTGGCCATTTCTAATATTAGATATTGTGCTTGCTCGCTTTTGATCGCGGTTCCATCCTTGCGAGTCTTGGTATTATTCCCTTTAGGGATGGGGGCGCAGTGGTCGAGTAGGCGGCTGTGAAGCGAGAGGCTGCGGATTACAAACAAATTGTGTCTAATTTACCAAGCAAGGGAACTTTATAATTTCTGATATTTCATGCTTACTTATTAGTATTTCGTTTGCAACCTCAAAAAGGAAATTTTCAATTCGTATGTATGTTTGTGTGTATATTACGCAAATCTCCGCAAAACCTGGACCGTTTAGGGTTTAGAAGAGGACCCTATATAAATTTGGTTAAGGTCTGATGAAGAATTACGAGAGATAATGGGAAATTGCTAAACAGATATTACGGACACACCGCGATTAGGGTTTTGAAGTTATTAATTAAGAATACATACGCACTCACGCCTGTGGGTAGAGATTTAGGTAACCATTACACCTACATTTCGCCAAGATTATTTTCGTCCCATGATGTGATACGGGGCGAGCCTACCGCCATACCGGACACAATTCCAGCATTTCGTAATAGAAAAACCCAATCACTTTTACCCGACCCAGGGATCGAACGCGAGACATCAGCACAGCAGCGCATTACGTGTACACATTACAACTACGCCATCGAGCCACTAGGTAAATTAATTATTAAGATTATCTATCTAATCAATTCGTAATAACCTACTATTGGATGTAGGCCTAATCATGAATACGAGTCTACATGAGACATGTATACCATCTACCTTTTTTATTAATAATAATAATACTAGCCCTGTATTATATACGTCCCACTGCTGGGCACGGGCCTCCTCTACTGAATGAGAGGGGTTAGGCCTTAGTCCACCACGCTGGCCTAATGCGGCTTGGCAGACTTCACATACCTTCGAAATTCTTATGAAGAACTTCTCAGATGCAGGTTTCCTCACGATGTTGCCTTCGCCGTTAAAGCAAGTGATGATTAACAATACGCACATAACTTAGAAAAGTCAGAGGTGTATGCACTTATTAGGTTTCGAACCTGCGACTTTCGTTTCGACAGTCCATACCACTCCCCGCTGAGCTATCACTGCTGTTACTAAACAAATATATAATTTAAAAGTATATTTTAAAGTTGCAAATGACGTGAATGGTCGATGATGCGTGAACACTTTCACTAGCAGATTGCTTTTCACTTTGTATTAATTTATCGTTTATTTGCTATAATATTGACATAATCATCTAAATCTGAGCCTAATTTGCGTCTAAACTATGTCTAAATATAATCATTTTAAAGCGAGTGTAGCTGCTTCGTTGATTTAGGCATTATTTAGGCTAAGAAACCGTGAAGTCCTGGGTAAGAATCCCAGATTCCTAACCTACGTTTCCTCGAACTTATTGCCGTCCTAAGGGTGAGAAAGGTGATGATCTGAATTCAATAATACAAACACATATTATTGCCCGACTTCGGATTTGTACCCAGGACCTCATAGATTTCTCTGCCTAAGTACACTGTCACTACATTGATAGTATAATTTGACAAATACAACGTGTTACAGAAAGGTGTGGTCATATTTCTTCTTTCTTGGTGAATAGCGACGAGCTTAGAGTGTAGCTATTCCGCCAATGTCACGTGGTGGGTGCATATTTAAGGGTCTTTACATACACCTGACAGTGTGTGTTTTTTTATACCGAATCTTATCAGAATCTAGACATTCTTAAATGTCACGGTAATTTTAATCACTCGTTTATTATGATTCTGTGTTGTCCAAAGTTGCATGCCGAATATCGACATGTTACTCATTTTATAAAAAAAACTTACATACGCACTCACGCCTATAATCCCCGAAGGAGTAGGCAGAGGTGTACCAGTACACCCACATTTCGCCGAACATATTTTCGTCCCATGATGTGATTGGGGGCGAGCCTATCGCCAAATCGGGCACAATTCCAGACTTCGGGCTGTTACTGAGCATTCTTGTTATATAAAAACCCAATATCAGTTTAACCGACTCGGTGATCGAACCCTAGACCTCCGCACAACAGTCATACTAGTTGTAGTTCGATAAACAAGAAAATGCTTTATGTCCTAGCAATGCAATGAGATTTGGTATTACGGGGCTGAAATACTCGTATACTATACGTTGCTTAAACTTGACCACACACTTCTGTAAGACGTATTGAAGAAATTTAATAAGGATATCTATTAAATATCTTCCACAGGTATCTAAGGTTTTTATAATGCGCATACCTCAATATAGTTCTAAAGAACGTCATTTTCCTCACGGCATCGTCATTCAACCTTGGTTTGGTATAATGAAACAACTTGCGAAACTATTACAAACAATATCTTCAGGGAATTTGTCCACAATCAATGATTCGCAATCGATATCGTGCACGATATCAAAAAAATGTTGGCGTCTTTGCGTAAATGCAAAGTGGCAAAATAATGTAACTTCACTGATATCTTTTACGTATAGTGATTTCTTAGGTTACGCGAATATTACACATTGAAATAAACTGCCAGACCTCAAGACACCGTGAGCTCTTTCTGCGTAAATCGGACTAGTATCAACTAACTTTTTAAATAATTAAAAAATAAATGTACCATTTTAAAATGAAGGTAGCCATGTAAAATTAACTTTTCGAGACGACCTACACCTCAGTCTCACCCGTGACCACGAAGGCTGAAAAGATTTCGAAACGTCGGGACTAAAATAAAAATTAAACCGCGATAAAATCCGTATAAACTAGTTTTATTTCAATCTTTTACGTATGTTTAGTTATCTTTCTTTTTGTTGGTTTCTTGTTTAATTATTTTACATTGGATTTGTATGTTTAAATAGATATAAATTTGTGTAATTTTAATTAGATTATTTTTGTTTGTAAGGCTCACCATACAATATTGTATTTCATTCTTATTTGGCAGCCCAAGATACAGGCTGTACCTAGTATGGGTGCCTCTGTTAAATTCCTATTAGTCCTTTATGTTCATAGTTTCAAGTTGTTTAGTATTAAGTGGTCATTAATGCCGATGGTTTAATAAATATTATATTGAAGGACATTACTGTGAAATTACTGAGCATTATGAAACCTTACATCTTATGTCTCGTGCTGAGGAGCGCAGTCCAACGCCATTCAATTTAAACTTTTGTGTGGTATTGCTTCTGTTTATGGGCAGACTTGGCGCTTATCAGGCAAGCGACTTGCTCGTATCGTCAGCTAAAAATAATAATAAAGCTCTGATATATTTCCGAAGCTCAGCTGGGAGTGGTACAGACTGCTGAGATGAAATTACAGGTCCTAAGTAGAGCAAAGAGCAAGTTAATTGTTTATCACTTGCTTTAATGGTGAAGGAAACATCGTGAGGAAACCTGTGAACTCTCCACAAAAATTTCGAGGACTTGTGTAGTCTGCCAACCTGCATTAACCCAGCGCGGTGGATCTTACCCCTCTCATTCGTAGAGGAAGCTCGTGCTCAGCAGTGGGCCCGGTAGTAATGCAGGGCTGATGTCATTAATATATCTTATTTAATAAATAACATGGACATTGTGAAACAAACTCATTGTCTCGCAGAGAACCGACAAAGCTTTTTTATGTTTTTTATGGTATAGGCCGGCAAACGAGCAAGTGGGTCACCTGATGGTAAGTGATTTCCACCGCCCATGTACGCTTACAATACCAAACGAATCATGGGTGCGTTGCCGACCTTAAAGGAAAGGAATATTTAAGGGATAGGGAAGTAGCAGCTAGCTGCTGCGTTTCGTACGGTGAGTGAGATATCCGGAGGCCCAAGTCACTCTTCCCAATCTCTTTATTATCCCTTTCCTTTAAGGTCGGCAAAGTGCCCATGATTCTTCTGGTAGTACATGAGCGATGGAGATAAATTACCATCAGGTGATCCATTTGCTAGTGCCAGCTTAAGCTATATAAAAAAAACTAAGAAGGAGAGAACTGCCTCGGTGGTGCAGTTGTAATGCGTACGCGTTACGACTGAGGCTGATGCAGAGGTCTCGGACTCGATCCCCGATCGGATAAAAATGATATTGGGTTTTTCTATTACGAAATACTTAGTATCAGCCCAGAGTCTGGAATTTGTACCCGGTATGGCGATAGGCTGGCCTCCTATTACATCGTGGGACGGAGATACGCTCGGCGAAATGTGGGTGTACTGTTTACACCTCTGCCTACCCCTTCGGGGATTACAGGCGTGAGTGCGTATGTAAGTAGAAAATATGTCTGTATTGGTTATCAAGTTGATATCATCTTTCGATTACGTAAGATACGTCTGACGTTTGATAAAGTAACTGATGGGATGAGATATCACATTGATTATCTTATCAACTTGTTATGTCGGTACAAGTTGCAACTACATCTGAGATATTTTGGCTTGATAAAATAACTTACACGGAACCTGGTAGGACACATGCCGTTGAAAGCGTTTTCTTATTTGATGAGGATGGTAGATTCTCCTTACTACGATCTTTGTGGAACAGTCGAGGATGTGCAACATCTTTTAGCGGATGTGTCGAAAATATCATACGAGTGGTAGAGCCCCGCTGTAGACACTTTTGTTTACATCATGTATGGGCCGGCTCGTCCGGGTCATTACCACTGTCTCACAGAAAACCTGCGTGAAGTAGCAGGTTGCTGCTGCGTTTCGTACGGTGAGTGAGATATCCGGAGGCCCAAATTCCCCTCCCCTTCCCAATCCCTTACTTATCCCTTTCCTTTAAGGTCGGCAACGCACCCATGATTCTTTTGGTATTGTGGGCGTTTATGGGCGGTGGAGATCACTTACCATCGGGTGATCCACTTGCTCGTTTGCCGGTCTGTGCCGGAAAAAAAATAAGACTCAGTTTATAAAAGGTGAAACATATAGTATAATTCCTGTCATTTAATTAGCCCCATCACGTGGAGACCCGAGTACATTAATTATGCGTCATGCGTCATGCGGCATACCCAATGCTGTGAGAAACGAACGATCAGTCGCATCCTCAATTGGGTCCAACGATACACTTATCCTAACGGATCCAATTTAATTGGTAAATAATCAAGAGTAGATTTACAAATAGACAATACCAAAAGAATCATGGGTGTTGCCGACCTTAAAGGAAAGGGATAATTAATGAATTGGGAAGGTAAGGGGGTTTGGGCCTCCGGATATCTCACTCACCGTACGAAACGCAGCAGCAAGCTGCTACTTTACTCCGGTTTTCAGTGAGACAGTGGTATAACGACCCGGACGAGCCGGCCCATTCATGCTGTAGACAGAATTGACTACAGAGTGGCTCTACCACTCAGACAATAAAAAAAATGTTAGCGAGATGTATAATTTCTTCAGGCGTAGGTTCGACCTACTAGACCTACTACTAGGTAGTAGACATGGTGGTACCCCTATCCGCCTTTTTACCGAAAGGTCCTACATTCAGTTTGTTCAATTATTTTATTCAAAGTCCTTAGTTTTTCCCCCTCCTCAGTGGGAATGACGTCAGGCAGGCGGCCAGTCGTAAAAACTACGAGAAAAATCTTTCTGTAACATGTGTTAAAAAGCATGTTGCGCTGATCCCACTGCGAGTGGGATAAATGCAGGTAGACGAAGAAGAAGAAAGTCTTTCGTTTTAAGGTACGGTTTCCTATTTTATGTTATGTTAATATTTAAAAATTCTTCACAAAAGTTCATTTAACAGCTTAGCGGTTTTTCATACTTTCATATTTTTTTGTTTGTGGCGGATCCGGTTATGTGACGTCATAAGGACGTCAAGTCGACAGTGCGTCAGGATTACCTTTCGCCTGTTTAAGGACGTTGCAAGGGCACAACCTGTTTGCTTTTCACAATTTAAATGTTTCGTCGTATTTGATACCTAAAACGTTGAAAGGAACAATGAGGTTTGGATTGCAATTTGGACTATTCTCTGTACTGATAGGAGGCATCAGTAACTCTTACTCAAAAAGCATGATTTCCTGGGATATTTGATCAAATCCTCCCTTTTTGAAGTCGGTTAATAATTACATCCCTTAAGGGGTTTTAGTCAAGGATGAAAACGTTGACATGTACGCGTATTTAGATTTATTTCACTAAAAGCAGTATAAATAAATGTTTTATTAAAATATTTGTTTTATTTATAAATATAATTAGATAGTTACAAATAAATTGTACCAATTATTAGTATCAATTACTTTTTTCATTAGATGGTAGGTCCCTCGTATGCGAGAGGCCGTCTAACCTCTGGGTAACTACCGCCACTGTGTCTATTTCTACCGCCAAACAGCAGTGTGTAAACACTATTGTGTTCCGGTTTGAAGGACTTTGAAGCCAGGGAAATAACTGGGTATTATGAGACCTGAGGTAGAGGTGAGACCTGGGTATGATGAGAGGTATTACCATCTTAAGTACCAGGGTGACGTGCGCAGTTTGGTGCCATGTAGTATTTCATAATTCGAAGTTTTGATTAGTGTAGCTTCTGTTTATGTGCAGACGTGACGCTTACCATCACGCGAGTGACCTGCTCGTCTCGTCATCTAATGCTAATAAAAATATGTTCTTTAAACATTCATTACACAAATATCAACGATA
This sequence comes from Mimas tiliae, assembly GCA_905332985.1. Taxonomy (NCBI): domain Eukaryota; kingdom Metazoa; phylum Arthropoda; class Insecta; order Lepidoptera; family Sphingidae; genus Mimas; species Mimas tiliae. The sequence goes on along the minus strand of HG995260.1, from coordinate 1,127,369 downwards.
TGGTTATCTGATCCGAGATTCGAACCTAGTACTGAAGTTATTGTTATAAAACAGAAAGCGAAACGAATCAACCTTGTCAACGTATGTAAATATAAAATATTTTCCATTTTGTGGCAAACGAGTCCGGTGTGTTATCACAACGTCACATTCACGTAGCCTCGATGCTTTTCTTTGTTGCTTATATTCATTATTTTACCTGACTTCGAATAATATAACGTTTAACAAAACTTAGAAACCGACTTCAAGCAATAGCATGTAAATTCCAATACAATAACACAATCACGACGAGTGTACTGTTGTCCGTTGAGGAGTTTTTTTTTTTCTCCGTACTCCGTCATCAGATCTTAACCAAATTTATATGGTACAACGTCGCAGCTAAACTCTGTCGAGTGAAATTTTTACCAACAAAATCCGTCCACAATTGGCGGGGAAATCGAGGTACATACATAAAAAAAAGCAAGAAATAAAAATAATAAAACGCGCCGAATTGAGAACCTCCTCCTTTTTTGAAGTCGGTTAAAAAGAGGAGTAAGTTCTCCCCAGAGGTGTTGACGTCGGCCGCCGGTCGTAAAACTACAAGCCAAAACTTTCTGTATTAAGTGTTAAAAAACATGTTGCACCGACCCCACTACGACTGGGATAAGGTAGAAGAAGAATAAAAAAGTTCGTAAGTGGTAGAACCAATTTTGTAAATTTCATATTTGAAAAATGTAACAAAAACCTTTTAAAAAAAGGTTCTGTAAATATTATACTAGCCCTGTATTATTCACGCCCCACTGCTGGGCACGGGCCTCCTCTACTGAATGAGAGGGGTTAGGTCTTAGTCCACCACGCTAGCCTAATGCGGGTTGGTAGAATTCACATACCTTCGAAATTCCTACGGAGAACTTCTCAGGTATGCAGGTTTCCTCACGATGTTTCCTTCAGCGTTATATCAAACAATCATTAAAGATTAATACACATGTAACTTAGAAAAGTCAAAGGGGCTCTTTGGGTTGGTTTCTAACCTGCGACTTTCATATCGACAGTCCGTACCACTTCCTGCTGAGCTAATGACGAGTTAAGGAGACCATAGACTATAGAGATGTGCAAGGATCGTAGCAAGTGGAAATCCGTTGTCTCTGCCTAACCCTATGGGACACAGACGCGAGTCTATGTATTTTTAATCGAGGAAAACTATTATTAGATGAACGCAGTCTTAAAAACGGCCTTTGCTCTGCCTCGGTGGCGCAGTTGTAATGCGTACGCGTTACGATGGAGGCCAACCCTGAGATCTCGGGCTCGATCCCCAGGTCGGCTAAAGTGGTATTGGGATTTTCTATTACGAAATACTTAGTATCAGCCCGGAGTCCGGAATGGCGATAGGCTCGCCATCACATCGTGGGACGGAGATACGCTCGGCGAAATGTGGGTGTACTGGTTACACCTCTGCCTACCCCTTCGGGGATTACAGGCATGTAATCCATATGCATATGTATGTATGTATTAAATACGAAGCGATGACGAACCCCGCTTACATATACAAATGTTTGTCTAAGAATGAACTCATCAGATTATTCTCGTATGCTAAATAATGTACTAAAAATATATTTGCTTGTAGGCTTTTTTAATTATAAGGCACCTACGCAAAACTATGGTAAACTAGCATTTGCTCGTGGCTCCACCAGCGTGATCAGCCTTTTCGGGGATAAAACTAGTCTATAATGGGAATAAAAATTAGCCTATATCTCACAAACAGGGAGCGCCATTTGGGTTTTAGTTGAGAGTTAGCGAGATGGTAATATTGAGTTACCGTCAATTGACCGCAACATAGTCTTACAATTTCTATGTACCGCGCAGCTTGTCTAGTAGTATACATTAAAGTATTTGGACTTGCACTGATTTTGGACCTTTAAAAAGGTGTTTTAATATTGAACTCGTCTGTTCGTTCGTTTATTAGTCATGCGCTGACGTAATCACACAAGCTCCACCGCCCACAGCCATTTAATAAAATGTGCCCATATTTAGTAACTTTGTCCTTAAGATTTCTCGTGGTATTGCTATGTATATATATCCTTTACTAGCTTAGCTCGTGGCTCTGCGCCCGAATGAATGTCTTTTCCAAAACAACATTTCTATTTCCGGGACAAAAAGTATCCTGTGTCCTTCCTTAGGATATAACCTATCTCCTTACCATTTTTCATTAAAATCCGTTCAGTCGTGAAAACGTAACAGACAGACGGAAAGACTTGCTTTCGCATTTATAATATTAGTATAGATTATATCTAGTCTAAGATCAAATATTTTTTTATGTAACCAATTGAAGAGATCAGTATGTAGCTCGTTTGATAGTAAGGTAGTTAGGTAGGTGAGTAGGGTTAGTCGGACGAGTGCAGTGCAGTGCAGTACCATACAGTATTTTGTAACCAAAAAGTATCTGTAAACACAGACCGCCGTTGCGCTTACCATCAGCCGAGGGACCTGCATGTCTCGTCAGTTTAAAAAAAAGTGTAATGATGATTTTCCGCATGATCTGGCTGACTATAACAAAAAGTGGTATAGCCACGCTGGAGATAGTTTTGTCTACATCATTAGTAAGCCGGCTCGACCGGGCTGTTACCACTTTCATAGAAAATGGGTGAATATAAGCAACGGCCCAAATCCCCCTCCATTTCCCAATTTTAATTATCCCTTTCGTTTAAGGTCGGCAACGCGCCCATTATTCTTTTGGTATTTTGGGCGTACATACGTGAAGATCATTTACCATCAGGTGACCCACTTGCACAACATTCTGTATATTAATAAATTATTATTAAACTGGAACCAGCTCAAAAAACGATACTCGAAATATAATGTTTTGAATAAAATAATAATATGCATCTCTTCACGATGTCTCTGTATTCTATTCTATTTTTAGATTATGGCCCCATCGGTGTTCGATGATTTCGCCAATGTCAAGTATTAAAATAGCAATATTAAAAAAGAAAGATCAAAACGTAGACATCTTTAAAAAGATGCTCAATAGGGTAATTGACTAGATTTTTTTTATTATTTAAATCAATAAGTTACGTTACTCAAAATCTATTGCAGAAAGAGTTTTATACATCGGCACAAAAATAAATAAGTTAGAAGCCATTCAAATCCTGTAGAAGGGGTAATTGTCAAATTGCAGACGACGCAACCTTTGACGTTACTGTGTAAAATTTTCATTATGGTGCACGCGTGCAAGCGGGATAGTGAGTTATCCCTACTACGCATCCACTTTTCCTCATACCAACATTTAAAGTCATAACTGCGGGCACATTTCTGAACCAATTTTGATTGTGTTTTAATAAAAGGGTTTCTTTTGCGTATAATTTTCTGTTGCTTATAAAATAATGTATAAAATTCAATATAGGAAACTACCCTATTGTTAGTCCATGTCCCTGCAATCAAATCGTACGCCTTTGATTCACACGACACTGCCATGTGTCGTCCACCTGCCTCGCTTTGGCCTTCGGATCTCGGCTAAAGGCGATACTGTAAATTAGTCATAATTGTTTTTATTTACATCTGATTTATTATTATAGTACAGTCTTTTTTATTTTAAATGTTTATTTTTACGTTTTAGTTATAAAATTTTGTAGCGGCCATGGGCCATGACTACACTAATTACAAAATATACCAAGAGATGGCGCCCCTGCCATAGTGCGATGCAAAACGTATGGCACATCTACATTGCGATGGCAAGATTCTCCGGCAAAACATCCGAACAAGGTTGTAAATGGTGGGAAATGGTAGGATGACCTTGTTACCCATTCTGTGGTAATAGAATGACGTCTTCCACCTTAAGGGGATCTTATATTGAAAGCAGAACACTGGTTTAAAGTAGTTTTGTAGCGAATGACTTCCACCCTTGTTGGGATCATTCATTGTTTGTTTAGTCACAAATATACTCTTACCCGTACCCTACGTGTTTTTCTGCAACGCTTCAGTCCGCCCGTCCGCTACAATTTTATATATTTTTTTTCAAAATATAATTACCGGCGTGCGTGTCGGACCAAGCACAATGTAGCACAAATTGTAATCGAAAATATATCAAGAACTATATAATCTTGCTAAATAATAATAATAATTGGTAGTTGGGTCAAAAGTCAGATGCAGAAAGCTGTATTATTGGACACGGCACGCATTGTGAGGAGGTTCCCCACACTGGGGCCCTAACCGCCGGTGGCTTGGGTCTTAGGCCTCGCCACTGGAGTGTGATAAATTTTATATTTTTAAATGTTTTTTTTTTTTAAGTAATGTAATATTTAAAAATGTAAAAAACCTTTTGAAATAAAGATACATAATAATACTGCCTTGGTGGCGCAGTTGTAAGCGTACGCCTTACGATTAACCTAACGCTGAGGTCTCGGGTTCGATCCCCGGGTCGGGTAAAAGTGATATTGAGATTTTCTATTAAGAAATGCTCAATATCAGCTCGGAGTCTGGAATTGTGCCCGGTATGGAAATAGGCTCGCCCCCTATCACATGGGATGGGAACGACGAAATGTGGGTGTACTAGTTACACCTCTGCCTATCCTGGGATTTCAGGCGTGTGTGCGTATGTATAATTAAGCACTAGTTGCATCTCGGCCCACCTCACAGTGGATACAGAGTTCAAATTATATATTTACTAGCTTTTTCTCGCGGCTCCCCCCGCGTGAATAGACTTTTCTGAAATAAAACGTAGCCTATAACCGTCTCCAGGGTCCCATCTATCTCTACATCAAAATTCATCAAAATCGATTCAGTGATTTAGGCGTGAAAGCGTAACAAACAAATATATATATTTGTTTTCATAAAAGTATCCTATGTTACTTCTTATACCTCCAAGAATATGTGTACAAAGTTTCATGATGATTGGTTAAGTAGTTTTCGCGTGAAAGCGTAACAAACAAACTTACATTTACATTTACATTTAGGAGTATAATATTAGTATGATTTCTTCCTCAAATGATTTTGCTGTCATTTATGCGGATATTTAGTAACAATGTGAAGCCCGTCACGATCTTCCATCCGAATCGTGATTGACACGCCTTTGCCATTTCTGTCCACCTGCCTTCACGGTACGACCTTCGAATCCCGTTCATAGCTAGTATTGAAAGTTATAGATGATCTTATTTACATCCGTTTACTGTTATTTTAACCGACTTCAAAAAAAGAGGAGGTTCTCAATTGGGCGCGGTTTTTTGCTTTTTTAATGTAAATATACATCGATTTCTCCGCCAATTGTGGACCGATTTTGTTAGAAAAAATTTAACTCGATAGAGTTTAGCTACGGAGAAAAAAAATAAAACTCCTCAACGGACAACAGAGGAGCTAGCACGGAAACTTGCGAAAAGTTATTCGAGCTGTCATCGACAACAATTACTATGAGATTATAGTACAGCGCCTCTATCGTACGTAAAAGAAACTAATTTATATGGAATATAGACCAATGATATTTAAGGAATTATCTATCGAGCCCTCGATACCTTTACATTACGATTTCGATAGTTTTCCGTGCTAGCCCCTCAGTACACTCGGCACGATTGTGCTATTGTATTGGAATTTACATGCTATTGCTGTAACTACCACAAAAAATTTAAAAATAAAATAACGTCAAACAAAACTTAGAAACCGACTTTTCAGTGTTTTTATATTGAAGTCGGTTTCTAAGTTTTGTTAAACGTTATTTTATTGATGGATCCACGTTTATATCTTCCTTAATATACCGCAACTGTTACAAGCCCGGATCGAGGATTTTAGTTGGGAGGCTTGACCCAAAATTTGAATTAAAAAAAATGCGAATATAACTATTTAAAATGGAATAAGTGAGTGGTAGAGCCACGCTGTAGACCATTTTGTCTACAGCATGAATGGGCCGGCTCGTCCGGGTCGTTACCACTGTCTCACAGAGTACCGGCGTAAAGTAGCAGCTTGCTGCTGCGTTTCGTACGGTGAGTGAGATATCCGGAGGCCCAAATCCCCCTCCCCTTCCCAATCCCTTATTATCCCTTTCCTTTAAGGTCGGCAACGCGCCCATAATTCTTTTGTATTGTGGGCGTACATGGGCGGTGGAGATCGCTTACCATCAGGTGACCCATTTGCTCGTTTGCCGGCCTAACTATAAAAAAAAGTGAGGATAGGCGATGATAATTATATTGTATGTAGTACTAAGAAAGTAGGTTACTATCAAGATTAATTTGAGGTTTATCAGTGGACCCAAATGTTATGCCCCCTTAGCCCACCCCCTGGATCTGCTAGTGGTTAGAAATCCCCAGCTCCAATTGAAAAACAATCGTAATTTTCAAATGGCTGAACAGTTTCTTCAACCATCTGTGAACCCGATTAAAGCAGCTATAAAAACCGCATTCAAAACGGTCCATTCGTTTAGGAGCTACAGACAGAAAAACTTACAACATTCCTCTTTTTGTCTGAGATTAAAAATACTGCCAATTGTCACAATCCGGGGCAAAGTTGTAAAAACAGTACCACACACGTCATTCGTCGCGAATTTTGGTCACGAATTCGGCATTAAAATGCAATAAGCGTCGCTCGGTACACGTGTAACTGTCTAAGTGGGTACAATCGACAGCAAATATGGCTGATTAAATTTAAATAACAATTAATAAACGGAACATTAAAATGACCTGTTATTTTAAAGAACATATTTAAATGTTTTATTTTTATTTATATATAATAAATAAAGAATAACATTGTCTTACCAACGACAGTTAGCCAAAAAAGATAATTAAAGATTAAATACTCTTAATTTTCTGTCGCTCTCTCTCTCTCTCTCTCTTTTTTTCTTCTGTCTTTATCTATTTTGCATTCTGCTTACGGTACAGTAAAAAATCGCCTCTTGCGCTTCGAATTCTCTTTTATAACTTTTACTGAGATTAGTCCCAAATATATTATTTTATCTTTTTGAATACATTAAGTTACGTTATGAAATTATTGCCGCTATCCAATTTTATATATTGCATATCTGCAATTTTACAAATGACTTCTGTAAATGGAATTCGTAATGTAATCATATTATATTAATCATTGAAATATTGCTGAATGCTGATTATCATCAATGATATGAATAACATTCGATAAATCATTGGTTTTATTTATTTTATACGTGTCATAATCACTGCAATTGTCCATATAAAAAGTAATTTACAATCCCTTTCTGGGGTCTGTAGTAACGGAAATCATTTCAAAATATTATCTACTTCTAATGTAACAATAATATAGTTTATTGTATATAACCTAAGCTCACGCCTAAGGGGTAGGCAGAGAGAGTAACTAGTTCTGTATCGACGGTTCGTCGAACTTATTTTTATCTCATAATATGATAGGGGGCGAGGCTATCGCCATACCAGATCAAAATTCTAATTCCGGACAACTCATGTGTGTTTTTATCGAAAACTCGAAACAAAAATTGCAAATGCCCGTCCGAGGATTTGAACTCACGGTTTCTCAGCATAAGTAAGTTGCTACTAGACCAAAGAGGCGTTTCTAATACAAAACGTACCACATGCTTACCACACATACAACATACCAGTGGATAAAGTCTAAGACACACTGTACACCCGACTAAACTAAATTATCTAACTATATTTTAGTTCAGTTCAGACTGCCTCGGTGACGCAGTTGTACGCTAAGGTCTCGGGTTCGATCATCGGGTCGGGTAAAGTGGTATTGAGCTTTTCTATTACGAAATGCTCATTATCATCCCGGAGTCTGGAATTTGTGACTGGTATGGCGATAGGCTTGCCCCCTATCACATCGTGCGACGGAGATACGCTCGGCGAAATGTGAGTGTACTAGTTACACCTCTAGCTACCCCTGTGGGGAATACAGGCGTGAGTGCATATATATGTATTTTAGTTCAGTCCAATTGAAATTTATTCTATTGTCCTGTGTGTGTCGATTTGTATTATATGTAAGTCCTGTAAAACTAAAATTAGTTAATTCCTATAATTTTTGTTGTCCCATTGGACAGGAGTAATTTTATTTATTTATAGATACCTACTTATGATTACTGATTGCTGTCATGTTATGTCATTAAACATAATTTTCTGCATTACTACAAACATCTTAAAACATTAACACCAGCCATTAGCATGTTTTAATGGTTTATTACATTAAGACTAATGGTGTTCAAATAGGCCGTAGTAATAAGTAACTCGCACATAATATACCATGATAGCTATCTATCTAGCTACCTAAAAAGCAGTGATAGCTCAGCGGGGAGTGGTATGGACTGTCGAGACGTAAGTCGCAGGTTCGAAACCAGCCTCAAGAGCATATACCTCTGACTTTTCTAAGGTATGTGTGTATTAATTGTTAATTATCACTTGCTTTAACGGTGAAGGAAACATCGTGAGGAAACCTGCATACCTAAGAATTTCGAAGGTAGGTATGTGAAGTCTGCCACCCGCATTAGGCCAGCGTGGTGGACTAAGGTCTAACTCCTCTCATTCAGTAGAGGAGGCCCGTGCCCAGCAGTGGGACGTATATAATACAGGGCTAGTAGTATCTATCTATGATCCCACATGTGTAAAAACCTTATTTTATTAGTTTGAATGATGAAATGAACACGTCGCTCGCCTGATAATAAGCGCAACGCCTGCCTATAAACAGAAACAAAATCACACAGAACTTTGAATTACAAAGAAATCGTCACCACGAAACATATTAAGCCTAATAATGCCTAGTAATTTCACTGGGTGCAAACCGAAACACAATAGTGCTTACACACTGCAGTTAGGTGGCAGAATTAGACAATGTATCACACAAATACAACTCACCTATACGGCCTCTCCCATACGAAGGGCCTACCATCTACAAAACCGCCTGAAATTGTTAAGGGCTACTATATTTCTAAGGGTTGAATATGGTCTAATCAAGGGTTGTTATGTTCTAACACTTCTAACATAAAAGTGGAACTGATTAATTTAAAAGTATATTACTTTTAACAATAATTGTAACAATAAATATTTTTAAATATTAAAATCAAAATTATATTTAAGAATCAATTAAAATAATAATTATTTCAATAATAAAATATTTTCAAACCAAAATTCTACAACTCCGCCGGACGCGACTGTACGAAAGCGCAATTTAGTTTCTTTCGGCCAGTGTCGGAAGGAAAGCGAGCTAACGTTACATTTGTTACGTCACACACTAGTTCGTAACCGCGTATCGACTGACATTGTAATCGAACTCCGGAATACTATCCTTTAGAACATGTCTGTAGCATTATACGGGTTATGTTTGATTGACGGTGAATGTTCTGGGAGAGTGGTGGTTCCTCTGTCGATGACGTTTAGGGTTAACACTCGGCAAAGAGTAAAGCGAATTCAATTCAAATTATTTATAGTAACATTAGTAACTCGACTGCTTCGGTGGCGCAGTTGTAATGCGTACGCGGTACAACTGCTGTGTTGATGTCTCGGGTTCGATCCCCGGGTCAGGTAAAGAAATATTAAGTTTTCTATTATTAAATGGTCAGTATCAGCCCGGAGTCTGGTGTGCCCGGTATGGCGATAGGCTCGCCCCTATCACATTATGGGATGGAGATACGCTCGGCGGAATGTGGGTGTACTGGTTACACCTCTGTCTACCCTTCGGGGATTACAGGCGTGAGTGCGTATGCATCGTATTTCTCGTTATTTCTATTCTTCGTAATTCAGCACAATATACAATAAAGCCTACTTAACTTGATTTAACTCGACATTATTATGTTAATCCGACACAAAAGGGACAATCGTGTATCAAAATCAATTATCAAAAGTGTGACCAGGGGGCCATGAGATCAGGAAATGTCTCACAATGAACAATGGTACTGTACTTGACCTCAAATCCAGCCGGTTTTTGACTAACTTTCAATCGACCACGCTCGGCGTTCGGCGCTCGACGCTCACGCTGTTCACTTCCTGATTGCAAATGTCAACTTCAAATATGGAATTGTTAATTTTAATTACATAATTAATAAAATTTATTTTTAATCATTTTAAATATTGATGGTGGAAATTGAATTTTAGTGTTGAATATTAATTTGAAATGGGAAATTTAATATTAATACCCTGTGAGCCTCAAATATGTATGTCCATTTTTAGAATATCATTAGGTTTGTATATTTTATGACCATTTTTAATATAAATTTGTCACATATAATTAACAAAAATTATGGGGTAACTTTGTTCCCTGCGATGTGATTCCATATAAATTTGGTTAACATGATAGCATCTTATGACGGAGTAGTCACTTTGCCGAGCCGGGATAAAAAAGGAAGTAAACAAAAATCGTAAAAGGATACCATTAGTTGCAATTGGGTTATTCAATTAAAATGTACATGCTATAGCTGTCTGTACATATATGTTTTAAATAATGTCAAAATCGGTTTAAAACAGTCGACTGTTTTAATTATTTATTCCTTTTATTTTTAAATTTTGGGTAGACCCCTTATCACTATCATTCACGGTCCAGGAATTAACTTAGCAAAGCGTATATGCACAATATACATCTCTGTCTATCTCAGAGGATAGAGGCGTGAACTTACCTTTATTTAAAACTTCTACAAAAATAGACTCTCGAAAATCTTATAAACTCCGGTTTCCATCTTAAAGCTTACCTGTAAGGGGACACTACTTGACCTATATTCTTTAGAGATTTATTCCTAGGTTTTACCTCCTGAATGGGAGTGCTCATACCTTAATGGCAGCCACAGGACGTTCATCGGACACTCTGTATATAGATCGAGCTAGGGTTGCCTACCACCAGAAAGTTACCATGTGGTAGGTCCCTTGAATGCGAAAGGTAGTTTGAGTAGATCCCACCGCTTTATTACTATTTCAGCCCCCAAGCACCAGTGTTTTAGCACTTGGATTTTTTGATAGCATAGACTTTCAAACGAGCATGTGGGTCACCTGATGGTAAGTACATAATCATCTCGACGCCCCATGAATGCCTCAATACCAGAATGATATATCGACATTAAAGGATTATTTAGGGATTACAAAGGGTAGAGAGGATTTGGGCCTCCGGATATCTCACTCACTGTACGAAACGCAGCAGCAAGCTGCTACATCATGTTGGTTTTCTGTGTGACAGTGGACCTTGATCCCCCCATTCATGATGTACACAAACTAAATTTGGTAGAGTTTTGTTTCTATAAAATCTATCATAACGAAAAGATATTGACTTCCAAATATAACATCGAGCGACCCTAGTAGATGATACGCAAATCCGTATCTAGGGCATGTCTCATCAGCCTAGATACATTGTTTGTATTGCGCATGCGCCAACGTGGTTGACCAACACCCGTGTATGTAACATGTCTTTCATAGAAATTCTTCATTACATTTGAAGCATACGCACTCACGCCTGGAATCGCTGAAGGGGTAGGCAGAGGTGTAACCAGTACACCCACATTTCGTCGAGCTTATTGGGAGCCTATCGCCATACCGGGCACAAATTCCAGACTCCGGGCTGATACTGAGCATTTCGTAATAGAAAAACCCACTTTACCCGACCCGAGGATCGAACCCGAGACCTCAGCGTTAGCCTCAATCGTAACGCGTACGCATTACAAGTTACAACTGCACCACTGAGGCAGTCAGTATACAGATGAGTTTTTCTTTATTGCTGCTTAGCGTTTTGGCCTTAAGCCTTCACATCATGATTTGGCGGCGGATTTGGTATTATGAGGGGCGACTCACCGTCACTGTCACCACGAGTTCAGGCTGCAAACCGTGAGGATCTGGCTTCAATTTCCAGGTCGGTCAATCATAATTTTTGTTGGAGCTTGTGATTCGAAAAATCACACATTGATTGCCCGGGATTGGAATTCGAATGGTGGTAGGCTCGACCCCTCCCACCCACCTTCCCACCCCTATCACATCAGGTATCCGCAATAATATCGGCGAAACGTGAAAGCAGTACTAGTCATTACCCCTTTACAAAGGCGTGAGCTTATGTTATGTTAACGATAAGCAACCAATTTTTTTTGACCTCAGCCTAGATTTAAGACACTTATCTAAATGGATGATTAGAAATGTCTTACAAACCTTGCCATACGTATATCAACATGCCAATTATCAATAAAGGCCAGTGTTATCAACCATCTCGGGTCTCTCATCATAATTAAAATATTGCAATTTGATCCATCACTAGATATGTGATTAATCTATGAGCTAATTTTGTTCTCACGTTTAATATAGGTGTTGGGAAATATCTTGTAAAATCATATATCAGTTTTTTTTTTCGTATGCATTTGTGCTGTTAGCCTATATTGCTTTTACAGCTTCATCTGACAGTAAAGCTGGCGCTTATGGCGCTCTAGCCAGAAATATGTATAGTATATTTAGTAGCGGTTAAGCACAGAGGCGCCTTTTAGAAGGCTCAGACCTCAGCTTGAGCAATCGCTGGGGAGTATTGTTTAGTAGGGCCGCTTCTGCACATCATTGTGCCGAGGGCCAGTTGTGGGAGCTCTTTGGACTCGCAGGCGTGTCGTATGTCGGGGTCGCGTATTATTATTGCGATTCGGATTGGGCAAGGAAAGTGCTGCTTCGATAGCGAGTGTGATGGAGTCGTTGGGATCTGCCAAAACATACACTGCCTCAAGATACACTTCTGACTTTTCTAAGTTGCGTGCGTATTGATTGTTGCTTGCTTGTAACGGCAGAAATATCGTGAGGCAACCTGCATACTTCTGAAGTTCTGCATAAGATTGGTGGTGGACTTGTGGACTTAGAACAGCAGTGGGACGTGTATAATACAGGGCTAGTATTCATATTGTTATAATAAATCATTATTTTAACTACCTCGGTGGCGCAGTTGTAATGCGTACGCGTTACGATTGAGTCTAACGCCGAGGTCTCGGGTCGATCCCCGGGTCGGGTAAAATGGTATCTATTACGAAATGCTCAGTATCAGCCCGGAGTCTGGAATTTGTGCCCGGTATGGCGATAGGCTCGCCCTCTATCACATCGTGGGACGGAGATATGTGGGTGTACTGGTTACACCTCTGCCTACCCCTTCGGGGATTACAGGTGTGAGTGCGTGTGTATGTATGTAAATCATTATTTGAGTTTTAGCGGCTTGCTGTTATGTTTCGTACGCTCAGTAAAATTTCCGAAGAATATGTTTTTGGTGAGAAATATGTTTAGGAACGATGGAGGTCACTTTAATAGGTGACCCACTTGTAAGTTTGCCGGCCTTATATAATACATATGACATGTCACCTGCAGAATTCTTTAATACTCAGTCGAATGAATAAGGTATCAGATTTTTATCTAGACCTGACGGCATTGAGTTCAGAAGGTCGTTTCATTCGTACATTATGTTGGTATTTACAATCAATTTATTTTAAATCACCTGTCATATTATAACAAGTTTGAATAAAAAACTATTTTTGACAAACTCCGTGGCGTGGTGGGCGAGTAACCGGCTGTGAAGCGAGAGGTCGCGGTTACGATTCCCGCACCGAAACAAAATGTTAGGGTAGTTTACAAATATTTGTTTCGGGTCTGGGTGTTCTCTCCTCAGAGGGGTTGACGTCAGGCAAGTGGCCGACCCCACTGCGAGTGGGATAAGGGCAGGTGTGTTACCCGCGTATTAGTAATAGCTGGTAATACCACCATTATTGGTGTTAGTGAAGGTAGTCGGGGGCATAACTATGTAAAGCGGGTAGATAATAACATTGAGATGTGGTGGAGGTGTTTGCTAAGGTATATAAGAGGGTTCATTATTATTACAGAATACTTAGTCGTGCTTAGAACTCTTCCGTGGAAACGCTGCCCAAGTGCAGTTAGAATTGTGAATAATCATAGCAAGTGTAATAAATTGTGAACAGTAATATACCTAATAATGCATTTAATATGAATAGACTATTAAACTTATTGAACATCCTGACGAAGTTGAGTTGATGAGACGAGTAGGTCGCTCGCCTGATGCATGATCATAAACCGCACCAACACCTCATATTACTTTGAATAACGTAGTACTGAATGACACTGTACTACGCATTCATACCGAGATGTAATATGATATAAGATCTCATAATGCCCACTAACTTTATTGACTTTAAAATCGGAACACAACGGTGCTTACACACTATTGTTTGGATGCAGAAATAGACAAAGCAGTGGTACCAACCCAGACAGCCTTCCGCGTACAAGGGACTTGTACATTTTCAAAGTTTAAATACCTGATTTTTAACACTCCGGCCGTGCGGGAAACCATTTGATTACAAACAAAAAGCGCCATTGTGTCGCGGAATATGAATGTTCGCATTAATTGTATGGAATTTACAAACAATTCAAACACCGAGTGGATTCAGGTAAAGGACGCATCACATATACAACGTGTTACAGAAAGGTGTGGTCATATTTTAGGGTCATTACATACACCTTACAATTAGTACTTTTGTACCGGACCTTTTCAATACCAAGATATCCAAAAATTACACATTAATTTTCATCACTCGTTTATTAAGATCGATAAGATTGGTGACATCACTATTAATTATTATGAACGACACTCACTTTTTAATAAACTTGAATAAGTTGTACGTAATTCTACGAACATACGTACGTAACATGTAAAATGTAAAATAACACCTGAAAGAGATTGTGTGCTGAAGACGATATTGGTACCATCCTCTAGAAGCATTTTAAAGACTTCATTCTCGTGTCTTCCATCTATGAATTTGGCTTAATACATTCGACGATTTTAAAAGCTGTTATCAGTTACACCAACACAAAATACCATTACATAATACTTATTTTTAGTTAAATATAACATATTTTTTGAACTCGTAAACATACTTCATAAAATCAGAAATTACCGAACTGACTGCGTCAAATAAATATTGACATTTGACAACTCTTTAATGTTTTTTTAATTATAAAATAATTAAATGAAAGGAGGTCTATAGTATCATTGTTTACCATTTAGTGTTGTCCAAAGTTAAAAGTCGATATCGACATATTACTCATTCGATAAAAAAGAAAATTCTATAATTACTGTACTAGCAATGCAATCGGAATTGGTACTATGGGAGATAAAATACTTATACCCTACACTATACATTGCTTAAATCTGCCGGCCCCTTTCTATAACACGTTATTACCAGTGAAATTACTGGGATTTATGAGACTTAACACCTTATGTCTCGGGGTGACGAGCGCAGTCCAGTGTCATGTAGTGCTTTGTTATTTAAAGTTCAGGCGAGCGATCTGCTCGTCTCGTCATTATCCAAATTCACAAACATCCAAACTTTCACATTTATAATAGTAGGTAGGATTACTTCCAGACCCTCAAAAAGTAACTTAGACTGTACCGGGCATATTTATAATGTTAAATGCCAAAACACCAGCTGCCAGGATGTTCTTAATTCAACCAATCAGAGGCGGCGGTTCGCTTCAAAGGGCGTTTTTGTCTCCTTAATCTTGAAGAGGAAATGATGCGAGTGTTTACACTATTGTTTTTGCATCGTTTGCGAACTTAAATGCATGCTTTAATATTCATTACCTCGATACATCGAATTGATGGAATTTTAAAGGAAATCTAAAAGACATTTTCGTGGGAATATGATTTGGCTCATGAAGTGGTGTTTTTTTCAATTTAGCATTATCTAGCACACTTAGGAGTAGATTTTAGAATAGACAGCAAGTTTCTAATTGACCGATGATTTACTATGAAAAATTGGGAAAAACTATTCAATAATTCCAATGAATTCCACTATTTTTAGGTGTTTTATAGCAGAGGCAGGCAAGGCTGATGGCAAGTAATCTCCTACACCCATGAACAATCACAGGGCCGAAAAATGATGGATGCATTGCTGACCTTCACGGAAAGAAACCTGACCTGGCCGTCCAAAACCCAATAGCAATATGCCACATTACATCAAATTTTCCGTGAGATTATGATACTTCCTGATCGAGGCGACCTATTCGTGCTATTCTTTCTTTCTTTTTCATCATCTGACCACCACAACCTGCAACGGAAACCAAGTTTAATCATCGCTTCGTGCGTTTAAACACACCCAACAGTCACACACATAGTCCTGACCCCACACTAGGTAAACCTGTATCGTGGGTATCTAGAACTACGAGGGACTTGCGGTCCCACAACACCCATACCCGAAACAAATATTTGTGAATCAGACAAACATTTGTCTAGGTACGGGAATCTATCCCACGGCCTCACGCTTCGCAACCGGCTACTCGCCCGCTGCGCCACGGAGGTTGTGTGTTTATCAGTAGAGTGTACCACGTGCAGGTGAAGTTGACTTTGGACCTCAGATGTCGATGGCACACTTACTCCTCTCATTAAAATTATTCGAGCAATTCCATATAGTACTTGACATTGATTTTATTGTAAAAACTGATCTCGATTCAATAAGATCCAATATTTTTCGGATCGGCAAATCCAGTTTGGCTGATTATTAAGGTCGCATGTCACTTTTACCCGGATCTCGATTGCATTGCCCTGGATATGTGAATTGTGTTGACGCAATTTTAATTAATCCATCGGACGTTTGTAAAATAACCAAATTGATGGCAATTAATATTTTATTTTTTGCGAAATATTTAACATAAGCGACTGTATCTTCGAAAGGATAGGCAGGCTTTTTAGTGCATGGACACTAAGCGCTACACTAAAGGTACATCCAGCTGACGTATTGTGACAGAGAATGCGGACACACGCAGCACTGCACAGTTTTTGTACTACAGCAAAAATAATGTAATAATTTGGGGCAATGATGCAGATCATCGCCTGCGTAAATGCCGAGTAAAAACTTTGAAGAAAGCTAATTGTTTTGAAATACATGCTGTAAACAGTTTCGTGTACAGAATGAATAGGCCGGCTCGCCCGGCGTGGTACCGCTGTCTCACAGAAAATTTGCAACTCGCTGTTGAATTTCATATGGTGAGGGAGGTTTTTCGGAGGCCCAATCTATACATATAAAGTTACTGGTCCCGATCGACTGATTCATCAACGCCTAGACCACATCGCTAGATATAGAAATATGAAATTTTGACAGCGTAGGTATAAGTCATATAATGTCATAGGCAACCACTAAGTAATGTTATTTTATATATTCCATCCGCGAAAGGGTGGCAAGTAATTTCTGCCGCCAAACAACAGTGTGTAAGCACTGTTGTGTTCCGGTGTGAAGGACATTGAAGCCAGTGTAATTACTGGGCATTATGAGACTTAACACCTTATGTCTCGGGGTGACGAGCGCAGTCCAGTGTCATGCAGTGCTTTATTTAAAGTTCTGTGTGGCGTTGCTTCTGTTTATGAGCAGGCGTGGCGCTTACCATCAGGCGAGCGACCTGCTCGTCTCGTCATTCAATGTAATAAAAAAAAAGTTATATTGGATATAATTTTATATGGGATTTTAAACGGAGTGTGAAGAAGCAATTAGGCATAATATTGCCCACCTGCGACCACATCGTTTGTCGTTGGTCGACTTTCTTGGTTTGCGTTACACTTACCATCAGGTGGTACCGTAGTCATTTTACAGTGCTAGGATAAAAAAAACAGTGAGCAAAAGCTAGGTATATAGTAGCTGCCACTTTATAAAAAATAAATATATAAGTATACTTACCAGACAGGCGTCACAATCAGAAATCTTTGACAAGGTTAGTCCTACTCCATTCAGAATAAGTAAATTTGCTCCGTAACTTATTTTTCAATTTCGTAGTTACATTTTCAACGTACGCCGATGTGGCTCCAGCGGCACGTACATACAGACACATTTAATATTATTAGATGCAATCATAAGAATTCCGAAGCGGTCACGCAGCCAAAGGTCAAGAGCGGCAATAAAATTCGATAACCAGTATTCATTTAATTTTTAAGCCTCGTTTTCTGTCGTTGAGACCTTCAAATACCATTTCTATGCACTTGTTTATACAGTAGCGTGGGATGGACTGAGGAGAGATAATTTTGAAACCACTGCCTTATGATAATACTGTCCAAAAGATTGTGTGATGATTGACACAAGATTGAAAATAATTTAAACAAAATTGACAGCCTTCATGCCGTTGCCGGCTGTGAAACGAAAGGCCACAAGTTCCATTCCTGTTCCGAGACAAATGTTTATACGCACTCACGCCTGTAATCCTGAAGGTGTAGGCAGAGGAGTAACCAGTATCTCCGTCCCACGATGTGATAGGGGACGAGCCTATCGCCATACCGGGCACAAATTCCAGACTCCAGGCTGACACTGAGAATTTCGTAATAGAAAAACCCAATATCACTTTTACCCGACCCGGGAATCGAGCCCGAAAGCTCAGCGTCAGCCTCAGTCATAACGCGTTCGCATTACAACTGCGCCACCGAGTAACACATACGCGGCATTTTGGCGACAAGTCGACATAGCGGTGGTTGGTACCTGTCCAGGCGGTCTTTCGCATACGTAGGACCTACTATATACTAGAACATTGTTTAATATTAATAAATAAATACACCCAACAGTCACACACATAGTCCTGACCCCACACTAGGTAAACCTGTATCGTGGGTATCACGAACTACGAGGGACTTGCGGTCCCACAACACCCAGACCCGAGACCAATATTTGTGGTTCACACAAACATTTGTCTCAGTGTGGGAATCGAACCCACGGACTCTCGCTTCGCAGCCGGCTACTCGCCCGCTGCGCCACGGAGGCTGTCGAATATTATTTTAAAGCTCCTGATAATTTTTGATAATTGAAATTCCATCGCTCAATCTTTTAATTCCATGTAATTCTCGAGTACGCTCAAGGGAATCGACATAAGCACCTAATAGTGACTGTTCTATTAGAATAATAATATCGATATGATCTGTTTACGAGTCCGCTCTCTGAAGGTCGATCTAATCAATAATCTTGCCTGCCGACCTTCTCTTAGGATTAGACTTGAATATAACAGGTAGGGATTAGAAACCTGTGCTCTAGCTGCACTGGTTAAATGTCAGGTGTGCTTTTCGAACTGATAGACTCAGAATAGGGTAGATTGCTATATTGAATTTTATACATTATTTTATAAGTAACAGAAAATGATACGCAAAAGAAACCCTTTTATTAAAACACAATCAAAATTGTTCAGAAATGTGCCCGCAGTTATGACTTTAAATGTTGGTATGAGGAAAAGTGGGTGCGTAGTAGGGATATCTCACTATGTCGCTTTGACGCGTGCAACATAATGAACATTTTTACACAGTGACGTCAAAGTTTGCGTCGTCTCTCATTTGACAATTACCCCTTCTAGAGGAGTTGAATGGTTTCTGACTTATTTATTTTTGGTGCGATTTATAAAATTCTTTCTGCAATAGATTTTGAATAACGTAACTTATAGATTGAAATAATAAAAAAAATCTAGTTAACTATCCTATTGTCAGATCTGATCATGGAACCGAAGGCCTGACATTCCCACTGAATTAATTAATTAGTCCTCCTTTACACGTACTCTCCGAAACAAGGAGACGCTCAGTTGAAATACCACTAATGGCCGTTCCCTATATTCTATCGACAGATTTGCTTATTGTCAATAGTGTTTTGACAGATCTTCCATACAAAAAGTATAAAATTTTACTGCCAGTAAGCAAATCTGTCGATAGATAGAATATTGGAGTTAAGTGGTCACCCATCCATGGACTGATCAAGCCAAGGGTTGCTTAACTCGCTAATCGGTTATCGATAATTGAGTGCAACTGATTACGAGCGCCTTAACCAATTTATTAAGAACCATAAATGTAGTCAGTTCAGGCTACAATCAGATTTGAAATATTCTGCTGATAAGAAATGCGTTCATTAATTTGTAATGTAGATACATATCTCAGTTAATTCTAAGTACATATTGTGGTGCCCCACGAAAGTGTTTTTTAATCATGGAAGCTACTGAGAAATAGGTGTCAATGCAAGTGGAAATCGCTCCGAAGCGATACCATTTGTTTTTTTATAAATAGTAATTTATTTATTTATTTATTTATTTATTTATTTCATAGGATCATCAACGTAACGTACATTATTTGAATGTAATGTTAAGGTTGTTATAATTCCAATGCTAAATGTCGTTACAAATTATAGATGACCACAGCATTCATACTTAGCTTAACTTACAACAGCATACAATTAGAGAATAACATATAATATAATTAATTAGAAATATACTGGTACACACAACTAAGACAACAGTGAAACAAAGAAAAACAAGTAGCAAATTCTTATTCATGAAATCAAGATTAAAATTAAAACCAAAATTAAAATTAAAATCAAATTCAAATAAAAATCAAGATCACAATTAAAATTAAAATCAAAATTAAAATCAAGATCACGATCAAAATTAAAATCAAAAACAAAATTAAAATTAAAAATTAAAAACAAAATTCAAATTCAAATTAAAATCAAATCCAAATAAAAATCAAAATTAAAATCAAGATCACAATTAAAATCAAGATTACAATGAAAAATTAAAATCAAAAGCAAAATTAAAATTAACAACAAAATTAAAATTGAAATAAAAATTAAAATTAAAATAAAAATTAAAATCAAAGTCATGATCATAATATAATAATAATGAGCAAATTAAAATTAAAAATTCTTATTACAATTAGAATTAGAATCACAAACACAATCAGAATCACAATCAGAATTATTTATATTTTTGTATTTGTATTTGTAATTGTAATTGTACGCCAACGTCAGATGCTAAATACTTAGTAATAATAAATACACCCAACAGTCACACACATAGTCCAGTCTCCACACTAGTTTAACCTGTATCGTGGGTATCAGTAACTACGAGGGACTTGCGGTCCCACAACATCCAGACCCGAGACCAATATTTGTGGATCCCACAAACATTTGTCTCGGTGTGGGAATCGAACCCACGGCCTATCGCTTCGCAGCCGGCTACTCGCCCACTGCGCCACTACTTGATCTAGCAATTGAACTTCGTTGGATCGTCAGAGCGATATCGATAGTAATGGAATCCCTTCGTAGCAAATAATAGCAATCCCGCATACTCCGGTGCCCCTATTTTCATAAAAAAAAGAATAGCCGAATTTTTAACCGACTTCAAAAAAGGAGGAGGTTTACAATTTGGCGCATTTAATTTTTTTACATCGATTTCTCCGCCAATTGTGGATCGATTTTGTTGGAAAAATGTCACTCGATAGAGTTTAGCTGCGATGTGGCCCCACATAAATTTGGTTAAGATCTGATGACGGAGTACGGAGAAAAAAAAAAACTCCGGACAACAGTACACTCGTCGCGATTGTGTTGTATTGGAATTTACATGCTATTGCTTGAAGTCGGTTTCTAAGTTTTGTTAAATGATATATTATCGTATTTATTGGAATCTATTTTCAGCCTTATATGGCCATAAGGCCATTATTCCTTTGTTTAAGTTCAATGAAGCTATCGTTGTAATCTATCGCCATTATTCATGTTCAAATTATGTTCTAACCGTTCAATTTACACAGGTGTCTTGAAATTAGTTTACCGGGTCAAGGCATTTTGTGCTTGCTCAATTGTATGGACCATGTCTTGGTCATTAGTTTAAAGAACTTTGAAGAATTTTATTGTGTCAATTAATTTTGTGAGAACAGCCTCCGTGCAGAGGACGAGAAGCCGGCTGCGAAGCGAGAGGGCGTGGGTTCGATGCCCGCACCGAGACAAATGTTTGTGTGATCCACAAAAGTTTGTTTCTGGTCTAGGTGTTGTGGGACCACAAGTTCTTCGTAGTTCCTTAAACCCACGATACGTTTTACAGGTGTGGGGTCGGGACTGTTTGTGACTGTTGGGTGTATTTATTTATATACTCATCATTCACAGCATTTCTCGTCCCACTGCTGGACGTCTATTTATTTATTTTTCGGAGGTCCAAACCCGGCTCTCCTTCCCGAATCTCATCCCTTCTCCTGCGCGTTTGCCAGCCTCTGCTTCGAAGGAAATATGCGTGCCATCAGTGCATTTCCTAAACTATAACAGAATCTGTCATTTCCATCATTAAAAGATGAACGATGGCGAACTTTCTCCCTCCAAGGCCGAACCATTGTGCATTGTGTGTATGGGAAACGCCACGGTGGTGCCGATGTGGGTCATGTCGCCACCGGCTTAGCTAATCGACAATTACCATTATTGGTGTTGCTTACTGAGTGGTGGTAGTGCTTGGTGTTTTATACAGCAGATTGATTGCCTCGATAGCGCAGTTGTAATGCGTATGCGGTACGACTGCTGTGCTGAGCTCTCGGGTTCGATCCCGGGTTGAGTGAAAGTGATATTGGGTTTTTCTATCACGAAATACTCGGTATCAGCCTGGAGTCTGGAATTGTGTCCGGTATGGAAATAGGCTCGCCCCCTGTCACATCATGGGACGGAAATAAGCTCGGCGAAATGTGGGTGTACTGGTTACACCTCTGCCTACCCCTTCGGGGATTACAGGCGTGAGTGCGTATGTATAAATAACTAGACGAGCAGGTCGCTCGATCGAGGGTAAGCCACGCCTGCCTATAAGTTAGAACGTCTACAAAGCACCGCTTCACTGGTCTGCGCTGATCGCCCTGAGACATACGATGTTGAATTTGATAATGCTCAGTAATTTCACTAGCGTAAATGTCCTTCTCGAACGATGCGTACAAACTGTTGCTTGGCGGCAAAAATAGACAAAGCTATGGTTGCTATTAAGAGTCGTCTCAGATTGAACTTTTCAACGACAACTGGATTATCAATTAAACATTATTGACATTCACCCGGAGAAGAAAATGGCGAAATGTATACCTGCACTCTATAAAGTGCTATATACAAGCTCCTGTATTCGTTGCACTTACTTCCTAATTACAGACCATATTGTATACTAGCTCTTGCTCGCGGCTCCGCACGCGTGAACGGCCTATTCCGGGAAAAAGTCTTATATAGCCTATAGTCTTCCTCAATAAATGGGCTATCTAACACTGAAAGAATTTTTCAAATCGGAACTGTAGTTCCTGAGATTAGCGCGTTCAAACAAACAAACTCTTCAGCTTTATAATATTAGTACAAGTTATGATACAAAATCTTATAATTTAACACGTGCCTTGGCTTCTTCATCAACTTTATTTCTGCTAGGCGCTATCCCGGTTTACTGGTAGGGTCCGCCTTCCTACATACTAAAACGTCTCCAGTTCGCCCGATGTTGAGCATCTTCCCCAGTGATACCATTGGCTCTAATGTCTCCATCTAATAAGTCAAGCAAGCGCCTTTTGGGCCGTTCGCAGGATCGTACTCTTGGTACGATAGTGCGGAAGCCTTTGCGACTGATTTCCTCCTGTGGTTTTAGCGATAAAACGTGACCAAAGCATGTTAAGAGACATTCCTGGAGACTATCCACTACGTCGCGGATACGTTCTTACACATCAAATTAATTGAGTCTTTTATCTCTAATATAAATGTGTAAGCCTCTTATCGTCAGTATTATAATCCCAACAGAATGAGATGTGAAACTTTATTACAGCATGATCTTTTCATAACCTCGAATAATCTGACAAAATGGCGCATGCGTGAAAGTGGTGTCACAATAGGGTAGTTGACTAGATTTGTTTTATTATTTAAATCAATAAGTTACGTTACGCAAAATCTATTGCAGAAAGAATTTTATAAATCGGACCAAAAATAAATTTGTTAAAAGCCATTCAAATCCTGTAGAAGGGGTAATTGTCAAATGAAAGACGATGCAAACTTTGACGTCACTGTGTAAAATGTTCATTATGGTGCACGCGTGCACGCGTGATAGTGAGATATCCCTACTACGCACCCACTTTTCCTCATACCAACATTTAAAGTCATAACTGCGGGCACATTTCTGAACCAATTTTGATTGTGTTTTAATAAAAGGGTTTCTTTTGCGTATCATTTTCTGTTGCTTATAAAATAATGTATAAAATTCAATATAGGAAACTACCCTATTGTACTTTCAGAGTTATGTACTTACGTATTATACTCGTATGTATTATCATAAACATAATTACGTTACGTTTAAGCTAACGCTGAGGTCTCGGGTTCGATCCCGGGTCGGGTAAAGTGATATTGGGTTTTTCTATTACGAAATGCTCAGTATCAGCCCGGAGTCTGGAATTTGTGCCCGGTATGGCGATAGGCTCGCCCGCTATCACATCAAGGGACGGTCATACGCTCGGCGAAATGTGGGCGTGCTACTTACACCTCTGCCTACCCCTTCGCGGAATACAGGCGTGAGTGCGTATGTGTGTATGTAATTTTAAGTCAGTTGAATACTATTCTATTGTGTACTGCATTATGTACGCAGCATGTCTTACTATGATGACGATAAACTTTTTTTTCTATCTTTCTTTCTTAAAAATCGAAATCAATAACAACATATTTACAAGGTGGTAGGTCCCTCGTTTGCGAGAGACCGGCTGGGTTGGTACCACCGCTTTGTCTATTTCTGCCGCCAAGCAACAGTGTGTAAGCACTGTTGTGTTCCGGTGTGAAGGACATTGAAGCCAGTGTAATTACTGGGCATTATGAGACTTAACACCTTATGTCTCGGGGTGACAAGCGCAGTCCAGTGTCATGCAGTGCTTTATTTAAAGTTCTGTGTGGCGTTGCTTCTGTTTATGAGCTGGCGTGGCGCTTACCATCAGGCGAGCGACCTGCTCGTCTCGTCATTCAAACTAATATAAAATATATATATATATATATATATATATTTACTCGATGCAACACATATACAGACAACAAAACCCGCTATAGAAATGGCAGTGGCTATAAATGCTCAATTAACATAGTAAAAATCCAGTAGCCTCATCTCAGGTTTCCGTTAGGAACCAATAACGCAGTACATGCGTGTGTAGGCTCGCCATGGGTTATTAATAATGCAGGACAATCCTTTATGAATGATGATTGGGTGGATGTTCGACCTGAACGTTATTCTGGATATAAGGGAGTTTTAAGGAGGTATAAGTCTAAAAATGTTACCTCTGATGCAGTAGGTCAAACTTAGTTTATTATTATTGGACGCCAATTTATTAGTAAGCTTTTAAAGCAAAGTTATAATGAAAATTGCTTAAATTCATTGAATAAATTTATTGTTAAGTAACAAAAATATTTGCGGATCCTAGAAATATTATAACAAAATATAAGTAAATTAAAATTTGGTGATTTTAACCACTCTGTGTCGTATCATCGTTATCAAAGCAAATTATGCAGACTACTATCGAGACTAGTGGGTTTGATTCCCGCGCCTAGATATATGTTTGTCTGACCCACAAATATTTGTCTTGGATCTGGGTGTTGTGGGACCGCAAGTCCCTCGTAGTTCCTGATACCCACGATACAGGTTAACCTAGTGCGAGCCAGGAATATGTGTGTGACTGTTGGGTATTATTATTATCTGTGATAACACTTTTGTGAGCTGTCCCAACACCCAAGTGACTTCGTACGGTGCCGCTAGCATAACTGCGGATAAAAACAGTGCCGAATGGACTTATCCAGGTAAACTCAAAGGTATGGCCACTGTATTAATGCGCCGTGCATTGCGTTGGTTACGATGGCGCCAGTCGCCTACACAAGTAATCAAAGTACACAGTGAGACACACCTTACAAGATTACTCGTGTTTATTTTGGTTTATACCTGTATGTTTGTAAGTATATCTAATATATCTATCTACTGGTTGATTATGGTGATAACGAAGTCATTTCTTCGCTTTAGATATTGGAGTTATTGAAAGCATAAGTCTTATTGGTCTTGTGGCAGTTTAGACTGAGAAACCGTGAGGCCTTGTATTCAAATCCCAAGTCGGGAAATCACAATGTATTTGTGAATTTTCAATACGAAAAATTACACGAAATACCTATAATTGGAATTTATGTCCGCTATGGCAATAGGCTCTCTCCCTATCACACAATAGGGTCACCTTGCACCCCTTCAGGATACAACCGCGACAACTTATTATTATTTGTTCATGGTACTCATTACCAAGGCGGCTCTTTTCATCTACTTTCGGCTGCCGATAATGAAACATTTAATTCACTTCTTATCTAAACACTTTTCTATTATCAACACCTTTGCCCTCTATATTTATTTTATAAGTATGTCACCATATCAATAGTAAATAAATTTTATCATCGCCTTTGTTCCGAATTTCTGAAATCACCGTCGTCATACTGTCTGCTTAGTTTACGACATGTTCGGTCAAAGATGCATGCCTGGGATCACGTAAAAGGAAAATACTTTATTATTGTTACTTTTGTACGGTAAAAGATTTCCGGAGGTCCAAATGTCCCTCTTATTCCCAATTTTTATTAGATTAAGTGACGAAACGAGCAGGTCGCTCGCCTGATGGTAAGCGCCACGCCTGCTCATAAACAGAAACAACACCACACATAACTTTAATTACAAAGCACAAATGTCACTGGACTGCGTTTATCATGAGACATAATAGTGCTTACACACAGGTGCTTGGCGGTACCAGCACAGCCTTTCGCTTGAGACCTACTACCTAGTTGTTACAATAATAAAATTATGAATTGTATTGATCAAAATCATCGAAATAAGATAACTAGAATGATAACTTCACATACCAGACGGTAGGCAGCGGCTTTGCTGTGCCCTGGCATTACAGAAGTCTATGGGCGGCGGTGACTACTTACCATCAGGTGGCCCGTTTGCTCGTCTACCTATCCAGCCAGTAAATAAAAAAAACCTTCGAAATTCTTATGAAGAACTTTGATTGTTTCCACGATGTTTCCTTCACCGTGAGACATTGGTAAAGACCTGGTCGAGCCGGCCCATTTGTGCTGTAGGAAAATTGTCTACAGCGTGGCTCTACCACTCGTAACAGTAGTAGTTGCACCTCTGCCTAGCTCTAAGAGAATACAGGCGTGAGCTTATGTCTTCTTCTATCTGGCGTGATCCCATCGAAATAAGATAACTAGAACGATAACTCTCATATGAATCTGACAAAAATACGGCTCCACTTACACATGCAAAGATATCACACGTAACACTCATTCGCGCAACAAAATTTTATGAACGTTCAAAATCAACCATATTTCATAAAGTTAATTTCTCATGTCTAAATATTCCATTATTAGATCGAGATACGACGTCCTGCAACGCGCAAAAAATTTGACGTATCAAGTTTTATAATTATTATGCACAGACTTTTATAGCCCCGCTCATATCTTTGCACAGAGTTTTTGTGGGGTATTTTTTTTGCTTGAGTTTCGTTTCTTGTCATCTTATGTCGATGAAAAAAATATATAAAAAGTCCTATTCCTTTCCTTCGTCAAAACAAGCGCGAGTTCTGGTATTGTGGGTTGAGTATCGAAATGTTAACATATTATCCCACAAAGTAGAAGTATCACAGAATCAAATCCAGTTAAGTCCAATGCACCCAATCATATTCAATTGACCCCTGCATCACACCCACTTGTGGTAATTTTATTAACAGTACGAGATTTCAAATTGCATATTCTATGTGTTTTGGAATCGAGTTACTGATCGTCACCAAACATCAGTGTATAAGCACTGTTGTGTACCTGTGTAAAGGACATTAAAGCCAGTGAAATTACTGAGCATTATGAGACTTATCATATTATGTCTCGGGATGACGAGCGCAGTCTGACGCCACGCAGTGTTGTGTGGTGTTGCTTCTCTTTATGGACAGGCGTGACGCTTACCATCAAGCGAGAGACCACGTTTCGCCACCCAAACTAATAAAAACTAAACATAACTATTAAGTAACATGACATGACCTATGGCACGTACACTTACACAACCACCTCCCCCCCTGGCTGACGCCTTCATGATTACACGTTATCACGCAAACAAACAAACATACGAGCTGACCGATACGCACGGGTCGACGACCCGCTCCCACGCTTGCTTAATGCTTCATATATACTTTCGAGTTCAATTGAATAGGGAGACCATAGATTCGATTCTTAAATTAGGACAAATGTTGATAAACAATTTAAATCTAATCACTCAGTAACATGTTTTTTTTTTTAGCTCGATTGACAAAACGAGCAGGTCACCTGATGGTAAGCACCAAACCACACAGCACTGCACGGCATAGGACTGCGCTTGTCACCCCGACACATAAGATGATGAGTCTCATAATGCCAAGTAATTGCTCTGACTTCAATGTCCTTCAAACTCGAACACAACAATGCTTACACACTGTTGTCTGGCGGTAGAGATATACAAAGCAGTGGTACCAACCCAGACGGCCTCTCATACGAGGGACATACAACCTTGTAAAACAATTTATTTATTAAGCGACCAATAGGCGATTCATTATTCGTTGGTTTGCGGTTGTGGGACCATCCGACATACTTTCCGATTAACATGATTCATTTATTCAATGTATTTCATAACCATCAGGTCCAGGGTTCAAATCCCAGTTAGGCCAAACTATGTTCGAGTTTTCGTTCCAAAATTACATAAGTTGCCCAGGATTGGAATTTGTGATTTGATGGTATTTTTGTTATATGTGTACTAGATAAAACGCTGTCTACCCCCTCGAGGATACTTGTGTGAACCTTTTTTTATTGCATAGGCCGGCAAACGAGCAAGTGGGCCACCTGATGGTAAGTGATCTCCACCGCCCATGTACGCCCACAATACTAAGAGTCATGGGCGCGTTGCCAACGTTTACAGAAAGGGATTGGTAACGGGAGGTGGATTTGGGCCTCCGGATATCTCACTCACCATACGAAACGCAGCAACAAGCTGTTACTTTACGTCGGTTTTCTGTGAGACAGTGGTAACGACCCGGACGAGCCGTCCTATTCATGCTATAGACAAAAGTGTCTACAGCGTGGATCTACCACTCGTAAAATTAATCACCTATATTTTCGGCTTCAAGAGCAACATCTGTCTCATAAAACACCTGCAAGTTATGAATGCACCATACAAGTATTAACTGTTCATTGTCCATACAAGGGTTCCTTTCATCATAATCTTAATGATGCATACCAGGTGATAACTTCAGAATTATATTCCAATTGCTTGGCTTAGCTGGAATAGGGTTATTTAACATCGATATTGGTGTAACTGAGTATTAGTATTTTCATCATATAAGGGGTGGTGAAGCGAGAGGAGGAGAGAAAATGTTTGATCCACAAATATTTGTTTCGGGTCTAGCTGTTTTCTCTCAAAACTACAAGGCAAATTATTCCGTAATATGTGTTAAAAAACATATTCTGCCGATCCCACTGTGAGTGGGATAAGGGCAGGTGGAACGAGGATCATCGTTATTGGTGTAATGAGAAATCGCTTTGGAATTATTAAACCCCGTTCGTAAGGATTTCATGGTCTCGGAAAAAAAAACTATTCTGGTCACATTTTGCTGCAAATCATCTTCTATACGCTGTATTTTTTGCGTCACTATAAGTTCATTCGTTTCGCCACACTCTGAGTTCAATAAGAAAACGTTATTTTATTTTTCAATTTCTTTTGGTAGATACAGCAATACCATGTAAGTTCCAATACAATAACACACTCGCGACGATTACGCTGATGTCCGTTGAGGAGTTTTTTTTACTCCGTACTTCGTCATCAGATCTTAACCAAATTTATATGGGACCACATCGCAGCTAAACTCCATCGAGTGAATTTTTTCCAACAAAATAGGTCCACAATTTGCGGAGAAATCGATGTACATACATAAAAAAAGGCCGAATTGAGAACCTCCTCCTATTTGAAGTCGGTTAAAAATAGTTATTTTCTTGAACTTGTACGACCTCGTCTTAATATCGTTCCTTAGTCAAAGTCTATAAACTTCAAGCGAGCAAAGTCGCGGTAGAAACGATCAGCTGATCCAAAATCAATACACACTTCAATTAAATTAGCATAAGACGCAAAATAACTCTTCTTGGCACCAAATCCTTGTGTTTATCATTCAGTACAAGCACAGTCAGGTAATAGCTGATCTGTTAGGTAAATGAATTGGATATTCAAGACCTGCCCTATTACGTGCTGCTGTACGTGTTCTACAATGGACACAGAATTTGGAGATTTGCAAAAATTACAATATATTTGTTAATAGGTGGTAGATCCCTTGTGCGTAAGAGGCCGGCTGGGTAGGCCACAGTATGTAAGGATTGTTGTTTTAGAATCTGATAATATCCAGTAATTTCACTTCAATGTCTTAACTAAATGAAGTGAAATTACTGGATATTATCAGATTCAACATCTTGACGTGATGAACACACCCCAGTGCCATATTTAACCCCCAAATCCCAACAAAAAAGGGGTATTTATTATCTATTGAAATAGCAAGTAAATTGGTCTTTTATAGGCTACATATTTCTTTACGATGTGGGGTTTTAACAGTTGCCTTTTGGAGGGTTTTCTCTGCCCCTTCCATTTCCACTAAAACAATAGCATTACGAAACAATCGCTTTCCTAACGGTGGCGCGTGTCTGTGCGTCCACTGTGGCCCGTATGATTATTACCATTTGATATGTTAAAAGTATCACGTTGTGAGTGAAAGCAGAGCTTATACCGAGCGCCGGCGGCGCAGTTCGCGTTCAGTAACCACGGGTGTACGTTTTGTTACCATAAAAATAAACGCGTAAAAGGAGTTTGTTTACGGTGAGTCGTTTGTTAGTTTTTTTAAACTGATGTTTTTTTCAACCTATTTTAAAAGGAAGAGGTTCGCCGTGGTCGGGATTTTCTGCAACGTGTTACAGAAAGGTGTGGTCAAAGTTAGCAATGATAATGTAGGTATAGTGTACGATGTAAGTATTTTACTTTCCGTAGCACCAAATCCGATAGCCTTGCTAAAATAACTTTGAACAACACTAAACGATAACTACTGCTAAGACTAGCCTAGACTAAGGCCTAAATCTCTCTCATTTGGTAGGGGGCCCGTGTCCAGCAAAGAGACGTGTATAATACAGGGCTAATAAAAAAAATGGTAATCACCTGAGCTTCTGTCTCGCTCCAGCTTTGCTATTCTCCCTCACACACTTCACTTAATTTATAGGGATGTGGTCGATCTTATTAATCGTAATAAACGTGTGAAAATTTGAAATGTTTGGATGCCGAGATTTCAATAAGATTCGGTACATAAACACTCCGCGTCAGATGTATGTAATGTCCTTTATATATAAATAAGGCCACACCTTTCTGTAACACGTTGTATATGTCATGCGATATATTAGCCAAATATATCTGAATGATTTGGTCCTGGTCAAAAAAGTTTACCCCGAGAGTAGTCCTATATAAATAAATTCTAATCCCGCATAATTCAATTGTGATTTTTCAAATCGAAAACTCAAATACAAATTGTAATTGCCCGACTGGAAATTGAATCCAGGACATGTTGACCTGGACCATGTTTTTCAGCCTTTGTACATACATACATACATACATACATACACTCACGCCTATTTCCCATAGGGGTAGGCAGAGACTATTGAGTACCACAAGCTACGATCCTGACACACCTCTTTCGCCTCTTCCACATTCATACATCTTCTCATACATTTTCGTCAGCCTTTGTACTCTGCCACTAAACCATGAGGCGAACTTATAATTATAAAGTCGGTTTTGAAGTTGCTAGTCAAGCATAAAATCATTCTATATTATTTATTAACATACATTAGTCATAACGAAATGAACAAGTTTAAATTAATCAAAACCTAAACAAAACTGAACTAAAAAAACTAACTTTCAAACTCAAATTAACCTTTATATGTTAATTTGTTTTTATTTCGCACCATTAGTAACAAGTAATTAACATTTACACTTTTGTATGATCTTTAAAATGCATTACTCTTAAATCACCTAGTAATATGGCAAAGCATTAATTCAATAATAAAAGTATATATAAATTGACAGCCTTCGTGGCGCAGCGGGCAAGTAGCCGGCTGCGAAGCGAGAGGCCGTGGGTTCGATTCCCGCACTGAGACAAATGTTTGTGTGATCCACAAAAATTTGTTTCGGGTCTGGGTGTTGTGGGACCGCAAGTCCCTCGTAGTAGCTGATACCCACGATACAGGTTAACCTAGTGTGGGGTCAGGACTATGTGTGTGACTGTTGGGTGTATTATTATTATTAAATTATTAAATATCGGTGTACCCTCAATTACTATATTAGTTCTGTTTGGTGGCTTGGTCGTGAACTGGCACTAAGTTAATTGTAAGTTCAAAAAAGAATTGAAAAAGTCCTCTATCTCGTATTTAAAAACAATAATCAAGGCTGCATAATATAATAACCATAAAGTATATTTATGCTTCTCTCTGTCGATATTTTCTTTGAGCACCAACTATAAAACCTAATTCGGATCGTATCAAGTGGAAATCCGTTGTCTCTGCCTACCCCTATGGGAAACAGGCGTGAGTCTATGTATGTATGTATGCATGTATCAAACCTATGGATGTAGAAACGAGCAGGTCGCTCGCCTGATGGTAAGCCTATAAACAAAAGCAACACCACACAGAACTTTGAATTATATACCACAGTATGGCATTGTACTGCGCTCATTCCCCGAGACATAAGATGTTAAGTCTCATAATGCCCAGTAATTTCACTGGCTTCAATGTCCTTCAAGCTGGAACACAACAGTGCTTACACTCTGTTGCTTGGCGGTAGAAATAGACAAAGCGGTGGTATCAACCCAGCCGGCCTCTCGCATACGAGGGACCTACCACCTTGTGATTCCTCCCAACTTCCTTCAGATCATCAGTATTAACACTTCATCATCATCATCAGCCACAAGACGTCCACTGCTGAACATAGGCCTCCCCTAATGCCTTCCAGGCCGACTTGTTGTCAGGTCGTCGGTCCATCTTGTAGGTGGACGTCCTCTGTTGCGCTTGCCCGTACGTGGCCTCTATTCGAGAACTTTTCTGCCCCATCGGCTATCAGTTCTGCGAGCTATGTGGCCTGCCCACGGCCACTTCAACATGCTAATCCGCTGGGCTATGTCGGTTACCTTCGTTCGTCTACTGATCTCAACATTAACACTTAGGTGCCTTTAAAGACAAAATAGTTCAATATTTTTGCCTAATAGAAAACCTCCACAGTTGATTCCCACCATCCCATTGCCTTCAGAATTCTATTAATTCAATTATAATTCCATGTATTAAATCAAAGTTCATAAACACGCATGCCCATATATTGCGTGATGACCTCAGATTGTGACCCTTGTTGTCATTTCTCTTGTACGCGGCTTATGTAAGGTGCCATCAACTGGGGGTTACGTCAAATGTCAAATGATTTATTTGGACATACGAATGGATGTACAAAACATACATACATAAATTTCACCTCCCGATTTCACCTTAGTTGTTTTTTTATTTATTATTTATCCTGGCTTTGCAAACGCCACACCGGATGATAAGTGTAGCGCAATCCATGAATACTGTCGACCAACGATAGACACTGAATCTATCGCAGATCGGCAGAATTATGCCGGCTTGCTTAATTGCTTCTTCACACTCCGTTTAAAGGATCCCATGTTATAGGAAGGAGGAAACATGTGCGTCGGCAAACTATTCCACAGCTTTATAGTCCGACAGCCGAATTCTATGAGTTATTTCGAGTTTGATCTTTAGCTTTGTCTTTAAATTACTCAGTCGTTGTAATCATTCACAGCCTCCGTGGTGCAATGGACGAGCAGCCGACTGTGAAATGTGAGGCCGCGGGTTCGATCCTCGCACAGAGACAAATATTTGTCTGATACACAAATTTGTTTCGGGTCTGGGTTTTGTGAGACCGTAAGTCTCCTAGTTCCTGATACCCACGACACAATATTCGTATCTTACTGTGTGTGACTTATCTTGACTTATCTGACTTTATCTTATCTTATCTGCTATGTGTGTGACTGTTGGGTGTTATTTTTTTTTGTAGTATAGGCCGGCAAACAAGCAATTGGGTCACCTGATGGTAAGTGATCTCCACTACCCATGTACGCCCGCGATACTAAAATAATCATGGGCGCGTTGCCGACCTTAAAGGAAAGGGAACGGGAGGGGAATTTGGGCCTCCAGATATCTCATACCGTGCGAAACGCAGCAGCAAGCTGCTACTTTACGACAGTTTTCTGTGCGACAGTGGTAACGACCCGGGCGAGCCGGTCCATTCATGCTGTAGACAAAACTGTCTACAGCGTGGCTCTACCACTCAGACCGTATTATTGCAGCCTGTACTCCTGGGGCAAAAAATACTACTTACATAAACACACCTGTTTCTTATAGGGGCAGACAGAGTCAAGGGATTTCCATTTGCTACGATCGATCAATCTTCTACCTGGGTTAAAAAACACAAATTTCCAGAGCGTTTCTAACAAATATACACAAGGCTATTAAAAATGAAATCGCAATTTCTTGTTAACATAATAAAAAAGTATATAATTTTTACAAAAAAAAAATGTTATGTCATTACTATAAGTGCGTTGGAAAATCTAAACGCGTCTCACTAACCGCATTAACCAGAGACAGAACGAAAGTCAAAGTGGCGTGAAACGTATGGGAAGGCTTCACACAGCTCTGGCACCGTGGACATTTATAATAAACTATTGTTTATTAGATATCATAAAGGTAATATGATATTTCACGCGTGTAACTGTGTGTGTATTACGCGTTACGACTGAGGCTGACGCTGAGGTCTCGGGTTCGATCCCCGGGTCGGGAAAAATGATATTGGGATTTTCTATTACGAAATGATCAGTATCTCAGATCGGAGTCTGGAATATCCCGGTATGGCGATAGGCTCGCCCCCTATCACATCGTGGGACGGAAATACGCTCAGCGAAATGTGTTACACCTCTGCCTACCCCTTCGGGGATTACAGGCGTGAGTGCATATGTATATATGTATAATGTATATGTACGCGTTATAGTACTTTGATTCTTATTAGCTATTCAAGATTTTCGACTATTTTTTCAGTTTTAAAACTTAGAAACAACAACTTTACTTCTTATCTGATGTAGTAGAGCTACGTTGTAGCTGTGCCTGAATTAGGATGGCCCGATGGTCGGAAATCTTCTGGATTCTCCTAATGTTTCATACGAATCCCGATAAAATACAAAAAGTCCCAACAGTTCTCGTAAAGTTCTATGCATTTTTTAATAATACGCACGCACTCACTCACGCCTATAATCCCAAAAGGGGTACGCAGAGGTGTAACCAGTACACCCACATTTCGCCGAGCGTATCTCCGTCCCATGATGTGATAGGGGACAAGCCTATCGCCATACTGGGCACAATTCTAGACTCCGGGCTGATACTAAGCATTTTGTAATAGAAAACATCAATATCACTTTTACCCACCCGGGGATCGAACCCGAGACCTCAGCGTCAGCCTCAGTCGCAACGCGTACGCATTACAACTGCGCCACCGAGCCAGTCAAAATACTGACTGTTAGTGATCAACTAAGCATAGATAAATATTTTAAACTGGCATAATTGCCATTGAACCTTCATACATTGCGCAACAAACATGTGGAGTCAAGGAACCTTCAAAACATTTGGTAATCATTTCATAACCCATAGTCGTAAGCATTGGAAATCAATCACAAATCCGTCAAAATATAAGTAAATAACTACCGCACAACACGCGACCGTCCATACTTGAAATAGTGCTGGAGAATTTGCTTTCAATTTCGTGTTTATACGCACTGATTTTGATTGATTCGCGCTCGTAACGTGCGAATGTATCGCATCTGTTACGTAATACTAATGCAACAGCATCAGAGATCTACAAGTTTTGATGCACATCGTATTCAATTAAAAGATATTTACGTAACATGTTTGACAGTATTTATAAATAACTTTCGGTTTCAATAAACTTACAGCTGACATTAAAATTCGCCGCATTAGCAACACCACTAGAACGCATCAATTAACAAACACGCACCATGTTTCCACAAGTTAAAATAATGCATTAATTATTAAGTTACTTTCCCCTCTCTTGGTTAGCGGTGGAAAACGCGAAAGTCGACGACTAGAGTTAGTGTAAGCGCAGCGGCCGCCCATCTTGCTGCGTGAAACGGAACGTGGTCTTAACGAAAAAATAATTCAAAAATAGAACGAGCCAGTGACAAACGACAGTGTCGAACTAAGTCTAGTTCTAAATTTAAAAGCGCATACCGAACGGAAATTTAGAACGGCCCAACGGATTGCATGTTCTATTTTCGTCGCCGAGTGCAGCTGCCCGCCTGAACTTTGTCGTAGGGATTCCGCTTTCTTTTTTTTATATAAAATAACGTTCCGTTCCACGCTGTATACTTTCGTTTATCGTGATCTAGGGGCGTGGTCGATTGTTTTGTAATTGGCATTGACAGTGAAAGCATTTGACGGCTGTCGTCCGATTGTTGGTAAATATTTTCTAACATTATTTGCTGTCATAAACCCCTATACTTTCACTGTTTTGAATAAATTATGTTTTAAAACCATGGGAACTTGCGTAATGTTTGGTGGTCGTGCTGTATGTTACTGTTGTGTGAATTATCGTTCTATGTTTTGGAGGATCAAAGTGTTGTTGCGAAATACAACAGTTTAATATTTGAAAGCTATTAATTTAATGGTTGTATCATAGGTACAGTAAGTTATCTCTTATATGACAAATGTAGTTTTAATTGCTGTAACCAAGGACGTCTTGACGCAAGTTTATGGTTTGATTTCCGGATAGTGGTCAACATTTTTGTGGACGTATTCATGGAGATTGGGTACTACAAAAATAGTTATGCTACGAGTAGTCTATAACTTAGTTATAATATAATAATTAATTAATGGAATATGGTTTTATTATGGTCGGCAGCCTCCGTGGCGCAATGGGCAAGTAGCCGGCTGTGAAGCAACAGGCCGTGGGTTCAATTCCCGCACCGAGATAAATTGTGTGTGATCCACAAAAATTTGTTTCGGGTCTGGGTGTTTTCTCCCAGGGGGTTGAGAGAGGTTGACGTCAGGCAGGTGGCCGGTCGTAATAACTATAAGCCAAATCTTTCTATAACATGTGTTAAAAATGTTGCGCCGACCCCACTACGATTGGGATGAAAGGGCAGGTGGAAAGAAGAATGCAATATGGTCTTTCATATATATAGGCAACTAAAAGTGTACGTCAATCTATCTTCGAGTACACAAGACAAGCAGAGATCAGAACATGAGATCGAACTCAGAACGATTCATTAGAAATTAATGAGAGTTAATTACCCTACTGCCTTGGTGGAGCAGTTGTAATGCGTATGCGTTACG
This sequence comes from Mimas tiliae, assembly GCA_905332985.1. NCBI lineage: Eukaryota > Metazoa > Arthropoda > Insecta > Lepidoptera > Sphingidae > Mimas > Mimas tiliae. Next base: position 1,090,177 of record HG995260.1, on the reverse strand, counting down.
TTTGAGGCCAACGCTGAAATCTCGGGTTCGGGGATTACAGGCGTGAGTGCGTATGTTAATCTCCCTTTACAAACGTCATAAAACCTTCACAAACTGAGCCTCATGATTAATTAAGTTTAATAATTATAAAAGCAGGTATTTTCAGGGTTGAATTCTTTGTGCAAGTTTAATTTTAAACTAATTTAATGTTTAATTTGATGAGTGAGTGAGTGAGCCACGCTGTAGACACTTTTGTCAGTGTGTAAGCACTGTTGTGTTCCGGTTTGAAAGACATTGAAGCCAGTGAAATTACTGGGCATTATGAGAATTAATCCTTGCTCGGCGGTAGAAATAGAAAGCGGTGGTACCAACCCAGCCGGCCTCTCGCAAAAGAGGGACCTACCACCTTGTAAATTAGATTTGAAAGATTTTCGTACACAACAGGTATCGCAAAACTCGCACTAAGCACACAGATGCCCCACTTACCTGTTACCTTTCTGCTATATTATATTAAAACACGTTTCACGTACGCTACAAAATTCTGTCAAAATTTTGATAATATTTATATATTGGCGTAACATACGATTGTGACGTAACTGTGACATAACGTGTCTGTAACATCTGCATCAGCGGTTGCAACGGCACCCGGTGCAACGGTGTTGTGACGACACCCGGTGTGATAACCGCTACCTTCTACACCACTGTCATTATCATCAGATATTTTGTATTATTATTATTAATGGTATTATTTATAGCATAGGCTGGCAAACTATTGATATTATAAAGTTTTCTTTCTATTTCCGCCGCCAAGCAGCATTATGTAAGCATTTTCCGCTCTCCTTCCCAATCTCTTAGTTATCCCTTTCCTCAAGGTTGGCAACGCGGCAATTGACCTTTGACGTACGACGTCCTTTGAGCGTATATGGACGGTGGAGATCACTTACCATCAGGTGACCCACTTGCTCGGTTACCGGCTTATGATATAAAAAAATGCATGGCAAAGTTTTTTAAGTTATTACTTCTGTTTATGGGCGGATAAGGCGCTTACAATCAGGCGAACGACCTGCTCGTCACTTCATTGAAGATCATAATAAAAAGGAAATACACAAATTATTCCCTACCTGGGATCTGAACAGAGGACCTATGTTTCTCAGCCTAAGTAGACTTCCATTGGACTAATGAAGCGTCTCGTATTCTCGCACGATGGGTAACAAATTCCCACCGTTTACATTTCGTAGAATATCGATAATTACACAAGTGAAAGTGTAATTTATTTGCATTTATCACGCCCATAATAATATGTACTGCAACATTTCAAGGATATCCTTTAAATGATCCAATATTAAGGAAATGGATTTGTAGAAGTTTAACTTTAAGTGTACCAAATTAATTTCCCACGGTAATTACTATTAAAAGAAATATAAAATACTAGTGTGTGCTCACGACTCCGTAAGCTGGTACAGCCTTTTTCGGGATAAAAAGTGGCCTAAAACCGTCTCCTGGGCTCCATCTATATCTGTACTATATAATTCATCAAAATTAATTATATTTCTATTTAACTTGCTATACTTAACGTTTTATTTTTATTAACTTGAATGACGAGACGAGCAGGTCGCTCACCTGATGGTAAGCGCCACGCCTATCCATAAACAGAAGCAACGCCACACGGAACTTTAAATGACACTGCACTGCGCACGGCAGCCCGAGACTTAAGGTGTTAAGTCTTATAATGCCCAGTAATTTCACTGGCTTCAATGTCCTTCAAACCGGAACACAACAGTGCTTACACACTGTTGCTTAGGTAGAAATAGACATAGCGGTGGTACCAACCTAGCCGGCCTCTTGCATACGAGGGGCCTACCACCTTGTAACGTGAAACATAATAGCGTTAACGAAACATTTTAATAACAATATAAAGTTGTAATACCTAATAATATTTTAATTATTATGGTACGGTATAAACTTTATACCGTTACGCAACAATAATAGAAAGCATATCAAAGTTATTTCAACCGAACTACCATTAAACCTGAGTTATTCTAGATCCAGACATTGCCGTGTCGAATCACCTTATGGCTCAATTTAACGGCCTCTGTCACACCACCGTTAATTTAACTGTCGCAGTTAATTAATTTCGGCTTTAATTTTTTCGAAAGTTAGTAAAAAATTTAACAAGGCTGCCTAACATCATGCGGCTTTCATTCGAGACGTAATAATTATTGAATTTGATAGAGCTATGGTTAATTATAGTTTTAGAAAACATTTAATTTTATCTCGTATCATGTTAATTTTAATGCTTCTAGATTTTGACTGCATTGATTAGATTTAGATAGAATTTATAAAGTGTAACTGATTGTTGATTTTTCTGTTAATACTTTCAAATATGATTAAAGCAGGCGTTATGGTCTGGGCCTGATATGCCGCTGGATATCCATTACCCCTTCTTCTTCTATCTGCTCCTATCTAACTCACAGTGAGGTTGGCGCAACAAGGTTCTTAACACATCTTACAGTAAGATTTGGCTTTTATTACTGGCCGTCAACTCTGGGAAGAAAACACCTAGATCCGAAACATATATTTGTGGATCACACAAACATTTATCGGGAATCGAATCCGCGGCTTCTCACCCACTGAGCCACGGAGGCTGTCCATTACCCCTTAAATTATGAAAATAATTTTACCAATGTTTGCGATCAGTTCCAGGTTACTTCTTATGATATATAGTTGTGATAGTTGTTTAGTCTTTTAGGCCCCAGAATGATTATCCTGTCCACATTTTCTTTGTCAGTCTTCAGAACTACACTCTTGGGCTCTTCCTTCGAGGAATCGAAGTTCAAAAAGGTCGTAAGTTAGAACTACAGTCATTTATAAGTGAGTTACTTTTTATGCCAATATTGAGTCATGAGAATGACCTTCTGTTGCTAGTTTTAGGATTTCCTTGAATCTTATTCACATTTAATCGTAAAATCCCAGCCATCATCGTCATTATCAGCCGATACTCGTCCACTGCACTGTATACAAGGTGTTAGGTCCCTCGTATGAGAGAAGCCGTCTGGCTTGGTACCACCGCTTTGTCTATTTCTGCCGCCAAACAGCAGTGTGTAATCGCTATTGTGTTTCTGCTTGAAGGAAACCACTGAAATTACTGGACATTATGATACCGAACATCTTACGTCTCGGGGTGACGAGCGCAGTTCAATACCATGCAGTACTTCGTAATTCAAAGTTCTATGTGGTGCTGCTTCTGTTTATGGACATTCGTTGCGCATACCATCAGGCGAGCGACCTGCTCTGATTTCGTCACTCAAGCTAATAAAAAAAACTGCTGGACATAAGCCTCTCCTAATGCCAAAGTTAGGTCTTTAGGTCGCTGCATCCAATCATTGTCTGTCACTATCCGGAGACTGTCATTCCAACTGACCGCAGGGCTCCACCCTATATTTACATAATTATGGTAATCATTCAGTCTATACAAGCAATATAACTTATCAAACTCTCCATTGTTTCAGACAACAGACAGCGCTGACTTCCTAGCCACAAGGCCGCACACGGCTGCAGTATTACCAGGCAAGCCGGCCGGTAACCCGCTGCAGTTCGTGCGAGTTGGTCCAGCCGACCTCGGCAGTCGAGCTCGCGAGCAACTCCGCCGGGCTGAACTAGCTAAACGCACAGAGCCCGCGCGGATTGAAAGGCAGGAGGATTGGCAGTCGGTAAGTTAATATAATGCCCATATGTTAATCCCAAGTTAATATCTACAATACAAGAAGGTACGTCCTTGGTATGCGAGAGGCCGTCTGGGTAAGTACCACCACTTTGTCTAGATCCACGCTGTAGACAGTTTTGTCTACAGTATGAATGGGTCAGCTCGAACAGGAAACCAACGTAAAATAGCGGTTACCTGCTGCATTTCCTACAGTGAGTGAGATATCCGGACGCCGAAATCCCCTACTCATTTCCCCTACTTTTCAATTCATTAATAACCCCTTTGCTTTATGGTCGGCAACACGCCCATGATTCTTCTAGTATTGTGGGCTTACATGAGCGATGGTCACTTACCATCAGGTGACCCACTAGCTCGTTTGCTGCCGCTGCTATTAAAAGAAACAGTAAATTCACACCTGTCTGAATGTATGGATCGTGATAACAAACTAGGCCACTCAGCCACATTCACATTTCCCTCATCATTCATACACTAAATATTACCAACAGTAAAGACTAGCAATCGGGCCGTCACGAGGCTTGCAATTAAAACCATCACCCGAGTCACCGATTTATCATCCTCGTGCATGGCCTCAATTGAAGTTTTCACGGAACTTAACGAAAGGCGACTGGACTAATTGTGAGTTAGAGATTGTTAGTTTTCTTTTGCTGTCCTCGTGTATACGTTTTATCTGGTAGAAATCAGGAGGCCAATTCTCGTAATTTTAAATACTCAAAATATCATTCCGGTTTAATCTCAGCGTCAGGAAAGTTGCAAATAGCATTCTCTTAAACCAATATTCAACGTCAAATGCACCTAGCATTAGCAGTAGCATTACCGTTTTGGCTTCAGTCAACTTTTATTCTACATTCAATCGCATTACGATCTATGTTCACATTTGGAACCGGTGGTAATTTTTTCTAGCATTTTTTATACAATAGAATGATGAGATTAACAGTTAATTCAATTCAGTACCACACAGAACATTGAATCATAAAGCACACTGCACTGCGCTTCTCATGAGACATAAAATGTTAAGTACGTTTTTTTTTTTTTTTTTTTTACTGCCTGGATAGGCAGACGAGCAAACGGGCCACCTGATGGTAAGTAGTCACCGCCGCCCATAGACTTCTGCAATGCCAGGGCACAGCAAAGCCGCTGCCTACCGTCAAAGATTTATGAAAGATATATTATAGCAAACCTTTCGTCAAATTGACGTGTATAATATACCAAATATTGTATCTATAATATTGTTGTTTTAAATAATCAAACGCACCTCAAAAGAAACCTTTACTAACTAGGTGGAAGTTCCTTCTGTGTCTTTTTCTGCCACCAAACAGCAATATTGTGTTTTGGTTTGAAGGATATTGAAGCCAGTGAAATTATTGGCCATTATGGCATTATGTCTCGGAATGAGGAGCGCAGTCCAGTGCCACGCAGTGCTTTTTAATTCAAAGTTCTGTGTTGTGTAGCTTCTGTTTATGGGCAGGAGTGGCGTTACCATTAGACGAGCGACTAGCTCGTCTGGTCATTCAAGCAAATATATAAAAAGTACAGAAACAGGACTGCCTCGGTGGCGCAGTTGTAATGCGTACGCGTTGTGATTGAGGCCAACGCTAAGGTCTCGGGTTCGATCCCCGGGTCGGGTAAAGTGGTATTGGGTTTTTCTATTACGAAATGCTCAGTATCAGCCCGGAGTCTGGAATTTGTGCCCGGTATGGCGATAGGCTCGCCCCCTATCACATCGTGGGACGGAGATACGCTCGGCGAAATGTGGGTGTACTGGTAATACCTCTGCCTATCCCTTCGGGGATTACAGGCGTGAGTGCGTATGTACAGAAACATCGTTAGAGTGGAAAAAGTTTTATATTAAGGTACTGGGATTTCCAGAATATTCCATTATATGGTAATTAAGGAACATAGGATGTACAATTATTACAATCATAATAATCCGTGGCTCAACTATCATTAAGTGAATCAATATGCACAACACGTATTCGGTTTCCTTTATTTGTCGTGATTTGTTAATACTCATAAACTGAACAATGTTATCCTTTTTATTCATATTATATATCATACTAGACTTAGCTCGCGGCTACTCCTTTTTTTTTTTTACTATCCCGCCCACACACCCGCCACTGGAACTCCTGTAAGCCAGTATCGACAGTGGCACGCATATTTCGACACCGAGCAATGAAGCTCGGCGAGTCTCTGGGAATGCAAATCGTGTCTTTATCCCGCAACGAAATTAATCAAATAGAAAATTAGGGAGGAGTTGGAAATAATAATTGTCCACTTCCCTCCATAGCAAAGCGGGAGACAAAATAATGAACTAAGGAAGTCTTAACCTCAGGCACAAGGACATTTACAACTGGATAAGCCAGATGTAAAGCACCACGGATATCATTAAGTGGGTCCTATCCCGTGAGCTGTTAAACTTGATTCCAATAATAGGTATGGCAAAAACGCCGGAATGCACGGAAATTCCTCCTAGTCTCCACAAGATCCATATAGTATACAACTCCAGATGTTATTTGCATACTGTCAAGCATAATGTTGCACTCATCATGCCAGAAACTACACTCCCAAAGGATATGATGTGCGGACTGCTCGTACTCCCTGCCAGGTGTAGAGCATGGGCACGCAGGTGAATCAACCAACTTAAATGAGAACAGTTTACACTTAAAATTCCTCCTAGTCTCCACAAGATCCATATAGTATACAACTCCAGATGTTATTTGCATACTGTCAAGCATAATGTTGCGCTCATCATGCCAGAGACTACACTCCCAAAGGATATGATGTGCGGACTGCTCGCGGCTCCGCCTGCGTGAACGGTATTTTCCGTGATAAAAAGTAGCATTTTTGAAATCGGTCCAGTAGTTTTTAAGTTTATTCGTTACATACAAAAATACAAATCTTTCCTCTTTATAATATTAGTGTAGATATCATATTCATATTATTCGTTAAATTCATATATGCGAAAAATATATTTGTCTCTTTAGTATTGAACCCCATTGGTCTACTGGCAGCATGCTTAGGCTAGGAAACGTGGGGTTCAATTCCCAGGCCGGCTAGGGCTAGGGGGATACGCTCGGCGAAATGTGGGTGTACTGGTTACACCTCTGCCTACCCCTTCGGGGATTACAGGCGTGAGTGCGTATGTATGTATGTAATATATACTACAGTGATAGATTTTCCTGTTTCAAATGTCTAAACGTTTTACATATAGACAATCTGATTTTTTTATATAACTAACACGTAGTTGATGATCAATAAACAAACAGTACAATCTATGTCGGTATCTAATAAGTATATTTGTTATTCAGTGAATGGCGACGGATACACGACACGCGGCGTTTTTTTATACACCAAAGGGAATGCGTTTCCGTTGTCCTGGGAATCCTTGTATAGTTACGATTAAAAACACTGGTTTGACGTATTAGAGGATGATACATATGTACATACGCACTCACGCCTTTAATCCGAGTCACGCTGTAGACAGTTTCGTCTACAGTATGAATGGGCCGGCTCGTCCGGATCGTTACCACTGTCTCACAGAAAACCGACGTAAAGTAGCAGCTTGCCGTCCCGCAGTGGGTCATATGTGTACTTCGCGATATAAATTGACATTGAAAATGCTCATCTAATGATGCATACTTGTGTTTTAAACTCGTAAATATCAGAAGAAACAAATAGACAACAAATAAAATGTGTTTTCATGTCGCATGTCGGTTTGTGCACAATAATTGCAGTAATTATGATAATTAAAGTGCGCCATTTGAGACTTGCACAACCATTGCTGTGAATATGTCCTGCATGCTATTACTTAAAAATGCTTGGTATTATGAAGTCGTAGTACTTAGAGAAATATTTACGAAAAGTCTTGTTTGTTCCTTGATCTACCTACATCCTTCATACAGTTTTCACAGCCTCCGTGGCGCAGTGGGCGAGTAGCCGGTTGCGAAGCGTGAGGCCGTGGGCTCGATTCCCGCACCTAGACAAATGTTTGTCTGATCCAAAAATATTCGTTTCAAAATAAAAATAGTCTGGGTGTTGTGGGACCGCAAGTCCCTAGTAGTTCCTGATACCTACGATACAGGTTATACTAGTGTGGGGTCAGGACTATGTGTGTGACTGTTGGATGTATTTATTTAGTTATTTTATAACAGAGGTCAGAAAACGAGCAAGTAGGTCTGATGTATTCCCAACCGCTATTTGAACCTTCACTAATCTCACCCTCCGTATGAAAAACGAAACAGCAGGCTGTTTTGTCACGTCGGTTTTCTGTAAGACAGTGGTAATAATGCGGTCGAACTGGCTCATGCATGCTGTAGCCAAACTATCTACAGCGTGGCTCTACCACTACAAATAGTAGCTAAATAGCGTCATTATGAAACCCCTTACTTAAGGCAGAATTTAAGGCGAGAACTCAAATTCAAGAAAAATAATATTTTTGAACTCCGAGCGGGCCTTACGAATAAACTTATATCAACGAAAAAAATAGATAAAATTAGTTTTATTTCAATTTATTCGGACTTCGTCTTAAAGTTCATCAATAAAGTTTTTCAATCCAAATGTAAAAAAGGCCCGAACACGAACAACTTACGAATAAGTCGAATCGAGAAGGCTAGATTTTGTATGCAGTTTCATTTTTTTTTTGACATTTCGATACGAATGCGTTCTCGCAAGTGATTCGTGCTAGCCCCTCTATATACGCGAGGAACTAATATATTTCTAAAAGTATATTTTAAGGTTATTTCCTGTAATAAAAATCGTGAATACAATACAATGAAGGTTCGTCCTCGATGCCGATCTGTCTAGGTCTGTATTGTTCAGTCATAGGTCACGGGCCGTGGATCATGACGTTTATATTATCTACTGTGTCTAGTATTTCATGTCATTGTGATATAACATTATGTAGTTAAAAATATATTAAAATACTAGCCTTTACCCGCGGCTCCGCCCGCGTGAATAGACTTTTCCGAAATAAAACGTAGCCTATAACCGTCTCCACGGTCCCATCTAGCTCTACATCAAAATTCATCAAAATCGGTTCAGTGATTTAGGCATGAAAGCGTAACAAACAAAAATATATTTTTTTTTTAAAGTATCCTATGTTACTTCTTATACCTCCAAGAATATGTGTACAAAGTTTCATGATGATCGGTTAAGTAGTTTTCGCGTGAAAGCGTAACAAACAAACTTACATTCACATTTATAATATTAGTATGATTTCATGGAAGGCAGCGGCTTGGATATGTGCTTGGCTTGTTTTAACATTTCCATGGGCGACGGTAACCACTTACCATCAAGTTAGTAGGTCCCTGGTATGCGTAACCGTCTGGGTTGGTACCACCGTTTTGTCTATTTCTGCCGCCAAACAGCAGTGTGTAAGCACTATTGCGTTCCGGTATGAAGGACATTAAGGCCAGTGAAATTAATGAGCATTATGATACTTAACATCTTATGTCTCGGGGTGACGAGCGCAGTCCAATGCCATGCAGTGCTTTGTAATTCAAAGTTCTGTGTGGTGTTGCTTCTGTTTACGGGCAAGCGTAACGCTTATCATCAGGCGAGCGAACTGCTCGTTTCGTCACTCAGTTAAAAAAAAATGGGGCCAGGTTGGGGGTAGTCGCCGAGACTATTGCGTGGATGGAACTGCGAGTCAAACTATATGTGTAACGTTTTGTCTAGTTACTTAATAATTATATAAGTTTCAAAAATAAATATAATTATTTTTATAGTCCAATTTTCGTATGCCAGTTTTTTGATTATGTTTGAATATCGATTATGATATGTAACGAAGTAGAACAATTGAAACACAATGTACACGACCTTCTCCATTTATTTGGGCAGAGTAACACTTTATATTCCGTTTAGCAACCGACTGACTGCCGACAATAATTATTCCACCTTATTTATACCTTTTCACAAATAGTTCACATTAGTAATTATATTTATTATTGAACATGTTGGGTCGTTCTAAATAACGTGTATATTATTTATAATTGAATAATTAAATAAGTCAGAGTATCTTATGGATTTAAGAGACAATATAACGTCATACAATAATAGTGTGACGTCATAACCGTTGTGTTATTATTTAGTACTGCCAGCACTTATAACAGATATCAACAGGGTTTTTGTTACATATTGTATAGAGTTTGTTGTCAGAATTTCAAATAGCTTTAATTTTTCCACCATTAAAAAACTTTCAGAGAATACAATTTGATAGTATAAATGCGAACCTTAACACCGCATTGTATTTACTCGGTGTAATTAGAAACAGGATGCTCTTTTATTGTATAATACAATAGCACCTGGATAATTGCATAACTAAACAATTTCGTTCACAGTACATTTGCGAGCGAAAAGTAATTTGATATAATTTAGATGATTGTGTAACAGAAGAAATTATGTGAGCCGGTTGGTTTAAATATACCTACAGATTCGAATAATGATGTTATCGTTGTTATTCCTGTCCAATCCCTTGTTCCTTTTTTTTTGCTGCGTTTCATCCGGAGGCCCAAATTCCCCACCCCTTCCCAATTCCTTACTTATCCCTTTCCTTTAAAGTCGGCAACGCGCCCATGATTATTTTAGTATTGTGAGCGTACATGGGCGGTGGAGATCACTTATCATCAGGTGACCCACTCGCTCGTTTGCCGGCCTATACTATAAAAATAAATAATAAGTAAATATTAGTTTTAGTGACTAAACGAGCAGGTCGCTCGTCTGATGGTAAGCGCCACGCCTGCCCATAAACAGAAGCGACACCACACAGAACTTTGAATTACAAAGCACTGCATGCCATCATGGATTTCGCTCATCACCCAGAGACGATAAGATTTAAGTCTCATAATGCCCAGTAATTTCATCGGCTTCAATGTACTTCAAACCAGCTTATACACTGATGCTTGGTGGCAGCAATAGACAAAGCGGTAGTACCAACTCAGATGGTCTTACACATACGAGGGACCTGCCACCTTGTAACCTTATTCCTCCCACGACTTCTTGCTCCACAACTCCTCTAGCTTCTTCTTTATGCACCTACCTTGTTCATCTCTGTGTCGTCCTGACTTAAGTCACGCGTTGCGAACTCCCTGTCCCTGTCGACTTGCATGCCTCAAAACGTGCCTTACGAATTAAGATTGATTGGCAGATAATTTAGGCTGCCTATATGTCAAGTACATAAAGTACTTTACTTTATAGCATTGGTCGGCAAACGAATAAGTTGGTCACCAGAAGGTATGATCTCCCATGAACGCCTACAATACCAGAAAAATCATGGAAGCGTTGCCTACCTAAAGGAAAGAGAGGGCTTTGGGCCTCCGGATGTCTCACTCACCGTACGAAAAGCAACAGCATACCGCTTCTTTACGTCGGATTACGGTCGAGTGTTAAAAACCCAGTGAAGTCGGCCCATTCATGCTGAAGACGAAACTGTCTATAGCTTCGTCGTAGAGCTAAAAACTGAAAGTGTTTAAATAAATGAATGTGAAATAATAATAATTTTATTATGAATAAATAAAATTAATCATAATAAAATAGACGCACCTGTCTTACATAATGAACTTGTTCGCATTTTCGTTCTTAATAACTGCTGCCGCAATAGAAAACATGAGTTATTCGCAGTACCGCTTGGTAGAATGGGTGCTAGAACCAAATCTCCATTGCCTCGCACGCCCAACTTGCTAAACAGATATCTGGACTCGAAACCAGCGTGTGACATGTTTACGAGTTACAGAAGATCATTTATGTTAGAATGCTTGAGGTTTTGCGAGAATGATGGATGAATCTATTATTATTACAATAATTTGTGTATTGTACCTATCGAATAGTATATGTGGTATTCATACCGTCCTATTCGAATAAATAAATAATGTGATTGTTTTAGAACTTGGACAACTGGAAGTCGTCGCGGCGGAAGCGCGTGGAGCATATCATCGAGCGGTGCGTGGAGGTGCGACGTATGGAGCATGAGACCGGACAGCCGCGCGGAAAGTCCAAGACATTTAACGAGATGCTCGAGGAACGGTGAGTACCGATAGATATTGTTAAACTGTAATGTACAATGAGTACAGAGGGGCTAGCACGGAAACTTGCGAAAAGTTATTCGAGCTGTCATCGACAACAATTTCTATGAGATTTTAGTACAGCGCCTCTATCGTACGTAAAAGAAACTAATAAAGATATTTAAGGAATTATCTATCGAGCCCTCGATACCTTTACATTACGATTTCGATAGTTTTCCGTGCTAGCCCCTCAGTAGTATTCTATTTTTAAAAGGTGTTTTTTACATTTTTATATATTACATTTCTCAAAAATAAATCATTTAAAAATATAAAACCTATCACCCTCCAATGGCAAAGCCACCGGTGATTAGGGCCCTAGTGTGAGGAACCTTCTCACAATGCCTGCCCTGTTCAATAATACTGCCTTCTGCATCTGACTTCTGACCCAACCATCAATTGAGAGCCTCCGAAGATGTTGGTCAAGACTCTTCGGTATGAACCCGTGGGCGAAAACTACTATCGGGACAATGATTGTCATGTCCACATCCAACTTGTTAGTAACCTCGTGTGACAGATCTAGATATTTGGACATTTTATCTTTTTCGGTTTTTACGAGGTTCTCATCATGCGGAATAATGACATCAACCAGCATGCGTTAATCGATCTATTACCACAATTTCAGGCTTATTGGCAACAATAGTCCTGTCCAATATTTTATTATACTGACTTGACAAGCTTTCATTTAGGGAATGAAGTAGGAATGACCGACGTTTACAGAAAGGGATAATTAAAGGATTGGCAAGGGGAGGTGGATTTGGATATCCAAATATCACTCACCGTACGAAACGCAGCAGCAAGCTGTTACCTTACGTCGATTTTGTGTGAGTCAGTGGTAACTAACCGGTCGAGCCGGCCCATTCTTGCTGTAGACAAAACTGTCTACAGCGTGGCTCTACCACTCAGATACCTAATGGTTTATAAATGGTTTAAAAAATAAGATTCTCTTTACTGTAGCATACATTACAAACGGACACCTGTACTGAAAGAAAGGTTGCTATAAATCCGTGAACAAATAATTGTAATGATGATCAAAGACAATGATAAATTACACAACAATGTAAATGACAATGACGATGTCCAATCAAATGATTGCATTTAAGCTAATAACCGACAATCGAGCGCATTTCTCAACTCAATCCACCATTATTAGGTACTATTATAATAATAGGTTGCGCAACCGGCCTTGTCAACTATTTCATAAGTGCTTCGTAATATACGAGTACAACTATTTGCAGCCGTCCATTAAAATACGAATAATGCTGAAGTTATTGTAATAATTTAGATTTATTCTTGCTTAAAATTACTATTAATCCTACGGAGTAGTCTGATAACAATGACGATTAAATAAGTAGCTCTTCGAACGTCATAAAACCCCACTTGAGTTCTAAGTAATTATATTTTCCTATTGATGAGACTGATAGGAATAAGCAAATACTTTAGTGTATACTACTAGACAAGATGCGCGGTACATAGAAATTGTAGCACTAAGTTGCGGTCAATTGACCGTAACTCAATATTACCATCTCGCTTACTCTCAACTAGAACCCCTATCGCTTTCTTTGTTTGTGAGCTATCAAACTCCCGCGTTATGTGACGCAATTTTACTTCTAAACAGCCCGTCTAGTATACAATAAAGTCTATGGGAATAAGTGGTTCATTTGTAGGTCAGTTCTATTATACTGTTATGTTTAAACCTTTATTTATCTTGGTATAGCAAAGTAAGTACATCTTTTCTTTCTTTCTGGCGTTATGGCCGGGGTCATTGCCATGGTCCGCCTTCCCACTAAGACGCCTCCACTTCGCCCGATCTTGAGGTTTGTAGTAAGACCGTTGCTCTCATATCTGCCTCTAATACGTCATGCCAGCGTTTTTTGAGCCGTCCGCGGGATCGTACTCTTGGTACGTTCTGGCACAGGCACTTGCGACCGACGTACTCCTGTGGTTTCCTCAAAACGTGACCAAACCACCTTAAGCGACTTTCCTGAAGTTTATCAGCCACATCGCAGACACCCAGGCTGCCGCGCATGTACTCGTTACGTATACGATCTAATCGTGTATCGTTGCACATCCACTGCAGCATCTTCATTTCCGCAACGTGGGTCTCCTTAACATGGCGCATATACTAGACCTGATGTTAATGTTAATTTCAGAAGTCTCTTTAGAGTGCCAAAAGTGTCTTCCGATCAAATAAATTTGCACCAATTCCAAAGAGACGTAGTAATTTTTATTTTTTAGGGTTATTATTTTGAAGTCAGTTTCTATGTATTGTTAAAATTTATTTTATTTTTCATTGTTCGTGGTAGTTACAGCAATGGTATGCAATGCAATAACGCAATCGCGACGAGTAAACTGTTGTCCGTTGATGGGTTATGATGGGTTACATTTGTTTACTCTATAGTCCGTCATCAGAATTTAACCAAATTTATATGGGACCACGTAGCTAAACTCTATCAAATGTTTTTTTAATGATTTTTGTAGTTGATTCAAAAGGAAACTGCCCGGCGGAGGTTCTCAATTCGACGCGTATATTTGTTTTTATTATTATTGTGGGACATAAAGTCCCTCAAAGTACTCGTACCTACGATGTACGAGATGTCTATAAAGTGGTATGATACTAATATTTTGAAACTTAAAATACCTATATCGATAAAGTACACATGCAATTCTAGTTACCGAGTTCACACAGGTTAGTGCTGCACGATGTATTTATAACGATTTATCGATTCGAAACACTCGTAATACTACATCGATGTCATTGACTCAGCGCTCAGTGCCGGAGCGGTGTACGATTGCGTTGATTTAGGGTTCCGCTGTACGGAGTATAAAACTAACATTCTAGAAACTTCGATGGTAGAGTTTAAGATGTGCCGGTGGAACTTGCGACAATTTTGTCTAGGCCCATCCATGATGTAGAAACTTTTGTGCCTGTTAGTATCAGAAACTACGACAAGTTTCTCGTGTTCAGATATGGATGTTGTAGGGTCTTAGACTTATGATAGAAACAAATATTTGTAGATGTCAATTAGGATAATTTACAATTTGGTGATTTTGGAACTCTTACGATTGTTTATTTTCTTATCCATACGATAATTGCTATCAGGGAGCATCTTTGTTAGAGCTGATAAGTTTTATCTCTTCGATATACATGGTACTAAGGACCTATTTCACAATGTCCGCCAAATAATTAAACAGCCAATTTAACAAGTTTCAATCTGATATACGCTTTCATTATTTTGTATTTCTTATGTAACGTTTACTTGGAAATTGTAAAATAGGCCTTTAATAAAGCGAATGAATACAAGATAGGATTAATAATCATCATGTGTTTCGTAATAAAATCCTATTTTGTGTAAGATGCTTGGCAGAAAGTAAATAAATCATAAAAAAATATACTTTCAGAACCACATACCAGTGCAATGTAATAACAAGTTATTTTTATTGCGTGTTTTCCATAATTTTAAGTGTTTATACATGCTAAATAGTTCCTGCAATTATGGATAATGATATAGTAACAGATATATATATATATATATATAGGCATAGAATACTACATACATTTTGTGGCAAATATTGATGTAAATGTTAGCCTAGCAAGTGTTATAAGTGCTGGCAGTACTAAATATTAACACAACGGTTATGACGTCACACTATTATTGTAAAACGTTATATTGTCTGTTAATCCATAAGATACTCTGACTTATTTAATTATTCAATTATAAATAATATACACGTTATTTAGAACGATCTAACATGTTCAATAATAAATACAATTACTAATTTGAACTATTTGTGAAAAGGTATAAATAAGGTGGAATAATTATTGTCGGCAGTCAGTTGGTTGCAAAACGGAATATAAAGTGTTACTCTGCCCAAATAAATGGAGAAGGTCGTGTACATTGTGTTTCAATTGTTCTACTTCGTTACACAAGTGATATTATTATGTGTGTGACGAAGTAACTTACATAATTTACTGCTAGGCATCTACTAATGGCCAAAGGTGCGCAAAACCCATTAAAAAATATACAACTGGTACGAGACGAGCAAGTCGTTCGGCGGATGGTAGGAGCCACGTCTGCTTAGAAACAAATACAATTAGCAACGCGACGCAGAACTTCGAATTACCAACTACTGCATATGTGTGTACAGTGTATTGCGCCTGTGCCCTAAAGATTAATGGCCATTCCCAATATTGTGTCTATCAACAGATTTGCTTACAGGCAGTAAAATTTTGACACATTTTGTATGGAAGATCTGTCAAAACACTATCGATAGTAAGCAAATCTGTCGACAGATAGAACATAGGGCATATGGCCATAAGACATTATGTTTTACAGCCTTGTATAGATTTTCTAACTTAACATGACACCGCCATCAATCATAGCACCTCTTATGTATGCGGTAAGATTCAAATTGGAGTGGCGCGAGCGTCCGATAGAGGATCTCTACGTTACGACTGCAAATAAAATATTATACAGAACCTCAGTATTTACTAAAGTAGGTAACCTTCGTTCAAAGGTTAGGTATTTAGTAACAGTGTAAATTATATTTTGCACGGTAGCCCTCTACATCTAACAATGGTTGGCTTTATGTGTTTTTGTCATGAGAAATGTTTAAACTATTTTATTGTGTAACGCCATGTTTCCCACAGTAAAAAAAAACAACATTCCGTGATTTGAATGTGTTATTATCACGTTAGATTTGATAGGTCCTTTGTGTTGAGAACTTTAGGTGTTAGGGGATTATCGGACGGTTAGTGTAAGTGGGCTGCCAACATATTAGGCCCTCCGTGGCGCAGTGAGCGAGTAGCCGGCTGCGAAGCGTGAGGCCATGGATTAGATTCCCGCACCGGGACAAATGTTTGTGTAACCCACAAATATTTGTTGCGGGTCTGGATGTTGTGGATACCCACGATACAGATTAACCTAGTGTGGGGTCAGGATTATGTGTGTGACTGTTGGATGTATTTTATTTATAAAAAAACCAATCCGTACCACTCCCCATTTATCGCAGCTTCTTACTCAGGTTAAATCAATTAATAAATTCATCAAAAAATATTTGATACATCAAACTCAATCTACCAAAGCATGAGCAGAATGAAATTCAACCCCTCACCGCCGGAGGAAATCAACTTTCATGCGGCCGCTGCAGTGTGGATTACACGTCCGTCTCGGTCGACGGCCGCCTGCCGACTGATCGGATTACCAGGGCTGCCACTAAATTCAACTTATTTTATACGGTCCCTGGAAACAAAATTGACGATACTAAGTACAAAAAATGGTAAAAAATCGAAACAAATGTAATGATTATTACTTTTACCGCTTAAACTTATATTGAGTTTATTGCTTACATATCCAATTATACATGAGATTTCATGATACATAGAGGATATAATCGACAACCCAATTATACAGTTTTATATCCAATTATACAGTCTGGCAGCCCTACGGATTACGTGCGCAGTCCGCAGTCCGCACCATCACCATCTTGTTTTTAAAGGAAATTGTAGCGTTGCGTGTGAAAGTGCCTTTATATAATATATTAGAAATTAAATCGTAATTATTGTTTATAATAATATCAGAACTTTGTGTACAGCGTAACTCTGCAACTTATATGACATAAAATAACGTATAACAAAACTTAGAAACCGACTTCAAATGAAATCATGCCTGTGCGTTTGTCGCTACCGGTCAAATAAAATTGCACCGACTCCAATGCGACCTATAGAATTTGTTATTTATGACTTTTCAGTGTTTTATTTTGAAGTCGGTTTCTAAGTTTTGTTAAACGTTATTTTATTTTTAATTTTTTAGTGGTACAGCAATAGCATGTAATTCCAATACAATAACACAATCGCGACGAGTGTACTGTTGTCCGTTGAGAAGTTGTTTATTTCCTCCGTACTCCGTCATCGGATCTTAACCAAATTTATATGGCACCACATCGCAGCTACACTTTATCGAGCGAATTTTTCTCCAACAAAATCAGCCAAAATTGGCAAAGAAATTGATGTACATATATTAAAAAACCCGCCGATATGAGAATCTCCTCCTTTTTTGAAGTCGGACCTCTTCCTTACATGAATGTAAGCTCCGTGTCTGTCCATAAACAGAAGCAATACCACACAGAATTCTGAATTACAACTGCATGACATTGGACTGCGCTCGTCACCCCGAAACATAAGATAAGTCTCATAATACCCAGTAATTCACTGGCTTCAATGTCCTTCAAACCGGAACCCAACAGTGCTGACATACAATTGCTTGCCGACAATTATTATGTCATAAACAAACATCTTGTAACAGTGTTCCAGTTTGATGCATTATATCATTTGACAGATTAATCAAATGCACCGCGGGAGTGACTATCATTAAAATATCTGGGTTATAACTTAATTATTTTACTTTTACATACAAAGGGTATAATTATTTAGTTTCCGCTTGTACTGGATTTAGTTTGTATTGAGTTTATTTCATTTGTGGAGCCAATCACGAATGTCATATAATAATCCCAGACCTGTATTATATACGTCCCACTGCTGGGCACGGGCCTCCTCTACTGAATGAGAGGGGTTAGGCCGTAGTCCACCACGCTGGCTTAATGCGGATTGGCGGACTTCACATACCTTCGAAATTCTTATGGAGAACTTCTCAGGTATGTAGGTTTCCTCACGATGTTTCCTTCACCGTTAAAGCAAGTGATAATTAACAATTAATATACACGTAACTTAGAAAAGTTAGAGGTGTATGCTCTTGGGGCTGGTTTCGAACCTGCGACTTTCGTCTCGACAGTCCATACCACTCCAACCTGAGCTATCACTGCTTGAATGTCATATTGTATGGCCTATGATGAAGCACGCTTGCCTAGCAAAAAACGATTATATATTAATGAACTACTTCAGCAATGTAACCACCTATGTATCACAAGTAAATAAATGATTGATTGAATGATACTTCTGACCCCTTTGTCTGTCTAAGATGTCAAATGGGTCAGTTAAAATGTTGTTTCTTTTTAATTCGTAAGTTGGTTTAATCGAAATGGTTCTTAGCTTCTTTGAGTGATAGAGCAACGTTGAGGACAGTTTTCTGTACAGCAGAATAGGCCGGCTAGACTGGGTAGTTGCCATTGTCTCACAGAAAACCGACGTAAAGTAGCGGCTTGCTGCAAAGTTTCGTACGGTGAGTGAGATATCCAGGGGCCTAAATCCCCTTCCCTTTCACAATCCCTTAATTATCCCATTTCTTTAAGATCGGCAACGCGCCATTGATTCTTCTGGTATAGTGGGCGTATATGGGCGGTGGAGATCACTAACCATCAGGTAACCTACTTGCTCGTTTGCCGGCCTTAGCTATAAAAAAAATGCTCAGGAAGTCGACCGACAACCCCGACATAGCCGACCTCACGTCAGTGCTGAGTCTTCAAGTCTTTTAGGCTAGGCAGTTGTCACTTATAGGCGAGCGACCTACTCGTATCGTTCGGACAAATCGTTTCGAACCTAGTGTGAGCATTACATTTGATCTAGCCACAATTAGGCCGTGACACGTATAATTTGTCTCGCGTTACGTAATTGTATATCTCGTGGAGTCACTGATGCTGGATGGAGCAACCGCATCTAGGTTACCCGTGCAGCGTGCTCGATTAGATCTCACAGTTTCGGTTAACAACGTTCGGTATGTTATCTATAGCTTACGTGGGTAATATGAAATAGTGCGAGTGGTGAAATTGGATTATATCACCTCTTTATAAGATTAGTTTTGAAATTTATTGTGCCACTAACTTTTACTCTCGATTCCGCGCTCCGTCTTTCCGAGATGATAACAAAACTTGGAAAATGCGATTATGGTGCAATTTTATTTACATGTCGTTACGATTAAGGCTAACCCTGAGGTCTCGGGTTCGATCCCCGGGTCGGGTAAAGTGGTATTGGGATTTTCTATTACGAAATGCTCAGTATCAGCCCGGAGTCTGGAATTTGTGCAGGCTCGCCCCCTACAACATCGTGGGACGGCAATACGCTCGGCGAAATGTGTACTGGTTACAACCTCTGCCTACCTCTTCGGGGATTACAGGCGTGAGTGGGTATGTATGTTTATTTACATGTACTGACCCTAAAGAGACCTATAGAAAATGTTATTTTGACTTCAGTGTTTTTATTTTGAAGGTTTATAAGTTTTGTAAAAACTTATTTTATATTTATTTTTTTAGTGATTCTTACAGCAATAGCATGTAAATTCCAATACAATCACGACGTGTGTACTGTTCTCCGTTGAGGAGTATCATGTTTTTACTCCGTCATAAGATCTTAACCAAATTTATATGAAATCATGAACTGGTGAGTATACTACATTAATAATAATAATACTAGCCCTGTATCATATACGTCCCACTGCTGGGCACGGCTCTATACTATGTTCTACTACAGCTTATCACGACCATTATACAAAGACCTCTTCTGCGAATCGCTTTGTATAGAACGAGATACCTAGTGTTTTGTTTGTAAAATCCATTGTACGCAGACCTCTATCGCGGAGATATTTCTATTGTGTCAGAGGCCTTCAAGTTTGGTCAGCATCAGCGACAGATGATTGCAGATTGTGTCGTAAGATTACAGGAAAGGTATGACGAATTACTTATTGCCAACTTTATTAGTTTTGTAATAATTACGGTGTCATCGGTTGATGGAGTTTTTTTGACGCTTACCTAATGTTTATTCAGAGTAAATTTGGTGATTATTATTAGGTGCATTGTTTTTGTTGATAGGATTTGCTATGATTGTGGTATTGTAAGGACATTTGACATCCTCCGTGGCGCAGCGGGCGAGTAGCCGGCTGCGAAGCGAGAGGCCGTGGGTTCGATTCCCGCACCGAGACAAATGTTTGTGTGATCCACTAATATTTGTCTCGGGTCTGGGTGTTGTGGGACCGCAAGTCCCTCGTAGTTCCTGATACCCACGATACAGGTTAACTTAGTGTGGGGTTAGTTAAAGTTCCGTGCGACATTGCCTCTGTTTATGAGCAGGCGTGGCGCTTACCATCAGGCGAGCGACCTGCTCGTCTCGTCATTGAAGTAAATTAAAACTTAACTACGCCGTCACTATACAAGTGAGGTAATTATAAGTAAGTATTAAGTATACTTAATTGTCATAATGCCGGTAAAACTTTATTCCTCAATCAAAGTTTAATTAAACCGAAGTGTTCACAAACGGTTAGTTAACGTCGAGTTGTAAAGATAAATGTAGGAAGCTGAAGTTTATAGATAATATTGACACTATCTAGGCAATTAAACGTTAGATAAACTGGCGCCATACAACTTGACCTGGAAGTCCAGGGTTCCATTTGATTCCTGTGCGTTTATAATTATTGGAAATATATATCTCCATTTCAAATCGTGTCCGGCACAGAAAATTAAACTTATCAAGTTTCTTGGGTATTGGGATCCCCGGTTCGGGTAAATTGGTACTGGGTTTTTCTATTACGGAATGCTCAGTATCAGCCCGGAGTCTGGAATTTGTGCCCGGTATGGCGATAGGCTCGCCCCCCATCACATCGTCGGACGGAGATACGCTCGGCGAAATGTGGGTGTACTGGTTACACCTCTGCCTACCTTTTCGGGGATTACAGGCGTGAGTGCATATGTATATGTACTTAAATTAACACCTATACAGTCACGAGAACTCGGCAACTGCCTTCCATTGCAATTAGTGTTTAAGGCAATCCTGACATGTTGAATTTTTTTTTAGAATTTTGTTATTAATTATTTCATTATGTTTTTTTTTATGTGAGTGCGAGTGCCAACTACCTATGTACCTATACTCTTGGCTATTTCTTGAAAAGGTCAATCCAGGAATTTCTGTACATTACACTCACATAATTCTGTAAAACGAATGTCTGGACATTAAAAGAGGGCGTAACCCATGACTTTGTTTCGGCAGTTCATGGCTAGCCCCGAAATGCCGTCGTAACTGTAATGTAGCATAAACAATTATTGACGTAAAAGTGATATTTATGATACAATTTACAGAATATGACTGCCTCGGTGGCGCAGTTGTAAGGCGGTATTGCGATAGGCTCGCCCTCCTATCACATAAGGGACGGAAATACGCTCGGCGAAATGTGGGTGTACTGGTTACACCTATGCCTACCCCTTCAGGGATTACAGGCGTGAGTGCGTATGTGCGTATTTACAGAATAAATGATTTGAATTTGAATTGCCTACGTTGCGTCCGAACTCCGACGTGATAATGACCCGCCGTACTCCGTGTGTCCGTGCGCGTCCGGCGTAATTTGCAGAGAGGTATTGGACCGGAGTAGGGGGGAGTAAGTGAAACGACCACAGACCCAGTTTCTTTGTGAGATAACTGTCTGGTTTTTTGCTGGTGACGTGAATTATTCTCTGTCGACCTTCGTGGTTCAACGGACTAATAGGCTGCTTACGAGAATATTTTTTTACCTAACCAAACTGTTTTATTATTATGATTGCCTCGGTGGCGCTCTCAAGTTCGAGACCCGGGTCGGCTATAAGTGATATTGGGTTTTTTTATTATGAAATATCAACCCGTAATCTGGCATATGATATAGCGATTGGCTCGTCATCTATCACATCATTAGACGGGAATAAGCTCGGCGAAATGTAGGTGTACTGTTTACACCTCTGCCTATCCCTTCGGGGATTATAGGCGTGAGTGCATAAATCTGCATAACAAAATGTCTGTATGCAATGTTATCGGCATACACTTTCTAAGCAACGGTATGATTGTGGTCTGAGTAGGGGGGGCGGGGGATTATCTCGCAGCTTGTAATTCGTGATAACGCACACTTTCTCTTGTGCATTACCCGCAGTTCCTACTGCGTGGGCATAAATGGTTCGAGGCAGATCTGATGTGGGGTAGAAAAAAATCGCGCTGAATTGATTACCTCCTTTTTTTAGTCGGTTCTCTCTGGTCGGTCCCTCATATCTGAGTATCGTGATCATCATTGTATGGTCCACACTTGGATCGAACCATCTGTTATAGACAGATGGTTCGATCGGTTAATAAAATAATATTATTTGGTTTGAGTTAGACATGATAAAATCTGCCTATTACTTCATTTGTATAGAATTGTCTAGTCCTTAGTTCGATTCCTAGGTCAGGAAGTCTTTGCCTAACAATAGTATATAGGTATATATTATTAAAGTATATGTATATAGTATGGATTTGATAGGTCCCTCGGGCGAGAAGCCGTCTGGGTAGGCACCACAGTTTTGTCTATTTCTGCCGTCAAACAGCAACGTGTAAGCACTGTTGTGTTTCGTTTTGAAGGACATTGAAGCCAGTGAACTGTGCTGTTATTATGAGACTTCACATCTTGTGTCTGGGTGACGAGCGCAGTCCAATGGCATGCAGTGCTTTGTAATTCAAAGTTCTGTGTGGTGTTGCTTCTGTTTATGGGCAGGCGTTGCGCTTACCATCAGGCGAGCGACCTGCTCGTTTCATAATTCGAGCTAATAAAAAAAAATGTATTGTAAGACTAGTAGTCTATGTATCTAAAAGTCCCTGATAATTCAATCATTGGTATTCTTCCCTCGTCTCAAGTTATAACTACAATATTGAATGCGTGTATGCGCCATAGATCTAGACGCGCTGTCGCCATAAACTGGTACATAATGTATAAACTAACGTGGCATGAACAAGATGCGATCCACGTACCGTATTTGCACTGTGATGGGGTGAGGTGAGAACGGAAGCGATTTAATAAAGCGACAGCCTCCGTGGCGCAGTGGGCGAGTAGCCGGCTGCGAAGCGTGAGGCCGTGGGTTCGATTCCCGCACCGAGACAAATGTTTGTGTGACCCACAAATATTTGTTTCGGGTCTGGGTGTTGTGGGACCGCAAGTCCCTCATAGTTCCTGATAACCACGATATAGGTTAACCTAGTGTGGGGCCAGGACTATGTGTGTGACTGTGTATTTATTAATTTATTATTATTTATTAATATGACCAGATTTAAAAGTTGTAATTCTGTATGTATTTTTTTTTTTAAAGCATAGGCCGGCAAACGAGTACATAGGTCTCCTGATGGTAAGTGATCTCCACCGCCCATGTACGCCAACAATATCAAAATAATTATGGGTGCGTTGCCGATCTTAAAGGAAAGGGCTAATTAAAGGATTGGCAAGGGTTTGGGCCTCCAGATATATTACTCACCGTACGAAACGAAGCAGCAAGCTGTTACTTTACGCCGGTTTTCTGTGAGACATTGGTGTAATAACAGCTGACTGGCAAACCGCTTCTGCTTCTCCCACAAGCCTGTCCATAATTAATTTCATATTTGTCGGCCGATGTCGGACCGCTGTAACCCGTGTACTGCAGATGGGGCTCGGGGTTCGATTTATACAAGCTTTTGTGATTACCACGCTCTTTGACCAACGTTTGTTTATTGCTATTGATTCAATTGGTAAATGTTGTTTTGATTTTAGTTCTGTTTCAAGCACCAATTGACAGCCTCTGTCGCGAAGCGAGAGGCCGTGGGTTCAAATCCCGCACCGGCCACCCAGACAAATATGATGTTGAATGTGATGTTTCGCAAGTTTAAAGCCCCATTTACACGTAGAGGTTCTCATACGACATATGCGAGAACTAGAAAACTCTAGTTTACGAGAACGCATCATATGATTCAGCTGTCAACTTGCGTAACGTGGCCTTGTTAACGAGTTTTCTGTAATATTTTCGCCTCTGTCGTACGATAAACTTTCTCCGTCTAAATACACCCAACAGCCACACACATAGTCCTGATCCAACACTAGGTTAACCTGTATCGTGGGTATCCTGAATTACGAGGGACTTGCCAACCCACAACACCCAGACCCGAAACAAATATTTATGGATTAGACAAACATTTGTATCGGTGCAGGCCAGCTGGCTACTGGCCCACTGCGCCCCGGAGACTGTATATCCACCTTATATTTAGTTCCTAACAAAATCAAGTTCTAGATTTAACAACCTTCGATTTCCGCATTAGCAATACAATCTAGTCTTTACTCAACATATTAGTTTATTTAAATCATTATTCAAATCCGACTCTTCCATTTTCGTCGTCCATTGCATTCAATATTTCAATGCCAATATGTTTTTGTATCTCCATATTTTTGGCGTGTTTTTTTGTCGACTTGACAAGTTTATCAAATGAATTATTGTTAGTCATATATGATTGAGTGTTACTCAAAAAAGTACAGACAGAATTGTTTATTTTTAGCGTGTAACTTAAGAAGATAAAATATAGAGGTTAGAGATTAATGGCTGTCGTAAAAAATATTGTGTATTATACAGATAGTGTAAAGTCGTAAAAAATGCCGATCGCCCTTCTTTGTAGTAATCAAGGTCTCAGGCCAAGACGCAATATATACAGTATGTAACAAAAATCCTGTTGGCCCTTTTTGGGTCGTGAAGATAGACATATAGACAGCTTATAAAAATAGTTGAATTAAAATAATTATAAACAGAAGCGAGATATTATCCTTACATGGTAACTTAGAAAATGTTATTTGCGTCTGAATTTGTGTGAATTGCCGTGGACGCCGCAACTTGCTATCTCGCTCTGGCTCGCAAGTCATGTCTCTTGCAGAGGTAATCAATCGAAATACGGTTTACAAATAATAAATAATTTAAAGTATAAGAAATAAATATGATTATTCATATAGTCCAATTTTCGTATGCGAGTTTTTTCATTACGTTTGAATATCGATTCTGATATGACAGTTAAAACGCCAACAGGGATTTGTTACATATTGTATATACTCAAGACGCAATATATATGGATTGGACGCGATTCTTCTCAGCTGGATTGGATACTTTTACCCCCAAAAAAGAAGATGCGTGTTGTCTATCTGTTGGTAGCATCGTAGCGCCTAAACGAATAAACCGATTCCAATCCGGCTGTGAAACGAGACGCCATGGTGATAATCCTCGCTTCTAGACAAATGTTATATACAACAAGTATTTAAATAAATATAAATAAATACACCTAACAGTCACACACACAGTCCAGAAGGCCAATTCTCGTAATTTTAAACGTTCAAAATATAATTCCGATCTAATCTCAGCGTCAAGAAAGTGGCAAATGGCATTCTCTTAAACCAATAATCCTGATGGGTTCCGTGGTGACTTATATATGACTTCTCTAGTTGCAAATATCTTTATATTTGAGATGAATACCGTCTTAATTCCTTTCATTATTTCGTCTCCCGCTTTGCTATGGAGGGAAGTGGACAATTCATATTTTTGACTCCTCCCTATCTTTCCATTTGATTAATTTTGTAGCGCGACAAAATACTATTTAGCATTCTAAAAGACAGATGTCAATAAAGTACGTGCCTCTGTCGATCTTGGTTTACAGGAGTTATAGCGGCGAGTATGTATGTGAGCCACCTGATGGTAAGTGATCTCCACCGCCAATGTACGCCCACAATACCAAAAAAGACTCATGGGTGCGTTGCCGACCTTAAAGGAAAGGGATAATTAAGGAATTGGGAAGGGGAGGGGGTTTGGGCTTCCAGATATCTCACTCACCGTACGAAAGGCAGCAGCAAGCTGCTACTTTACGCTGGTTTTCTGTGAGACAGTGGTAATGACCCGGACGAGCCGGCCCATACATGCTGTAGATAAAAGTGTCTACAGCGTGGCTCTACCACTCAAAGTCTCTCTTAGGATGTGCTCGAAAAGCCAGCGATTGTTGTCTCATAATAAATAAAACAGACTCAACGCTCCTTAAACTGCAATTTAAAATTCACTATCCACACAAACATAAAAATAAGCAGTAAAATATTTATGCATGTTATTTTTACGAGCTTTAAAACAAATCGTTCATGTACGTCATATGAAGCAAAAGGCAGAGACTGCAAGCGTGGGGTTTGACGAATGACCTTCCCGCGAGTACCTTTTAATTTTATTGTATTACTTGCGTAGCGTGGGAGTTGAGGGCAGTGGTGTTGCTGCGAGCGATAATAGTTTATTTTAATATTTGTTTTAGTATGGCAGAAATCCGACAATCGTAATGATCTTCCCACCCATGAAAACCCACAATACCATAGGAATTCGTATTGTAACTAACATCCGAAGTCAAGGCATTAAGAACTGTTATTACGCGTTTATGCCTTAGAAATCTGGTAGGAAATCGGTTTCTCTCTTACCAAGAAGTAATCAAATGTGACGGAATAATTTAGAGCAAAATTTCTACTGGCCCGGAGAGAGCCTGATACTATACTCCGATAAAAATCCGGAATATAAACTTATTTCAGAATATCATCGTACGGTAATTTAAAGAGTAAACCTAGATTTGAATACGTTGAATCCGTATTTTTTTTTAAACACAGAAGACTTCGTCATTCCCTTTCCAATTACTCTTTTTAAAACTAGGCAACGTACTCATAAATCTATTCATGGTGCGTGGAGTTGACCCACTTGCTTGATTGCCGGCTTCTGCCATAATAAAATAAAAATGTAACCCATTAATAACATTAATTTTTAATTATTAAGTGCTTTAAAATCTAAAAGACATCAAAACTTGCACAACTGTCGCTAATCGCCAAATCAAATCAAATCTTTTATTAAGTAATTAGGCCGCCAAGGGCACTTTTACACGTCAAGTTTAGAATCTACCGGTGCTTCGGAAATACTCACTGGTCTAAAAAGAAGCACCAAGAAACTCAGCCGTAGTTGTTTTGATTTTTTGTCATTTACAAATGATTGATACACATGCCCATTCAGAGGATCTAGCAGTCCGAGTGTAAGCAAACCAGTTAATTGTCATTATATAATTATTATTAATAAGCAACCTGAGTAGAGCAGTCCACACGCCTTCAGTACCACCGCGTCTCATCCAAACATTTGACATAACTTTTGTTTTAGTATTACGAATACAGTTAAAAGGATTGTGAAATCACACATGCATGTTCTTAAGTTTTATATTCAATATAACTGCATCCCACACGACAGAAACTAAATTTATGTATTGCAGTATTTTATAACGCTGTAAATATTGGCTTATATATTTTGTATTGGTGGCGTTGTTAAACTTTATTTGGTAATATGGGTCTTATAACTCTGCCTCGGTGGCGCAGTTGTAATGCGTACGCGTTACGATTGAGGCTAACGCTGAGGTCTCGGGTGCGATCCTCGGGTCGGGTAAAGTGATATTGGGTTTTTCTATTACGAAATGCTCAGTATCAGCGAGGAGTCTGGAATTTGTGCCCGGTATGGCGATGGGCTCGGCCTATATCACATCGTGGGACAGAGATACGCTCGGCGAAATGTGGGTGTACTGGATGCACCTCTGCCTACCCCTTTGGGGATTACAGGCGTGAGTGCGTATGTATGTTACATAACTCGGCCAGTTGCACTCAATGATTGATAAACAATTAGCGATTTAAGCAACCCTTGCCGCGGTCAGTCTATGGATGGGTGACCGGTTAGTGGTATTTAGTGGTATATAGACAAGTGAGGTCCTAGGTTCTAATGCCAGGTTGGGCAATCAATTTGTGTTTAAATTTTCGATTCGAAAAATCACACGTAAGTTGCACGGTATTGGAATTTCAGGCTGCTTGCGATATCTTCCATCACACTATAGCGAAGCTACTTTTATTTGTGTAAATAAAAGTTGCTCTCTATGGGACGAAAATAAGCTCGGAGAAACCGTGAACGTACTAGTTGCACCTCTGCCTACTCATTTAGGGATACAGTCGTGAGCTTATGTATAAACAATATGTAACAAAAACCCTGTTGTTCCTTTTAACCATGTTATCAGAATCGGTATTCAAACGTAAAGAATTATCTCAATTAAGAAATTCGACCATAAAAATAACGATTGGCCATCACCCGGTGGTTTATCAAAAGTGGTGGATACTCGGTACGGCACCTTTTATTACTATTACAGCGAGTCGCCGCTTTACTAATACTTTTTTTTTATTGCATAGGCCGGCAAAAGAGCAAGTGGGTCACCTGATGGTAAGTGATCTCCACCGCCCATGTACGCCCACAATACCAAAAGAGTCATGGGCGCGTTGCCGACCTTAAAGGAAAGGGATAATTAAGGGATTGGGAAGGGGAGGGGAATTTGGGCCTCCTGATTTCTCACGCAGCAAGCTGCTACTTTACGTCGGTTTTCTGTGAGACAGTGGTAACGACCCGGACGAGCCGGCCCATTCATGCTGTAGACAAAATTGTCTACAGCGTGGCTCAACCACTCGTAAGAACACATACGCACTTAAAACACATAAAATTATAGTTTTTAGTAGTGTTTCATTTAAAATACCACTTTTATTAAGTTGCTGGCCCACCATCTGTCCCATGTTTGTGTTAGATTTTTCTCATTAGAGATATTTCCTTATGTTTGAATATCGATTCTCATAACACAGTTAAAAGGACCGACAGGGTTTTTGTTACATGTTGTATATTCTGTCTCTAATGTAATTTCTACGGCAACGTGATTCACACAACCCTACCTTTCCAATACAAATCTATTAATTACCTTAAAAAGGGTTAAAAAGTGGTCGAATCATTCGCACCATGTATTAAAAAGGCATCGTATAATCCAGCCATCAGTGGGCAGTAAAAACTGGTGGATATTTGCTTGTTGCTATTACATTACAGTGGGTCGAATGGATCGCAGTTTCCATCTGGCATTGCACGGCTGTTTAGGAACGCGGTAGCGAATGAACCAGGGATGTGAAAGTCAATAGTGTTATCGATATAATTATAAGTTAAAAACTGACTTCGAAACTCAAATCACGGTGCATTTTCTGTTTTCCGAGAAAGAGGTCCCTGTCTTTTGTATCCCGTCATCAAATTGTAACAATTTATTAATATTATCGAACACAGAAAACATCAAAATAAATGCACATTTAGGCTGATACCGCGTAGCATACATAAATACAGACGAATTGAGAACTTCTTCTTTTGAAGATTGTGTACTGTGAAGTATAATATGCAAATAATTTAACTCATTTAAATTCATTTTTAAACATCTAATTGACAAGATTGTCAGGTCGCTCGCCTAGTAGTAAATATAGTTATTTTCTCTTTGATTGTAAACGCAATGTGCATGACTTGTATGGCATACATATGCCATACTTACTTCGCTCGTCACTTTTGATACATACAATGTTAATAATTAACAGTGAATATAGACATAACTTAGGTGTATGCTCTTGGGCCTGCGACTTTCATCTCGACAATCCATACCACTCCCCACCGAGCTATCGCAGTTTTTGTGATTTCATAGGGCATCGATAAACACACATCCCTATCATTCAAGACATCGCTTACAAAGACTTCCCATAGCGTTTATCGGAACAAGGTGTCGCAAAAAGCCATGTGTCTTCCCATAGGCCGGTGAGTGGACTCTCCTATTACAGCAGACTTCGAAAGCCAACACACCGCTTGTACGGCAACGTGCCGCGCTTGAATATTATTACCAACGTTTAATATTCTATCGATATAATATCGATATCCATATCGATAAGTTAACTGATTTAATAATGCCCGTTTTGTCGGCCAATAAATAAGGCATGAAAGCCTTTTTTTTTATCCACGCCAATGGCCAATAGTTTGAGCTCTGTGTACCAGCGGTCATATAAAATACAATGCTTTTGAAATAGCTTGACTGTAAAGTTTTTTTTTTTTTTTTTAGTTAAGAACAAGCTTTTGCTTGCGTGTTCATCTGCGTGAAAGTCTTTCCGAATTAAAAAGTACCCTATGTCTTAATCCAGGTCATGATCTACCTATTTGGCAAATTTTGTCCAAATCCATTAAGCTATCAAGGCGTGATTGATAAACAAACATTCAAGTTCACGAATGCACAAGCACCCAAACTTTCACATTTATATTAATGGAAGCAGGACGATGTAAATGAAAAAATACATATATTTGAGATGACACCTCATTTGTTTTAG
The DNA here is from genome assembly GCA_905332985.1 of Mimas tiliae. Lineage (NCBI taxonomy): Eukaryota > Metazoa > Arthropoda > Insecta > Lepidoptera > Sphingidae > Mimas > Mimas tiliae. Next base: position 1,059,500 of record HG995260.1, on the reverse strand, counting down.
TACAATGTGAACACCGACTGCCTCGGTGAGGTATCTGGTTCTATCCCCGGGTCGGCTAAAGTGGTATTGGGTTTTTCTATTATGAAATGCTTAGTATCAGCCCGGAATCTGGAATTTGTGCCCGATAGGCTCGCCCCCTATCACATCGTGGGACGGAGATACGCTCGGCGAATGTAGGTGTACTGGTTACACCATCGGGGATTACAGGTGTGAGTGCGTATGTATATGTGAACACTGTGAATAGTTTTACAGACATATAAAACCAGTCCAATATCGGTCCAGTACTTTAAACAAACAAACAAACAGACAGTTACAGTTTTATAACAGGATAAACATTATTTGGTTCCAACAATGGAATGCAATGAATCCGCAACGCGCCGATACCTAAATGAAAACTTCTCACGGTGTAAATGTATTGCGACATGCATGCTGCTCGCAACAATACTCATGTTTCCAGAGGACTTAGCATATGCAACACGAGATAATTTTTCAATTCGTTTTGTCAAAAATCAGTTTTTTTTTATTGTATAGGCCGACAAACGAGCAAGTGGGTCACCTGATGGTAAGTGATCACCACCGCCCATGTACGCCCACAATACCAAAAGAATCATGGGAGCGTTGCGACCTGAAAGGAAAGGGATAATTAAGGGATTAGGAAGGGGAGGGGATTTAGGCCTCCTCAGTTTTATCTGGTCATCTCTATATGTCCATCGGAGCAAAATCATATACAATATGTAACTAAAACCCTGTTGGGAATTATAACCGCGATATCAGAATCGATATGAAATAACTCGCATACGAAAATAAGTCTATAAATATTATCATATTTATTTTTTATACTTTAATTATTTTATTGTTTGTAAACCATATTTCGATTGATTACCTCTGCAAGAGCGATGTCTCGGAGCCAGAGCGAGATAGCAAGTTGTGGCGTCTACGTGCATTAAACGCGCCGCGTGTGCACCCTGTTTCGTCAATACCTAACATCAGTCAGCTCAGCTCATCAGTTTTTAGATCATTTTTTTTTTATATGTTCATTCTTCTAAGCTACCTGTGTAAGGATACTATCTCGCGTGTTTTTTTTTAATTCATTATTTTTATGAAGCTGTCTATATAGCTATCTTCACGACCTAGAAAGGGCCAACAGGGTTTTTGTTACATACTGTATGTCTATCGACGCAAACATGGTTGCATAGAATACTTGACTCGTTATGTCAAAAGTAGAGAAAATAGTAATTTCAACCTCTGTGTGGTATTATATCTATGAATACTTTACAATGTTGAGTTTGTTACAAGGTGGTAGGTAGTTTTCTCGTATGCGAGAGACCGTCTGGGTTGGTACCACCGCTTTGCCTGTTTCTGCCGCCAAATAGCGTGTAAGCATTGTTTCCGTTTGAAGGAAATTGAAGCCAGTGAAATTACTGGGCATTATGAAACTTAACATCTTATGTCTCGGGGTGACGAGCGCAGTCCAATGGCATGCAGTGCTTTGTAATTCAAAGTTCTGTGTGGTGTTGCTTCTGTTTATGGGCATGCGTTGCGCTTACTATCAGGCGAGTGACATGCTCGTTTCGTCGATCATGCTAATTAATGAAGGGTGTGTTCAAGTCGCGAGTGAATCGTTTTTTGCTAGGCAAGCGTGCTTCATCTTAGGCCACATCATCGCTTACCATCAGGCGTGATAGTGGGCAAACGCGAGCCTGTTACGTATAAAAAAAAACGAAAAAGTACTATCCGAGATTTTGCTGTCGATATTTATCGCTCTCACGCGCGAGATATGTCGTGTTGCATATGCTAAGCCAGCAGGTGTTTGTATTGAGCGTCAATGGGGTTTGAGTGACAAAATAAACGATAACTATGATATAAATTATGTGATTAGACAAAAAAAACATAGAGAAAGTTTCATTAATTTGACACCCATACATATTTGTTTTTATTTTGTACCAGCTTTTGCTCGCGGCCCTCCCTTTCTCCCTTAAAGTTTTTTTTTCTAAAAATATTTTCTTAGCGCCCCTACAATACACAAACTATCATCTGACAAAATTTCACGATCCTAGCTTTAGTAGTTTTTGAGATTTCAGGCTTAATCAGTCAGTCTTTCCTGGAAATTACAACTCAATCAAAGTCCGAAGATCGTGTGTTTAGGAACAAAAAGTCGTTTCGAATCGATTCGTGATACAAGGCACGAGCGCGCGTTCCCACCTTCGATTCCTGCGAAAATTGCACTCACTTCCCATGCAGTTTTGCTGGAATTCGAAAATAAAATAAAATGTGTTCATCCTGGTCGGGAACCATAAGTGCCTTTACTGCTAAGTAATTCGCGATGATTTGCATTCCATCACGTATAATACTTATTCTGAAATAATCTAACCGTAAAAACAAACCGAAATAAATTAGAAAAAAAGTCTAGTTTGTAAGACCCATCTCGATTGATCCCCATTTTTAACACACTTCAAAATAGGAGACTGTTTTCAATTCGGCGAGTTTTTATTTTTTTATTTTTGCGTTTAATTTCAAGCAGAATTTCCACCGCTAAGGATGTGATCGGGGATGAAAGATTGAAACTTCGTAATTTCTGTACCGATTTTCATTACTCTTTCAATAAAAATAGTAAAATAATAAATTTATACAAAAAAAAAAAACACTCTCAGACACCCATAAAAAGAGAATACACTAATACTTATTAGTTTTTTTAACTTGGTTCCCGTTCCGTTGGGGGTCAGACGGCACGGCGGGTCACTCCATATAATGGCCAATAACCGTCAAATCTATGATATGAGAAGGCGGACCCTGACATCAAGCCAGGATAACGCCGGGCAGATAGAAAGAACGAAGTTTTTTTAATCAGTTTTATTTTTGTTAAAAAGTTTATTAAGTTCAAAAATGGATTTAGTTTATTTTTCAACGTACCGTACAGTTTCTATTACATCGTATAACGTAAATAAACGCACGTTATGTTTAAAACAATTATACACACGTTTTACGACGGTGTGATCATGGCAGCTTTCGGCAGCCGTGCCCATCAGCCGGTCAACTAATTCAAGGTGAATGTTGGTTATATAACGACTTCGATTATAGAAAATGTTGCTTTCACGCGTTGGATAACCCGTCTTGTTTTAACGCTTGTTTGAGGTGCCACTGACTTGATTATGAGCGATAAATACATCATATTTATTCCTCTGTAGCGCAGTTGTAATGTGTACGCGTTACGATTGAGGCCAACGCTGAGGTCTCGGGTTCGATCCCCGGGTCGGGTAAAATGTTATTGGGTTTTTCTATTACGAAATGCTCAGTATCAGCCCGTAGTCTGGAATTTGTGCGCGGCATGGCAATAGGCTCGCCCCCTATCACATCGTGGGACTAAGATACGCTCGGCGAAATGTGGGTGTACTGGTTACACCTCTGCCTACCCCTTCGGGGATTACAGGCGTGAGTGCGTATGTATGTATGTATGTATTTATTCCTCTCTAGTTTTTGAGACCACAAGGCCGTTTTAGGCCGTACAGAGGCGCTTGATACATACATACTTGTGGCCTCTCGTTTCAGCGACCACCATACATTATCCACCCTCATATTAGCTAATTCCCTATCCTATAAAAAAAAAACCTCATTAGTTTAGTGGCAACCTAAGGCTTAGAAATCGCGAGAGCCTGGGTTCAAATCCCAGGTCGGACAATCACAATTCGTGTTTGAGTTTTCGATTTGAAAAATCACACATGCGTTATAGGGATTGGAATTTGTGCTCGGTATGAAGATATCACGGATTGTGTATTCGTTGCACATCTGCCTACAACTTCGTCGACACAGGCGTGAACTTTTATATAAAAAAGTCCGAGTCCCAAGGTCACAACAACCAGTTCCACACATGGTTATTACGTGTGACTTTCGCTCACCTTCCACGACATTTGAATAGAAAGCAATCGATTGACGAAATTAAACGTATATTTTTTAGCACTGACTTTAACTGAGTTTTTGTTTTATAATTAAGAATTTTATATGGTATTTATAAATAACTAGTTGTCCCTCGCGGTTTTACATCAGGCATATTACTGCCCTGCTCCCATGGGTCATAGCGTGATATACATGTAAACATTTCGGAATAAATTCTCTAAATGACAGTGAAAACTATGGGATGGGAGGGAAATATGGTATGTGTATTCGCATTAATATCTTATTTTTATTACTCAAGCATTTCTTTCAAATTGAAGAGTATATGAAGATAAAAAAATAATGATGTTATTCCAAAATCCAAATGTAAAAGTGCTTCATCTTCGGATCTTCGGATGCGCATGGAATTATTGACATTGGTGAATTTAGGTGATTTTTGACCAAGTGTATTGATCTACCTTAGTCGTTCGATCCGCTTGAAGAAAATCATCTATGAAGCATCGTACTGGAAGAACTTAAGACCAAAACTAACAAGACTTTGAAATCAGCCGCACCGGTGTTTCATACGAGTAATTCTTGTGAATACTTCAAAATATATTAAATCTATATGCATGGAAATGCGAAGCCATATTTAAACAACAAAAAAACTATCTTATCCACTATAATCCATTTAAGTGCTCTACAAGTTCGTAAAGCTATATCCTGAAACATTACACCGAAAACAAAACATTTACAAGAACAAGGCGATGAGCTAACTGTGAAATAATCCGGGTAATCGTCCGACGACAGACTGACAAATGTTGCGTGAGTAATGAAAACAAACATAGTGGCATCTGGCAAGTGATTCAACTGGTAAATATAGGATAGAGAGGTGCTGGAGAAGTGTCGCGTATCTAGATCTGTCACGTGTATGTTTATACTAGAAATCTAGGGATCCGTAGCTGCGTTACAATACGAAGGAACTCACGAAAGGAAAGAGTTCAGATCAGACCTGAGACTTTTTAACTGCCTTTAAATAGGAAGTTCTCGATCCTCTATAATATGTTTTACCCCACGACAAAAACGAGAGTGGAAGGAAGGAAGAGAAGAGGAAGTTTTCTCCTTTGTATGTCTATGTATATATTTGTAGATTTAAACGCGGTTTTTTTTGTTGCTACTGGTTTAATTTTCATGGTTCGTAGCTATATTTGAAGAACTTCTGTTCAGCCATTTAAATGCTATACAGATGTTTTCCTAATTGACGTCGAGGATTTTTGTCTATGTCCTAATCCACATGGTCTACCTGTGTGCCAAATTTCATCCAAAACTGTTCAGCCGTTAAACGCGTGATTGGCTAACAAATATCCAAATTTACAAACATCCAAACTTTTACATTTATAATAGTAGTAGAAATATGCACATGTTTTCATTTCATATAATCTTGACCAGTAAATATTTAAATACTCCTATGAATTCAAGTAGGTTCCTCTGTCCATATAATTGTTCAATCCCACGAGACGGCCTTTGTTTGCCCAGCTCTAGTCTATATCTAGCGGGACTATGTAAATATAACATGACGTAGAGTTCCACATGCTGACTCAATTGTAAATATAGCAGACTATTGCGTTACTACGAAATGTTACTAGTGTAAGTACTAGCGAGTCACTACAATGGAATCATACATAGATCCGACTGAACCGTTTAAACTTTATGAATGTCTATTTGGGTGGTTTGGTCACGTTTAAGTTTGATGAATATTTTTAGTTTTTTCTTATCTGAAGTAAGTAACCATGTACAAATCTTACTAATGAATTAACAAGAGCTAATAGGTGGTAGAGGCGCGTAGTATCTGCACACTTTTTTGCTTATAACATGAATAGACCGGCTCGATTGTGTTTACAATTCTCACAGGAAACCGATGCTTTGCGTTTTGTACGGTATGTAAGAATACTGGAGGCCCAAATCTCCCCTCTTCATTCCATTCCTTAAGGTCGGCAATGCATCCATGATTCTTTTGGTATTGTGGGTGTTGATGGGAGTTTGAGATCAGTTTCCATCAGGTGATTAACTTCCTCGTTTCCTGACCTATGCTATAAACGGTGGTGTGTCTAAGTTGGTATCGCTTTGTCTATTTCTTTGTGTTTCTGTTTAAAGGACATTGAAGTCAGTAAAATTACTGGGCATTATGACACTTAACAACTTATGTCTCGGTGTGTTGAACGCAGTCCAGTGCCATGTAGTGCTTTATAATTCAAAGTTGTGTGGTGTCGTGTGTTTATGGGTAGGCGTGGCGCCTACCATACCCCGAGCCGCTTACTATCAGGCGAGCGACCTGATCGTTTCGTCAATCAGGCAAATAAAAAAAAACAACTGTAAAACGATAAAAGTATTTTAACTTCGAAAACTCAATTCATAGACACAAATGAAGCATTCTAAAAACGTGACTTCTCACTTCCTATATTCCAACACACAATTTTAATATCTGCGTTTGTCAATCGCCTTTCTTACCAACCAAAAACATCTTTACATGCAATCGTGTTTTTGTTACGTTATTCAATTACCCACAAGTTATATTACATTGTTGAGTAAAAAAATTCAATTGTGAACAATTTGAAAGCTGTAATAGTCTTTGCTTAATCATCGTCATTAGTATTGTATTGCTAGTATATGTTAGTTGTTTTTTGTGTTCTATGACTTGTTTAGGGTACAAATATCAATTTCGAATAAGGGATTAGGGCTTGAAACAATATGTTGTGGAACCGAAGCTATCCTCATCTGCCCATGGTATGGCGAACGAAAGAAGTTATGGGGACTCGCACTGTATCAGTATGATAGGTTATTGTTCTGAATCTCTTCCTAGGAAGGGAAGGGAAACCTTTGCCATGTATATCCCAATACATATATAGGGCTAGGTTCCATCTACAAGATTTGATCTAGGAGTTAGATTTTTCCACTGATGCCACACCTGACACTCACTTTTTAAATAACGTAGGACTTCCTGGGTACCTACGCTTATCCTCTCGACCTCATCGACATATCCCACAGAATGATACGTCAATACGTCGGCACGTATTGACTCTTCTTGCCATAGAGAATCTGCAACGGAACCGACTGCCGAGTCGGTTCCATTGCAGATTCTCTATGGCATGGTGCTTGCTTTTTCACTACTTCAACAAGTAAAACTGTTCCTTATTAAGCCACCTCCAGGACAGTTTTTTCTATAACCCAAAATAAATCCACAAGTCCAGGTATCATTCACTGGGATGTAACATAAAACGTCAGTTTCATAATTTGATCTCATTTTTCCATTTAGTGAACTAAGAGTTTCAACTATAATCTTTCGAATGTGTTTTACTTTCCAAATTCTGAACAAACCCTTTGTTTTGTCGACAGTGCCGGCCGCAGAAGGCGGAACCACCTCGCTTTGTACACAGACGACGAGGGCCACGACCTGAGTGACCTCGGCATCGGCACCTCCAGCACCAAGAGCAGCCTCAGCGAGGACTGCGATACGCACAGCCTAGCAGTGAGTACTGACCTGGGTTTGAAATTGAAGGAGCTAAAAATAAATAAGTAGTTTAAAATAGTAGTGCTACTAATAGTAGCATCGGTTTGGACATAAAGCTGAATATTAATATTAAAATTCATACATAAGTTCATTGTCCCATACCTATTCTCAAACTTGTATAAAAAAAATACTGCTATCCTGATAACTGATATCCCTTGAGAGGGGTTGACGTTAGGCAGTCGGCCGGTCGTAAAAACTACAAGCCAAATCTTTCTGTATCACGTATTTAAAAGCACGCTGCAAGTGGGATAAGAGTAGGTGGAAGAAGAATATAAAAGATGACTACGCAAAGATGGTACGGTGCTGTCAAAAAGAATTGAGTAGGGATTTATGTCTTAAAATTTTATTCTTTACATTTTTAAAATTCATAATTTTAAAGACAATCTCATGTACCAGCGAAACCTTATTAACGTAAGTAATAGCACTTTTTCCTCATTTTCTTAATGCCATTAATTTTCATTGCAGAGCGACGGTATCGACCTGGATAAGAACCATTCAGACGTCGACAACTTGTCGAACTGCGACATTAATCGCAAGCTGGGCTCCAGCGCCAACGAATACGACACATGCACCACTATGACCATCAGCTCGCCCGAACCCGAGGAGTACACATACGAAGGCGCCATCGAGGGCTACAAGTCCCGTATCATCTCGCAGACAAAAAGCAATATAGTTAAGAAACTTGTCACAGACAAAGAGAAGTCGCCGGAAAAGAACGGTGACGTCAACAGAATCCGAACGAATGTCAGTAATAAGATAGATGAGAAAGTCTCGTCCTTCCAACAAGAAAGGGCCAACGACATTAAGATAAAGAAAGATTTGCCCAAAGTTGACATACACAAGAGACGGGAGCAGTTCGAGAGGGAAAATTCGCAAGAATTACTCACCAAACCGAAACTACCAGATATTGCGAACAAGAAGTCGATCAAAGAAAGACTATCTAGCTTAGAGAAATTTACGGAAGAAACGCACGGGCAAAAAGTAACTAACGACGCGACTAAATTACCCACAGAGGTCAAACCTCTGAAAGAACGCTTGTCTTCGCTTGAGAAAGTAAAGTCTACAGAGCCAGAGAAGATTAAAAGACTTTCCAATGGTGACCTTAGCAACACGAGGTCGCTTAAAGAACGCCTGAATAGTTTGAAATCGCAAACATCCGAAGAAGACAGCAAAATTATGAAGACAGAAGTAAAAGACGTTTCAATGAGCCTAAAGGAACGTCTATCTTGTCTTGACGCAGCCAAGAATAAGGAGATACCTAAGATATCTCTAGAAGAAGAGATAGTTTGCGACGAGAAGATGGACAAAATGGATGATTCTAAAGATAAACTTACAGACAACTCTTTAAAATCAAGTCTGTCTGGTATCGAAACCCAAATGCAGAGCTTCTGTCGCTCTTTAGACAGTTTGGACATCAACGGCGAGTCTTCACCCAATTCATTCGAAAGAGTGCAGAGTTTAGAAGATTTCGATTGCGCTGAAATGCAAAACAATACTGTACCAAGCGACATCGAGACCGAAGACAGCGGCATCCACACCGCAAGGGATTCATGCGCGCCTGCAGATGACATAGCAGATTTAACTCAAGTTGCATCCCCAATAGGCGAGTCTATGATTGAAGCTTCAGAATACGAGTCATCCAACGAAGACTGCGTCACTATAGAACAACACAAGATTGAAGAAGAGAAGATGCCTGAACCAATCCAGTCAATAATTCAAGACATAATCGTTGAAGAAGCCGAAGAGCAAGACAGCAAAGCTGATGACAGCGTAAGTCATTACGCACAAGCAGTTTCCCAACCGGAAGAGTCAAGCGGCGCAGAATCCACAGAAATACACACAGACAAAGAAGACGAAGACACAGTTAAAAGTTTGGACAATCAAGACACAAGTGTAAGTCTGAATGAGCCAATATCGACAGCGTCGGAAAGCGACACAATAGTTTTCGAAGGAAAAATGACAATACATTTGAACTTGAACGAAATATGCAACAACATGAGCTCCGGTGCTGGGAATACTAACACAATCGCTAATACTAACAGCAAGAGCATGCCTATGGTAACTGTCTCTAACATAACTACTATTACTAACATATCACCAAAGAATTCCATTAAAACACTAAAGAACGACATCGCTGATGTGTCGTGTACTTCACAATGCTCGGTGCAGCGCATAGACGATATCATCCCTAACACTTCTAATGTAAATAATAATGTAGTAACTAAACGTGGTATTGCAGACGGAGAAGCGGTAAGTACCTCACAGGACTCGAACCCGTTCTGGGAGAAGCGGACGAGGCGGTCCATAGAGCCGAACAGGAGGAAAACAATACTGTTCATTAATAATACAGTAACAACGAAGTCTTTAACAAATCCGAATGATAGGTCTTAATCCGTGATACTCATTGTCACACATAGATTGGAATAGATGCTGCAAGTGTCACTTCGAGTGTCGAAATATAATAAATAGCTATTCAAGCATACGAAAAAAAATCGTGTCGTAAAGAATTGTAAAAAACTCTTCAATGTTGTTCAAGGGTGTTTCTCACTGCTAAATTACTCTGTGACGTCACATTAGGTACAAAAAATGAGACACGCTTGGTTTCATACATATTGAAGTACTTGCGTCATCTATTTAAATAGTTTGTGCTTATTGCAAATATAGAGCAACATATGAGAGCGGATGATATTTTTTAGATTTTTTAATGATCTACTGATCTCACCCCACCATAAACCCCCATCAGACTAATGTTAGTGGTACTAATAAAATTAGTAATAAAGTAACAGTGTTAGGTCATCGTTTGTGCTAAACAGCGATCCCAATTCCTAGCACTGTCAGTAGTATACAGGGTTAGTAAGTGCCCATTAAATTCTACATCCATTGGGGATTGTACGAAATTGCGTACTAATTTTTAGACATCGCAAAAAGCTAGCCGTTCAATTTAATTGTATGACAATCCACGTTTTCATTAATTACATACACACCAATTGGGATAATGTACTTTAATTTAGATATAATTTTATTAATTCCACGTATCAAATATAAATAAAAATCTTTTAAAATGATATTAATTTCAATCACCTTTTAAGTACTTATTAATTTTAATTAGATTAACGGTTTTGAAAGTATATAATTATTAATAATTTATTTATCATTTTACATTTATTTTTAACTTATTTATTATATTTATCATATTATATTTATTTTTAAGTAAATCTCGAATAAAATTACGCGATTTGGTACAGTCCTCTATAATTCATATACACATAGATAATAGAATCACATCACAATATACCCAAAACGTGATATATCTGTAAAATTATATCAAATATATGTTACTACGTTACAAGTATGTTTTATTTATGTATTAATTACCTCCATATCTGTAAAATCACTACTTAGCATATCATATCTTACGCATATGGAATTTTATCTGCGCGCTGAAACTTTAGTCCGAGAGAGATCGGCTTGGCGGGTAGGCATCATCATTAAAAATAGTGCTAAATTATATTTTGAGTGTACATTATGGTGACGGGCTAACTGGATAAAGGTATGTCATTAAGTATGCGTATCGTTTGAAGAAACACTAAGATTTCATCGACAAAAATATACAAAATATAATTAAAGACTATTTCTATCACTAAAAATACTATTTGGTAATTGAAATTGGTATTCACTTTATACTATGAGAAGGGTAAAATCTAGATGTTTTTCCTCAATCGATATAGTTGCTTGTGCTAACATTTATAGAGAGAAAAAATGGCGTTTTGTTTTTAAAAAATTATAATGAATGTGTGCCGTTAAATAAAATATTTAAAAACATGTTTTTTTCGCGGATAATATAAGTATTTATTACAATGTCAGGTTTATTTTAAAAAAATACATACATACATAGACTCACGCCTGTTTCCCATGGGGTAGGCAGAGACAACGGATTACCACTTGCTACGATCCTTGCAAACCTCTTGGCCTCATTCACTGTCATTAAATTTATTATACATGCACGTCGGTTTAGGGTACTCCTGACCTAGCCTTTAATTTCATTTATGCTAAATGCGACGCATATAAGACGATTGCAAAAGTCAACAATGTCAGGATTAATTAGCAAATACTTGATAAACAGTTTAATTATATACAATTTATGTATGTATGTTGAAGTAAATAACATTACGTAATTTATAGAAAAAAAGATGTTGAATGTTTGATTGGCGTCATCCGTGCGTCATGCGAGATAAACTTGCAGCCTAACATATTACCTACTTTTTATGTAGCTATGATGTATGACCTCAATTTTTTACTTTTTGATTCACATTCTATATAGAATTGAGGGTATAAATATTTGATGTCACAATAAATTACATACATAATTACGGCTAACTTATTTACGTCCCATGATGTGATAGGTGGCGCCTATTGTCATATCGGCCACAAATTCTAGTCGCTAGCAACTTCTATCTAATTTTATGAATTGAAAATTCAATTGTAATTACTCAACCTGATGTTTGAACCCAGGACCTCAGGAGTCCAAGAAGGTGTGTAAGTATCGTAACAAGTCGAACTCCGTTGTCTCTGTCTAGGCCCTATGGGATACAGGCGTGAATCTATGTATGTATATTTAGTAGGTACGAATATGCAATAAAATGTTCGCTTTCTAACTTGCTCAATATCGGACTATCATAATCCAAAATTAAGATTATCGAAACACATAACTTAGATCGTAGTTGGGGCATAAAATGTCTAGAAAAACTAAGAAACACTAAATACATCGAGCACAACAATTATATTAAGTATTTTTTTTTGGAACTGAAGTAGGTACTGACTTCATGGCCATTTTTCCTCTCTTATAATCGCCTTGCATTTGCTTGTTCTCTCAACTCTTTTGCACGACACTATCATTTAACTTTTTGTTCTAATTTTCGCCTTGTGTTGCCATATTTACTGTGTTGTCAGCGTTAAAACGTTTTATTTCTACGACTTGACGTAACAGACTTTATGTGTCTATTTGTTTTAGTAATTTGTCTACAAATTTTATTTGACAATTGCAGCAATTTTGTTTTTCTTTACTGACTGACTGTTGAAGCAACACATTTTCAAATTACTAAAACAAAACCAAATTTGTCGTTTTTTAATTATTTTGTTTAGCTTTTTTTTCTGATAATATTATAATATTTTGTAATTAGTCATTGCGTATCTTAAATCCGGATACATTAATTACATTATTATTACTTGTTTTAAGATAACTTATCAAGATTTTATAATTATAGAATCTTTTTCGCGCCTGTTATATTTAGGGACAACATATTTCAAAATAGAATGATAATCAATATCCACCGTAGATCTATTTGTCAAATATTATCTTTAGATTATTATTATCTGCTACATTGAGACCAGAAATAATGCTTCTTATCCAAACCTACGCATTTACCTAACTAGTATTTTCTATTTTTTATAAATAGAATGATTATAGGATGAATATTATAATTGTAAAAATTTCTAGGTTATTAAATAGAAAGAAATTACCTATTTTTCACAATATTGTGATTTTGTCTAGTGATCTATCATTTGATACTAGATTCACAAAAAGATTGAGTTTTATATTGACTTACAAGTTTTTTTCCCGATAATATCTATATTTATATTACATATTATATACATGAATAATAAATAGACAAATTACGTAGATAATTTGTATTACTTTAATAATGAAAAAGAAATTACGATACTACTATCGCATTTATAAACTCCAAAAGATACGCAATGACTTAAACTGAATGATGCAAATGCCATAACAAGAATTAAATCCCCAGGTCTTAGATGCACTGGAATTGGCGTTCAAAGAGCTAGATTCAGAAGACAGCGCCACAATGGAAGACCAAGATAAAGACACAGACTTTAACATCCATAAGAAGATATCGGTAACTCCTCTGTATGAGAATATAGATATATTCTACCAGAATACAGTGGATGATGGAGCGTTCCCTCTGGATATGCCTACGAATGTTTTAGAACCGCCTAAGGAGAAGCCACCTCCACCGCCTACTGATGATGGACAAGAGGATGAATTACTTGGAAATGTGAGTTAAAAAGTTTCTCTTTCTATTGAAATAAAACTAGTTTATACGGATTTTATCGCGGTTTAATTTTTATTTTAGTCCCGACGTTTCTCTTTCTAATCGTATTTTTCATTGGATTTCCAGGAATCATTTCAGATGTCGTATTTTACCTCCATGAATAGATAATCTTATACATTCAAAACATTTTGTGCATGGTTATAAACAGTAATCGGCATCATTATCATCTAGTTTCTTTACCCTACTTCTATAAAAAAAATAACTTAGTTTTGCACTACGTGCAAAAGAAGAACATTGTGGTTTAGTTCTTAAAAGCTACTTTTCTTTCATGTTTGGGTAGAACTTAAAACGGGATAAAGAAGTTTTTCCAAATATAACTTGCTAACTTTTCGCCATATACATTACAGGGCAACTTCAGACACACTAGCTCAACGCGCCGTATCAAAAAGGAGATCAGAAACAAGCGCAGCAGTTTCCTCGGCATCGAGGGTCAAGTAGACGACAGTTACCTGGACGTCGCATTAACCCTGGCTCCAAGACCAGACATCACCTCCTTCCTACAAGAGGAGACCAAGATCGAGAAACTCCTGTACAAGAAGACCTTATCTCATGATGATGCCAAGTTGCGGGAGAGTAGGGATTCAGGTGTTGATGTGGACCGAGGACCTTCGGCTGAAGCCTGGTATAAAGGGCAGTCGTCTCCGGAGACGTCAAATCCTCATAGCAGACAGAATAGTGAGGTGAGTGGAACAATATGGCAAGCGATTATATAAAAAGAATGTGAAGTAGAAGTGTTTAAGTTTCTTGTGTGCATGTTGGACTTTATTGAGTAATATTGACTATGAGCTCTGGGTGTGATCTGTTTTATTGGCTTGCTGGTGGGAGGGTACCTGATATATTTTTATACCCGACTGGATAGCGACTACCATACACATGGTGAAAACCCCACCATTGTGGCTCCTTCAGGCGAGTCGTGTTCCGGAGTCATGACGCTGTATATCCAACTGTAACTTCAAGCCGTCATAACTCTGCCTCTTAACGGTCAACATTATATTCGGCCTCTGCCTACCCCTTCGGGGATTACAGGCGTGAGTGCGTATGTATGTGTAATACTATGCATGTGTATAATAAATATGAAGTTCTATAGAATACAGAATCCATAATACCTCTCGTCTGAATGGAAATTAATTATTTTGAAATTCTAGGCGATATCATATTATTATTTCTGCTAACAAGCTATGTAATAGTTAAAAGAGCAATTCAGGGCAAAAATATTACAATCTGATCTGAATATAAAAGTAACAAGTTATGTATATAGTACGTACAATGTACATGTCATCACTGTTTATCTGTTACACCACTTCAAACACTTATCTTACTAAACATATCTCGTCGAGTGTAATCTAGATGTCCTTTTTTATTTATTTTCCAGTAGTTATATTACTCTTGTGTTCCTTTGCAAAGTCAATTTTGCACCGCTATCGGCTACAACTTTCACATTTAAAAGAGTAGTAGGTGACAGCCTCCGTAGCGCAGTGGGCGAATAGCCGGCTGCAAAGCGAGAGACAAATGTTTATGTAATCCACAAAAAAATATTTCGGGTCTGGGTGTTCTGGAACCGCAAGTCGCTCGTAGTGCCTGATACCCACGATACAGGTTTACCTAGTGTGGGGTCATGTGTGACTAGTGGGTGTATTTATTAGTATAATACAAATATTCCATTCAAATTCCAGCCCTACACCCACGTAACTGTAACATCAGATGAAGAAGAGACGTCGAAGAAAGACAAATTTGCTACGAACTTGAACAATAAACTGTCAGAGCTCGCGCCGACAGACAAAATCGAAAGCCTTGACAAAAAATTACAACAGCAACAGGTAATCACGTAGTTTATTAATTTTATGTTGGCAACACTGTGTATTTAGTTTTAAAAATCTATTTACCTGTTGTTGTCTATGGGCTATCTTATAAGAGCAACACTGCGTAAACCATATATTTTGATTGTTTATGGCTAATCGATATTACTCATTGATTACCAATATTTCAATTATACCTTATCCAAAATATTTGATTTTATACTAGAACATAGAACCAAATAAAATTAAATAATAAGGTGGTTTATTTTTTCTGATTAAAAAATATGACATTTAAGGAAAAATCAACTCTAATCC
This sequence comes from Mimas tiliae, assembly GCA_905332985.1. Lineage (NCBI taxonomy): Eukaryota > Metazoa > Arthropoda > Insecta > Lepidoptera > Sphingidae > Mimas > Mimas tiliae. The sequence continues at coordinate 1,043,823 of HG995260.1, read as the reverse complement.
CAATTTGATTAAAATCAACATAAAAAGAGGTTACAATGATAAAGTATATTTTTTACCCATGGTATCTCCAAAACACAACGTTGTTTACACTATAGAGTAGTGGAGCAAGTGTTTGAACAAATGTATAAGAAAATGAGGACAGATCGTCTCGAAAAAGATTAGATTTTACGTCAATCGTTGTGGACAGATCGGTCGTTGAACCATCAGTTGATAAAGCTATTGTGAATTTTGCAATATTACTTTCTCATAATCTCTTTATGAAAAGGCTAGAAAAGGGTAAACAGAGCTCAAAACCGTCTTAAATATTTATCAGTTTCTGAGTCATAATCCACCACTTAATGAGCCTATAAGGGTGAAATGTTTCAAAATACCTTGAATATATTGTTAAAGCTTTATACCCCCCTGTATTTTTTAGTGACACAGCCTTGTTCATATTTATGCTATAACTAAATACATTTGAATTGGCACTGTTATATAATATTTTTTAAAGTAATGGCTAAGCAACTTTATGAAAAATAAACTTACGAATTCAAATTCATTTGGATTAGGCAAGATTATTAGGAAAGATGAAACCAATTGTTAATGTAAAATTTTGATGGAGAGGGTTTATTGCATGTCACAGACGAGATTATATAGTTGAAATCATCTGGCGCGCCCTCGTAAATGATAATTTCTGTTATTTTCGCGCCAATTTCGTATAAGAAACTCTGCATATTAATGGAAATTTAATGGTGAAGTACACAACTCTTCTGATGTGAAGACAAATGGAATATTGACTATATCTTAGGCATCCCTAAAAATGCCTTTAATTGGCCTTTAAGTGAGATACGAGGTCTTGCGTGGGAAAAATCTGTCTCTAATTTTATGCTCGCTCTAGATTACGTAGTAGACACATTTTCAAAATGTTTTATAAAACTTCCCGTTTAAAAATTAGCCAACCCCACTTCATAATTAGGATCATCGTAGGTGTCTACATCGTAGCCTGACGTGAGCATTGCAGTGTCAAATCAAAATGAGAGAAAACTATAATTAATTACTCTTCACAACATTTCAATTTCAGTGAAATGATATTTGCCGAAGATTTTATAATATGTATATATGTTTATATTTCCTTATTTAGATATTTAAAGTATTTAAATACAGTCGTTTAAGAACATGTCGATTGCTTGTAAAAAAACTCTTATGAGTTTGCAAAATACTTTTCTATTTTTTTTTCTTTTTTATGGATACAAGTATTTGACATGTTTTTATCACTGCGAAGCTTTAGAAAATATATGCTAGTATATTGCTTTATATTAAGGGTATGGTAATTAGCACGTCTTTTATGATTTCTTGTGAAAACTTAAATCCTTTAAATTGATTTCGACAGCAAATTTTTGACATAATGTTAATACTATTGTAATAAAAATGAACAAATTAAGTGATTAATAATTTATGGTCAAAAAACTTTAGATAAAATTATTTCTTTAAAAATTAAAATCATTTTTATTTCACATTAACGAAACTTGATTCAATATTTAAACTAATTAAAAACTATTGTATCTTTAAATATTTTGTTGTAAATCACAAAGTATTAAAACCCTTTTTTATAAAAAGAGCAAAATTTTATTCTTTGTATTTGTAGATAACTTGCTGTCATAATCAATACTATGCACAAATTTCTTATAAAACTGTATAATAAATCTATAATTTAAGTAGCGTTTGGAAGGGGTTAGTACTATCGCACTGTATATGCTTTAAAAGCACATAAGTTAGATATAAGATACACTTGGCTATACATCATCCATTTTGGATTAAGGTGGGTCTATTTATGTAAATAATTCAGAATACCACTAACATTTAAAACAACCGTAAATTTAAACGAAAAATTTATGGTTGTGAAAAAAAATATCAAAGAATTATACTTATAAACATTTTAAATAGTTTTTTTATAATTAATCATTGTTTTTTTACTTTTTATCTAAACTGAATTGATTAAAGAGACACTGATTTGTTAAACACTTATTTTAAAAGTTTATAAGTAAATGTCTATGGTCACGATGTTGCCAATAAAAAATGTTATGTGGTATATTAAGCTGCGATTAACACTACTGCTTATTCCCGGCTTATGTAACTAATAAACACAAACGATCTATATATTTAAGCGCCAATTATTTTCCTTGTAGTACTGTAGTTTTGATTACACCATGTTACTTGTTTCAATAAATATTAATTATATTTAAAGAAACTATTGACTTTTATTTTTGCACTGCATGTTCATGCACTGTATCTTTTACGCCTATATTTATTGGATCCAGGGCTGGATTCAGAAGGAAGGGGAGGCATGTACCCCATATAATTGTCTCGAAATATCTACAGATATTGTAAGTGATGAAATCCCAGTATTCTGGAGTCGTGCTATGCTATATTATTTTGCTATATTTATTTATATGTCAACATATAATGACAACTTAAACTTCATTTATTAATTTTTGTGTTTCTTACATGATTCATCCCATATTATTTATGCATCTCTGATATGTTCAAAACTAAAATAGGCATAAAAATAACAAATTATCTATATTTGCTTATGGTTATGTGTCATACAATACAGAATAAATGCAATAAAATCGTATGTTTTTATTCTAATGGGTGATGCATAAATATAAATCATTCGCCATTTGATGTTTGTGTGTGTAAATAACAATAAAAGATGGCCGCCGTGGCTTAACTTTGCAGGCGTGTGGCACTAACGAGGATTGGCCTGACGGGCATTGTGATGACGCTCATACCAAGGTGAATGCTGTTTTATCAACCTAGCGGCATATAGCAATTAATTACTAATTATTAATAAATTTAACCTGTTGGGTAGGCTTGCTATGCATAAACGTAGTTAAAAGTTGTTCCCAAATAAAGTGATTATTATAATCATTTTGTATTTTAAGTGTTGCCATGTAAACATTCTTAAAATTATGGATATATTTTAGCCCTTTAATATAGCACTGTCTGCTTCAAATAATAAGATATAATACTCATAAATATCGTACTAAGCAAAGCAAGCAATACTGATCATAAAAAAACAATTGCAATACGCCGCTACCTACAATAATTACATATCAGTTTATAGCGCAATATGAATAAAAATAATTTATATTCTGCAATATCTTCCGAATTACTTCTCATATTGTGCATGTAACCTGTCATTCATATTAATACATGCATAATTCATTTTTATACGTTTTATGTGTACGTGGTAATAAGTAGTTTCGATTTGTGTAACAGTGACGTGTCAGCCGTCATCCTATATCTTAGATTATAAACCTATAGATCTTTCCCATATGGTTAAGTCCCTAGTGACAGACACACAGTCATTGCCTCCATACAAACTACACGAACACAGCAAGACGTTCAAGAATGAGTTGAATTATCTTTCTAGATGTAAATGTTTATGCCTTACTTATAGTTTGTACGTACCAAATGTGACTCAACTTATGCACATTTTACAAAACTTAAATGAGACAATAACACGGATACTTTTCGAATAAATTCGTAGAGGCATATTTACATTTAAATCTGTTTGCATATTAATATATAAATCATTATAATGTTTACTAATCACATACTAGCTCTAAAGCCTTGCACAAAATATTGTCGCTATAAAATTTTATTAATATTAATAAGGCCTCAGACTTTGAAATAATAAATATGAGCTTTTATTATTTTGTTTCTTAGTTTTTTACATCCGTAATGAAATCACTAAACGAGTCCGTGTTGTGCATGTTATTCCGCTTTTTGGTTGTTAATAAATTGAAATAAATTAGCACCATTTAAAATGAAATATTTTATTTTTGTTAATGATAGTTTATTTTAAAAATTTCAAAGTCTCTGGCCTTTTCTAACAAAACCTGTAACAAACGTAACTGACATCAGACCCACTATAGGAAGTCCTTCGCTTCGAGAGAGAACTACTGCAGTTAGAGCAAGAAGAACTACGGAGACAAAGAGAAAATCTCCTTAGAGACCAGAACCGAATCATCCAGAAATCAGTTCAAGACATATCTATGCCTGAGAAACCTATCATCCGACCGAAGTACACCAACCAGAACTACAGACATTCAATGCCTAACTTACTATTGAGTGAAACGTATTCTCAAGTCGCTCCGGTTGTCCACGAAAGAGTTCTGGATGATAAGCGTAAGCCGTTTGTATCTGAAGAGCATATTCAGAGGCATTTTGGCGTGGAGGAAAGCAGGAGGGTGCTATATGATGAAAGGAAAATGGAAGCGAGACGGCAGATGGCGGCTAGAGTACAGCCGGTGCCGCCACCTAAAGCCAGGAATCGAGAGTCGATTGAAAGAGAAATAACTATGAGGTAATTTTTATTAAATCTTAAACTTTCTTAACCGTTCTTAAACTTAATTGTCAGCAAATAGTCAAATTAATGCAGTACTATCACTATGTTTTAAAATATTAGTTTGTTTTCCTAACTTCCATCAATTATCATACAATATACCTCGTAATAAATCGCCTTATTGGCTAATCACAAGAATTAGTTTCCTAAGTCTAGCAGAGCAAATACGCGATTTTAGTCGCTTAATTTCACTGTGCCTACTAGGGTATTTATGAAAGATGTTTCAAGTAACATCGTGATTCGCAAATTACATACAATTAGCCACTGAAAAGATATTCATTTCCTTCTTTAGCTCTTATATATAATATGCAAAATAATAAAACAATATAATAATAATAATACCAACCCTGTATTATACACGTCCAACTGCTGGGCACGGTCCTCCTCTACTGAATGAGAGGGGTTAAATCTTAGTCCACCACGCTGGCCTAATGCGGGTTGGCAGACTTCACATACATTCGAAATTCTTATGAAGAACTTCTCAGGTATGCAGGTTTCGTCACGATGTTTCCTTCACCGTTAAAGCAAGTTATAATTAACAATTAATACACACATAACTTAGAGAAGTCAGAGGTGTATGCACTTGGGGCTGGTTTTGAACCTGCGACTTTCGTCTCGACAGTCCATACCACTCCCCGTTAAGCTATCACTGCTCTAATAATAAAACAATATCGTCCAATAATTTCAGGAGTAGTCGCGTGCCATCAGCAGTGGAGTACGCGAATGTGGAGCGCACGCCCGTACAGCTGCGGCAGAAACCGCAGCCACCGCCGCAGGCCGCGGCTAATGGGAGTTACCATCCCATGACTAGGCACACGCTACAGGTACTTCTTAAATTTGGTGCGCAAGTCAGACCGCATTTTTAAAGTTTGGGAGTTATGTGATTTACTACCTTTTGCGCGCAGCGCCGCTCGCGTGATTGTCTTTCCGGGATACATACAAATAATCTGTATCCTAATCCAGATTATGATCTACCGGTGTGCCAAATGTTACACAAAAATATTGGCATATCCTAATAAACAGTGCAATCGAAATCTAAGAAAATAGATACAAAAGTAACATATTCATTTACTGTCATATCGACACACAACTGCATTTCCACTATAAGGCGCTGAAAGGTGATCCAATAACAATACGGGTGTATTCCAGGTTACAACGCCTGTATGGTATTATAAAATATGTGCAAAATAAAATAGAACCACGCTGTAGACAGTTTAGCCACGACACGAATGGGCTGGCCCGACCAGATTGTTACCACTGTCTCGCAAATAAACTAACTGTTAAAAACCCTTGGCGCCAATTAGATGGTCCAAATCCTTCTCTCCTTGCCAATCCCTTAATTATACCGTTTCCTTAAAGTCGGCAACGCGTCCACGAATCTACTATTCTCTATCTATTGTGAGCGTTCATGGGCCGTGGAGATCACTTACCATCAGGTGGCCTACTTAAAAGAATCTAGATATTAATTTTTACTTAAAATTTATATGTTTTCACCATCATCCACCGTGACCCCCAATTAAATTTTCTGATTACGGGCCAATCGTTATCAAGAATTCGGCCTTTTGGTTGCAAAACTGCGGGTGATTTCTTGCTTTTCCTCGATCGTTGTTTTACCCTGTTTATAACCCCCGACAAAAAAGGGTGTGTTACAAGTTTGACCCCTTTTGTCTATGTGTGCGTATATGTGGCATCGTAGCGCATTAACAAATATACCGATTTGAATGTAGTTTTTTTTAATAGCATGTTTATTCGAGATGGGTCTAAAATATTTTTGATGTTAATATGTGCAGCCGTTTAAAAGTTACAAATGTTTTTCTAATTTACGCCAGTTTTAGCGGTTAGGTTATGTCCGGCGGGCTGGTTTTTATTATTTTTATTAGTTTGGATGACGAGACGAGCAGGTCGCTCGCCTGATGGTAAGCCCCACGCCTGCTCATAAACAGAAGCAACGCCACACAGAACTTTAAATAACAAAGCACTGCATGACACTGGACTGCGCTCGTCACCCCGAGACATAAGGTGTTAAGTCTCATAATGCCCAGTAATTTCACTGGCTTCAATGTCCTTCAAACCGGAACACAACAGTGCTTACACACTATTGCTGGGCGGCAGAAATAGACAAAGCGGTGGTACCAGCCCAGCCGGCCTCTCGCAAACGAGGGACCTACCACATTGTTATTACCGTTTACCTTACCTTAACGTTGGTTATTATTTTAGCCCGTCTTGCTCAATAGAATGCTAACAAGAGATGTTTCTATATTTCCAGGCATTAAGCGCGGCGCCTACCAACAAGTTGATCTCTAGCTCTGACTGGATGCAGGCTCGCAACACTCGCCCCCAGAAACCGCACAACTATAATTATAACCAACATTGGCTTGTTCAGGTATTTTTTTTTTTTGTTAGCTTGTGTGACGAAACGTGCAGGTCGCTCGACTGATGGTAAGCGCCACGCCTGCACATAAACAGAAGCAAAACATAACTTTGAATTACAAAGCACTGCTTGGCATTGGACTGCGCTCGTTACCCCGAGAGTCTCATAATGCCCAGTAATTTCACTGGCTTCAATGTTCTTCAAACGTGATTTATGTAGGGATTTTGATAGTTCATTCACAAAAAAAATTGTAAAGTAAAAACTTTTTTAAAAATAATATTACAAAAAAAGGTAAAATAATACTAAACCATTTTGAGTCAGAGGTCAAATTATTGACAATTGAACTACCTACAGTACCATTAACTCAAAACTATTTAGTTTAGATTTAAGTTTTTTGAGTCGGTTTTATTTTTTATTCAATTTTTTAATTTTACTATACTAGGGGCTTTGCCCATGTTTTTCCACAAAACATAAAATTAAAAAAACTTAAAGTCCGACGAATATGAGACATATGTTACTTTCTTCCCCACATTATTCTGCATCGATTGGTATCGGTCTCGACCCCATACCCCCAGCGGTTTCGGAGGAGATAGCGTGACAAGCTTTTGGCAGCGGCGGCGGCGGCGGCGCCAGTTACTTTTTTTTAGAATAGAGAGATTTGTCTAACTGGCGTCGTGGTTTTTTAACAATTAGGTTATATTTTTTTAGGAAGCAGAACAGCGTCGAATAGATGAGCAACGCAACAAGCTTCGCGCGACGCAGAGACATTCCTACCACCAGGAGTCGACCCCAGCACCTGCCACGTTACACACCGGCATGACGCTCAGTACCAGGTCAGTATTCATCCTCATTCATCCAACTATCGAGCCGGCTCATTCATACTATAAACAAAAGGTTTTTTATTTGTGCCCGGTATGGCGATAGGCTCGCCCCCTATCACATAAGGGACGGAGATACGCTCGGCGAAATGTGGGTGTACTGGTTACACCTCTGCCTACCTCTTCGGGGATTACAGGCGTGAGTGCGTATGTCATATGAGAGTTATCGTTCTAGTTATTTTATTTCGATGAGTATTTATCAGTGACTTGTATTCGAATTTATTCGAACATGTCATATTTTATTTGGCACATTTACTCAGATCAAATTAAATCTCCTAATAATTATTTGAAAGGTTGAAGTATTATTTGTTTTTGAATAGATTATACATAACATTGCCATTTTTAACTCATTAGTATACAATGAGGTCCTGGGTTCAATTCCCACGGCAATCACAATTTGAGTTTTCGATTCGCAAATTCCTGGAATGGAATTTGTTCCCGGTATGGCGATAGTATCGCCCCAATCACATCGTAAGACAGAAATAAGCCCTGCGAAACCCACACTAGTTGCACCTCTGCCTACCCCTACGAGGATACAGACGTGACACTTTTTTTTTTTTTACAGCCAACAGCAACTGTCTCCTGAGGTAAAAAGGACAGTACAGGAGACGCGCGACGACAAACTGCTGAGCGTCAGTGGTCGTAGGAAATGCTCACATTGTGGAAAGGAACTGGGTAAGTTAACTATTACTATTGTAGCATAGGCCGGCAAACGAGGAAGTGGGTCACCTAATGGTAAGTGATTTCCAAGGTCATGAACTTCCACAATACCAGCGGTCATGGATGCGTTGTTAAAAGAAAGAAATGGGGGTGGGTTGTGGTGCTGAATTTTGGACCAGTACGAAACGCACAGTTCACACACAGCGGTAGTAGAGACAGTGGTACTCCCTCGGTTAAACCGGCTTATTTTTCATATCACTATTCATTCTGGCTTGGGAGATATTAAGCTTTCAAACAAAGACTTGAATGAAAGAAAGTATGTATACGGTCTGTTTAGAAGTAAAATTTCGCGTAAGTAAAACGCGGGGTTTGACAGCTCCCAGAAAGGGGGCAGGAGAGGGGTTCTAAGAGTAAGCGAGATGGTAATATTGAGTTAAGGTCAATTGGCCGTAACTTAGTGGCGCAATTTCTATGTACCGCGCAGCCAGTCTAGTAGTATACGTTGTACATTGAAGTATTTTTTTTTTTTTTTTTTTATAATCGACAATAATTCGTTCTTCTGCAGGTCGCGGCGCGGCGATGATAATCGAATCTTTATCCCTTTGCTACCATGTGTGGTGTTTCACTTGCGCAGTATGTGGCGCCCGACTCGGCGACGGGTCGGCCGGCGCTGACGTGCGCGTCCGCAACCAACGACTGCACTGCAGGCACTGCCACTCCGCTGACGACGGACGCAAGTACTCGCGAGTCTAGTCGACTAGTCATCGCCCGACTACAACCCGACTACCACCCGACTACCACCCAACTAGCACCCGACTACCACCCGACTACAACCCAACTAGCACCCGACTACAACCCGACAACCACCCAACTTCAAACCGACTAGCACCTGACTACAACCCGACTAGCACCCAACTACAAACCGACTAGCACCCGACTACAATCCGACTAGCACCCAACTACAAACCGACTAGCACCCGACTACAACCGTCGGGTTGTATTGGTAGCTTGGTAGTCGTACCAGCCGACTAGCTAGGGACAAAAATAAGGACGAGTCGCGACTAGCTTACTAAAGCGAAAATTAATGTATTTTTGCGGTGCAAAGATTAATGACTAGCAATATCAGTGAATTTTGAGTGAAGTGTATATCGAGTGAACCTATTAACATTTCGACGGAGTATGTCAATAAATAAGCAAAACATAACTAACATAAGCAATATTAATAACTTGGTCAATGGTGGGGCTGTATCTTAATAATTATTTCATAAATTTATATCAATAATAAAATACATGAAATGTATACTAAGAATTCATTATATGTCTACTAAAGACTACATCAAAGCAAATTGTTGCGATGGTATAAACTTGACTTTAAACACGGTGTCACACGGAGTGATTGCTGGAAAACACATCGTGTGCTCCAGCAAATGTCTACGGACTTGTGTATGTCGATATTTAGATATAAATTGCACCGACTATTGCCAAATACCATATATTTTGTTATTAAATGTGAATATTATGTAACTAATTGTATTCTTGTATCGTTTAATATAGTTTAAAGGCACAGCGCGATAGTTATCTACCGTGTTGAATGTCGGTGAGAACGTTCATTCACAAAACGTCTCCGACTCAGCGAGCTCTGAGCCGGCTACTGCACGCTTTTGTTCGTTCCCATTCGTTTCGTTCGTTCTTAGTTTCATTCATTTCGCGTTGGAAACCCGGTCTTTTGGCCACTGATGGGCTGCCACAATTTCATTTCGGACTATATTGTGCCATGTCATTCATCTTAATTAACAAAGTACATTACAGATAGTATATACAGATTTATTATTTGCAAATTGATTTTCGAATAAATATGAAAAAGTGTAATATTTTGTAAATAGATTTTAATTTATATATTATTAAGTGTTAATTAGCTTTAATAGTTATTATTCTAGTTTAAACATTTGAATGTAATCCAAAAATGTACTTGTTTTATTATAGTGTTTTTATGTATGGTAACTAACTTAAGACATATATTGGTGAAAGCGCCTCAAGCACCGCGATATTAATGTAATTATGTTAAATGTTTGAACAATATGTACATTATATATCTTTGTAAGCCCCAAAATGTGTAACAATAAATATTTTGAATTATTATAATGCACTTTTATTTAATAATATAATAATAATACATCCAACAGTCACACACATAGCCCTGACCCCACACTAGGTTAACCTGTATCGTGGGTATCAGAAACTACGAGGGACTTGCGGTCCCACAGCACCCAGACCCGAGACCATTTTTTTTTATGAACGAGGTGGCAACGGAGCAAGCGGGTCACCTGATGGTAAGTGATCACCGCCGCCCATGGACACCGTCAATAAACCAATATTTGTGGTTCACACAAACATTTGTCTCGGTGTGGGAATCGAACCCACGGCCTCTCGCTTCGCAGCCGACTACTCGCCCGCTGCGCCACGGAGCTATCAACCAAATGTGGATGACATTCGCTCTTCTGCTTCTTCTTCTACTTCTGCTGTACCATCAATCTGTGGAACAGTTTTACGGCACAAATGTTCCATTCTATAATATCCTTTAAACAGAGTGTGAGAAAGCATTTAAAGGCCCCGGCATTATTCTGGCGACAAAAAATGGATGCATAATTTATCGTTGGACGCACAATAAGGTAGTTGACGTTGATATTTTTATTTTATTAAGTTACATTACCCAAAACCTATTGCGATAAGAATTTTATAAATCCGCCCAAAAATAAATAAGTTAAGAGCCATTCCAATCAGGTAGAAGTGGTATTAATTGTCAAATGACAGACGACGCAGACTTTGACGTCACCGTGTAAAATGGGCATTAAGGTGCACGTGTGCAAGCGAGATAGTATGATATCCTCACTACGCACTCACCTTTTCTCATACGAGTACCAATAATTAAAGTCATAATTGCGGACTCATTTCTGAACCAATTTTGTTTAGGTTTTAACAAAAGGATTACTTTTGCGTATTATTTTCTGTTGCTTATAAAATAATGTATAAAACTGAACATAGGAAACTACCATATTCTTAGACGGTGTACTACTAAGTTGTAGGTCTTTCGTATGCGAGAAGCCGCCTGGGTTGGTACCACCGCCTTGTCTATTTTTGATGCTAAATAACAGTGTGTAAGCATTATTTTCTTTGAAACACATTGAAGCCAGTGCAAATACTGGGCATTATGGGACTTAACATCTTACGCCTTGAGATGAAGAGCGCAGTCCATTGCCACGCAGTACTTTGTAACTCAAAAGTTCTGTGTGGTATTGGGGCAGGCCAACTAACAGGCAAGAGACTTGCTAGTCGCGTCCTTCAAAAAAATATATTCAAGCCTACGAAAACTGGATAATGTATAGCGGTACTTGTAAATAAGAATAGTTGAAGCAAGGACATCTAGTTTACATATAATACTGGTTAAAAATAAATAATAAGTGACAACGCCTACAGAAAATTATGCTTCAATTTACCCAAAGTGTTTTATGTAGTCGCCCACCTTAATAAACCACCGGATGAACTAGGATTGTGTAAAAAATTATACCTACTTATTTTAAGTATTTAAGAATTTGGCCGCAGTTTTACAGTAGGTATGACTTTCTCGATGACGCAGTTGTAAGGCGTACGCGTTACGACTGAGGCTGACTCTGAGGTCTCGGGTTCGATCCCCGGTTCGGGTTAAAGTGATCTTGGGTTTTTCTATTACGAAAAGCTCAGTATCAGCCCGGAGTCTGGAATTTGTGCCCGGTATGGCGATAGGCTCGCCCCCTATCACATCATGGGACGGAGGTAAGCTCGGCGAAATGTGGGTGTACTAGTTACACCTCTGCCTACCCCTTCGGGGATAACAGGCGTGAGTGTGTATGTATGTACAATACGGGTAAGTCATTTCGAGGGCTTGAAATGCAGCAACGAGCGCCACGCTGTAGCAATTCTGTCTACAGCATAAAAGGACCACCTCCTCCGGATTGGTACCACTGTCTCACAGGAAACTAATAAAGTAGCGGGTTGCTGCTGCGTTTTGTACGGTGAGTAAGATATCCAAAGGCCTAAATTCCCCTTCCCTTCTTAATCCCTTAAATATCCCCATATTATAAGGTTGGCAACGCGTCCATTCATCTAGTATTGTGGGCTTTATTGGGCGGTGGAGATGACACTATCAGGTGACCTTCTTGCTCGTTCACCGGTCGTGTCAAGTTTAAGTTTTTGTTATTTTGTGCGGATTGTATACAGGGGGTAAGTCTATGGCTATCATTCTATCATACTAATATTATAAATGTGAATGTAAGTTTGTTTGTTACGCTTCCACGCGAAAACCACTTAACCGATCATCATGAAACTTTGTACACATATTCTTGGAGGTATAAGAAGTAACATAGGATACTTTCTATGAAAAAAAAACATCCACGCCTAAATCACGAACCGATTTTGATGGAGACGGTTATAGCCTACGTTTTATTTCGGAAAAGTCTATTCACGCGGGCGGGCAGCGAGCAAAAGCTATTTATTATACTAAAATAATAATATTAGCCCGGTATTATGCTGTTCCCACTACTGGGCACAGGCTGCCTCTAAGAATAAGAGGGGTTAGGCATTAGTTCACCACACTGGCCTAGTCCGGGTCGGTAGACTTCACATACCTAAGAAATCAAGTTTCTTTACGATGTTTTTTTCATCTCTAAAGCAAATGAATACACTCGTAATTTGGAAAAGTCAAAGGTGTATGCTCTTAGGACTAATTTCGAATCTGCAACTTTTGCCTCGGCAGTCCGTAGACCGCACTTTGGACCGCACCACTGAGCTATCGCTAGTATCTAGCACAATTACCACTCTATGACTCACGTATTGTGTTTTCAAATCAACAAACAAATTGAATGGCTGATCAAAGCCATGACCTCAACGGTTTCACAACTAATGTATATGGTGTCATCGGATCAAACAGGCTGTTTTAATCACATCTTAACCTCATATATAAAATTCTCGTGTCACAATGTTAGTTACAATACTACTCCGAAACGGCTGGACCGATTTTTATGAAATTTTGTGTGGATATCGGGTAAGTCCGAGAATCGGCTTCTTAATTTTTTTTCATACTGCTAAATGATAAGGGTGACCAACCCCTAAATATTATAATAACCCTAAATTTTCACCCTTCTACCATCAACCCCTATTTGACATACATACATAGACTCACACCTGTTTCCCATAGGGGTAGGCAGAGCAAACGGATTTCCACTTGCTACGATCATTGCATGCCTCTTTGGCCTCATTCACTCTCATTAAATTGACATTTTCATTTTAATAGTCATTTTAGTATTTTTGTCAAGCGCCCACTATTCTACTTTAATCCTGGAAAAAGGCATTCACGCGGGCGGAGCCGCGGGCAACAGCTAGTCTATGATATAAAATGGTTTATTCAAGATACTAAAAGGCAGTAGCGTCGTGTTGAATGCCAATTAATTTCCATAAACAACGATCTACGTAGATGTGCCACGATTGAGTACATCCTTTGTTTTCGCGGCATCCCATTACTTGCGAGTTTATAATGACTTACGGAATGTGCTGTTATTACGATTCTGTGTTGAAAATGTTATGATCACAGGTTGTGAGAACCTATGATAGTTTTATTTCCTACATACGTACCTACGCACTCACACCTGTTATCCCCGAAGGGGTAGGCAGAGGTGTAACCAGTACCACATTTCGCCGAGCGTATCTCCGTCCCTTATGTGATAGGGGGCGAGCCTATCGCCATACCGGGCACAAATTCCAGACTCCGGGCTAATAACTGAGCATTTCGTAATAGAAAAACCCAATACTACCTATAACCAATAGTTTTTTTTATACTGGCAAAGTGACTACACTGGACCTGGGGGTAGGTTATCATATGCAACATGAGATGATTTTGTCTATACGTTTTGTCGTGAAAAAAGAGTGTTTCCCGTTATCTCTTTTTGTCTATCGAAACTAATATGCACATGCGACACGATATATCTCGCACGCGAGAGAAGTAACTATCGACGACAAATTTATGAGCGGTAGAGCCGGGCTGTAGACAATTTTGTCTACAGAATGAATGGGCCGGCTCGTCCGGGTCACTGTCAGAAAACCGGCGTAAAGTAGCAGCTTGCTGCTGCGTTTCGTACGGTGAGTGAGATATCCAGAGGTCCAAACCCCCTCCCCTTCCCGATTCCTTTTGCGTGTTTTTCAAAACTATTAAAAAAAAAGTCAAACGTATAGGGGTCTGACGTCAGATCCGGTTGGAACTGGTTACAACGGTAAACATGGTGTCCATGGACAAACATCAGAATCTACAATTATCTTGTAATGACGTTATCCCGTACACGTGAGCTAAACTAGTTCAAGACTTAAATACCTAACTAATTATTGTCATTTCACGTGTTAATTATTACTAGTAATCATTTTATCTTGCTGTTTAAAAATGTATAAAATTAAAGCAATCGTTAAAAGGAATTACCTAATTGTGTACGTTTTTTTATTTGGCAAATTAATTAATAGCGATTGCCTTAGAACAGATACCTATTACCTACATAGAAATAAATAAATGTAATTTGCAATACCCTCTTGAAACTCACAAACTCATTTAAAAAAATAACCAATCTATCTCCAAATCGATGATAAATTTTATCAATCGAAATTTTTATTTTGATATTTACTTTTTCTCCTAAAATATAAAAGAAATAGATTTTCTTAAAATAACGGCCCAATTAATATCTCCGTGGCGCAGTGGGCGAGTAGCCGGCTGTGAAGCGAGAGGTCGTGGGTTCGATTCCCACACCGAGACAAATGTTTGTATGATCCACAAATATTGGTCTCAGGTCTGGGTGTTGTGGGACCGCAACTCCCTCATAGTTCCTGATACCCACGATACAGATTAACCTAGTGCGGGGTCAGCACTATGTGTGTGACTGTTTATTAATTAATTATTATCTCATATTCATTACATACATACTATAGCTACAGTACTTTTTTTGGCCACACCTATGGTCATATGGTACAAAAATTTATTGATAAGTAAGTAAAATAAATTTTCCTTCCATTTTCCCATAGCTGCACCCAGGCACGTATTCAGAACTCCGGCGAGATGGTATTTTTCTTTAATAAGCCCCGGTAGTTCAGAGTGGTATGGATTGCAGAGACATAAGTTACAGGTTTAAAACCAGCCCAAAAGCATTGTGATCTAGAGCACCTGTGATTTTTCTAAGTAACGTGTATATCCATATATCGGTTGCTTTAAGGTAACATCGTGAGGAAACCTATAAATCTACCAACTCGCATTAGGCTAGCGTGGTGGACTAAGTCCCAACCCTCTCATTAATGGAGTAGGCCCGTTCCCAGCACATCGTATGCCATACAGAGCTTATTTTAGTGTTATTATTATGCCCACAGATGAAAATTTCTGCTAGATTTAGGCCGGGCCATGTAGGTAACCACCAAAACCCACAAAACTCGAATCAGAACCCGGGAGTGTTATCGCCCTCTAAGAAAGAGTGACGTTTTTATTTTGCGCTATCTAAATTCCGTGACGGTCAAGGTGAAACGTTCATGCTGTAGTCAAAATTGTCTACAGAGTGACTTTACTAATTACAAAATTACTTGAGTTGCAATTTATAAAGCGTGTGTCACATGACACGTAAAAACTATACTTCGGTTTAACTTTACTAATGGGGGGTTATTGTCACTCTGAATTCGTGTCTGACTCCAATTGATCAGTTCTTGGATATCACCGTGATTGCAGGCTTGTCAGTTCCATTCGATTTGAAATCGATTGGACACAGTGGTCCCATTGGTGACCACACATCCGGTGTATTGGTAGCGTGCGACCGGATCACCTATTATGTACGAATTACAATGTCGAAAATGTGATGGGAAGGTCAAAAGATATGTTATTGACTATCAACATTCAGTCAGTTTATGTAATGTCGGTTTTTTTTAGCATAGGCTGGCAGACGAGCAAGTGGGTCACCTGATCGTAAGTGATCTCCACCGCCCATGTACGTCCACAATACCAAGAGAATTATGAGTGCGTTGTCAACCTTAAAGAAAAGAGATAATTAAGGGTTTGGGAATGGGGGGGGGGGGGATTTGCTCCTCCGGATACCTCACTCATAGTGCGAAACGCAGCAGCAAGCTCCTACTTTACGCAGGTTTTCTGTGGGACAGTGGTAATGACCCGGACGAGCCGGCCCATACATGCTGTAGACAAAACTATCTACAGCGTGGCTCTACAACTAAAAAAAAAAAACAAAAATACTGGACAGAAATTTCAGTTCTGAATCAGCCTGTTTTAACACACTGACCCGACTTCAAAAACGAAGGAATTTCTCTATTCGACTGAAATTTCTAACACGCCTGTATACCTAAGGGGTAGGCAGAGGTGCAACCAATACACCCACATTTCGCCGAGCGTATCTCCGTCCCATGATGTGATAGGGGAGATGATGATGATGTGTGAGATGTCACGAGCCTATCGCCATACCGGGCACAAATTCCAGACTCCGGACTGATACTGAGCATTATGCCGGCCTGAAGTTACTGGCTGGCATAGAACTGGTTTAATAGTAGGAGGATTGAGACAAACATCATTATACAAACAGACTATGTTAACCTTGTCCAATTATCATTAATTTCCTCAAGTTTTTGTTCATCTCATTACAGATAAATTATATTTTTTACGAAAGGTTGTATACGTTAGTTGAGGTTTCAAATGATTCAGAGTACATGTATCATAAAAAATGTTAGTAAATAAGTACATTTAGCTGTCATCTTAGGAATGCTTTAGACTTGACTATATTCTAACGAAGTAGTGATTGACTTTGCAGTGATATATACATAGATATACATGCTATGTATAAGAACAAAATTATGTTAATTCCTAAGTATCTGTCTTATTTTATACATTATTTAAGATGCACCCGACAATAATACGAAAATGAAACTGTTTTGCGAAAACAGAATTAAAATTGAGTAAAAAATGAGGCGATAGTTCATGTTTTAAATATTGCTATGAGCAAAGGTTGATGCGTAGTGGGAAAGTCTCACTATCTCTCTCGCACGTGTGCACCACTAATGGCGTAACCTGTCTTGTGACGTCACACGACATGTAGTGTATCCTTTTTCCGTCATTTGACAATTGCCCCTTCCAGCAGATTTAAATAGCTTCTAAGTTTTTTATTTTTGACTTCATTTATATAGTTCTTTCAATAATAGATTTTGGGGAACGTAACATAATGAGTAAAATAATAAAAATAATCGAGTCAAATACCCTATTCCTAAGTATCTGCATAATTAAAGTAATTTGGAAGAGATAGTTTAATTCTTTACCAAACGTAAATCAAACGGGATATCAGCATAGAACCTGGACAGGACGAACTTTCCCATTAGTTGTCTCTGCATTTTGGTAAAGAATAAAAAAAAATCGAAATTACCTCAATACACTATAAGTAGTCTATAAATAATCTTTATTGTATATAGTTACGAGTATAATCCCATGAAAACACCTCTGTGGCGCAGTTGTAATGCATACGCGTTACGATTGAGGCCTACGTGGTCTCGTGTTCGATCCCCGGGTTGGGTAAAGTGGTATTGGGTTTTTCTATTACGAAATGCTCAGTATCAGTCCGGAGTCTGGAATTTGTGCCCGGTATGGCGATAGGCTCGCCCCCTATCACATAAGGGACAGAGATACGCTCGGCAAAATGTGGGTGTACTGTTTACACCTCTGCCTACCCCTTCCGGGATTACAGGCGTGAGCGTATATATGTGAAAACGCCTTTTTTAAACAAACTTGAGCACACATAATAATTCTGCATTATTAATTACGACATTTCCTAGACTTGGGAATCGAACACGCGGCCTTTCGTTTTGCAGACGGCTACACGCACGCTGCGCTATGAAGGATGCCACAATAAGTAATAACATGACGGATTTTTTTAAAGATATAATTTTAATTTTGAATAAGAAGTAAATTAAATTGTTATATGTGTTATTTAAAAATGCATAAAAAATATACCCGACTACTACTTCTATTGTTTTCGTCACTCAAAAAAGGTTTTTCCATACCTTTGTTTTTTACTGATTATTTCTGATAATCTTATATAAGTAGGTATCTTATTGAGTATTGGTAGATTATACCTACCCATATCACTGCTTTTTAAGATGTTTTAAAGAGACTTGTTCACTTTGAATTTATAGGTGGTAGTCCCGCACTGAAGCCAGTTTTGCCGGATTTCTGCTATGGTAAACCTTAACTCTATTATATAATACTATCTTTTGCTCGCGTCTCTGCCCGCGTGAATAGCCTTTTCGAGGAAAAAAGTAGCTTATGTTCTAATCCAAGTCATGGTCTACCTGTGTGCCAAAATTCATCCAAAACCGTTCACCTGTTAAGCCGTGGTTGACTAACAAACATTTAAATTCACAAACATCCAAACTTTCACATTTAAATAATAGTAATAATAGGATAGGATAAACTTTTTAACGTTTTTAAAGAATATAATATCGAAATAAAACTACCTAAATTGAATTTATGTGGATTAGAGTAAGTCGAGAACCTATTGCTGCAATTAATTTCAAAGTTTAACTTAATGCTACGAATAGACCGACACTTCAATTTTATTTATCTGTATCGTAGAACGCGTTCCTATATGTAAAGCGATCAAACGCCTGTCATCTCAAATGCAATGTACGAGCGCGCCCCATTTTTTCGCGACATCCCGATCGTCCATCAAGTGTGCAGACAACTTAACGGCGGAGAGGTGTGCGCGGTCGGCGGCGTAAGTGGCTCACAATAGCCGCGTCACACCAGTCGGTCGGCGACAGTCACACGCATGCCAGCGCCTCGCTTGCTGCCCGCGCGGTGGTGGCGCCGCCGCGAGCCGCGCGACCATGACCAGCGCCGCAACCTGCCTCGTCTGCCTCACATGCCGCGCGACATGGAGCGACGGCCTCATGTCTCGCGAGTGCCCAGCTCACCCGCACGACATCCGCCGCGTGACGACGACGAGCTCGAGCGCGCCTATCCCTCCATGGGTCAGCTGGAGTACGTGCTGGCGGGTTCTTCACCACCCGCAGAAAGTGCGCCTAATATGTACGATAGCTTCGAGGAACCGCCGCTGGATCTAACTGCGCACATTTGCGGCGACTCATTACGTCAGAGCGCGCACGAACAGATGCGCGCCGTTGGCGGCCGGCTGCGACTCCTCGATGAATTGGAGACCGGAGCCATCGCAGTCGACACTGCCACACACACTTTCGAAACTGCTTCTGAAGCCGAGAAGAATGTATGCTTGTTTTGGGCCGCTTTTCTCAAACTGGCAAACGTTTTGCCGATTCTGGTGGACGCCGGAGCCGATCCTCTTTACTTTGACGCCTTGGGATTGTCTCCTTTGCACGTGGCTGCGTTCAGTGGATCTATAGAATGCGCCAATTATCTCCTATCGTGCGGTGCCGATCCCAATTACATGCCGCGGTGTTTCGCCCCGCTCCACTGCGCAGCGTTCGGTAACTCAGTGCAAGTGGCTAATTTGCTAATTTCCCGCGGTGCTTCCGTGCACGCTGCGGTGAAGTACGTCAACTGCGAGGGTGGTCTACTTCACTGCGCGGTGCGAGCCAACTCCGTCGAGTGTCTCAAGCTGTTTATATCGCACGGCGTCGACGTGAACTTGATTGAGCCGGGTGGCACCAACGCCGTTCATCTTGCCGCCGATTTGGGAATGATACAATGTCTTACAATATTGTTGGAGACGCCCGGTGCCGACCCTAATGTGAGGACGCGTGTTGGGGACAGAGAGTCGACCGCGTTGCATCTGGCGGCTGATGGAGGATTCGTGGAATGCGTCGACTTACTACTGTCTAAAGGTGCGGACGCCAGCTTGAAGAATCACCGTGGATTCACAGCCCTACACCTCGGCGCGCGCTCCTCTAGTCTGGAATGTGTCGAGTCCTTACTCCGGAAAGGAAACGCAGAGCCGAACGCTATGGACTTCGACAAGCGAACGCCGCTGCACGCTGCGATAGGCAAGTCTGACTCCGCGTGCGATATCATCGAGACCTTAATCAGTTGGGGCGCGAATGTCAACCAGAAGGATGAGTACGGCTTCACACCACTGCACCTGGCGGCTCTAGACGGACTCTCAGCTTGTGTCGAGACACTCATATATCACGGCGCTGACGTCACTACCAGATCTAAAAAAGGAAACTCGGCTCTTAATGTAATAGCTAGAAAAACGCCCGCCTCGCTCGCTATGATAACGAGAAAATTGGACTGCGCCATTACACTCCATCACTCACAGACGAGTAACAGGGAGGTGGAACTCGAGCTAGACTTTCGCAGTATATTGCAACATTGTTACCCTAGAGAGATCAGCTATTTGAACACCTTCGTTGACGAGGGACAGAAAGAAGTACTTCTACATCCGCTTTGCTCCGCCTTTCTGTACATAAAATGGGAGAAAATTCGCAAATATTATGTCGCACGGTTATTTTTAAGTTTCATATTTGTTCTATGCTTAACTCTCTATGTGCTGACGGCTTTAGCCCACAATTGCTATAATGGGAGCAAAGATATGGAGGAGACGATACAAGAACAAGAGTTGTGTCAAAAACAATCAATCCTCGGAGATTTGCTTCGTAAAAACCCGTTTGTCATAGAGATGCAATGGTGGGTGTTAGCTGGCATAACGATATTTGAAATATTCAGAAAGGTTTACGGCATCGCTGGCTATTCAACAGTCAAACAATACCTTATGCAATCTGAGAATATAATCGAATGGTTTGTGATTATTAGCGTGTTTCTAATATCGTATATTTACACAAACATCACGTATGCGTGGCAGAATCACGTCGGAGCATTTGCCGTGCTCGCTGGCTGGACGAACCTCATGATGATGATCGGACAACTGCCAGTGTTCGGGACATACGTGGCCATGTATCAGAAAGTGCAGAAAGAATTCGCTAAACTCCTTATGGCTTACTCATGCATATTAATTGGTTTTACAATCAGCTTCTGCGTCATTTTCCCCGACTCTTCATCATTTGCCAACCCTTTCATGGGGTTCATAACAGTACTGACAATGATGATTGGCGAGCTAAATTTAGACCTTTTACTCAATGAACCGGATGGGAACGATCCCCCCGTTCTATTAGAGATATCTGCACAAATCACATACGTTTTGTTTTTAATGTTCGTCACAGTCGTTTTAATGAATTTACTCGTAGGTATTGCTGTCCATGACATTCAAGGGTTGAGGAAGACAGCTGGCTTGTCTAAGCTCGTACGCCAAACCAAACTGATATCATATATGGAATTAGCTCTGTTCAACGGCTATCTACCAAAATGTTTACTTAAAATTCTTCACTCATCTGCGCTTGTTTCTCCACAAGCTTACAGAGTTGTATTAAGCGTTAAGCCCCTAAATCCTAGCGAGAAAAGATTGCCAAGAGATATCATGATGGCTGCCTACGATATTGCAAAAATGAGGAAACAATACGGGCATACTATATCATCCAGTGGGTCCACTACAGGCGCGTACTCATGCTTCAAAAAGTACGAGAACAACAATGACTCGGGGTACAGAGAGTATGGTTATTCGGGGCTCGGCAGCTTGCACGCGAGACTCGACGAGACTTCGGAAAATGTGAGACAACTGACGCAGGAAGTGAGAGAATTAAAGAAGTTAATAAGCGCCCAACAGCTAGTGATCCAGCAAGCGCTGGCCGGCGCGATGGACCGTTGATGATATAATGGTCGGCCGAGTCATTTTATTTCAATGCCAACGGTACACAAGTCAACAAACTACGGAGCGAATTATCGGCGCTCCTCGCCGGTACACCGGACCCCATTGTGCGCGTCGAGGACTTAAATTCTGAGCGGTGATATTTTTTGCTTTACATTAATGTTCATTAATAATGAAAGCTATTTAATTTCACGGGAAACAGTTGTGATTATAAATATGTTAATTTATGATTGTGATATTTGTAGCTAATTTTAATCTTAAAATAAATAAATATAATTATTTTTAATTATTCTTTGTTTTAATTTTATCACTTATACTCCTGTTAGTTTTAGAATTAGTCGTATAAAAAGTTATGGTAAAAACAAACTGTAAAAAATATTGCGTTGTAGGTATATAATTCAAACGGACACGTGACTATTTAAAATTTCCCGCCAATCTCTTGAAGATTCGTAGTGTTGTAAACTTGTAACTAAACATGAATAATCAAAAATATTATACTAATATACGTGTGAATGCAAAGGACGGAAAATACATAAAATATATCATTCATAATTATTTAATTAGCATAGCAATAATATTATGTACGTAGCTGGCGCTCTTAATATATAAATAATTAATAAGATTTTTTTGATCAAATGATGCGGTTTGCTTATTATTTTTTGCTACTTTGTAGTGTGCAACTTGACAAAGAATACTCTCTACGAGATACCTATCAAAAGATGTTTTAGCATTTTTGATACTCTTTAACAATGTTGTTCAATAAAAAAATAGCTTTTTTATTAGCTCGAGTGTCGAAACGACCTGGTCGCTCGCCTGATGGTAAGCGCCACGCCCATAAACAGAAGTAACACCACACAGAATTTTGAATTACAAAGTACTGCATGGCATTGGACTGCGCTCGTCACCCCGAGACATAAGATGTTAAATCTCAAAATGCCCAGTAATTTCAATATCCTCCAAAACGAAACACAACAGTGCTTACACACTGCTGTCTGGCGGCAGAAATAGACAAAGTGGTGGTACCAACCCAGACGGCCTCTGGCATACGAGGGACATACCACCTAGCTTTAATACACCAGAATAAATAACATATTGTCCTTAGGGCCTGACTGCCTCGGTGGCGCAGTTGTAATGCGTACGCGTTACAACTAAGGCTAATGCTGAGGTCTCGGGTTCGATCCCGGGTCGGGTTAAAGTGGTATTGGGTTTTTTATTACGAAAAGCTCAGTATCAGCCCGGAGTCTGGAATTGTACCCGGTATGGAGATAGGCTTGCCCCCTATCACATCGTGGGACGGAGATACGATCGGCGAAATGTGGGTATTCTGGTTACACCTCTGCCTACCCCTTCGGGGATTACAAGCGTGATATATAGCGTATGTATTGTTCTTAGGGTCTGGTTAAAGTTAACGTACAGGACAGCTAATACAAAAAGTACCACGTAGCGATGTGAAGTACTCTCCATTAGAGTATTTATAGTAATGATTGGTATCACAAATAGTAATAGGTATTTTACGTTTTAAATTTTATTTGACAATTAACGTTTAGTCGTTTATTCGAAATAACAATCGCCTTAAACGCTCAAAGCAACACTACGCAGAAACCGGATGCACGTCAATATGCATCCAGCTGATGGTTTGACATCTCCATTTTGACATTTCCGATTCATGCGCATTGCGCGCCGATGCGCGCGTTTCAAATACTTAGGACCAAATAGAACACGATCGATCAATAGACTGAAAAGAAGAGAAAATCTAGATTCAGGTCTTATCTCTTTCGTTCAGGACTTCCACATTTATTGATTCGGGTTCATGATATCATCTAGTGAGTTCCGGCAAACCAATGCAAGGGAGTTTCAAGATACAACTTATAAATATGGGTACGAGGGCGGCGGCTTGTGAGTGATTTTTATTGTTCATTATTGTCGCTTAAACGCGTTGTCGGGTGTTTTGGATTGCTCTGGTATGAGTAAAGGATAATTCTTTGTCTTGTCTGAAGCAAATGGGTACCACCCATTTGCGCAGTTAATGGCCGAAAATTCCTAATGTGTACATACTGATACAATATCTAGGTACTTACTGTATTTATTCACATCTACACGTTGATAATATTCTTTTTCTGCAGCTTGTACTTAATTTTCTTTTTGAGATACTATACCGTTATAAAGTTTATGCAGAACAATAAATATTAAGAATAATTTGAAGGAAATAAAGATGCATTAACCATATTTCTTTTTCTACAAGTTTGTGGCCCTAACTTCAAATGAATAAAGGATTCCATTTTTAAATTTCTAAGTATTGAAATTAAGTAAAAATATTTACTCAGTTACCTTCTTATATTTTATTTTATCTTGTATCTAATATTCATTCCACAGTATTATGCAATCAATCCATAATATATTCAGAAATCTTAATAACAATTAATATTCTAAAAATGATATAATTCAAAATTAACTTTAGTTTGATTATTACTATGCAAAATTAATAGGTATTGATTTTTACTCACCAGTCACTATATTATTAGGTTTACTCTGAAAATTTTATAAATTTTAGTTTAGTATTGACCCAAAATTATCAATCATAAAGGCACTTATAATAATTTTCAAAGCTGGCAACAATTCATAGATTTCTCTGGCATTGTGTGTGGTGATGACTCAGACTATGGAGTACTTAGTCTGAGGGTGATGATCACTTATAACAGGCTATCAACTTATTTGTTTTCTCTTTTATATTATAAAACCGCTCCCACATCATCCTATGATGGTCTGAGGTTTTTATTATGTGTAATCAGAATGCTCATCCCAAATTCTATTTCTATTCCTTTATTATTATAATTTTTTTATTAAAAATTATAATTTTATTCTTATAATATTTTTTGTGCAAGTGGTATACAATAAAGTTATCATATCTTTCTTTCTTACATTATTCTGGTTTATTGCCAGGGTCCACCTTCCTACTAAGATACCTCCATGTCATACAAGTTTGAGCATTTTCCATAGTAAAACTTTTGGCTGTAACCTATCAAGCCTTTTTTGGGCCATCTACATTCACCAAGATCGTACACTTGGCATACATACATACATATGCACTCACGCCTGTAATCCCCGAAGGGGTAGGCAGAGGTGTAACCAGTACATCCACATTTCTCCGTCCCATGATGTGATAGGGGCGAGCCTATCGCCATACCGGGCACAAATACCAGACTACGGGCTGATACTGAGTTTTTCGTAATAGAAAAACCCAATATCACTTTTACCCGACCCGGGAATCGAAAGCGAGATCTCAGCGTCAGCCTCAGTCATAACGCGTACACATTACACCGATGCACACCACCACTTGGCCGCCACACTTGGCATGTAATCAGTAATAATATACATATCATTGAATTAAACCTGAATTTAATTTAGAACAATCCAAAACCCTGAATGTACCAAGACATCAAATATATGCATGCATGCATTATTTTTCAGAGTGGGACATCGTTGAGTAGAACAAAGCTTTTTGTATGTGCTAATGCTGAGTGCTCAGGCAGATATCATGCAGTATATAACGGAATCACTCAATATGAAAGGTGAGCTCGTGCAAGCGAGCCGTATTGTATCGCACTGGTAACCCTGTGCACGTTTGCTTACCCTGTGACTTTAGGGTTGCCATCTCAACACTATAATTGAGAATAGGCTAGTTGACTTTTACCAAAATTTAATAAATAATTGTTTATTTCCTACAGTATTTGGTTTAAGGAAACCAAATATATTAATTTAAATACATTAAAGTAGAAAAAGTCTTTAAAATTCAAATTATAAAATATATTTTTTATCTTTATTTTAAAACTTCGAAAACGGTCGTCAGACAATATGTTAACAACTAAATGCCATTCGCAAATCGCATATTGTGGTCTTTTGTAGCAAAAATAATAAGATATTATAATATACTCATAATCTGAAAAAGTAATTAAAGTTTGCACCTAACACACACACATACACACACGCGCGCACACGCACGCACTCACTAACACACACTTACACACACATGCAGATGCACATACATGTTTATATATATTAATTCATTGTTCATATAAAATTATCTAAATTATCAGTACACTACATTTTGTTATCTACGAGACAGGCTCGCCCTAGTGTGGATGGCATCAGATACCCTAGCCTTAATGTTAAGCAATATTGATTTATGTCCTACCAACTACATGGAAATTTATTGTAAATGACACTGTAATTCTAAACCTAATAATAAAAAATAAAATAATAATAATTTGTAAGTACTTACAATCGAAGTGATCTTCGCAAAAATAAATTTGAATTTCAGTCGATATCTAGCCCGCATAGGTTATTTCGTGTGTTTTCATTGCACAGATCTATAGGTCAACATGGCCAACGGCGTTTTCTTATGTTCATGAAAAAAAAAATGAATTAAAGTTTTGTTTTTTAAGTCTCAGAAAAATACGAAAAAATAAAAAAACGGTCTAAAAAAGCCTCATTAACACAAGAAAGCCTCTTTTAAAAACGTGTCAACTAGCCTTGAAGATTGTTTTTAACAAGTTTCATATTTAAAACTATTCAAATACATATTATTATGTTTATTTGAAGATTTTGATACAATTTGTCTTAGTTTTCATATATTTTTTTATATTTCGTTTATATCTTAATTTCTATTCCTGTGTTTTTATGAACTTAGCCTAAAAATAAATATAAATATTGTATGTATGTATAAAAATAAATTAATTCAATTTATTTTAAATTGTTTCTTTTTCAGTTTTCACTAATAATCTGAAAGTTAAAATCAGTTTAATTACCATACGGGACAAACAAAAAAGCTATCGCTTTTTTTTTATTCCTACAAGATGGTGACCCTTCTAGACTTGTATCACCCCTTTTCTAAGGTGTTGTATGTACCTAATCCTTGTATCGCGCCCCAATGGAAGTAGATGAGTGTTGAATGTTGTATACCTACTACCCCCTAGGTTACACATACTTTTCCTTGTATATAATATCACTATCGTCCATGTTTAGTGCTGATTCTGCTGATTATTGCCATTTTTAAGGTTCTATACCCAAAGAGTGCCAGTGGCCATTTCATTCAGTGCCATTCTAGTTAAAGATAGATTTGCTTACTATCAATAGAATTTTGACAGACCTTCCATACAAAGTGTGTCAAAATGTAACTGTCAGTAAGCAAATTGTCGATAGATAGAATATTGGGAACGGCCGTTAGCCTACAGCTGTCTGTCTTTAGAATCATAGGTAGTTTGGTAAAATCTTCACAGAATATGTTTTATAATGTTGGATATATTAACAAATATTTTTCTTCCACCTATCCTTAATTATATATACCTATAGTGGGGTCTGTGCAGAATGCTATAACACATGTTACATACAGAAAGATTTGGCATGTAGTTTTTACGACTGATCGCGTTTCTGACGTCAACCCCTCTGGGGGTAATAACAACAAATAATAAAGTGTGGCTGGTTCGTGCCCTTGTGGTGTTTCGAACCCTCAGGTCGTTATTTAATTTATGTATCGATGTTTTGTTAACGCCTAAAAATACTTCAGTCGAAGTTATTAAGCGTTTTGTAGATGTCTTACTAAATTACGATTTAGACCACAATTATACCTTACATAGTTTGTTCAGAATATTTTAAGTAAATACAAGTTTAGTGCATAGAGAGAAAAAGAAAAATAAGGTGTAACATTATTATACTAAAACATATAGTTTTATGCAACTAGACATATTTGCGCCTTTTTAAAGCCTGATTTATACAAGTACAGTTTCTAGTAAGATAAAGGCGAGAATATAAATCTAATTCCATCTGTTGCAATGGGGTAGTTTCCTATATTGAATTTTATACATTATTTTATAAGCAACAGAAAATGACACGCAAAAGAAACCCTTTTATTAACAAAACACAATATAAATTGGTTCAGAAATGTGCCCGCAGTTATGACTTTAAATGTTGGTATGAAGAAAAGTGGGTGCGTAGTGGGGATATCTCACTATCTCGCTTGCACGCGTGCACTATAATGAACATTTTACACAGTGACGTCAATGGTTGCATCGTCTGTCATTTGACAATTACCCCTTCCACAGGATTTGAATGGCTTCTAACTTATTTATTTTTGGTCCGATTTATAAAATTCATTCTGCAATATATTTTGAGTAAAGTAACTTATTGATTTAAATAATAAAAAAAAACTAGTCAACTACCCTATTGTTTTAAAGTAAAAGTTAGAAGAAGAATATTCAGGTTAGTTGGCAGCTTTACATTCTTGCCTCTTTCGTGCGAGCAACTGTTCTGATCTGGTACCTAAATCAATATTTGTTCAGACGCTCTCTGTATTTGTCAGCAGAATCAGCCATCTTGTTTGTGTGGCTCACCTTTCTGTCGTATACAGGCTACGGTATCAATGTCTGTGCCTCATGCTGACAGCTTCTTACCTACTTGATAACAATTATTTCCCATTTCTTTCATAGATTCCTTAATTTTAGTTCGCACGTAGGTGTATAGATACAAGTGTTCATAGATATCCCAAAAGGGATCAACCAGTACCTATGATAGATTTTTAATAAAACTTGTATAATATACTAACTAACTAGTACTTAAACGTAGAATTTATAACATTTTATACAAATAAGTGCTGTTGAACTCCGATGTCCAAATTAAGATTTAACTTGTGTTATGGACACCTATACCATATACATATTAAAGAGAAAATAATAAATGCAAAGCTGGGTTTTAGACAAGTTTTAATGGATACATTTATCAACGTAATGTATACAACGGTAGGAACTGGTAACCTATCTTGCTCGTTGATTGGTTGTAAATTTTGAGACTGCATTGAAATTGTTAATGTCGGAGTTTTCCTAACGCCCTAAAATGTGTAAGTTATATAGTATATGTTACAATGAGATTAGGTTAAAATTTAATTAAATAAGTTGTTTTACGCTCTATTGCATAAAAGTGTATAAATTTAAAAGCCATATTTACATGCAGAAAGTTTATCGCACTACGGAGGTGAGAATATTACTTATAGAGAACTCGCATTTGCCATGCCATTTGAAAGCAACAATCTTATGATACGGCTTCGTTGACCAGAGTTTACTGTTACATTCTCGCCTATTTCGTATTAGAAACTACGTGTAAATAAGGCGTTACACTGGAAAAGTTCTCGTAAGACAGAGGCGAGAATAATATAACAGAAAACTTGGTTGTTTCTACTTGGACCACTTGGACATTTTGGAGAAAGAAACAGAAGAAAGCAGGAATTTTATAAAGGGCAGAGTTAATTGAGAGGTCATTTTATAAGCAAAAACGAGAATTTCCTTTTATTCTCGCCTCTGTTGTGCGAGAATTTTATTGTGTCATCCAGTTTAAATGTCTATAATGTCACATGCATGTTGATACGTACTTATCAAGACGGAATATGCAGTAGTAGTTTGCGATGCCCATATCTCCGTATTTAACATCAATATTACATGTTTAATCAAATTTACAAGTTGAAATTTACATGACTACGAAAAATGTGTACTGCCATAACTTAAAGACCATTTCTACATTGGGCTTACAATTGGCAGTCACGGCGAAGATCCGCAGCCTGTACGACTGCCAGCTGCGACTAATGCACAACATTCAGCCTCTACCATCGGGCACCGACATAGCCAACACTGTCAAGTATTTTTCTCAGACGCTGCTTAGTAAGTATTAACGTCAAAACATTTATTTCCACCATGAGCTTTGACACGTCAATAACAATTATTATTTTATTATACACAATGGCTCTATTTCACAAAGACTGCACATGCTGGTGGCTACATGTAGCTGTACCTTTAGGAGTGGTAGCCAAGTGTTGCCAAGTACCTAAGTAAGAAGGTACACGGCGAATATCAAATACAATGTAGGTATAATAAAAATATCAATATATATATATATATATATGTATCCCTTCACGTCCTCCGCGCAAGCCCCCCCCTACATTACATGTCCGCCGCTGTCGCACTAACGTCGGAAGACACTCCCCTCGGATGTCAGCTTTGTATAATCAGCTTTCTAGAATAATTAATAAACTTGACATATTCCATGATTCGCTCCCTACATTTAGGAAAACTCTTCTAGAAGAGTCTGAAATTTCTACGTATCCCTAACATTCTGATAAATCATACTGACCATCTTATTTTGCAAATTATTTTAACATTAATTTTAACTCTCTAACTTTCTAATTTTAATTTAATTGAACTAAGTACTTATATAAGATTGTATTTATTTATGCACGCTGTGTTTGCCTGTAATTTGAGTTGCAATAGGTTCAATTGTTATTAGTGTTAATATTTAATGTACGTATGTATTATTGTAAACTTTGTTGGCAATCCTTAAATAATAAAATAAAATCAAATCAAATCAAACTGAGTTATATTCACGCTATGTAATGTTACTCTGCGGAGGATCTGTCTGAAGGAAATCCTTCATCCTCCCCTTTATCCCCCTACCTCTCAACCGTCAACCGGTAACTGTGGATCAACCTGATCTGATCCATGAGTCTGGACATATCATTTTTAAACAATACTGAAAGCCTCATCTCTATTGTTTACTGGTAAAACTGGTAAACACTAGTATGAAGAGATTTGGGTATGACTCCAGTATTTGATAGTATTATAGGTATAGTTTTAGTGTTTGTAGCTTTCCATTGAGTCTTGATTTTATTATTATTAACACTGAACCAAAAACTTTAATGTATACTACTAGGCGGGCTGTTTAGAAGTAAAATTGCGTCACATAATGCGTGAGTTTGACAGCTCACACACAAGGAGCGCGAGAGGGTT
This sequence comes from Mimas tiliae, assembly GCA_905332985.1. Taxonomy (NCBI): domain Eukaryota; kingdom Metazoa; phylum Arthropoda; class Insecta; order Lepidoptera; family Sphingidae; genus Mimas; species Mimas tiliae. The sequence goes on along the minus strand of HG995260.1, from coordinate 1,012,921 downwards.
TTAATGAGAGTACGCGAGATAGTAATATTGGGTTACGGTCAATTGACCGTAACTCAGTGGCGCAATTCCTATGAACCGCGCAGCTTGTCTAGTAGTATTAAAGTCTTTGCATTGAACACTTAGAAGTGAACTGAACACACTGAGAACTAAAAAACGAAGAACTCGCTCTCTTGCGGTGTAGACTCGCACTTGTGATCCCCTATATGGTCTACAACTGATTTACCTACCATACGTGATATTTTTTTTTTTTTTTTTTTATAGTATAGGCCGGCAAACGAGCAAGTGGGTCACCTGATGGTAAGCGATCTCCACCGCCCATGTACGCCCACAATACAAAAAAATTATGGGCGCGTTGCCGACCTTAAAGGAAAGGGATAATAAGGGATTGGGAAGGGGAGGGGGATTTGGGCCTCCGGATATCTCACTCACCGTACGAAACGCAGCAGCAAGCTGCTACTTTACGCCGGTTTTCTGTGAGACAGTGGTAACGACCCGGACGAGCCGGCCCATTCATGCTGTAGACAAAATTGTCTACAGCGTGGCTCTACCACTCGTATTATATTTTATTTTAATTATATTTTATTGACTAATATTCCACACACCCGACAATATTTTTTCTCGGATAGGTACAATCTGTTTATCAACTACCCTCGCTCCTAAACTCGTTTGTATTTGCAACAGTAAGTTTGAATAGTTGACTAATTTATGGATTTATCTTAATCTGGTCACAAAAATACAAATCCTGGTGGTAAAAATCAGGTGCATCTTAAAATCGCCTGAGTGTTGGAGAGTCAATCGACAACAGCTTTGTAAAGAGAGCCACGCTGTAGACAGCTTGAAAGGGCCGGCTTGACCGGGTTGTAACCATTGTCTCACAAAAAAACAATAAAGTAGCGGGTTGCTGCTGCATTTCCTACAGTGAGTGAGATGTCCGGACGCCCAAACCCCCCCCCCCCCCCGCCCCAGGCCAATCCCTTAATTGTCCCGTTCCTTTAAAGTAACTCAATATTACCATCTTACGCGCTCATCTTTCTCACGCTTACTCTCAACTAGAACCCCTATCGCGCTCCTTGTCTGTGAGCTGTCAAACTCCCGCGTTATGTGACATAATTTTACTTCTTAACAGCCTTTCTAGCAGTATACTCGTACATTAAAGTCTTTGGCCGTTGTCGCTCCTGGCTTGCAGGAGTTACAGTGGCGGGTATGTGGGCGGGATATACTCGTAGATGTATGTGTAATCATACGTAGAGAGCTGTTACCACAAGACTTATGAAGGCCTATAAAATCTAGACCAGAGAAGTATGTGGTTGACAATAATGAAGAAATTCCATCCAGTTATGCTCTATCGGCAAAATATTTTTTCAGCTGTGTATTCCAACGCAATGTTTCTAGGTGTCCTCAAAGATGTACCAAGATCTCCGCTAGAAATGATTCGTGACGCAGACACAGACGCCGATAGAATGGCTCTCTACCCAAATTTAGATTACAAGGGACTGTTCAACGCTATATCACAGTTGGTTGACTCTGCACCACATCTGCAGTATGGAATACAAGGTACTTAAATTTTTGTTACTATTTAAATATTGCCGTTTGGGACGAAAGGTGCTAGAGTGGAGACCACGACCGTGGAGGCCGACCTCGAGCCCGCTGGACCGACGACCTGATACACGTAGCGGGAAGCGGCTGGATAGGAAGGCAGAGGACCGTCAAGGGTGGCGCCAACTTGGAAAGGCCTATGTCCAGCAGTGGACGTATTCAGGCTGATGATGATGATGATGATGATGATGATGATTTAAATATTGTTTTGGTATGTCATTGTTCACCGTGAGCATGGGAAAGGATATCCTTTACCGCATAATATTATGCGGTACGTACAGTGTGGTTATCGATTTTATTCATGAATACATATTTACATGATGTTTTACAAGATGGTAGGTCCCTCCTATGCGAGAGGCCGTCAGGGTTGGTACCACCTATTTGTCTATTTCTACCGGCAAACAACAGTGTGTAAGCACAGTTGTTTCGGTTTGAAGAACATTGAAGCCAGTGAATTACTATATATTATAGACTTACTCGTAACAACTTAAGTACGTCTTGGGGTAACTAGCAAAGTTCTGTGACATGCAGTGCTTTGTAATTCAAAGTTTTGTGTGGTGCTGCTTCTGTTTATGGACAGGCGTGGCACTTAGCAGCAGGCGAGCAACCTGTCGTCTCGTCATCCAAGCTAATATATATATATAAAGCTGTTTTATATATGTCCGACTGGATGGCCGTTAATAACCACGAGATAACACATGAAATGAGAAAAGGCTAGTTTCTGAAGCTAAAATCTCATGAGTCACAGGTTTGGAAGAGTTACTACGCTGTAGGACTTTCCATGAATAGATCTGACTCATTAAAAATAACCGAATTTACTTGTGAACAATTATTTGTTAATTTATACTATCACTATCTACTTCTTTTTACATCCAGCATTTGGCCAAGCCATCCTACAATGCCTAGGATGCCTGCTGCCCTTCCTGGAGTACGATATGATCGACAACTTGCCATACCTGGTGGCGTACTGCGTCGCTGTGTTCCCGGTGACGCTGCACCAGGAGATCCTCAACCTGCTGTGTTATTACATACTGCCGTTTACCATCAGTAAGTCTTGGTGACTTATGGTCGGTCCCAATATTCTGTTTACCGATAGATTTACTTACTGGCAGTTAATTTATGCCACATTTTGTATGGAAGATCTGTCATAACTCTATCGATAGTAAGCATATCTATCTGTAAATAGAATATAGGGAACGGCCAAAAGTAATCTTCGTAGCGTTTTTTAATGCTCTTAAGAATTGTTGAAGAAATCAAGTGAAGATATGCATGTAAGAAGTTCTAGATCCTCCGAAACTACCTACTCAGTTTAGAAAGATCTAGAAATAAACACGCTAACTCAAGGAAATCTTTGTATTGCTGCAGTTGAAATACTGATTTGTGTGTAACAGCTCGCCGGTACTCAGGACAAGAGGAAGAGAGCCAGGCGTCACAGTCAGTAGCCGCTATCATCATGATGGTGTTCCAACACTCTAACAATCCAGGTCATATATTAAATTGATTACATTGTGTATACTTATTAATGACATTGCTAATCGATTTTAAATTAAATATAATGCTAAATGCTTGCCATATAGATACAGACATGCGAAGGAATTATAAACCAAATGTCGAATTCTTCGTCATATTTTTGTGGAAGTCTAAGTTTCGCTATGCTGATGATTGTGATGCTAGAGATAGTGATGGCGATGATATAAGTCATGATAATAATAATGATGATTAGTAAGGTAATGATAATGATAATTTTAATGGTGATTTTAATATTATTGGCGATATTACTAAATGTGATATGTGTTACGTAAATGTGTGAACGATGGTACGATGGGTACGATGTGTACCTTCGTATGCGAGAGGCCGTCTGGGTAGAGGTAGAGGTAGAGGTTGTACCTACAAGTGCTTTATCTATTGATGCCGCCAGGCAGCTCTGTGTAAGCACTATTGCGTTCCGGTTTCAAGGGAATGACTTGGAAAGCCAGTGAAATACTGGGCATTATTAGATTTAACATCTTAAATCTATAGCAGTACTGTATAATCCGAAGTTTGGATTAGTATTGCTTTAGTTTATGGGCAGGCGTGACGCTTCAATCAGGCGAGTCATCAAGCTCGTCTCGTTAGTAACGCTAACAAAAAAATCTATGATAGTTTTAATAGTGACAATGTTAATAGTAATGGTAAAGATGATAATGGTGTTGACAAGGATGATAATTCTGATATTAAATTGTATCTCTCTAGCCCATCACTGTCAGCTTCTCGAATGCCTAATGTCGATGAAGCAGTCAGTGGTGAAGGATGTGCTGAGCGTGATCGCGTACGGTACGTGGGGAGCGCGACTCTCCGCAGCTAAACTGCTGTTCTACTACTGGCCGCCGTTTGACGCGAAGCTGTTCGACCGCAAGGGACTTCTGTGCAAGTTCTCTAGTGAGTACTGCTATCAGTTAAGACTGCATGATACCCACGTGAAAGTTCTCTAGTCAGTTTTAAACAGGTAGGAAGACTAAAATTGATTATTTAGTATTGATAAATTTATCTTTGATATTTTTACACGTGATCAAATTACAAGGTGGTAGGTCCCTCGTATGCGACAGGCCGTCTGGATTGGTACCACCGCTTTACCTATTTCTGATGCCAAGCAACAATGTGTAAGCACTGTTGTGTTTCTGTCTGAAAGACATTGAAGCCAGTGAAATTACTGGCCATTACGAGACTTAACAATTTATATCTCGGGGTGACGAGCACAGTACAATGCCATGCAGTGCTTTGTAATTCAAGGTTGAAACATGATAGATGAAAATTATAGGTCATGGAATTATAACTAATAGTTTTTTGCAATTATTAAGGTTTTTGTAAAATAAAAATAGCTTCAAATAATTTGCCATACCTACGTCACAGAATCCTCTATTATATCCAGATTATAGCGTGAAAACTGTCGTCTAAATACGAGTCCTTAAAATCCGTTTAACAGATGACCTCGTTCCATTCCTCTGCCAACGTGACATGTGTCCCAACGCGGGAACAGCTGAGGCTGCTAAAGTCTGCTACGATCACTGCATCAGCGTCACCTTTGCTTCTGACAGTCCACCACCCCTGTACCTTTGTATAGAATGCGCTAATGAGATACATAGGTAAGTAATACTAAAGTCTGCTTTGATCCAAGATCATAATTTTTTGCATCCAAGATATGTAGTTATATAATTCATGTGTATGTTTGTACCCTTCACAACATATACCTAAATATTTGATAATGAATCCAATTGTAACTGATTAAACTAAAACTAAATTAGTCTAATTAAAACTATTTAATCATTTCAGTTTGATACCATTCATTTTATAGGAGTCAACTATATTTTTATTATGTTTACTTTGTAATAAATTAGTATTGACACGATTTATAGTTAAGGAGTTTGTACCTATGTGTGACTCTAGGATTGTTAACAGTCCCTACTTAGATTTCAACCATGTTACTGATTAACAGGGAACACCCGAACCAGCGTTTCTTCGACATCCTACATCCTCAACAGCAAGTATCTATGGTTTGCGAGAATAAGGTACGGTACATCATGCAAACCTTATTCTTTTAGTATTTTCATCTGTGCATAAGCTGTTTGCGTATTTTCAACAATGATATTTGCCTATAGAATTGCAGATCATCGGACAAGGCAGCTTACTCTATCTGCTTTTCTAATGAGTGCGCCAGTTACAATGGAAACCATCCTATAAGGTGAGTCATTTTGTAGCAGAGTTTGTGTATTGTTTAATTATGTCTTTGGATTGATTTGTGTATGAATGGTATCGAGATATTTGTCCATAGGTATTGCCAGCAATGTCACGGCAACCGTCACAACAGCCGTCGTGGTGGTGACCACGTGGTACACACGCGGCTCCCCATCGCCTGGCAAATGGACTCCGACATGCAGACCAACCTCGTCGAGGCTATTGTCAGGTGAGGCTCTGGGCCTAGGTATTGATTGTACAGTATAACAGCTGTTGTGGCAGTAACCACGTGGTACACACGCGCTTCCCCATCAACTTGTACTTGTACTTGTTGCGACGACGCTAGCTTACTAAAGCTGGTAGACTTTTTCTTTTCATGTCCTTACCCTGGCATAGCCAGGGACCGCCATCCTACTTGGACGCATCATTTCACTCGATCATAAGCTTTCTCCGTAGTCAGACCAAAGTAATAAAAAACATATTGCTAAAATACTGTTGTCTCCCTTTCAAGCCTTCTGAAAGAATCGAAGCCAATCAACATGGAGGACCCGGACAGTTCATACGAGCAACTGAAACCACCTCTTAGCGTGGAACTACCAGACCCCATATCTGTTGAAGATCGACAACTTTTGGGAAGGTTAATATTACGTAATTACTTTTTTATGGCATAGGCCGGCATACGAGCAAGTGGGTCACCTGATGGTAAGTGATCTCCACCGCCCATGTACGTGTGGACGTACATACCAAAAGAATCATGGGTGCGTTGCCGACCTTAAAGGAACGGGATAATTAAGTAATTGGGAAGGGGAGGAGGTTTGGGCCTCCGGATATCTCTCACCATGCGAAACGCAGCAGCAAGCTGCTACTTTACGCCACTTTTTTGTGAGACAGTGGTAATGACCTGGACGGGCCGGCCCATACATGCTGTAGACAAAAGTGTCTACAGCATGGCTCTACCATTGAAAAATCTAATAAAATAACAAAATTACAGTATTTTTTAATTTTTTAATTAATACCTACATACAGTACAGTAGTTTCCATAAATTTTATAAAAGTAAAGTACCATTTTCTTGAATCAAATTAAACTCGAAATTACAAGTTGAAATACAGCGGGCACACCCACCCGTTTCACTTACTATATACTTCCCCTTTCCTCCACCAATACTAAGACCTCCTCCACCACTCATACGGAACTTCCCTTCTGAATCGTTCCTCTTTAGTCCTCCCTTAAAACTCTTCCTCATTCCTTCTAAATACTATGAACAGTCCGAGTTTGGTCTGTTGGATTAACCATCAAAAGTCTTTTAACCGGCAGTTGAATTTCCAACATCCGAAACTCATTTCCGTGAATTTCACATACGACATCCAGAAGAACGTCATCCTAATTAGGACGTCTGATTGTTCAAACCTCTGTTTTTGTGACGCAGGTACGGTGTATGGCTGATGGTAGGTCTGTGTACTCCTAACCCGGACACTCCAGATGAAGTCCTCGGCCGTCTGCTCTCGGTGCTGTTCCACTGGTTTCATGTCACAGCCTTCTCTTATACTGGTAAGCACTTTTTTTATGGCATAGGCCGGCAAACGAGCGGGTGGGTCACCTGATGGTAAGTGATCTCCACCGCCCATGTACGCCCAATACACAATACAATACAATACAATGTACAATACTAAAAGAATTATGGGTGCGTTGCCGACCTTAAAGGAAAGGGATAATTAAGGCATTGGGAAGGGAAGAGGGTTTGGGCCTCCGGATATCTCACTCACCGTACGAAACGCAGCAGCAAGCTGCTACTTTACGCCGGTTTTCTGTGAGACAGTGGTAACGACCCGGACGAGCCGGCCTATTTGTTCTGTAGACACAAGTGTCTACAGCGTGGCTCTACCACTCTAATTATATCTCACTTACTTACTTACTCTAATTATTATATCAAGTTAAGTTACGGTTCTACTATCAAATTAAAAATATTATGTCGAATATTTAGTGCCAGCTTGATGTGGTCCCCGTCATGTACCTAAGTATACAAAAATGAAGACACTAAATGTAACTATTGCCTTCTTATTTTTGTAGCGGGAGGTCTTGGGTCAGACGACCAAGTCAACACTTTCGAATATTTTAGATATTCCACTGAATTTCATCAATATCTACCTACCTATTTTATTTTGCTAAAATAGGAGGTCTCTTATAAGCGAGAGTCCGTCGGGGTAGATAACATCCGCCTATTTCTACCCCTAAGCAGTACTTGTTATTGTTGCTACTGTTTGGGCACGCGTGACGCTTACCATCAGACTAACGACCTGCTCATCTCGTTATCAGGCGAATAAAATATTTCCTCGCAGGTGAAACTGCCCGCACAGTAGAGAAGCTGAAGATGGAGCACGTATGTGGCTGGGTGCGTGAAGTGTCAGAACAACACGATGCAGTAGTAATAGCATGCTTACTGCCGCACCCACCGCAGTACACGCGGCATGCAGGACATTGGGACAACCTGGCTTCCAAAACACATCATCTTAAAGACGGCCTTAACAGGTATTGCCAGTAAAATATGTAAATAAACACCCAACAGTCAGACAGTCCTGACCTCACACTAAATTACCCTGTATCGTGGTATCAGGAATCACGAGGGACTTATGTTCTCACCACATTTGTACGCTAAAAAACGTACACAGATATTGTAAAATATCTGTGGATCACACGACACAATTCGCGGCCTTTCAATTTACTGTTGACTACTCGGTCTGTGAGACGGAGGCTGGAAATGTGGGTGTAAAAACCGAAGAGGACCAGTCTCTTTGGTGGAATTTTAAGCATTTTGCCTACACACTTATTCTTATTTCTTACTTTGTATTTGTTTTCAGACTGTACTGCCTAATTCCGTATGGTATCGTAACACAGGCCATATGGAACGTCATAATGCCGGATTGGTTGGAAGCTATATGCGCTGATGTACCAGAAAAAGTAAGTTTTTGATAACATAAGTGAGTAAGTTTTTTGAGTGGTAGAGCCACGCTGTAGACATTTTTGTCTACAGCATGAATGGGACGGCTCGCTCGGGTCGTGGTGCGTTTCGTACGGTGAGTGAAATATCCGGAGGCCTAACTCCCCCTCTCCTTCCCAATCCCTTATCCCTTTCCTTTAAGGTCGGTAACGCGCCCATAATTCTTTTGGTAATATTGGCGTACATAGGCGGTGGAGATCACTTACCATCAGGTGACCCGCTTGCTCGTTTGCCGGCCTATAACATAAAAAAACATAAGCTCACACACACATCATGGGACGAAAATAAGCTCGGCAAACTTGGGTACCTTAGTTACACCTCTGCCTATATGCGTCAGCTTATGTATATGCTTGCTTCTTTGTCAGGATATCCCTTGACCATATTTGTTTTCTACAGGAACTGATGGAATTGAAAGTATCTCTAGGCAAGATCCTGGAGCCTGAAGGCGTGTTGGGTGGAGTGGATGAGAAGGGCCTGTACAAGTTCGCAGCCATCAGGGTCACGCAGAATCCTACGCCAGAAACTGTGCTACCTGTTTTGGAGTGGTTTCAGGTGGTTCAATAATTTTATATGGGTAATCCAATTTCATTTGCAGCGGTGAATCATTTTTGAACTATAATTTAAATCGTTTCGTCACATTCGCATTTCTGGAGGTGTAAGTAAATAAATAAATCATGACTGAGTATGCTGACCTTCTACCTATCGTTTTTTTTTGTCGTATGGATGTATCGATATTTTCCTTTTCTTAACAAATATTGAAATCATAAATCAACAAAATCTATATTTTTAAATTGGATTCCTCTAGTCTATTAGTATCCCAATGAAAGTCAAAAAAAGTTATCTAGGTATTTAACGTTTTACATTATTAGCTTTTTTTCTTGCAGACTATATCACTGCTAGACGTGAGAATGCCGCTGTCGCAGCTATTCGATTTGTTCAGCCACTGCGTCGTCAACATGCCTGAGAAGATCGTCAAACCGCCTCCCAGTACGTTTTAATTTCTTTCACTATTCTATACTATATCGATTTATGGTTAATCTAATTAAAGCATAAATATGTTTAATTGTAGTCTCTAGTCTATGATTATTTGCGAGGTGAGTTTGGAGGTGAATGAATTTGAAATTATAAAGATTACTATGTTAATAACGTTATGTATATAATTATTAGGTATGTTATATTGTATGTATACCCAGATGCAAAAAATCTTAAGGACTCTAAAGAATCCCCGACCACCGCCGAGAGAGAGAAGAAGGAACGTGACGAGGAGATGAAGCCACAGAACCTCACCTGCTGCATACTGATGCTGGATATACTGCTCAAGCAGGTTTGATTATTTCAACTGAATCATCTCAATTTAAAGTCTCAGACTTTCTGAACCAAGAACTGTAATTCTATAGATAAAGGATTGCCTCATTATCATAGAGATGTCTAGAATTTGTTTCGTCAAACGTCAGATTTCAATCTTATCGAATCAAATCATCCATCGTTCTTTGTAATTTTTAAACCTATAAACCAAAAATGAGATATCCAGGGGACCAAATCTCCTTCCCCTTCCCAATCCCTTAATCATCCCTTTCCTATAAGGCCGGCAACGCCATATTAGTAAGAAAGAAAGAAAGAAAAGTTTAATCATAAGACATGCAACAAACATAATGCAGTAAAAAATATAATTAATATTCAATACGCACTCACGCCTGTAATCCCTGACGGGATAGGCAGAGGTGTAACCAGTACACCCACATTTCGCCGAGCGTATCTCCGTCCCATAATGGGATAGGGGGCGAGCCTATCGCCATACCGGGCACAAATTCCAGACTCCGGGCTGATACTGAGCATTTCGTAATAGAAAAACCCAATATCATTTTACCCGACCCGGGGATCGAAGCCGAGGCCTCAGCGTCAACCTTAGGCGTAACGCGTACGCATTACAACTTCGCCACCGAGGCAGTCATATTCAACTAACAAGGCAATTAATATTCAACTAACTTAAAATTAATATTAAAACCATACAGTTGCATGCCTTCACGGTGACAACAGGAGACCAGCTCAGTATAATACTGTGATTATGGGGCGAGCCACAACACAGCGCTGGTTTTCAGTGGCCTCATTATTAGGTCTACACTTAGCCGAGATATCGATAAACATACATAAAAAATACGCATGGAATTTTGAACTTTTTTGAGAGGCCCATAATTATTATCTTATTGTACTATGATTATAGTTGGAGTTGCAACAGCGTCGTATCAACATTCAGGACGTGAGCAGTGAAGCTACTAAACTCCTGCGGCTGATGCTCAAGTCTAACCAGACCAACACTCTTGAACATGGTGCGTTACATATTCATTCACTTGCATTTTCTATGCTTCTTTACTTTTTGAATCCATACATATGTATGTATACATCTGTTCGAGCGAATGTCCAAGAATGTGATATGAGGCCATACCGGATAAAATTGCAATCCAGAACGATTTTTTGATTGTTGTGTTATTTTCCATATCGAAAACTCGAGAAAACAAATTGTGATTGCCTGATCTGGGATTTTGTAACCAGGGACTCACGATTACCCAGATTAATTAGGCGGATAGACCTATGAGGCGATTTTTTTAAATCAGCGTTAATGTCGAGACGAGTAGGTCGCTCGCCTAAGGGAAGCGTCACATCTGCCCATTAACAGAATCAACATCAATCTTTGAATTAATACTTCTATGAAGTACTACTACTAGACTGCGCTTGTCACCCCGAGACATAAGTTGTCAAGTCTCACAATGCCAAGTAATTTCATTGGTTTCAATGTCCTTCATACCGGAACTCAACAGTGCTTACACACTGCTACTTGGCGGCTGTAGTAATTAATTGATTTTAATGGTAAAGTTGTGTGTGACCATGCTTGCGTGTGTATGTTTATATGTATTTATTTGTCTGTGTGGGCTGTACGTAAGTGTTTTCAAGTAATTTTGTTTATCCCCCTAGCCCAGTGTACGGCGGAGGGTCTGTGCTCATACTGTGAAGCTGCAGCGTTGTGTCATCAGCTCGGCGTGCATCTAGTACGAGCACTCGCTATTCATCGACCACTAGATCCATCGATGGTACTCTATTTTTGATGTTTTTTTATAAAGAAGACTGGCAAATGAGCAAGAGATTTATCATTTATGCTACCCATGAACCATCCGTAATGCCAGAAAAATGCGGTGCCGTTTTTTATTCCAAGGAATGGGAATTCGGAAAGGAGGGTTCTTAGGCCTCCGATAAAAATCATTTACCCTACGAAACGCAGCAATAAGCTGTTACACGTCAGTTTTTTACCAACCCGGTCAAGTTGATCTATTCATGCTGCATGCAGATGTTCCAATCATCTCCCGACGAGGCCTGGGCTGAACCTTCAAGTCGACGCAACCAGACTGATGAGGAACGCATGAGGTGTGCCGCCATGGGAGGTGGAGGCGGCGGCGGCGGGGGAGGGGGCGTGGCAGCGGGTATGGCGGGGTTGGGGGGCGGAGGTGGCGGCGGCGGGGGCGGGGGCGCAGGGGGCGCGGGCGCGGGCGGCGGCGGGGAGGGGGGCGCACATGCGCTCCTCGACCGCGGCGCAGTCGGCGGCGTGCTCGTACATGTGCCACATGTGGGTATATAGGAGTGGATGTGCTGGAAGGACGTCCGTTAAAGATAGCACTCTTAAAAACATATTTTTTAGGATTTGTTCCATGATCGATTACAAAAACCTTCATGAAGTAAAAAAGTGTTACATCCTTTTTTTTACAAAGAAAAGTTGTAATACCAGTATAAAAAATTGGAAAGGTACAATTAAGAAACGATAAAAAATATGAATCCTAAATGTTGTTTTTAAGAGTAATAAATTTGCATTTTCGAACGCCCGGTCAGCACAATTTAAATGTCTAATTTTTCAATCTGTTCTTTTATATAAAAAAGAAGAAAAAATATTACCAAGTTTTCGGTTTTTATTGCATCTACGGTGAAATTAGATACTATTGAATTTCCAAATCAAATTATATTTCTATTAACGTTCTTTAGAAAAGAAAAAGTAGAAAGAAAAGTAATCAATGGTCATCAATATTCTAAAATTTCCCGATAAATACCGAAAACAATTGAAATTTTAACGTTCTATATCTGTTCCTTACTGCACTAGCCGCTGTTCTGTCTCTATCTACATATGTGTATAGTTTCCATTCGATGTATCTTTCTTTGATGACGGTCTGACGTGCACAGAGCGAATCCATTAGAATATATATATTTCATTTAAAAAAAAAATTTGACAAAGTAGTCAGCAGAAAATGCATTTTTTGAAAATAAATAATGACAACAAAAATGTAGGGCAGGTAACAAAAACATAAACGCTATGTATGATTTCCACAGCACTACCTTTTGGAATATTAAACTAAATAATATGTTGTAATGTGCACAGACATTTACGATACTTATTATTATATCCATAAGAGCATTGATACTAAAAATTAAAAATAATTCGAAATGTGCTAAATATATTATCGACTTTTTTCAATAAAATTGACAATAATGGCGCCCACCCATGGTATTGTATGTCGATTTTATCGATACTAATTTCGACCAGAGAGGCCATACTATTTCTTATACAATAAAAAAATATGGTTTGGCATCAACATGAACATTGAACGATTCTGTAGGAGTAGAGTTTTTAAGATATCGCTCTGTCGCCACTAAGGCCGTCACTACGTCTACCTTCAGTTCTGTATTATAATAGATGTATAGTTTGTTCATTTCATGCAACTGTCACTAATAAGCGACGTCGGTTCGGACTCGGGGCTTACTAAGTCGTCACCCGATACGCAAGTATGTCGACATTTTGTTCAGCTTTTTCACGTGTCACGTATTTGTGAGCTTTTGGTGTTAGATGATGGTTTTGTGCTACACGTACTACGAATAATTTATACTTCACAGAGGATTTAAAAAACACGTATTTTATTATGTAAGTTTTGAAGGAATCGCATGGATACTTAAAAAAAGTCAATATTTAAAAAAAAACTATGTATGTAGATCTACCAGTAACGAAAATGTAATCGATTCAAGAGAGACAATATAGATTGTCATATAATTTATTCGATATTACGTGTAGTATGATATCATCTAAAATGTTCACAGTGACACCAGGTAAGTATTGTGTTAGATGAAGTATTTTAGTGTTTAGATTTCAGGCTATTTAGACAAATAACTACAATTAGACTAGCCATTCTGCGATAAAGTTTGCTGTTGTACTCGTAGTTTATGGTGACATTTATTGCATAACACCCGCAGATAAAAGATGTAAAGTAGATGTATTATTCCATAATACTTAACGTGCAACTCGCTAATGCCTATTATAAGGATATAGGTTATGTACACCACTGACAACGTTAGTGTACGTAGTAGAACTCGGCATTGGAAATACAAATTGCATTTCCATTGCCTATTTATATCGATGTCTGTAATGTCATCCCTGTAATTAGTAATCAATATACATACTTCAAAACAGAGACTCTCACCTACTGGGTTATTACAAATCAAACAACTTAGTTTCACACAACTTACTGCCTTGATGCACTAGAACCTAGGAATTGAACCGCTACAATTAAGGTATTCACACGATTTCAATATGAAATTGAATCTAGACGAATTTAATATCTGTATATGGGCAATAGTAATTAATAATAATTTGACAAAGGAATGAAAACGAACAGTTATTGGTTTGGTCCTTGCAGCTGGATTTCGAGTTGTTCGTCAACTTATAAAATATAAGCTTGTCGAGATTTCTCTAAATATACCTGCTGATTAAATCATAGCACTGTGATAAATTAGTACACCACATTATAGCTTTTAGATACACTTACAACCTGTTTCACGATGTTCAAAAATGTATATACAGCTAATTGAAATGTTATCCACCATAGATTCGTGCAAATTAAATTTTACGGCCTGAAGTTATTCATTTTTATCACACTTTAGTTTCTAAAAACAATAACTGCAACGATGCAGTTCACAATTTCAGGCCATGTTAAATTGCGCGTATTGTATCAACTTTATTGACTGCGTGATGTTTTAGATCTTGTTATAGTTTTACCAAGTACACCATGGTGAAATGTGCTTAGTTTCAAATCATCGTATATTATCTCAAATTATACAACATGATTCATTGACGTTCAGATAATGACGGCTACTGTGGAGACGATTACGGAACAGCTCGACATGGCGGTGTCACTCCCACCTGCAGAGGCACCGACTCTTGCAACAGCGCATACAATCACGCTCACTGATACAGATGTCGCCACTGCTACTGCTGATGTGAGTATTTAGTCCGTCCTATTTGCTTTTTTAAATATAACTAGGGGCTTCGCTCATGTTTTTCCACAAAACATAACAAAAAAACAAACTTAGTCCGACGAATATGAGACATATCTTACTTTCTTCCCCACATTATTCTGCATCGATTGGTTTCGGTCTCGACCCCATACCCCCAGCAGTTTCGGAGGAGATAGCGTGACAAGCTTTTGACAGCGGCAGCGGCGCCAGTTACTTTTTTTTAGAATAGAGAGAAAGGAAGGGTGTTCTCAACTCATCTGTTTGTGTTCCATCGTAACTTCGTATTATCTGTATTCCTCTTAGAAATACTACTTATAGAAACTAATTACACGCATGAAATTTAAACCAATCATTTAGAGTCCAAACTACGATCACCATACTAATAACTACTCACCATATTATTTTTATGTTCCTCACTTATAAGTGAATGTATGAGACATCTTGCCCATCTACCCTGCCCGTTTTGATATTGGGTTTCGATGTTTTTATACTTACATTTCGTTCTTTCTTTTCTCTCCGAGCTAGAGCTTGGAGATATATATCAGAATCACTGGCTTGACTGCCCTACCGACTAATTCTTGCGGTGCACCGTTCTCTTTCTTGCGTCGTCTATGGCTATAGGGTACGCAATTTCAACCGCAGCCCTCGCTAGAGTATTTTATAGATCCAATCGCTGTCTGAGGAATTACCCTACAGATAGAGCACAGCAAAGGCGCGTGGACTATACATACCATCGCAGGGGCCATGTTTTTTATGACCGCACAACTCGTGGTCGCGTTACGCCTACTTCGTAAAATCAGCACAGAATGGCAATCCTTAAGCTAATGTCAAATAATCATAACAAGCACGTAACACACTTCATCACGTTTACAAAATTAGACATTGCCTTAGAGAACCCCTCTCAATGCCAATTTCATAAAGCCAAAGTAACGTGATCACGGTAACGTAACGCGTGCACGTTATGAATCCACATGGTCAAGAGAATATGACCCCAGGCATTAACTTGCAACTTGCAAGTCGGCGAGCTGGTCTGTCTGAGTCTGGTTTGGTTTGAGGGCAGAGTTCGGCATCGGGTTTGTCGACTTTGGGAGAGTCCTTTGTCTTTACTATGAAATAACAAATTTAGGTCCACAAGACGAATGTATCTTATGAAGGTATGCATGAAGCGCTTCATTGAGTAATAACGTTTGCGATATTATAATTTCAATGAAAAAATATCGATATGAATACATAGGAATAACTTAGTTGTATGTAAGTAAGCCGATCACCAATGAATGTAAATTTAAACTGCAGGTGTCAACACCAAATCTCCTCGGAGATCACGAAGCTTTAGCAGAGTCAGTTGAGGAAGAAATGGTCAATTTTTGGCCCACATCAGCTGGAAAGTTCCACTTCTGCATTGAGGAGTTGCCACAAGAGTTGCAGTACATACATCAGCTATTACAGGTAAAGCTAAAGTAAGGTAAGAGGTAAACATTTGTCAAATCAATTATAGCTGTCTCGATTTATTTTTTGACAGACTTCTAAAAAGGAAGAGATTCTAAATTCAGCGCGGTTTTTTTTGCTTTTTATGTGTGATAATCGATTTCTCTGCCAATATGCGTCAATACCTCTGATAAATATTACAGAAAAAATTGTTCGATAGCGTTTAGCTGTCATGTGGTCCCATATAAATTTGGTTATTATATGATATCTTAACGGAATAAGAAGTAAAAAAAATAAACTCATCAACGGAACCGCACAACCGACACAAATGTGTTATTGTAAAAAAGTAAAAATAGATTGATTTCTAAAGATTTTTTTCGAGTCGGAGCATATTTACTCGTAGATGACCGTCAGTGGCGCCGGCACTGTCTCCAAAAAGACTTCTACAAATTATTGTTATTTTTGACTTTTCAGCGTCATTTTTTGAAGTCTCTTTTTAGTGTTCACAAATATTTTTCATAGGAACTAAAGAACACCTCCCGACCAGACGTCCTTTATCATCTTCTCCAATGTCTTCAAGTGCTTGTGTTAAATACTGATGCATTAGCCGATCATCGAGGATTCCTGATCTGGTGCCAAGAAAACCTACTTATTGACAAGTAATCCATTTTATAATCATATTTCTAATGTCACTCTTGAAATGATTATATCGAGCTTGATGAATATTTAAATCAATTTAAAAACGTCGATCAATGATAAAATTATATACAATATTATACTTAATGTTGAAGCGCCTGATTAGTATGTATCCGCAAGAATACGTACTACTTCGTGTCGTATGTTTATGACTTGATATACACAAACAATAGTTCCATGAGCTATTGTAGATTAATGTATACATTATTACCTCGGTGGCGCAGTTGTAATTCGTACGCGTTACGATTGAGGCCAACGCTAAGGTCTCGGGTTCGATCCCCGGGTCGGGTAAAGTGGTTTTTTTTATGGTATAGGCCGGCAAACGAGCAACTGGGTTTTTCAAATACGAAATGCTCAGTATCAGCCCGGAGTCTGGAATTTGTGCCTGGTATGGCGATAGGCTCGCACCCTATCACATAAAAGACGGAGATACGCTCGGCGAAATGTGGGTGTACTGGTTACACCTCTGCCTACCCCTTCGAGGATTACAGGCGTGAGTGCGTATGTATACATTATTGGTCAGTTTTGTTTATCGCCAAAAACGGATCAATCATAAAAACGCATAGTGGCAATACAGAATTTCACGCGCACTATAGTATATTACCTCATAGTAATGTTTTTGAATATGGAATTTAGTGCAGCTAAATATAGTGAACGTCCCGACGGGGACTCTGGGGGTTATAATTCCCAATAATTTAGCGTTTTTTGTCTTGTTTTTCAAAATTAAAAGAACCTCGGCTTAAAGCACTTAGAGGTCTTTATACTCGTTGCATAACCTGGCAGAGATGCGGCCACTCGAAATAGCTCCCAGTTACCCAATTTTATATGTTTTAATACCAGCGTTCAGTTGTATGTTCATCTCTCTCTAGCCTGTGGAGCGTATGTAACGCGTCTCACTCGCACATCTGCTCGGTGGCCGTGCCTGTTCTACTGCACTGCGTCACTCTAGCTGGTGGTGCCGACGTGCTGTGCAACCTCATCAGAGACCAGTTCCACCACCATGACTCCAGAGTGAGGTTCACTGCTGTTGAGCGGGTGCAGGTCATTATACGGTGAGGATGTTGTAAATTGAAAACACCATTTTGCAATGCTAGGTAAAATAGACTTATAGCTTTTAAAATTGACTGATTCCAGTACGTTATTATACTATATTCCTATATTTTAATTTAAATACTGGAAACCGTGGACAGTTGCTACACTTTTTATCGTTGGTCAATATTATATTTGCATTCCAGTGTACTATCAGGTGTAGTGTAGTTACTTTGCCGTGCCAATATAGGAAAATACTTTTTGGTCCTTCGAGCCGGATCAATTCTAATCCATCCATGAATAGTAAGTAGGTATATATAACTATCATTTTTATGCAGTTTCATGGACGGATCTCCTGTTAAGACAAGTCTGCCGCTACAAACCGCTCTAGCCACTGCGTTCTGCTATATGATATCAAGTATGGATGATATAAACGTGTACGTCGCACAACGAGCCACATTATATATTGGGACTATACATGATAATGCTATAGAGGTAACAGCTTTTATGAGTAATAATTTTTCGTTAATAGTTCATCGACATTTTACTTGTAATGGCCAGTTAGCGTAGCGTTTTAAGAGTGGTAGAGCCACGCTGTAGACAATTTTGTTTACAACACGAATGGGCCGGCTCGTCCGGGTCGTTACCACTGTCTCACAGAAAACCGACGTAAAGTAGCAGCTTGCTGCTGCGTTTCGTACGGTGAGTGGGATATCCGGAGGCCTCAATCCCCTCCCCTTCCCAATCCCTTAATTATCCCTCTCCTTTAAGGTCGGCAACGCGCCCATGATTCTTTTGGTATTGTGGGCGTACATGGGCGGTGGTGTTCACTTACCATCAGGTGACCCACTTGCTCGTTTGTCGGCCTATACAATAAAAAAAACCCATGAGAGATATACATCTTGTGTGTATTGTGCTACCGATCTTAGAATTATTCTGATACATTCTATCTGTGGAAACTTTTAAATGATATTCATGTTAATGTAACAATGCATGTATGCTAGCTGTAAGTTTTCCGAATATATTAAAATAAAATAAAATATCTCGCGAAAGAGTAATCTTTGTCGGTATATACTGGTTTCGCATTTGTATAGTAAAAATATACAGTCATAATAGGTATAGAGATAGCACTCGAATATGACAACATTTTCTCGCCAATACCGGGAATATTAGCTTCGATAGACATATGGAAATAACGAGATAAAACTGGGTTTTCACGATAAAATGATCTTGAGAAGAAATGAAACTAGGATATAAATAGCAGATAACCCTTTATCCCCAGCTTCTCTTGTACTGCTTGGAGACGCAGTTCGACCTGGTGATCGAGGATCGTCCGATGATCCTGCAGTCGATCTATCAGCTCCACAACACGCTCAGCGACCGTCGCATCCTCACCTGGGAGTTTTTCCTCAATCGATTCGAAGCATTGCTCTTGGAGGCGCAGATTAACGCTAACAAGAATATCGACTTTGCTAATTTAAGAGGCGAGTTAATTAGTTAGGTCGACTAGGTTTTTTTATAGGTGACAGCAAAGCTAATGAGTAACTTAGTCTACTGATGGTAACTGATCATTATGGGCCAATAACACCAACTTATGCTAGAGGAATTGTGGGTGCATGAAGTTTGAGTTTTAAAAGTAAAAATTGTGTCGTATCGAATATCTCCAAAATAATGATAGTACTCAGGTCGAATTGGAATATTCATTCTATATATATAACTAACTAAGAGGAGAACTAAGGAGACCAGTTTAATTTGATGATTGAGGATTGTTCGAAGATTACGCCAGTAACAGCTTATGTTAATTTTTTACTAGGAGGGTCATCAATTTTAGGTGGGAGTTGATAGAAGTGTGTGCTCCCTTTTGTATAAGAAGTTTAGTAGGTACTCATTGTCACGCGATATATGGAGAGAAAATGGCAATTGGTATAATTTTTGATAACAGTCAAGTAAAAAATGTTGTATTGGATCTATTGATGAACAAGTCCGCTATAAGTGACAGAATGTAGAATACTATAGTTTATATACATACTTAAATTAAGTTATAATAATAAATAAATGTAAAAGTTTGGATATTTTGATACTTGTTGGTAAATCATGCCTTAACGGCTGAATGGTTAACGGTTGAGCTGCGAGCGACAGTGTGTAGTATATATGATTGTGTTTGTGTTTGTGTTCGTCGCACAGAGCTGGTGAGCGGGTGCGTGAGTCCGGAGCGCGTGGTGTGGCGCGTGCGCCGCGCTAGAGATGCGCTCAGCGCTGCGCCGCCTGCACCACATGCACCACATGCACCACACGCGACACACGCACCCGCCACCAAGTGCCCCTACAAGCGCACTATATCCGCGCCGCCTGCACAACCACCGCAACCCACACTACCCACCGGTAATAGTACCTACTATATACATTACTACGAGTACTCTACACTCAGACTTCAACTCAACTAAGTCGAATTTACAAAGTCATCTCAATAATTATGCGTCATCTTTATAGCATAGGCCGGCAAACGAGCAAGTGGGTCACCTGATGGTAAGTGATCTCCACCGCCCATGTACGCCCATAATATCAAAAGAATCATGGGCGCGTTGCCGACCTCAAAGGAAAGTGATAATTAAGGGATTGGGAATGGGGGGGATTTGGGCCGCCAAATATCTCAATCACCGTACAAAACGCAGCAGCAAACTGCTATTTTACACCGGTTTTCTGTGAGACGGTCGACCGGCCCATTCATACTGAAGATAAAAGTGTCTATAGCGTGGCTCTACCACTCTAGAATTTACCACACTATTTTATAGTAAACGAAAATATGTTGTACTAAAAGATCGATCAAAACATAAATTATTTCATTAAATCGTATGCACGAACGAATAAAACATGGTGAACACAAACATCGAATACGGAACATTTGGTTCGTACTGTTATACCGGACTCGGCGAAACTCTTTTTAAAAAAACAAAATAGTTTTTACCCAGATTTAATAAAGTTTTTACAAAAAGATTTAGAAATTGGGAGATGTGTGGCTTTGTCGAAATACGGAACGAGACTGCCCGAGCTTGGCGTTGTTTATCGGGAGCGGCTCTCACTGGAGAAGTACCGGAGGGTACTTCTCACCTTACTTTTAATTATTTATTTTTAATTTACTAACAACTTAGGGTTATTACAGTACGTATGTACGTATGTACGTATGTACGTAAATTAAAAAGCGAATACGAATACCATATAAACACAGTTTGACTTGTGTTAGCGCTCAACTACCCCACTTTCTTTAATGACTTCATTCATTTGTGCTCCAATCCGAGGGCATTGTAGTATTTGGGGACCTGATGGTCATGGTGGAACATCGGGCGTCTTTGGACGGGTTCATGATGATCACATATTTGGAGGATAACATCCAGAGTGAGAAGTAATTGTCAGAGCCTGCACCGCTTTAGACCTGACCGCAGTAAACACGTTCTTCCAAAAAATTTTGAGTGGTAGAGCCACGCTGTAGACAGTTTCGTCTACAGCACGAATGGGCCGGCTCGTCCGGTTCGTTACCACTCTCTCACAGAAAAGTGAGTTACACACACACACGCTCACAGTTAAGTAGCAGCTTGCTGCTGCGTTTCGTGCGGTGAGTGAGATATCCGGAGGCCCAAATTCCCCTCCCCTTCCCAATCCCTTACTTATCCCTTTCCTTTAGGGTCGGCAACGCGCCCATGATTATTTTAGTATTGTGGGCGTACATGGGCGGTGGAGATCACTTACCATCAGGTGACCCACTTGCTCGTTTGCCGGCCTATACTATAAATTAAAAAAAATGTCCAAGCACCTCATCATGTACCGAAATGGAAACCGCTTATCACAAATATATTACTTGCTATTAATAGCCATGGATTTGCTGTTGGTGTGGTTGTCAGAGAAGTAGCCATTTTTTTTGCTGTTCGTAATGGTTCACGAAATATTATTGATAAAACTGTATACAGATAAATTAATAATTCTGGACTAATATAAAAATATTGTAAAATTTATAGTTGCCCAGTGTATTTTGACGATGCCATGTATGTTATGTATATATTAGTTGATATGATTTCTATACTTACTTATGTTTCTTTATTTTGTACTGACTTGTCATAAGCGCTATTTTAATTGCCTACATGATGAATAAAACTATTTCATTTCATTTCATTTCACAGCGTCTCTACGCCTTTTAAAAAAGTCAAGGTTCAGTCGTCGACGATATGACCTAAGTCACCGAGGATTCTTAATAAATAGTTTAGGCTCTAACATTTGTATTCTATGTATTGATGCAGAACGTGAAAAAGTATATTCTCGTCAATACTCAGCGCCACTGCTGAAGCGTAAGACATCCAGGTTCGGACTGGGACAGTTACTGACGGCGCCACAGCCTCCCGGACATCGACTTAATAATGGTAAGCTTTTATTTTTATTTTAGCGTTAATGACGAGACGAGCAGGTCGTGTGCGAGGGAGATAGTGAGATTTTATCGCTACACGCCCACCATTGCTCGTAACAATTAAATATAAATTACAAGCTCATTTTTTGCACAATTTTAATTCCGTTTTATTGAAATAAAACTAGTTTATACGGATTTTATCGCGGTTTATTTTTATTTTATATAAAGATAAAAATACATACGTACGCACTTACGCCTGTAATCCTCGAAGGGGTAGGCAGAGGTGTAACCAGTACACCCACATTTCACCGAGCATATCTCCGTCCCTTATCTGATAGGGGGCGAGCCTATCGTCATACCGGGCACAATTCCAGACTCCGGGCTGATACTGAGCATTTCGTAATAGAAAAACCCAATACCACTTTACCTGACCCGGGGATCAAATCCGAGACTTCGGCGTTGGCCTCAGTCGTAACTCGTTCGCATTACAAATGCGCCACCGAGGCAGTCAGTTTTATATAAACGTACGTACGTAAAAATATAAACTACTTTTATTTCAATGTGTAATATTCGCTTAAACATAATATCAGTTCCGTTTTATGTTGTTTTCCGTTGAATATAAAATAATATGTAAAATCAAACAGTGTAACCCCTATGTCGCGAAACCCCCTTTTTACATGTTGGGTTTGAGAAATGAAGTCTTTCAAAAAATGCACACAAAAAAATAAATATGACGTTATACATACTTTGAAGTACCAACATCCATACGGTGGTGTATGTTTAATACTTAGGCTCAGTGACCGCAGTTTGAGCCGGGCAGTGACCGCAGTATGGCCCATAAAATTATGGGCACTCACCCAGGTGACCTCCAACCTCCCCTTATAGTCACCCCTGACCCAGCAAAATACTGTACATACTTCTGCCGCAGCAGGTTAACCATACACATTTGTCGCCACAGCAACTTAACCACATATAATATAAAAGGAACCATAAAGCACAAAGAAATATTGCATTATATCATAGTCACCATGATTATGTTCTAGCACTTACCGCTAAACTCTACTTTACCGCACTAGGTACACAAACCACTAACTACACTGTACACTTACTACAGAGAAAAGAGCTTCGTCGCCCTAGCTCTTACCGTTAAACTCTACTTTACCGCACTATGTACACAAACCACTAACTACACTGTAAACTTACTACAGAGAACAGAGCTTCGTCGCCATAGCTCTTACCGTTAAACTCTACTTTACCGCACTATGTACACAAACCACTAACTACACTGTACACTTACTACAGAGAAAAGAGCTTCGTCGCCCTAGCTCTTACCGTTAAACTCTACTTTACCGCACTATGTACACAAACCACTAACTACACTGTAAACTTACTACAGAGAACAGAGCTTCGTCGCCATAGGTCTTACCGTTAAACTCTACTTTACCGCACTATGTACACAAACCACTAACTACACTGTACACTTACTACAGAGAAAAGAGCTTCGTCGCCCTAGCTCTTACCGTTAAACTCTACTTTACCGCACTATGTACACAAACCACTAACTACACTGTACACTTACTACAGAGAAAAGAGCTTCGTCGCCCTAGCTCTTACCGTTAAACTCTACTTTACCGCACTATGTACACAAACCACTAACTACACTGTACACTTACTACAGAGAAAAGAGCTTCGTCGCCCTAGCTCTTACCGTTAAACTCTACTTTACCGCACTATGTACACAAACCACTAACTACACTGTACACTTACTACAGAGAACAGAGCTTCGTCGCCATAGCTCTTACCGTTAAACTCTACTTTACCGCACTAGGTACACAAACCACTAACTACACTGTACACTTACTACAGAGAAAAGAGCTTCGTCGCCCTAGCTCTTACCGTTAAACTCTACTTTACCGCACTATGTACACAAACCACTAACTACACTGTAAACTTACTACAGAGAAAAGAGCTTCGTCGCCCTAGCTCTTACCGTTAAACTCTACTTTACCGCACTATGTACACAAACCACTAACTACACTGTACACTTACTACAGAGAAAAGAGCTTCGTCGCCCTAGCTCTTACCGTTAAACTCTACTTTACCGCACTATGTACACAAACCACTAACTACACTGTAAACTTACTACAGAGAAAAGAGCTTCGTCGCCCTAGCTCTTACCGTTAAACTCTACTTTACCGCACTATGTACACAAACCACTAACTACACTGTACACTTACTACAGAGAACAGAGCTTCGTCGCCCTAGCTCTTACCGTTAAACTCTACTTTACCGCACTATGTACACAAACCACTAACTACACTGTAAACTTACTACAGAGAACAGAGCTTCGTCGCCCTAGCTCTTACCGTTAAACTCTACTTTACCGCACTATGTACACAAACCACTAACTACACTGTACACTTACTACAGAGAACAGAGCTTCGTCGCCATAGGTCTTACCGTTAAACTCTACTTTACCGCACTATGTACACAAACCACTAACTACACTGTAAACTTACTACAGAGAACAGAGCTTCGTCGCCATAGGTCTTACCGTTAAACTCTACTTTACCGCACTATGTACACAAACCACTAACTACACTGTAAACTTACTACAGAGAACAGAGCTTCGTCGCCATAGCTCTTACCGTTAAACTCTACTTTACCGCACTATGTACACAAACCACTAACTACACTGTACACTTACTACAGAGAAAAGAGCTTCGTCGCCATAGCTCTTACCGTTAAACTCTACTTTACCGCACTATGTACACAAACCACTAACTACACTGTACACTTACTACAGAGAAAAGAGCTTCGTCGCCATAGCTCTTACCGTTAAACTCTACTTTACCGCACTATGTACACAAACCACTAACTACACTGTACACTTACTACAGAGAAAAGAGCTTCGTCGCCCTAGCTCTTACCGTTAAACTCTACTTTACCGCACTATGTACACAAACCACTAACTACACTGTACACTTACTACAGAGAAAAGAGCTTCGTCGCCCTAGCTCTTACCGTTAAACTCTACTTTACCGCACTATGTACACAAACCACTAACTACACTGTAAACTTACTACAGAGAACAGAGCTTCGTCGCCATAGGTCTTACCGTTAAACTCTACTTTACCGCACTATGTACACAAACCACTAACTACACTGTACACTTACTACAGAGAACAGAGCTTCGTCGCCATAGCTCTTACCGTTAAACTCTACTTTACCGCACTATGTACACAAACCACTAACTACACTGTACACTTACTACAGAGAAAAGAGCTTCGTCGCCCTAGCTCTTACCGTTAAACTCTACTTTATCGCACTATGTACACAAACCACTAACTACACTGTAAACTTACTACAGAGAACAGAGCTTCGTCGCCATAGGTCTTACCGTTAAACTCTACTTTACCGCACTATGTACACAAACCACTAACTACACTGTAAACTTACTACAGAGAACAGAGCTTCGTCGCCATAGCTCTTACCGTTAAACTCTACTTTACCGCACTATGTACACAAACCACTAACTACACTGTAAACTTACTACAGAGAACAGAGCTTCGTCGCCATAGCTCTTACCGTTAAACTCTACTTTACCGCACTATGTACACAAACCACTAACTACACTGTACACTTACTACAGAGAAAAGAGCTTCGTCGCCCTAGCTCTTACCGTTAAACTCTACTTTACCGCACTATGTACACAAACCACTAACTACACTGTAAACTTACTACAGAGAACAGAGCTTCGTCGCCATAGGTCTTACCGTTAAACTCTACTTTACCGCACTATGTACACAAACCACTAACTACACTGTAAACTTACTACAGAGAACAGAGCTTCGTCGCCATAGCTCTTACCGTTAAACTCTACTTTACCGCACTATGTACACAAACCACTAACTACACTGTACACTTACTACAGAGAAAAGAGCTTCGTCGCCCTAGCTCTTACCGTTAAACTCTACTTTACCGCACTATGTACACAAACCACTAACTACACTGTAAACTTACTACAGAGAACAGAGCTTCGTCGCCATAGGTCTTACCGTTAAACTCTACTTTACCGCACTATGTACACAAACCACTAACTACACTGTAAACTTACTACAGAGAACAGAGCTTCGTCGCCATAGCTCTTACCGTTAAACTCTACTTTACCGCACTATGTACACAAACCACTAACTACACTGTACACTTACTACAGAGAAAAGAGCTTCGTCGCCCTAGCTCTTACCGTTAAACTCTACTTTACCGCACTATGTACACAAACCACTAACTACACTGTACACTTACTACAGAGAACAGAGCTTCGTCGCCCTAGCTCTTACCGTTAAACTCTACTTTACCGCACTATGTACACAAACCACTAACTACACTGTACACTTACTACAGAGAAAAGAGCTTCGTCGCCCTAGCTCTTACCGTTAAACTCTACTTTACCGCACTATGTACACAAACCACTAACTACACTGTAAACTTACTACAGAGAACAGAGCTTCGTCGCCATAGGTCTTACCGTTAAACTCTACTTTACCGCACTATGTACACAAACCACTAACTACACTGTACACTTACTACAGAGAACAGAGCTTCGTCGCCATAGCTCTTACCGTTAAACTCTACTTTACCGCACTATGTACACAAACCACTAACTACACTGTACACTTACTACAGAGAAAAGAGCTTCGTCGCCCTAGCTCTTACCGTTAAACTCTACTTTACCGCACTATGTACACAAACCACTAACTACACTGTAAACTTACTACAGAGAACAGAGCTTCGTCGCCATAGGTCTTACCGTTAAACTCTACTTTACCGCACTATGTACACAAACCACTAACTACACTGTAAACTTACTACAGAGAACAGAGCTTCGTCGCCATAGCTCTTACCGTTAAACTCTACTTTACCGCACTATGTACACAAACCACTAACTACACTGTAAACTTACTACAGAGAACAGAGCTTCGTCGCCATAGCTCTTACCGTTAAACTCTACTTTACCGCACTATGTACACAAACCACTAACTACACTGTACACTTACTACAGAGAAAAGAGCTTCGTCGCCCTAGCTCTTACCGTTAAACTCTACTTTACCGCACTATGTACACAAACCACTAACTACACTGTAAACTTACTACAGAGAACAGAGCTTCGTCGCCATAGGTCTTACCGTTAAACTCTACTTTACCGCACTATGTACACAAACCACTAACTACACTGTCCACTCACAACAGACAAAAGAAACTCTTCGCCCTCCGTTAAGTTAATCACTTCAATAACTAGAACCGAATAGTAAACCAGCATAGCTACCGCGTAATGAACATTTGGACTATCGCCTGAGCACTGATCTTAGTGAACTGACTGACCGCGGGCAAAAGACCTCAAGTTATGGCGACAACCTTTATACCATTTAACTATCCTTCCACAACTATATCGCACCATTATTATTACAGTGTACCCAACGTTGCTTTCTCAGACACCCTCAATATACCAATATTAACAGAATACGCTAACAATACACTTTTATGCGGTATTTATCTACCTACAATATCTTATAATAAATAATAAGATTTCCTGTAACAGACTTTTAAATGAACAATTGTAAATAATCTGAATAATTCGCGGTATTCTGCGACACCCTATTCCGTTTGTAGTAATGTAATTTATTCTATTATTGACATGCAAAAGAGCCCTTTGCCCTTGCAAAGTAAAAGTTTTAATGTTTTTGTCCATTCAAATAGAAAAACAACAGATTTTTTAATCTCATTTATTAAACGTCAACTTTGACTATGGACAGTATAATTTTTACAGATGACGCCACTAACACGACGACGATGCCAAAAGTAGTAGACCTCGAGGAGGCAGACAGAGAGACCACAAACTTGCTGGTCTTCCTGCTCATGCAGTTTCTGTCCAGGTCAGTACATATTTTACAAAATCTAAATTCTCTAGAAATATTATTTAGAAAGTATATCGCGGTGGGCAAAAAATTGGCTGTGGCTCTTTGAGGTGGACTGTCTTCGTAAAAATAAAAAATACTTCTTGTGATCTTCTAAATTCTTAATCTGAAAGTCCAAAATTATATTTAGAGTAGAATTTCATGCAATCAAAGTCGTTATAATATTTTTCTTAATATTGAATCCACTCTTACATTAGAATTGCCTCATTAGTCAAATGGCAGTGTACTAAGCAGCCTCCGTAGCACAGCGGGCGAGTAGCCGGTTGCGAAGCGTGAGGCCGTGGGTTCGATTCCCGCACCTTGACAAATGTTTGTCTGATCCACAAATATTTGTCTCGGGTCTGGGTGTTGTGGGACCGCAAGTCCCTCGTAGTTCTTGATACCCACGATACAGGTTTACCTAGTGTGGGGTCAGGACTATGTATGTGACTGTTGGGTGTATTATTATTATTATTAAGACTGAGCAGAGTCCTGGGTTCAATTCTCAGGTCAGGTAATAGCAATTTGCGTATGTATGTATGACGATAGGCTCACCTCCTATCCACGGTCAGAAATAAGGTTCAAGCTCTGCCCCCCCCCCCCCTCCCCTCAAGGAAGCTTTAGGTTTATATCCTTACATTAGAATGAATAAATCTCAATCAGAATTAGAGTGTATTATAAAATCGATGTGATTTACAAACAGAGCAGACCAAGCTCATCCCATAGAAGACAAGCAAACTGGCAAGAGTCAGGAGCTGGTGCTGAAGCATCTGTTCTCGTTGCTCGGGTACAATGCTATCGAGAAATACTTCACTATGTCACCGTTTACGCTTCGGTAAGTTGGTTAATTTTGTTGTTGGTTGTTGGTTGTTGGTCAAAGCAGTGATAGCTCATGAGTGGTATGGACTGTCGAGACGAAATTGGCAAATTCGAAACCAGCCCCAAGTGCATACACCTCTGCCTTTTCTAAGTTATGTGTGTATTAATTGTTAATTATCACTTGCTTTAACGGTGAAGGAAACATCGTGAGGAAACCTGCATACCTGAGAAGTTCTTCATAAGAATATCGAAAGTATGTGAAGTCTGCCAACATGCATTAGGCCAGCGTCGTAGACTAAGGCCTAACCCCTCTCATTCAGTAGAGGAGGCCCGTGCCCAGCAGTGGACGTATATAATACAGGGCTAGTATTATTATTTATTATTATAAGTTGGTTAAATATTCTATTCTAATAGGAGTTCGAGTATATTTCCTTCTGAGGAACTTAAGAAGGAATATTTGATTTACAAATATTTGTTTCTGGTTTGAGTGTTGTGGACCGCATGTCATTTGTAATCCCTGATATTTACAAGGTGGTTTGTCCCTCGTATACGAGAGGCCACGTGGGTATACCACCGCTTTGTCTATTTCTGCCATTTAACAGCAGCGTGTAAGCACTATTGTGTTTGGGTTTGAAGTACATTGAAGCCAAAAAAAGGAAAAAACATTGAACCCAGGGAAATTACTGGGCATAATGAGACTTAACAACTTATGTCTCGGGGTGACGAGCAGTCATGGCAGTCCCGTGCCATGCAGTGCTTTGTAATTCAAAGTTAATTGTAATGTTGCTTCTGTTTATGGGCCGGCGTGACGCTTACCATCAGGCGAGCAACCTGCTCGATTCGTCACTCAAGCTATTAAAAAAAACCACGATACAGGTTTACGTAGTGTGGGGTCAAGACTATGTGTGTGACTGTTGGGTGTATTTATTTCACAGACAATCATCGATATTCAACGCGTTTATGGCGAACTTGCCGCAAGTGTTGGATCAAAACCACGTGATGGGTGCAAGTATATTAGAAACAACTCTGCTGGTTTTACAAGTAAGTTACACTTACTTTTGTTCTATCATTATTCGTTTTTACTAACGGAAATTCGGTAGTAACTCATTTTAATCAAAAAGTTAAGTTGATCAAAATTTATACTTAATCGAAAGAATTATATAAATTCGTGTAAAATTAAGAAATTACTGAAACTAACAAACATTAACGAAGATGAACAGTGTGTGGAAACTTTAAAATAAGTGAATTTGGGGGTCTTTGACGGAGCGGGTTGATTGACTTTGCTTGTTCGATCAGAAGGCCAATTCTCGTAATTTTAAACGTTCAAAATATCATTCCGATCTAATCTCAGCGTCAAGTAAGTTGCAAATGGCATTCTCTTAAACCAATAATCAACGTCAAATGCACCTAGCATTAGCAGTAGCATTATACCGTTTTGGCTTCAGTCAACTTGTATTCTATATTCAATCTCATTACGATTTATGTTCACATTTGACGTTGATTATTGGTTTAAGAGAATGCCATTTGCAACTTTCTTGACGCTGATACTAGATCGGAATGATGTTTTGAACGTTTAAAATTACGAGAATTGGCCTTCTGGTTGGCAAAAATCGATTCAGCATCGTACTGAAAGGAATTTGCACCAACACTCAAACATCCGCCTAGTAACAAAGAAGACCTAAATGTCGGCCACACCGGTGTTTTATCAATCTTGTGAAGATTAGAAAATATTTTTTAAGTATAATTGTCAATGGCGAAATGCACAATAGTGCGAATCCTTTACAAAAAAAAGAAAGAATGCACTACGTGATTTGTAACTTCACCAGCCACTATAGTTTTATTAGGTGGTACGCCCTCGTTTGCAAGAGGTCGCCTGGGTTGGTACCACCGCTTTATTGCGATGATGTCATGCAGTGCTTTGTAATTCAAAGCCCGGTGTGGTGTTGTTTCTGTTGTGGGTAGGTGTTGACTGACTCGGTGGCGCAGTTGTAATGTGTACGCGTTACGACTAAGGCTGACGCCGAGGTCTCAGGTTCGATCCCCGGGTCGGGTAAATGTGATTTTAGGTTTTTCTATTACGAAAAGCTCTGTATCAGCCCGGTGTCTGGAATTTGTGCCCGGTATGGCGATAGGCTCGCCCCCTATCAAATTATGGGACGGAGATACGCTCGGCGAAATGTGGGTGTACTGGTTACACCTCTGCCTACCCCTTAGGGGATTACAGGCGTGAGTGCGTACGTATGTTGAAACTTTCAGTCAGTTTAGATCTTTGATCCATTGTTTACCAGTTACAAAATTGTATTATCTTCAGTACTGTAGTGGCGCGGGTTGTACTGGTGGTGCAGGCACTGCGTCACTGGCCGCACTGGCCCCACATGTCAGGAGACACTGGCTCATGGCACTACTCGTCGTGCTGTACAAGGTCCATTACACATTATATCTCCTATTGGCATAGTGTTTATTTTATGTATCAGGTATCGTTTATGAACTTATTTTGTCGAAATTCAAACCCTAAGGGGGAAAGCTTATATGGATAACTAGCTTTTGCTCGCGGCTCCGCCCGCGCGGACGTTCTTTTCGGGAATAAAAAGTAGCCTATGTTCTAATCATCATGGTTTACCTGAGTGGCAAATTTTATCCAAAACCGTTCAGCCATTAATGCGTGATTGACTAATAAACATACAAACTTACGCATTTATATTAGTAGTGGGATAGTAGGATATTATTTTATTTTGTCTTTACTTCACGTGGGCGAAGCCGGAAGCGAAAGCTAGTTATTAGCAAATTAAATATCCGTAGATCCTGATACATGATTTGATCAGTAGTCACACAGAATGATGAAATCAAACATTAAACATGCCCGTAAAGGGTGATGACTGAATACTTAGACTTAACTAAGGTTTTTGACTGACTTTTTAATTATACCGACAAACTGTATAAACTTTAAATATTGGCCAATTTTGATTTAATATACCAGCATACTGTACATATATTAAAATTCCACCATTTGTTTCTCATACCAACTCACTGTGCAAATTATTAAAACGCTAAATAGGTACATAAACATTATACCAACATACTGTATATGGTAATAATTATGTATATTACGAATAAAATAATATAACACTCTTTGTAAAGACATAAGAGCACTTTATATTTTATTATGCACATAAGTGATAATCAAGCTCATTTAAGCGTCGCATAAAATAAGTCATCACTATGGTGGTTTGAAAATTATTTTAAAATTCAAATTATATGAATAAGCAGTCATTAACCTAGATGGTATTTCTGAACTTGCACTAGATTTTATTATAAGAACAAAAAAAAAATATAGCGTCTAAAATCTATATATTATCCAATAGTACCACTACGGCAGTGACCCAGTCTGCAATCAGATCCAGTCTCTGATCCGCATAGTCCTGAACACAGTGGAGGCGCAGTACCATCAATGCAAGCGCATACCGCCCATGATCGTTATGCCGCAAACCACTAGGACTAGAGGTCAGTTGTACGATAGTCATCTTACGTCAAACTTATCAAAACAGAGTACAGCGAAATTTTATTACCGTAATCTATGTTAGTTATAAAAAAAGGTATTGATCATGTAGGCATATAAAAAGGTGGATGGCACAAAACATAAAATGAAAAGACACGGTGATGAAAACCAGGAGGCCAAATTTCTTAATTAAAATGTTCAAAATATCATTCCGATCTAGTCTCAGTGTGAAGAAAGTTAAAATGGTATTCTTTTAAACCAATAATTAACGTCAAATGTGAACGTAATGAGATCGAAAGTAAAATAAAACTGAAGCCAAAACGGTTTTCTGCTAACATTTTTAAATGACAATGTCCTTATATAAACGTCAAAATTGTGACTGAATTGAGTTTGCAATGACATAGAGATGAGATTATATTGACACCGGACTGACTTTAAAGAGGAGCAGAATACTATTTTAGTCAAGTCAAAATAAAATCTTATTTCGGCTAAAATTCATTCGCAGTGTCAGTTAAATACGAGAATTGGCCTTCTGGAGAAAGAATCTAAAGATAGCTGGACGGATTTAGAAGGAAAGAGTGTAATAGGAAACGCAACGCAATCGTCACTAGCGACGACAATACTAGCTGAACTCCCAACCTTTCACTAGCTATCTAAGCGATGAAAAGTCCATCGTTAAAAATCTCGATTGAAATTAATATGATAAAAGATCTGAAACTAGAAAAAGATTGTCTGTCTTCAAACATAGTCAAATCACCAAAACACAAAAATCACCTTAATTAAATGTATTTTTAAAGAAAAATATTGCATTATAATCACCTAATTCCTTTCACGCTACGAAACTACAGACGTGCGTGCACACACGCACACACAAAAAGAACGCATGCACGCACGCACACGTAACACATTTAAATGCCTTTGGATGATGAGCGCAGTCCAGGGCCATGTAATTCTTTGTAAAGTTCTTGGTGGGCAAAACTGTGTAAGTATAAAAAAACAAACACGCATTGTATATTACAACGTACTGTTGCATTACGTCCTACAGCTGGATCATCGGTAACTAAGACAATTGGATATTTTAGATCCCAGTACCGGTGGTGGTACTAATGTGGGAGGTGCCACCACATCTGTTAACCCAGGAGCTGGCGGTGACGGATCCCCGGGGGGTACCAGTCCTGCTCCCAGGGACAGAGCGAGGCGACCCACGCGCGACCATCCATGGGAAGACCATCATGACAAGTGGGTAACTTAAGACGCTGAAGATATGGTGCCTTATTTTTTTATAATGTCTTTCGTTAGATAACACACCTACGATTCTTCCAGTATTGTGGATATTTATGGATGCTAGTGATCAATTACCGTCAGTTGATCCATGTGATCATTCACGGACCTTTTGTATCGATGAAAATAAAGAAGAGGAGATTCTCAATTCGACTCTATCTTTCTTTAATGTAACATTAACATAAGCACCCATGTTTATGTGTATCCAATCATTGACAAATTAAAACGCATTAACACTGAGTCAAAATGTTTTAGATTAGGAGCTAATTTTCAGATTTTTGAGTCACTTTTTCTGTGTAAAAATGTCTTTGTCTTCCAATAACTCTTCTTGAAAGTATCAAAAGTGTGATTCTTCCGAAAACTTTTGATAACCTGAACTCTCTTTTGTAGATATCAGCAGTGGAGTCTAGAGCAAGAGTCGTCGGAGAGTGAGCTCATCGCTATACCGGAGACCAGCGACAAGTCTGATACCACCGTGCATGGTAGTACTGCGCCTGTAAGTACTTACTGCTAGCTGCTAGCTCAGCTCTCTCTTTGTAGATGTTTAATGTTTATTGTTTAATACATCTATACAACTATTGTTTTAATACAACTATTGCTTATTACAACTATCTAATACCACTAAATACATTTCTTTCCACAAATTTTGCAATTAGTAAGTCCCCTGACTTCTGAGCTAGGTGTAAACCTGTGTTACAGAAGGCAGTGTCCTCTTCCTTTAGTAACTAGTACCTATATATGTGAAGAAAAAAACTTTAAGTCAACAAACATAAGAAGAAAAAGCAATGAGTAGATAGAAATACACTAATCCAGTAAAAATTACATCAATTAAGCAAAAGGCGTAATGTTGGTTTGTATATTTGTGTGTGACAGTGGATGAGTATGTGAGTTTATGAATGTGAGGTGTGTGTGTGTGTGTGTCTGTGTGTTAGTGGACATTCCCAGGCTTGCCAGTATTATACGAGACTGGGCACCGGGAGATATCCACTTGAATGTGTCAGGGTGAGAGTATTGTAAGAGGCATGTACTTAATAGGTTTTTTATGATTATTAAATTATTAATGTAATATCAATTAATTTAATTGTTGTAGCCAATTTTTACTTCATGCGTTGTTAAGTGATTGATATTAATATTTTTATGTATTTCAGCAGATATCAGCAGTGTAGTCTAGAGCAAGAGTCAAGAGTGTATTTTGTTTTCCATTGTTAAATAATATATGTGTCACGTTGTTTTGTTACAGGGTTCCTTCGATGAGCCATCACATTACGAAGACCCTCCTAAAGTAGAGACTCCAGCTGCCTCCACAGCTCTCCCTCCTCTTAATAATAAAATTGTGAGATTTATTTACATCATAGCTATGTAGTAATTAAATTTAGATAATTAATCTTTATATACATAATTCTACTGTACGTGTGTATGTCACTGAACTCCTCCTAAACGGCTGGACCGATTTGAATGTATTTTTTTGTATGCGTTTGGGTGGCGCCCTGGATGGTTTAGATTCACAATTGGACCCGGTAGGTGGCGCTGCTGTAGTTGCGGGTGAAACCGCGCGGGACAGCTAGTATCATATAACCTATTGAAACTACAGATCACGTATAATATAATAGATGTCGTAAATTACATTATATCACTTATCGATATTTAATGTAACACAATGTGCCAAGAAAGAAAAATTTAGTCATATTTAAGGATCAGAGGGGCTAGCACGGAAACTTGCGAAAAGTTATTCGAGCTGTCATCGACAACAATTACTATGAGATTTTGGTACAGCGCCTCTATCGTACGTAAAAGAAACTAATATATATGGAATATAGACCAATGATATTTAAGGAATTATCTATCGAGCCTCGATACCTTTATATTACGATTCCGATAGTTTTCCGTGCTAGCCCCTCAGTACTTACACCGGGCAGTTAGTGTTTTTTATACCGGGCCGTATTAAAATCTAGATATCCCAAAATTTCACGCTAATTGAAATCACTCGTTTATTACACTATAGATTGAGTGAAGTGCGTGAGGGAAAATAACAATACTGGAGTGAGACAAAAGCTCAGCTCTTTATTATTTTGTGTTGTCCAAAGATGCAAATGCTTTATTGTCAATTTGGAAAGCTGTTTCGCTAGAGAAGTAATCCCCGAAGGGGTAGTCAGAGGTGTAACCAGTACACCCACATTTCGCCGAGTTTATTTCCGTCCCATGATGTGATAGGGTGCGAGCCTATCGCCATACCGGGTACAAATTCCAGACTCCGGGCTGACACTGAACATTTCGCAATAGAAAAACCCAACATCACTTTACCCGACCTGGGGATCGAAACCGAGAGCTCAGCGTTAATCGTAACGCGTACGCATTACAACTGCGCCACCGAGGCAGTAGTTGTAGTAGATAACAATAATAGAAATGATACCTAAGTATTAGATAAACAATGCATGTCCTCCACAGTTTTATATCGACCATTTGGTAATATTTTATAGGCGACAGTGAGTTCGCGTTCAGCGCATCAGTTGTCGACAAGTTCCTCAGTGTCCATCGGCAGTGATTCATCCAATTTGTAAGTTTTACATTCACAAGGTGGCAGGTCCCTCGTTTGCGAGAGACCGGCTGGGTTGGTACCACCGCTTTGTCTATTTCTGCCGCCAAGCAACAATGTGTAAGCACTGTTGTGTTCCGGTGTGAAGGAAATTGAAGCCAGTGTAATTACTGGGCATTATGAGACTTAACACCTTATGTCTCGGGGTGACGAGCGCAGTCCAGTGTCATGCAGTGCTTTATTTAAAGTTCTGTGTGGCGTTGCTTCTGTTTATGGGCAGGCGTGGCGCTTACCATCAGGCGAGCGACCTGCTCGTCTTGTCATTCAATCTACTAAAAAAAAAATAAAAAAATACATATGTAAGCTCACGTTTATATCCCCGAAACGGAGGTAAAGGGACAATCCGAACCAGACCACAGCAGTGTGTAACTGCTACATAACGGCCGAAAAAAAAACAAAGCCCATACCAACTCAGACGGCCTCACATACGAGGAACCTACTACTTAGTATATGAATTTATTAATTTCCTAAGCCAAAAACGA
The DNA here is from genome assembly GCA_905332985.1 of Mimas tiliae. Taxonomy (NCBI): domain Eukaryota; kingdom Metazoa; phylum Arthropoda; class Insecta; order Lepidoptera; family Sphingidae; genus Mimas; species Mimas tiliae. The sequence continues at coordinate 976,126 of HG995260.1, read as the reverse complement.
GTACAGTTTTTTTTACATTTTTTTTTTCATTTATTTACCGTTTACAAAGAGTTACAAATAATTGTACAGTAATAGCATCTAAGAAACCACTAAGGTTTGTATTAATGCTATCTATAGTTGACATGAGATTTCTAATACATAATAACAAACAGCAATAATAATAACATGTTAATTATGATGAGCATTACAACTGTTAGCTTATAATATAATTAGGCGTGTGATATAATTGCTTTGTCTATGAATCTTGTTTATTTTTTAAATTATTTAGAAAGTACGACTTAAGTTTAAATTTAATATTACTAAGCGTCAGACTATCGCGTAAATCAGTGGGTAGTTTGTTTTTTAAATTTTGTTTACATTGAATGTATACTCATAACTCATTTATTATTGAGTCGATAATGTTATTTATATTTGTAGGAAATCGACGCCCATGAGCGGTCAGTCGGTAGAGATCTGGCCAGACCAGCTCCATGCACAGCAGACGTCTCCACGAGCCAAGATCTTGGGCAAACAGAAGAGGATTGTCGGTATATTTATTTATATTGTTAACGGTAGTACGCGTAAAATAGTCTTTGAAATCTATGAAATTGCCGTTCTGTACGAAAAAGTAAAGTATTTTTCCCATCTTTTTTATTTCTATTAATAACCACCCATGCTAGCGATGCATCTTTGCCAGCGGTGACAATTTATATCGATAAATTGTTAGATATTTAGACAGGGCATCGGCCCATCTTGAAGAAATCAGCTAGTCGGGAGGCAATATACTCTTACGGCGCGATGTGCTCACTGAATATTAAAGCGCGGTAATGCGCGCAGATCATTGACCCCGCCTTTACAATTAGTACGCTTTAAATTGCGGGCGTACGTTTCCAAAACCGCAAGTAAACAGCAAATGAATAGTGTATTCCATTTATGTTCAGGTAGTGTTGTGTTACCGATTCGGCTTCGGAAGCGATCTCTTACACCTTCTTACACCCGGTATATTGAAACACAATGTTGTCGATAGTGGGCAGCAGTACATCTCCGGACACAGCGCCATCGTCGAATGGTGACGGTCAGTTCGCGCAGTGGCCACAACAACCACGGTCACCACCACATCATCATAATATCAAGAGTCCGTGTGAGTGTAGCATTTTGAAACTTGACACTTATATTTCGGGACGAGTACAGTGCAGTGTCATGCAGTACTTTGTAAAAAAAAACTTGGCACAGGAAAGGAGCTACACTGTACCTAGTAACATACATAGGCTCACGCCCGTCCATAGGGGTAGGCAGAGACAACGGATTTCCACTTGCTACGATCCTTGCATACCTCTTTGGCCTCATTCACTCTCATTAAATTTTTCATACATGCACGTCGGTTTAGGGTACTCCTGACCTAAGTAGTATTAAGATAACAACTATATTACATTAGTACAATGCAAAAGTTATAGAAGGCCAATTCTCGTAATTTTAAATGTTCAAAATATCATTTCAATCTAGTCTCAGCGTCAAGAAAGTTGCAAATGGCATTCTATTAAACCAATAATCAACGTCAAATGCGCCTAGCATTAGCAGTAGCATTATTCCGTGTTGGCTTCAGTCAACTTTTATTCTACATTCAATCTCATTACGATCTATGTTCACATTTGACGTTGATTATTGGTTTAAGAGAATGTCATTTGCAACTTTCTTGACGCTAAGACTAGATCGGAATGATATTTTGAACATTTAAAATTACGAGAATTGGCCTTCTGAATGGTGTTGATTTGTTTATGGTCAGGCATGGCGGTTGAAATAGGTTTGATTTAACAATTACTTAGGAAACACAATTACTATCTTTCATTTGTCATTTGTGATTAATAATTATTAATTCTTAAAGTCAGCTGTTAAGTTTAACTAAAACTTAAAACTCCTTTTTCGCTTCTTCTTTTCTTTCGTTTTTTTTTTAAATAGCGAAAGTCAGCAAACGAGCAGCTGAGTCACTTGACACAGGGTGGTATCGGTCCGGGTATTAAAATTAGGATCATTTGGTAAAATCATCTCTATCGCCTCATTAGTGTAGCGGCAGCCTACTCAGACAGAAAAATGGTGAGGTTCAGGGTTCAAATAGGTCGAGCAATCATAATTTGTGTTTGAGGTTTCGATTCGAAGAGTCACACATGAGTTGCTCGGTATTGAAATTTGTGCTCCGTATGGCGATAGACTTGTCTCGCTATCACATCACAGGACAGGAATAAACTCGGCGAATCATGGTGCAGCATTAGTTGCATCTTTTCTTACCTGATAAACAACGTATTACAGAAAAGTGTGGTTAAATTTACGCAGCGTAGAGTAGGTACGATATAAGTAATTCGGTATTTTAGTACTAGAGCTAAATAAAGCATTATTCTTTTTTATGGAATGAGTTAATGTTGATATTCAACTTATATGATAAACAGTTGAGCCTTTGTCTCACTTCAGCATTGTTATTCTTGCTCACGCACTTCACATAATTTATATAGGGATGTGATCGATCTTACCGATTGTAATAAACGAGTGATTGAAATTCGCTTGACATTTTAGGATGTATAGATTTTGATAGGATCCTGTGTATAAAGACTCACTGTCAGGTGTATACAATATGTAACAAAAACCCTGTTGGGCGTTTTAATTGTGATATCAGAATGGATATTCAAACGTAATGAAATAACTTGCATACGAAAATAAGAGTATACAAAGAATCATATTTATTTTTTATACTATAATTATTTTATTGTTTGTGGACCGTATTTCGATTGATTACCTTTTTAAGAGCGATATCTCGGAGCCAGAGCCGCGTGTGCACTCGGTTTCGTCAATAATAGCTAACATCAGTCGGCTGTTCATCAGTTTTCAGATCATTTTTTTTCTTTTTTTTTTATTAAGCTGTTTATATGTCTATCTTCACGACCCTAAAAGGGCCAACAGGGTTTTTGTTACATACAGTATAACAACCGTTAAATATGAGCAGACGTTTTTGTAACACGATGTTGTGTGTGTATGTATGTATGTAGGCAAGCCGGGCATGTCGTACGCGTCTCCCGAGTCTCCGCTGTCTCGTATGGAAGTAGTGTGGGCTCCGCATCATCCCACACCACCGAGGAAACATCAACCCTTCAGGATACCGCCCACTGAGAGGTAACTTATAACAACACCTTATAATTACACCTATATGCATACGCAGTGGTAATTAGTGAAAGTAATATACTGTTTATTTATATTATATATTTAATATATTGTGACTGCCTCGATGGCGCAGTTGTAATGCGTACGCGTTACGATTCAGGTCAACGCTGAGGTCTCGGGTTCGATCTCCGGGTCGGGTAAAGTGGTATTTAGTTTTTCTATTACGAAATGCTCAGTATCAGCCCGGAGTCTGGAATTTGTGCCCGGAGTGGCGATAGGCTCGCACCCTATCACATAAGGGATGGAAATACGCTCGGCGAAACGTGGGTGTACTGGTTACACCTCTGCCTACCCCCTCAGGAATTACAGGCGTTAGTGCGTGCTACTTTACTAGAAGGCACGGCCCTTGTATGCGAGAGGCCAATTGTTTTTCTTTTATAGATTCACTAAACTGGACCTTGCACATAACTTACATGCTAAGAAAAAAAAAATTGTCAGCCTCCCTGGCGCAGAGAGCGAGTAGCCGGCTGTGAAACGTGAGGCCGTGAGTTCGATTCCCGCACCTAGACAAATGTTTGTATGATCCACAAATATTTATTTCTGGTGTGGGTGTTGTGGGTTGGCAAGTTCCTCGTAGTTCCTGATACCCACGATACAAGTTAACCAAGTGTGGGGTCAGGACTATGTGAGTGTATTGTGTTTTTTTTAAAGATTATAAAATACATAAAAATTAGAATTGTACTAAATCTCAACCATCCTATCAAGCGTGTTCACGGTATTCTGTGAGACAGTGGTACAATCACTTTATTATGGTTTTTTTTTTATTAGATTGAATGACGAGACGAGCAGGTCGCTCGCCTGATGGTAAGCGCCACGCCTGCTCATAAACGGTAGCAATGCTACACAGAACTTTAAATAAAGCACTGCATGACACTGGACTGCGCTCGTCACCCCGAGACATAAGGTGTTAAGTCTCATAATGCCCAGTAATTACACTGGCTTCAATGTCCTTCACACCGAAACACAACAGTGCTTAGACACTGTTGATTGGCGGCAGAAATAGACAAAGCGGTGGTACCAACCCAGCCGGCCTCTCGCAAACGAGGGACCTACCACCTTGTAAAAGTGGATGAGCCAGACCCGCTGTAGACCAAACTGTCTACGTCGTCTCTATGTTATGTTGTACCGCATCGCTTATGGTTTAGTATACTGTAACGAAGTAGAACAATTGAAACACAATGTACACGACCTTCTCCATTTATTTGGGCAGAGTAACACTTTATATTCCGTTTAGCAACCGACTGACTGCCGACAATAATTATTCCACCTTATTTATACCTTTTCACAAATAGTTCACATTAGTAACTGTATTTATTATTGAACATGTTGGAACGTCCTAAATAGCGTGTATAACAATTATAATTGAATAAAGTTATACAATGATAGTGTGACGTCATAACCGTGGTGCTATTATTTAGTACTGGCAGCACTTATAACATTACTTAGTCTCAAGACTGTCCGATTCTTTTTTTATAGCAAAGGGCAGCAAACAAGCAAAGTAAGTGATCTCCACCGCCCATGTACGCCTACAATACTAAAATAATCATGGGCGCGTTGCCGGCCTTAAAGGAAAGGGATAAGTAAGGGATTGGGAAGGGGAAGGGAATTTGGGCCTCCGGATATCTCACTCACCGTACGAAACGCAGCAGCAAGCTGCTACTTTACGCCGGTTTTCTGTGAGACAGTGGTAACAACCCGGACGAGCCGGCCCATTCGTGCTGTAGACAAAAGTGTTAACATCGTGGCTCTACCACTCGTAAATGTGTTATATTTAATAAATAAATAAATACACCCAACAGTCACACACATAGTGCCGACCCCACAGTAGGTTAACCTGTATCATGGGTATCGGAAACTACGAGGGACTTGCGGTCCCACAACACCCAGACCCGAAACAAATATTTATGGATTACACAAACATTTGTCTCTATGTTCTGTTGTACCGCATTGCGTATGTTTTAATATACACTTAGTCTCAAAACTGTCCGATTATTTTTTTATAGCAAAGGGCAGCAAACAAGCTAATGGGTCACCTGATGGTAAGTGATCTCCACCATCCATGAATATCCGAAATACCTGAAAAATTATGGATGCGTTGCCGACGTTAAAGGAAAGACATGATTATTACGGGATTAGGAAAGAGAAGGGAATTTGGGCCACCAGATATCTCACTCACCGCACGAAACGCAACAGCAAGCTGCTCGTCGGTTTTTTGTGAGACAGGTGTAACAACCCGGTCGAGCCGGTCCGTTCATGCTGTAGACGAAATCGTCTACAACGTATCTCTACCACGTATACTTACTGTTGTCTTGTCTGACAAGTGATTACTACGGCTGTAATCATAACCCTAATAGGGTAGTTTCATATATTTAATTTTATACATTATTTTATAAGCAACGGAAAATGATACGCAAAAGAAATCCTTTTATTAAAACACAATCAAAATTGGTTCAGAAATGTGCCCGCAGTTATGACTTTAAATGTTGTTATGAGGAAAAGTGGGTGCGTAGTAGAGATATCTCACTATTTCGCTTGCACCATAATGAACATTTTACACAGTGACGTCAAAGTTTACGTCGTCTGTCATTTGACACCTTACCCCTTCTACAGGATTTGAATGGCTTCTAACTTATTTATTTTTGGTCCGATTTATAAAATTCTTTCTGCAATAGATTTTAAGTAACGTAACTTATTGATTTAAATCATTTAAAAAATATAGTCAACTACCCTATTATCATAATGCTATGATTTTGTTTCAGATTGCTTCCAATTGGTCCAAAGCCCAACAAAGAACCGTATCCAGTATTCAATGCATTAGTGGACAGAGTTAGAGAAGCATTGAGCTTACCACCTGGTAATAATACTAAAATAAAATCGCCTTAAGGTGAAAGATCAGCATTAGCCCGAGAAATTCAACTTAATTTTGTTTTTGTAAATTGCAGCTCGATCAATTGAAATAAGATGACAAGAAACGTTACTTAAGCAAAAAAATGACCCCACCAAACCTCTGTGCATGAGGGCGGGGCTATTAAATCTGTGCACCTCGTTCATTCAGTTCAGTTGACACTTAATACGTCTAATTTTTTGCGCGCTGCAGAACGTCGTATCATCTAGAAATTTAATATTTAGACATTAACTTTTATGAAATAAAGTTGATTTTGAACGTTCATAAATTTTTGTTGTGTGACACTTTAACACTCATAAGTGTTACGTGTGATTTTACATTTGCATGTGTAAGTAAGTGGAGCCGTATTTTTGACAGATTCATATGAGAGATATTGTTCTAGTTATCTTATGTCGATGGGTCGATCATGGATAAAAATTATGTCCGGAAATAAGGCAAATATGGATAAAAATGATTTTGCGTAAATAATCACCATGAATATACAGAATAATAACAATGAAAATTATAAATATTGCTTCTAGAGTTAATGAATGTTCAAAATGACTAATCTGAGAAAAAAGTAAGTTACCGGACATAATTTTTATCCATATTTAATCGAAGTAACGAGGTGCGTGTTTGAAAAATAAAACAAATTATTAAAACAAATTGGATTGCGCAGCTTAGTGCTGATATTTCACCTTATATCAAAGTGGCTACGTATTAAGATTTTTTTATCATGTTACGGCAAAGTTACTAAGTACACTGCACTTGGACAGAACAAATACAATGTCGACCGTCGAGAGTTGATGCGTTCCTTGATGGTCAGCAGAATTATGCCGGCCTGAATTTACTGCATCGGTGGTGCAGTTGTAATGTGTACGCGTTACGACTACTGTGCTGAGGTCTTTGGTTCTATACTCGGGTCAGGTAAAAGTTATATTGGGTTTTCCTATTACGAAATGCTCAGTGCCCGGTATGGGGATAGGCTCGCCGCCCTTTCAAATCATGGGACGGAAATAAGCTCGGCAAAATGTGGGTGTACCTACTGTCTGGGGATTACAGGCGTGAGTGCGGATGTATGTAAATTTCTATAAATGATTTTTGATCGAGACCGATAGAAGATGACTTTCTTCTATTTAAAGAAGTATTTACTTCTAAATTCAGACGACTCTACGGACAAGACTGATTCAAGCCGATCGGAGCAAGAATTAACACCAACACCCACGCCCACTAACCGACCTCAAGAGTTGACCAAGAAAGTGTCTTCGGAAACTAACAGGTACGTTTAGAGTTCCGTATTAAAAGGGTACCAAAGGAACCCTATTACAGAGCATATGCCGTTTTTATGTCTGTCATATCTTTAAACCGCTGTATATTTTAAAACGTAGTAGGCAGACGGCTGAAATCACAGAATATAATTTATGAGAAAACCGGCGTAAAGTAGCAGATTGCTGCAGCGTTTCATACGGTGAGTGACATATCCGGAGGCCCAAATCTCCTCCCCTTCCGAATCCCTTAATTATACCTTTCGTTTAAGGTCGGCAATGCGCCCATGATTCCTTTGGTAATATGGGAGTACATGGGTGGTGGAGATCACTTACCAATTACCATGGTAATTACTTACCTCATGGCTCGTTTTACCGGCCTATACCATAAAAAAATTATGTGGTAGATATTATGCTAACAAATAATAAAAAATAGGGTAGTAAGGAACCCCTGATAAGCGAATCCGACTCGGACTTGTCTATTTTTACACCAGAGTCTAAAAAACTGGCAAGTACCATTAAGAGACGACCATTGAGAGAAACTTGGTAATAACCCAGCCACGCCGGATCGGTTTTTGATTTATCGAATGCCTTTTCTTCCAGAGGTCGATTGTGGCGACAAGGAGCACAGCTTGGTTCACCACCTGCCCCACCAGGCCATGGCTCACAACCACCAGCACACCCTACTAGAGAGAGACAGCCACCGCATCAGCAAGGTATTTTTGTTTATCTATACTATTATTTATTACTAGGCCCAAATTCCCCTCCCATTCCCAATCCCTTAACTGTCCCTTTTTTATAGTATAGGCCGGCAAACGAGCAAGTGGGTCACCTGATGGTAAGTGATCTCCACCACCCATGTACTCCCACAATACTAAAATAATCATGGGCGCGTTGCCGGCCTTAAAGAAAAGGCATAAGTAAGGGATTGGGAAGGGGAGGGGAATTTGGGCCTCCGGATATCTCACTCACCGTACGAAACGGAGCAGCAAGCCGCTACTTTACGTCGGTTTTCTGTGAGACAGTGGTAACGACCCTGTAGACAAAAGTGTCTACAGTGTGGCTCTACCACTCGTAAATGTGTAGTATTAAATAAATAAATAAATACACCCAACAGTCACATACATAGTCCCGACCCCACACTAGGTTAACCTGTATCGTGGGTATCGGAAACTACGAGGGACTTTCCAACCCACAACACAGACACGAAACAAATATTTGTGGATTACACAAACATTTGTCTCGGTGTGGGGATCGAACCGACGGCCTCACGCTTCGCAGCCGGCTACTGCCACGGAGGCTGTCAATTTATTTTTTATTTTTTTTAATACACCCAACAATCACACACATAGCTCTGACCCCACACTAGGTAAGCCTGTGTCGTGGATATCAGGAACTACGAGGGACTTGCGGTCCCACAACACCCAGACCCGAGACCAATATTTGTGGTTCACACAAACATGTGTCTCGGTATGGGAATCGAACCCACGGCCTCTCGCTTCGCAGCCGACTACTCGCCCGCTGCGCCACGGAGCTGTCTAACAATGTAATTACTGTTTGTTTGTAGAGAGTGGTGAAGCGAGTACTGGTTGGTGGGAAGACGAGACTCGTCAGGGGCGACGAGCAGCTCACGCCAACACTACGCCGCGACCTGACACTACACTCTGTTATCGATGTAAGTAGTTTGTACTTACCAACTCTAATGTTTGCCTCTAAGATACTATAGACCCGCGTATCGCAGGGCATACGACAGCTCCAAGCAGAATTCAACCTTATTTACATTCAATAAGGTTGAATTCTGCTTGGGAGAGCCGCCGTATGCCCTGCGATATTCCCGGGCGAAGAGGTTATCGCGTAATATTTAAAGGTATAAATACCTGTTTAGAAAAAAGATTTATGATCCATACATATACATACATAATCCTCGAAGGGGTAGGCAGAGGTGTAATGTACCTAAACTCACATTTAGCCAAGCATATCTCCGCCCCATAATGTGATAGGGGGCGAGCCTATCGCCATACCGGGCACAAATTCCAGACTCCGGGCTGATACTGAGCATTTTCTAATAGAAAAATCCAATATCACTTTTATCCAACTTGGGGATCGAACCCGAGACCTCAGCGTCAGCCTCAGTCGTAACGCGTACGCATTACAACTACACCACCGAGGCAGTCATTTAAAGATCTAATTTAAATATTATTGTCTAAAGGAGATATACACTTACTAGATGTCAGATCTTACGTAGGTATACAAAAGTTCATCTGAGTTGGTACCACCGCTTTATCTATTACTGCTGCCAAGCAGTAAGTACTGTGTAAAAAAAGTATGTAATTTTTTTATCAAATGCACATTTTAATCCGTAATTAAATAAATCCAATCGTATTATTCCTAAACCCCCTAATTTTCTTGTTTCTCGGTTTACTGTACTACATAGAGTTGGGCCAAAATTAAACATCTACTTTATGAGTTTAGGATGATATGGTGAAGTAAGATTCAACTTAGATATTGAGTTCACATGACGGAATTGGTGGGGCAGTTGTAATGCGTACACGTTATGATTGAGGCTAACACTGAGGTATCGGGTTCGATCCCCGGGTCGGGAAAGTGGTATTGGGTTTTTCTATTACGAAATACTCAGTATCAGTCCGGAGTCTGGAATTTGTGCCCGCTATGGCGATAGTCTCACATCACATCGTGGGACGGAGATACGCTCGGCGAAATGTGGGTGTACTGGTTACACCTCTGCCTACCCCTTCGGGGATTACAGGCGTGAGTGCGTATATGTATGACGGAATAGATTCCTTAAAGCAGTTGTTGTACTGTGCCAGGTGGTGAATGTGGTTCAGCAGCAGAGTGGTGCAGTGATGAGGAAGTGGGTCTGTGCGTGATAGCTCTCGCTACATTCGTACATAGAGAACCAGCTTCTGCTGCTCCTACTCTACCACAACTTCTGCGGGCTGTCGGCAGGTCATTTTTTTTTTATCAGCTTTATATTATAACTGGCTGTTGCTCGGCTCCAGCCGCGTGAATGTCATTTTCCAGGATAAAAAGTACATAAAACCTGCGTTAAATACTAAATCATTCTATTGAACAACTTTCCTTCTTTTTTCTGCTTTTCTCTTTAAATTATTACACTACTACCACACTCTATTGTAGAATATTATGAGTATGGTATTACACTGTGGCACTATCACTAATTTTCACATAATGTATGTATGTATAACTCACAATTAACGTCAATTTGCTAGAAAGGATTTAATTAAGCAACACGTCCGTGCGCTCTCATTGTCGCGGGCTTATGGAAGACCAGCGGTTGCGGCTTGACTGCGACCTCACGCTGAATAAGCCCATTTGCACACACACCATGACATTCGGAACAATGCACTTATATTTAATATTATTATGTTTGTTCCCGCCATGCCGATATTCGTTGTATTGCATCTGTAGTGGTCTCACCGGTGCGTCGCCTCATTTGAGGAAGTAGGACGCGGCGCTTCATGTGTGGCTACTGTGGGTGTGATCAGCGTTTGTTGGTGTGGTGGAGGGAATATGATGGTTACCATCATCACCCTCCGGTTCCGAAGCAGTTTAAAATAGTTTTTTTTTTATGTACTGCAAATGTATATTGTGTTGTGTGCAATAAATGTTTATTATTATTATTATTATTATTATAAGTAGCCGAAGTTACTCCTTATTACATCAGCTATCTGCCAGTGAAAGTCCCGTCAAAATCGGTCCAGCCGTTCCAGAGATTAGCCGGAACAAACAGACAAACAAAAATGTTATTTTGGTATATGTACCGTATATACATTCATATGCATGTAGTAAAAATATTTAATATTACAAACAGACACTTCAATTTTATTTATTTGTATAGATATATCATGTCCCACTGCTGTGCACGGGCCACCTCAAGCGAATGGTTAGGCCATACGTCCACTTACATGGTGGTAGGTCCCCCTCATATGCGAGAGGCCGTCTGCGTAGGTACCATTGCACCGTCTATTTCAGCCGACAAGCAGGAGAGTGTAAGAATGGTTATGTTTCGGTTTGAAGAAAATCACTGGGCATTATGAGACTAAATATCTTATGCCGCGAGATGACCGAGCACAAGCCAGTGCTATATAATTAAAAGTTATTTTTGGTGTTACATATTTGTTTAGGCAGGCGTTACGCTTACTGTCAATTGAATGACCTGCTTCTCTCGTCATGTAAGCTAATAAAAGAACTCGCCCACATAAATTGTTTTACTGATGATCCCTTCAGAGGCGACCAGCAACTCAAGTGTATTGTACTAGTCCTTTTGTCGGAGTCGGTAAAGTTGTTATATTGCTATGTTCTCAGAGTATCCCAAGCCGGTCGCAGTCCGTGGCAGGCGGAGAGCAGTGCCAGAGTGCCAGGCAGTGCAGTGTTCGTGGCACATCAGTTCCTGCGTTGTGTACTGCATCGACTGGCGCCTAATAATGTCTTTCTGCAGATATTCCTACAGCGTACTCCAGGTACTGTCCATGATTGCTTGGTTTTTGTTTCAATATTCAGGGTTCAAGATTTTATATTATAGTGGTTGAGGCAGGAGTTCAGGCTTCGTGGCGCAATGGCCGAGTACGTGGCTATGAAGTGAAAGGCTGCGGGTTCGATTCCCGCACAGAGACAAATGTTTGTGTAATACACAATTATTTTCGGGTCTGGGTGGTTTCCCCCAGATGGGTTGACGTCAGGCCGGCGGTCGGTCGTAAAAACTACAAACCAAATCTTTCTGTAACATGTGATAAATAATATGTTCCGCGGACCCCAATGAGTGGGACAAGGGCAGGTGGAAAGATATTGGTTGAGATAAAAGTTGTCCAAGATTGGAATTTGTGTCCGATATATCCATGGATTTGCCACTTATGACATAGGGCGGCAATAATATCAGCAAACCGTGGGCGCATCCACCACGCCGAATCCACAATTCTCCAACTTGTCTTACAATGTCGTTTGACCAACGGTCTGCTGGTCTGCCCACAGATCTTTTGCCCAGTCTCGGCCACTACTCCGTAATTGCTTTACACCATGTTCCATCCTCTCGTCTAGCGTCGCACCCATCTTCATTTCAATTTAGTGATACATTTACCGACGTCAGTCCCGGCAAACAGTATCAATTAATAAAACCACGTGGTAGAGTCACGCTGTAGACAATTTTGTCTACAGCATGAATGGGCGATACCACTGTCTCGCAGAAAACCAACGTAAAGTAGCAGCTTGCTGTTGCGTTTGGGATATCCGGAGGCCTAAATCACCTCCCCTTCCCAATCCCTTAATTATCCCGTTCCTTTAAGGTAGGCAACACGCCCATGACTCTTTTGGTATTGTGGGCGTACATGGGCGGTGGTGTTCACTTACCATAAGGTGACCCACTTACTCGTTTGTCGGCCTATACAATAAAAAAAAGTTTTTTTTTATTGCTATTAAATAAATCCCGTAATTTTTCCGAGTAAAATGATAATAGTAATGTTATTGTTTGTCTACAGAGAAGCAACGTGTGATATTCTTCAAGAGCATCGCCCAAGCGTTCGTGGATTTCAATGAGTTGTACCCTTGTGGTCCTCTGCAGTTGGTCATTGAACATCTCAATTCAAAGAAAACTCTGCCTATTGATGTAAGTTTCTTGTTTATATTATTATATGTTTATTGTTACAGCCTCCGTGGCGCAGCGGGCGAGTAGCCGGCTGCGAAGCGAGAGGCCGTGGGTTCGATTCCCGCACCGAGACAAATGTTTGTGGGATCCCACACTTATTTGTTTCGGGTCTGGGTGTTGTGGGACCGCAAGTCCCTCGTAGTTCCTGATACCTACGACACAGGTTTACCCAGTGTGGGGTCAGGACTAAGTGTGTGACTGTTGGGTGTATTTATTTATTATTTATTATTGTATTTATTTATGTTTATGTACCGGATCATTTCAAAATAAAGACATCGAAAATTTCTCGCTAATAGTAATAACTTTTTTATTACGATCGATAAGATCCATCATATACTTATAAATTAAGTCAAGTTGAATTTGAGTTGCTGGAAGCGTGGTTAACACCTTTGATTTGACACACATGTTAGTTAACATAACTTTCAAATTAATATGAAAATTGTTATGTCAAATGGTATTAAAGAGACATCAAATATTATTAATTTTTACACTAATCAATGTTTCAGCAACTCGAGTTGATTTGACAGCGGTGTCAAAATAAAATTTCTGTTAGTTGAATGTTGATTTGATCAGCCTTTGAGAAACCGGATGTAAGTGTTGTCTAAAGTTACAAAAGTCGAATATAGAAATGTTACTCTACTCATTCTTTAAAAATGCTTTATTTATGTCCTAGCAATGCAATCGAATTTGGTATTACGGGGGGTGAAATACTTATATTGTACACTATTGCGTTGCTTAAATTTGACCACTTCATTCTGTCACACGTTGTATATACTCTATTAACTATATACAGATAAGTTATTTGTTTGTATGTAGCAGGTAATCACTGGAACTATTTAATCTATTTGTACGAGTAGAGAGCAAGGGTGCAGTGTTTGAAATGATAAAAATGTTATAAGTTTAGGTGAGCTGTTTAATATTGTTCACTTTCACAAATGCCCTTAAATTTTATAAAATGTTAATGATGAATGTTGATGTTAATGAGCGTAATCGACTGTCCCGGTAACGGAGCGCTATACGACTAATTTTACATTTTTAGGTAAATGCGCCACGCGCATATAGATGCTGAGCTAAGGTGTTCGGTACTATTACACCGAACACTATTCTAATAATTAATTACAAATAGAAAGCTGCAGTATCCATAAGTAAAATAGTCTATATTATATTGTAATTTGTGACCACTGACCCAGGTATAGATTTTTGTAATCAATAGGCATATTATAAATATCATTAAGTGAATTTGATAGATAAATCATTAAACACACCCAACAGTCAGTCACACACATAGTCCTGACCCCACACTAGGTTAACCTGTATTGTGGGTATCAGGAACTCCGAGGGAATTGAGGTCCCCCAACGCCCAGACCTGAAACAAATAGTTAATGGACACACAAATATTTGTCTCGGCACGGGAATCCGATCCGATGTTAAAATTGAAACGGTGACTATCACTTTGTTTTTCTTTATTATATGGCCGATCGACTTTAATATTAATATCTGGGGTGCCTCGTAATTACATATTATAGATTCAAAGTAAGAATTGTAAAAGTGCCCGCCATTTTGGTTTTGTTTAAAGCTGATTATTTTATTAATATTTAAACAGAAATCCGCTGTTATATAGACTCTTTTTAAACTTACTTTAAAATTCTGGTAAAATGACTGGTATATTAAATGACATTTTCCGTCTAATCAAAGTTCTTAAGCGAGTGCAGTCGTGGGCAAAAGTTATTTATGTAGAAATTAAACTGCACAGGCTCCTCGACAAATGGTAAAATCTCGACCGGTAACTACAGATAGCTTTATAGGGTTTCGAAAGTAACTTTATTCAGCTTTGATTATGTTTGAAAGAAATTCTCATTTAATATTACGTAACTTGGTCCACAGCAAATTCCTTTAATAGCACACAACATCGCGATGTACCTTGAATGTCTCGCGCCTGAGGCATTAGGACCCGCAGGTGCCTGCGCAGCACTAGTGGCGCAGCTGGACGTGCTGCTGCGTGGTGTAGCGCTGCAGCTGCCGCAGCTCGACGACGTGCTGCCGCTGCTGCGTGCTGCCACCGCAGCGCTGCGAGTACCAGCAGCCGCACAACACAAGGTACGTACATACTGGTGGCGCAGCTGGACGTGCTGCTGCGTGGTGTAGCGCTGCAGCTGCCGCAGCTCGACGACGTGCTGCCGCTGCTGCGTGCTGCCACCGCAGCGCTGCGAGTACCAGCAGCCGCACAACACAAGGTACGTACATACTGGTGGCGCAGCTGGACGTGCTGCTGCGTGGTGTAGCGCTGCAGCTGCCGCAGCTCGACGACGTGCTGCCGCTGCTGCGTGCTGCCACCGCAGCGCTGCGAGTACCAGCAGCCGCACAACACAAGGTACGTACATACTGGTGGCGCAGCTGGACGTGCTGCTGCGTGGTGTAGCGCTGCAGCTGCCGCAGCTCGACGACGTGCTGCCGCTGCTGCGTGCTGCCACCGCAGCGCTGCGAGTACCAGCAGCCGCACAACACAAGGTACGTACATACTGGTGGCGCAGCTGGACGTGCTGCTGCGTGGTGTAGCGCTGCAGCTGCCGCAGCTCGACGACGTGCTGCCGCTGCTGCGTGCTGCCACCGCAGCGCTGCGAGTACCAGCAGCCGCACAACACAAGGTACGTACATACTGGTGGCGCAGCTGGACGTGCTGCTGCGTGGTGTAGCGCTGCAGCTGCCGCAGCTCGACGACGTGCTGCCGCTGCTGCGTGCTGCCACCGCAGCGCTGCGAGTACCAGCAGCCGCACAACACAAGGTACGTACATACTGGTGGCGCAGTTGGACGTGCTGCTGCGTGGTGTAGCGCTGCAAACTCGAAAAACTGGAAACAAAAATATCAGATCCCTTAGTCAACAACCACCCCTAAACTGAAGCTGACTTAGAATACTTTAATTCAACAGAGCATCCTCGAACCAATTTCGAAGATCATCAGCTACGGTATCCAGAACTTCGTGATCAAGCTGTCAGTGATATCAGAACTCAGCGTGGTTTGCATGAGGGTGTTCAGCCGAGATAGAGACAAGTTGCTGGTCTGCCGAGTGTTGGTGTATGAACTGATGCAGGCGTTGAGGACTAAGACTACGGTGCCTGATGATAACCTGTTTATATTGATACAGTTTGTGCTGCAAGGTTAGTAGGAATACTTTAATTGTAAGGGGTTAAAATACGTAGATTATGTATGTGCTTTTTCGTTTTCCTTTGGTCTGCTGTTCTTTTGGTTCTTTTGTTGAGGTTCTGTTCGAAGGGTGCCAACGAAAGCCCATTACTAAGTTTACGCTTTAAGTCTGTCTGTTTGTGTTCTACTTTATGAAGCGTATGTTTCCCTAATTCAAGTCGTTGTATTAAAGTATTTATTTGTAAAACTTGGCCCTATAATTTTTCAATTTGGAATACATATTATATGAGAGGTCTCCCTTCATCACAGTTTCCAAACATATAAAGTTGATCCCCTAGGTCATGGTTGCACACTCCTCCTGCCGCCGCAGTTAAACACGGGCGACTTGCTGACATCAGGTCCGAGTGGATCCGAGGCTCGGGACCTCGGCAGCGGCGCTGTCGAGTGCATGCGACCTCATCTGCCTGACATGATCGATCTGCTGCAGGATCCACATCTTCTTAATAAGATCAAGGTTGGTTGATTTATCGTAGTTATATTTGCCGTATATTTATACGGTGATCGCTATTGGTCATCAGATCAAGGTTTAGCTACAAGGAATGGGGACCCCAAACGTTAGAGTTTCATCTAAAAAGAACAAACTAAAGTAAAAAACCCTTATAAGTTTTTATCGATCGCCGTATAAGTATGATGTCATACTATAACCAAGTATGTGACGTCACTCATTTATTGTTATTAACTCATCAATCCCTTTCACTCGGTATCCTTATCAAGGGGTTGTAAACAAAAGACGGTATATCCGCCACCATAAAGCGAAGATTTCATACACGCACACAGGTGACGCTCATAGCCAGTTGCACTCACTAATTGGTAAACCATTAACGAGTTCGCACCCCTTAGTATGGTCAGTCTATGGATAGGTGACCGCTTAGTGGTATCAACTGAGTGTCTCCAAACTCCAGCATGTAAACTCTTTCCCGGCTGTTCCATAGACTTTTGAATGGCTTAAAATCTCTGACACTAGTTTGGCCAGTGCTAACCATTTAATACTAATAATATACCGACACATACTAACAGGCCAAGCAGTGATAGCTCAGCGAGGAATGGTATGGACTGTCGAGACGAAAGTCGCTGGTTCGAAACCAGCCCCAAGGGCATACCTACACCTCTGACTTTTCTAAGTTATGTGTGTATTAATTTTTTATTATCGCTTGCTTAAACCTGCATACCTGAGATGTTCTTCATAAGAATTTCGAAGGTATGTGAAGTCTGTCAACCCTCATTAGGCCAGCGTGGTGGACTAAGGCCTAACCCCTCTCATACAGTAGCGGAGGCCCGTGCCCAGCAGAGGGACGTATATAATACAGGACTAGTATTATTATTATTTACACTAACAGGCGAAGATAAATAGAATCTTTTAATATTATTGTTAACAGGGTTCAGTGTCAAAATCAATAGTAAACCGTAACTTGATCTGCTTGAATGAGGACACATTGGGAGCTATAGTTAAAGGTGGTATAGCTCAGTACGTAGCGATGGAGTTAGCATTAGAACACAGCCGTGGGAGAGCTGATAGAGGACAGCAGCAAACCAACAGGCACATGATGCCGTGGCTCAGCGTGTCTCCTCCTGGGTAAGTCTTCTACAATCCTACTTCCTACTAACATTATAAATGGCTTCTCCAGTTGTAAATGTCCTTGTGCCTGAGGTTAAGACCTCCTTAGTTCATTATTTTGTCTCCCGCTTTGCTATGGAGGGAAGTAGACAATTATTATTTCCAACTCCTCTCTAATCTATTTGATTCTTTTCGTGCGGGATAAAGACAGATTTGCATTTGCAGAGACTAGCCGAGCTTTATTGCTCGGTGTCGAATTGTGCGTGCCACTGTCGATCTTGGCTTACGGGAGTTCAAGTGGCGGGTGTGTGGGCGGGATAGTCTCGTAACATTATAGTTGTGTAAGTTTGGATGTTTGTGAGTTTGTATTTTTGTAAATCAATCATGCCTTAACGAATATTCATATGATTAAATTTGGCACACAGGTAGACCATGATCTGGGCTAAGGCATAGGCTTCTTTTTATCCGAGAAAAAGACATTCACGCGGATGAAGCCGAGGACAAATGCGAGTCTAGTCTCGTGACTCGTGTAGACCAAAAATGTCTATAGCGTGGCTCCAGCACATAAGACTTGAGCTATATTTCTATGTACTGTAATATGATCTAAAACAGGCTGCATACATTCCAGAAACATCGTTCAGCAATATAATCGCATTCTATCAATGTATGTCCAGTTCCCGCGAGGTAAGCGAGTGTGTATGGCGCGTGCGTGGTGTGTCGTGGCTAGTGCTCGGTGCGCTGAGCAATGCACGAGCACGACCACCGTATGTCTGCGTACCACATGATGCCACCTGCCATCTCATCGACCATGTACAGGTTAATATTTACACTCGATGCCACGATCACTGCATTATCACTTTTCAACACTAGTAACCACAGCTATGTTCACGTTTGATCGCCTTTTATCACTTCTGATAAATACTTCACCATCACCATCGGTCTAAAAACTGTCATACGCATAAAGCCTCATCACATTACCTCCATTCGTCATTTCATCACTTTCCATTACCAACTAATAATGATCAATCATCTTTAATCATACCGTTCCGTTCCAGACGATAATGTCGTCGTACGTGGAACAAACTAAAGGGCAGTTGCAGCGTATGAACGCATTATTCCACGCGTTTATATTATGCCAACTATGGACTTTATACCTGGAGCGGCAGGCGACGGCGAGCGAGACACACCACACGGCGTTGTGCGCACTGCTCGACTTCTGGTGCAAGCTGGCGCCCGCTGTCCTGCACCTCACTCATCACTCCACGCTGGTAACTAGCTGTAGTACTGTACACACTATACCTGGAGCGGCAGGCGACCGTGGTCGTGCTTAGTCATCATCACACAGTATCAAATCAATCTAAAATCATGGCGTTCTTTTGTCAATAGCTAGCCGAGACTGTGAACCTCCACTTCCTGAGTCTACTGGAGTCCTTGTTGGAGTGTAACTCCACAGTTTTGACCAGACTTCTGCCGTTATGGACACCCATACTGTATTCGCCGTTGTTCAAAGTGAGTTGTATTTTTGTTGGAATAATTGCTAGTGTCAGTTAGACGAGAGGAGTGATTTGACCCAATTTGTTCATGGATCGCTGTTTATTCTGTCATTATTGCTTGTATCCATATTATACAACGTGTTACAGATGTGGTCAAATTTAAGCAACGTATAGAGTACGATACGACTATTTCAAACCTTGTAGTACCAAATGCGATTGCATTGCGAGGAAATAAATTAAGCATTTTCTCTTTTATTGAATGAGTAACATGTCAAGTCGACTAGCCAACTTTTTTTATCGGATTCCGAAGCCGATACGATAATACCATTACCTTAAGATAAACGGAAAACATTATTATTTTGCTGTTTACTTGCCATTTTAAACGTAAACCCGCAATATAAAGCTGTACTAATATTAAAGTCGGGGTCCATGACCCGCACACATTACCGCGCTTCAATACTTAGTGCGCCGCGCTGCACAGCTGATTCCGAACGTCAACTGTGTTTTATTGGCTTATCAAGAAAAATACGAGTTCAATTATTATTTGAATGAAACGTATATTATAGACATATTTTGTGTCCAAACAAGCCGTTGGGTGAAAAAAAAGACTTTTCGCGATTTCGGAAGCGTTTCCTTTACACCCAGTATAAATATTTCAATACCAATTCCCAGTAGGGAATGTACCTACTTTTTTATCACCTGGTCCAGGGAATATGAAAAAGCCATCACAATGTCATGAATGTTTAATTGTAGATGCCACGCCACGTGTCACAAAGACTATCAGCATGTCGCGACGCCCCCCCTCCCCCCGCCGAGCCGTGGGGCGGCGCGGGGGCGCAGGACGCGTTAGATCTCCGACGACTGCACCGACTGCTTACCAAAATGGCACAACTGGAGATGCAGCCGCACTCATTCTACTTCATTTAAACTGTCGAAAATTAACAGTGGCGAGGAGGTTATTTTCAAAACGGAAGCCAACGCAACATCCTCTTTGCAACTGATTTGTAAAAGGACACAGTTCTCAGTTCGTTTGTTTAATTTTTTTATGTACATTACGTTATGTCTCCGCCGAAATGTGGATTATTTTGTTGTTTCTTTTTAATATATTTGATAGAGTTATATAAAAGGAGAGTGCTCCCATAATTTAGTTAAGACCTGATGATGAAGTATATGGGAAAATGGGAACCTCCTCAATGAATAATAGCGAATACAACGCAATTTGCGATGTGAAGTCGGTTTTTGATATTTTTAACATTAAATTACACTTGTACTTTTCGACCAGGCCAATTCTCCCGAATGTCATTAACTCCTAAAAGAATCCTTTATACTTACTATCAGACTAGTTTGTCAAGGTAGGAATCGGATGATATAGACTTCTCGCCACTGACAACGAAACAAAAAAAATGTGTTTACACAAAATTTCACGTCATTTTCCCACGGAACCCGCAACGGGAACTAAGCTAACTAACCATTATTAGTTAGCTTAGTTCCCGTTTTGGGTTCCGTGGGTCAGACCGCGGGTCGCCCTGTATAATACCAAAACCGGCAAATCTATGGTACGAGAAGGCGGAACCTGACATTAAACCGGGATAACGCCAGTCAGAAAGAGAGTAAAAGTACATATAAGATGTATTTGTGTTGCCATATTAAATAGAATTAGAAATAAAATTAACATTTATGATAAAGATTTTAAAATGTAATAGATGTGCCAAAGATTTTATTCATACTTCGAAGTGTTTACAAAATGTGTTTTTATAGATTTTAATGTTTTATTGTCAAATGTTAGATGTGAGACAGAATAAATGAATTTGATGTTAAATTAAAATGTTTTATTTCGTATAATTAATCCTCGGGGCGGGTACAGACTAGCATCTGAGTAGGAAGGTAGAAGATTTTTCTATCTGCAAAATGAGGAAAGGTTTTTTCTATATCATAGGCCGGTAAACGAGCAAGTGGGTCAACTGATGGTAAGTGATCTCCACCGCCCATGTACGGAATTTCAATTAAGGAAATCGGGCTTTCTTTGAATATTTGATTTTTTATCAGGTAACACTTCATCAAATGGTATACAATCTTAAAATATTTTTCAAACACTTACTTAATACTTATTAATTAACAACTATTTCACCCACCGTAAGTTTTATACCCGCGTTAATTAGTATGACCACATCTGAGCCTCACCCCAAATATAGCACGGCCATTGTTACAACTGTGGTTCTAAAATCTCTACATATAAATACGCACTCACGCCTGTAATCCCCGAAGGGTTAGGCAGAGGTGTAACCAGTACACCCACATTTCGCCGAGCATATCTCCGTCCCTTATGTGATGGGGGGCGAGCCCATCGCCATACCGGGCACAAATTCCAGACTCCGGGCTGATACTGAGCATTTCATAATAGAAAACCTCAATACCACTTTACCCGACCCGGAGTTCGACCCCGAGACCTCAACGTCGGCCTCAATCGTAAAGCGTACGCATTACAACTGCGCCACCGAGGCAGTCTACAGAGGGGCTAGCACGGAAACTTGCGAAAAGTTATTCGAGCTGTCATCGACAACAATTTCTATGAGATTTTGGTACAGCGCCTCTATCGTACGTAAAAGAAACTAATATATATGGAATATAGACCAATGATATTTAAGGAATTATCTATCGAGCCCTCGATACCTTTACATTACGTTTTCGATAGTTTTCCGTGCTAGCCCCTCAGATATAGTAGATATTGTGTATTGTATAAGTATTCAGTTAGAGAAAGAGTAGCGTTCAGAAGAGTTACATGAACAATAGAACATGAAAAATAGTGAAGAATAGGGATTTCAGCCTCCGTGGCGCAGCGAGCGAGTAGCCGGTTGCGAAGCGTGAGGCCGTGGGTTCGATTCCCGCACCTTGACAAATGTTGGTCTGATCCACAAATATTTGTCTCGGGTCTGGGTGTTGTGGGACCGCAAGTCCGTCGTAGTTCTTGATACCCACGATACAGGTATACCTAGTGTGGGTCAGGACTATGTGTGTGACTGTTGGGTGTATGTATTTATTATTATTTATTTTATTATTAACGTGAATGACGAGACGAGCAGGCCGCTCGCCTGATGGTAAACAGAAGCAATAAAAATTAATTAACCTTAACTTTGAATCATGAAGTACTGCATGGACCATGGTCCTGGACTGCGCTCGCCATCTCGAGACATAAGATGTTATATCTCATAATCCTTCAAACTAGAACACAACAGTGCTTACACACTGCTACCTAGCGGCAGATATAGACTACCTACCACCTAGTTTTGCTCATAAATCCGCCCGCGTGAATGTCTTTCCTGGATTAAAGAAATACATCAGATTGGATCGAGCCTATAGGAACAATACAACCAACATAGTGCGCAATTAACTATTTTGCTATAATATTTTCTTAAGGCGTCTCAAATTAATTTCAATTGAAATTTGGCACACAGCTGCAGTAGACCATTACCTGTATTTATACATAGGCTACTATTAATCCCGGAAAAAGCTGGTTAAGAATAAAGAAACTAAATCCCACTATATTAATAAAAAAGAAAATTACCTAAGTAGATGCAATTTGATCTGTTAGAAAAATCATTTAAAGGTTTTTTTTTATTCTTGGTCGCTCGCCTGATGTTAAGTGTCAGGCCTGCTCATAAACAGAAGCAACGTCACACAGAACTCTGCGATTACAGAGCACTGTATGACACTGAACTGCGCACGTCATCCCGAGACATAAGATGTTAAGTCACATAATGCCTAGTAATTTCATTAACTTCAATGTCCTTTAAGCCGAAACTCTGTCCACACACTGCTGTGTGGCCGCAGAAAGAGACAAAGCGGTGGTACCAACGCTGACGTCATTTCGCATACGAGGGACCTATCACCTACTTCCTTCAACTAAAATATAGGTAACGCTTTTCACTTAGCTCACATCAAATGTCATCAGTTAGAACATAACCTATGAACTCCACCCAAACAGCAGCTACAATACTAATTCATAAATCATTCGCTATCATCCAAATCCTTTAATAGACCGTACAACAATGCATGACATTTGCAATGATCTGGTATTATATAACAAGTATCAATCAATCGAAAATGACCATTACACGCCGTGGGAATTTCTACTCATCATCTAAGACCATTATCCTTACAATATCTTTATTAGATTCTCAACCTTGGTTGAAACAATCAAGGTTCATTTTAGTAGAACTGTAAGCTGTGGTCTGGTGAGAGATGGTATGGATATCTTGGTAAAAGCAAAGCAAAATTGTGATGTAACAATTGGAACCATTTCTCCGTAACGTGTCAGTATTAAATCAAGTCACGATATTTCAATTATGAAGGATGATTTTGATTTGGTTGTTAAATTTGATGATTTAAGTCAGAGTGTGATTAATAAGGCTATCAAACCTTATTAATTGTTTAAGCGTTAAATTGTATGTTAAGTTGTAGATGAAAGAAACACTTGTCGAAAGATTTCGTGATATATTTCTATTTAAACCAGCTCAAGCAGGAATATTATATCGAGTAACTTATTAAAATAACTACAATATTCCTGTTGTCCGTATATAATTGGTATCGGCGCAATTTGGTGGGAGGGTAATTGATACATCCTGGAATCCGACTGAATAGCTATCATTACATACAGTATATAACAAAAACCCTGTTGGCCCTTTCTAGGTAGAGAAGAGACATGTAGACAGCTTAATAAAAATAGTTAAATAACAAACAGAAGCGTGCTGTTATCCTTACACAGGTAGCTTAGAAAAATGAACATATTTAAAAAATGTTATTTTCATCTGATAAGTGATGAACAGCTGATTCATGTGACGTACTGACGTAGACGAGGGCGCACGCGACGCGGCGGTTTAATGCACGTAAACACCGCAACTTGCTATCTCGCTCTGACTCCCAGTCATCGCTCTTGCAGAGGTAATCAATCGAAATACAATTCACAAATAATAAAATAATTAAATTCTAAAAAATAAATATGATTATTTTTATAGTCTCAGTTTCGTATGCGAGTTATTTCATTATGTTTGAATATCGATTCTGATATCACAGTTGAAACGCCCAACAAGGTTTTTGTGACATATTGTATATGGGGACAAACGCGCGATGGCTCGTTCAGACGAGTCACGTTCCGGAGCCAGCTTGTGTTAATCCAGTAATTTCAGGTCTTTATAATTCTGCTGCCCTTCCATCGAAAGCCGCAATGTCTAACAGTCGATATTATTCGACTGCACTATAATGGCGGCAAATCTAATGGCCCAATGAGTTTCTTTTTTCCTTCGCTCGGTAAAGACTTAATCAATAAATTCACATGGCGACGTTTGCTGATGGAGTCGAATTAGGCTTGACATTGTATGAGATTTCATTTGATGTTGATGTTTCGAACAACTTTTATTTTACTGAATAAGATAGATCTTAAATTGGATTGTATCTTCGACATTTAGGGACCCGAGCCGGACCGCACTTACGCCCGGTTTCTGAAAGGCTGATCTATATAAAATTAACTAATCAAATGTCAAATCTCATGTCAAGTCGAAATTGAGTTGCTAGAAGCGTGGTCAATGCCTTTGACTTGACACACATGTTAGTTAACATAACATAATTCAAATTAATATGAAAAATCGTATGTCAAACGCTACTAAAGAGACATAAAATATTATTAATTTATTCACTAAACATCGTTTTAGCAACTAGAATTGATTTGACAGCGGTGTCAAAATTAAAGTTCTGTTAGTTGAATGTTGGTTTGATCAGCCTTTCAGAAACCGGGTGTTAGTCTGCTACTGCTCAAGCGTAATCACTTTGCATTGTAATGTCGGCATAAAACAACAATACCTACCTTTTAATTCAATCCATTCCTTAAATAATTTATATCTTCTGTTTTTTTCATCTTTCGTTTGTCTCTATTTTTCTATCATCAACGTTTTAATATCCTCTTCTTTTCGTCCATACTTACATGTCTATTACCAAACCCCCATATCAAATACATTGCGTATTTCTCCCAAATCTGTACGTAATTGTCCCACATCGCCACACAACTTGTATACAATACAAAATTTGATACAACACAATAGAAGCACTAATTCGTCCAATTTGAACGCAACAGCTCTGAAAACTATTCATTATAAGCTTCATTGTTTGGTGTTGTGCAATTATCGATGTGATATTGTAAACCAGAGTGGGATTTTTTTATCGGTATTTAATACGTGGTACGAGTGTAGACAATTTTGTCTACAGCATGAGCTGGCCTCGTCCGGGTCGTTGCCGCTGTCTCACAGAAAACCGACGTAAAGTGGCAGCTTGCTCCTGCGTTTCGTACGGTGAGTGGGATATCCGGAGACCCAAATCCCCACCCCTTCCCAATCCCTTAATTATCCCTTTCTTTTAAGGTCGGTATTGCGCCCATGATTCTTTTGGTATGGTGGGCGTACATGGGCGGTGGTGATCACTTACTCGTATGTCGGCCCATGCAATAAAAAAAAGTGGATACGCGAATCGCTAGGTTGAAGTGGAGATGGGCGGGACATTTGGCTAGAAAAGACCATAATAGGTGGACCAAGGCAGTTGCAAAATGGTACCCAAGAGGAGATTGAAGACCTCGCGGCAGACCACCAACACGATGGACTGCTGATATATATGATGTATACGTCGGTATACAGTGGATGCGTCTCGCACAAGATCGGAAGAATTGGCGTGAATTGGAGGAGGCCTATACCCAGCAGTGGGTGGATACAGGCTGCAATGATGATTTAATAATAGGATGATGATGCGAAGGGATTTTGTGGGAAGCAATAGTCTACATATCCTAATCATACGTTTGGACAGCGTATACACTTTTTTTGTTAATAAATAAAATAATAAATAAATACACCCAACAGTCACACACATAGTCCTGACCCCACACTAGGTTAAACCTGTATCGTGGGTATCAGGAACTACGAGGGACTTGCGATCCCACAACACCCAGACCCGAGACCAATATTTGTGGTTCACACAAACATTTGCCCCGGTGTGGGAATTGAACCCACGGCCTCTACTCCGTCAGCCGTCTACTCGCCCGCTGCGCCACGGAGCTGAATAGCTCTAAATGATGATATCTGTTGATGCTGCTATCTGTGAAGTCTACCAACCTAAATTAGGTCAGCATGGCCCAGTAGTGACATAATAAACTACAGAGCTAGTATTTATTTATGTTTTACTAGGTGGTAGGTCCCTCGTATACGAGAGGCCCTGTGGGTGGGTATCACCGCTTTATCTATTTCTGCCGCCAAGCAGTGTGTTAACACTGCTGTGTTCCGGTTTGAAGGACATTGAAGCCAGTGAAATTACTTGACTTAACACCTTATGTCTCATAATGCCCAGTTAGTTATTTGGAAGAGATTGCTTCTAGCAATAAGACCACCTTGCCTTCCATAGGTTTAGCACTAGTTTGAAAATGGTTTACAATAAAAAGTTGTGTGTGTGTGTGTGTGTGTCTCAGGGTAACAGGTTCAGTTCAGTGCCATGCATAATTATTCGAAGTTCTGATTTGTGTTGCTTATGGGCAGGCGTGGGTGACGCTTACAATCAGGCGAGTGACCTGGTCGTCTCATCATTCCAAGCTAATAAAAAAAAACAATATAAATCTACTGATGTCTAAAATGCATATTCACTCATTTTTTTAAATAAGTTGTAGTCCCATATCTCAGCTTCGTTGTTACAACAATGTAAAAACTTTACCACACAGCTTCCCGCAAGATGGTGTCTCTGATTACGTCACTGTAAAGGCTGGCGCACACAGAGCAAACTGCATCGTTCGATAATGTTTTGTGAACCTCTCGTACGTTTTTTCTTCGTTGTTAGCAGTACACCAGATGCTTTCGTTCTTCTCGTTGTAACCAGTACACCCAGGCAGAGGTATAGCTCTGCCTATCCTTCGGGGATTATAGGCGTAAGTGCGTAAGTATGTACGTAATTTACTTAAAGAATATTGTTTTTAAAACTGATCCGAGAGATCAGATCAGATCAGAGACAGTATCCGAGTATACTAAGAAGCACACAGTAATAATCAATTAAAAGCAATTACACTATTGTAATATAGATGCTTAAAACATAAATTAT
This sequence comes from Mimas tiliae, assembly GCA_905332985.1. Classification (NCBI taxonomy): domain Eukaryota; kingdom Metazoa; phylum Arthropoda; class Insecta; order Lepidoptera; family Sphingidae; genus Mimas; species Mimas tiliae. The sequence goes on along the minus strand of HG995260.1, from coordinate 948,746 downwards.
ATTCAACAGTATCTTCCACGAAAATTAGGCATGAGCTAGCCCTATTGAAGCTATAAAACCGTATTAGTGTTTTAGCCTTAGTCTACCACACTGGCCTAATGTGGGTTGGTAGACTTCACATACCTTCGAAATTCTTATGAAGAACTTCTCAGGTATGCAGGTTTCCTCACGATGTTTTTCCTTCACCGTTAAAGCAAGTGATAATTGACAATTAATATACACATAACTTAGAAAAGTTAGAGGTGTATGCACTTGGGGCTGGTTTCGAACTTGCGACTTTCGTCTCGACAGTCCGTACCACTCCCCGCTGAGCTATCACTGCTATTAGTGTGTTATGGGCTTTAAATTAAATGTCATAATAACAATGCTTATACTGCGCAGTGCGCACGCGCACCGTGTCACCTCCTTCACTGCATCCGTGCCAATGCATGTGTGAAGATTTCGTACCATAGACATGGGCATGTATGACATCGAGAGTTCATTAATATAAAAAGGCGTCTAGTAAAAATGTCACGATATGAGCTCACGCCTGTGTCGCCGAACGAATAGGCAGCAGAGCAAATTTTTCACCCACTAAGAATGACACGACATACATGCTTACACGTAGTAAATGTAGTATTTACCTTATTTTCTTACACAAACTGCTCCATTCGATTAATTTCTGTGATCTTTTAAGTACAATCAATATTAACCTGACAAGAGTCGGCTTTAGTCAGCGACACTGGACTTTCGGGCAAATGCTTTAGGCACTCCAACCCTAAACCAATGGTTGATGTTCGGAACTTGTATATATACTAACCGTCGCGCAAACTTTGCTAGCGCGATTCAGGATCGGTTAACATTGCATGTGCGGTGCGCGCTGTGTACCGCCACACATTTATAATAAGACGTCTTATTACAATCTCATTGTTCGCATGTGCCGGCTTTACAACGAAATCTCTCTATTCCAAAAAAAAAACTGGCGCTGCCGCCGCCGCTGCCAAAAGCTTGTCACGCTATCTCCTCCGAAACCGCTGGGGGTATGGGGTCGAGACCGATACCAATCGATGCAGAATAATGTGGGGAAGAAAGTAAGATATGTCTCATATTCGTCGGACTTTAAGTTTTTTTTTTATTTCATGTTTTGTGGAAAATCATGGGCAACGCCCCTAGTTATTATAAATTACTAATTCAATTAGTGCGAGTCATGTCTACAGGCTACAGCTGTCGTTATTTATTCGTATACCTACTAGATTTACAAGGTGGTAGGTCCTCGTATGCGAGAGGCCGTCCGGGTTTGTACCACCGCTTTGTCTATTTCTGCCACCAAGCAACAGTGTGTAAGCACTATTGTATTTCGGTTTGAAGGACATTGAAGCCAGTGAAATTACTAGACATTATGAGACTTAACATCTTATGTCTCGGGATGACGAGCGCAGTTCAGTGCCATACAGTGTTCTGTAATCCAGAGCTCTGTGTGACATTGCTTCTGTTTATGGGCAGGCGTGACGTTTAACATCAGGCGAGCGATCTGCTCGTCTCGTCATTAAAGCAAATAAAAAAATATATATGTATAAAGTTATCACTTTTTTAATAAAATCAGCTAGGGGCGCTCTACTGACCTGCATCCATATTTTCGTAAATACGGATGACGTAACACCTATCGAACCACTTCATCGGTCTAGTGGCAGCGTACATAAGCTGAGAAATCGTAGGTTCAAATGATTTGAATTAAATCCCAGGTAAGTACGACAATTTTTGTTTGAGTTTATGATTAGAAAAATCACATAAGAATTGCCCGGGGTTGGAATTTATCCTCGGAATGGCGATAGGCTCGGCCCCTATCAGATTTGGGACGAAACTAATCTCGGCGAATCATGAATGTACAACTAGTACTAGTTGCATCTCTGCCTACCCATTCGAGAATACAGCCGTGACTTATAGTAGCTATCGAGTAGCTAGCGAAATATTGCGTACTAAGCCACTGTTGATAGTATTGATACTAAATATTTAAACATCGATAAGCGACATCGACCCTAGGTACATCTCTACCAATTCCCACATGTTTACGTATACAAATAACACAAGCGTTTTTTATGTATCGCGAGAAACAAGATCAGTTTCTTATCTTATCGGATTTACATAAATCTGTATAAGCACGCGATTAACTTTGCTTTTATACTGCGCTTTAGTTTCAGATTTTTTTAAACACACATACGCCATGCATATGCTTATACCTATACCCCTGAAGGGATAGGCAAAGCAATTAGTGCTGCATACATGTTTTGCCGAGCTTATATCCATCCCATGACGTGATAGGAGGCGAGCTTATCGCCTTTCTAGTAACATGGTTGATTCAATTACAAATAGTTTTTTTCTGTAAATTGGATCATAAATTTCACTTTTACATGTCAATCATTTTTTATGCTACATTACATTTACGACGGCATTTCGGGGCCAGCCATGAGAAGAAATGCCGGAATAAACTCATGGGTTACGGCCTCTTTTAATGTCCAGACTTTGTTTTACAGAATTATGCGAGTGTAATGTACAGAAATTCGGTTAAAAATCCGCCATAGTGGCTCATTCAACCGAATCGCGTTCCGGTGTCAGTCAGTGTATATCAAATCACCTTAAGCCGGCATAATTCTGGCGACTGCACTGTTCTTAACACCAGGTCCAGTATAATTAGGTATGCCAGGATAAAATGTACAACCCCGGTTAATTCATATGTGATTTTTTTTATCGTAAACTTAATCATTATTTGGATACAATAATATCAGCCCAGCAAAAATCACGTCCCACTGCTGGCTTCGGCATCCTCTACTAATGAGAGGTTTTTATATAGGCTAACCTTTTGCCATTGTATAGTAAATAAACTTAATAATGTAATAGGGTAGTTTCCTATATTGAATTTTATACATTATTTTATAAGCAACAGAAAATGATACGCAAAAGAAACCCTTTTATTAAAACACAATCAAAATTGGTTCAGAAATGTGCCCGCAGTTATGACTTTAAATGTTGGTATGAGGAAAAGTGGGTGCGTAGTAGGGATATCTCACTATCTCGCTTGCACGCGTGCACTATAATGAACATTTTACACAGTGACGTCAAAGGTTGCATCGTCTGTCATTTGACAATTACCCCTTCTACAGGATTTGAATGGCTTCTATCTTATTTATTTTTGGTCCGATTTATAAAATTCTTTCTGCAATAGATTTTCAGTAATATAACTTATTGATTTAAATAATAAAAAAAATCTAGTCAACTACCCTATTGTAATTTATTTATTGTAATTTTATGTTAATATGTTTTATTATATCCTATTTCTTTATGTTCTTTTGCTCTTGTTAATATGCATGCCGTGTTCGCCTCACACATATGAGTGGTAGAGCCACGCTGTAGACAATTGTCTACAGCATGTATGGGCCGGCTCGTCCGGGTCATTACCACTGTCTCACAGAAAACCGGCGTAAAGTAGCAGTTTGCTGCTGCGTTTCGTACGGTGAGTGAGATATCCGGAGGCCCAAATCCCTTCCCCTTCCCAATTCCTTAATTATTCCTTTCCTTTAAGGTCGGCGACGCGCCCATGATTCTTTAGGTATTGTGGGCGTACATGGGCGGTGGAGATCACTTACCATCAGGTGACCCACTTGCTCGTTTGCCGGTCTATACCATAAAAAAAAAAAAATTGTAACGACATTTAGCTTAAGACTACTATTGTAAGATAATATTGTACTCAATTAATATACGTTGCGTTGGCGATACAAATACAAATAAATAAATAATAAATAAACTTGCCTCGGTGGCGCAGTTGTAATGTGTACGCGTTACGATTGAGGCCAACGCTGAGGTCGCGGGTTCGATCCCCGGGTCGGGTAGTGGTGTTGGGGTTTTCTATTACGAAATACCCCAGTATCAGCCCGGAGTCTGGAATTTGTGCCCGGTATGGCGACAGGCTCGCCCCCTATCACATTATGGGACGGAGATGCGCTCGGCGAAATGTGGGTGTACTGATTACACCTCTGCCTACCCCTTCGGGGATTACAGGCGTTAGTGCGTATGTAAATAAACTTGATATAAATAGATCATTTCCACCAATACATTACTATTTGCTCGGGGCTCCGCCCGCGTGAAAGTTTTTCTCGTCATATTTCCAGTATAAAGAATAGGTAGTATAGGGGACGTAATGTCGCCGGCCCACATCTCTATCAAGTCTTGGTGATCCCATACGTACTCTGTTGGTGTCAGAACAAGCTGACAAATGTCTTTATAATGTTAATTTAAATGTGATTTTTTTCTGATGCTTTTTTTTCTGAAGCTACACTTACATACTAATATAATACGTTTTCTTTGATCATTAGTTTTTTTATCTTCAGTTCTCTATATCATAAATACAAAGCCCTTGAGAGTTGCAATCATTAAATAACGTAACCTATTGTTATCATCGCACGGCCCACTTCTGGTTCATATAGGTAACCATGTGTTTTGTCTATCCTGGACATTCCTGGACAAAGATATTAAAGAACGTATCTTAATAGCATAAGCCGGCAAACGAGCAAGTGGGTCACCTGATGGTAAGTGATCTCCACTGCCCATGTACGCCCACAATACCAAAATAATTATGGGTGCGTTGCCGACCTTAAAGGAAAGGGATTGGGAAGGGGAGGAGGTTTGGATTTTTTTGTTTGGATATCTCACTCACCGTAAGAAACGCAGCAGCAAGCTGCTACTTTACGCCGGTTTTCCGTGAGACAGTGGTAACGACCCGGACGAGCCGGCCCAATCATGCTGTAGACAAAAGTGTCTACAGCGTGGCTCTACCACTCAAATCAATCTCCGTCCCGTGATGTGATAGGGGGCGTGCCTATCATCATACCGGACGGGAACGCATTTCATAATTGTACTATTCTACTACAATGTGCCAGTTTGGCTGTTTGTTATACAATCACGCTTTAACGGCTGAACGGTTTTGGATAGAATTTTGCATACAGGTAGACCATGACCTGAATTAGGACATGGCTACTTTTTATCCCGGAAAAGGCAGTTAAAAACTTAGTATTGTATTAGTTTTTGTATTGTTTACGGGCAGGCAAGACGCTGACCATCAAGCGAGCGACCTGCTCGTCTCGTTGTTTAAGCGAATAAATAGAAAATCCCAGTAAACCTGAACGAGTGGTATCTCTACACATGTGTGGTCATTTTTCAACCGTCGATATCAGTAGTGCGCATTGAATTTATCAATCAGATGCCAATGTAAATCGGCTTTGTAATTGAGTTGCAGATTAATTATTAAGATATGGCTGAGAACTGGGATTTTGGTCAGTGGGTTATCCATGTGATGTGGGTTTGAGTCCCCAATGCGGAACGTTCGTGGTAAATAATTTACCTAATTTAAATTACTGCCTCGGTGGCGCAGTTGTAATACGTACACGTTACGACTGAGGCTGAAGCTGAGGTTTCGGGTTCGATCCCCGGGTCGGGTAAAGGTGATATTGAGTTTTTGTATTACGAATTGCTCAGTATCAGCCCGGAGTCTGGAATTGTTCCCTGGAATAGTTGTAGATATAACACTAGTTGCACTTCTACCTAGGCCCTCGGGGTTAAAGGTGTACACCCACATTTCGCCAAGCGTATCTCCGTCCCATGATGTGATTGAGGATGAGCCTATCGCCATACCGAATTCTAATCCCGTGTAGGTAATTCATGTGTGATTTTTCTAATCGAAAACTCAGACAGTACATCAACTGTGAATTTATCGTCTAGGACACTCTAGGACCTACGAGTACGTACATCGGGAATGTATTTTCGTCAACCATAGTTAAAGCATTGCACAATAGAATTTCTATTTTGTAAAAAGTACCTTGTAAAACAGAACCCACTTAAACGAAAGTACGTGATTTAATATGAGAAACCCATCATGTAAAAATCTCGTGTCACGTTTTATTTGTGCAATAACGCCTACGATCTAATCACGTGCCATCGTATCTCGAACAGATCTTCCCATCCCCACGTGAATATCTTGACGGGTGGGATTTCTGAAAGAAAGTGTGTAGGCTAGGTTTTTAGGTTAGATTTCTAAATGTTCTAGATATTGTAGGAGGGTAAATGTGTGAGTTGTTCGTTTTGTCACTCAAGCTAATTAACAAATGATACGGGATCTCAGAGCGCATTGCTATATCTAATGTAAATTGTAATATACGACAACGTCCATCGACAACGTTTTATTAATATTGCCCCTTTATTGTACACCCCGTCTATTGCTTTCATATTGAGTGATTTCGCAAAGATATCGCTGTTTATAATATGTTATAAAAGTAGGTAATATTTATAAAATAGGTTTAAGTAACAATAGGTATAGCATAAGAATGTCAACACTACTGTATTAGGGCTAAGCCTGTAAAAGTAGTTGTTAAGTGGTAAATAAATAAATAAATAAATAAATATTATTCCTCTCCATCCAATGGTTGCCTGGAAGAGATTACTTTTAGTGATAAGGCCGCCACTTGTGGCACATTTAATATTAAGCTGTTTTCTGTTTTTGTTGTTGTGTGTCTACAATAAAGAGTTACTATATATGTATCTATGTATCCCTTGTCACTTGAGACTTTGTCACTCTTGTCAGTCTAGTCAGTCACAACTCTCAGTGCGGCGGAATGTCACAAGCGGAGACGCACCTTTACACAGTAAGTCATAAGTTCTAACTTATTAAAAAATAAATTGCATCTTTCATAATTTTAATAATACAATAAAACCAAATTAATTTCACCGGTGTCACGAGAACCGCCAATGTCGCGAGAAGTTAAAGAAATATACAAATGACAGTTATTAAAGAAAAAATATATTAAAGTTGCATCCGTCCGTCCTTGGAGTTAAAACCTGAATTCGTGACTGTTGTGAGCGCATTCGAGATATTTATTTAAGAGCTTTAGTTATTAATATAAATGATAGTAAATAAACGTGGTAAGTGAGCTTGAGTGGTAGAGCCACGCTGTAGACACTATTGTCTACAGCATGAATGGGCCGGCTCGTCCGGGTCGTTACCACTGTCTCACAGAAAACCGACGTAAAGTAGCAGCTTGCTGCTGCGTTTCGTACGGTGAGTGAGATATCCGGAGGCCCAAATCCCCTTCCCCTTCCCAATCCCTAAATTATCCCTTTCCTTTAAGGTCGGCAAGGCGCCCATAATTCTTTTGATATTCTCGGCGTCCTTGGGCGGTGGAGATTACTTACCATCAGGTGACCCACTTGCTCGATAGCCGGCCTATACTATAAATAAAAGTAGTGTGAGTTTTTTTAATGGCTTGAATGACGAAAGAAGCAGGACGCTCGCCTGATGGTATGCGCCACGCTTGCTCATAAACACCGCACTGAACTTTAAATTACGATGCACTGCATGGCACTGAACTGCGTTCGTCACACCGAGTCATAAGTTAACACTCTTAATGCCCAGTTATTTCACTGACTTCAATGTCCTTTAAACACAACACTGCTGCTTGGCGGTAGAAATAAACAAATCGGGGGAACCGACCCAAACGGCTTCGTTTCGCAGCCGGCTTCTCAACCACTGCGCCACGGACGCTGTAAATTTGAAGAATACGATTGGTTCCAGTAATCCCACTTGCCTTAGAGTACCATAGACACATGTCACTTTGATTGGATCGATTGGACATGGTTAATGATCGCTTAGACCTTGAACTATTGGTCAACTATACCAAGTTACCATCTTGCATATTATTATTGTTCTGATGAGCTTTGTAAGCTTTACTTGCGTGGGGTAAGTAGCAAATTGTATACCTACTTAAATCCAACACATTTAGTAAGAAATTGGGTTCAGTGTAAGTCAGACTCGCGGGCTATGGTTCCGCAACATTTTGATGCAAAAATATATTGAATATGATTGTATTTTTTATTAGCCTAAATGGTAGAGCCACGCTGTAGATAATTCTGTCTACAGCATGAATGGGCCGGCTCGTCCGGCTTGTTACCACTGTCTTACAGAGAACCGGCGTAAAGTAGCAGCTTGCTGTTGCGTTGCGTACGGCAAGTGAGATATCCGAAGGCCCAAATTTCCCACCCTTCCCAATCCCTTAATTATCTCTTCCCTTTAAGGTTGGTACGCGCCCATGATTCTTTTGGTATTTTCTTTTTCCCATCAGGTGACCCACTTGCTCGTTTGCCGGCTTATCCTATAAAAAACCAGCGACCTCACCTCTGCCACTAATGATGCAATCATGTAACACACAAATAGAGTCATTTCCACATTATAACATTTCTTCACTATTTAATTACGAACTGCTTCCCTATGGGTGCCATTGTTCCCGCCTCACCATAAACTCGGCCTATCTCGCTATCAGAACATAATGATATCGGTGACGTAACGTGTCGTATATCTGTGTTAAGAAAGGCTATCTTCACTATAGACTAGAGTGGTTTATGGTCATGAGATTATAGAAAAGTATGACGATATGCAGTGATAGCTCAGTGAGGAGTGGTATGGACTGTCGCGACGAAAGTCGCAGGTTCGAAACCAGCCCCGAGAGCATACACCTCTAACTTTTCTAAGTTACATACATACATACATAGACTCACGCCTGTTTTCCATAGCGGTAGGCAGAGACAACGGATTTCCACTTGCTACGATCCATGCATACCTCTTTGGCCTCATTCACTCTCTTTTCTAAGTTACGTGTGTATTAATAGTTAATTATCACTTGCTTTAACGGTGAAGGAAACATCGTGAGAAAACCTGCATACCTGAGAAGTTCTGCATAAGAATTTCGAAGGTATGTGAAGTCTGCCAACCCGCATTAGGCCATCGTGGTGGACTAAGGCCTAACCCCTCTCATTCAGTAGAGGAGGCCCGTGCCCAGCAGTGGGACGTGTATAATACAAGGCTAGTGTTATTTGTTATGACGATATAGGCGCGTTTAGACATTACCTAATGAACTTAATCTATGGACAATGTACCTCTGTTTAACCTCCCATAAAATAGAGGTGTTATAAGTTTGTAACCTTTGTCTGTCAGTCTGTGTATATGTATAATATGGCATCATAGCACTTCTACGAATGGACCGAATTAAATGTTTTGTGTTAGACACAGTTCCAGGCTTCGAGCTGATTGATACTGATAATTACAAAATAGAAAAACCCAATATCACTTTTACCCGACCCAGGGATCGAACCCGAGCCCTCAGCACAGCAGTCGTACCGCGTACGCATTACAACCGCGCCACTGAGACAGTGAATAATATAGTTCTGATATTATGTACGGTAAAAAAAACATACATAGAGGGCGAGTAGCCGGCTGTGAAGCGAGAAGCCGCGGGTTCGATTCCCACAAATGTTTGAGTGATCTACAAATATTTTCTTGGGTTCTTTATGTTTTCTCCCCAAAGGGGTTGACGTCAGGCAGGCGGCCGGTCTTAAAAACTACAAGCCAAGTCTTTTTGTTACATGTGTTATAAAGCAAGTTGCTTCGACCCCACTGCGAGTGGGATAAGGGCACATAGAAGAAGAAGAAACAAAACATACCTAAGCTTGGATCTATTTATTTATTTGTATTTGTATCGCCAACGCAACGTACGTTAAGCTAAATATCGTATGAATATTAACAAGAGCAAATGAACTTAGAAATAGTATATTATAAAAACATATTAATGATAATGAAAAATTACGTTTTATAATTTACCTGATACTTGGTGTTCGAGAATGGCGTTCCGGAATTTAATTTAACTTTGGGAAAATATGTCTATGTCACTTGACTTATGCATCTATTCAAGATGATAGGTGTGTAGGCAAAATAAAACCTAGGTATGTAAAGGCATTAATCTATTGACGTAACATGATCTTATGATTATGTCAATAAAGTATGGAGTAACAGCAATAGCCTATGACTTGTCACCATTATTTCCTATCGCGTGTTTTTTTAATTTGTTTACTGACATTTATAAAGGTTTGGAAACATTTTGATGTATGTGTAAAATAATTATTGAGGTTTCCATAACATAATAAAAATAATGACTGCCTCGGGGGCACAGTTAATGCGTACGCGTTACGTCTGAGTCTGACGCTGAGGTCCCGGGTTCGATCCCTGGGCCAGTTAAAAGTGAGTTTGAAAAGGTTTTTGTATTACGAAATTGTCAGTTTCAGCGCGGAGTCTGGAATTATGCCCGGTATGGCGATGGACCGCCCCCTATCACATCGTGGGATGAAGATAAGCTCGGCGAAATATGGGTGTACTAGTTACACCTCTGGCTACCCCTTCGGGAATTACTGATGTGAGTGCGTATGTATGTATGTATAAGAAAAATATTAGACTCTCACGCCTGTATCCCTGAAGTGGTAGACAGAGATTTAACTAGTGCATCCACTCTTGCCCGAGAAAATATGTTTGCCCAACCTGGGATTTGAACCCAGGACGTTACGGTTTTTCAGCTTAAACAGGCTGTAATAGTTCAATGAGGCGATTGAATTGGTGATTAGATATATCGTATTTGTAGTTGCAGTAGTTGATCCAATACTGTAGACAAATTTGTCTACAGCATGAATGGGCCGACTCGACCACTATCTTACAGAAAACCGACGTGAAACGACGTTTTCTGTTGCGTTTTGTATGGTGAGTGAGATACCCAGACGCCGAAATTCCCTTCTCCTTCCCAATGCCTTAATCATCGCTTTTCTTCAAAAAAAAAAATTAGATTTTCCTATTACGAAACGCTCACAGCCCGGAGTCTGGAATTGTGCCCTGTATGGCGATAGGCTCGCCCCCTATCACATAATGGGACGGAGATACGATCGGAGAAATGTGGGTGTACTAGTTACACCTCTACCTACCCCTACGTAAGAAATAAAAAAGATGGAAAAAATGAATCAATAAAAAATACTTTATCTTTTTTCGTACATGACGTCAATTTCAAGAATTCAGTTGCGGTTTGTGGGGGTCAGACGGCGGATCGGCCCACATAATACCAAATACTGTCAAATCTATGTTATGAGAAGGCGGACCCTGAAGGCCAATTCTCGTAATTTTAAATGTTCAAAATATCATTCCGATCTAGTCTCAGTGTCAAGAAAGTTGCAAATGGCATTCTCTTAAACCAATAATCAACGTCAAATGTGAACATAGATTGTAATGAGATTGAATGTAGAATAAAAGTTGACTGAAGCCAAAACGGTATAATGCTACTGCTAATGCTAGGTGTATTTGACGTTGATTATTGGTTTAAGAGAATGCCATTTGCAACTTTCTTGACGCTGAGACTAGATCGGAATGATATTTTGAACATTTAAAATTACGAGAATTGGCCTTCAGATATTAAGTCGAGATAACCGCAGGCAGAACAAAAAAGGTTCTTTTGAATTGGTTTTATTTTACTTAAATAGTTTTTTATTGTACTTACTTGTAATAAGAACTATCAATGAAAATGAAAATATTTATTTAATCCATAAAAATGTTATACATCATTTAGATTCAGTCAAATTTAAACTCTACCGCCAGTTCGGAATGCTATTTCGTTAAAGAAGAACGGGCAAGAAACTCTAACGTTGCTCTTTTCAAAATTCATTTACAATATTTCCACTACGATAATACATTTAATTTTTAATAGAGTTAGAGCAGCTCAACTTATGCCAATGAGGGCATTATAATTACCTACAATCTACATGATCAATAAAAAAACACAGGGTAGTGTGACTGATGAGTAATAAAATCTACTCGTAGGCTAATGGTAGCTACAACATCGCGGAAATCAGTGGTTTCCATTTTTTTTAAATAGATTCATGCACTAAAGTCCCGATGGCCGTGTTAAGCCTCAGAGGCAGGGGGCCGCCGGATATCTCACTCACCATACGAAACGCAGTACGCTTATGCCGGTTTTCTGTTAGACAGTGGTAACGAGCCGGCCCATTCATGCTGTAGACAAAACTGTCTACAGCATTAGTTCCCAAAGTGGACCAGGTGGACCCCCAGGAGTCCACGGGAGACTCGACAGGGGCCACAGTTAGATCTAATCGGCACATTTTTTGTCGAGGTTTGGGAATATGGTAGATATGTAGAAGCAGGGGTCCACCGGAGTCAGCTAAATTTTGAAAGTGGTCTACGAGAAAAAAAAATTGGGAACCTCTGGTCTACAGCGTGGCTCTACCACTCCAAAAATCTTCTAAAGATCTTACCAATTTCTCAGCATAAGTACACTGCCAATAGAACAATCAGGCAAACATTGATGAGGTCTAAAAATACAGGTTTGCAAGTTATGTCTGTAAAACCCTCGTAGTTCATGATACACACAAGACTTATATATAAGTATGGAGTCAGGACATGTGATTGTTGAATGTCTTATTTATTTAAAAAAAACTAGCTTTTGCTCGCGGCTCCGCCCGCTTGAACAATATATATAACTTATGTCCTAATGCCAGTCTTGGGCTACCTGTGTGTCAAATTTCATTCAAACCCGTGATTAAGGCTCGCTTTAAAGACTAACAAACATCCAAACGCACAAACTCACATTTACATCCAAACTTTCACATTTATAATAGTAGTAGGAGGATAGAAGGATACCATTGCAACATTCACCCTCTTTGACAACCACTGGCTAAGATTTGCCTAATAAAGATATCGCTCATCCTTCCACCGAGCGCGTACGATCCGTTCTAGAGTCAGTCTACGACGATACCCGACGCGCGCGCATCGCGCTCTCCGTACCGTCTCTACATAACTATACCGGTAAATTTTATTGTTTTATTGTACTTTCAAAACTTTACCGAATATATTGTTTGTGTTTTGAACTAGGAAGTAGAGCTTTTACTTTTAGATTATCAGATGGATGTAGTTTTGTGTCATGTTTTATATTGTGCATATTTTTTGCTGTATTTGAATTCGGAAATCAAATTCTAAACATTTAGTTACATGATGTTTTTTTATTTAAATTAATTTATCACTAAGATTATATTTTGAAACATTAATTTTATATTTATTATTGTTAAGTTCAGACAATAAATTATGAATAAAACTATTATTTAATTACATAAACTACTATGATAATTGCGATACGGCTTTTAAACTTTCTATTATTCGTGTGTATAGTAAATACGAAGTGCTTGATGGTATCTTTATTTTAATTAAAATATTATATCGGTAAACTAAAAAGCTTTAAATTTGCAATTAAAGGCAAGTAAAGAGAAAAAAACCTTAAGACCTTATTATAAAAAAAACCTTGTTAAAAGTTAGTTTCTTACTAATTTTTTTTTTTAATTAGACTATAAAATGTATAAACAAACATTATTTAAGCAACATTTTAAAAAATACATTAAAGCTTTATATAAAGTTCTAAAACAGCGCACCTAATTTTGTGAATGATTACCCTAATTTAGTCTGTGTTATTTTTGTCATTGTTGTCTATTTTAAAAGTTTAAAGTACAATATGTATTTCCACAAACAAGTTTTTACTTAAAGTCAATCTACAATACAGACCTTTTTTCAGTAATTTCAGCTCAGTCTTTTAGTCATGAAAACATAGCAAATAGACAAAATCGCTTTCCCATAATATTATATTAAAGAGAATTGTGAAAATTAAAAAGCTAATGATACTTTAAAATCTTAAGCTATTGTCCTTAGAAACAATAAAAACGCTGTTAAATGTCTATTACATTTTCATTGCAAATAAATGCAATTTTCATAACAAAAATATCACACGGTCTAGACGCGACTTAATAGCAAAAAAAATGTCAAAAAATACGGAAAGCCACCCTGACCGAATTAACACAACCACATTGTAATCGACATCCTCACAATGGCGTGTAAAATTTTAATTGTATTATTTATATTCACAAAACATTGCTTTGTCAAATATATAAGATAACGGGCGAGTTAAAAATGAGCTTAATTACGTACTGGGATTGCGCAAAGCGTGGTGTCGGACCATCGTGGGAGCCATTGTGACGCGGCTCGGTTTTTGCCTGTTATGACTTCGTTATACAATATAGGAACATGCATGAGGTCGGGGTTTTATTGAGTTCAGGAATTGGAATTGTTCGTTTGTGTCACGAATTATATGGATTTTGCGTCACAAATGTAGAGTCCGTAGATATTGAGATATATTTATAAATTCATATATCGTAATATAAATGTTTCTATTTTTTTCTGTATTGTGGAAATTCTGGAAAATCTTACATTATTGATCGTCAAATTTTCTATTCTTTCTACGCTGATAATGCGTAAATTATAACCGAAAAAAGTCTACAGTTAACTATCCCCTGGTTTATAAGATTTAAATCCCTACCTAATTTTAGAGAATATTGTACACCGACTACCTCGGTGACGCAGTTGTAATGCGTACGCGGTACGACTGCTGTGCTGAGGTCTCGGGTTCGATCGTCGGGTCGGGTAAAGTGATATTGTTTTTTTTCTCTTTTATCATCAACCAGGAGACTAGAATTGTGTCCTATATGGCGATAGGCTCGCCACCATCACATTATGGGATTGAAATAAGCTCGGCGAAATGCTAGTGTATTAGTTACACCTCTGCCTACCCCTTCGGGTAGTACAGTGCGTATGTAACTATGTATTGTGCATCGAATTTAAATTTCACGCCACTACAGTTATCCATATTAAACCGTATCAGAACTGATCAAATATAATTTATAGTATGCACGAAACTATAACGAAGTGAAATGTTTGTATAGCTTACGGAAATACATAAAAACTTTTACATCGCATGTCACACTATGTTACTGCACCTCAGTAACACGGAAAAAGGTGATTGTTCACACTGAATTCGTATATCGACAAGCATATCCTATAAATGAATAAGTGGTGAATAAATGTATTTACTTTACAACGGACTGCCTCGGTGGCGCAGTTGTAATGCGTACGCGTTACGATTGAGGTCAACGCTGAGGTCTCGGGTTCGATCCCCGGGTTGGGTAAAGTGGTATTGGGTTTTTCTATTTCGAAATGCTCAGTATCAGCCCGGAGTTTGGAATTTGTGCCCGGTATGGCGATAGGCTCGCCCCCTATCACATAAGGGACGGAAATACGCTCGGCAAAATGTGGGTGTACTGGTTACACCTCTGCCTACCCCTTCGGGGATTACAGGCGTGAGTGCGTATGTATAAGTACTTTACAACGTTTTTAATTTATAATAGAGACAATAAGAAAAGTGTTAATGGACATATTCCTAGTCATAATCTCATTACAAATTTAGGTTAAATTGAAATTATTTATTGGTCATGAGGCTAGATTGTAATTTTAATGATACATTGTAGAAGGTATCATCCACAAAAACAACGTTTTTAAAGCATAGGCCGCTAAACGAGCAAGTGTGTCACCTTATAGTAGTTGATCTCCACCGCTCGTGTACACCCACAATACCAGAAAAATCATGGGCGCGTTGCCAACTTTAAAGGAAAGGGATAATTAAGGAATTGGGAGGACAAGGAGATTTGGGTCTCGCGATATATCGCACCGTACGAAATGAAGCGGCAAACCGAGCTTATTTCCATCCCATGATGTGATAGGAGGCGAGCCTATATCCGTACCACACACAATTCCAGATTCCGGGCTGATACTAAGCATTTCGTGATTGAAAAACCGAATCACTTTTACCCGTCCCAGGGAGACCTCAGCCCAGCAGTCGTACCGGATACGGATTACAACTGCGCCACCGAGGCATAATAGGTTAGAGCACTGCGAACTGCGCTCGTCACCCCGAGACATAAGTTGTTAAGTCTCATAATATCCAGTAATTTCACTGGCTTCAATGTCCTTCAAACCGAAACACAACAGTGTTTACACACTGCTACTCGGCGGCAGAAAATTACATCATTAACAATATATTTCAATTCATCTTACTTTTTTTGCTCCAAACGCATATTTTAAGATGTAAATTATGTATATAACGACACTTAAGACACTTTTATAGTTATTACGCAATTGTTTTAAATATAGCTCTACAACCATACGAGTGGTAGAGCCACGCTGTAGACAATTTTGTCTACAGCATGAATGGGCCGGCTCGTCCGGGTCGTTACCACTGTCTCACAGAAAACCGGCGTAAAGTAGCAGCTTGCTGCTGCGTTTCGTACGGTGAGTGAGATATCCGGAGCCCAAATCCCCCTCCCCTTACCAATCGCTTATCCCTTTCCTCTAAGGTCGGCAACGTGCCCATAATTCTTTTGTATTGTGGGCGTACATGGGCGGTGGAGATCGCTTACCATCAGGTGACACACTTGCTCGTTTGCCGGCCATTACTATAAAAAATAAAAAAAAACATCAAATAGAGTTACTGGCCTACGACTGGTACATTTAGCATATAATATAGTTCCAGTGAATATAAATGTGAGTAGAGGATCTTATAAGATGACGCGAGCTGCCTGCCATTGAATTATACATATACGCACACACACCTGTAATTCCCGAAGGGGTAGGGAGAGGTGTAACCAGTACACCCACATTTCGCCAAGCATATCTCCGTCCCATGATGTGATAGGGGGCGAGCCTATCGCCATACCGGGCACAAAAACCAGACTCCGGGCTGATACTGAGTATTTCGTAATAGAAAAACCCAATACCACTTTACCCGACCCGGGGATCGAACGCGAGACCTCAGCATCAGCCTCAGTCGTAACGCGTACGCATTACAACTACGCCACCGAGGCAGGCATCGTATATATTATGTTCATTTATTGTACTCCCCACAGGGGTAGGCAGAGGTGTGCCTAGTACACCCACATTTCGCCGAGCTTATTTCCGTCCCATTAATATTATGTTTTTTTTACCTGACCAAGAAACTGAAAAACAATCTTTATAACCCTCAGTCATCACTGTCCTTTCAGGTTTAAGAAAAAGTTATAGAGGCGGGATGAATCTTAAGCAACTCCATGGCAAAAACTGGTCTATTGTTCGATAAAGGCACAATAACTTACTATGCAGACAGTAGAATGCTACCAGTGCATGTACTGTGTTTACTATCTGATATACAGTTATTTTATTTTAACGTGTTAGTAATTTTGTGTCGATATTATTCCCGTGATAACTGTGTAATGTTTTTTATAAAATATATTTTAATTAAAAAAATGAGCATGTGTCATGTGAGTGTAAGTGTGTGAGTGAGTTTCCATAAAAAAACATCGATGTGATTTCAATGTGAAGTTATTTAGTTAACATCTTATTTCTCGGGGTGACAAGCGCAGTCCAGTGCCGTGCAGTGCTTTGTAACTCAATATTCTGTTTGATGTTGCTTTTGTTTATGGGCAAGCGTTGCCTTTACTAGCAGCGAATTGCGTGCTTGTCTCGTCGTTCAAAAAAAAAAAAAAGTTAAGATTGTTCCCAAAACAACGCAGTTTTTAGCTCGCGCCTAACTACCAAGATTAAATAAATAAATACACCCAACAGTCACACATATAGTCCTGACCCCACACTAGGTAAAACCTGTACCGTGGGTATCATGAACTACGAGGGACTTGCGGTCCCACAACACCCAGACCCGAAACAAATTTTTGTGGATCACACAAATATTTGTCTCAGTGTGGGAATCGAACCCACGGCCTCTCGCTTCGTAGCCGGCTACTCGCCCGCTGCGCCACGGAGGCTGTCTAAGGAACTTAAGACGCTAATGATGTTCCATTTAAAAATACCATGTAAAATTTTAATTTAAATTCACGGCGTAGCGTTTCGCGAACATTTTAAAAATAAATATTTTACTATTTTAAGTATTTAAATGACAATCGATAATTTACTAACTAAATCAAATCTAAGCCACAACTAAAGTAATTTTCTAATTATTATCTTATTATATGAACCCTATTCCAGGTCAGGCAATCAAAATTTGTATTTTTATTTTTATTTTTATTCGTAAAATCACACATAAGTTGCCCGAGATCGGAATTTGGTAATTTTTGGTAGGAACAAGCTTGAGCAACACCAGTTGCATTTCTGTCTACCACCTAGAGGATACAGGCATGAGCATATTATTATGTATGTATGTGTCTCTTTTTGCTGCCTCGGTGGCGCAGTTGAATTGCCTACGTAGTACAACTGTCTCGAGTTCGATCCCCGGCTCGGGTAAAGCGATATTGGGGTTTTCTATTACGAAATACTCAGTATCAGCCCGGAGTCTGGAATTGTGCCTGGTTTGACAATAAGCTCGCCCACTATCACATCATGGGACGGAGACACGTTCGACGAAATGTGGTGTACTAGTTACATCTTTACCTACCGCTTCGTGTATTATAAGCGTAAGTGCGTATGTATTTTTCAACTCAACTCAACTCAATTTCGACTTATCAAGAACTACGAGGGACTTGCCAACCCACAACACCCAGACCCGAGACAAATATTTGTGAATCAGACAAACATTTGTCTAGGTGCGGGAATCGAACCCACGGCCTCACGCTTCGCAACCGGCTACTCGCCCGCTGCGCCACGGAGGCTGTCAAAGTCATTTTTAAAAACTAACGTTTAATTTACAAGGTTCTCAGTTGTAGTCTCCAAAAAGCACAGTGCTTGTAAGCTCAAGCCCAGATTCTGTGTATTTTTAATGTAATAAGCAATAGTTTTGAAAGTACAACAAACCGTAACAGTGATTATTTAATATTTCGTGTGACAAGTGAGGTAACGTCTGTTGTTTGGTGTGTGAACCTGCTGATTTAGGTGAGTGATACATACATATTAATATATTTCGTATATAGTAATAGAATATGAAAAATGTTATGACATGATGTACCTGTACACAAGGACGTAAGTAAATTTGGAAATGTCTTTCGGTATATGTTTTATGAGTGTCAGACCCACGCTGTTGACACTTTTGTCTACAGCATGTATGGGCCGGCTCGTCCGGGTCATTATCACTGTCTCACAGAAAACCGGCGTAAAGTAGCCGCTTGCTGCTGCGTTTCGTACGGTGAGTGAGTGGCAGATCTCCGGAGGCCCAAACCCCCTCCCCTTTCCAATTCCTTAATTATCTCTTTCCTTCAAGGTCGGCAACGCACCCATGATTCTTTTGGTATTGTGGGCGTACATAGGCGGTGAAGATCACTTACCATCAAGTGACCCAATAGCTCGTTTGCCGGCCTATACCATAAAAAGTACTATATAAAGGATAAGCGCTGGAGTGGTGCAGCGGGTGAGAAGCCGGCTGTGAAGTGGGCCCTGTGCCCACTTCACAGCCGGCACCAACACAAACATTCATTCAATTCCCGCACCAACACAAACATTTGTCATCATCATCAGCCTATATTTGTCCACTGCTGGACAGAGGCTCCTCCCAATGCAAACCATTTGCAAAATGTTTTATGTTATTTCTGATTGATGCTATTTTATAATCACAACTATATATATATATATATATTTTTTTTTTATAGCAAAGGCCGGCAATCGAGCAAGTGGGTCACTTGATGGTAAGTGACCTCCACTGCCCATGTACACCCATAATACTAAAAGAATTATGGGTGCGTTGCCGACCTAAAAGAAAAGGGATAATGAAGGGTTTGGGAAGGGGAGGGGGTTTGGGCCTCCGAATATCTCACTCACCGTACGAAACGCAGCAGCAAGCTACTACTTTACGCCGGTTTTCTGTGAGACAGTGGTAACGACCCGGACGAGCCGGCCCATTCGTGCTGTAGACACAAGTGTCTACAGCGTGACTCTACCACTCTTAGGTATTATACTTTATAGTCCTGTGAGTCGGAGGACTCGGAGCGAGATGCTATATCTATGAGCCATTCTTTCGGCAAATTAAATATAAGACACGAAAATTACATTAAACGGTCAAGTCGTTCAAGAGTTACACGATCACAAACGTTTAAGATATACATACATAAAGATATATTTATATATCTGTATCTGTTTATTTATTTAAGTGTGGGCATATTTCTCTATCTGTTTAGAAAATTATTTCGTGTTAAATTTTTATTTTATTAATTTTCGTGTTTAAATAATTTTCACGCTAATAAAAATATTAATAAGAAGAATCATAGACGCGTTGCCAACCTTAAAGATAAGATAATTAAGGGATGGGGTACAGGTATTTCGCCTTCCGGATATCTCACTCACCGTACGAAACGCAACACAAAGTTGCGTCTTTTTAAAACCATTTGAATTTGTATATTTTTCTGCATATTCTGGTATGGACGTAAGGTCGTACGTTTTAAAATATTGATGCAATAACTATAATATCAAGTAGATATAATCTTCGAATATAAAAATACAACTGATACAATATTTATTTGTAATCAAACTTTATAACTGAGGTTATAGATAGGAAATACCTTAGGTTTCGTACACGAGGTTGGTGACATTTTGAGCATCCTTGATCCAGGGTAGCATCTAAGGTAATCACAAAAATAAAAAGGGAACCTGAGCTCTTGCTTTCTATGCACATTTTACGAGTAAAACATTGTTAGTTACAATTAATCACAATTGACGATAATAAACATAGTGATTTCTTAGGTTTACGCGAATATTATACTTTTCGAGGCGACCTACACCTCAGTTTCTCCCGTGACCACGAAGACTGAAAAGCTTTCGAAACGTCGGGACTAAAAGAAAAATTTAAATGCGATAAAATCCGTATAAACTAGTTTTATTTCAATGATAATAAACATAGTGATTTCTTAGGTTTACGCGAATATTACACATAAAAATAAAATCCGCAATAAAATCCGTATAAACTAGTTTTATTTCAATATGATAATAAACATTTTAAAAGCAATGCAACTAGCAGTTTTTAAATTAAATCACAATTATTTAAATTAAATCACAATTATATTAGTCTAGTAAATGTGATTTCTGGTTAGATTATGATAGAACTGTTAAAAATCGACATACGTCGTGCAGCTTACTAAGATGTAGATTGTAGATAGCGACAGTTTTAGTTTGTAGAGTTACTGACACTCTTAGTTTATGAGACTTAACATCTTATGTCTCGTAACGAGTGCAGTCAAGTGCCATGCATGCTCTGTGTGGTGTTATTTATGTATATGGGCAGGTGTTGCGCTTAAAATCAGGCGAGCTACCTGTACGTTTCGTCATTCAAGCTATTGAAAAATAGATTTAGTCCCACAACGCTAAATTCATTTTTTTTAAATTCTTGCTCGGCAATGTGACTACGCTACACCTGATGGTAAATGTAGCGCAATCCATGAATACTGTCGACCAACGATAGACACTGGATCTATCGCAGATCGGCAGAATTATGCCGGCCTGCTTAGTTGCTTCTTCACACTCCTATTATTGCTCTATATTTTCTCTATAAACCAAACTAGGAGACCCGCCACTTCATCCTGATTCCGTCCCTGGCCCACGTGTAGTTTGCGCAGTATACGGCGGTCACAATCGCGCCTTCACCAAATGTCCTCATGTCCTTAATACTTTGCTAAGTTCGTTGCTTTTTTACGTCTCTCATAATGATTTTTTTACGTTTTACGTTTTACGTATTTATTTTTTGTAAAGGCGAAAGACATTTTTATTTGTTGTTTAAAAACGAATTTAGCTAAACAGCATTCATAATTCTTATTGGAAATGAAATGGAAAATGTAGTCTTGTTATAACTAATACTAGTTTACACCTGTATCGCCGCTGGGGTAGACAGAGTTGCAACTAGTGCAGCCACCGTTCGACGAACTTGTTTTCTTTCCATGATGTGATAAGTCAATGCATAAAATCATATTGGATACAAATTCCAATCTCGAACAAAATCAAGTGTGATTTATTTGAATCGAAAATTCATACACGAATTGTGATTGATGCCCTTTTTTTTAACGTTGGGAGACCCTTTATGGGTACCGCCTCACCGCGTGGTCAGTCGGGGCGGTTATGTCTGACTCCCACGGACTAAAACTCAACGGTGTTCCTCCGGGTGCGCTTGTTCGGTCGGGGCTGCGGGTACGCTATTGTACTCTTCCGCGGCCCCGACGGCACCGGCCCTTGTAAAGGGCCTCTCCGGTTGGTGGGTGTTTGGGGGAGTTATCCACCCACCTCTATGCTCCGCTCGAGAGGTTCGCGCGGGAACGCCGCGCGCGTCACCTCGAGGCATTAACTGTCGAACAACAGACTTCCACGTGTCCGCCGCTCAGTCCTCTGTTAGGGGGGTAGGAGTGCCTCCCGCATCCTCCTGCGGCTGACCCTTCGGCGGTGGATAGCGAGCTGGGATGTTATTTCCCGCTCACGCTCCGCCACCTCCTTCCGCGACATGACTGTTTCGCAGAAGGCGGTTATCGCGTTTCACGACCTCTCGTTCTCTACCATGGCCTTAACCACAGCTGGTAACGAGAGGTCGTCCCCCAATTCTGCGACGAGTTCGCGCCGCTGCTCTGCCCACGCGGGGCACTCCTCCAGAGTGTGCGCCGCGGTGTCCTCGTCGCAGCTGCAGTGGTGACACTGGTGTGTAGGCTCTCTTCCGGCTATCCGGCACAGGTACCTCCCGAAGCAACCGTGTCCCGAGAGGACCTGCACCAGCTGGAAGGTCAGTGACCCGTGCCGCCTGTCGACCCAATCATTCAGAACCGGGCCAACAGCCTCGACAGTCCTTACGCCGGCCGAGGAATTGGCCAGCAGCTGCCTCCACTCCTGGTGATTGATGCCCTGAGATTTCAGCCCGGGTCTTCTTAACTATGACTTCAAGTCACATATTATGGGTCAAACTAATATATTTATGAGATAGCTGCTTTTGAATAATAATTTCACACATATATTTAATAATTTATAAATAATTTATTTACTAACTTATTCATACATTTATTAAATATTCAATATTTGGTTATATTATTTTATTTCGCATTATTATGTTCTCAATGAAATCCAAACTGTAAACTTCATAAGGAAACTAAAGGTCATTCAGTAAACAGTACTGACTACCGATGTACGTAAGATTCGTAAAGTGCCGATAAGTATATAATAAGTACATTACATAGTTCATAATGAGTAATTTGAAATGGCAATAGGCTTGCCATTATTCTTTAGCTAAAGAAGAAAATTTAATATCCTCATTGATATACTGTAATATTTATATATGTAGTTATAACCAATAATAAATTTGTGAATGCATACTTAACGATACGATCAAATAATTTCCATTATAATATTTTTTACTGTGAGCCCAATGTTCTACTCTACTGTAAAAAGGTGGTACAAGACGGAAACGCGTTGATGTCTTTTGTACGACAAATACTGCTCCCTCGTGTAAAATGAAACATCAAATTGTTTCAATGTAATATTAAGTATATTATAATCATCATTATACAGGAAAATTGCATATTCATTATGTCACATCTAATAAGAGTTAAATAGAGACAGAACGTTTTATATAATCTTGATGCAGAAGCGATGTCGCTGCATAACTTTTCTTATATGACTCGACGAAATAATTGTATTTTATTTATCAGCATGTGTAGTCTGATGTAATTTATTTGATACTAAACTAATCTGCTGACTACCTCGGTGGCGTGTAATGCGTACGCGTTACGAGGCTGACGCTGAGGTCTCGGGTTCGATCGCCGGGTGGGTAAAAGTGATATTGCGTTTTTTCTATTACGAAATGCTCAGTATCAACCCGGAGTCAGGAAATTGGGCCCGGTATGGCGATAGGCTCGCTCCCTGTCACATCGTGGGACGGAGATACACTCGGCGAAATGTGGGTGTACTTGTTACACCTATGCTTACCTCTAGTACCTCTGGGGAGTACAGGCGTGAGTGCGTATGTATTTATAAGTAAAGCTCTACGTGTACGGTAGTCGCTACCCAGTCAGGTGCCAATACGTATCAGACAACCTTTCACCAAAATACGTAAATAAAACTAGCTCTTCATTCACGCTTCACACCTCACAATAAAGCCATTTGGCAGTAATTATATTTATTTATGAGTGTTACTTTTGAATGGAATTGCCCATTCTTCGACATCTGTAACCATCATTACGTGTATTACGCGTCCATACTGATGTATCGTGTGTATATATATACTATGTTGTAACATGGTCAAACGTCGATAGCCCAGAGTGAGTAGAACGGACTACTGAGGCGATTATTGCGGTTTCGAATCCCTATAGGTAAGCCTCTGACTTTTTGAAGCTATGTTTAACAGTGATTATATATATCTCGAGTATACCTTCATACCTTATCACACGTTACTGTTGTTAACTCTCGTTTTCCATAAGAATTTCCAAGGTATGTGAAGTCTACCAACTTGCATTAGACCAGCGTGGTGAACTATGACCTAGCCCCATTCACTAGTAGAAGAAGCCCATGCCCAGTATTAGGGCATTATAATACAGAGCTCATATTAGTCCATACGCTCATTTTTCGTTTGCTTTTGTGGGTATTTATAGGCTGTAGAATTCACCATCAGATAACCTCATTATTCTAATCAATGAGTCCTACTGTGTTCTAAAAATATCGCAATAAAGTTACTATAGAGGTTATTATCTTAAAGTTTACAAATAAATAAATAATAAATACACACATAGTCCTGACCCCACACTAGGTAAACGTGTAACGTGGGTATCAAGAACTATGAGGGACTTGGTCCCACAACACCCAGACCCGAAACAAACACTTGTGGATCCCACAAACATTGGTCTGGGTGCGGGAATCGAACCCACAGTGTCTCGCTTCGCGGCCGGTTACTCACCCACTGCGCCATGGAGGCTACAATCATATTTAACCTTAAAATTACTTTTATTATTACGTGTAAGAAGTACTGGCACTCACGCAAACAATTTCTATGCAATTTACACTTTTACTATAGTATTTCATAACGATAATGTTCTTTAATAAGTGTAAGTGGATAATTACATTTATTGAACTTTATGGCATTTAACCTTCGATTGTTATCTTCACGGGTGATCGGCTGGGCAAGCAGAGTGTTGAAATTAACAACAATGTGGATTTTGCAACACATTTTCTAAGGAAATATGCAGGTGTTATATGTTTTGCGATTACGTATAGATACGTATCGACCCACAAAATATTAATTGAAGAAAAGGAATTAGTCATGATGGCCATAAAATAGGTATGTTTTATCGCTTTATTAGTATAGTTGTAGCGTAGACGGTGAGGTCCGGGGGTCAATCCCCAGGGTGGGCAATCAAATTTTATTTATTTTATTTATTTAAACTTTGTATACAAAACATGTATAAAGGCGGACTTAATGCCAGGGGCATTCTCTAACAGTCAACCTACGGGTGATACAGAGACGAGACAAAGTGGGTGTATATAAGTTAAAAAGAAAGGCAAGCAAAACAACCGTATATCAGATACTAATACATAAATCTACTTATTATAAAAAAAAAACTATGATATATTATATAAATAAATGGAATACATACATAAATACATAATATATAGATACATATTATATCAATCAATACTATATATTATGTACATACAAATTTTGTGTGACACGATTCAATAACAATAGTGAGGTACTCTTGAATAGGGTTTGATACATATCAATATATACTCTGCCTCGGTGGCGCAATTGTAATGCATACGCGCCACGACTAATGTGCTGAGGTCTCGGGTTCGATCCCTGGGTCGGGTAAAGTTATGTTGGGATTTTCTATAATGAAATGCTTAGTATCAACCCGGAGTCTGGCCTTGTGCTCGATATGGCGATAGACTCGCCCCTTAGCGAAATGTAGGTGTACTAGTTACATCTCTGCCTACCCCTTCGTGAAGTACAGGCGTGAGTGAGTGGATACATATGAACTCACCACCTATCACAACATATAGACATATGTAGACTTACTCAAATAGTACACTATGCTACTATCCGTAGCGCGGCTCTACCACTCGGCCTCTCTATTACTCTTTATTGAGTCAATTTATTACACATCAAGTAGTCATAAATAAATCTTTTAATCCATTTAAATCATATTTGCAAGCTTAAAGCTGTAATTAAGGCTAACAGCTTCTGTTGACCTCACAACATATGCATTAGATAAAGTTCAAATAAAAATAAAACAAAGTGATTATTATTTATTTACTAGATGAGTTTCAAAATATAGAATTTAATACGCACTCACGCCTGTAATCCGTCAAGGTGTAGGCAGAGGTGTAACCAGTACACCCACATTTCGCCCAGCGTATCTCCGTCCCATGATGTGATAGGGGGCGAGCCTATCGCCATACCGGGCACAATTCCAGACTCCGGGCTGATACTGAACCCAATATCACTTTTACCCGACCCGGGGATCAACCAGAGACCTCAGCATCAACCTCAGCCCTAACGCGTACGCGTCACAACTGCGCCACCGAATAATTCATGTAAATACTCAGTAAATATTAGGATTGCTGGTACATATTGTGATGTAATTGACTGCGTGTTCACAAGTATGTGTAGCATTCTTACTACCTTTTACTTGTGTCTTAACTCGCATTGATCAAGAGATTTGAAATTTCTTAGATTCTTCAGTTTCTTCTCAGTTTTGTCTACAGTATGAATGAGCTATCTCAACCGGGTTGTTACCACTGTCTCAAAGAAAACCGACGTAAATTATTATCAATCAGATTGCTGATGCGTTTTGTGCGGTGTGTAAAATATTACCTTAAGCGACTTTCCTGACGTTCATCTGCCACGTCTCCCCTCCATTCTATTAATAAAAATAAGTTAGACATTCTCTCTACATATTAAATACCCAAAAGTTATTGTCGATTTGTTAAAATATCTGCCATCGCATGTCGATGAGGCATCTTTCACCAATTACACGGCTCATACGAATGTACAGACAACATACATACACCGGAACGAGTTACATAATGATTGTTTTATTACTACGTTATTTTTAATACATTAAGTTAAAAGTACAACTGTCTACACCTATCACCACGGCGAGATGGTTGCAGAGCATTTCCTTCTTTAGCAAATAACTTAGAGTTGTACTTAGAACAATAATAGTGTGATGTAGTCTTTATGATCTATTTCATAAACTCTACTTATTCTAATACTTACGAGTATGTATATATTTACATAAGAACGGCACGCACATAAGTAAATGGGTCATAGTTCGAAGGAGAGGTTGCACAATATGCGTGCATCTGCAGATGACTTGTAAACCTAAATGACGCCCGCTACCATTCAATTTTCAACCTTATCGCCTACAAAATTGAGTGGTGAAAGATTTGAAGATCGCATCATGAAAGATTAGACTAGCATTGTTTTCGGTTATTTAAAATCGATTAGTGGAGTTTTAGGTGGCATGTCGCTGTCTCGCTCGCAGATGAATATGTGAGGGAGATAGAAGATGTGTTTTGCATAATTAAGGTCAAAGGTATACCTAGTTTTCAATGTTATGATAGAATGCACTATACAGTCGAAATACTTTGTTCTCCATTCATCAAGGCAAGAATTATTGTTAAATGTTGTGCGAATTTGGCACGGGCTAAAAAAGTATTTTTACAAATTAATTTGCTTATTCATATCAGTGATAGCTCAGGTGGGAGTGGTATGGACTGTCGAGACGAAAGTCGCAGGTTCGAAACCAGCCCCAAGAGCATACACCTCTGGCTTTTCTAAGTTACGTGTATATTAATTGTTAATTATCACTTGCTTTAACGGTGAAGGAAACATCGTGAGGAAACCTACATACCTGAGAAGTTCTCCATAAGAATTTCGAAGGTATGTGAAGTCTGCCAATCCGCATTAGGCCAGCGTGGTGGACTACGGCCTAACCCCTCTCATTCAGTAGAGGAGGCCCGTGCCCAGCAGTGGACGTATATAATACAGGGCTGGTATTATTATTATTATTCATATCTATTTTATACAGTAGATACAGGTAATATTATCAAATACCATTATAGTTTTTGTATTATATCGAATACCATGTCGGGCAGTCATAAATTGTGTTTGCGACTGGAATTATTGTTTGATATTTGTTTGTTAGTTTTAATGACGAGACGAGCAGCTCGCTCGCCTGATGGTCAGCCCAACGCCTGCTCATAAACAGAAGCAACACCACACAGAGCTTTAAATTACAAACGACTGCATTGGACTGCGCTCGTCATCACCCCGAGACGAAGTAAGAAGACTCTAATTAAAAGAAATAGACAAAGCAGTGGTACCAACCCAGACAGCCTCTCGCATACGAGGGACCTTGTATGTGATATGGCGATGGGCTCGCCCCTATCACATGGAAATAAGCTCGGCGAACCGTGGGTGTATTAGTTATACACCTTTGTCTACCTCTTCAGGGATATAGGCTTGAACTTATTTAAGTCCATAATTATATAATTTTTGTAATCAAAATGTCTTCTCATTGGTATTGTGGCAGTGTATAGAATGCTGTGAAACAAATCTATCTCAAACAAATACATACATACATACGCACTCACGCCTGTAATCCCCGAAGGGGTAGGCAGAGGTGTAACTAGTACACCCACATTTCGCCGAGCGTATCTCTGTCCCACGATGTAATAGGGGGTGAGCCTATCGCCATAGCGGGCACAAATTCCAGACTCCGGGCTGATACTGAGCATTTCGTAATAGAAAAACCCAATACCACTTTACCCGACCCGGGGTTCGAACCCGAGGCCTAAGCCTTAGCATAATCGTAACGCGTACGCATTACAACTGCGCCACCGAGGCAGTCTAGTCAAACAAATATAGAAAACAAATATATCTAATTATGGTTCATCTGTTTGTTCTCTGTTGAATCAAAAATAACATAAAAAAAATATGTTTATCGTTGCCTAAATCTACAAACTGACACCGTTCCGTATTACGCAACATTTTAAATCGCATAAATAACGTATGCTCACTCGGTTTTGCACAATTAAATTTTATGCACCATTTTCGAGATGCATCTATATTTTTATAGCTGTTAATTATATTACAGATGTTATGTAAAATGTTTGTGCTTTTTCTAAATAATTATGGAGAATTTGTGAGTGGATTTTGTGATTGTGGTACAGCGGGAAACGGAACGCGAGCACAGGTTACTGTTGTATGCAGAGGATTTATTTTAATCATTTACAGAAAAATATTAGCATATAATGTAATAGATTTTATTGATTAAATAAATAAATAAATAAACACACACACATAGTCCTGACCCCACACTAAGTTAACCTGTACCGTTGGTATCAGGAACTACGAGGGACTTGCGGTCCCACAACACCCAGACCCGAAACAAACACTTGTGGATACACAAACATTTGTCTCGGTGCGGGAATCGAACCCACGGCCTCTCGCTTCGCAGTCGGTTACTCACACCACTGCGCCACGGGGGCTGTCATTGATTGAATTATAATTGAGATTTTTGGTGGGAGACTATTGTAAAATTGGGTGATTCGTTGATACAAATTACTCTTCTTCCACCTGCCCTTATCCCACACGCAGTGGGGTCGGCGCTACATGCTTTTTAACACATCTTACAGAAAGATTTGGCTTGTAGTTTTTACGACCGGCCGCCTGACTGACCCCCTCTGGGGGACTTATTATAGTAATATGTCAAATTATTTTGTATATGTGTACCTCTTTAATGGAAAAACAGGCGTTACTAAGCATCCTGAGAACAACAAATAATTGATAAAAATCTATGAGTAAATTATATCGCGGTAAACCTTAGAACAAATATTTTGGGGGGAATAATTTCATTTTCATTCCAAGACTGCCTCGGTGGCGCAGTTGTAATGCGTACGCGTTACGATTAAGCTAACGCTGAGGTCTCGGGTTCGATCCCCGGGTCGGGTAAAGTGGTATTGGGTTTTTCTATTACGAAATCATCCCGGAGTCTGGAATTTGTGCCCGGTATGGCGATAGGCTCGCCCCCTATCACATTATGGGACGGAGATACGCTCGGCGAAATGTGGGTATACTGGTTACACCTCTACCTACCCCTTCGGGGATTACAGGCGTGAGTGCGTATATGTATGTCATTTCATTCAAAATTATCAGTCTGTTTCTGCGTGATTAACAATAAGATGTAACAAGTATCTACCATATTGCACTAGACATAATGAGCTATAAGTTACGAAGTAAAGTACTTAATTTATCACGCGATCGCGAGAACAACTTCATTTCCATTTTAAATTATCTCTAATTTTACTATTTCCAAATACATATATTACACTATCTACATTGATATTTTATTTATGTACAATAGAATATTATTAACGGTACATATTCATGTAATTTTTATAATCGAAAATATGTCATCTATTTTTACGGACTCACCAACATTTTGGCCCAGTTGTCTTTACCTAAACTACCGCTAAATCGGGTCTTTATTCTAAAATCTCTACTGCTCTACATGCTAGGAAGGTCCAGCTCCGGATTTAAAACTAAGTGGCTGTCGCAACCACGCCTGCGCTGTGCAGCTTTGCGGCCCTTCTAAGGACCTCAGAAGCCCTTGACAATAAGGACGCTTTTCAGCGTCTCCGACCACACAATGTTTTCGCAATACCGTACATCTTCGGACATAAATACTGTTGCCGGAATGCATGCATTCCTTACTTGACTATCTAATAGGAGTAGAAGCGTGACGATGTCATGTTTTACAACATTAACGATTGCAAAACAATTCAGAATTGAAGCCACTGTCTATTTATTTAGACACTACTGCGTTGTTCTAATTACTATTAAATTAAGTTTGATAATACCATCGAAAATTAACCTTAATATAAGAATATAGAGTTGAAATTAGATTGCTGGGTGTGTTAATTGCCGTTGACATTTCGCATTGCGCACGACACTTCGTGCTTTACACCCATTTTACACCACAGTGGATGCTTTTATAGATATTTGTTTGGGTTGGAGCGTTCATTTAATTAAAAATTGGCTCCATTCTATGTGATACATATTTCATATAACGACACTAAGTAATAACAGTTTTTTTTTTATAGTATAGGCCGGCAAACGAGCAAGTGGGTCATCTGGTGGTAAGCGATCTCCACCGCCCATGTACGCCCACAATACAAAAGAATTATGGGCGCGTTGCCGACCTTAAAGGACAGGGATAATAAGGGATTGGGAAGGGAAGGGGGATTTGGGCCTCCGGATATCTCACTAACCGTACGAAACGCAGCAGCAAGCTGCTACTTTACGCCGGTTTTCTGTGAGACAGTGGTAACGACCCGGACGAGCCGGCCCATTCATGCTGTAGACAAAATTGTCTACAGCGTGGCTCTACCACTCGCGACGGTAATATAAGACGGGGTCCGACTACGATTTGAAACACAATAGAAAAAGGTTAATAATTACATAGCATCTGCGATTTCACGATGGGAATTTCCTTCAGGATTTCTTACATTGTATAATGAAAACATAAATAAATTTTATATTTGCCCGGTTTTATATTTCGTATTTTACTAACTGCCTCGGTGGCGCAGTTGTAATGCGCACGCGTTATGACTGAGACTGACGCTGAAGTCTCGGGTTTGGTCCCTGGGTCAGGTAAAAGTGTTATAAGGTTTTTCTATTACGAAATGCTCAGTATCAGTTCGGAGTCTGGAATTGTGCCCGGTATGACGATAGGCTCGCCCCCTATGGCATCATGGAACTAAATACGCATGGTAAAATGTGGGTGTACTGGTTACACCACTGCCTACCCCTTCGGCGATTACAGGCGTGATTGCGTATGTATGTGTATTTTAGTTAAGTAAATGATTTATCTGTCAAATTCTGAAAAGAAATGTAGTTATTATTGTATGGACAACTAAACTTTAAAGAAAAAATCTAATCGATTCACATTTTGTTTTAAATAATTTTCTATTTGCTGTATTTTCTTCATTACCATAAGTTCATTCGTTTTGCCACCCTCGGAATCCAAAAAAACACTCACTTTAAAACGCTCGCTTTACTTCGCTTACTCGCTCGCCTTAAAAACTCAACACAAGTTTTCATTGCCCGACCTGGAAATTAAACCTAGGCCCCCAGCGGTATTACAGCCTAAAGGCTAAGCCTAAGGCTCTTCCACCGTTGAGGCGATTAATTTATACGTCTCTAATTAATATCTACTCTGTGCGTAAGGTCACGGTTACTCGGCCGGTTTTGATATGGTGCTTCACTTTCAATACAAATACGCACACTTCACCCGCAAGGTTATAGAATGGACATTACACGTCTAAGTAAAGTTGTTCTACTAACGTTCGTAGTATAGCTTTTAAATTTGACCGGGTTGCTAAATGGTTTATTTTTATTGTTTGACTTATTAGATAAGCTTGTTTGAATATATGGGCGCACTTTCAGACCGCCCGCTATTGACAAATAAAAATAAAACTATTATAGCCGGAAGTATTGACATTGATGTAATTATGTAATTAAATAAATTCCAATAATCATTTCAAATTATTTGGCAATTTATCTACATGCTTTCATATTTTTTTTACTTGTTTATACTGCTGTTACAAAGTTAATTTCAACTACCGGAAATGTGTTCAAATTACGAATTATTTAATTAGGAACTATCTTTAAATCTACGCTAAATTACTTTGATGTGATTTACATATTTGTATGATTTTAATTTATCGCGCAGACTGTAAAAGCAACGATTTTATTGCTACCACCTATTCATTGTAAAATTGTGTTTTGCTAACATCCGCTACTATTGAATTATTGTTATAAAATAGTTTATAATTGATTTGTGATGTATAACAATTGTCCAATTATATGTTTAAAGAACTCTTAAATTTTATAATATTTATTTGTTTTGTTTAAACTAGTTTCAAATGAAATACAGATATATGATTGATTGTCACTATAGATGGAAGGGATTTCTATTGTAAGAATTGCTATTTAAACCATTGCTGTTCAGCAGCAAGGTACAGTAATTTTCTATAACTCGTGTGGTAACGAATAAAGTCATTATAAAAGGACAGTGTTTTGCATTATATCATGGATCTGGGAGGAACCTCTGATACGGCGCCGACAGCAGCGGTGGGATCGCACACTGACAATCCTGTGCCACGACCTCCGGAACCAACATTTAGTATGGAACAAGTGGTGAGCCTCCTTAATTCTGTAACTAAACAAGCGGCCTCGAGCGCTGTGTCAGCTGCTCTTTCATCGGAAAATTGGCAGCCACCACGTCACCATAACAAATTTTATTTACCGCCTTTTGATCCTGATGAGAGATCACATGAAGTCAGAGATTGGTGTGCTCACGTTGATGAAACTATAATCCAATGTAATATACCGTCACATGAAGCTCGTATGAGGGCTATTCTGCAGTTACGAGGAAGAGCAAAAACATGGGCTGACACATGGTCATTAAGTTCTACTACATGGGAGCAAGTGAAAAGTGAATTAATCCAAACATTCGGCAATGAGTTTAGATATGCTGATGACGTCCAGAAATGGAGGAGCTACACTTCGGATGGAGCAGACAGCTATGCAGAGTACGCAACTACAGCATGGACGTTGTTCAAACGTGTGAGGCCGGAAGCATCGGACACGGAGATGGTTGAGGCTATAATAACAGGTATTTATCCTGAATCTATTCGTTCTGAGTTACTGCGTAATACGCCCGATTCTCTGCCAAAATTAATTTCTATTCTGAAAACTTTTCGGAAACGTAAAATTGAACAGGTTTTTAGAAACAGTAATGATCGAAGCGATAGTAAAAAAATACGTGTCTCTGACAATATTAACGCTGCTAAAAAGGATCTTACTTGTTATAATTGCCATAAACCAGGGCACCGTTCGTATGACTGTAAGGAAAGAATAGTTTCTAGATCTGATCCTACATTTCAAATCAAATCAAACACTGCTGGTCAATCTGGTACTAGTACTGGTAGTACTTCTAACCCTATTACTATGCAGTGCACTTATTGTCATCATAAAGGCCACATTGAGAAATTTTGTTTCCGTCGTCAGAATGACGAAAGAAATAAACTGCAAAATGATAAATCTATTAATTACTGTGGCACATCGGAACGTAGCATGGCTACCATTGTCATAGGAGATAGGAATTATTCTTGTCTGTTCGATACTGGGGCTGATTGCTCTTTAATGCGGGAAAGTATTTCTTTATCTATACCCGGTAAACGTAAAAGTATAAACGTGATGTTTTCTGGTATAGGCGATTCCCCTGTTACATCCAATAAAAGTATTACTACTTTAGTAACAATGGACGGAATTCATATTGAGCTAGAATTCTTTGTAGTCCGTGACACGCAAATGCAATTTGATATTCTTATTGGATTTGATCTGTTAAAAGTCCCTGGTCTCAGTGTAACACTGAGGAAGGACAGCATTTCTATAAAACGTGACATTTTTGTTAATGAATGCCTGTACGTAAGTGATCCAACTCAAAATCTTGATACAGACATATCTGATCTTAAACAGTTGCAATATCTTAAGGAATTACTTACAGAATTTAGAAAAAATTTCACGATAGGTAATCGCGTTACACAAGTGACAACCGGAGAGTTGAAAATTAGGTTGAAAAATCCAGATAAAATCGTTCAGAGGCGACCATACCGCTTGTCACCCGTAGAACGTGAAAAAATTAGATATTGTTCAAGATTTAAAAAATAACTGTATTATACGCGATAGCTCATCTCCATTTAGCAGCCCAGTATTACTAGTAAAAAAAAGGATGGTACAGACAGACTTTGCGTAGACTTTCGTGAATTAAATTCCAACATAGTTAGGGATCATTTCCCGTTACCACTTATTGCCGACCAAATTGATAAATTAGGGAAGGCACGGTACTTTTCATGTTTAGACATGGCTTCTGGATTTCACGGTATATCTATTGCCCCCGACTCTATAGAAAAGACTGCGTTCGTAACCCCTGATGGGCAATATGAGTATTTGCGCATGCCGTTTGGTCTCTGCAACGCTCCCTCGGTTTACCAACGTGCTATAAACATAGCATTGGGTGACTATAGGGATAATATTGCTCTAGTTTATATTGATGACATTTTGGTTATATCTGAAACTATTGATGACGGTCTTTACAATCTAAAACTGGTCCTGACTAGACTCACGCAGGCCGGTTTTTCTCTGAATGTTTCTAAATGCTCTTTCCTTAAAACAAAAATCGAGTATTTGGGAAATATCATAGAGAATGGCACGGTTAAACCAAGCCCAAAGAAAATTCAAGCTCTAGCTAATTCACCGGCCCCTAAAAATGCAAAGGAAGTTCGTCAGTTCAATGGCTTGGCTGGTTATTTTCGCAAATTTGTCCCTAACTTCTCGTCTGTAATGGCTCCTTTATACGAATTAACTAAATCAAATGTTTCTTGGAAATGGTCTGAACGCCATGAACACGCCAGACGTGAAATTATTGACCGATTGACATCATATCCCCTTCTTACTATTTTTGATCCAAATTTGCCAACAGAGCTTCATACCGATGCCAGTTCGATCGGCTATGGTGCAGTATTAATTCAAAGACAGGCTCAAAACCCATTAGTTATTGCTTATTTCAGTATGCGAACAACAGATTGCGAAAGCAGATATCACTCGTATGAACTAGAAACGCTGGCAGTTGTAAGAGCAATAAAGCATTTTAGACATTTTTTACATGGTAGAACTTTCAAAGTCGTAACAGACTGTAATTCATTAAAAGCGTCTAGTCGCAAGCGAGAATTGACCCCAAGAGTACACCGTTGGTGGGCTTACTTACAAAATTTCAACTTCGATGTTGAATACCGCAAAGGCAGTCGTTTGGCGCATGCAGACTATTTTAGTCGTAATCCTGTTGATGATTTATACTCTTGTCATTCCCCGAATAAAAGTTGTTCACCTGTAAAACCTGATAAAGCTTTAAAGCTGTCGGTTAACGCAGTTTCCCTCGATCATAACTGGCTACTTATAGAACAAAAGCGCGACCCTGAATTAATCCATATTGTTGAACAATTAAAGGGTGACTCCATTCCTCAAACTGTTGCCGACACCTATGTCATCTCTCCAGACAAATTATTGCGACGCAAAGTTCAGATTGAAAATAAAACCCATAAACTTATTATTGTCCCTCGCACCTATAGATGGAGCTTAATTAATCACTATCACGATATACTGCAGCATTTTGGTTGGGAAAAAGTGTTGGCAAAATTGCGGGAACAGTACTGGTTCCCGAACATGTCACGGTTAGTTAGAAACTTCGTTGAAAATTGTGTTAGTTGCAGAGTGCGTAAAGGCATTTCTGGTGCACGCCAAGTAACTTTACACCCTATAGATAAGGTGGGCATTCCGTTTCATACGGTTCACGGTGATATTACTGGTCGGATGAACGGGAAACGTAACGAAGCAGAATATGCTTTTGTTTTCATTGACGGATTCACTAAATATGTTCACATGATCTACACAAATGATCGTACTACTGAAACCGCAATTAAATGCTTATTAAATTTAATATCCATCTTCGGTACGCCTACGCGTTTTATAACCGACCAAGACAGGAGCATGACGTCCGCGGAATTTAGAAATTTTTGTGAGCGGTACGGTATCCAACATCACGTAGTGGCCAAGGGGGCTAGTCGAGCAAACGGGCAGGTAGAACGCCTAATGAAAGTAATCAAAGACAACATGTCTGTTGTAGAGCTTGATAAACCCTGGCATTCAGCTATCCAAGAATTACAATTGGCAATTAATACCACTTTATCCAAAAGTACGGGTAAAAGTCCAATGGAGGTTCTTTTTGGTAAAAAATGTTCTCCGCCAGGTATTAAGGTCTTACAAATAGACGATGACGAAATGACCGACGATCTCGACTTGCTGCGAACAGCGTGTAAAGATAGGATGGACGAGCGATCCTTGCAGGACAAGACTCGTTTTGATAAGGGAAAAGCTAAAATTCAGTCTTACAAAGTCGGTGACTTTGTCCTATTACGTCGCCATGAACGTCACACAACTAAACTAGGACCAAAATTCGAAGGACCCATGGAGGTTTTAGAAATACTACCGAATGACCGTTATAGAGTCAAGCATGTCAATCTCCGCGGATGTTCAGATAAAATTGCTAGTCACGATTTTTTAAGACCCGCCCCTTTAGCTTTAGAAGATCCTTTCGCGAACACTTCGGGAGAATCAACCGTATGGGCAAGTAATAGTAACTCGGAAATGCTTATAGATCAGGAAAATGCCACCTCAGAATGCGTTTAATGTTTATTTTTATTGTTTCTTTTTTTTTTTTTTTACCCATCCAAAATCCTTCCTCAAACGCTGGTTGGCCACCATGCGTATCCTTGCAACCTGGTCTGAGTGGCTAGACCCCGTGATGGGTGATGCCTTTTGAGTGGCTAGACCCCATGATGGGTGATGCCTTTTGAGTGGCTAGATCCGAGGAACGGTGATGCCATGGATTTGTTTATCTTTTTTCGAATTTTCTTTTTATGCTTTGTTTACGCAGAATATATTTATTTACTTTTTATTTATTTTTATTTTTACACACGGAAATTGATTCTCAATTAATGCCATGGATTTGTTTTCTTTTACGATTATTTCTATGATTAAAAAGAGAAGCGCCGAGAACGCGCTTCTGTCAGTATGGCCGTATGGGCGCACTTTCAGACCGCCCGCTATTGACAAATAAAAATAAAACTATTATAGCCGGAAGTATTGACATTGATGTAATTATGTAATTAAATAAATTCCAATAATCATTTCAAATTATTTGGCAATTTATCTACATGCTTTCATATTTTTTTTACTTGTTTATACTGCTGTTACAAAGTTAATTTCAACTACCGGAAATGTGTTCAAATTACGAATTATTTAATTAGGAACTATCTTTAAATCTACGCTAAATTACTTTGATGTGATTTACATATTTGTATGATTTTAATTTATCGCGCAGACTGTAAAAGCAACGATTTTATTGCTACCACCTATTCATTGTAAAATTGTGTTTTGCTAACATCCGCTACTATTGAATTATTGTTATAAAATAGTTTATAATTGATTTGTGATGTATAACAATTGTCCAATTATATGTTTAAAGAACTCTTAAATTTTATAATATTTATTTGTTTTGTTTAAACTAGTTTCAAATGAAATACAGATATATGATTGATTGTCACTATAGATGGAAGGGATTTCTATTGTAAGAATTGCTATTTAAACCATTGCTGTTCAGCAGCAAGGTACAGTAATTTTCTATAACTCGTGTGGTAACGAATAAAGTCATTATAAAAGGACAGTGTTTTGCATTATATCATGGATCTGGGAGGAACCTCTGATACGGCGCCGACAAATACGTAATCAGGTAGCAAATATTAATTTTAATAACATTTAAATATTAATAACTTTTTATATATTAAAACTGGTTTACCGCTGAATATATTTATTATTATTATTATATTTATTAATATATATATCTTAATATATTTAGGTTAAATTTTATCGCCCTTTTTTTATAGCATAGGCCGGCAAACGAGCAAGTGGGTCACCTGATGGTAAGTGATCTCCACCGCCCATGTACGCTCACAATACTAAAAGAATTATGGGTGCGTTGCCCACCTTAAAGGAAAGGGAAAATTAAGGGACTAAGGAGGGGGGTTTTGGCCTCAACATATCTCACTCACTGTACGAAACTCAGCAGAAAGCTGCTACTTTACGCTGGTTTTCTGTGAGATAGTGATAACGACCCGGATGAGCCGGCCCATTAGTGCTGTAGACACAAGTGTCTACAGCGTGGCTCTACCACACAGATTGCCCTAATTGAACTGTTAAGAACTGGGTTCAGTAAGTAGAGTTTTCGTACGGTCTAGTATTTTTTTGTTGCTGGTGTCATTCCGACCTAATGCCTGGATTTTCCTTCCCATAATAATTTGACGTGGATTTGGTGTTATGTGGGGCGTTCTACCGTCTTTTCGCCGTTGTCTTTTGTTTTTATTAGCTGATAAGGCGTAATCGACTAACAAACATCCAAATTCAAAAAAAATACTAACATCCAAACTTTCACATTTTTAATAATAGGTAATAGGAAGTAGATTATACATAGCTATGTGTCAACTACGTTTGAACAATATTGTAACCAATAACAACCCGTTTTTTTGCCGCGGGCGAAATCCAACCTACGGATACCCTCTCATCCCTGGTTATGTCGGACTCACCAGCCTTCCGAGTTCCGACCTAGTTCACAGAGTGACTGCTAGATCGGGTCCCTAACCAATTCCTACGCCAGTATACCGACTAAAACCCCGCGGTGGCCTCCTTCGGCGCTAGTGTGGTGGTTCAGGGGGATCCTGGTATACCTGGATTGCTGCCGGTACCACCCCTACGCTCTGCCTTTGGGGCTTGAAGCCCCGTCATCGTCACAACGCCCTAGACGTCTGCGGCAGCGTGATGTTTTGTCACTGCCGTCCGTCTCGGGGTCGCAGTAGAAAATGTACGAGTTTACATTACATAAACCATATCCCGCATGGTTTCTTTTGCCAGCTCCGGTCGTAGTGATATAGATGTCTTTACGGGTTCTGTAGCCTCAATAAAATCTAAGCTCAAAGAGTTAATTAATTAAAAATTAGCTTCGCCAAATCTCACCTTAAAATTTTATAATTTAAATTTTTAACTTAGTATTTTTTTGTCATATGTAAATTATTAAGCATGATGGATTCACATCTAGTAGATGTCAATCAAACGGAGTGTATTATAACTTTTTTTATCTTGGCATGTATATGATTGTACATCAGTTTTGTGAATTATAATAAAAAAAAAAACAATAAATACCCTTGACGTCAATTATAAAAACATAACTCCATTAAATGAAGATTCAAACATAATACATTGTCTACCTTTCTCTTGAAGCGCACGCACACCCGCCGCGCTGCACCGGCCGTCACTTTTACTAGATGCTCGATAACGTGACGTCAGGCGAAATTAGCGCATAATGTACTGAACTAGTGGTATGCCAGGTAGGTTTTTTTTTTTATTAGCTTAAATGACGAGACGAGCAGGTCACTCGCCTGATGGTAAGCGCCACGTCTGCTCATAAACAGAATCAACGCAACACAGAACTTTAAGTAACAAAGTAAATGACACTGGACTGCGCTCGTCACCCCGAGACATAAGGTTAAGACATGACATTAAGGGTTAAGTCTCCTAATGCCCAATAATTTAACTGGCTTCAATGACTTACTGCTTGCTTACACACTGTTGATTGGTGTCAGAAATAGACAAAGCGGTGGAACCAACACAAACACATACCACATTGTTGTGTTTCGGTTTGAAAGACACTGAAACCAGTTCTATGGGACTAAATCGCAGCTAAACTCTATCGAATTAATTTTTTTCCAACAAACTCGCTCCACAATTGGCGGAGAAATCGATGCATACGTAAAAAAAAGCAAAAACCTAAAAAGAAATTAAGAACCTCCTCCTTTTTTGAAGTCGGTTAATTAAAATCTATGCGAAAACTTAACAAGATAATCGCCCCACATTACTATCGCCATTTGGCAAACGTTTATGATTTTGTCAGTAAATCTCTGCGCACTTAGACTGATGTCGTAAGAGGTTGTGATTTCATGGCCTTTGTAAATGAACCCTTTTAATGTACCCATCCATTTTAATGATGATGCGAAACTAGTTTACGATGCGTTGAAGTTCTGAGGAGTTATCAGTTATCGCCTTTTAATTTACTATTTTTATATAGCATAGGCCGGCAAACGATCAAGTGGGTCACTTGATGGTAAATGATCTCCACCGCCTACGAACGCCCAGAATATTTGACGCGTTTTCAATTTTGACGGAAAGGGATAATTAATAGACGACAGCCTCCGTGGCGCAGCGGGCGAGTAGCGGTTGCGAAGCGTGAGGCTGTGGGTTCGATTCCCGCACCTTGACAAATGTTTGTCTGATCCACAAATATTTGTCTCGGGTCTGGGTGTTGTGGGACCGGAATTCCCTCGTAGTTCTTGATACCCACGATACAGGCTTACCTAGTGTGGGGTCAGGACTATGTGTGTGACTGTTGGGTGTATTTATTTTATTTATTTAATTAGGATTAATTGAGATTGAGAAGGGATATTCGGAGGGGGATTTGGGCATCCGAATATTTTTATCACCGTACTAAACACAGCAGCAAGCCGCTACTTTACGTCGGTTTT
The DNA here is from genome assembly GCA_905332985.1 of Mimas tiliae. Lineage (NCBI taxonomy): Eukaryota > Metazoa > Arthropoda > Insecta > Lepidoptera > Sphingidae > Mimas > Mimas tiliae. Next base: position 907,783 of record HG995260.1, on the reverse strand, counting down.
TTGTGAGACACTGGTAACATTCCCGTAGAGTTAAATCCGGTTGCAGCGTGGCTCTATAACCTCTCTACTATTACTATAGTCTATTCACCAAACCTATTCCAAAAATGTAAACATATATCTAAGTACCTACTTTACAAATAAATCCTTTATTTAGACGGGTCCCTATTGGCACGCATAAAAATATTAATCATAATTTTCTATCGCATTTAACTGTTTTTGGCATAATCATCACCTCGCATAACGCTCAAATGGCTTATCCGATATGGCATTTTTTTTTTGCATAATGCATGTTATCATAACAATTTGTAGCCCTAAACTTCTTCGTCATAAACTTTAAACGCATAATTCTGCAAATCCAAAAAAGCTAAAATATCACAATACCTAATTGTATTATAATTAATTTTAAAGTCATGTTCGCATCGCACTTTAATCTATTAAAATTTTATGTCACCTAAAGTTATGCAAGATTAGGGTAAGTGATACTTATGACAATGAAAACATTATGCCTAAAAACAGTTATGCCAAACAACAATTATGAAATAAAATAACGGTTAACAAAACTTAGAAACCGACTTTTAAAATAAAAACACTGAAAAGTCAAAAATTACAAATTCTATCTATTCTATTCTCTTTAGAGTCGGTGCCTGTGTCGCTACCGGTCAAATAAAATTGCACCGAAAGTTTTGAGGTAGCAAACATAAAAAAATACATAGTGATTTCTTAGGTTTACGCGAATATTACACATTGAAATAAAACTAGTTTATACGGATTTTATCGCGGTTTACGAAGTCTGCAGTTGCTGAACATTCAGGTGAAGGCTCCAAACATTACCTTAGATTTGACAAACCACAAATCCTTGCCAAAGAACACCGATTCCTACCTAGGATGATTCGCGAGCCTATTAAAATTAAGAAACACCCAAATTTCAATAGAGAAGATGGTTCGAAGCTTGCACAAGCCTGGGATCCAATTATACATTTAATTAAATCGGAACCCAAAAGACCAACTGCCAGACCTCAAGATACCGTGAGCTCTTTCTACGTAGATCGGACTAGTGTCAACTAACTTTTTAAATAATTAAAAATAAATGTATAATTTTAAAATGAAGGTAGCCATTGTAACATTAACTTTTCGAGACGACCTACACCTCAGCCTCTCCCGTGACCACGAAGGCTGAAAAGCTTTCGAAACGTCGGGACTAAAATAAAAATTAAACCGCGATAAAATCCGTATAAACTAGTTTTATTTCAATAAAAAAATACAGTCGAATTTGAACTTTTTTGAAGTCGTTTAAAACACTTTATGCCAAAGCTGTTGGACTATCAATATTATGACAAACAATTTTATGCGAAATAGGCGCAACCTTGTTTGGACATGTCACTGCACCAGATACAATAGAAAAAGTGGGTATTTCGATTAGACTACGAGTATTAATACTATTATCACGCGATATCAAACAATGATTCACGAGATTCAAGGAAGATGTTATTGGATAAAGTTGATGTATTAATTAGACAATAGTAATGTTTGATAATTGAGTGAAAGCGAGCGTCGCTTCGCTGTCACAGCTCACAGCCATGCCGCCGTGCAGTCGCGAGCCGCGAGCTCCGCAGTGCGACGACTTCTAACGAAAGTTGACAGTTTGGCTGTTTTCATTAATATTATGCACTCACTCATTCAACAGTCACACACATAGTCCTGACCCCACACTAGGTAAACCTGTATCGTGGGTATCGGAAACTACAAGGGACTTGCGGTCCCACAACACCCCGACCCGAACCACCTAGACGAACACCCAGACCTGAAACAAATACACTTATACAAATGTATGTGTGATCTACAGATATTTGTTGTTGAAATTTTATTTCACCGGCAGCGACATAGGCACCGACTCTAGAGACCTATAGAAATTTTTAGTTTTGACCTTTCAGTGTTTTTATTTTGAATTCGGTTTCTAGGTTTTGTTAAAAAATATTTTATTTAAATTTCTCGAGGCGCACATGTAAAGCCCTCTGGGAATTAGGTCGCATGAGGCCAGCGTGGTGGACTAAGATCTACTGAGTAGGCCTACTAGTAGGTCCTACTCTCATTCAGTAGAGGAGGCCCGTGCACAGCAGTGGGACGTGTATAATAAAGGACTAGTACTACTAGCAGAACTGTCAAACACAATTACAATAGCAACAAAAATAACAGAAATAAGTCAACACACATAAGTGTGTTGGCTGACACATAACTGTCGGTTTGTTCATCCAACTATCAGCAATAAATTTAAGAAGCCATTCAGTCGAGTTGAGTACTCATTGTACACAGTCATCGTATTAGCATTTACGTAAGTGACGTCGGGTTAGTGTGCTAGTGTTTTATTGGTGTCAAAATTCACAAATGTTTGTTTTATGGCCACTTCGTATAGTAATTTAGGTAATATTTTTAGAATAGCAACTTTGTCTTGAGCGTTAAAATGTGGGGTGTCACGTCAATCATCACTCACGGTTTACTAGGTGGTAGGAACCTGGTATGTGTCTCGGGGTGACGAGCCAAGTAATGTCACTAGCTTTTTATAACATTTGCCGGAAAACGAGCAAGTGGGTCACCTTATGGTAAGTGATCTCCTCTGGACATGTACGCCCACAATACCAGAAGAATCATGGGCGCGTTGGCGACCTTTAAGGAAGGGGATAATTAAGAGAGCGCATAATGCGAGTTAAATAATGCAGCAGCAAGCTGCTACTTTACGTATTTTCCGCGAGATAGGTGTAACGACCATGTCGAGCCGGCCCATTCATGCTGTTGAAAAACCTATCTACAGCGTGGCTCTACCACTCATAAAACCAACCCAGACGGCCTCTCGCATACGAGGGACCTACAGCCTAATAGTTACATTTATTTTATAACAAATCTTGATATAAACTTTAATGGCCGCTTTCAATAAACGATCTTCGTTTAATTATGCATATAGATCGCGGAATTCAACCAATCTAAGTAATTCTTGCGATGACCTTCAAACTATCTTTTGATTGGGTAATTTCTGCGATCTATTTGGAGAATCGAACTAAGATCTAACGGCAGGCAGCGGCCTGGCTGTGCTCAGGCATTGCTGAGGTCCATGGCGGAAGTAACCACTTACCAACAGGTGAGCCGACCGCTCGTCTGTCTATCTAGGGCAATAAAAAATAAAAAAAGATCTTCATTAAATTGTTCCGTATTTTTTTAAGACAGATCAAAGCATTCTTTACACACTCAGTAACAGATATTTACTAGGTGGTAGGTCCGTCGTATGCGAGAGGCCGGCTGGGTTGGTACCACCGCTTTGTCTATTTCTGTCGCCAAGCAGTAGTGTGTAAGCACTGTTGTGTTTCGGTTTAATGACATTAAAGCCAGTGAAACTACTGGGCATTATGAGACTTAACATCTTATATCTCTGTATGACGAGCGCAGTTCAGTGCTATAGAGGACTCTGTAATCTAGAGTTCTGTGTGACGTTACTTCTGTTTATGGGCAGGTATGACGCTTAACATCAGGCGAGCGACCTGCTCCTCTCGTCATTCAAGCAAATAAGAAACGATATATGTTTTATTTCTCATATTAGAAATAGGTTATATGTTAGTTACGCCTAGTCGAAGTATTTACAACGACCTTTGTACGCTTCGATAAATCGAGATGACACACCACGTAAGGCTCATCGTTCTTGCACTGGGACGTAATCAGGAATATGTCAGGGGGGTCAAATTAAACATATATTTAGGAAGACAATCTGTTCGTGGTATATTTAAATCTTTAAATTTGATAATTGAATTCTTTGTTATGCCTTTTATCTAATGAGGGTCGTCATAGTATTGGACTGTATTATCCTTAAAATCCGGTCCAGTGTACTTTGCCGTGCTAGGATAAAAAAAATACATCACACTTGTAAATGAGTCTAAAACTTATTTCTCTTACATCTAAATTCAATATATCAAATACAAGCTTTGCTCGCGGTTCTGTCTGTGTAAATATCTTTTTCCGGGATAAAAAGTAGGCAATGCCCCAAACCAGATCATGGTCTACTTGTCTACCAAATTTTGTCTAAATCCGATCTTTTTCCGGGATAAAAAGTAGCCAATGCCCCCAGATTATGGTACCAAATTTCGTCCAAATCAGTTTAGTCGTTAAAGCGTGCTTGAATAACAAACATACAAATTCACAAACGAAAACCTCACAAACATCCAAACTTTCACATTTAAGTATAATAATAATAATATGATAGGATGAGTTTATTTTTTTTGTAGATTATGGATCTACATTATAAATTAATAAAAGATATACCAAACAGTATTATACATAGCCACCTTACGAGTCTTGTGTCGTAAGTAGACCTACGAGAGACTTTCGGTCTCATAGGACCTAGACTCGAAACAAATATTTGTGGGTTATAAAAACATTTCGGTTCAAAAATCTATAATTATTTGTCTTCCTCATAAAATTTACATGACTATAATTATGCTTACACAACTTTGTCCATTAGAATATTAGTACGCTAAAATGACCAGAAGGCTAATTCTCGTAATTTTAAACGTTCAAAATATCATTCCGATCTAGTCTCAGCGTCAAGAAAGTTGCAAATGGCATTCTCTTAAACCAATAATCAACGTCAAATGTGAACATAAATCGTAATGAGATTGAATGTAGAATAAAAGTTGACTGAAGCCGAAACGGTATAATGCTACTGCTAATGCTAGGTGCATTTGACGTTGATTATTGGTTGAGGAGAATGCCATTTGCAACTTTCTTGACGCTGAGATTAGATCGGAATGATATTTTGAACGTTTAAAATTACGAGAATTGGCCTTCTGTACTAAATTACTTAGATTCTAAGAAGTTTATTATAAAGATGCCCTTTCCCTTTATTGGTTTTTACTGGCGCCTATGTGTATATTTGTAAAAGATTTTCATTTGAAAATCAAATGATGCATTCTAAATTATGAAAATGAGTAATAAAATAGTAATAACTCACACATCTTGTCGATTAGTTTATTAAATTGCAAGGCTATAAAACGTAAAGTAAGACACTATGGAATAATTAAATGATTGGTAACCTACCAAAATAAGTTTGTCACGCTTAATATTAATTTATGCATTACTACCTTGGGCAGAGTTTACATCTGTCGTATTTTGATAAAGTTTTTTGAGTGTTAGGGTCACGCTCGTCCGGGTCATTACCACTGTCTCACAGAAAACCGGCGTAATGTAGCAGCTTGCTGCTGCGTTTCGTACGGTGAGTGAGATATTCGGAGGCCCAAAGCTCTCCCCTTCTCAATTCCTTTATTATTCCTTTCCTTTAAGGTCGGCAACGCACCCATGACTCTTTTGGTATTGTGGGCGTACATGAGCGGTGGAGATCACTTACCATCAGGTGACGTTTGCGTGCCTACGCCATAAAAATAAAAAAGTTGAAATTATAATAAAATATAAAGATTTTGAATTGATAGGAAGTTCTCATAAATTTCTTAAATAAATACATATATTTTTCTAACGTCGTGAGCTTCATCGCACATTAATTTAAAATTCATATATAAATTAGAATTATAAAAATATTTTCTCCAAGCGGATCGAACGACCGAGGTCAATCAACCCTGGTAATAAATCACCTAAATGCATTTCTTTCAATGTTTCCATACACTATTCATCACCGTCAATGTTTATTGCACAAAATGTGGTGTACGTACAACAAACACAACTTTAACTTAGTCTAGGAAATAATTGAAATAAGAGATCAACCGCACTGTCAGTTTTCCCGCCAAAACTTCAACTTCCAATTTTGAGAGGGTTTTGATTCGGATTTTTTAGCAAGGATTTCTCGAAATGCGAATCTTAAGGGGCTTAAGGGAGTAGAACAATTGTATGTTACGCGCTCGAAGCAGTGAGCAGAAGACTAGTTTGACATAATATTCAACAGTGTTTAAAATATGTAAATTTACATTCACATGTAATCGTAAAACATGATATATTGTGCACTTTCGTAAATTATTTTAAATATATTTATTATCTTATTTAACTGCCTCGGTGGCGTAGCTGTAATGCGTACGCGATAGGACTGCTATACTCAGGTCTCGGGTTTGATGCCCAGGTTTGGTTTTTTATAGCATAGGCCTTCAAAGGAGTAAGGGGGATCACCTGATTATAAGTGATCTGCATATACGCCCTCAATACTAGAAGAATCCTGTGCACGTTGCCAACCTTAAAGGAAAGGGATAATTAAGAAATTGGAAATGGGGGCGGATTTAGGCCTCCAGTAGGCCTAGTATGAGTTACAAATACGTTCAGAGTTTTCGAATTCGTATAAAATTACTACCGTCGAAGTGTCAAACTAGTAATTCATGCGGTAATAAAGGAAAGAATCGCTTGAAAACTAATTTCATATTCGACTAATATGAAATTAAATTAACCATATTATTAATTTAAATTCATCATAGTTCCCACTAGTGGCTACTAATACTTGACGTATGGGGAGAATACGAAAACTTTCATCGTTTTAAAAAACTATTAAAACTTGTACTAGGCCTACAGATATATCATTCACCGTAAGAAATGCAATCGGAAACTCGTACTTTACGTCGGTCGTTCTATGAGGCAGTGGTAACGACCCGGTGAAGGCGGTCCATTCAGACTGTAGACAAAACTGTCTACAGCGTGGCTCTACCACTCACACTACCACTTTAAGCTCGGCGAAATGTGGGTGTACTAGTTACACCTCTGCCTACTGTGGCCACCTGTATTTTAATATGGGAAAATGTGTAAATAAAATACATGAAAAATACATTGGAACCCTTAGATGTTTACGTACCATGGTAAAAAAGAAACAGTATGTGCGTCGAAATACGGACCTTCTTTTTTCGTCGGTTAAATATTTATACCGGAGCATACATTTGACCCTTATAAGAAAAAATACTCCTCTACATTTAATAGGCACTTAATTTAATGATTCTATAAAGAGAACATACATGATAGACGAGACTTAGTTCCCGTTGTGGGTTCTGATGGTCGCCCCATATCATACCGTCTAATCGATAAGTCATCGATGATCAGTACGATAAGGCGGACCCTGGCATTAAAAGCCGGAATAACGCCAGACAAAAGGTAGAGAGCATAATATACCGCTAATCCTGAGACTCAATTCTTGGGGGTCATAGACACAATATTTCGACTTAATACACACCTGACCGTAGGAGAAATGGTCGTGACAAAGCAGTCGTGTCGGATGCACCGGTTGAGTCATTTGAACGTCAACGGATATTCCGCGATGATTTATTGATAAGAAAGCGATTGAAAAGGCCAAGGAAATGTATCATACGGCTTAGACGTTCAAAAATGATTACGTAATATTTTTATTATTAATCGCTTGTTAGTAACTGTGCTATAGTTCACAGATTACACTTTTATTACACCTATAATCCCCGAAGGCGTAGGCAGATGTGTAATTAGTACACCCACATTACGCCGAGCTTATTTCCAGTCCATGTTGTGATCGGAGGCCAACCTGTCGCCATACCGGGCAGAAATTCAAACTCCGGGCTGATACTAACCATTTTGAGATAAAAAATCTCAATATCACTTTTACCCGGAGATCGAATCCGAGACCTCAGCACAGCAGTCGTGAACGCATTACAACTGCGCCACCTAAGCAGTCATACGTTATTATTATTTTTATTTTAAGCAGTTCTTCTTATTTGGCGTAGGTACGCCTGGTGTTGAACATTCTTCGTGGTGAGTCCATTAGCTCTCTTAAATTAATATTTTTTTTCTTTTCAGTTCCTGTTTCTACTGTTTCGTCTCTTCAAATAGCGGTGTGGTAGACTTTTGGTAAGTAAACATTTTTCTAGTTTCTTTATACCATTCCACGAGGCCAGCGCATCGAGCCGCGAGACCCTCTGCCCCTGAATTGAAATACGTCTTTAGACTGCCTTTCCTACAAAGATTTTTGAGTGGTAGAGCCATGCTGTAGACAGTTTTGTTTACAGCATGAAATACCCACGCTACAGGTTAACCTAGGGTGGGGTCAGGACTATGTGTGTGACTGTTGGGTGTATTTATTAATTAAATACAAACACGAAATTTAAGTCTTTCAAACACCATGCTAATACCTACTCACCATTTTATGTTTATGATCCTCACTTATAAATCAATGTATGAAACACATTTTGCCCATCTATAAATTATCAAAATTTTAAGAATATATTTTTATTGAAATAAAGCCTTCGTGGTCCCCGTGACGTGACATAACACTATTACTCTCGTCACGGGAGACTGAAAAGCTTTCGAAACGTCGGGACTAAAATAAAAATTAAACCGCGATAAAACCCGTATAAACTAGTTTTATTTCAATGTGTTATTCAACCTAAGAAATCAATATATATATTCAGCTATCGATTTTAGCTGTTATTTTTGTGTTTGTGTGCGTGACGTTGCAAGTAAACACATCACAGTTAGCGAATTTTCAGCTTACGATTATGAGCATGCGTTGTTTGGACATCTTCTGTAATTATTGTAATAGTAACTCATACAAACAATAATTAAATTTAAATTCACATAATATCAACCGCCATTTTTTAAACTAAATTAAATCATATGGCGACAGATCATTCCAATTTTGAAACGTTTTGACATTCGTTGCAAGCCGTTGCGCGAAAGACAATTAAAAAATTGTTTTAAACACATTTGTTTTCCTTGTTAGTTGCTGGTTCCCATGATCTCATTACTCTTATGTAAATACTTGGTTGTGCAATCTGGCAACATTATTACGCTGTCACGTGAAGATGATTCGACCTTGTTAGATTATGGATATGGTGTAGTGTATTTTCATTTTGTTAAGTTTTTTTTATTATTAGCTTGAATGACGAGACTAGCAGGTCGATCGCCTGATGGTAAGCGCCACGCCTGTTTATAAACAGAAGCAACGCCACACAGAACTTTAAATAATAAAGCACTGCATGCCACTGGACTGCGCTCGTCACCCTGAGACATAAGGTGTTAAGTGTCATAATGCCCAGTAATTTCACTGGCTTCAAAGTCCTTCAAACCGGAACACAACAGTGCTTACACACTGTTGCTTGGTGGCAGAAATAATTTTCCTAAAATTAACTTTTAGGAAAGCTAACAGACAAATGACAATAATTTATATGTTGAAATTAACTTACCGGATTGCTGACAACAATTTCCCACATATTTGTGTGATAGCCTGCGGGTCACAGTGGGCAAGTAGCCTGTTATGAAGCGAGAGGTCGCAGGTTCGACTCCGCACTGAGATAAAATGTTTGTGTGATCCACAAATATTTGTTACGGGTGGTGGTGTGATGACAAGCGGTCGGCCGTAAAAACTTTCGGTAACATGTGTTTTTAGCATGTTACGCCGACCCCACTGCGAGTGGGATGAGGGCAGGTGGAAGAAGAGATGTCAAGAATCGCATGCAGTATATCAGATGTCCGATCAGGGTATTTTCGAGTTCACCTTCATACTCTATGTATATGAAGTGTAATAAATTAATAAATAAAATAAATAAAAATATAAATAAATACACCCAACTGTCACACACATAGTCCTGACCCCACACTAGGTTAACCTATATCGTGGGTATCAAGAACTACGAGGGACTTGCGGTCCCACAACACCCAGACCCGAGACAAATATTTGTGAATCACACAAACATTTGTCAAGGTGCGGGAATCGAACCCACGGCCTCACGCTTCACAACTGGCTACTCGCCCGCTGCGCCACGGAGGCTGTCAAAATCTTTATGTATCAATAAAAAAAGATATCTACCCAAGCGCTCAGTGTTTGCCCGATATGTTTTTAAAGATAATGTGTGGTACGTGGTACATATTTGAGACTTATAGGTTACTGTATGCTAGAAGGTTGCTAAGAGAGATGCCAAAGTATGTAGACTACGTTAGCGAAACAACCAAAATTTTTTATAGCATAGGTTGGCAAAATAGCAAATGGGTCACCTAATGTTAAGTATGAACGCACACAATTCCAGAAGAATCATGAGCGCGTTGCCGATAAAGGAAAGGGATAATTAAGGGATTGGGAAGGGGAGGATTAGGGCCTTCGGATATCTCACTCACTGGACAAAATGCAGCAGCAAACTGCTACTGTAAGTCAGTTTTCTGTGAGACAGTGATAACCCGGTTGAACCGGCCCCTTCCTGCTGTAGACAAAACTGTCTACAACGTGGTTTCTACCACTGATTCATTATAATAATACCAGCCCTGTATTATATACATCCCACTGCTGGGCACGGGCCTCCTCTACTGAATGAGAGGGGTTAGGCCGTAGTCCACCACGCTGGCCCAATGCGGATTGGCAGACTTTACATACCTTCGAAATTCTTATGGAGAACTTCTCAGGTATGTAGGTTTCCTCACGATGTTTCCTTCACCGTTAAAGCAAGTGATAATTAACAATTAATATACACGTAACTTAGAAAAGTTAGAGGTGTATGCTCTTGGGGCTGGTTTCGAACCTGCGACTTTCGTCTCGACAGTCCATACCACTCCCACCAGAGCTGTCACTGAGAAAATCGTGAACAAATTGATGTAAATACAAACATGTGCTGCGTTTCGTACGGTGAGTGAGATATCCGGAGGCCCAAATCCCCCTCCCCTTCCCAATCCCTTAATTATCCCTTCCCTTTAAGGTCGGCAACGCGCCCATAATTCTTTTGGTATTGTGAACGGACATGGGCGGTGGTGATCACTTACCATCGGGTGACCCACTTGCTCGTTTGTCGGCCTATGCAATAAAAAAAGATCAAATACAGAAGTTCATTTTTAAGTCGGTTAAGAATAACCTATTCTTTATTACACAAGAGTGCGTCACGCACTCGTGCCTCTCTTCAATCACATGAAGCTTTACACGTTTTTTATAACCTATGCTGATGTCCCATTAAGATTACGTACCATAGTTTTTAATTTTAAGTATAAGCTATTTAATAAAAGCGGCAGTGGCCTAGCGGGGACTGGGATTACCGAGATGGAAGACACGGATTCGAAACCTGCTCCAGGGCATCTGATTTTAATTTTGAGGTAACCTGCTGAGAACTTTCCATAATAATTTTGCAGGTATATGAAGTTTACCTATGTGTAGGTCAGGATGGTATACTAAGGCCTATTACCTATCATTACCAATAGCATAACATAATATAAGCTCACGCCTTTATCTTCGAAGGGGTAATCAGAGGTGCAACTAGTGCTGCATCCATGTTTCGCCAAGTTTAGTGCCGTCCCATGATGTGATAGGGTACGATTAAAAATGGGTATATGTTGATACAGGGCTATTATTTTTTTAGATAAATAATATATTTATAGAAACTTCATCGTGTTCCATGTTGTAAGTTTTTAGGGTAGGCGAAGGGGTAAGATAACTAAGGGACACATTATATATTCTAAACCATAATGACCCACTGCTGGGCAATGGCCCAAACATGTTTTGATTAGTGGGCTTAGACCATAATCTGACACTGCTGCCTTAATGTGTGGTGATGGGTTGTCTCAGCCATAAAAGTCAATTATTAAAATAGAATTAAATTCATACATCATTGAGAGAACACACTCGGTCATGTTTTTACATTATTATTCATTTAATATAGTAAAAAATATTTGTAACCGTTATTTCGTCATGATATTGCTAATTGACAAATATATTATTATATTACACATTTTTTTATAGCATTGGCCGACAAACGAGCAAGTGGGTCACTAGATGGTATTTCCACCGCCCATGTACGCCCACAATACCAAAAGAATTATGGACGCGTTGCCTACCTTAAAAGAAAGGGATAATTAAGGGAATTGTATTTTGGCCTCCGGATATCTCACTTACCGTACGAAACGCAGCAGAAAGCTGCTACTTTACGTCGGTTTTCTGTGAGACAGTGGTAACGTCCCGGACGAGCCGGCCCATACATGCTGTAGACAAAAGTGTCTACAGCGTGGCTGTACCAGTCAAAAACATATTGAAGAGATATCAAGCAAGAGCCGAGCATTAAAAAACCTCCAGGCAACAAGGTGATTTTGACACATAGTATTTCTAAACAACGATACTCGCTGTGAGAAAATACGCGAAACGTACAAAATTGTGATAGCATCGAGTCAGGCATAGATAATAACACGCGTGTATCATAAACAATTGTCAGTGGCTCGTGTGCGTGTGTTTCACAACAAAAAGTTCAAGGACGTCGGTCATTAGGGTCAGCAAAAAAGGTTGTAAAATGTTATTAAGTTCAGCTAATTAATAGAAAGGTTGTCTGGAAGAAATCGCAGTTAGCGATAAAACCGCCATTTATACTTCGCTATAATTTTTAAGGTTCTATTGTTTTAATTTCTTATTTTTTAAGATGTACAATAAAGAGTTTATCGATAACTAAATAAATTATACATACATACACAAATACGCACTCACGCCTGTAATCCCCGAAAAACTACTTCTTACTAAAGGTTGTAACCAGTACACTAACATTTCGCCGAGTGTATCTCCGTCTCATTATGTGATAGGAGGCGACCCTAGTGCCATACCGAGCACAAATCCCAGACTCCGGGCTGATCATGAGTATTTCGTAATAGAAATACCCAATATCACTTTTCCTCGACCCGGGGATCGAACCCGAGACCTCAGCGTCAGCGTCAGTCATATCGCGTACGCATGACAATTGCGCGACAAAGGGGGTAAAGCTATGACACCCTTCTGTTTCTCGAGGGTTAAACATAGTGTTTATAAAAGAACTGAATTGGAGTTAACAAATGTTAGTAAGCAAAATCATTGATATAGATTACTTTATATATATAAAACATTTATTTCGGTCGATTAGAATGTCATACACCCATATTTCTACATACAAATCAATTTCAAGTATAAAGCATTAAAATGCAATAATCGTACAAAAGGTTTCTAATATAAGTATTTCGTAATATATTGTTCATAATGCATTAACCTATATTGTTACACTTATGCTGACCTTACTTTTTACCGAAATGCTAATAGCACCCACCGTGTGACGTGTAAAGGCCATATTCTCATGTAATTACATGAATTGAGATCAACTGCACCATGTTTGAAAATGTCATGTATATGTGAAAATAGAATTAAATTTAATACAAAAAATACTCTCTCTGACTGCGTCTGTGGCGCAGTTGTAATGAATACGCGTTACGACTGAGACTGATGCTGAGGTCTCGGGTTCAATCCCCGGGTAGGGAAAAAGTTATATTGGGTTTTTCTATTACGAAATGCTCAGTATCAGCCCGGAGTCTGGAATTTGTGCCCAGTATGGCGATAGGCTCGCCCCCTATCACACCATGGGACGGAGATACGCTCGGCGAAATGTGTGTGTACTGGTTACACTTCTGCCTAAACCTTCGGGGATTACAGGCGTGAGTGAGTACGTATGTATGTAATATATTCAAAGTAGTAAATAGTTTACTATATACAAAGAAATATGATTTGTTACGGATATTATATATAAATAGGTTTTTACCCGACCCGGGGATCGAACCCGAGACCTCAGCACAGCAGTCGTATCGCGTACGCATTACAATTGCGCCACCGAGGTAGTCCTGTTTTTTGTGCCCTTTATAAATTTAAATACATAATAGCTGTCCCGCGCGGTTTCTCCCGCAACTATAGCAGCTCCATCTACCGGGTCCAATTGTGAATCTAAACCATCCAGGGCGCGAACCAAACGCATCCAAAAAAAATCATTCAAATCGGTCCAGCCGTTTAGGGAGTTCAGTCACATACACCCGTACAGTAGAATTAAATATATAAAGATATCTGAGAATTAGTAATTTTGTTTGTGACATTGTAAATACTTACTGTATCGCAGCCTTGATATTAAAAGGCTACCAGTACTTCGCTGCCATATCACGCTTTTTTAAGTAGATTATAATGCACATGCATTACAAAATATTAATCCCTAATTGATGTGTGACCAATGGATTAATTTCAAGTCCAGTGTAAATTAAATCCGGTGTTTGAGCTGGTTTTTCTAGTCAATCTCGATGAAGGTTGATTTAAAGCTAGCTAGAATGATGATCGCCTCATTGGTCTAATGGCAGACTACTTAGGCAAAGAAACCGTGTGGTCCTGGGTTCAAATCCCAGGTCGCGCAAAAACCTATACAATATCCGTAACAATTATATTAATTAAAAAAATATGTATTTAGCAATCAATATTTTAAACTATTATTTATTTTTAGTTGGATTTTCCGTAAAATCATGTTTTTTTTGTTTTTTTACTATTATTTATTTTCGATGATTGCCAATAAAATATAAATTAATTAATTAAATTATTTTTTTTGAATTGTCATCGGTCCTTGGTAAGTATACCAAATTTCGAGTTAATCCGACGTTTTGAAGGGGCTCAAAATCATGTTAAAAATTTCCGTTACATACATAAATATGAAGCTAATAAAAACGTTTTAAAAAACATTCATTGTTTACGTTTATACTATCAATGTCTGATTATCAGACAGCCTTCGTGGCGCAGCGGGCGAGTAGCCGGCTACGAAGCGAGAGGCCGTGGGTTCGATTCCCACACTGAGACAAATGTTTGTGTGATCCACAAAAAATTGTTTCGGGTCTGGGTGTTGTGGGACCGCAAGTCCCTCGTAGTTCTTGATACCCACGATACAGGTTTTACCTAGTGTGGGGTCAGGACTATGTGTGTGACTGTTGGGTGTATTTATTATTATTATTATTATCAAATCTTGCAGATTAAACAGGCCAATTTCAGCCAATACGGGACCACAAGTCTTAATAAATCCACACCGACCAGTTTCGCTATACTTTTTAAAACTATTTGTTTGAATGACGAGACGAGCAGGTCGCTCGCCTGATGTTAAACAGAAGCAATAACACACAGAACTTTTAATTACAATGCATTGCATGTTATTGGACTGCGTTCGTCATCCCGAGACATAGGATGTTAAGTCTCATAATGCCCAGTAATTTCACTGGCTTCAATGTCTTACAAAGCGAAACACAACAGTGCTTACACACTGCTACTTGGTGGCAGAAATAGACAAAACTGTACCAACCCAGACGGCCTCACGCATACGAGGGACCTACCACCAATTAAACGCTGTTATTATTGAATATCAACAAAACTAGAATGATACGCAACCGACTCTAAACTAGTTATTTTTGTACAAGTGAGATCTACTTATATTGCTATCTAGTGGAACTTGAAGCGGAATACCTAGTAAGGAGCTAGAGTCGTAGTGGTACTTGAATTATAATTGCACTCAGTTAACGTAACATGAACTCACGCCTTTATATCCAAGGGTAGACAGACCGCAGAGGTACAACTAGTACGTAGTTCCGTCCCATGATGTGACATGGGCCAAGCTTATCGCCATATCGGGTACTAACTACACATAGGTCCGTATCAATCTCCCTTAAAATAAAAAAAAGGACTTTGTATATCCCTAATTATTCTGGATTAAAAACCGCACCAAAAACAAGCCCACTGAGTTTGTCTAGCTGGATCTTCTCAGGACTGGGTCGCGCCGCGTAAAATCCAGTGGTAAAGTAAGCCCACTGAGTTAATTTCGCCGGGTCTTCTCAAGGTGGGTCGTTTTGGATCCGGTGGTGGTTTTAAAACACGTGCTGTTTCGGTAATGTCTATGGTCCGTATAGACCCAAAAAAAAGAAAAAAGAAAATAATAATAATACTTAACGATTCTGGACTATTCCATAATAAAAATATTGTAAAATTTATAGTTGCCCAGTGTATTTTGATGATGCTATGTATGTTATGTATACATTACTTGATATGATTTTAATATAGGTATAAGTTTCATAATTTTGTAATTATTGCCATAAGCGCTATTTTAATTGCCTATATGATTAAAAAACTATTTCATTTCAATTCAAATATCAATCAATGATATTATAAATATGTATGATATTTCGAATAAAAAATTCAAACGCAAATTATAACTGCTCTACCTGACAATTGAACCCCGGACCGCAATCAGTTAATCGCTACATAAATAATAATAATATCAATACGTGCAATAATAAAATTATTTTCGCATTATTGATGTTATGGCACAAGATTTAGGCTAAAATACCAGTATATTTATATTATATAATAATATAATAATAATAATAATACTAGCCCTGTATTATACATGTCCCACTGCTGGGCACGGACCTCCTCTACTGAATGAGAGGGGTTAGGCCTTAGTCCACCACGCTGGCCTAATGCGAGTTGGCAGACTTCACATACCTTCGAAATTCTTATGGAGAACTTCTCAGGTATGTAGGTTTCCTCACGATGTTTCCTTCACCGTTAAAGCAAGTGATAATTAACAATTAATATACACGTAAATTAGAAAAGTTAGAGGTGTATGCTCTTGGGGCTGGTTTCGAACCTGCGACTTTCGTCTCGACAGTCCACACCACTCCCACCTGTGCTATCACTGCTTATATTATATAGAAAGAAAAAAAAAGAATGAAGCATATATACGTGTGACTCACTTTTATGACCAATCAGCATGGACGCGGCAGTAAATGGTTTCCAAAGTTGAAAACATTTCGACATTTCGACTTTTAAAACATTGTTCTCCATACAGAAACCAAACCTACGTCAAGCAAGCTGCTTCGTCGATTTAAACATTAAGTGCCAGAAGTTTCTTGAGTGGAAGAACCACACTGTAGAGTTTTGTCTCGACCGGGTCGTTACCAGTGTCTCACAGAACTGACGTAAAGTAGTGGCTTGCTGCTGCGTGTCGTACGGTGAGTGTTATCCGGAGGCCCAAATCCTTCTCCCCTTCCCAATCCCTTAATTATCCCTTTCCTTTAAGGTCGGCAACTGGCCCATGATTCTTATGGATTGTGGGCGTACATGTGGAGATCACTTACCATCCGGTGACCCACTTATTCGTTTGCTTGTCTATGCTATACAAAAAAGGTGTAATGTCGACATTCTTAAACTTATTTGACCCCCCACCAACCTCGTTGCATACCTGGACACAGATCTCTATAACAAAATTATATCATAACTCTTATAATGGCCGCCCGTTCTGTGTATTATTGTAATAAATCTTTTTGTATCGGACAAATAAACGGCCATATTTGGCGGGAAAGTAACTCTTGTTTATAGTTTTGATGGAGGAGTTCCGTATCAAATTAATAACGTTTAACAAAACTTAGAAACCGACATCAAAATAAAACACTGAAAAGTCAAAAATAACAAATTCTATCTATTCCCTTTAGAGTAACGGTAAAAAAAAATTAAAAAAAAAAAAATTAATAAATAATAATAATAGTAATAATAATTATTTTTTTTTTTTTTTATTTAAAATTAAATTTTTTTTAGCCTGTGTCGCTAACGGATTTTTTTTTTTTTTTTAATTTTTAGTGGTAGTTACAGCAATAGCATGTAAAAACACAATCGCGACGAGTGTACTGTTGTCCGTTGAGGAGTTTTATTTTCTTTCTCCGTACTCCGTCATCAGATCTTAACCAAATTTATATGGGACCACATCGCAGCTTAACTCTATAGAGTGAATTTTTTTCCAACAAAATCGGTCCACAATTGCCGGAAAAATCGATGGACATACATAAAAATTTAAAAAAACGCGCCGAACTAAGAACCTCCTCCTTTTTTGAAGTCCGTTAAAAAGAGTTGCATATGAGTGTAATTTGTACATCGAGGATCGAACCCGAGACCTTAGCACAGCAGTCGTACCGCGTACGCATTACAACTGCGGTCACTAATATCCCTAATATTGTATGTCATATTGTCGCTGAAGGGTAGAAAGGTTCCAATTTTGTATAATTTATATGTTTGTCGATAACTCGAAAGGAGTAGCCACTGTTTAGAAAGTTGAGACCTGTTCAGAGACCTTTCACACTAGTTATATGAACGTGCTAGCTTTTGCTCGCAGCTCCGCCTGCGTGAACGGCCTTCTCCGGGATAAAAAGTAGTCACCCGGGTGGAACCCGGGCAGAAGCTAGTATGGCTATAATCTAACAAAATCTCTTTAAAAATGTATTTCACATTGGTCCCGTCCCGGAAACGAACCCACGGCCTCTTTCCTCAACCCGCCGAAATTATGAATTTTCACAATATTTTCATCATATTCTCATACAAGTAAATGAAAACATTTCATGCAGATGTAAACAGTTATATAATGTAACAATTATAACAAGACGTGGGAACTTTATTGTTTTATTACATACGCACTCACGCCTGTAATCCCCGAAGGGGTAGGCAGAGGTGTAACCAGTACACCCACATGTCGTCGAGCTTTTTTCGGTCCAATGATGTGATAGGGGGCGAGCCTATCGCCATACCGGACACAATACCAGACACCGCGCTAATACTGAGTATTTCGAAATAGAAAAACCCAATATATCTTTTACGCGACCCGGATATCGAACCCGAGACCTCAGTACAGTAGTCGTACCGCATACACCTGGGCCACCGAACTGTTGTTGTATCTATTTAACATTAAAATCGTTGGAAATTACTGGATGTCGCAGCCAAATCTCGCATTGGTAGAGTCACGTTGATGATACTTTTTACTAATGAACTGACCCGACAGGGTTGTTACCATTACCTCACAGAAGACCGACATGATATAGCAACTTGCTCTTTTAAACTCTATCTCACTATAAGAAGCTTCAAGGATCCATAATTTTTGTCAACTCATGACAGTCACAAGCAAAAGGTCTTGATGAGCTAATCAAGTGATAATTTCCTTACTACATCAAATCACCAGATGACAAGACCCAAATATGGTCGAAAACTTCTCGAAAGAACAAAGCAACTGTTGCACGTCGTTCGCAAACCTCGACAATTGTTTAATCTATGTAATTAGTTGTGACTGCCTCGGTGGCGCAGTTGTAATGCGTACGCGTTACAATTGAGGCTAACTCTGAGGTCTCGGGTTCGATCCCCAGGTCGGGTAAAGTGGTATTGGGTTTTTCTATTTCGAAATTCTCAGTATCAGCCCGGAGTCTGGAATTTGTGTCCGGTATGGCGATAGGCTCGCCCCCTATCACATCGTGGGACGGAGATACGCTCGGCGAAATGTGGGTGTACTAGTTCACCTCTGCCTACCCCTTCGGGGATTACAGGCGTGAGTGCGTATGTATGTATGTATGTAATTAGTTGTAATATACACAGACATTTTCATAGTAAATGTTTGCGAACCAACGGTTTGTTTAATTGGTACTGTTAGAAGTTACGTGAGACGAGTATTTTTTTATTAATACCAAACGACAGTAATCTCTTCATCATAATATATTGGTTACATTTACAATATCGCTGCTTTACAGACCACAAGCCCATGTCAGGATTTTTTTATGACAATGTCGGAAAAGAGCAAGTGAATCACCAGATGGTAAGTGATCTCCACCGCCCATGTACACCCACAATACCAAAAGAATCATCGGCGCGTTGCCGACCTTAAAGGAAAGGGATAATTAAGGAATTGGTAAGGGGAGGGGGATTTGGGCCTCCGGATATGTCACTCACCTTACGAAACGCAGCAGCAAGCTGCTACTTTACGCCGGTTTTCTGTGAGAGAATGGTAACGACCCGGTCCATTCATGCTGTAGACAAAAGTGTCTACAGCATGGCTCTACCACTCAACAATATCCTACTTTTATTATATGTATATCCTACTCATAAATGTGGATATTTGTGAGTGTGTGAATTTGGATGTTAGTCAATCACGTCTTAACAGGTGAACGGTTTTTGATAAAATTTGGTACACAGTCTATTACCTGGATTATGAAATAGGTTACTTAGTATCCCGGAAAAGGCCGGCAGACGGAGCCGCGAGCAAAAGTTAGTAACTCATAAAAACGTAACAAATTCACACTGCGAACACTCCCCAAGTAGCCATACATTAGACGAGTCCATTCGGTGATGCCCATGGTCCATAACTATCCCCCGCCCCCTAGAATTTATAACAATATTGGAATTGATCCATTATAAAAATATTTTATCTCCACTAATATTATAAAGAGGACAGATTTGTATTTTTGTATGTAACGAATAAACTTAAAACTACTGGACCGATTTCAAAAATTCTTTTGCCGTTTGAAAGCTACATTATCACTGAGTAACATAGGTTACTTTTATCCCGGAAAAGGCCGTTACCGCGGGCGGAATCGCGAACAAAGGCTAGTAATATATATAAAAAAACTAATTTAGTGTAATTGCCTAGTAAGTGTATTCTTGATGATGCCCTATATGATATGTATATCTACATATGTTAATAATATGGATTGCGATATCTATAGCTTTTATTTTTGTACTGACTTATCATAAGCGCTATTTTAATTGCCTACATGATTAATAAACGATTTTGTTCTTTGTTACAAGGTGGTAGGTCCCTCGTTTGCGAGAGACCGGCTGGGTTGGTACCACCACTTTGTCTATTTCTACCGCCAAGCAACAGTGTGTAAGCACTGTTGTGTTCCGGTGTGAAGGACATTGAAGCCTGTGAAATTATTGGGCATTATGAGACTTAACACCTTATGTCTCGGGGTGACGAGCGCAGTCCAGTCTCATGCAGTGCTTTATTTAAAGTTCTGTGTGGCGTTGCTTCTGTTTATGAGCAGGCGTGGCGCTTACCATCAGGCGAGCGACCTGCTCGTCTCGTCATTCAATGTAATAAAATAAAAATATTCTTATTACCTACCATCAATTGATGCGCAGGGTCAATCGTTTGAAACGGTTTTACTCACGATCTGTTTATTTGTTTAGCTCCAGTCATTACAAATGGTTCGCGACGTTGCACGCACATCCTTGACATCGGCCCAAAGGCCCTATCGATTTACTTGGTGTGGCCAATGTAGCTGTGAATGTTGTGGTGAAAAATTGTGACTTATTTGCTAACAGTTTTCCTTATGTGATGGTACAGAATTGTCTACAGCATTAGTTCCCAAAGTGGTCCAGGTGGTCCCCCAGGGGTCCACGGGAGACTCGACGGGGGTCCATAGTTAGATCTAATCTTCAAACTTTTTGTCGGGTTTTGGGAATATGGTAGAAATGTAGCTGTAGGGGGTCCACCGGAACCGCTCAGCTATATTTTAAAAGAGAAAAAAGGTTTGGGAACCTCTGGTCTACAGCATGAATGGGCCGACTCGAACGGTTTTATACCAATGTCTCACAGGAAAATGTAAAATAATAGCTTGCTATTGCGTTTTGTACGGTGAGTGAGATATGCGGAGGTCCAAATCCCCTCCCACCCTCCTTATGACTTAATAATTCATTTCCTCTATATTGTTAACGCGTCAATGTTTTGGGAATCCAAAGTCATTGATACTCAATAACAGGAACCATGTTGATTTAGTTATATTCAACTCGCGAAGAAATTAATCAATATAAACTGCTTCACATTGACACTTACGAAACATCTCGCTTGACTGTAGCACTGAAGATAACAATTCACACGATTCCGACATTTGAATCGGCTGTACATCCTACAAATGGAATGTTTCAAATCAGACCCAACAGTGTTGTATATCAAAACATTTTAAGATTTCTGTAAGACAAAATAATAATAATACGAGTACTAGCCCTATATTATTCCGTCCCACTGCTGGGCACAGATATAATATGGGCACTCCTCTACTGCATGAGAGGAGTTAGGCTTTAGTCCACCACGCTGGCCTAATGCGGGTTGGCAGACTTCATATACCTTCGAAATTCTTATGGAGAACTTCTCAGGTATGCAGGTTTCCTCACGATGTTTCCGTCACCGTTAAAGTAAGTGATAATGAATACACATGTAACTTAAAAAAGTCAGAGGTGTATGGTCTTGGAGCTACTTTCCAAGCTGCGACTTTCGTCTCGACAGTCCGAACCACTCTCCACCGCCTATGTACGTAACATGGGCATTAAAGATAACTTACTATCAGGTGACACACTTGTTAGTTTGCTAATACTATCAAAAAAGAAATTCAGTTACTGCAATCGATAATATATTAATTCAAGGTCATCCGAAGTCCCTCCTTATTATAGAAATTTGATAAATCTACAGAAATCATTGTAGATAATCAAAATTGTCATACAATTTAATTCAAAAGAATTTACATCTTTTATATAAAATTCTCGTGTCACAATGTTTGTTCCCATACTCCTCCGAAACGGCTAAACCGATTTGTGTGAAATTTTGTGTGCATATCGGGTAGGTTTGAAAATCGGTCAAAATCTATTTTTCATCCCCCTAAATGTTAAGGGTGGTTTTTTTTTTAGACAATTGTTTTGTTTTTAACTTTTTAAGGTACAGCATTATAAAATACATACAACCCTAAATTTTCACCCTTCTACCATCAACTCTTATTTTTGAATTGTCATTTTAGTATTTTTGTCAAGCGCGGTTCTCACACCGATCGCGATGACGGGACTCGCTTGATGCGACTACACTACTTTAATCCTGGAAATAGGCATTCAAGCGGGCGGAGCCGCGGGCAAAAGCTAGTATCTATATAGATAACTACTATTTATTACGTTATTACATTTAAGAAATGCTTCGTGATTGCATAAAACAAGATCGTGTCAAAGAGTACACATTCGATTGTCTTATGATGCTCTTTGGACACGTCACGTATTTTACGTAATGATCCACTTTCGCTAGGATAATATCTATCGACATTGTATTTAGAGCTAGTGTGGTGCAAGTTTCAGCTTGAATATGTTTAAATCATCTTTCATACAACTTGAATAACCCACTGTCTCGATGGCTGACGCTGAGGTCTTGGGTTCGATCGGGTTATCACATAAGGGACAGAGATACGCTCGGCGAAATGTGGGTGTACTGGTTACACCTCTGCCTACCCCTTCGGGGATTACAGGCGTGAGTGCGTATGTAATAAATATTTATTTAATATATAACTATTAATAAGCGAAACATATCGTGGCGCAGCGGGCGAGTAGTCGGCTGCGAAGCGAGAGGCCGTGGGTTCAATTCACCGAGACAAATGTTTTTGTGAACCACAAATATTGTCAAGTCTGGGTGTTGTGGGACCGCAAGTCCCTCGTAGTTTCTGATACCCACGACACAGGTTTACCTAGTGTGGGGTCAGGACTATGTGTGTGACTGTTGGGTGTATTATTTTGAGCGATAAAAAAATATAATTATTAAGCGAAAAATATTTTATTACATACCCAGTACTTTTATCTTAAGTGTCATATCAACTGAAATACTAACCCAAATAATGTTGAGAACCTGCTCCTAAATAAATTCTCATCTACACCCCAATGCCAAAAGGCCAACACTTCGAGTCCTCATTAACGGTTCATTTGCTGAACAGAAACAATGCCAAAATATGTATAAATAACACAATCAAAACAATTTCCGCCTGAGAACCGAACCCGCGACCTTCCCAAGCTATCGACGGATCGACCGCGCCGTAATGAGATACGCATTACGGTTATTTCGTAATTTTAAGGCCGTTTGTGCGGTACTGTCGCGGACATAACACTTTAGCAGAGTATGTTTCATAAGAATAGTTCAAACAAATATTTTGTTCTTTATAATTGTATCATGAACTTTCATAGTACATCAACCAGCGGCTTTAATCCATGTGGATTTTATTTCCTTTTATCCTGACGTAAAATTACCATATAAAGCCAACATTTTTCTCCATAATAATATTTTCCGCTGCGCGAAATCTAAATATGCTAATGGTATAAAATATATACTGGTTTTGACTAAACAAGCTTTTAAACTTAAAAAAATCATCAACATCGTCCTAGTATTGTGATACTCCAACAAATAACAATTTTATGGTAGTTGGATATACACAAAACTATTGTAGAGTAGTTGCCTAGTGTATTTGACGATGCTATGTATGTTATGTATACATTAGTTGATATGATTTTTATACATAAGTTTCTTTATTTTGTACTGACTTGTCATAAGCGCTATTTTAATTGCCTACATGATTAATAAAACTATTTCATTTAATTTCATTTCATAGTCCAATTACAACTAATACCATTTGTGTCTGCATATATTCAGTTTTAAACATTACAGATTTTACTTTTGCATATACACTTGCTGGTTTAGCTGAACTATCTGATTGTTCAGTTAAAACTGCACGAATATAGACTGCAGTCATAAAAATATCAAATCAGCTTGTTAACACTATACTATTTAACAAGCATGCTATTGAAATAAAACTAGTTTATACGGATTTTATCGCGGTTTAATTCAATTTTAGTCCTGACATTTCGAAAGCTTTTTACCCTTCGTGGTCACGGGAGAGACTGAGGTGTAGGTAAAAGAATTAAACCGCGATAAAATCCGTATAAACTAGTTTTATTTCAATGTGTAATATTCGCGTAAACATAAGAAATATACCTATTGAAAAATACTTTAGTTAAAAAACTGAACTACTCGTGTGTCCAAGTGTACCAGTGCGCGGTAATCTATAGAAAGCAAGGTCACAGATGCATCTTAACATCTCGTCTTACGTCTGATGCTGCGGGTCACGATTTTTTCTATACCACTGACCGGTTAATGATATCTACTTTTTTAAATTATTGTGGTCGGCTTTTATGATATAATGTGTAATTTCAATTAGCGGTCTATATAATAAAATACTGCGGACTGCCTCGGTGGCGCAGTTGTAATGCGTAAGCGTTACGATTGAGGTCAACGCTGAGATCTCGGGTTCGATCCCCGGGTCGGGTAAAGTGGTTTTGGGTTTTTCTATTACGATATGCTCAGTATCAGCCCGAAGTCTGGAATTTGTGCCCGGTATGGGCGATAGGCTCGCCCCCTATTACATAAGGGACGGAAATACGCTCGGCGAAATGTGGGTGTACTGGTTACACCTCTGCCTACCCCTTCGGGGATTACAGGCGTGAGTTCGTATGTATGAGTGCGTATGTATAATAAAATAGTAGAGTCTGTTTGTTAATTCGTTCGCGCATTACGTAAAAACGGCTGAACGGATTTAGATGCAAGTTTGGTGGTACATTATGTTTTAACGACACTTATATATGGAAATATAAACTAAATTTTCATACGTATTCATGTCTGTAATCCCTGAAGGGGTAGGCAGAGGTGTAACCAGTACACCCACATTTCGCCAAGCATATCTCTGTCCCATGATCTAATAGGGGGTGACCCTATCGCCATACCAGGCACAATTTCAGACTCCGGGCTGATACTGAGCATTTAGTAATAGAAATAACCCAAATCACCTTTACCCGACCCGGAGATCGAACCCGAGACCTAAGCGTCAGCCTTAGTCGTAACGCGTACGCGTTACATTAAATCGAGACAGTCGGAGAATAAACTAAATTTTGACCTAGAAAAATACTTTCCATTTCCAAGCAACGTTTTACGCTCAGTTGTGTTTCGGTTTGAAGGACATTGAAGCCGGTGAAATTACTGAGCATCTTATGTCTTAGGGTTTACGAGCTGTCCAATTCCATGCAGTGCTTTGTAATTCAAAGTTTTGTGTGGTGTTGCTTCTGATTATAGACAGGCGTGGCGCTTACCATCAGACGAACGACCTATTTTATCATACAGAAAAATAATAATAATACTAGCCCTGTATTATATACGTCCCACTGCTGGGCACGGGCCTCCTCTACTGAATGAGAGGGGTTAGGCCTTAGTCCACCACGCTGGCCTAATGCGGGTTGGCAGACTTAACATACCTTCGAAATTCTTATAGAGAACTTCTTAGGTTTCATCACGTTGTTTCCTTCACCGTTAAAGCAAGTGATAATTAACAATGAATACACACATAACTTAGAAAAGTCCGAGGTGTATGCACTAGGGGCTGGTTTTGAACCTTCGACTTTCGTGTCGACAGTCCATACCACTCCCCGCTGAGCTATCACTGCATACATTTACAATTAAAAAAACTGCTAAATACACATTTAAAAGTTTCAAACCTATAATTACAGACAATCCAGTTTTCGCTAAATGAAATGCAGTGTTAGTAACAGCTCGTTTGTAAGATACTCATCTCTGTGGAGCGCAGCATCCTCCTAATATTGTTTACACTACAAATAAATAGAGTGTATCGTATTTTAGCGGTGGGTTTGGCAAGAAAAAAACAATGAACGGCCTTGCCGTTAAATTGTAATTTAATTGTGTTTAATTTGTTTGTAGATTAGAATAGTTTGTTTGATTTTGAATGATTGAGTGACTTGATTAAGTGAGCCACCATGGTCTTAAGTCTAAAGACAACCTCATTTGACAGCCTCCGTGGCACAGTGGGCGTGTAGCCGGCTGGGAAGCGAGAGGCCGCGGGTTCGATCCTCGCACCGAGACAATTGTTTGTGGGATCCACAAATATTTGTTTCGGGTCTGGATGTTTTCTCCCCAGAGGATTTGACGTCAAGCAGGCGGCCGGTCGTAAAACTAAAAGCCAAATCTTCGTGTAACATGTATTAAAAAGCATGTTCGAACGTACTAAGAGTGGGATAATAGCAGGTGGAAGAAGCAGACTACAATTTTATAAATATGTTCCCTTTATAATCCAGTATATTCATCTACACAAAATACACTGTTTCACACACGATATACACAATATATAGCATGTTATTCACAAATGTACGTATCGGCAAATCTTTGTAATGATACCCATACGTTTTCTGCGTTACGTTGCATTCCAAGTCATGAAAAACCAGCGGTGAAAATAAATGTATACCTACACTTTTTTACAAGAAACGACCAGATGAGCTAGCACGAATATCTTGCGAGAACGTATTCGTATCGAAATGTAAAAAAATGTTTAAAACTTCATAGAAATGCTAGCGTTCTCGATTCGAATACTTTTAAGTTGTTTGTGCCCGCCCCCCAGGTCGCTCGCCTAATAGTAAGCGCAACGACCACAAACAGAAGTAACACCACACGGAATTTCGAATTACAAAGCACTGCATGGAATTGGAGTGCGCTCGACACCCCGACACATAAGATGTTAAGTCTCATAATGCCCAGTAATTATACTGGCTTCAATGCCCTTCAACAGCTTACACACTGCTTGGCGGCAGAAATAGACGAAGCGATGGTACTAACCCAGATGGCCACTCGCACACATGATGACATGATGTAAATGATCGCTGTCTTCTGTATATTACAACACACATGAATCCCATACAATATGTGAAGAGAACAGCCCTACTTCTCACACGTGGCCGCTTCCTACACGGATCACTTCTTACACTATACATACACACAGACAGACACGCCATCCGCTTCATTATTTACTTATTCAATCTACATAGTTGTGTAATAATGAATGTATAATTAAATAAATAAAAAAACTTTTTATAAAAAATTAAATCGACTCAGAAAGAAACTATAAATATAAATAAACTTATATAATAGTCAATTATAGGTAGAAAGCTTTTTAGTTTTTGGAGTCGGTTTTATTTTAGTAAAAAAAAAAATTACTATTTTTACATACATACATACGCACTCACGCCTGTAATCCCCGAAGGGTAGGCAGATGTGTAACCAGTATACCCACATTTCGCCGAGCGTATATCTGTCCCATGTGATAGGGGGCGAGTCTATCGCCATACCGGGCACGAATTCCAGACTCGGGGCTGATACTGAGCTTTTTCGTAATAGAAAAACCCAATATCACTATCAACCCGACCCGGGCATCGAACCCGAGACCTCGGCATCAGCCTCATTCGTAACGCGTACAAGCATTACAACTGCGCCACCGAGGCAGTCAACTATTATTAGAAAAAGAATTATCAACATCGTTGCATAAATGACGGTGTTTGAATCTTTCATCCCCGATTTCAATCCTTTAGAGGTTGAATTTCTTCATAAAATTAAAATGGGGCTAACTTTGAGCTACCTATATTCTTTCGAGTGAAAAAATCTAAATGGGTCCAATAACGGATTTATACATAAAAAACGCTTCGAATTGAGAACCTCCTCTCTTTTTTCTTCGGTTAAAATATAAACACATAACAAGCCGTTTTTATTTAAATAGACACGGAAATAATTCAAACACCACATTGTACTACATATTCTTAATAAGTGACTATTAATAAAAATTAAAATGTATTTATTCCGAATAACAATAGACTCATATTATAAAATTAAATGTCACATCAATTAACTTATTATTGCAATAATATATTGAGTCGATGCTGCGAAACATTTACCAATAAACTAAAATAACACCGAAATAAAAACAGTTAGTTTAATTCTTAGCTTTTTACTTTTGTGACTTGTTTTTATTCGTCATCCAAAAACAAGAAATACATAATATGAATTTTCTCAATACGTATACTATCTGCTAGTAGCTTTTGATACTCGTACCATCGAAATAAGATGACAAGAAACAAAACTCTGTGCAAGGCGGCGGGGCTATAAAAGTCAGTGCATAATAATCTCTAGTTGACACTTAATACGTATAATTTTTTGCGCGCTGCAGAACGTCGTATCTCGATCTAGAAATTTAATATTTAGACATTAACTTTTATGAAATAAAGTTGATTTTGAACGTTCATTCATTTTAGTTGCGTGTATGAGTGTTACGTGTGATGTTTACCTTTGCATGTGTAAGTAAGTGGAGCCGTATTTTTTGGCAGACTCATATGAGAATCGACATCCATCGAGCCAGACAGTGGCAAATGAAGGAAAATCATTCACTTAGTCCTTGAACAATGAGGGAACGACAAAGGAGCAAGAGGTGGATAGCAACGTAGTTTGCCCAGTGTATTTTGATGTTGCTATGTATGTTATGTATACATTAGTTGATATGATTTCCATACTTAATTATTTTGTACAGACTTGTCATAAGCGCTATTTTAATTGCCTACATGATTAATAAAACTATTTCATTTCATCGAAAAACTCGCACTAAACGCACTGATTTTAATAGCTAATTTTACGCTTAGAAAATCACAAAGTAACAAGATCTGACCTTAATTAAAATTAATGTATAATAAAATAATGCAGAAT
Source organism: Mimas tiliae (assembly GCA_905332985.1). Lineage (NCBI taxonomy): Eukaryota > Metazoa > Arthropoda > Insecta > Lepidoptera > Sphingidae > Mimas > Mimas tiliae. The sequence continues at coordinate 878,831 of HG995260.1, read as the reverse complement.
ACATAACCGATGACGTATTTGTAATTACATCTCTTACTCTTAATGAAATTTAAATGTCTAATTATATGAGAATCAAACCGTAAACAAGTGAAAATGAATTTAAAATACCCGGTCAAGTGTGAGAGGGACCCTTAATTTAATTTTTTTATATATTTTTTATATGCCGCAATAATAGGTGATAAGAATCTCGTATGCCAGAGTCTGTCTAGGTACCACCGCCTTGTCTATTTGTGCCGCCCAGCAGCAGCGTGCAAAACCTGTTCTGTTCCGGTTTGAAGGACATTGTAGCCAACGCATTTTTTTTTTTATTATTAGATTGAATGACAAGACGAGCAGGTCGCTCGCCTGATGGTAAGCGCCACGCCTGCCCATAAACAAAAGCAACGCCACACAGAACTTTAAATAAAGCACTGCATGACACTGGACTGCGCTCGTCACCCCGAGACATAAGGTGTTAAGTCTCATAATGCCCAGTAATTACACTGGCTTCAATGTCCTTCACACCGGAACACAACAGTGCTTACACATTGTTACTTGGCGGCAGAAATAGACAAAGCGGTGGTACCAACCCAGCCGGTCTCTCGCAAACGAGGGACCTACCACTTTGTAATTACTGGGCATTATGACAATTAACATCTTGTGTCTCAGGATGACAACCGCAGTGCAGTGCCATCCATTCCCATTGCCATGCCATCATTGTAATTTAAAATTCTGGGTCGTGTTGCAACTGTTCAGAGCCAGTCAGTAACTTACCATCAGGTAAGCGCCTTGCTCGTCTCGTCATTCAGTTGTATAAAAAAACCTATTACAGTTCAGAAGATAGATCCCTTTAAAAATTGTTTTTTTTTTGCAGTTGGCACCCTTTGCATACGTAACCCTAATTAATTTCACCGTGTGTGCATTATGCGTAAATATTTAGAAATGTATAAATACTCTGTAGGTTTTTTTTCATAGTATAGGTGGGCAAACGAGCAAGTGGGTCACCTGATGGTAAGTGATCTCCACTGGCCATGAACACTCTCAATACCAGAATCGTGAGCGCGTTGCCGACCTTAAAGGAAAGGAATAATTAAGGGATTGGAGAAGGGGACGCCGATTTGGCCCACCGGATATCACACTCACCTTACGAAAAGTGCCATTCAGAATAATAAAGAAAGTACAATTCTTCCACCTGCCGTTATCCCACTCGCAGTGGGGTCGGCGCTACATGCTTTTTAACACATGTTACAGAAAGATTTGGTTTGTAGTTTTTACGACCGGCCGTCTGGCTGACGTCAACCCCTCTGGGGAGACAGAAGAAAGTATAATTACTAGGTTTTATGAGGGAGAACATCTTATGTCTCAGATTGAGCGCACTCTCTTATGTGGTGTTACTTCTTGATAAAAAAAAATGCGGGAAAACTAAGTAACTTGTGAATTGTATCGTCGAGCTATTAGATTATTATTTTTTAATTACTTTTGATTTGTAAAGAAGTGTTAAATGACCAATTTAATATATAATATGTAGAGAGATATAATAATATATATATAATGTATACTAATAACGCAGGGAGGTATATCTATGTACATATGTACACAGTATACATATAGCTCATGGAAAGCTTTCGGTGACGATGACGCGAGTTCCATAATTTTTGTTCACCCAAAAAGTGCTCAACGCGCTTAAAGAAGTTTTCACTTCAAAAATATAAAAATAGATGCAAGACAGACAAGCCTACGACCGTAAATCTATGAGTAATTTTGGCGAGATTATTCTATGAATTTTAATATTTATGCTAATTGAACATTTAATTATAATAACAGGTATCCGGCAAGAGGTGTTGAGTTGTAAATCAATGTTATCTCTTTGCAGATAATACCTATTATAAAGATTGTATTAAGATCACGCGACTTAGAAAGTGACTTATAATGACTTTAGATAATGTCATCATGAAAGTAATTTTGTTCGACACAGAGGCACTTCCGTTGATATATTACCTAGGCACTTCAGACTTATGCCCAATGCCGTGAGAAACGAACGATCAGTCGCATCCTCAATTGGGTCCAACGATACACTTATCCTAACGGATCCAATTTAATTGGTAAATAATCAAGAGTAGATTTACAAATAGACAATACCAAAAGAATCATGGGTGCGTTGCCGACCTTAAAGGAAAGGGATAATTAAGGAATTGGGAAGGTAAGGGGGTTTGGGCCTCCGGATATCTCACTCACCGTACGAAACGCAGCAGCAAGCTGCTACTTTACGTCGGTTTTCTGTGAGACAGTGGTAGCGACCCAGACGAGTCGGCCCATTCATGCTGTAAACAAAAGTGTCTACAGAGTGGCTCTACCACTCAAAAGTCATCGTCGCTTCTTACTCATTTGGCAATTGTATTACAATTTCAGTTAAAAATGTGTAGTTCATTAAGTAATGAAATAGAAGACATGAATGCATGATGGAATTTCATCCTACTAGGAAGTATTTTAAATTAAAATTAAAATATGTCTACCGATACAATTTCGATAGCTCCTTCAATTCAAACTATCACAATCGATATCAATCAACAATCGGTATTACATCACGTCTCATCTCTTTCACTCATAAATACTCATAATGATCGTATCGATTAAATTGTGTATCGATTACGTAAGAAACAAAAGGTCGATTGTACGATTTAATTATAAGGAATACAAATATGACTGTGTGTAATGAGTTTGCAATACCATTACTTGAAATACTGCGCCTACAAACGTTTTAATTAGAGCTTATGGAAACATGATTTTACTAGTCATTGAACCGTAAGATATGAGATACGACGTTCTGCACCGCGCAATAAATTAGACGTATTCAGTGTCAACTAGAGATCATGAATCAATTTTAATAAATGGATGAATGAACGAGCTGCACAGAGTTTTATAGGCCCGCCCCCTTGCACAGAGTTTTGGTGGGGTCATTATTTTGCTTGAGTTGTTTCTTGTCATCTTGTTTCGATGTTGTTAGGTATACGAAATTACAAGGTAGTTGTATAGAAATACTAGCTTTTGTTCGCGGCTCCGCCCGCGTGAATGCTTTTCCGAAGTAAAACGTAGCCTATAACCGTCTCCAGGGTCCCATCTATCACTACATCAAAATTCATCAAAATCGGGTCAGTGATTTAGGCGTGAAAGCGTAACAAACAAATAGATATTTTTTTTCATAAGAAGTTTCCTATGTTACTTCTTATACCTCCAAGAATATGTGTACAAAGTTTCATGATGATCGTTTAAGTACTTTTCGCGTGAAAGCGTAACAAACAAACTTACATTCACATTTATAATATTAGTGAAATATATTACAATTTCAGTTAAAAGTGGGTAGTTCATTAAGTAATGAAATCGAAGACATGAATGCATGATGGAATTTCATCCTATTAGGAAGTATTTTAAATTAAAATTAAAATATGTCTACCGATACAATTTCGATAGCTCCTTCAATTCAAACTATCACAATCGATATTAATCAACAATCGGTATTACATCACGTCTCATCTCTTTCACTCATAATTACTCATAATGATCGTATCGATTAAATTGTGTATCGATTACGTAAGAAACAAAAGGTCGATTGTACGATTTAATTATAAGGAATACAAATATGACTGTGTGTAATGAGTTTGCAATACCATTACTTGAAATACTGCGCCTACAAACGTTTTAATTAGAGCTTATGGAAACAAGATTTTAATAGTCATTGAACCGTAAGATATGAGATACGACGTTCTGCATCGCGCAATAAATTAGACGTATTCAGTGTCAACTAGAGATCATGAATCAATTTTAATAAATTGATGAATGAACGAGCTGCACAGACTTTTATAGGCCCGCCCCCTTGCACAGAGTTTTGGTGGGGGTCATTATTTTGCTTGAGTTGTTTCTTGTCATCTTGTTTCGATGGTGTTAGGTATACGAAATTACAAGGCAGTTGTATAGAAATACTAGCTATTGTTCGCGGCTCCGCCCGCGTGAATGCTTTTCCGAAATTAAACGTAGCCTATAACCGTCTCCAGGGTCCCATCTATCTCTACATCAAAATGCATTAAAATCGGGTCAGTGATTTAGGCGTGAAAGCGTAACAAACAAATAGATATTTTTTTTCATAAAAAGTATCCTATGTTACTTCTTATACCTCCAAGAATATGTGTACAAAGTTTCATGATGATCGGTTAAGTAGTTTTCGCGTGAAAGCGTAAAAAACAAACTTACATTCACATTTATAATATTAGTGAATAGTGAAATATATTATGCAGTTCGTCGTAAGACCGCTGTATCGATATTAAGCATAATGTACGAACTCAGAGGGTATTCGCATCTGATAGTGCGCGATGCGTGCGAGCATCCATAGACTATAGATCATCTTGTGAGGGGCAGCGCAAGTAATAGGAAACCGCGGTTTGACTGCACAATATTTAATATACGCACTCACGCCTGTAATCCCCGAAGGGGTAGGCAGAGGTATAACCAGTACACCCACATTTCGCCGAGTTTATTTCCGTCCCATGATGTGATAGGGGGCGAGCCTATCGCCATATCGGGCACAATTCCAGACTCCGGGTTGATACTAAGCTTTTCGTTATAGAAAAACCCAATATCACTTTTCCCGACCCAGGGATCGACACCCGAGACCTCAGCGTCAGCCTCAGTCGTAACGCGTACGCACTACCACTGTGCCACCATATGCCATATGTATGTAAATTATAGTATAACATTTCGCCAAAAATAATTTTATATTAGCAGTTTTTCGCTCATCATTGGTACCACGAAATCACTTTCACCGCAAGCCGGGATGCGCGGGAGTCAACCGAGCGGTTAATCGATTCAGAAATCACTTAATTGCCATGATACATATGACAGTGTTGTAACAATTCATAACGTGGTGATGCACGTAATATTAAGTAATAATAATACTAGCCCTGTATTATATGCGTCCCACTGCTGGGCACGGGCCTCCTCTACTGAATGAGAGGGGTTAGGCCTTAGTCCACCACGCTGGCCTAATGCGGGTTGGCAGACTTCACATACCTTCAAAATTCTTATGGAGAACTTCTCAGGTATGCAGGTTTCCTCACGATGTTTCCTTCACCGTTAAAGCAAGTGATAATTAACAATTAATACACACATAACTTAGAAAAGTCAGAGGTGTATGCACTTGGGGCTGGTTTCGAACCTGCGACTTTCGTCTCGACAGTCCATACCACACCCCGCTGAGTTATCACTGCTTAATATTAAGTAACAAAGGAATTTGTTAACTAATTAGTACAAGTTCTTCTTCTACCTGCCGTTACGCCACTCGGAGTGGGGTCGGCGCAACATGCTTTTAATGAACACATGTTATTTTATTGAGTGGTAGAGTCATGGTATAAAGTTTTGTCTACTACATGAATGGGCCTGCTCAACCGGGTCGTTACCACTGTCCCATAAAAAGCCGAAGTAAAGAAGCGGCTTGCTGCTGCGTTTCGTACTGTGACTGAGATATCCGGAGGCTCAGATCCCGCTCTCCTTCCCAATCTTTTAACTATCCCTTTCCTCAACGCGCTTATGATTCTTCTAGTATTTTGGAGATTACTTACCACCTGGCTTGTTTGCTGGCTTATGCTATAAAAAAGGTTTTTACAATTCGATTGAAAGTATTTTCGGACTGTTCAAATAGTATGCGATTTAGCAGTTGAACAAACTAAAATCAAGCCGTGTGAACGAACCTCTTTAACAGAGAAATTGTGTGATTTACGGGCTTGGTAGTTTAGCACTAGCAGTAACTCCCGTCTTTGTACGCGCGATAATTATACTACTAATATAAATGTGAAAGTTTGGATTTTTGTAAATTAATATGTTTGTTAGTCAATGACGCCTTAACAGCTGAATGGTTTTGGATAAAATTTGGCACATACGTAGACTTCTACCTGGATCAGCTGATGTTTTTATAGCGAGCGATAAACAAGCGAGTGGGTTACCTGATGGTAAGTGATCTCCATGCTTGTAAACACCCACAATACCACAAGAATCATGAATGTGATGATCTTAAATAAACATAGTTACTAGTTAAAGGATTAGCAAGGGAGGAGCGGTCGATTTAGGCCTCTGGATATCCTCATTATCATACGAAACGCAACAGCAAGCTGCTACTGCATGTCGATTTTCGGTGTGACAGTGGTAACGACCCGGTCAAGCCATATACAACACTCATGACACTCACTCAACACTCATCACTCACTCACTCACTCACTCATTCTCATGCTATAGACAACACTGTCTACAGCGTGGCTCGACCTCTCAAAAAAATACATATAATTGCATAGGCTTAATCACCTTAATTTTGTATCATCATACTAATATTATAAATGTGAATGTAAGTTTGTTTGTTACGCTTTCACGCGAAAACTACTTAACCGATCATCATGAAACTTTGTACACATATTCTTGGAGGTGTAAGAAGTAACATAGGATACTTTTTATGCAAAAAAAAATACTATTTGTTTGTTACGCTTTCACGCCTAAATCACTGAACCGATTTTGATAAATTTTGATGCAGCGATAGATGGGACCCTGGAGACGGTAATAGGCTACGTTTTATTTCGGAAAAGTCTACTCACGCGGGCGAAGCCGCGAGCAAAATCTAGTATTATATACTTTCCCAATGTTAACGTCACCCTTTGAGAGATATGAAACGTCCCAGTTTCTATAGACCTTAATCTGAACAGTCATACAAACACAATGGTCGCAAATTGTACAGACGAGACATTCACATTGTCATATAGAGGTAAGAGCCGGTCCCTTGACCTCTACGCCAACCGGTACCAGAGGGCAGGACCTCAGAAACTCTCCTACATTGTACGGTTAAACTAAAGTGAAATCTAGCGAGGCGAGATTCATAGCATTTATAGGTTTTTTTTTATTAGATTGAATGACGAGACGAGCAGGTCGCTCGCCTGATTGTAAGCGCCACGCCTGCTCATAAACAGAAGAAACGCCACACATAAATTTGAATAACAAAGCACTGCATGACACTGGACTGCGCTCGTCATCCCGAGACATAAGGTGTTAAGTCTCATAATGCCCAGTAATTTCACTGGCTTCAATGTCCTTCAAACCGGAACACAACAGTGCTTACACACTGTTGCTAGACGATAGAAATAGACAAAGCGGTGGTACCAACCCAGCCGGCCCCTCGCAAACGAGGGACCTACCACCTTGTAAATAATGGAAGGTGTAAGTAATCATACATACGCACTCACGCCTGTAATCCCCGAAGGGGTAGGCCGAGGTGTAACCAGTACACCCACATTTCGCCGAGCGTATCTCCGTCCCACAATGTGATAGGGAGCGAGCATATCGCCATACCGGACGCAAATTCCAGCCTCTGGGCTCATACTGAGCATTTCGTAATAGGAAAAACCCAATACCACTTTAACCGACCCGGGGATCGAACCCGAGACCTCAGCGTTAGCCTCAATCGTAACGCGTACGCATTACAACTGCGCCACCGAGGCAATCTGCGCCACCGAGGCAATTTTGATAAGATCCCATACATAAACACTTTTAGTTGTATTTAATTGAATATGACCACACCTTGCTGTAACACGTTGTATATGCTCATAAGCCTACGACTTTATGCTCGAAGGGGTAGGCAGAGGTGCAGCACCCACGTTTCGCTAAGCTTATTTTCATCCCATGATGTGATAAGGGGCAACCCTATCACCATACCGGCTGCGAATTCCAATCCCGGACAATTCATGTGATATTTTTCAAATTGAAATCTCAAACACAAATTGTAATTGCTCGACCTGGGAGTTAAACCCGGGACCCCACAATTTTCAGCCTTTGTACGTTGCCACTTGACTAATTAGGCGATATATATATATATATATACCTTTATATAATCTCTTGCTCTAATAACAGCAATAAACCTTTAATAATTTCAAAGTCATAGACAAACAATAACTTCCTCCCACCCGAATTATAAATAATAGACAAGCAACCTCAAATATCCGGCGCATAACCGTTTCCGGATGATAAATGTTTCGCTATTATTTAAATCTATGATTAATAGTCATCTGAAGTAGTGGAAAAAACCGGTTAAGTGCGAATTCGACTGGCGCACTGAAGGTTCCATACCATTGTATAATAAAGCTTAACTAAATACAATAAATAAAACAAAATTGGTAATTATACAACGAAAACCGTTAACCACTTAATAAGGTATCAAATACAAGAAAAAACACAGTAAATGACAACTTAAGATTAAGACGTCGTGTGATTTAAGAAGTAGCAGAGATTGGTAGTCAAATGGGAAAAACGTAATACTTATAATTTTGTCATGTCCGTCGGTCTGTCACAACTCACAACCGTTTTGAAATGAAATAGTGCAAAAAGCAACAGTGTGAAAGCACTGTTGTATTCCGGTGTGAAGGACATTGAAGCCAGTGTAATTACTGGGCATTATGAGACTTAACACCTTATGTCTCGGGGTGAGTAGCGCAGTCCAGTGTCATGCAGTGCTTTATTTAAAGTTCTGTGGGGCGTTGCTTCAGTTTATGAGCAAGCGTGGCGCTTACCATCAGGCGACCGACCTGCTCGTCTCGTCATTCAATCTAATAAAAAATAATAATTTTATTAATCATGTATGCAATTAAAATAGCGCTTATGACAAGTCAGTACCAAATAAATAAACTTATGTATAGAAATCATGTCAACTAATGTATACATAACATACATAGCATCATCAAAATACACTGGGCAACTATAAATTTTACATATACATATATACATATACATATGCACTCACGCCTGTAATCCCCAAAGGGGTAGGCAGAGGTGTAACTAGTACACCCACATTTCGCCGAGCGTATCTCCGTCCCACGATGTGATAGGGGGCGAGCCTATCACCATACCGGGCACAAATCACAGACTCCGGGCTGATACTGAGCATTTCGTAATAGAAAAACCCAGTACCACTTTACCCGACCCCGGGATCGAACCCGAGACCTCAGCGTTTTTTTTTTTTTTTTACTGCCTGGATAGGCAGACGAGCAAACGGGCCACCTGATGGTAAGTAGTCACCGCCGCCCATAGAATTCTGCAATGCCAGGGCACAGCAAAGCCGCTACCTACCGTCGAAGGATTACTCTTTTTAAACCTCGTTTAAAGAAGGACATGTCATAGCGCTCAGGGAACACCGCTGCAGTGAGTTAGCTTAATCGTAACGCGTACGCATTACAACTGCGCCACCGAGGCAGTATATAAATTTTACAATATTATTATGATTATACTCGGAGACTACTAGCACTCTCTTCTCTTCCACCTTATCCCACTCGTAGTGGGGTCGGTGCAACATGCTATAACACATGATACAGAAAGATTTGGCTTGTAGTTTTTACGACCGGCCGCCTGCCTGACGTCAACCCCTCTGGGGAGACTCGCGAGAGTACTAGCACCTTATGGATAATATTTGGATGGAAGGTGTATTCTAGGAACTGCAACTGTACAAAGGTTTTTTTGAGTTGGTTCTCCATATCTGTTATTAAGGGCTAAAGTTTGTATTTCCAGTACACAAAGGAATTGTAGTATCATTGGATAGGTCCTTAAAATTATATAGAGATTCTAAATTACTTCTTTATATATACCATTACATACCACACATTGCGTCTACAGCACGAATGGGCCGGCTCGTCCGGGTCTTTACCACTGTCTCACATAAAACCGGCGTAAAGTCGCAGCTTGCTGCTGCGTTTCGTACGGTGAGTGAGATATCCGAAGGCCCAAACCCCCTCCCTTTCGTAATCCCTTAATTATCCCTTTCTGTTAAGGTCAGCAACGCACCCATAATTCTTTTGGTATTGTACGCGTACTTCGGTGGTAGAGATCATCTACCATCAGGTGACCCCCTTGCTCGTTTGCTGGTCCATGCCATAAAGAAAAACATCCAAGACATGTGAAGTTTGGCAACCCGCATTAGATCAGCGTGGTGGAATAAGGTCTAACCCCTCTCATTCAGTACAGGAGATGTATAATACAGGGCTAGTATTATTAATTGGACATAGAAATAACCTTAGCAATTACCTAAAAAAATAATTCAAACAATCTCTAGTTCATATGGTCGATTTGCTCCACACCATCGCTGCATAAAACTAAACTGGAAACAATTTGTTTTGTACAAATCACAAGCTGATTGCCGTCATGCTATTATTCATTGTTCACCGCTTTGTTACTGCTTTTGTTAGGTCCTTGTTATCCAGTGCTATGCTATTAATATAATAAATAAATAAATACACCAACAGACACACACATAGTCCTGACGCCACACTAGGTTAACCTGTATCGGGAGCATCAGGAACTACGAGGGACTTGCGGTCCCACAATACTCAGACCCAAGACAAATATTTGTGAGTCAGACAACCATTTGTCTAGGTGCGGGAATCGAACTCACGACCTCACGCTTCGCAACCGGCTATTCGCCCGCTGCGCCGCGGAGGCTGTCGAGGCTGTTTATCTCCTTAGGTTAACGCGAATATTACACATTGAAATAAAACTAGTTTATACGGATTTTGCACGTTGCAAAACTCACATCGCAGACGTAGGGAGAAAGGCCGCCTCATTGAAATGGAACTGGGCGGGGCATGTGCTTCGAATGGGTCCAGATCGTTGGGCAAAACTGGTTACGAAATGGGAGAAGCTGATAGAGGACCGAACCCAGTGGAAGAGTAAAGGGGAGGCCTTTGCCCAGCAGTGGGGGACACATTGTAGGCTATTAAAAAAAACTGATTTTATCGCGGTTTAATTTTTATTTTAGTCCCGCCGTTTCGACCAACAAACTCACTACAAACTGGTTACTAATAGATGGCTTACACAACGTAGGAAGAGATGACGAGATAGATTAATCTGTTTCTGTCCAAGGTGTTACAGCTACTCGCCAACTGCGCCATGGAGGTTGTAACACCCCTCTTTTTTGCCGGGATAACATAATTATACCTTCCAAAGAAGATATTTATCAGCCACAATGCCAACCACCACCAGTGGTACCACCGCTTTGTCTATTTCTGCCGCCAAACAGCAGTGTGTAAGCACTGTTGTGTCCCGGATTGAGGAAATTAAAGCCAGTGAAATTACTGGGCATTGTGAGACTTAACATCTTATGTCTCGGGGTGACGAGCGCAGTCCAATGCAATGCATTGCTTTGTAATTCTTTGTGTGTTGTGTTGCTTCTGCTTATGAGCAGGCATGGCGCTTACCATTAGGCGAGCGACCTTCTCGTTTCGTCACTCAATCGAATAAAAAAGAAACAACATATAGCCACAGAAAAATTAATAGCTTCACGTAGTATAGTATCACAACTGGATGCAGTGCTTTATCAGTAGTGTTGCGAAGGCGTGTGCGATTTCACGCTCGTCTACGTCGCGTTGTATTGGCGCGATCGCGATCTGACATACCGACAAGCACTGATCGCTCTCTTGCGTGTAATACACATGGATTTTGGAAACCAAAACAATTGCTTATTTGTACATACATAATTATTTCAAACTCTATAAGCAGTTTGATTATAAGGTTATGAAATAAATTGATTCAAGGTAAAAACTTTATACCTGACTACCTCATCCCACCCGCAGTCGGCGCAACTTTTTAACACATGTTACAGAAAGATTTAGCTTGTAGTTATTACGACCGGCAGCCTGCCTGACGTCACCCTCTGGGGAGAAAACACGCAGACCCGAAACAAATATATGTGGATCACACAAACATTTTATCTCGGTGCAGAAATCGAACCCGCGGCCTCTAGCTTCACAGCCGGGTACTCGCCCACTGCGCTACGGAGGTTGTCCTATATCAGTTGCTCAACTAAAATCGAACCATGTGTTTTTTTATAGCATGTGGGTAACCTGATGGTAAGTGATCTCCACCGCCCATGTACGCCCACAATGCCAAAAGAATCATGGGTGCGTTGCCAACCTTAAAGGAAAGGGATAATTAAGGGATTTGGGCCTTCGGATATCTCACTCACCGTACGAAACGCAGCAGCAAGCTGCTACTTTACGCCGGTTTTCTGTGAGACAGTGGTAATGACCCGGACGAGCCGGCCCATACATGCTGTACACAAGCGTCTATAGCGTGGCTCTACCACTCATACAGAGCCCAATGTGATCTCGCTATATAATTAGATTTGACATATTTCAAAATGACAACATTTTAAGAATATGTCAAGTCATTTAATTGTTGTTTAATAAGATTGTCTCGAACGTGTTGTTACAAAATAATGTCTTACATAATAATGTCAAGGCAGAATCAAAATGCCTGTACTAACAGAAATTAAACACATAATTGGAAAGATTCATCATCACTGTAGTGTCTTGCATCCGTGGCTGAATGATCATGTACCCTTTGCCATTGCAATACGACGACCGCTGGTTGTAAAGATGTATTGAGGCGATGATTTTTTTTATTAGCTTGTATGACGAGACGAGCAGGACGCTCGCCTGATGGTAAGCGCCACGCCTGCTCATAAACAAAAGTAACGCCACACAGAACTTGAAATAACAAATCATTGTATGCCACTGGACTGCGTTCGTCACCCCGAGACATAAGGTGTTAAGTCTCATAATGCCCAGTAATTTCACTGGCTTCAATGTCCTTCAAACCGGAACACAACAGTGCTTACACACTGTCGCTTCACGGCAGAACTAGACAAAGCGGTGGTACCAACCCAGCCGGCCTCTCGCAAACGAGGGACCTACCACCTTGTAAAACCACCTTTGACACAAAGTATGGACTCGGCAGATGACATTCGCGTGTTTCGCGTCACATTGCAAGCTGTAATAGGGTAGTTGACTAGATGTTTGTTATTATTTAAATCAATAAGTTACGATACTCAAAATCTATTGCAGAAAGAATTTTATAAATCGGACCAAAAATATATAAGTTAGAAGCCATTCAAATCCTGTAGAAGGGGTAATTTTCAAATGACAGACGACGCAAACTTTGACGTCACTGTGTAAAATGCTCATTATGGTGCACGCGTGCAAGCGAGATAGTGAGATATCCCTACTACGCACCCACTTTTCCTCATTCCAACATTTAAAGTCATAACTGCGGGCACATTTCCGAACCAATTTTGATTGTGTTTTAATAAAAGGCTTTCTTTTACGTATCATTTTCTGTTACTTATAAAATAATGTATAAAATTCAATATAGGAAACAACCCTATTGTCTAAATTACGCTCTGTGGTGTAACAGTGTTGCCACTGTTTTACATTATGTCAAGATGTCTTCACCAGTTGGCTTTAGCATCCTCGATATGAAGACTACTAGACGGGCTGTTAAGAAGAAAAATTGTGTCACATGATGCGGAAGTTCGACAGCTCACAAACAGGGAGCGCGATGGGGTCCTAGTTGAGAGTAAGCGAGATGTTTATTAATATATATATAAATAATATAATTACTGGGAATTATATTAACTTAACACCTTATGTCTCGGGGTGACGAGCGCAGTCCAGTGTCATGCAGTACGTACTTTGTTATTTAAAGTTTTGTGTGACGTTGCTTCTGTTTATGAGCAGGCGTGGCGCTTAACATCAGGCAAGCGACCTGCTCGTCTCGTCATTCAAGCTAATTTTTTTTTTTTTAATATCATATTTCTGAGGGTAGTTCATTAGGAAACATTATTGGGCAAAATCGAGAAGGGATTATTTCAGTTATTTCATACTTTAGTATAAAGTTGTGTTTGTTGTTAAGTGGTGTGGGTTTGTGTAATACTTTACGATGTTATACAGTTTTAAATCAGTAAATCTAAGAGATTTTCATACGCACTCACGCCTGTAATCCCCGAAGGGGTAGGCAGAGGTGTAATCAGTACACCCACATTTCGCCGAGCGCATCTCCGTCCCATAATGTGATAGGGGCGAGCCTATCGCCATACCGGGCACAAATTCCAGACTCCGGGCTGATACTGGGGTATTTCGTAATAGAAAACCCCAACACCACTACCCGACCCGGGGATCGAACCCGAGACCCCAGCGTTGGCCTCAATCGTAACGCGTACACATTACAACTGCGCCACCGAGACAGTAAGAGATTTTCATTGAAGCATATCAATCTTCGTTTGATCAAATTCGAGAAAATCGTCTAAGAAGCATCGTACTGGAAGGAATTCAAACCACACCTCAAAATGCCGGCAAGACTTTGAAACTGGGCACATCCGGTATTCATCGTTCTTGTGAAGACTTGGAAATATGTTATTATACTTATCACTTGCTAGATCCATAACAGTCCTAAGCTATAAATTGAAAAGAAAATGCGGAAGCTTACTTAGTAAGGTAATCCCTGGTATCAGCCTAGTGTTTCAAGAGTAAAGAAAGAAAAACAATACACTAAATAATGAATACTGAATGTTGAGTGCCAAGGTGGTTTCTTCCTCTATAATTTAAAGTAGAATAGACAAAAAATATAATGCTTCCTATTAGGTTGAAGATACTGAGACCTGACTGAAGGCTTATAAATACATAATATTTTGAAAATAATAATGCTACACCCAACAGTCACACACATAGTCCTGACCCCATAGACTAGTTTAACCTGTATTGTGGGTATCAGAAACTACGAGGGATATGCGATCCCTATAAATAAATAATAAATTGACATGTATTTAAATCCAAAGTTAATTCTTCTTTCACCTGCCCTTATTCCACTCGCACTAGGGTCAGCGCAACATACTTTTTAACACATGTTGCAGAAATATTTAGGTGTTAGTTTTTAGGACTGGCGGTCTGCCTAACGTCAACTCCTTCCAAAATTAATTATAAAATAAATAAATACACCCAACAGTCACACACATAGTCCTGACCCCACACTAGGTAAGCCTGTATCGTGGGTATCAGGAACTACGAGGGACTTGCGGTCCCACAACACCCAGACCCGAACCAAATTTTTGTGGATCACACAAATATTTGTCTCGGTGCGGGAATCGAACCCACGGCCTCTCGTTTCGCAGCCGGCTACTCGCCCGCTACGCCACGGAGGCTGTCAATTGAATCCATAAAATGTTATATATTAGGTATTTGGATTATGTCAATTAAATAGCTCTACCGCCACTTCGGAAGGCTGTTTCGCTAGAGATGAACGGGCATGAAACTCTGCCGTTGCTCTTTTCAATACTAGTTTACAATTATTATTGAAAATGAGAGCATAAAGATTTTTCAATATTTAATTGGAATTACACACATGTTGTCTTGATCTGTTATTAGGATTTCCTCTACCATAGACATCGACTACAAGGAACTAGGTTACCAACACCGACCAGGAACTTCCCTGTGAACCAGGCCATCTTATGTCTCAACTCCACCCTTGTCAGTTTTCATGTAATTCCATCATTGTACAACCGATAGCTGGCGACACGACATAATCTCAGTGGCGATCTCCAACAATGATAGAAATCGCAGATTCGTGACGGACGAAAGCCAGTTAATGCATGAGAAATGCAGACGAAACGCTCGACTGTTTCGCAACTGATCGGTGAGATACGACCTGGGATCCACTATCAGGAAGACACCTATTTTACATTACAAGCTATAGTAAGGTAGCGGTCTCAATGAGGACTTATTCGTAAGTTTGTCACTGAAAAACATTAAAAGTTGCAGAATTTGTCAAAAAATATAATTGTTTCCCTTGATATTTTTGTTGACTTAAAAAAATATTGTAAATTTAAATAAAAACTTATTTAATGTAATTGCCTAGTGTATAGCTAATGATGCTATGTATTTATATACATTAGTTGATATGATTTCTGATACTTATCTTTATTTTATGATTATACTGACTTGTCATAAGCGCTGTGTTAATTGCATACATTACATGATTAAATAAACTATTTCATTTTTATTTTCACGATTCCCATCCTCTCACCTATACGATATTTTTCGGACATCGTGTGGACTAATTTATTTACACATTGTAATATTGAATATTATCATCAATTAGCCAATCTTACTTATGCTACGTTTTATAACTAACTGCCTACTTAGATGAAGAAATAAGCCAAATACATCTGATACAAGTTTTATCCAAACAATTGGCCAACCCAAGATAGTTACTAGAAAGTCTAAAAAAGTCAATATTTCGTCTCTCATAGCTTGTACCATGCCATATCATCGTATTTGCATTTAATTATCAAGTAGCCCAAGGAGCTTTTACAAATCTCCTTCAGACCTCCAATAGAGTTAATAAGAGGTTGTATCTGAGAGACCTTTGACAGATTATTATACACTTGGGTGTGTAGTTACAGGACTAACAAGTTCCAGTAAATATCTTGTAGTACACAGAAAATTGTTGTCCTTACATTCTCACCGTTCCTCAACGGAACCACGAGTGCTAGCTTGGGGAACCACAGCTTCATGGTCGCTTCAATCTCGGCTCGAACTAAGAAGTTTGTGAAATCTCACTTCTGCCGAACCATTCATCTGTGGAACAATTTGCTGGCAAATATTCCCTTATTCCTTGCTACATTATGGGGTCCTTTAAACAAAGGGTGAAGAAGAAATTAGGAAGGCCGGCATAATTCTGTGGACCTACGATAGAAGCATCGTTTATCGTTGGTCGACAGTATTTTTGAATTACACTGCACTTGCCATAATGTGTAGTGTGGTCATATTGCTGAGCCAGGGAAAAAACCGTTGAGTAGAGCAGTCTTTGATTCCGCTATTGTTCTTTTTTTTTTTAGCGTATGCCGGAATACGAGCAAGTGGATCACCTGATGGTAAGTGATCTCCACCGCCCATGTACGCCAAAAGAATTATGGATGCGTTGCCGACCTTAACCGAATGGGATAATTAAGGAATTGAGAAAGGGAGGGGGTTTGGGTCTCTTTGATAATAAAAATCTTATACGGCTATGGATGGCAACCATCTGTACAGATTAAATAAGTCATTTACTAATTTGACAGCCCCTATGACATCATGGGAATAGCGAACGGTGAATAGATACGCTGCGGGTTCGTTCCTTAATCTGAGGTCCTTTTTTGTATGATCCACATATATTTAAGTATTGAGTGGTAGCGCCATGCTTTACAGTTTTGTCTATAGTTTAAATGAGCCGGCTCAACCGAATCGTTACCACTGTCTCACAGAAAGCCGACGTAAAGTTGCATGCTGCTGCTTTTCGTACGTATAAGGTATTCGGAGGCCCAAATTCCCTTTCCCAATCCCTCAATTGTCCCTTTCCTTTAAGATCGGCAAAGCTCCCATGACTCTTCAGATATTGTGGATATTCATGGGTTGAAATCGCTTAATATTAGGTGACTCACTTGCTCGTTTGCCGTCCTCAGTCATAAGAAACATTGGTGAGTGAACCCAGGACCCCTTCGATGTCTCAGCCTAATCCTACCTCCACTAGACCAATGAAGTCATTCACGTACACATTTCAAATTATCCTTACACTTAAATGACCTTTCATCTTCCACCTGCCTTTATGCGGGGTCGGCACAACATGATTTTTTTAACACATAAATAAATAAATACACCCAACAGTGAAACACATAGTCCTGACCCCACACTAGGTAAACCTGTATCGTGGGTATCAGGAACTACGAAGAACTTGCGGTCCCACAACACCCAGACCCGAATATTTCTATTGTCGATCACACAAACATTTGTCTCAGTGCGGGAATCGAACCCACGGCCTCTCGCTTCACAGCCGACTAATCGATCACTGCGCCACGGAGGCTGTCTAATGACCTTTAATGTTATAAATATATAGGTACGCAGAAACTTCCAAGTTTTAAAATTTAGAAATTTTCTGACCCCGCGGTGCGCAGTTCAAAAAGTCGTTTAGCGAAAGTACACGTCAACAATGGTGACAGGAAGCGCACCGATTTTGCCAACACGATTTCCGGGACGCGTGCTTGTTCGGGTAGCTAGTGAATTGATGTGCATAGGATGTTATTTTTAATAATAATTATGTACTTATTTTTGACTGCCTCGGTGGCGTATTTGTAATGCGTCAACGATACGACTAAGGCTGACGCTGAGGTATTGAGGTTCGGTCTCCGGGACCTTACCGAACATAAATATCCACAATACCTGTAAAACATGTGCGCGTTGCCGACGTTAAAAAGATAAGGATGGATTAAGGCTTACGGGGTTGGGAAGGGGAGGAGAGCTTAGGTCTACGGATATCTCACTCACTGTACGGAATTCAAAAGCAAGTCACTACTTTACGACGGATTTTTTGTGAGATAGTAGTAACCCAGTCGAGCCGGCCCATTCATGATGTATACAAAACGGTCTACACATTTAATATCCAGAGCCCTACATTTCATCGTCTTAAAATTATAATGAATGTGTACGAAATGTGCAATAATTAAGTATTTTACTTCCCATTAACATATTTATAACGGAGACGTGTCTATATGTTGCACAAGCGTACTCATTTGACTACTCATTAAATTATATAATGTACTTAATATAGCACAAGAACATTCTATTACGCATTGATTTTCATATCTCATAAGAGCAGAAAGAAGACTATGTAATTCATTCTTTGGTTTATGATATTACATAAACCAAAAATAAAATATTTTCAATACACCTAACTGTAGCGCAAAATAATTTCAAACGAAATAAATTACCCATGGCCTCCAAATGGCCGATAATTCCATTAAATATATAAATCTATAAAAAAATATATAAAAAATTATAGGTACCTGTGTGTTTACGTATAATAAGTATATATAACACATGCCTTGAAAAGATTGGCTTATATTCTTTTATAAAACTAGGGGTTTTATAAAACGTAAAAATATAATATAATACTAACAATTAATTAAACTAAATAAATAAAAATAGCATACAATATTTTTACAAATTCTGCAATTTTTTATCCCCCTGTAAACACCGTAGTTCACAGACCCAGATAAGAGATGGCGCTAGTTTCGCTCGCAGTTTCGTGACATACCCCGTGTGAACAGTCAGGATTATCTCGTTATACTGTGTTATTGTACTACGTGAGCATGGTACACGCTGAAAGGAGAAAGTATCCGGTACATAGTTGAGATCTTATCGCACTAACGTGGTCTTATTAAAAATATACACCTCCGTGGCGCAGCGGGCGAGTAGCCGGCTGCGAAGCGAGAGGCCGTGGGTTCGATTCCCGCACCGAGACAAATGTTTGTGTGATCCACAAATATTTGTTTCGGGTCTGGGTGTTGTGGGACCGCAAGTCCCTCGTAGTTCCTGATACCTACAATACAGGTTAACCTAGTGTGGGGTCAGGTCTATGTGTGTGACTGTTGGGTGTATTTATTTATTTATTTATATATTAAGCTGTATTCAAACGTAACAGTTTTTAAGGAAATGAAATGCGAGACATAACTTTTGAGTCATGTTTCCATCATCAAGCTTAGTTACACAAAGGAGTAGACAGCGGTGGTACACGTTTTAGAATTTTAGCCGACGGTATATCTTCGGCATGGGACGATTTATATATATACGTTATATACATAAAATATATCTTTTATCATGATATATACTACTATACTTTTAATGAAAAAAAATTATCTATTTGTTTGTTACGCTTTCACGCCTAAATCACTGAACCGATTTTGATGAATTTTGATGTAGAGATAGATGGGACACTAGAGACGGTTATAGGATACGTTTTATTTCGGAAAAGTCTATTCACGCGGGCGGAGCCGCGGGCAACAGCTAGTATTAAATATTTACGTTAGTTTCTTGCCTATTCTTCTCTAATGAAACAGCCTTACGAACTGGCGGTAGAATTTTGACGGAATCTAAACAATGTATAACATTTTATGGATTCAATAAATATTTTGATTTGATAGAATCTGGCTAGCGTTATATTGGACACTTTAACAAAAAGGACTCACCCATTTTTCTCCTGTCCAATATGTACCTAGAATCATAGCAAGTCCATCAATATTCACACCCTCGTACCTACTCAATTAGGTATCTAATCAATAACGTACGTATTACGTATTGAAATATTAATGATTCTTCATCTAATTGTTTTTTATTTATTTACGAGCCCTGTAAAACTTGTCCCCCTGCTGGCCACGGGCCTCCCGTGAATGAGAAAGGTCAGGCCTTAGTCTTATTATTGTGAATTTTTACTAAATATAATTTTGTGTTGTTTACAGATATCAAATGCGGTGGAGGTGGTGTAATACAAGAATGGATCACTTATCGCGGACGCTGCTGTTGTGTTTACTTATATGTTTAGGTGAGTAAATAACATAATAGTATGTATTTAAAAAGCAACGAGAGCTCAGTGGGAAGAGGTTCGTACTGTCGCAGGATCGAAACCTCTTATCTTATCTAAGTTACGTGTGTATTAATTGTTAATTATAGCTTGCTTTAACGGTGAAGAAAACATCGTGAAACCTGCATACCTGAGAAGTTCTTTATAAGAATTTCGAAGGTATGTGAAGTCTACTAACACGCATTAAGCAAGCGTGGTGGACTAAGCCCTAACCCCTCTCTTCAATAGAAGAGGCCAGTGGCCAGCAGTGGGACATGTATAATACAGGGCTAGTATTATTATTATTATTTTGCAATCAAACGACGCGTCCTAGCGCGAGGCGAAACGTTGACATATTTTGAAACGCCATCCTTTTTCAACAGAATTTAAGCAAAGTTCCCAGGCTCTATCTTTTGAACCGTAGATAAAGTATTAAGTAGCCCTGAATTTGGAAATAAAATAACTATTTTGTGAGAACTACCAGTCTAGTTTCAAATTCCAAGGATTATTAGCTTGAGTGACGAAACGAGCAGGTCGCTCGCTTGATGGTAAGCGCCAGGCCTGCCGCTAAACAAAAGCAACACCATACAGAACACTGCTTGGCATTGGACTGCGTTCGTTACCTAGAGAAATAAAATGTTAAGTCTCATAATGCCCAGTAATTTAACTGGCTTTAATGTCCTGCAAAAAGAAACACAACCGTGCACACTGTTGTTTGGCAAAGCGGTGGTAGCAACCAAGACGGTCTCTGGCATACGAGAGATTTGCCACGTTGTAAATTATTTTTATATTAATTACATAACATCTGGGACTCGGTGAGAATTTTATAAGAATTAAATGTTCCCGTTTTTCTTCATTTTAGTTAAATCCATCTATAGATAGACTACAGGTAGATAGGTAACTAGATATAAACAAAAAAAATATCACTCAAAATATAGAAATTTAGCCGACGCGAAATTTATTTTTGGGGCTTAATTTGGGATTTCTTGCCGAATCTTCTTCCACCAGTGTTCCGCCCCACTCGCAGTGAGATCAGTGCAACATGTTTTTTACTGTTACTGTAGAGAAAGATTTAGCTTGTAGTTTCTACGACCGGCCGCCTGTATGACGTCAACTCTTCTAGGGAGAAAGTATTTGTGGATCACACAAAAAATTGTCTCGGTGCGGGAATCGAACCTGCGGCCTCTCGCTTCACAGCTGGCTACTTGCCCACTACGCCATGAAGGCTGGGTTTTTACCGAATGCTAAACAAAAATCCTCTTCAGTTAATATTTCTCTTCAAATCTCTTTCTATATGTATTTTTACGTCAGTATAATTTCATTTATTTCGCCACACTCGAATTAAAAAAATACCTAGTCTTTTTCTTCGATTTGAGGATCGACCTCGCCTTAACCAAACTTTCGACATCCAATCTCCAACATTGAAACCAAAATAACAGTTATTACGAGCAGACGAAAGGTCCACTAGATCTAGAGCGTCTACCTCAATTAGCGGGTTCGATTCCAATAGTGTAGGAGGGTAATGTTTAGCAATTTCCTATTTATATTGCGAAATTGATTGCGATAAGTTTGTGGCTAGCAGGTACTTAGCTTAAGTGCATTTTCATAATAAATTTTCTATATAGTTTAGTATTTTAAAGGATTTCGATAATCTTAACTAAGTATTAATTTGCATTCGCCTCATTCGTCTCGAGGCAAAGAAACCAGTAAGGTGTGGGTTCAAATCATAGGTTGGGTATTCACTATTTCTGTTTAAGTTTTCTATTCGAAGAATCGCATGTAGCTTGCACGGTGTTGGGATTGTATTTTAACTTAGTGTGGGATCAGGGCTATGTGTGTGTCTGTTGGGTGTATTTTTTATTTATTATAGATATTTGTAAACAGTGGAGATCACTTAATATATGATGAACCACTCACTGAGGCCTTATGCTATTTTTTTTGTGGGATAAACAGACAAACAAAAAAATGCCATCAAAACATATGCACTGCGGTCGCTTTCCTAATTCCGACCCTAGTAATAAAGCTAGTTAAAATCCGATACAAAATAAACCAATAAGTGTCCAGAGGTCATATTCCAAGAATAGCTTCCCACGGCGTGTTTGCAGGCGTTTTCAATGAAACCTGTATCTAATTAAATTACCCAATATGATTGTCATAATCGAGTAGCTTGTTTAAAACCGATCTTTTCGAATTTTGAAAGTTTCTGTTGACTGTTGCGCGTTTAACCGCCGTTTTTTTATAAGCTTGAATTACGTAACGAGCAGGTCACTCGCCTGATGTTAAGCGCCACACCTGTCCATAAGCAGAAGCAAAACCACGCAGAACCTTGGATTACAAAGCTCTGCATGGCATGGGACTGCGCTCGTCATCCCGAGACATATAAGATGTTTAAATCTCATAATGCCTAGTAATTCTACTGGCTTCAATGTCCTTCAAACCGAGACTCAATAGTGCCCACACCCTGGTGCTTGGCGACTATAATCGAGCGGTTGCACCAACACAGACAGGGGTAGGCAGAGTTGCAACTAATGAATTCAAAGTCATATTTATAAAAGTAGGTTTAAATTACAATAGGTATAGCACAGCATAAGAATGTCAACATGTATTAGGGCTCTACCTGTAAAAGTAGTTGTTAAGAGGAAGATACATTAATAATAATAATTATAAAAAAGTTTCGCCGAGCGATTTGTCGAATCCAAAACTCAAACACAAATTATGTTTTTGCGAAATGGGAATTGAACCCAGTACCTCGCGATTCTCATACTTGGTACACTGCCATCAGACCAATGAGGTGATAGCTTTAATCTTGACCTAATCGGTGTGAAGGACATTGAAGCCAGTGTAATTACTGGGCATTATGAGACTTAACACCTTATGTCTCGGGGTGACGAGCGCAGTCCAGTGTCATGCAATGCTTTATTTAAAGTTCTGTGTGGCGTTGCTTCTGTTTATGGGCAGGCGTGGCGCTTACCATCAGGCGAGCGACCTGCTCGTCTTGTCATTCAATCTAATAAAAAAAAAAAACTTTATTTGGTTATTTCTATCAATCCTAATGTATCCACTGAACCATAAATAGACTTCCTCTATAAAGTCGGCTCGTAAGAATTTCATCAAAGACAGTAACCGCAAACGCTTAGCGCTTAGCCCCGATGTTACGTGTGCGTTATGTCATATTATGTCATTGAATTTTGTATGAATGGGAGCGTTGAACCCATCTATAGGCATTTGATAGATTTAATAATAATGAAACTAGGTAATAGTAATATTTTGTGGTAATTCTTAAAATATTCGATGTTTTCTGCAACGTCGATAGTCTTCTCTCAAGATAAGCTCCGATCATAGCGTTTGGTGTCAGTTAAGTTCAATAATGCAGCATCAATATGTCACGCCCTACGTAACGTTATGGGAGAGCATTCAAAGCTATCTTAAATGAAAGGGATAATCAAGGAATTGAGAAGGGGAGGGGTATGTGGGTCTCCGGATATTTCGCTCACCAGACGAAATGCAACAAGCCGCTACTTTACGTCGGTTCTCTGTGAGACGGTGGTGACGATCTCGTAGAGTCCATTCGTGCTGTAGACAAAACTGTCCAAAGTGTGGCTCTACCACTCAAAGAATGTACGTGCAAGTGAAATCTACCACTTACGACTTGCGGGTTCGAATCAGTTCCAATGCGGTGAGTAGGTTGGTCACACAACTATTAGTCAGTATTTTTTATAATCCCACCCTCTAAAAGTAGTGGGGTCGGCACATCCTTTTTAACACATGTTACAGAATGATTCGGTTTATAGGTTTTACGTCCGGCCGCCTGCCTGACTTCAACCCCTCAGGGGAGTTACAGTAAACCAGAGAAAACTACTAAACGTATATGTTACTGTTCGTCCAATCCAGCGGTCCCATCACCAAAGCGGCGACCGCCTGAGGTTCCCCAGAACACTTCAGATAGATTAAAGTTTATCCTGAACTGAAAACTCACTATCACTACAATCTCTATCAAAGCAAAAGTCTCCAGGGCACTACAAACCGCGTTAAACAGAACGAAAGTTGCGCTTGATTAGCACCGCTGCTTCTTTACACGGCCGAGACCGATGACACAGAACACTATTACTCTCACGCGACTAACCACCGGTTTCTGAAAGGCTGATCAAATCAACATTCAACTCAGAACTTTGATTTGGACACCGCTGTCAAATCAATTCGAGTTGATGAAAAGTTAATTAGTGAAAAAAATATATATTTGATGTCTCTTTAGTACCTACCGTTTGACTTACTTTCATCTTAATTTGAATGCTATGTTAAGTAACATGTGTTAATTCAAAGGATCACGCTTTTAGCAACTCAATTTTGACTTGACATGGGAATCGACAGGTGATTAGTTAATTTAACATTGATCAGTCTTTCAGAAATCGGGCGGTAGTCTATCTACTACCTTAACTGCCACCGCTCAGCCCGATCAAAAATGTTAATAATCATGATAGGTATTTCATCACAACTGAAATGACTACCTACCGCTCGGTAAATAATACTTTTTATTCCATACAGCAGCGAAGCGTGCGACAATTACAAGTTGGCGGTGGCAGGTTTCGGAACTAATTGAAAATTTACAGACTTTAATGTATTGTTAGATTACTATCTACCCATCTATTACATACATACTAGAACTAAGTAATTACAAATTTACAAACACTTTAATGTACTATTAGACGGGTTGTTTAGAAGTAAAATTGCGCCACATAACGTGGAAGTTTGACAGCTCAAACAGAGCGCGCGATAGGGGCTCTAGTCGAGAGTAAGCGACATAGTAATCTTGAGTTACGGGCAATTGGCCATAACATTGTGGCGCAATTTCTATGTACCGGGCAGCTTGTCTAGTTAATCCTTAGCCTAACTTTTGAGATAGTAAATCATGGTGTATTAAAAATTACCGGATGTTATAAATGATGTATAGTTACAACGCAATGACAGATTACATTGTACCTCGGATGTAATCTTCAATGGTGAAATGAAAGGTACATCCGCTGTTTTTATATTAAATTATTATTGCATTATCGGCGTTCATTCTTACCACGTACGTGCAAGCTCTGGAATGAACTCCCTGCAGCGGTGTTCCCTGAGCGCTATGACATGTCCTTCTTTAAACGAGGTTTAAAAGGAGTAATCCTTCGACGGTAGGCAGCGGCTTTGCTGTGCCCTGGCATTGCAGAAGTCTATGGGCGGCGGTGACTACTTACCATCAGGTGGCCCGTTTGCTCGTCTGCCTATCCAGCCAGTAAAAAAAAAAATAGCCGTGCGTCTACATTTGTATGATATCGACGTACTGAGAGTGTCAGATCCGCGTAATATTTTTTATGGCTAGGTCAGCAAACGAGCAGGTGGGTCATCTGATGGTAAGTGATCTCCACCGCCCATGTACGCCCACAATACCAAAAGAGTCATGGGCGCGTTGCTGACCTTAAAGGAAGGGGATTTGGGCCTACGGCTATCTCACTCAACGTTCAAAACGCAGCAGCAAGCTACTACTTTACGCCGGCTTTTTGTGAGACAGTGGTAACGACCTGGACGAGCCGGCCGATTCATGCTGTAGACAAAATTGTGTACAGCGTGGCTCTACGAATCGTAAACATTATTTTAAGTCTGTCTTTTCATCATATATTTTTTATAATTCCAGGTGTATGTGATGGAGCTCGAAGAATAGTACAACGTCGCAAGGTATTTTGGATTTTTATTATTTGATATTACTGTAGAGCTTAGTTGACAGCCTCCGTGGCATAGCGGGCGAGTAGCTGGCTGTGAACCGAAAGGCCGCGGGTTCGATTCCCGCACTGAGACAAAATGTTTGTTTGATCCACGAATATTTGATTTGGGACAAGGTATTTTCTCCCCAGAGGGGTTGACGCCAGGCAGGCGGCCAGTCATAAAATCTACAAACCAAATCTTTCAGTAGCATGTGTTAAAAAGCATGTTGTGCCGACCCACTGCGAGTGGGATAAAAGCAAGTGGAAGGAAGAAGGAAATATTACTGTAGAGCTTTTTATTCGAGCCCAGATATAAAAGGAAGCATTGGTGTGGATAGTGGAAAGGCTGCGTTGTCTAAACTTAGGTAGGTACGCCAGATTTGTGCGTCAGTGAAATAGTTTCGCGGGTATTAGATAAGTATTGTTTGTTGAATTACCTAGTTTTTGAAACTCAGATAATACGCATTTGAGAATTAATAATACTCGAACCTTCGATCATAAAATATTATATAGCTACAGTTATTAGGTACGTGCTTGTTTTTTTTTTATTTTTGAATAAGGAACTCCAATTACTCTTTAGTTCCCAAACGACAGGAAATCAATTATTAAAATAAATAAGACGTTATTAATTTACAAAAAAAATATTTACTAGAATCTCAATAAAAAATTGCCAGCTCAAATCTAACCCCGAACCTCACAGTACTAAGCTTGCAGACACTATATCAATAGCCCGATACTAAACCTAACTTTCAGGACACAGCCAGAACCCCTGAATTATACGAACCTGCACCAAGCGCCGAGAGTCTGCAAGCGATCGCCGAGGCCATGGGTGCTGCTGGATTCGAGCACTACACCGAAGGAAGGCCGTTGGTCAAGCGACTTATACCTGCGGATAGCGAACCTGATCTGGACGTCGTGGAACATCAAGGTGAGTTGCTGAATGAAGTGGCAAAAGAAAAGACTAGCTGTTTTATATTACAGGCCGGTAAACGATTATGTGGGTCATCTATTTTTTTTTATAGTATAGGCCGGCAGCGATAGCTCAGTGGAAGTGGTATGGAAGTCGCAGGTTCGAAACCAATCCCAAGGGCATACACCTCTGACTTTTCTAAGTTATGTGTGTATTAATTGTTAATTATCGCTTGCTTTAACGGTGAAGGAAACATCGTGAGGAAACCTGCATATTTGAGAATTCTCCATAAGAATTTCGAAAGTATGTGAAGTCTGCCAACTCGCATTAGGTGGACCAATGCCTAACCCAGTGGGACATTATAATACAGGGCTAGTAAAAAAATAAAATAAAAAATAGGCCGGAAAACGAGCAAGTTGGTAACCTGATGGTAAGTGATCTCCACCGCCCACAATACTAAAATAATCATAGGCGCGTGCGAAACGCAACAGCAAGCTGCTTCTGTGAGACAGTGGTAACGACCCGGACGAGCCGGCCTATTTATGCTGTAGACAAAACTGTGTACAGCGTGGCTCTACCACTCAAAAAAGATAAATCTATTGGTATTATATACAACGTATTCGACACTCGTTGTACCAAATCCGGTTGCTAGAACATAAATAAATAAATACACCAACAGTCACACACATAGTCCTGGCCCCACACTAGGTTAACCTGTATCGTGTATACCAGGAACTTCGAGGGACTTGCGGTCCCACAACATCCAGACCCGAAACAAATATTCAAGTCCCTCGTAGTTCCTGATACCCACGATACAGGTTAACCTAGTGTCGGATCAGGACAATGTGTGTGACTGTTGTGTGTATTTATTTATTTATGTGTTTAAATTAGGTAAGGGTTATTGAATGTCACTTTGTAATAAAGCAATAAGTACTGCCAAATGCGGGCATCTTTTTAACCGTTTAAAAAAAAGGTTCTTTATTCCGCACGTATTCTTTATAAAGTTCATTGATTAGCTAGCTAGTGTGGGGTCTATGTGTGACTGTTGGGTATATTTATTTATTTTAATGACTTTGCTTTTTGTATTTCTTCCAGGAGTAATAGGCAAGGCGGGCGTGGACTTCCCGGCTCACCCGAACATACCACCCACCGGGTTCAATTGCAAGAACGTGCCGACTGGATACTACGCAGACTTGGAGACCGACTGCCAGGTCAGGAAATACAATTAGCAATAACAATATTATTACATTACATAATGTAATGTAATAAGAGTGGTAGAGCCACGCTGTAGTATGGGCCGGCTCGTCCGGGTCATTACCACTGTATCACAGAAAACCGGCGTAAAGTAGCAGCTTGCTGCTGCGTTTCGTACGGTTAGTAAGATATCCGGAGGCCAAAACCCCCTCCCCTTCCCAATTCCTTAATTATCCCATTCCTTTAAGGTCGACAATGCACCCATGATTCTTTTAGTATTGTGGGCGTACATAGGCGGTGGAGGTCACTTACCATCAGATGACCCACTTGCGCGATTGCCGGCCTACGCCATAAAAAAAACTGTATAAACCTTGAACAATATAGTTATTGTTGGTTAGTACCAAAATCTATACCGATTATAATTGTTTGAATTATGAATTAATTCCAGGTATTCCACATATGCGATACGTCACGCAAAATCTCATTCCTGTGCCCGAACGGGACCATCTTCAGCCAGTCCCACCTCATTTGCGACTGGTGGTTCAAGGTGGATTGTGCATCTGCCCCCGCCCTTTACGAGTCCAGCGCGGAGTACTATTCCAACGAGCAGAAGAAGTCGCAGAAGATCAGCCGCAGCTTGAGCAAGAGCCACGACTTGCAGCAGATAGGTGACAGCAACGTTAGGGCAGAGTCTAGAAGATCGTCAGTCAATGTTCCTTCTACTACGGAGAGGTTGCAGAAGCATAGGCAACGGCTGCAGACGGAAACTCCATTCAATATTGGTACAGCAAGGAGTTATCAAACATTATTCGATTTCCATCCGACTCAGAGAGCGCAAACGACTGCTGCGTTTGAAAAGAGAAGAAGAAATCTCGTACAATTAATCACCAATAACTTCGCATTGCCAAAATCTACTTCTCCGACATATTCCGATATTGCTAGGACTACTCCAGTAGATTTCAATATCAAAGAAATGCAGGTCGCAGCCGAAACAGCTTCCTTCGCGAATAACAACAATAGACAATTTTTACAAGATTTACACAACAAGAATTACAGACCTTATCCAGTTTACACGCCAAATACACCGAAACCTAAGCCAAAATACAATCCCAATTTGACTACTCTATATGATATTCGAGACAAACATTTGGCCCAAGAAACTCAGGAGACTACTAAACGTCCAACATTGGTGCCCTACACCAAGAGCTATACAACTTATGAAAACCACGAACCATATACAAGACCAGGTGTTTCTCTACTCAAAGGTTTTCTTGACAAAGAAAAGAATAAAACTCTTGCTACCACACAAACTACGCCAGTGACTGTGACTGAAAGAAATGATAAATACCAGGATAATATAAACAAAGTTCTTATTGAAACTAAGGATACATTTGAATCGGCTACCAAAATACCTCATCCAACCAGATCTGTTCAAAAAGTGACCACGGAAGCGACAACAGCTAGTAAGTTTGACATTAACACAAGTACTAAGCAAGTGACGGACGCAACTACAGAGGTATCATACAAAGAACGACGCGAAAGATTGATGCGTAAACTGAATCTTGATTTTTACGGACCAAGTGAGACCGCCACACCTACGATAGCAACTGAGAAATTCTTTGGTGATCAGACGAATAGACCTGGCCTTATTATACCACCGTCGTTGACACCAAAAACTCTTCATAGCCTAGCTATTTATTACGCAACGGCTTTAGATAACCTATCAACTACTCCTACACCTGATGATGGAGAGATTACTACTGTTTCCGATGCTGACTATGAATTAATGGAGCAAAGTTTACCAGGTTTATTCAGCGAGAAGACGATTAGTAAATATACTAATTTATTCGGTCAAGGTACAACAAGTACAGATCAGGCAGAATTGATCGAAGAAATGAAAGCAGAGCTCAACGGAACATTCAACGATTTATCAGAAGACTTGACGGTACAACAGAGCCAAAATCCTATATCCACATCTCCTCAAATCAGGGAATTAGCCCAGGTCTTCACTCATGCCTTATCAGCTTACTTACAAGACCCAGTTCAGTTTAGAAAGGTATTATCTGACATTAGACCTACGCATCCATCTTTCGGAGATTTATTGAGTACTACAGAAGAATCGATTAATACAGAACCAACAACGATCGTTAACGAAGATGACGAAATATTAGGTTACTCTGATGACAATAAATTACCGGCTATTCAGCAATCTTTGAGAGAGGGTAAAGCTTTGGGAATTTCAACAACTTATCCTATAACTGAAGAGCCAAAAACAACATTGAAACCAGAAATATCATTTACTACATATCGTGCTACTACAACAAGGAATCCATTCAGATGTTGCAGAAGAATATCTGCTTCTTACACTACTGCTCCGACTCCAACAGTTGCATTAACGACATCTGCATATACTCATACAGTTGCTGCAACCATAAACAATCTAGCTGAGAACTATACAGAATCAGCAACAGAGTATTCCGTGCCAAGATATGGCGGCTTCCAAAACAATGCTCTAACTGATTCATTCTACGGCAAATCAGTTAATCTATCAGATAGCAAACCTCTAAACCAATATGTCGAAGTAACAAACTTACCTTCAGCTTGGGGTGTAGACGTGACTGGATCTACCGTACCCACAACCGTTGAAGATTTTGAAAGTAAAAGGATTAGGACAAGCACCGTCATACCAACAACCACACAAGTTTATTTTACAGAAACTGAAAGTATCGAGTTGGAAAATGAAGAAGAATTGCAGAGAGCCCATAGTCAGTCTTTCGTTGGATCCAAAAACTCACGTCAAGGCAAGCAAATCAACGTAGAAGAAAACTCAACTGGAGTTAAGAAGCCTTCAGAACATTTAGAAGCTCCAACTTTACCTGACGTTGAAACAACTACAATTCAAACGACAACTCCACCGCCTACAACATTTAAAATCGATGAAGCTGAAGCATCAACAACAATATCTCTCGGAAACATATTTACGTCACCGGACAGCGAGAAAACCACTTACCAACAATGGACAAGTAATTTTGACAACTGGCACAGCACAGTTATCGATCCAATCACTTTTAACGATAATTTGAATCCAACAGGTCCTGACATGCAAACGGTCAAAGACGCTTATATACCTTTCACTGCTACAACGCCTACAGAATATCCTGTAACAACAGAACAACCTGTATCTTCAACTACAAATGTGGAAATTACTACAGATTATAAAGAAAGTAACAGGATAGGCAGATTACTGCGAGATTCTTCTACTGAGCCAGCACAGGATTTGACAACAATAACTGACTCAGTTGTTGAGAAAGCAAAAGAAATAATGGGCGGCATGAACTCGACAACTACGCAGAAGTTAATGAACGTGATGAAAAAGACGAAATCGAAGACAGTAAAAAGGCTCATACTTCTCTTAATACAGACGTGTGATGATGATCACAACTCAACAGCGGAAGCGTCCAAAAAAGCACTTTTAGAAGCTCTTACGGCAGTCTCGCAAAAAGATATGGAAGAAATAGCAAAAGAAGAAAATACTGAAGTGCCCACAACTGTTTCCGACTACGAAGTCGAAACAGATAGGCGAAAGGATGGACAGGAACTAAGACCAAGACAATTTGAAAGGAGAGGAAAAAGTTTGAACTTCGATCCTAGTGCTATCAACTCTCTTTCTAACCCCACTACTGAAGACAGCAGAAGAAATGAAGACTTGGACACAGTGAGTACAACTTTGAGTCCAAGGACTACAACCAGCCGTAGGGGACACAAAAAGTACAACACGACACCAGAAGTTAAAGTGACTAAAATCCCCCTATTTGAACCACCTCAACCTACAGCAGAAGCAAGAATTTCTGCAGGATCCGACTTAAAAACCGCCTCTGACACAAGAGCTTTAGAATTACTACGATCGCTGTACACAATTGCCGCGAGATGGGGTTGAAAAATATGTTAGGGTCTGTGAGAATTCCTTGTATTTAGGGGTTGATTTAGTATTTCAAATTCCAAGACGTATTTTCAAGCCCTAAGTATTATAAATATTGTGATTATAGATAAATGTAATTTTGTACATGATGACAGAAACGCATTCCTTTGCCTGATGTTACATAAACTATAAAGTATTTGGAGTTTTAACAGTGGAAGTAAAATTAGATAATAATTTTCAATATAATTTGCAGATAGTGTAAACAAAATGGTATTTCTATGTATTATGTAGAATTCGTGTATATTAAATGTTGGTTTCAGGATAAAGGTACTTAATTTAAAGTAAGTTTTAAATTCCAACCATGGGAATTCAAAAAGATGTTTATGTAATAGAGCTCTTGGTAAAATCCTTACTATAATCAGTAGCTATCTGTGGGAAAGAAATTAGAGGCACTGAAAGACTATGTGACCTGGCTGAAATATTTTAACATATTTTTACGTGGGCAGCTAGTTCGATTCTCATAGTATTTTTATGAATGCAAATGTTGAGTATACTTATTCATTGTGAAGGTCAGTTTCCTAGGATACCAATAAATTAAGCACGCAAGTGGAGCTACGGGCAAAAGCTGTTTGTTGACATTATTTGCAAGTTATGTCGAAAATTATTATAATTACACATGAGTCTAAACTTTATAAACAATTCCAAACTATTTTTTAACTTTTAGTTAATGTAACATCAACTATAACATAAATTAGTTAATTTATTGTGGTTGTTACTTTATTAAGAATTTATAGACTTAAAAGATAGTACTTATTGTATTTATAGATAAGATAAAATATTTTATACATATTTCCTATTTTTAAGGAAAGCCTACTTTACGATACAACTCAGTTACCTACTTTATGTAAGTATTAATTTAAGTTGTTATTTACACTGCCACAATTTCTTGTAATATATTTGTATGCAAATAGCTGTATTTAAGATTATTTTTATAGTAAAGTTTTCTATGAAAATAATTGTATTTTTACGTACCACAACCTTCTTTTCTTTATTTATTTCTGTTACAGAATATTCATATTTAATACATCGTACAGTATGTATCTTAAAACCTAAGAAAGGTTTGTCTAGATACAGTTTCTCACATTAAATTAACGACTTCTCTGAAATACTATATGAAATATTAGGCAGAGACATAAGACCCTCTTTTGCATCGAAATAAGATGACGAGAAGTGTAACTCAAGTAAAAAAATTACCCTACCAAAACTCTGTGCAAGGGGGCGGCGCTATAAAAGTCAATTCGTAAAAATTTATTCATGATCTCTAGTTGACACTTAATACGTCCAATTTTTTGCGTGGTGCAGAACGTCGTATCTCGATTTAGAAATTTAATATTTAGACTTTAACTCTTATGAAATAAAGTTGATTTTGAACGTTCATTAATTTTTGTTGCGTGTATGAGTGTCACGTGTGATTTTACCTATACATGTGTAAATAAGTGGAGCCGTATTTTTAGCAGATTCATATGAGAGTTAACGTTCTAGTTAACTTATTTCGATGCACGTAACTTAGAAAAGTCAAACATATAAAAAACAAAGTAACTTTTGAAATCTTTATTATTTATACACAAATCTAACGTGACACTGCGAGTTTGGGCGCTTGAGTCTTATTGATATACTTCTCAATGTCCTGGTCGGTGACCTTATGGCCTGGCTTGAAGTAACTCTTGAGTCTTCGTTTCTTCCTCATCATGAGCTTGGATGCAGCGAGTGCTCCGCGACGTTGGAGAGACTCGAAACGTTCCCGGAGGAGGTTCGCTGGAATTATTACATACGCACTCACGCCTGTAATCCCCGGAGGGGTAGGCAGAGGTGTAACCAGTACACCCACATTTCGCCGAGCGTATCTCCGTCTCATGATGTGATAGGGGGCGAGCCTATCGCCATACCGTGCACAAATTCCAGACTCCGGGCTGATACTAAGCTTTACGTAATAGAAAAACCCAATATCACTTTTACCCGACCCGGGGATCGAACCCGAGATCTCAGCGTCAGCCTCAGTTGTAACGCGTACGCATTACAACTGCGCTACCGAGGCAGTTTGGAATTATAACGTTTTTTTTAATAGCATAGCCCAGTAAACGAACAACTTGGTCACGAACTGAACAAGTTGATCAGAGATACACACAGTTTAAAGATTGATTAAAGATTTGAGTGGTAGAGCCACGCCGTGAACACTTTTGTCTACAGCATGAATGGGCCAGGTCGTTTGGGTCGTTACCACTGTCTTACAGAAAACCGAGGTAAAATAGCAACTTGCTGCTGCGTTTGCAGGCCGGCATAAAACTGACGATCGTCGAGAACACAATGTCTTGACGGTTGACATTATATTTGGACTGCACTCTACTTATTATCAGGTCACTTTCAGCCAAAACGGTATAATGATACTGCTAATGCTAGGTGCATTTGACGTTGATTATTGGATTTAAGAGAATCCCATTTGCAACTTTCTTGACGCTGGGACTAGATCGGAATGATATTTTGAACATTTAAAATTACGAGAATTGGCCTCCTGCTGGTCTCGTCATTCAAATTAATAAAAAACGCTTATAATACTCACTTTTAGGGTTGATATGCAGCAGATCCCCTGTAAGTTGGTGCGGTTCTATAAAGTCAGGTTCGTTGATCGGTGGTTTGTGTTTATTCAACACGGGCACAGCGGTGGCAGATTGTGCCACATGTTTGGCGGTACGCTTGGCTCTCAACTCTTGTTGTTTCTTCTCACGTTTCGATATTGACGTTTCCAGTTTACGCAACCTGTGGAGAACATTATTACAAGTGTAAGAAGTTTATTACATTGCTAATGATTACAACCATACTCGATCAGCGTTTCCACGTAAAAGTTTCAAGCTTGACTGAGTTCCCACAATTAATACAGCACCCTCTTATATAATAATAATACACCCAACAGTCACACACATAGTCCTGACCCCACACTAGGTCAACCTGTATCAGGAACTACGGGGGACTTGCCAACCCACAACACCCAGACCCGAGACCAATATTTGTGGTTCACAGGAACATTTGTCTCGGTGTGGGAATCGAACCCACGGCCTCTCGCTCCACCACGCCCCACTATCCTACATCTACCTACTTAATACAGTTATTCCCCTGAGTACCCTCAATAACAGCAATTAACAGTACTATTACTATTATGAGGCTAGCACAAGGTAACTAATTCGGCTGGCTCGGTGGCGCAGTTGTAATGCGTACGCGTTACGACTGAGGCTGTCGCTGCTGTCTCGGATTCGATCCCCGGGTCGGGTAAAAGTGATGTCGGGTAAATTGGGTTGTTCTATTACGAAATACTCAGTATCAATTATCAGACCGGAGTCTGGAATTTGTGCCCGGCATGGCGATAGGCTCGCCCCCTATCACATCATCAATGCGGAAATCGAACCCGCGGCCCCTCGCTTCACAGCCGGCTACTCGCCCACTGCGCCATGGAGGCAGTCAAACTATCTTCTATCATCATCGAACAGAAACAAACTCTCAAAACTTGCACTGCCTACCCCTTCAGACATACAAGCGTGAGCTTATGTATATCATACTAATATTATAATTGTGAATGTAAGTTTGTTTGTTACGCTTTCACGCGAAAACTACTTAACCGATCATCATGAAACTTTGTACACATATTCTTGGAGGTATAAGAAGTAACATAGGATACTTTTTATGAAAAAAAATATATCTATTTGTTTGTTACGCTTTCACACCTAAATCACTGAACCGATTTTGATGAATTTTGATGTAGAGATAGATGGGACCCTGGAGACAGTTATAGGCTACGTTTTATTTCGGAAAAGTCTATTCACGCGCGAGCAAAAGCTAGTAAATAATAAACCTCACCGGTAAATATCAGTAATCTTCTTCTTATCAATCTTCTCGCGCTTCAACCTCTCCTTCTCTTCTATCTGCTCCCGCTGTTTCCTTCTCGCCTTGTGATCTTTCTTCTTATTCTTCACCGGAGGGTTGACCGCCTTGTACTCATCATCTGTTTCGGATTGGGGATTATCTGCAGGGTTGTGGGGTTTCGGTAGACCTTCGCTCATCTCCTCACGCCATTGATTCTATAAATTTAAATAAAATGTCAAAATATTTATTGAATCCATAGTTGAAATAGTTTTATTAATCATGCAGGCAATTAAAATAGTGCTTATATTATATTAATTATATATTATAGTACAAAATAATGAAACTTATGTATAGAAATCATATCATCTAATATATACATAACATACATAGCATCGTCAAAATACACTGGGCAACTATAAATTTTTACAATATTTTTATTAAGGAATATCCAGAATTAT
The DNA here is from genome assembly GCA_905332985.1 of Mimas tiliae. NCBI lineage: Eukaryota > Metazoa > Arthropoda > Insecta > Lepidoptera > Sphingidae > Mimas > Mimas tiliae. Next base: position 842,453 of record HG995260.1, on the reverse strand, counting down.
TAAGTATTATTATTTTTTTATTAAATATTTTTTTTATTCTTTTTTATGGGTCGATATGGACCATAGGCATTACCGAACCGGCACGTGGTTTAAAACTACCACCGGATCCAAAACGACCCAAACTGAGAAGACCCGGCGAAACAAACTCAGTGGGCTTAATCTACCACTGAATACAACGCGGCGCGACCCAGTCCTAAAATCCATATCTTTATATATATAATTCTACTGTACGTGTGTATGTGACTGAACTCCCTAAACGGCTGGACCGATTTGAATGATTTTTTTTATATGCGTTTGGGTGGCCCCCTGGATGGTTTAAATTCACAATTGGACCCGGTAGGTGGCGCTGCTGTAGTTGCGAGAGAAACCGCGCCGGACAGCTAGTATATCCATAAAATGTTAACAATCATAGAATTGATAGCTACAGATTAGATTAGCATGCACAACCTCTATAGATATAATTTTGGAATTAGTCTAATAAAGAAACACAGAGTGTAACTTCTCAAAAACAAAATATTTTTAAAACTGTCTCCGTTTTGCAAGTTGTAATGCGTACGTTACGACTGAGCTGACGCAGAGGTCTCGGGTCGGGTAAAAAAGATATTGGGTTTTTATATCATGAAATGCTCAGTATCAGCCCGGAGTCTGGAATTGTGCCGGTATGGCGATAAGCTCGCCCCCTATAGTCATAGGACGGAAATAAGCTCGCGCGAAATGTGGGTATACTAGTTACACCTCTGCCTACCCCATCGGACAGTACAAGTGTGAGAGCGTGTGTATGTAAGATTTTGAATGTATTTATATTTATATAACGAGATGACTATGTTACATAATAGAGAATAAGGCCACGGCTCGTTTCTTATAAAAAAAACCTAATACAGTAAACCTCTTTAAGTCGAACCTCGATAAGTTGAAAACCTCCAAATCTCGGAAAAAATGTTTGGTTCCCTTCCCTTCAAACACCAAAACCTACATTACTCGAAATCTCAACCCTCTATTAGTCGAAATAATCAGTGAGTCCCTCCAAGCCATTTTGGTACATATTTTCCCTCCATAACCCGAAAAAGTAAATTTTACCTCTGTATTTCGAACATAGCAATGTTTTATTTTACAACCTTTACAGCTCGATTATTTGAGACTCATTACCTCTATAAGTCGAAAATTCTACATCTCGAATTTTTTGGCGTCTCCCTTGATGTTCGTCTTATGGAGGTTCTACTGTAGTTCGACTTATAGAGGTTCTACTGTAGTTCGACTTATAGAGGTTCTACTGTAGTTCGACTTATAGAGGTTCTACTGTAGTTCGACTTATAGAGGTTCTACTGTATTTCGACTTATAGAGGTTCTACTGTAGTTCGACTTATAGAGGTTCTACTGTAGTTCGACTTATAGAGGTTCTACTGTAGTTCGACTTATAGAGGTTCTACTGTAGTTCGACTTATAGAGGTTCTACTATAGTTCTTTCAATACCTACCTCTTTCTCCTGTGCAGTGACCCTCTTGAACATCCTGGTAGTGACGCGGTTGAGATGTTCCTCGCGTTTTATCATCTTCTGTTCGTGTCGCACCACATTCTGGAGCAACTCTTGATGTTCCTGAGGAAAAAACAATATTAAAATCAGCGGTACCAGACTTATACTTATATTGGGAATATCCCCCAGACAGAAGTTCAAAAGTCCGTCAACATTGTTTCTGTTCCATGTCGTGACAACGGCAGTACATAAAGAATAGGAGTGATTTGGGTGATATGAACCACCCTAGAACTGTTCAAATAATGTTGTCAAGTACATTTATACCAGTACCCAAAACACGGTTCCTGCCAGCATTAACTGGCAAAACTCTTACGATGTGGTATCTCTACCATTGCTCAAGAGACTGTACAGCAGACAATAACTTTTTGCCATATCAGCATTTACTCTAGCAGTAATAATACATTCTTCTTCTTCTTTTAAAAACATATGGCTCCACCGTTGTATCGGTGATTTCGCCAGTATCGAGTGATATAGACTTCCGGCCCGAAGTTACCTATACGATTATGGATCTCTGTTTGTAATCAATATACTACTACTACTACTACTAATATATACCTACTAGTCATAAGGTTAGAATCAAACCAATATAAAAATAAGGAACAAATCTCAACATACTAAAGTTTGTTGATGAATTTTATTAGTTTTCAAGAGATTGCGGAAAGGAATAATGATAAAATAATATTATAATTTTAAATAGGGGTTAAATGAGAGTTGTGTTAGTAATTAATATAAAATAAATATTAATAATACACTAGATGATAGAACTCACTTGGAAGGTAGGATTATAACTGACTCCAGGATGAGGTGCCTCCACCGCTGGTCTGGTGACCACGGTTGTGGCAAGCGGTGGTTTAGGTCGTAAACGTTTGTCTGGCAGCACATTATGAAGCTTGGCTTCTGATGATATGAACTCATCTTCCAGCAGTGATGGGATGGTCTTCGATTCGGGCACTGTAAAGATGTCCTTAGTTAAAATATTTTTTTTGTAGGTATACTTGGACGTAGTTACGCAAAAAAGATCCAACCAATATCTAGTTCAAATGGAGATCATCATTAATTTGGATTGATTTAATACTGTAATTCTTTGCAAAGTCTTACAAGCAATATTTTCTTTTTGAATTATTCAAAAAAATACGAAATAAAATTAGTTAAGATTAATTAATTTAGCAAAACAAAACAGAAGTCATTGCTCCTTTTGAACTAGATGTTTGTTGGATCCCGTTTGCGTAACTACGTCCAATTTATGTTTGAATTTGTAGTCATACACAATAGGGTAGTTTTCTATATTGAATTTTAGTCATTATTTTATAAGCAACAGAAAATGATACGCAAAAGAAACCCTTTTATTAAAACACAAAATTGGTTCAGAAATGTGCCCGCAGTTATGACTTTAAATGTTGGTATGAAGAAAAGTGGGTGCATAGAAGAGATATCTCACTATCTTGCTTGCACGCGTGCACCATAATGAACATTTTACACAGTGACGTCAAAGTTTGCATGGTCTGTCATTTGACAATTACCCCTTCTACAGGATTTGAATGGCTTCTAACTTATTTATTATTGGTCCAATTTATAAAATTCTTTCTGCAATAGATTTTGAGTAATGTAACTTATTGATTTAAATAATTAAAAACATATAGTCAACTACCCTATTTGCACAGAATTGAAATTGCTAAGTGCCCACCAAAGCTCAACTCCTACATCAGGGAATGGAAACTAGCTTGGTGTGTTCTAATTCAGTGTCAGAACTATAGTGCTACTATATATAAGTATTATGTACTCACAGAAATCACGTAATTGATGCACACTGGTCAGGAGGCCATGTCAGACTGATTATTTTTATATACCCTCATTTAGTACATAACAATAAGTATAGGAAGCAATAGTCTCAGAATTAATAATAAAATCGAAATTGATGAATTAAAAAATAATACTCACTATCCTTGCCCCATAGGTCCAGATCAAATGTCTGTCTGATTTGCTTAGCTTTTCTCTTTTTCTGCACGGCCATCCTTCTGTTCTTTCTGGCATCTTCTATCTTCTTCTGGTAAACTCCCTTCTCGAAACGACGCTTATCCGTCAATTTGCTAAGTGCTGTTGGTTTGGAACCAACTGGCTTTACATGGTTCCTCTTTTTGTTTGGATCTTGGACCTGTGACCAGTTCATAATAGAAATTGGGTATTATGTTCATCACAAAAAGATGGAGATAACTAGATGTTTTTTTTTTTTATAGTATAGGCCGGCAAATGAGCAAGTGGGTCACGTGTTGGTAAGTGATCTCTACCGCCCATGTACGCCCACAATACTAAAATAATCATGGCCGCGTTGCCGACCTTAAAGGAAAGGGATAAGTAAGGGAGGGAGAATTTGAGCTCTATGCAATGAAGATAATTTAATAACAAAATTCCAAGGCCCAAATTTCCCTCCCTTCCCAATCTCTAATTACCCCTTTCCTTTAAGACAAAACTGTCTACAGCATAGTCTAACACTTTAACTTTTACAGTGTCAATGCTATTGTTTTCAGACCTCATGGCTCAGAAGCCAAACTAACAGGAGGAGCAAACTTTTAAACAGTGGTACATATCACTACCATGGAACGAATGGTTTCCCTTATTTAATTATTATATAACAAAAAATACTGTAATAGTTTCCATTAAGCAAGTCCGAGCAACATATTATATTTCTACATACACTCACACCTGTAATGTAATGTAGGTTGAAGGTGTAACCAGTACACCAACATTTCGCCGAGCGTATATCCGTCCCATGTGATAGGGCGCGAATCTATCGCCATACCGGGCACAATCCCAGACTCTGATACTGAGCATTTTGTAATAGAAAAACACAATATTACTTTACCCGACCCGGGGATCGAACCCGAGACCTCAGCGTCAGCCTTAGTCGTAAGTTATAACGCGTACGCATTACAACTGCGCCACCGAGGCAGTCAAATTATATAAATTATATTTAAAATGTTCATACTACAGCTCACCTTAGATGACGGCAACAAAATCTCAAAGCACTTGGGCATTTCTGTAAGCTTCTCTCTCTTTTTAAGCTTAGCGGATAATGGCTTCTTATCATCTGGCTTTAAATCGCAACCAGTGTCCACCACAAATAGCTCACTGTCAGGCTTTGTTTCAAATTTACTGCAATTATATAGATAAATGCATTTAGTTTAACGTAATAATAGTAACGGTAGATTCCAAAATCAACATGTAAAATTGCCCTTGGTGGCCTGAATAAATGATTTGATTTAATATATATACATATTAGTATCTGCCTCATCGAAATAAGATGATAAGAAACGTAACTCAAGCAAAGAATTACCCTACCAAAGCTCTGTGCAAGGGACAGGGCTATAAAAGTCTGTGCAGCTTGTTCATTCATCAATTCATAAAAATTTATTCATGATCTCTAGTTGACACTTAATACGTTTAATTTTTGTGTGGTGCAGAACTTCGTATCTTGATTTAGAAATTTAATATTTAGACATTAACTTTTATGAAATAAAGTTGATTTTGAATGTTCATTAATTTATTTTGCGTGTATGAGTGTTATGTGTAATTACCTTTGCATATGTAAGTAAGTGGAGCTGTATTTATGACAGATTCATATGAGAGTTACCCCCGTTTTCTGAAAGACTGATCAAATCTACATTCAACTAACAGAACTTTGAGTTGACATCGCTGTCAAATCAATTCGAGTTGCTGAAATGTTATTTAGTGAGAAAAATTATAATATTTGATCTCCTTAGTACCGTTTGACATACGATTTTTCATATTAATTTGAAAGTTATGTTAGCTAACATGTGTGTCAAATCAAAGGTGTTGATCACGCTTCTAGCAACTCAATTTCGACTTGACATGAGATTTGACATTTGATTAGTTAATTTAACATTGATCAGCCTTTCGGAAACCGGGCGTTATTGTTCTAGTTATCTTATTTCGATGATCTGCCTGGGTTATGACATAAAAGCCCACTATAGTGTTTTTTCAGGTGTCTCATCCCAGTCAGCCAGTGGATATACACATGCAACTAGATGGTAGGTTGAAATGAAATTAAATTAATAGCATAGCATAGTCCAGTGCCTAGGCTCCAGTACTTAGACTATTATTATCCCCAAAAAAGCCGCGAGCAAAAGCTAGTATATCATAATTACATTGTTGCATAGTTTTACATCCAATACAAGAGGAACATGGCTATGAATGAGTTATTGAAAACACAAGTCTTGGTTGCAAAATCATATATATTTTTTTCATGCAGATCAGTTTGAGAGCTTTAAACATTCGTATGATGTTAATATACACATAATATGACTATTAAATTGTAAAATACCTAAATATTTACTATATTGTTCAATAACATAACCTCACCCTAATCTTTCGTCCAACCGTTGCTCTTCCAAGAATTCCTCGACATCACGAATATCACAGTGTTTACGCCAATCCTTTTTATTTTTCTTCGACACATGCTTCTTTTTCTTTACAACAGACATATTTTTAAATAAATAATAAAGTTTTAATTACATGTGTTTCGTATAAACACGAGTATGAAAAGACGTTCCATTTTACGGATTTACCTATTTATAGTACTTTTTTTGAGCCAAGTTTAATGTCATTAATAAAATATTGCATTTAATAACATTAGCCATAAAAAATACAGCTTTTAAAATTATATCACAGTAATAACTGAAATAAAATAAATATGTACAAGTTCGACATTGTTGTAAAAGAAAATACAAGAAAAGGAACGTAAAATAATTTAACTTGACGTTAGTTGCTCGTTTTCAAAGAACGATACGCAAAAACATGTAAAAAAGTAATTCTTTTTTTATTAGAACTTAAAAATAGTTAACAAAATAAACTAAACAAAAGACGAAACTAAAAATGGCATTCAACTTTCTCGACGACTTCATTACTTCTCTTCACAATCTTCTTCATAATCTTCATCTGCATATTGTGCCTGTGCCTTGGGTTGTGCCTTAGGTTGGGCCTTGGGTTTGGCCTTTGGTTGTGCCTTTGCTTGTGTTTTCCTTGGCGTTGCTGTAATTAAAATACTATTATTACCTTTGGATCTATGGAATTGAAATCAATGCGTAGTTTTCATAAAAATATTTTTCCTATCTAGATATCTTATCTACCTATAACATTTGCTTAGTAAGTACCCGAGTACCTACCTAGGTACTTGTTCGACGTGGGAATCGAACCTCGGGCGTTAGGTACTGGTTACACAGCCTAATTACGGGCCACTAGACTAATGAAGGGACAGTAAATTACTTAAAAATACTTAGTTAAAAATTATAAATCACGTTTCACGATAATTGAACAATTAGGTAAGTATATATATAATACCCTATATTAATTAAAGAAAAACCCTAGAGTAACTACTAAAACATAATTATTTAACACATATGCATATATCCCATGGGGGTAAGCAGAGGCTAGTGAGTGCCAAAAGCTAACGATCCTGACACACCTCTTTCGCTTCTTCATATACCTATCTCATATATTTTCGGTGGTTGATGGTAGATACCTACTCGTGACATGCCCTTTTCTGAGAATATAATTTATTGGATCGACATACGTTTTTCTCGGCCGCCCTCTTCTTACCGTCCCATTCACATTCGCAAGATAAATAGGTACCTTTCGTAAGTTATCTTTCATCCATCCTCTCCATATTACGTCCAAACCATTTCAGGATACTCTTTTAAATCTTCGTCAATTCATCATTCTTCAACTTACAGCGACCCCTTATCACACTTTTCCTCATTCGGTCATCAAATTCACACATGAGTACTCTGTCGGGACCGCATTGTCTCGTCTGTCATACTGCCTCAAGTTCAAATTCCGGTACCATTTTATCATTGTGAACAGCCATTCGTGCTTTTTCTGACACCGCCTAGCAGATAATTATCAAGTTACATGCATCATTAACTTTGTTTCCTGCCGTCACTCGCCTTTCAATATCCCCTTCGCACTTCCCATCTCTCGTCATCATGCTACCCAGATATACAAATTCTTTTACTTGTTTCACTCCTCTCTTTCATTATCATCAATAATTTCGTCTTACTTACATTAATTTTCATTCCCATTCCCTTCTCCTTAAACGACACATTCACTAAGTTTAACATTCCCTGTAACTCCCCCGCTGACAACGCAAATAGTATTTGGTCATCGGCGTAGAAGAGACGCTTGAAACGTAACTCAGCCATTCTAAATCCACATTTCATCTCTTTCAAACCTTTCTTTTTGTCTACAGCATGAAGGGGCCGGCTCAACCGGGCTGTCACTACTGTCTCATAAAAAAGCTGACGTAAAGTAGCAGCTTGCCGTTGCGTTTCACACGGTGAGTGAGATATCGAGAGGCCTAAATCCCCCTCCCGTTCCCAATCCCTTAATTATCCCTTTCCTTTAAGGTTGGCAACGCGTCCATGTTTATTCTGGTGTTGTGGGCGTTCATGGGCAGTAGAGATCATATGTCATCAGTTAACCCATCGTTGACTAATCTTGACCATAAAAATCTGTCAAACAGCTGTCCATATAGAGATTAAAAGCCATGAAGACACAATACATCCCTGTCTTACAACCCTCGAGACGTTAAACCAATCTGAGTATGCTCCATTTACCCTAATACAGGCTTTGGAGTTCTCATACTGGGGCATCAAATACCTCACTAGGTCCTCAACCCATATGTTAGTAACAGTGTGGACCACAGTGCATATCTCTGCACACGATCGCAAGCTTTTCCAAATCCATTAACTAATAAAGCCACAGTAGATACACTTGACTGCCTCGGTGGCGCAGTTGTAATGCGTACGCGTTACGATGGAGGCTAACGCTGAGGTCTCGGGTTCGATCCCCGGGTCGGGTAAAGTGGTATTGGGTTTTTCTATAACGAAATGCTCAGTATCAGCCCGGAGTCTGGAATTTGTGCCCGGTATGGCGATAGGCTCGCCCCCTATCACATCGTGGGACGGAGATACGCTCGGCGAAATGTGGGTGTACTGGTTACACCTCTGCCTACCCTTTCGGGGATTACGGGCGTGGGTGCGTATGTAGATACACTTTTTCGGACTCAATAACCTTCAGCCTTGTTACAAAAGGTAGACTAGCGTTATTCTTTCTATAATAAATATCTTATTAAAATCAGTCTTATAATCAGTCTACATTTTCTAATACATAAGATACTTCCAAAGACTTTAATGTACACTACTAGACACAAGTAAAATTGTGTCACATAACGCGAGAGTTTGACAGCTCACAAACAGGGAGCACGATAGGAGTTTTAGTTGAGAGTAAGCGAGATGGTAATATTGAGTTACGGAGTTACGGTTGTTGAGTACAACTTAGTGGTACAATTTCTACATACCGCGCAGCTTGTCTAGTAGTATACATTAAAGTCTTTGGATATTTCATTAAATTTAGCAATTCATAAAGATGTACGCCTTATCCTACTTAAGTAATATTATACACGACATAAGTTAAGTTTTGTTAAAGAAGATAAGTAGGTAGGCATAAGGCTTAGGAAGCATAATTTTATTAGTCCGCCATGTTACAAATACCGATTAGTATTACCCACCTTACTACTAATTTATTGTTGTTATTTATGATTTTCTACCATCCATTGAAATAACCGGTATCATTAGACTCATCGTCTCCGAAATGGCTATTGAAATCAGAGTAAGGATAATCGGACTTTTCTGACGAACGCGCCTCTTGCAATCGAGCACTTCGTTCGGGTTTAGATTGAGAATCGACACTCTCGTCGTCAGGAGAAACTGATTCTCCAGAATTATCTTCAGAATCGGAATTATACTCGTAGTTCTTTGTATGTGGAGCAAGGTCTAGAACTAGAGGCGCGGGCGTTTCTGACTTTTCATTTTGGAAAGATTCTGACGGTGTAGTCTGTGACAGGTCTGCTAGTTCAGTATGGGACGGTTGTGGTGATTGAGACTGGGATGGTTCTGACAGTTTTGTCTGGGTTTGTTCTGACGGTTTCTCGAGTTCGATCAGCTCGACGTCAGACTGACTTTGGCTTAGTTTCGCGCTGGCCTGCGGCTGGGGACGCTTCGGCGCCGGCGCAGGTCCCTCTGAAAAGGGAAAAAGCGCGCTTAACGAATCATCTGGATTCGTCCTGCTAGGCAGGATGAAGACTATAGGTATATCTACTTTTACCGAAGGATAATTATTTTAGAAGGATAAAAAAGAAATTGTACCACTGTCTAAATTATGATACGATCTAGATACATAGGCGTACTGGTTATATGTACTAAAGAAAAACATCTATACCTACGCAAAGGCAATGTAAAGTCTTTATCTAACTACTTACTTACTTAATTTTCTTGGAGGAACCATTACTAAGAAAATAAAGGCTGTAACTTCTCATTGTTTGTTGTAAACAATTTATTTATAAGTACAAATAATGATTATTTTCATGGGACTTAGGGAAATGACGAGTTCTATTGACATTTCTGATAAAACGTAGTCGAGAATATTTATTTCAGATTCCCATGGCCGTTAATTAATTAATTTTTCAGTATTATTTATTAATATCAATAATTACTTATCTACTTAGGTGTTAAATAATATAATAAGTAGGTATGTAATACTCAATTAATGTGCATTAATTGCCAATCAGGAAATATCTTGAGGAAACCTGCATAGGTAACTGAGAAATTCTCCATAAGAATTTCGAAGGTATGTGAAATCTGCCAACCCGGTCTCTCATTCAGTACTCAGTAGAGGATCAGCTATCTGATGTTAAACACCGACGCTCTACGAAGTCTGCAGTTGCTGAACATTCAGACGAAGGCTCCAAACATTACCTTAGATTTGACAAACCACAAATCCTTGCCAAAGAACACCGATTTCTACCTAGGATGATTCCCGAGGCTATTGAAATTAAGAAACACCCAAATTTCAATAGAGAAGATGGTTGGAAGCTTGCACAAGCCTGGGATGCAATTATACATTTAATTAAATCGTAACCCAAAAGACCAACTGCCAGACCTCAACACACCGTGAGCTCTTTCTGCGTAAATCGGACTAGTGTCAACTAACTTTTTGAATAATGAAAAAAAAAATGTTTATTAATTAAAATGAAGGTAGCCAATGTAACATTAACTTTTCTAGACGACCTACACCTCAGTCTTTCCCGTGACCACGAAGCTTTAGAAGCTTTCGAAACGTCAGGACTAAAATAAAATTAAACCGTGATAAAATCCGTTTAAACTAAACGTTTTATTTCAAGGTGCCCCTCTCATTTGTGGAGGAGGCTCGTACCCAACAGTAATACAGTATATACATGACCCGTGATTGTCCACTGCAGACCAAAGGAATCCCTACCCCATCCTTCTCTGGCCAATGCCTTCCGTGGCCAGTCTTTACAATATACGTCTAGCTAGTTCCGCCATCTCTGGCATTACATCTCCATGACTCTCTGGTTAATTTAGCCGATAGATGACATGCACCTGACGTATAAATACATCTACACCATCCCGAAAAGTTAAATCGTGCGGCAGGATTTTAAATATTGCCAATGTATTTATTACTGTATGTACTTTCTTTTTAAGAGTGGAAACATTATAATACTAAGGATAAGAGGCAAAAAAAATCTCTTTCAGAGTCAAAGTTCTTTTTTCCCAGGTTTTTCAATTGTTTCAATATTTTCAGAGTCCTAAAGTGACAGTACTTTAATAGAATTTTTATTATTTTTCTAAATATTCATTTGACTATCTATCTACTATCTGTCTATATAAGTACTATATTAATTTAAATCTTCGAAACTTAGTTCATTTTTTATTCGCTAGCTGAAAAGGCATAAAGGGCAAGTTAGTCAATTCGTTAAGTGAGATGTCAAAGTCAACAGTCAACAGTCTTCAGTCAAAAGTCTTGTCACAATTGTTTAAAATAAAAAATGTAATTACACCAATATTTTATTTTCACCACATTGGTTCCAATCCGCTTTGATGTATGACATCGCACTTAAAACGTTGTTAGTAACTGTTGCAGTAACGTATCACGCAACGCAACGTGCAACATCGTCCAAACTATGCTATCTTAAACCTTTGGGACATGCTAAAGAGATAAGTTTACTTCTAAAGATAAATTGATGAAAAAAATAAATGAAAAGTAAACTGAAAAGACATATGATGATTTTCGAAGAATAATAAAAAAGATTAAATAATAAGTAGAATAAAAAAAGATAAGCAAATGAAGTAAAAAAATGACAAATGAAATTATGAACAGATACTAACCACAAGAGATGTATCGTTATAAATAGTCGAAAACAAAACATAAATGAAAAAAAGAGTTGAAGAAATAGAGATAACAATTCCAAATAACAGAACGTAAAAATTATATTGTAGCAGATGCGTGGAAGCTTATGAAACATTGAAAATGTCCCCTTGTTTTAAAAAACTGTATAGTACTTTCAAAATTTCGATGCCTGTTGCATGTTCTCGTTGCATGTTACATTACACGGTGCTTGCTCGCTGTACTTGCCGACATTTTTGCTGTATAACTATAGTGTTACGTAAGAGCAAAACTGAAAGCCGTTCGAAGCCATTAATATATAAATTAGCTGTCAATTCATATAAAAGTAAAAAAATATCACAAGCACGGTTTGATTCTATCACTATCTAAATTATTTACAACTAAATTTTTAAGTTTGCAATAGAATGCAATACCCAATATTTCAAATCGATTCAATAAATATTATTCGGGAATATTTTCGTATTGCAATCTCATGAAAACTTAAAACTGTCTGGACGTTTGTAAATTGTCGTTAATGGATGATTGGGGACAATATTATTAGGACACATTTAAATCTTCACCAAATATGAACCCTGTTTCACGTTTATAATTTATTAAGGCAGAATTTATTTTGCTTTTCGAAATGAATTTACCAAAACCTCTTCTAAATCATCCATCAACACCCAAATTCAAAAACGATCAGAACTGAAAAAGAACCACCTAAAACCTTAAAGCTACTAATGTTGGAAGTCCGACGATAGGCTATAATACTCCTGGCTCTCCTGTTCTTTGCTTGGTGCTACTTTGTACTCTTCGTAAGCCGTACCTTCATGGGACGCGTCTTGATGCTGATTGGCGCTGAGTCCTGCAGCCGCTGCCTTGGCCGCAGCTTCAGCCGCGTTAGCTTGGGCTTGTTGAGCAGCAGCCTGAGGGTTTAGACAGTTATTGTATGATAAAAAATAGTAATAAATTTATATTTAATACTATCAGCCTCGGTGTCCCACTACTGAGCTAAGACCTGGATCGATTATTTGGTTTACGTGGGTAGCCATTACCAAGGGGTGGTTAGGTTGTGGTCCAAAATACATTGATTGGGTCCCCTTGTAGTCTGTTTAATTTACACGCACTTAAATCGATAACAGTGCAATGTAGTAAAGTATATAGGTACTACTTTCTTAATTAAAGTTCTGTTCACTTCGACTATTTACGGATACGCGTGACGCTAAAATAAAATAAGCGACTTGTTCCTCTTATTAAAAAGTTGTATTAGAATATTTGATCAAAATGAAGAAGTATTTATATTTTATGTTTAACTTTTAATTAGATAAGAAGAATTTCCGAATAAGTAGGTGAATCTAAAGTCGAATATAAAACAGAAAACGTGTTTAAATGTAAATTAAATTTATTGTATGTAATAAATAACAAGGTAAATGTGTGTAGTGTTCAATAGATCAATGACATTTTTATATCTTCTATAACGTACACCATTGAATTCTTCTTTGCCTCCTGTTTTAGAAAAGAGTACGTTTTAGTTACTCATCAATAAGCGTAATCCAAAATTTATATCTAAGGTAGGTACTTTTGAAAGGTAAATTTAAAACAACATACTGGTACCTATATCAACTTCAACTCCAAAAATCATTTCTTCTTTGTACTGGATTAACTTGGGCTATTTTACTTTCTCATATAATAATAATAATAATACTAGCTCTGTATTATATACGTCCCACTGCTGGGCACGGGCCTCCTCTACTGAATGAGAGGGGTTAGGCCTTAGTCCACCACGCTGGCCTAATGCGGGTTGGCTCATTTTTGTATGCAGTAAGAATCAAAGTGGTAGAGCTCTCATCCATTTAAGACAATATCTACCGGCTATAGATTGTTATCCATACCTGAGCTTTCCTAGCAGCAGCCTGTGTGGCCTCGAAATCAATCCTGACTCCATGAAGTTGTTCCTGAAGGGTGTGCAGCCTCTGCCTTGCAGCGCCGACCATGGCAGTCTGTGCTCCAAGCTCTCCTGCGGCTTGTGATGCGGCCTCGTTGGCATTCTCTGATGTCGCTTGCGCTGCATTTAATGCTGCTTGAATCACGTTCACCTCGAATTGAAAGAAATTGAATGATAATAGGATATACGTAAGATTCGACCTTCAGGAACAACTGCTGTCAGAAGTTAGGTAGCCAAAGGGACGGCTCTGTTAGGTGCCTTTGGAGACATGTTGAGCAAGGAATTGAGACAGACTGATGTTTGGTATTAGAATCTAAATTCTAATCAAATTACTCTATTGGGTTTTTTGCTTAGAAATTAATTCGGAATCATTTCATGCCTAAATAGATGACTGAGTAAATGATATATATACTAAAGTCAATAGATGACTCAGTCAGTACCTCAGAATTTGAATCTTAACCTTAGTCATAATAGCTAATTAACCACAACTTTTACTATCTAGAAATGATACAACTAGCGGTTTAAAGTATTTGGTTACACTTGACCATGAAATCTTCACCAGAAGGAAATACGAGGGATCGAGATTGTGGGATCTTAGGTATATCTGGTTACACTTTCGCTTTCACAATCTCTTGTGATCATGACATTTCCATAGATAGGTATTACGGATACATAATATGCCTAGCCTGTACCATAGATTAATATGATTTTACGTCTACTTTGGTAACCACGTTCAGTAAATTCTACAGGTAGACTAAGTATAAGGCTCTGCGACAGATATTAATTTTGTGCTCACGGTTACTAAATATAGATATATAAAATGATATCTGGGAAGTGGTTAAAGAGATTCAGGGTAAGCCAAACCATGGTCAACAACTCGCTACGCCGATGGTAATGGGCGACTAGAACGTTCTAAAATTAGATTAGGCTCTGTCTCTCGGACTAAATATAAAGTTATTGCACTTAAATATAGCACGCTTAGGTATTTGCATATAATTGACTTTTAAACAATTTAAAAAATGAAAGTGTTCATCATTTCGACGCTCCTTCATTGTATATACTAAATTGATTAATAAGTTAAGTTTTCTAAGAATCAAAGAAAAGAAAGAAAGAAGAAATATCAGCTGTTATTTTTTTTTATTTTTTTATTAGATTGAATGACAAGACGAGCAGGTCGCTCGCCTGATGGTAAGCGCCACGCCTACCCATAAACAGAAGCAACGCCACACAGAACTTTAAATAAAGCACCGCATGACACTGGACTGCGCTCGTCACCCTGAGACATAAGGTGTTAAGTCTCATAATGCCCAGTAATTACACTGGCTTCAATGTCCTTCACACCGGAACACAACAGTGCTTACACATTGTTGCTTGGCGGCAGAAATAGACAAAACGGTGGTACCAACCCAGCCGGTCCCTCGCAAACGAGGGACCTACCACCTTGTATTTATTCTATTATATGTAAATATTCAAGATTTAAACAACCTTGCCACCAATTTTCATTGTTCACAATAAGTACACGTTATATCAGTATCAATATTGGAACCGATAGTCCAACAATGTAACAAATTGGGGCGTGACGGTTAAAAAAGTGATTTTAATAATGGACTGTTTGCCAAAATAACTAATGAAATTGGGCGCTGAACGAGTGTCTCGCGATAGTTAGGTCAATATGTTGTTTTTCTCTGATGAGAATCTTGGTTTTATTTATATAATATAATATGACCAAAACATCTTTTTTTTATGGTATAGGCCGACAAACGAGCAAGTGGGTCACCTGATGGTAAGTGATCTCCACCGCCCATGTACGGCCACAATACTAAAATAATCATGGGCGCGTTGCCGACCTTAAAGAAAAGGGATAAGTAAGGGATTGGGAAGGGGAGGGGAATTTGGGCCTCCGGATATCTCACTCACCGTACGAAACGCAGCAGCAAGCCGCTACTTTACGCCGGTTTTCTGTGAGACAGTGGTAGCGACCCGGACGAGCCGGCCCATTCATGCTGTAGACAAAATTGTCTACAGCGTGGCTCTACCACTCAGAAAATCTTCATCTTCAAGAGTAAAGATATTGAGGTTTAAACTATCCGTGAACCGTTTCGCCAAATCGATAGGAACCTCAAGAAACAAGATATGGTTCCAAATCAATTGCAAGACCCAATTCGTGTCTAATGGAGGACCAATTTCAAAAGCATTTAAATTTTTCTGTCTATATACATCTACATTTCATGTAAAGGTGAATATGGCTATGATAGAGTCTATTTTAAAATAAAAAAAGTAAACTACGTTTTAAGATACACTATGACCGTATAATAATAAAAACATATATTGATTCTCGATACTGCTTGAACATTGGACCTAATGGCTGGTAAAGAAGTAAGTGAATTCTTCAACAGTCAAGACGTAAATATTCCTCATTCATTTAACGAAATAGCCTATAATGCAGCAGGGTGTATATTTTATACTTATATTAAACTTATTTGCGAATAACAATTTACAATTTGTTGTATAATCCCGCACTTTATTATAGGGAACAAAGTGTTCTTAAGTAACTAGAGCTGCGGTTGTCTAACAATCAATTTGTGGTAAGGTCTCTATTTGTAAATTCATGAAATAGATACTTACTTACGTGAAAATTTCGCTATTTGTCGTAATCTATTTTTTCTCTAGTAAGAATAGGAGTTCCGGAAAAAAGACAATTTGTCACAATACGAGAGAACTTTCAAGCTTTAGCTAAAATGAGACTTTTCTCCGAAGGATCTAAGACCTATTAGAAGAAGAAATGATATTAATTGGCTATGTGGCAGAAGCTTAACATCTCTATTATTTTTGATGTTTTATCTTGGTTGATAATCATGACCAACTACTTTGTAAGCTGACATGGAATATTGTTATTAGTGGGAATTATTTCTTCCTTGTTCATCGTTTTTATACTGTACTACATCTTACTATCATCATGAGAGAAGGGTAGTAGAGTCATGTTTTATAAATAGGACTTATTATATAGTTTTAATTATTCTGCTTCATTAGACAAGATTAAGGTATTGGTCTACACCACGACCTACATTGCACATTGTAAAGATTTTCCTCTACCGTTTGTTGTTAAAAAAATTAATGAGTTTTTTTATTGATTTCATTTCAACATTAGTAACAAAGCAGTTAATGTAACGTCTTTCTTAACAGGCTGTCGCAAGTGTCGCTCGCTTTTCAGAGTTTCGAAGTTACAAAACACCATAGTTGGTAATCGATTATGAACTGTAACTCCTGCCAAGTTCGAGGTTTCTTGAACAATACTGGTCGATTGTATCACGTATATTTAAGCCATTTTAATCATTTTTACATTAGTTCTATTCAGTTTTAATTTAGTACACTTTCCATTTGTAGGTTAACGGGTTGTGCAAAATTCTCTGTCATACTATTGCAAGTAAATTTTTAATTGATGCTTAATAGTTGTTTTTAACAATAACATTTAACTGAAATATTTTATTTTTTTAAACACAACTATGTCATGTTCTTGCTGTAACCATTTTTTATCAAAATGTTTGTTTTTACGTCTCTTTTAAAGTTCTTCTATTCTTCTGGATCGTTATAACAATTGAAAATAGCGTCAGGTAGAAAAACTACTTGTTTGACATTGTATTAACTTGACTGACTGCCTCGGTGGCGCAGTTGTAATGCGTACGCGTTACGATTGAGGCTAACGCTGAGGTCTCGGGTTCGATCCCCGGGTCGGGTAAAGTGGTATTGGGTTTTTCTATTACGAAATGCTCCGTATCAGCCCGGAGTCTGGAATTTGTGCCCGGTATGGCGATAGGCTCGCCCCCTATCACATCGTGGGACGCAGATGCGCTCGGCGAAATGTGGGAGTACTGGTTACACCTCTGCCTACCCCTTCAGGGATTACAGGCGTGACTGCGTATATTAACTTGACTCTGATTCTACTTATATATTTTTTTATCTTGGCAGTAAAGTAATTACTCTAGAACTGATGTTAAGTACAGTGTAGTCCAAATATAATGTCGACCGTCAAGAAATATTGGACTTTGGTTTCATATATATGTATTTTATTTGATAAGTAACGTTTATTTGGACAATATGAATTAAGCACTTATGCTTTGAAAGCAATGAGATTCTGGGCAACTGGGCTCTTGGGCAATAAAAATATGTACCACATTTTCGATTGTCGCTAGCATGGGAAATAAATCAACTTGACGATCGGTGGTGGTCCTAGTTACTCTAACGCATTTGGGAGTACAGGCAATAGCTTCTGTATGAATGAATGCAAAGAATTACTTCAATTTGAAATACATATTAGTATTATACAATGTAGCTACTTTATGACCACTTTTAAAACTAATTTATTATTGCTCCCCAACTCGTATAATTACGAAAGTTTAAATGCATTAACTCAGAAATTCCGGTAAAACTACATTGCGAAAATCAATAAACCTAGCAATTGAAATAATGCAATGAATCAAATTCATTGTTATAATTTTAAATTAACCACGGTGACAATTTCATAGTGCATTGGCTAACACATTCCGCTTACATACATTTTCAAGGTTTTTTTCAATTAAGTAATAATTTCTTTAATGCAATTATCAAAATCTTATGTAGCAATTTCGTAATTGATTTTTATCATGACAATGATTCCATTGACCTTTAGTTATTTCTAAAAGAAAAATGATCATAGATCATTTGTAACAGTCAGTTCAATTTTTAAATTGAGACCTTATTTGTTTTGTTGGTTGCATTTTTATAGATGTCATCAAATCATTATAGCTCTTTTATTCAAGTAGTAAAATTTAATGTTATATATGGAGAACCAGAGAAATAAGAACGAAAAAATTACGTAATTAAATACTTTCACGGTCTTTTTACATCATTTTTTACTTTTACACTTTATTGTATTACTTGACGTTGATATTTCATAAGTTGACGCAACTTGTTTTTAATGGCACTTGTTTTTTTTTTATTAAACCTACAGCAGTTACAATTCCATTCTACGTACTTATTGTTATAAAAAGTATGATTATAAAGTTAGTTAATTAGTTCATTGCCGATTTTCAAATTGTCATATGACATCAATTCAGCTATTTGGAGATACGGCCTAATTTTTTATACGTTAAAATAAATAACAAGGTCTATAAAATAATGTTACCCTGTTAGTAATAAAAACAGAAAATGCCTTTTAAGTGATTATGGCGCGTGACATGACAGTCACGCTTTGGAACTCAATTTATCGACCTTATTATTTGAGTTCGTGCTGGCAGATATGTCGGAGTTTCCTTTGGTCCAAAGAGTCTTTACAAGACTACTGTATTCTTTTGGTGTCAGTTATTACCATGGATTATTTTGTGATTTACGACGTAAGAGAAACATTTCATTTCTGTTCCTTGAAAAACATACATACATACTCACGCCTGTATTCCCCGAAGAGGTAGGCAGAGATGTAAGTACACTAACATTTCAGCGACTTTATTTCCGCCCTATGATGTGATAGGGGACGAGCCTATCGCCATACCGGGCACAAATCCAGACTCCGGGGTGATTTTAAGAATTTCATGATAGAAAACCCAAGATCACTTTACCCGATCCGGGGATCGAACCCGAGACAGCAGGCGTACCGCATACGCATTACAGCTGCACCACCAAGGCAGAGTTAATAATGATTAAATTGTTTTAGATTACATAACAATTTTGTAGGTAATTTAATTATTACTTACTTATTATATGATAAAACTTTGGCTTTCTGAGTTCAGCTTACCTGGTGCATAGCCTGCTGTGCGGCCTGGGCGGCAGCCTGAGCGGCTCTCTTCGCCTGTTGCAGCTGCATCTCCTCACCCTGGAGCCCGACCTTAGCATCCCGCACTTGCTGTTCTAATCCAGACAAAATGACCTGTTTACCAGCCAGCGCTGCCTGCGCTGTAGCACTAGATTGAGCGGCTGATTGGGCTAACGTATTTTTTGCTACGTAAGCAGCTTGGTACGCCGCAGCTTGTTGGTTTCCAAGCGCAGTTTTCGCTTGATTAGCTGATCCAACTGCTATGGTTCTTAAACCACTGCCCTGACTGAAGCCTTTTTTAGCACCGCCACCAGACGCCGCTGCCTTGACATCTTGGATGTAAGCGTCGTAGTGGCTGGCTGATTCCTGAGGTTCCTGGGCTTGAGTCTGTTGTGAGTTGTCATAATCGTACTCGTAATTCCCGCGTTGAGCACTTTCTCTGGATGGCGTTGGTGCTGCTGCGACGAGGGTGAGGGTGCCTGTAAGAAATATAAAATTAGGAACTACGGATTATGTATTTAGGTTACTAAATCAATGGTTTTCGGTCTTCAATATATTGACGCCGAGGTTAGAAGGAAGGTTTTGAATCCCTTCAAAAGAATGTACTAAATTAATTTCAAAGAAAAAATGCCAACAATAATTATTAACGGATTTAGTAAACTTAAAGGGTGACAAAAACAATGGTATCCGATACGAATCGAATTAATTGTTACGCTAATTTGTAATTTGTCCGTATCAAAGTGGTTTCATTAGTCTGATTTGGTAATTATGGCATAGAATACATTTGGAGTATAAGTTCCATTATATTTATAAAATTATATTGAGCGTAAAATGTAATGAAACTATTGTTTTTTATTAACACCTAAATCTATTTAATTTTTACCTCAAAAGCATTGTTATTTTTTTTCTTTTATGAAAGAGGGGTCACATGGCGATCACCGAAGAACAAAGACTCCGTAAATACCCAAGGAGTTGTTGATTCGTTTCCGGCCTTTTATAAAAGAGTAGGTAGGGATTGAATTTTCCTAATTTGAATTAGGAAGTTTTCGATTGGAATGTTTCAAAAATAATGCATAAATTATACTTATTTTATTAAATGAACAATAAAATTAATCAAAATTAAATTAATATAATTAATTAAATATGACATACAATGATAGATATCAAATTGTTTAAATGATTTAAAAATCAGTAATTCAAACAAGGCATTCGTAGTTCTGATTTTTATTACGTGAACAAAATGTATAATTAATATTATCTAACATCCACCGATGCGTTGATCTCGCGTGATGAACACTTCCGATTGGTTTCTTTATTTGCATTTCTGTCGGGTAACGTTGTGTAAACGAGTTATTATTTAATTACATGCTCTTTAATAATGTATGTTCTCGTAACTATTCATTGGCTCGTAAATCGGTAATTCACAAAGCTTAAGTTGGTAAGCCAAATCTAAAGTATAGGAAATGTAGAGCGTTTATAAGAGTTTTCAGAAATTTAGACTGTATACTGAAATTCAAGTCAGTTAAATTGACATAAAAGATTACAAGAATATAATATTATTCATACTTTGAAATGATGTACCTAACTTTTAAATTTATTGAATTATGGTTGTTACCATTTATTTCTAAGATTTAATAATTTTGTGAAAGATTATAATTACATCAAATCGGGTGTTTTATTAATTTTATTAGGTTTACGGAAATTCCATTTTACATCACCTTTTTGTTTTTGTTTCTGAATTAATATATCTAAAGTATACCGATAGATAGATAAGTATACCGGTTAGGAAGATATCATATTTTTTTTCTTTTTATACCTAATATTTTTAATTTTATGTAGTTCAATTTGACGTGACTTAAATGCTATTATTAGTTTTTGAATATAATTTAAAATAGTTAAGTAACTTTAATGTTTTTTTTTATTTTGTTTTTAATACTTATCTATTTATTATCACTTAATAATACTTACTCATGCACAATAAGAGTGTCCTGGTGATCTTCATATTGGCTACAGTCGAACTGAAACGACACCGATATTACAACCGATTGACACTTTTACAATTAATAATTAATATAAAAATAAGTTAATATTAGAAAAAAATAATTAAATCACAATATACAAAAATAAATTACATTATAATTAAAAGGAAAATTATAATTGTATTTAATTCTGTAAAAAACCACCATGCAACACTTTCAACGAAATTATAACATTCAAAGGGAATTATAAATATAAAAATGAAATGGAACACTAAACACTTGAAATAATAAAATCAATTCTAACCTTCCAATACTTTCGCTAATATTAAATTTGTAACGGTTTAGGTCGCGGGGGTGCTTTGGACCCCTTGACTCTGCGGTCTGTGTGGCAATGTACAGACTGACAAGAGTTACTTGTATTTATAGCGAAAGAACGGCGAACGAACTGAGCCCCTGGTCGGGGATACCTACAGAGTTGTTACGAACAAAAAAAGGAAAAAAGTGATCAATCACGATTTTTTGTACAATTAAAGGCAGAAGACTTTAATCAATCCCCTTTGTGGTTTAACAAGCGTAACGTTTTGAAAATTATCGTGAAAGTAAATGCCTATTTTTATTTTAGAGTCACCGTTTATTGTATGTTTTTTAAAAGGTTGTTTTTCGAAATATTTTGTGTCAGAATATAGAAGTAGTCAAATAAATATATCCCTTGAAAACGTATCTACACTAATATTATAAAGAGGAAAGATATGTATTTTTGTATGTAACGAATAATCTTAACTACTGGACCTATTTCAAAAATTCTTTTGTCGTTAGTAAGCTACATTATCACTAAGTAACATAGGCTACTTTTTATTCTGGAAAAGGCCGTTCACGCGGGTGGAGCTGCGAGCAAAGGCTAGTGTTATAATAAAGTAAGTTTGCAGCCGGTGCGTGCTATTTCGTAAATATAACAACCCTATCTTGTAATGTCTTTCCATTTCCATTACTTCTTTGACGACATAAAATTTCACATAAGCTCTCGCATTTATCCTCGAAGGGTTAGGTAGAGGTGCAACGAGTGCTGCACCCACGTTTCGCCAAGCTTATTTCTGTCCCATAATGTGATAGAGCCTATCGTCGTGTATCTGTCACAAATACCAATCCCGAGTAATTTATGTGTGACTTTTGGAATTGAAAACTCAAACATGTGATTGCCCGATCCGAAAATTGAAGACCTCGTGGTTATCAGCCTTACTAAAATAAAAACATTAACACCGACTTGACTTCGTAGGATGAGGACATAAAGAATACACTGTGTATTTTCTCTGTAATATATTCCGAAAATGGCCAAAGCAAGGAAAGTTTCATAAAAAAGTTATAAAAAACGGCATTTGACTTAAGCTTCAGCATTTACCGTTCCGTCTATCGTAGTTCATATTTTCTTATATCATAGACCGGTAAACGGGAAAGTGGGTCACCTGATGGTAAGCGATCTTCACCACGCCGCCCATAAACGGCTCGAATACTAAAAGAATCGTGGACGCGTTGAGGACGTTAAAGGAAAGGGGTAATTCAAGGACTGTCTCGGTGGCACAGTTGTAATGCGTTCGCGTTACGATTAAGCAACTCTGAGGTCTCGGGTTCGATCCCCGGGTCGGGTAAAGTGGTATTGGGTTTTTCTATTATGAAATGCTCAGTATTAGCCCGGAGTCTGGAATTTGTGCCCGGTATGGCGATAGGCTCGCCTCCAATCACATCATGGAATGGAGTACGGTCGGCGAAATGTGGTTGTACTGGTTACACCTCTGCCTACCCCTTCAGGGATTACAGGCGTGTGTGCGTATGTAAATCTTTCTACAGCGTGGCTCTACCACTTGCTTGTATCAGCTCTATAAACATCCATATAGACTCTATGAACGCACGGCTCGGGCTGTGTCTAACAAAATTATATCACTCTCCTCTTAGCCTAGGTTGAAATGATGAAAATATCTGAAATCAAACATGAAAGGTTTTCTTTTAATTCACATTTTGCAATTTCAGCCTTTTTGTGTTCATATCTCATTTCTTTATTGGATTGCTTAGTACTGCGGGACCTTATGAAAGAGATTGGTCTATTGTTATTTTGATAAATTGTTACTTAGCTTTCAGATGATTAGAGTTAACTAACTTGTTTTTGTATTTGTGACTAGCGATTTTGATGAAACACTCGAGCTAATTGGATCGTAATTTTGATATGGATCTGTGGCCATAGAACATTAAGAAAGAAAGAAGGAAGTTTATTATTGGAGCAATAATTAAAGAGTTGAAAAAATAATACACAAATACTTATAAGTACTACGCGATTATTTCGCCAACAATGGGCTATATTTGTTCAATCAACCAAATAATAATGAATATTACTAATGATATGAAATACATAGATAGTGATTTCTTAGGTTTACGCAAATATTATACATTGAAATAAAACTAGTTTATACGGATTTTATCGCTGTTTAATTTTTATTTTAGTCCCGACGTTTCGAAAGCTTTTCAGCCTTCGTGGTGGTCACGGGAGAGACTGAGGTATAGGTCGTCTCGAAAATTTAATGTTACATTGGCTACCTTAAACCGCGATAAAATCCGTATAAACTAGTTTTATTTCAAATACATAAATACTTGTATTTACTAATTTCTCTCATTATATAGGAAATCTATGCAAACAAAATATAAACAAACTTGCGCCTGAATTAAAAGGTAAGCAGAGTTGAAACTCTGCTAGTTGCTCACTAGTTGAAACTAGTGCTCCTACGGTCCGCCAAGCTTATTTTCATCTCATGATACAAGTGGCAAGCCCATCACCATACCGGGCACAAATTCCAGACTCCGGGCTGATACTGAGCATTTCGTAATAAAAAAACCCAATACCACTTTACCGGACCCGGGGATCGAACCCGAGACCTCACCGTTGGCCTCAATCCTAACGCGTACGCAGTACAACTGCGCCACCGAAGCAGTCATATTATTTGAATTTTCCAAAATTTCTCATTATTCGTTTGATAAAAACGGTTAGTCAGTCCTTAGAGATTACAAGCCACGACCTCACGAAATTGTGGCGTTTAGATATGTACTTATATAAGTACCTTTTAATAAAGAAATAGTATCAATGACCTAAACATCATGCTTTAACCTTATATACTTTGCGATCTATTTTAACTGACTTAAAAAAGGATGTAGTTCTTAATTCGACTGTACTTTTTTTGGAGTGGTAGAGCTACGCTGTAGACAGTTTCGTCTACAGCATAAATGGGCCGGCTAGTCCGGGTCGTTAATACTGTAGACAAAAGTGTCTACAGCGTGGCTCTACCGCTCATGAAATTTTAAACATAACTTACTCTCTTGATCAAAATGAACTACAGCCTTCTTTCTTTCTTTCTGCTTGGTCTCATCCCAACTTAATGCCAGGGCTCGCCTACTTGTACCATAAGATTTGACTGTATTTGGTATTATATAGAGCTACTCGCCGTCTGACCCCCATAACCCGTAACGGGAGCCAAGTTTCGGCATTATCTCACTAGTAACAATCTATGTAGTAATAATGTGTGCATGTAAGTATATAAACTTTAGAACTTTTGTCAATGTAGAGCAAGCAAGCTGCGATTAATTTCGTCGATTCTTTCCAACGTCCAGTCTTTCATCAATTATGAGGCAAAAATGTACCAAAATTAACCTTGCGCTCATGCGCAAAGAAAGCATAGGTCGATAATTTCACTCGGCCTACCACAGATGCGACTCTATCCTATATCTTATTATTTCTAATGAACAATTAGTAACGGATTCTGTATTCAGCAATCCAGTAAATACTATGCCTTAATAGAAACAATGCCACAAAGAACTCTGTATTACAAAGCACCTACTGCATGACTGTTTTGCGTTCTTTATCCTGGCTCATAACGCCCTTTAATTTCACCGGTTTGAGTGTTTTTCAATCCGGGGCACAATAGTACTTGCATATTGCTGCTTTGTAACCGAAATAGAGAAAAATAAAATCGGACTAAAATACAAGACATAGAAGCGGTGGTAACTGGTAACTAGCAACTACTCAGATGGACTCTCGCATATAGACCTATCACCTTTTTCTCGTAGGGAAAACGGATTACTTCGCAACCACGGGTAAGAAAGGATGGTCATGTCACAATCACCTGCCTTCCGACCCAGTTGTCTTTACCCGAACGATCGCTGCATCGGATCTCTAACCACAATACCTACGCTGCTATAACTAAAACCCCGCGGTGGCCTTCTTCGGCGCAAGTCAGATTCCACGGGATCCTGAGTATACTCTAAATATAGATATATTACCTAGTCAAACCACTCTGGCGAGTTATCTTTAACTGAAAGCAAAAAGTGCACGAGGGTACTCATTTAATAAAGGTAGGATTAAATAGATAAAACAATATAAAAATAATAAACGTAAATTCGGAGGTTGGTTTGGTTTTAGAGCAAATAGTTGGGTGAATAACTCCCCCATCACCCACCGAGCGGCGAGGCCCTTTACTAGGGCCGGCGCCGTTGGAGCCGCGGAAGAATACAAAAGTGTCCCCGCAGCCCTGACCCAACAAGCGCACCCGGAGGAACATCGTTGGGTTTTAGTCCGTGGGAGTCGGACATAACCTCCCCGGCCGACCATACGGTGGGTTAGTACCCATAAAGGGTTTCCCAACGTTAAAAAAGAGGTTTAAATAGATAAAACAATATAAAGATAATAAACGTAGGTTGATTTGGTTTATTGATATTTTTATAGGCTTAAAACGAAAGTTACTAATATTACTGGATAGTCGTCGATTTCCTAGAATTAAGTATTGGAAATCTAAAGCATTGTTAAATGAAATCGTTTGGATCGTGATTTATTACACGAATAAACGAAAAAGAAAGGATTGTGTCTCATAATCGGAGGTTGACCCGTTAGAAGTAAAAAGATCGACACCTCACGAACTCATTGAGGTAGGCTTCGTGGAAATAAACCTTATATAACTTAATTTTGCAGCCAATAATGATGTAAAAAATTCAGACTTCATCCAAAAAAGAATTCAGTTACTAGTAATTGTATAAAGTTACAAAATGAGTGAAGGAGTTTTATTTGACGCAATTTGTCGGAGATCGGAAAATTCGTAATGCGTACTCGCATTTCATCTTTGTGCAATGTACAATCTACACATACGCCTGTATTTGACAGCCTCCGTGGCGCAGTAGACGAGCAGCCAGTGAGACTGCGGGTTCGTTCCCCGCACTGATACAAATGATCCAGAATATACAAATATTGTTTCGGGTCTAGATGTTGTGGGACCTGTGGGATATGCAGCTTTCGTAAACTTATAGGTATACCTTATTAGTGCACAAACGGGACGGGACACAAAGGTGGATCGCAGGCGTGGGCATTGCGTGATTTTCAGTCGGTATACCGGCGTAGGGCCTTGATTTAGCACTCACTCTAATGCGAATTATGTTTAAAGGCTGGTGAGACCGGCATAATCGGAATAATCATTCCAAGGTTGAGAAGGTATGGAGAAGGGAATAAAAAGAAAAAGTGTGTGTGTGTAAGGCTTAGATGCCAAGGCAATAGAAGAAATTGTTCCGTTTCCTCTGCATAAGGGCAAGTTAGGTTATCATGGAGGAATAAAGTAAAAACCCACTCTTGGCGAGCTATTACAGCATTGTACTGGAGGGTTTCCGACGTACTTCTTTCTGAAGTCCCGGAGACCCTCTACAGTGCTGATGGAGACAACCATGGGGTTTTAACTGACAAAAATCCAGCATACCCCGTCTACCTCTCAGAGTGCCCAAGAAGTAAAATGAAGAGCTCTTTGATATATGTGCTGTATAAGTAGGTACGTGATCGGTCCGTTTTAGCAATAATTAAAAACTGATCAATTACAGAAATTTAAACATAGCAAAGTATTGTTGAATACTGTCAATATTTTAATGGGGCTGCCAATCATAATACTAAGCAGGTACTAGTAGGTGTAGTTGGTTGTAATTTATATTCATTCAATAAGTTTTAACATTGTGTCACGAAATATAATAATATGCAAATACTTACAAAGGAACTATTGATCTGCACCAATAAGTTGGCTAAGCATGAACTCTATTGATCATTTTTTCGAATATTGCCTCGCTTTCTAAGCCGAGGTGAAACTTAAAAAAATCCTCGTCATTAAAACTACCACTTAAACTAAGAACATAAAACGATAGCTATAAACAGTGGCGGATTTGCAGTTTTCGCCACCCTAGGCCCCAGATTATGTAGTAAGTACCAGCCGCCCCTTTCTGCTGAGAAATACCCATCATATAGACCATTAGTGGTCCAGGTGGACCCCCAGGGGTCCACGGGAGACTCGACGGGATTCCATAGCTATCTATGAGCTATACTATCCTAAAAAAAATATGTGAAGATTAGATCTAAATCTAATCGAGTTTTGGGAATATAATACTTACACAGATCTCAAGTCAAGTTCTTTTCGTACACGAGTTACTTTCAATAAATAAAAATGTTTTAAAGATAACTGCACTGCGCTCGTTATAATGTGATGTTGTCTTATTATTCCCAGAAATTAACTACATTACTACTAATTGAGATTCTCAAAATCGTTCTTCTGTCGGACCATAAAGCTGTGGAATAGTTTGCCGGCGCACGTGTTCCTTGTCACTGTCTGTCTACTGTTCTTCCTACAACATGGGATCCATTAAACGGAGTCTGAAGAAGCAATTAAGCAGGCCGACATAATTCTGCCGATTTACGATAGATTCAGTGTCTGTTGTTGATCGACAGTATTCATGGATTGCGCTACACTTACCATCAGGTGTAGCGTAGTCACTTTGCCGAGCCAGGATAAAAAAAACATTTACGCCCTGTTTCTGAAAGGCTGATCAATGTAAAATTAACTAATGAAATGTCAAATCTCATGTCAAGTCGAAATTGAGTTGCTAGAAGCGTCGTCAACACGTGTCAACACCTTTGATTTGACACATAACACTCATGTTAGTTAACATACCTTTCAAATTAATATGAAAAATCGTCATGTCAAACGCTACTAAAGCGTATTATATATACTACGCTATACATCAAATATTATAAAAAAATAACGTTTCAGCAACTCGATTAATTTGAAAGCGGTGTTAAAATTAAGTTCTGTTAGATTAATGTTGATTTGATCAGCCTTTCAGAAACCGCGTGCCAGTGTGCTTCATACCAGTAGACCTAGAATATTTTTTATTTTATTGCATAAGCTGGCAAACGAGCAGTGGGTCACCTGACAGTAAGTGATCTCCGCCACCCATTTACGCCCACAATCCAAAACAAAATATGGGCGCGTTGCCGCCCTTAAAGGAAAGGGATAATTAAGGCATTGGGAAGGGAAGCGGGATTTGTGCCTCCGGATATCTCACTTGCCGTACGAAACATAGCAGCAAGCTGCTACTTTACGTCGGTTTTTTGTGAGACAGTGGTAATGACCCGGACAAGCCGGCCCATTCATGCTGTAGACAAAAGTGTCTACAGCGTGGCTCTACCACTCATAATTGATAGTTTTCTGAAACGATGACAGTTGCCGTTTTCTCTCCATACGTCGAGTATCAGTAGCGATCAATAGCCACTTGTGGGAATTATGTTGAATTACAATTGATAATATGGTTAATTTTACATCATATTAACTTACTTTCAAGTAGGTACCTATCTATATTATGTGTAGATTTCAAAATAACTTTAGTAAATAATCTTTTCTTCCTGTCTGACGTTATTACGCTTTTTTACTATTAGATTGAATAACGAGACGAGCAGGTCGCTCGCCTGATGGTAAGCGCCACGCTTTACAGCAGCAACACCACATTACAACTTTGAATTACAAAGCACTGTACCTATTGCATTGGAATGCGCTCGTCATCCCGAGACAAGATGATAATGTTATAGTCTTATAATACACAGTAATTTCACTAGCTTCAATGTCCTTCAAACTGAAACACAATATTGCTACACATTGCTGGTTGGCGACAGAAAAATAAATGCTAGGGTCTGCTTTTCCATCATTATTTAATATCGATATTATTTGACGGTATCTGGTATTCAGTAGGGCGGCCCGCTGTTTGACTCTCAAAACCCGTAATGGGAGCTAAGTATCGCCAATGCCTCGTCCGTTAATCAGCAGAGTGTAGCACATGCAGGTTGGGTTGACTATCGGCTTAGGATATTGGTAGTCCACTTATATCCAGGGCCGAGCCGCCCATGTGTGCGATGTGTGCGGCGCACACAGGCGCCAAGACAATAGGGGCGCCGCCATCGAAATTATTTTTGTTACACTTAGACAACAACATAAAGATTTTCCCCCACCAAAAAGTACCCAACGCGGCTAAAGAAGTATGATTCAAAAAATAAGTTGAAACATGAAGATTCGTGAAAAAAGAGGCGCTTCATAGGTTTCGCACACAGGCACGCGGCGCTGCTTACATCCAACCTTAGTAAACAATATTATCCTACTACTATTATAAATGTGAAAAGGTGGATGTTTGTGAATTTGGATTTTGTGACTTTTTTTGACAATCATGCTTTAACAGGTGAATTTTTTTATATGAAATTTTGCACACAGGTAGACATGCCGTGGATTAGGACATAGAGACGTTTAATAATAAATAATAATAATACTTAACAAATCTGGACTATTCCATAATAAAAATATTGTAAAATTTCTAGTTGCGCAGTGTATTTTGATTTCTATGTATGTTATGTATACATTAGTTGATATGATTTCTATACATAAGTTTCTTTATTTTGTACTGACTTGTCATACGCGCTATTTTAATTGCCTACATGATTAATAAAACTATTTCATTTTATTTCAATCCTGGAAAACGTCATTCACGCGGGCGTAGCCGCGAGCAAAAGCTAGTTACATAATATTTTACATCACATCGTTAGACCACAGAAACGCTTTGAAATCTCTAACAGTAGAAAAAAGTAACAAAAAAGCAAGTTTTTATTAAGACAATTAATACACGTTTTTATTTATACTTAATTCGAGAATTTTCTACCACCTGGCTCCAAACAAATAAATATTTTCCATAGTTTTATTATAGTTACAGCTTTTTTAGGTACAATTTTAGATTTTCCATTTTTAAATACTTACCATAATACTGGCTTTCCCCTACTTTGTCCAATTTCATGGTTTTATTTCACAAACAAACTTTCAAAATCGTGCCATCATTACGCACAATACCTTATATTATAACTCTTTTCTACTAATGATGACTGCCTCGGTGGCGCAGTTGTAATGTATGCGTTACGATTGAGGCTAACACTGAGGTCTCGGGTTCGATCCCCGGGTCGGGTAAAGTTGTAATGGGTTTTTCTATTACGAAATGCTCAGTATCAGCCCGGAGTCTGGAATTTGTGCCCGGTATGGCGATAGGCTCGCCCCCTATCACATTGTGGGACGGAGATACGCTCGGGGAAATGTGGGTGTACTGGTTACACCTCTGCCTACCCCTTCGGGGATTACAGGCGTGAGTGCGTATGTATGTTTTCTAGTAAATCCGTGAACGCGAAAAATTGTAAAGGGCCGGCGTTTACAGTTTTTCGACGTGACGCGATGATTCCTCTGGTATTATGGATGATTGGGCGGCGATAAGTGACCCACTTGACAAAGTATGAGCTTACAGTCTCTACTTTTAAAAATATTTTTTTCCTGGCACGGCAAACTAACTAACAGTGATAGCTCAGCGGGGTGTGGTATGGACTGTCCAGACGAAAGTCGCAGGTTGGAAACCAGCCCCAAGTGCATTCACCTCTGACTTTTCTAAAGTTATGTGTGTATTAATTGTTAATTATTACTTGCTTTAACGGTGAAGGAAACATCGTGAGGAAACCTGAGAAGATTTTCATAAGAATTTCGAAGGTATGTGAAGTCTGCCAACCCGCATTAGGCCAGCGTGGTGGACTACGGCCTAACCCCTCTCATTCAGTAGAGGAGGCCCGTGCCCAGCAGTGGGATGTATATAATACAGGGCTAGTATTATTATTATTATACGGCAAACGAACTACACTGGACTTGATATTAAGTACAGTGCAGTCTAAATATAATGTCGATCGTCACGACATTACTTCCCTTGACGGTCACCACTCACCACCAGCAAATCAGGTAATGATGTACTTACCTTACATACATTTTGCATCCTTAATTTTATTTTGAACTCTGTTAGAAATAGTTTTATTAATCATGTAGGCAATTAAAATAGCGCTTATGACAAGTCAGTACAAAATAAAGAAATTTATGTATAGAAATCATATCAACTAATGTATACATGGCATACATAGCATCATCAAAATACACTGAGCATCAATAATTTTTACAACATATAAACTACTCTATAAACTTAAATAAAAATAAACTTACACATGTATATGGCTACAAATAATGCACTCACGGTTCACCGAGTTTATTTCCGTCCCATTATGTCATAGGAGGCGTATCATCGTTTAAGTCCATGTTACCATATTAGAAACAAATTTTAATAATAATAATAATTTATATAGATTTAGACTGCCTCGGTGGCGCAGTTGTAATGCGTACGCGTTACGATTGAGGCCAAAGCTGAGGTCTCGGGTTCGATCCCCGGGTCGGGTAAAGTGGTATTGGGTTTTTCTATTACGAAATGCTCAGTATCAGCTCGGGGTCTGGAATTTGTGCCCGGTATGGCGATAGGCTCGTCCCCTATCACATAAGGGACGGAGATAGGCTCGGCGAAATGTGGGTGTACAGGTTACACCTCTGCCTACCCCTTCGGGGATAACAGGTGTGAGTGCGTATGTATGTAATAATTTATATTTTTTATATATATAATTCTACTGTACGTGTGTATGTGACTGAACTCCTCTTAAACGGTTGGACCGATTTAAATGATTTTTATGTATGCGTTTGGGTGGCGCCCTGGATGCTTTAGATTCACAATTGGACCTGGTAGGTGGCGCTGCTGTAGTTGCGGGTGAAACCGCGCGGGACAGCTAGTTTCATATAAAATTGGACATACAGTAACTAGTACTTTAACGTAGAATTCATAATTTCATTTTATACGTAAGTGCTGATGAACTCCGGTGTCCAATTAATATTTAACTTGTGTTATGGACACCGTGCAAGTTACAATGAAAGCATTTTTTTTCACAAAACAGTTCCGATATTCAACCGTGTAATTGTCTACGTAAACAACGATTACTCGCGAAAAATGTATACAAACATAATTAGCCATGTAACACCGCGGTATAATCACATAGATATTATGTATCCTGTAATCCCCTAATGCGTAGGCAGAGGTTTAACCAGTACACCCACATTTTGCCGAGCGTATCTCTGTCCCACGATGTGATAGGGGGGCGAGCCTATCGCCATGCTTGGCACAATTTCAAGACTCCGGGCTGATACTGAGCATTTCGTAATACAAAAACCCAATACCACTTTACCCGACCCGGGGATCGAACCTGCTTGGCGGCAGAAATAGACAAGGTGGTGGTACCTACCCAGACAGCCTCTCGCATACAAAAGATGGTGATGAGATGGGATGGCAGGACATCTAGTAAAAGAACTCCGAAACTATTTCTTCACCATCACCAAATAATATAATACTTATTCCGGTTACATAAGGTTTATTTTGTCACCGGTTGCGCTGTTTGGCAACGTGCACAGTGGTCACGGATGGTGAAACGCAATCACGTGATGGGTGACTAGTTAGTCAATGTTGTTGAAAGATCTTGGAGTTAGAGAAAGGTAAATAATACCAGCCCTGTATTATACACGTTCTACTGCTGGGCACGGGCTTCCTCTATTGAATGAGAGGGGTTACGCCTTAGTCCACCACACCAGCCCAATGCGGGTTGGCAGACTTCACACACCTTCGAAAGTCTTATGGAGAACTTCTCAGGTTTGCAGGTTACCTCACGTAGTTTCCTTCACCGTTAAAGCAAGCGATAATTAACAATGAATACACACGTAACTTAGAAAAGTTGGAGATGAATGCTCTTGGGGCTTATTTTACCTGCGACCTGCGACTTTCATCACGACAGTTCGTATCATTCCCCGATGAGCTATCACTGCTATACAGAGAAAGGTATTGAGCAGAAAAGATCCTCGACCAATCACATATAAAGTCGACTAAGCTAGCCAGAGTAATATCTAATACAGAACAGAATGACAATGACTTATTAGATCTAGAGTTGTACTTCTCCTTACTGTTCATGCTGTAAATAAAATTACCAGCGTGCCCCTTTCTATCTGCCTGGCGTTATCCCGGCTTAGTGCCAGGCTAAATCCTAAAACGCCCCCACTTCCCCCTTTTTGAGCATCCTCCGTAGCCTGGCATTTTCCTGGCTTACACGCACGCAATTCTGAGCATTCTCCGTTGCGTGTCGGTATCCCGGCTTAGTTCTCAAATGTTTGTGTGATCGACAAATATTTGAGACCGAAAAGTCTCTTAGTCACTGATACTCACGACACAAGACTCGTATCAATACAAGACCTGTAGGCTCAGGACACAAATATATGTGACTGTTTAAAAATAAATAGTGTATAGTTTATTTGCAGGCGACAGCACTATTGTTCTGAACAAAAATAGATTCTATGGTCCGCTGCACTCCACCACTTGGCCCACAACGCCATTGGTTTGTCGTAGGGACTAGAGTGCCGGGCATCCACATTGACTAGCAAATCTTGGTGCAAGTGCAAGTGCAAGTGTAGATGGTGATACAAGAGCAGCAGGAACCGCAGCACCCGCAATAAAAAACAATATTTAGATTACTTTCGAATAGAAGT
Source organism: Mimas tiliae (assembly GCA_905332985.1). Lineage (NCBI taxonomy): Eukaryota > Metazoa > Arthropoda > Insecta > Lepidoptera > Sphingidae > Mimas > Mimas tiliae. Next base: position 808,153 of record HG995260.1, on the reverse strand, counting down.
CTTCTAGGGCCTATTACACGATATTCAAACAGCCGTTCAATTTTAATTTGATCAACTGATCGATTGAAAGTCTATTCAGACGGTTCAAACCGCATGCGATTTAGCAGTACCTCGTACTTGGTGCTATACTCGTAGCTATTTGACAACTCCTTTTCTGGTAGACAGAATAGAAAGAGAGTCATTAAATACCTAAAGAACCTGTTCTATTTTATTTTATGAGTCGGTATACTTACCTCACGCTACTGCGTACCTATAACTCAGTCATGGTGATACATGCGCTTACACTTTCAGGGTATTGATTTTTCAATAGAAAATTATATCCAGTATTTCAAAAACTTGTTGTTGTAACTATCATTCAAATTATTACATTCAATTTGCTTTATACGAAAAAAATTATTTTAAATACGATTTCATTTTCGATTTCAAATTAAGTGTTTCATAATTTATTTTTACTCGTAAGTACATCGCGTCGCGTCGCAAATATAAAATTAAAAATTAAATTCACAATTTTATTATAAACAAGATAAAACAGTCGAAGTTATCAGACTGGATCTGCGAAATGAAATCGGCCGAGGTTTGCTAATTTTTTTGCTAATGCACTTGTTTTTATTTTTACTGATAAAATGTGCCAATGCGCTTTCGTTGTCGTTTGATGTTAGATAACCCCATGATGGACGGACGCATTGCCAGTGGCCACTAAGAATGCTTATTAACTATGGGCCTTATTTATAAAAGTTGTTCAAGCATTACAGTTCACGGAACACAGAAAAGTGGTCTGTGGATTAGTTATACACTCTTTTATTTTTCTCTGTCAACGCCGTTTAAAAGAGACAAAATAGTGTTTAACTAATCAAGCGCTTGAATAACGTTTTTATAAAAGTAAGCCATAGAGCCTTGGTACTCTGGTACGTTATATCGAAATAATGAAAGTGTGCCATTTTTCTCACAAGGTGAATAATATATTAATATGTAAATAGCTCCTTATAAGTAGGTGTAAGGTCTAAGGCTTTCTACTTATAATTTAATTTCGAATGGTAAAAGTTAGCATTATATATATATTTAAATAAGTAATTATCGTTCTTCCAGGTCTTACACATTTATAAATCAATGCATTGAAATGTTCATTGCAATAGAATAATACAATTTGTGCTTGATATTTATTAATTGTGTCTCACTAGGTATGAATGCTGATCAAACGGTATAAAACTTGTTAACCTTTTTAGTACTGATTTTCAAAACTAGGATTTTATAATTACTGACGAAATCCTAGTCTTCAAAAAACTATTCACCTGTACCTATCTATTGAATATGTATATTACAATCTATAAGATTTGGGACAAAAAACAAGTGATAATGAAAATCAATGTCGGGTCATGACAGTCTTCTAACGAAGTATAAAAAACGCTCCGAAATTAAAACATCTTTTCGAAGTCGGTTAAAATAGATATTGAAGGCAATGACTATACCCCTAGCATTCTTAATCCAACCACTTATAATCAGATGGACCCTCAGCTTATTGGCTTTCCAAGACAGTTTTAATAATAGCATCATAAGCCGACAATTGAGTAAGTGGCTCACTTGATGGTGATCTCCACCGCCCATGAACGCTCTTCATACCAGATGAATCGTGCACGTGTTGTGTTGGAGACAAAACTGTCTACAGCGTGGTATGTCTACTGTATATCACTCAATAATTATATGGATATTTCTTCAATGTGATCATTTCAAACGCCTATTCTATTGCCCCGAATAGAATGCATCGCTTTTACGTAAAATTTAACAAAACGCGTTTGAGTAAAATCTAATTTACTGCAACAACAGCCATTTACAAATAAACACTGACGTCTGGGCCTTAGCGAATATAGACCGATGTAAACCCCATTTACACGAAGGGAGCTTATGTTATCTATATTAGGTGTTATTTGAGTGGTTGAGCCACGCTGTAGACTGTATTGACTACATAATGGGCAGGCTCGACCGGGTCTTTACAACTGTCTCACAGAAAACTGGCATAAAGCAGTGGCTTGCTCCTGCGTTTCGTATGGTGAGTGAGATATCCGGAGGCCCAAATCCCACTCCCTTTCCTTTAAAGTCGGCAACGGGCCAAGATTCTTCTGATAAATTGTGGGCGTATATGGACGGTGGGGATCACTTACCATCAGGTGACCCACTTGCTCGATAGTCGGCTTATGCTATAAAAACACTGTACCTACTCACCATCGTGTCCAGTTTAGTCATTTTGTCATGCCAGGATAATAAAAGAAAAATCCGCTTACGGGAAACTCGGATTTGAATTTTTAGATGTTATTTTATTTATAAAAAAAAAATGTGGGTGCGTTGCCTATCTTAAAGGAAAGGGATAATTAAGGGATGTGGAAGGGGAGAGGGTTTGCTTCTCCGGAAAATTCAAACTCATTAACCTAAGCATTTACTCCCATAAATAACTACGTTAGTCAAGCACTGATTGGTTCAACACTGTTTTGTTTCTTTTTAGCAGCATTATAAACGGCGTTGGCAGAGAAAGAAAGAGTGTTTAACTTAGCAGTGCTTGAACAACCTTTACAAGTAGGTAAGGGACCAACCTGGGAATACCCACTTCACAATGTAATTTAATACCTTATGTAAACAAGTCGTAAAAATTACCTTAATTAATTGAAACGACCATCTCTGCAGCTGTCAAGATAAAGGCCAAAGAGACACGAAATGACGATACTCAATAAAACAACTATAAATCGTTAGAAAAACCTAATTTTATTTATACAAAAATTAAAAACAGCTGGCTGTTACATTATAACATCGTGTGTTGGACAAACATTTATTTTTTAAATCACATAATGCTGAATTCCATGGCGGTTTACGGGAACCGTTATAATACATAAATAAATAAAATACACCCAACAGTCACACACATAGTCCTGACCCCACACTAGGTTAACCTGTATCGTGGGTATCAGGAACTAAGGACTTGCGGTCCCACAACACCCAGACCTGAAACAAATATTTGTGGATCACACAAACATTTGTCTCCGTGCGGGAATCGAACCCACGGCCTCTCGCTTCGCAGCCGGCTCCTCTTCCGCTGCGCCACGGAGGATATAATATAGGATTATAAGTATGTCGGTCCAACAAGACACCTCATTCAGCTACGCTGCAGTATAGAACTAAGTCAGACTGAAGCGTTGATTTTCAAATTCCGCAATCCCGCAAAGTGGGATCACCACCAGTTTGCGGATCCGCATAAGAATTTTGTTATTTAATAGCAATTTTAATTGTTTACACATTTCTTCTTTGTATTATTGTTTTTATAGTTGTTTCTAGTTTTATGTATGTGTGAAAGAAACGTGCTGTATTGTTTTTTCTTTTTTCTTTACTCTAGCTTCGTGATGGCTATATTTTTGTCACGCCAATATGACTTATGCAGTTCAACAGAATGTAATCAAGACATTGTCAGCCGTCGTCATAATTATGCCGGCCTGAAGTTATTGGATTTACACTGGGTGATCCCGGGAGGCGAGTCGCCACACCAAGCTACTATGGTGGGTTTTTAACCATGCGATTGCTATCCAGCCGGGTTCAAATCAAAAATACATCAGGGCGGTACCGGCTAATTCACCGGATTTATACAAATCGATGTTCGATTAGAGAACCAATGATTGTCGTACAGCCGAACGACCGTCTAATGGCCAAAACGATGAACAATGGTTTACGACGTCACATGAACTTAATTAAAACAGATTTATTTGAATTAATTAAAGCGCCCGCGGGCGATTAACCTGAATGGACTTGAACGCCGGCAGTTGATGCAGTTCGGCGAATTAGCCAGTACCGCCCCATCAGGTTAGGTTGGTACTCTCCCATCAGCACTATCTGATTTTGTGTATGGTATAAATACGGTGTCAGTGTGCACCGCAACAATATCAGAAAATAAAACTAGCTTCCAAAAATAATACTGAAATGTTCGCCTTTATCCTGAAAATGGCCGTTAAAAGACGAAATACCTTATTCCAATGATAAGTTGATGCTGTATGAGAAGCTCCTTTTTAAGTCGGTTTAAAAGAAGGGTAAATCGCCTTATTAGATCTAGCAGCATACTGGCAAACTGTGTTTTGAGATCGATTCCCAGTGGTAATCAATAAATAATAATAATCTATGATGGCAATTTTGTATGAGTTTTCTATTGGGAAACGATTAGGTCAGAGTTTGAATTTGTGCCAAATAGGGCGGTAAAGTCGCCATCACATTATGGGACAGAAATAATCTCGATGACTGTGATCAACTATGAATGAATGAATATAAAATTCCGTCTTATTATCACAACAGTTTGAAATAAATTATACTCGATAAATATGTTATCTACCTGATAACACCTATAAGTATATAATGTGTTTATATTATAGTTTCTATACATCGAATACCGAACGAGACTGGGGTAGTACCCCGGTCAAGCCGACCCATTGATACTGTAGGCAAAACTATTTCCACTTTAAGAAACAATTTTTTTCAATAAATAAATACACCCAACATTTAATCAAATAGTCCTGACCCCACACTAGGTTAACCTGTATCGTTAGCATCAGGAACTACGAGGGACTAGCCGTCCTACAAAACCCAGACCCGAAAGAAACATTTGTGGAACACACAAACATTTGTCTCAGTGTGGGAATCGAACCCACGGCCTCTCGCTTCGCAGCCAGCTACTCGCCCACTGCACCACGGTGGCTGTTTTAGCTCGCTTTACCAATTTTATAACATCAACCTTGAAAAGTCGCTTTATAAGGCCCGGCCGTTTCCATTCAAAAATTACCAAATTTTAATTTTAAAAAATTACGTACTATTCCTTTATTATTTACCACAGTTGGCTACGTTTAATTTAAAATTCGCAATCATTATTTATCATAAATGAAATAACGCATTTCGCCAACTGACTAGACACTGATGGCAAAATAAAATAAAATACACATGCTAATTAGTAGTGCAGAAGTATGATTTATTTGACACGTAGTTGGGCGTTACTATAATGCTCATTGATTGGCCCAGGCGCGTGTCCAAATTGAGTAATAATTTTCGTAACTTTAAGTAAATAACATAACGTTTAACAAAACTTAGAAACCGACTTCAATATTTACTGGTAGTTTCAGCAATAGCATGTAAATTCCAATACAATAACACAATAGCTACGAGTTTACTTGTCCGTTGAGGAGTTTTATTTCTTTTCTCCGTACTCCGTCATCAGATCTTAACCAAATTTATATGGGACCACATCGTAACTAAACTACATCGAGTGAAATTGTTTCCTACAAAATCGGTCCACAATTGGCGGAGACATTAAAAAAAAGCAACAAAAAAACGCGCCGAATTGAAAACCTCCTTTTTTGAAGTCGGTTAAAAGTATGCAATTTAATAGCATGTATATTCAAGGCTTTAATTCTGATATATGTAACAAAAAAATACCGATTCGTCAAATGAAACACACGAAAAAACAAATTATAACGCGATACATTTTAACATCAACTGGCTTTTAGAGTGGCTCCACCATTGTTCTCAGTCTAGAAAATTAGGCCTTTTGTAGGTTTTAATATGTTAACTGCAGCGCAATTTTTTTTACTAGTGTTGTATTATACATGTCCCACTGCTGGGCACGGACCTCCTCTACTGAATGAGAGGGGTTAGGCCTTGGTCCACCACGCTGGACTAATGCGGGTTGGACTTCACATACCTTCGAAATTCTTATGAAGAACTTCTCAGGTATGCAGGTTTCCTCACGATGTTTCCTTCACCGTTAACGCAAGTGATAGTTCACAATTAATACACACATAAGTTAGAAAAGTCAGCGGTGCTCTTGGGACTGGTTCCGAACCTGCGACTTTCGTCTCGACAGTCTGTACCACTCCCCACTGAGCTATCGCAGCGCAACGTATTATTGTCTTATCCAACGCCAACTTCAGCGAAATCAGCACCGAATGGTATTTTTTGTCAATGCCAAATGTTCATAACAAGCACATAATGTGTTATGTAACGCGTAGAATTTACTTAGTTTGGTTGTTTACCGTGATCTATCTGAATAGATTTTCAATAAGCTATCTTAGTTTGAATCTCTGGATAGATCGCACAAATGAGCCAATCACAATACAGTTTGAAGATCACGCGTAGAATTTGCTTAGTTTGTTTGGTCGTTTACCGTGATGTATCTGGATAATAAAACTGATATAGTTTATTGAAAATGGTGTGTCGTTCCCGTACGCGTGGTGTTTGAACACGCCGGTATGGGTGCGTGTGCGCGTGCGTGCGTGCGTGTGTGCATGTGTGCGTGCGTGTGTGCATGTGTGCGTGCGTGCGTCCGCGTGCGTGTATGCGCGTGCCTGCGTGTGTGCATGTGCGCGTGCGTGTGTGCGCGTACGTGCGTGCGTGTGTGCATGTGCGCGTGCGTGCGTGTGTGCGTGTGCGAGTGCGTGCGTGTTTGCATGTGCGCGTGCGTGCGTGCGCGTGCGTGTTTGCGCGTGCGTGCGTGCGTGCGTGCGTGTGTGCGCGTGCGCATAGTTGTTTGTGTTCGCTACGCGAGTGCGAGATACACAACTAGCGTGTAGCGATACGCACGGCTGAATAATAATATAATCCATTAATGTAAGGCCACAGTCAACTGAATATACCATTAGAAAATGAAATATTATAGTATGAATTAAAAAGTTGTATAATATAGTTGTAGCAGTGATAGCTCAGCGGGCAGTGGTATGGACTGTCGAGACGAAAGTCGCAGGTTCGAAACCAGCCCCAAGTGCATACACCTCTGACTTTTCTAAGTTATGTGTATATTAATTGTTAATTATCACTTGTTTTAACGGTGAAGGAAACATCGTGAGGAAACCTGCATACCTGAGAAGTTCTCCATAAGAATTTCGAAGGTATTTGAAGTCTGCCAACACACATTAGGCTAGCGTGGTGGACTAAGGCCTAACCCCTCTCATTCAGTAGAGGAGGCCCGTGCCCAGCAGTGGGACGTGTATAATACAGGGCTGGTATTATTATATTTATTATTATAATATAGTTGTCACCGAATATCTTTTTTTTATTTTTACTGCCTGGATACTAAAAAATAAATATTGACCGATTCCGACAACTTTAAATTGTCGCATGTGTTTTTTTTATTTGACCTATTGGTTCAACATTCAACAAATTGATTGACGAATAAACAAACACACATGAAAACCCACCATTAAACATGTTTATGAATGTCTTGTTAACTATTAATGTTTATACCAAGATGCAAAATTCAATGTAGAAACCACTTTAACACACAACATCCGATAAAACACTTATCAAAATGATTATTCTATTTATTATAAACGTAGAAAATACAGTTCAAATATGTACAGATCTTTTGATAGGCACTTATGATTCATTAGTAACTATTTTCTCTGTGCTCGCTTCATTCGTTACATTTTCCACTCTAATTTCACCTTTTGAACTAGCTTCTACTTCTGAAACATCTACAACTTCTTTAGCTACTTCTTCTATGACTTCTGCGGTTTTATTTTCGGCTTCTTTCAATTCCGTGACTATGGATTCAATTTTTAAGATTTCTTCTTTTGAAATATCTCCATTATTCTCCACATTAGGTACTTCAACATCTGTACTATCAGCTTCAGTGTTACCTAAAGCCGTACTTTCTACTCCTTTTAGTATTTCTTCAAGTACATCTCCACTATCACCGTTACCTACTTCTAGGTCACATAGATTAATATTAGCACTATTTATGGCTTCAATAAGACTTTCTAGTGTTTTGTCGTCGACCTTTTCGTCGGTATTTTCCAAAGAATTTTCATTTTTCACATCACTGGAACAAGGTTGGTTTTCCTGTGTATCTTTGGCAACTTCTTCTACCTCTGGTTTTTCTTGAGCCTTCTGACTCTTCTTTTTTGACTTGGATTTCTTAGGTTTGTCAGGTTTCGATGATTCTTCCGGTGTGCTGTTCTGTTGCTTGGTCGTCAGTACGTTTAATTGACTTTGTAAATGTGCTAGACTCTGTCTGAGTTGTGCGCAGTTTGCCGCCATAGCGTCCACCTATTGACGAAAATACTTTTTTTTAATAAATCAAGTAAAGGATTAATTAATTCTTTAATGTCCAATTATTGTGTACTTTTAAAAATAATCAAAATTCTTTGATTATTTGTAGTTTGTAAACAGTTCACAACCAATTTAAGAAGAATTTAATTACTAATGTTAATTGTTCATACGATTTGACGTCTGTTAAATATGTTTAGTAACTTAATACGACTATTGATCGTTGAGAAATCCTTATTAATATTTTACGTAATTAAAGTATTGTTTAAAGAATATTTTACTCCCCACATTTTGTGTTAATATTGATAATAAAATAAAAAAAGAATTTAAAAATACTCTACCCTCTCTCTCTCTTTGCTCGGTCCCTCATGCCCGAGGATTATGATCATCATTGGTCCACACTTGGATCGAACGATCTCCCTCCATCGGTTTATATTAAAAATACATTTGAAATTAAATAATCTTGTTAATCATCATTCAAACATCTTCTTTTTCGCGTATAATAAATACTTCATGATCATGTATAATAGTTTAAAATGATACCTACATCTTTCATCATCTATATATCTAGCCACTTATCCAAGTGCCTTTCCTTTACCGGCATGAGTCGTGAGCACAAACTGCACCTTCGCAGTAGTTAATATATAGAACTGTATGTTGTTTGTTGTCGGAATGATTGATCTTAGGACGCTGACGCATAACGCGATTAGTTAGCCAGTGGATGGTCGTCGTCTATTGGACTCTCACGTATCATTTGGTTACTGTACACTTTTGTGCAGTTTTAGATCTGTGCTCACGACTCGTGCCGGTCATTATTTCCTACGGCAAAGTGGCTATAGTTATATAGTATACCTTAGTTTTTAGATTATACTTGGCCTGATAATCAGTACTGTGCAGTTTAAATAGAGTCGACAGTAGTACTTGCATCCCTCGACGTTCACGAGAATTATGCTGGCCTGAAATAACTGGATATAGACATATTGAAAGATACATTATACCTTAGCATTGGATGCAGGTGCAGGTGCAGGTGGTGGTGGTGCAGGTGCTGGTGGTGGTGTGGGCAGCGGCGGACGATCAATGTTGTGCTCCTTCAGTGTAGACAACAACACTGCACGCTCCGCCTACACAAACATACCGACAACACGTTTATTACTACTATAAAACCCACCCAAGTGAGACTTGGACTCACACACCCAGGGTTCCGTCCTATGCTAATAGTTTTCTCGGGTTCCTATTGCCAGAAAATTGAAGGAACCTCATCCCAGGAATTCCTGGCAATTATTAATTAAGTATTTAGGAAACACTTTCACTGTGAGTTGGTCGTATTAACATGGCAGAGCCTAGATCATTTTGCTGTAGACAAAACTTTCGAAACTGCCCTACCACTTATAGAGCGATCTGGTATAAACATTACCTGCAGTGTACGACAGAGTCCCTGCATGTGGTGTAGATGCCTGGCACTAGCGGTTGCTCGTTCCTCCCCGGCTTGTCTCTCCGTACACATCTCTATGAGAGCGCTCTGTGATGTCTCCCATCGTTTCTTCCACGATAGCGATTCTTTCTCTAGCTTCTTGATTTTCTTTGTCATCTGAAATAAAATCAATAAATAGAAAATTGGCGATCGTCTGATCAATTATAACGTTTAACAAAACTTAGATACCGACTTCAAGCAATAGCATGTAAATTCCAATACAATAACACAATCGCAACGAGTGTACTGTTGTCCATTGAGGAGTATATTTTTTTTACTCCGTACCCCGTCATCAGATCTTAACCAAATTATATAGGATCACATGGCAGCTAAACTCTATCGAGTGAAATGTTTTTCCAACAAAATCGGTCCACAATGGGCGGATAAATAGATGTAAAATAGCAAAACTAAAAAAATTCAAAAACGCGCCGAATTGAAAACCTCCTCCTTTTTTAAGTCGGTTAAAAATGACGCGTGGCGCTGCACAATTTTAAACCTTATTCTCCACAAAACGCGCGTAATACTAGTTTTTTTTTATTATTAACAGTAGTGTGCTTAAAACCAGTTATAACAGTTTGACTATGACAATGCTGTTTTTCGGCACTAGAACATACACAAATAAAGGTGGGCTAAGAGACTTGAGGCTAGACTGAATTTGGATGGGGAAGCTTCCTTTACAGGAATAGGGTAGTTGACTAGGTTTTTTTAATTATTTAAATCGATAAGTTACGTTACTCAAAATCTATTACAGAAAGATTTTTATAAATCGGACCAAAAATAAATAAGTTAGAAGCCATTCAAATCCTGTAGGAAGGGTAATCGTCAAATGACAGACGACGCAAACTTTGACGTCACTGTGTAAAATGGTCATTATGGTGCACGCGTGCAAGCGAGATAGTGAGATATCCCTACTACTCACCCACTTTTCCTCATACCAACATTTAAAAACATAACTGCGGGCACATTTCTGAACCAATTTTGATTGTGTTTTAATAAAAGGGTTTCTATTGCATATCATTTTCTGTTGCTTATAAAATAATGTATAAAATTCAATATATGAAACTACCCTATTACAAATTTATGCAGATCTAGAGGAGTAACTGAACAACTCATCAATGTGCAAAGACCCAGATTCGAATGTAGAAATAATCTTGATATTACATTATTTGTGTGTCTGTGTATATCATGTAACTTTTAAATAACTTGATCGATTGAAGTCACATTAGTTTCATTCTTTACACCCTACCCTTATCCCACTCGCAGTGGGGTCGACGCAAAATGATACTTATATTTAACACATGTTACAGAAAGATTTGGCTTGTAGTTATTACGACCGGCCTGCCTGACATCAATCCCTTTGGGGAGAAAACACCCATACCCGAAACAAGTATTTGTGGATCACACAAACATTTTGTCTCAGTGCGGGAATCGAACCCGCGGCCTCTCGCTTCACAGCCGGTCACATTCGTATCAGTTTTGTTATTTGTTTTATTAAGGTTCATAACTATATAACATCACACTACAGTTCACGAAATGGAGCAGTAAAATGCAAGCGGGTGAAACTGCGAGGGGCAGTTAGTTCGAATAAAATTCAATGTTTACCATTTCCATCTGCTCTTTGAATCCACCAAACACTTGGTTGCTCTTCACCAGCGCTTTCTGGAACTCATCATACTTATCAGTGTAGACCGCCAGCTGACTACGTAGATCTGGAGGAGAAGCAATACTTTGTACAATACGCGCAAAATAACTTGGCTGGTCTGACTTAGTCACTTCCACCTTCTACTTTTTGAGTGGTAAAGTCACGCTGTAGACACTTTTGTCTACAGCATGAATGGGTAGGCTCGTCCGGGTCGTTACCACTGTCCCACAGAAAACCAGCGTAAAATAGCAGCTTGCTGCTGCGTTTCGTACGGTGAGCGGGATATCCGGAGGCCCAAATCCCCCTCCCCTTCCCAATCCCTTAATTATCCCTTTGCTTTAAAGTCGGCAACGCGCCCATATTTTTTTTGTATTGTGGGCGTACATGGGCGGTGGAGATCGCTTACCATCAGGTGACCCACTAGATCGTTTGTCAACCTATGCTATAAAAAAAAAACTACACCCACCGTCACTCTTTAGTCCCTGCAAAACAATAGCTGTTACGCACCAACACTACAAGCTGGACAAGCTATTTTACAATATACGCAAAATAGATATTTGTTGATATTTTGCAGTACAAGCCTGGCCATAAGGGGAATATGTACCTTTCTAGAATCAGCATCTGTTCTTTTTGTTTGCCAGATATGTTCGATTTTGCGAAGAATTTACTCACTCACTGTACGAAACATACCAGCAAGCTGCTACTTTACGTGAGTTTTCTGTGAGACATTTATTTATTTATTTATTGAATTTGTTACACCATCGACACATCACAAAACACTGCATCAATCAATACATTTAATAAGACTTATAACTATGTGAAGTGCCTTTACAGGTGTATACAACATTTAAATGCACTTGTATGTCAACATTTGTAATAGTATCAATTAGTCATACAAAAACTTTATTAAATTAATACAAACCAGATTAATTAAATTTAAATGAATACTTACGCTTAATATACATATAGTGTTACTACAGTTACTAAGTATCAATCAAATTGTAACAATAATAATAATACATTGGTAATAACCCGGTCAAATGTCATCAACATTAGATCATTGTATAGTGACCTGGTGGGAAGCTACCGTATCATTTTTGTACCGGTCTGGATAGAGTCAGTGTATAACCAGTAACATCACACTGGCATAATTCTGCTGACCATCGAGACAATGTCTCTTAAGGGTCGCCATTCGACCCATTATGTTTGCACTGCACTGTATTTAACATTAGGTCCAGTGTAGTCTCTTTGCTGTGCCAGGTATAAAAAGTATACTAACTTGTCTCAGTCCCCTGCAGTTCGACAATCTTGGCCCTGTACTGCGCTACATTCATTTGTATTTGCTCCATGTCGGCCAGCAAGCGTTCTCGGTCCGCCTGGTGCTCCAGACTGGCCTTTTGTAGCTTAGCGTCGGATAGTTGGGATTCTAACGCCATCTGTTTCGCCATTTTGTCCACCTGAAAATTTCCGTTATATTTTTTATTTATTTATTTATACTTTATTTGGACAACAAAACAGATTACAATCAAGAGTAACATAAAATAAATATTCTCTACATACATAGTACACAGTTTTATACTAGATTGCAATCCTAATTATGTTGACACATCACAATCATTTATAGTTAAACAGCTATAAAAAAAAAAGTTATAAATTGTAGGCATTTAGCCTACAAAGAAAGACATAGAACTATGCATGAATAAAGGCAGAAATCGCACGCTTTTAATATATAAGTAAGTTGTATTATAATACAGGTGATGTGGGAGATAAGTGATGTAAGGTATGTTTGGTATACAGGGTGTGATAGCTCAGTGGCGAGTGGTACAGACTGTCGAGACTAAAGTCGCAGGTTCGAAACCAGCCCCAAGAGCATATACCTCTGACTTTTCTAAGTTATGTGTGTATTAATTGTTAATTATCGCTTGCTTGAACGGTGAAGATAACATCCTGAGGAAACCTGCATACCTGAGAAGTTCTTCATTAGAATTTCGAAGGTACGTGAAGTCTGCCAAGCCGCATTAGGCCAGCGTGGTGGACTAAGGCCTAACCCCTCTCATTCAGTAGAGGAGGCCCGTGCCCAGCAGTGGGACGTATTGATACAGGGCTAGTATTATTATTATTATACAGGGTGTAGGAGGAATGCTTCCGAAGAAACGGTAATAAACCAATACCATAACCATCGAAATAAGATAACTAGAACGATAACTCTCATATGAATCTGCCAAAAAATACGGCTCCACTTACACATGCAAAGGTAAAATCACACATAACACTCATACACGCAACAGAAATTAATGAACGTTGAATATCAACTTCATTTTAAAAATGTTAATGCCTAAATACAAAATTTCTAGATTGAGATACGACGTTCTGCACCGCGCAAAAAATTAGACGTATCAAGTGTTAACTAGAGATTATTATACACATGCTTTTATAGCCCCGCCCCCTTGCACAGAGGTTCAATGGGGTATTTTTTTTTTGCTTAAGTTACGTTTTTTGTCCTCTGATTTCGATGACCTTAACGTAAACAGGAAATGCTATTCCTTTGCTGTTTACTTGCCATTTTGTAAATGTAAGTCAGCAATGTAAAGCATTATATTGCTAAAGTCGGGGTCAATGAACCGCGTGCATTACCGCGCTCCAATAAATAATCAATAGGTATAGGTATCTAAGGTATCCCTCTCTCTCTCTCTATCTCATTCTCTGAGCATCCGCAATACCTGAAGAATTATGGAAATGTTGCCAACTTTAAAGGAGAGGAATGATTAAGGGATTGGGAAGCGGATATGGGCCTATTTATATAACTCACCGTACGAAACGCAACAGCAAGCTGTTACTTCATGTCGGTTTCTGAGTCACTTCTATGAGACAGTAGTAACAACTCGGTCGAGCCAATTCGTATTGTAGACAAAACTGTCCACAAAGTGGTTCTACCACTACCACCAAATAATAGTAATATTATAGATACGGGCGTTAGAACACAGAATAGCTAATAGTACTGAGTTAGAGTATGATACTCAATAAAAAACTTGACCTCTCTTTGGAATCGCCACTGTACTAGCAGACTCGATATAAAATAGTTTGATATTGTATTATACTCATAATTTATGATGACGTAGTATCCTATATAGAATTTTTTACATTATTTTATAAGCAACAGAAAATGATACGCCAAAGAAACCCTTTTATTAAAACAGAATTAAAATTGGTTCAGAAATGTGCCCGCAGTTATGACTTTAAATGTTGGTATGAGGAAAAGTGGGTAGTAGGGATATCTCACTATCTCGCTTGCACGTGTGCACCATAATGAACATTTTACACAGTGACGTCAAAGTTTGCGTCGTCTGTCATTTCACAATTACCCCTTCTACAGGATTTGAATGGCTTCTAACTTATTTATTTTTGGTCTGATTTATAACATTATTTCTGCAATAGATTTTGAGTAACGTAACTTATTGATTTAAATAATAAAAAAATCTAGTCAACTACTCCATTGCTTAAAAAAAATATATAATAATTACCTTGACTGCCTCTCGGTAGAGCAGTTGTAATGTGTACGCGTTAAGATTGAGGCTAACGCTGAGGTCTCGGGTTCGATCCCCGGGTCGGGTAAAGTGGTATTGGGTTTTTCTATTATGAAATGCTCAGTATCAGCCTGGAGTCTGGAATTTGTGCCCAGTATGGCGATAGGCTCGCCCCCTATCACATTGTAGGACGGAGATACGCTCGGCGAAATGTGGGTTTACTGGTTACACCTCTGCCTACCCCTTCGGGGATTACAGGCGTGAGTGCCTATGTATATGTATGTAAATATTACCTGTTGCTCCCTCAGCTGGTACTGCTGTACAACACTCTTAAACTTCTCACTCATGCTGATGTTATCATCACGGAGTTTGGCATTCTTCTCATTGTTCTGTTGAAGGAGGGCCGTAATCTCTGACAGGGTGTTCTGGAACTTGCCCTGGGTTTCCTTACGCCGTTCTTCTTCTTCGCGGATTTTGAGGAGAGATTCTTCCTAGAAGTGGGAGTATAGATTTATTAATTATACAATAAACTAGGGTAATGATACTACAGTAACAACCGGTTTCTGACAAACGGATCAAAGTAAAATTAACTAATCAAATGTCAAATATGTCAATTACACTACAGTTATGATATTAATTAACATCTCTAAAAAATAAGTGTTCTAATAAATTACTAACAAATCGTCAATAGGTCCCTCGTTTGCGAGAGACCGGCTGGGTTGGTACCACCGCTTTGTCTATTTCTGCCGCCAAGCAACAGTGTGTAAGCACTGTTGTGTTCCGGTGTGAAGGACATTGAAGCCAGTGTAATTACTGGGCATTATGAGACTTAACACCTTATGTCTCGGGGTGACGAGCGGAGTCCAGTGTCATGCAGTACTTTATTTAAAGTTCTGTGTGGCGTCGCTTCTGTTTATGAGCAGGCGTGGCGCTTACCATCAGACGAGCGACCTGCTCGTCTCGTCATTCAATCCAATATAAAAAAAAAAAAAAACATAGCTAACATCATGAGTTCTGCAGTAAAGATCACCATTGCTTACCTTAATAGCCTTATTCTGTTTCTGCAGCTCTCTACACAGATTCTCCAGCTTAGATTTCACAAGAACTGTCTTATTAAACTCCAACTGCAATTGTTCTTTCTCTTTCAAAATCAACGCATAACGTTTATCCGATTGTTTGATGTAGAACTGTAGTTTTTTATTTTCATCCGCTGTTTGCACATATTTCTTACAAACTAGGGATAATTTTTCTTCTAGCGTTGGCACGGAATTTAGGGATTTCATGAACTGTTCAACGATTTTGTCATCTTTTTTCATACGGTCCTCTTTTTTGGACTTTTTCGGTGGTTCCGATATGGGCGGTGTTGGTGTTTTGTCCTGAAAATAATGGATTTGTGTAAGTATTTATGCAGGTGATGTCTGTAGATGGATGATTTTGACTAACATTTTGAGTAACCGGTTGCGAAGCGTGAGGCCGTGGATTCGATTCCCGCATTTCTCTAGACAAATGTTTGTCTGATACACAAATATTTGTCTTGGGTCTGAGTATTGTGGGACCGCAAGTCCCTCGTAGTTCCTGATGCTCCCGATACAGGTTAACCTAGTGTGGGGTCAGGGCTATGTGTGTGACTGTTGGGTGAATTTATTATAATTAATGGTTGGTAGAGCAGATGCAGGCTGTGGAGTAGAGACCTCATTTAGGCTGATGTAGTATGAGATACCCAACAACTTAGAAAAGGAGGTGAGTAGCAAAAGACTGCAAATTGCCCATGACCAATATGGTTGGTGCTATTTGGGTAAGCCAACATCAAACAGTGAAAGATGATATGCTGAGATGAAATATCTATAATTAACTGTGCATATTATGTGTCAAAGGTGAATAGTCAGGGTGGTTGCTGCAACAAAACTACCCTCTATTCACTTTTATAAAACTTGTATTCAAAAAGCAACCGCCGATTAGACAGTTATTCTAAATATTACAAATATTGCATAATAAATAGTATAGTATAGTATTAAACAACAATTATTCGATATTCTAATGAGTTTTTATTAATTTACATGATATTATATTATGATGATGTAAATGATGTGTGTATTTTTGTATTTTGTGTTTATAGTGGGGATGTCTGGAGTTGCACAGAGAGGTGATCAGCTCACCTTAATGGAACCATATCACCCTTAATCCCAGAATGTGTGTAAGTGGGGCACCAACATCTTAGGCCCAATGCCAGCCTCACCTGCACACAGACTCTGCTGATAACAGATGATGCAATGGTGAAACTTAGTTCCCATTGCAGATTGTGGAGGTCAAACAGCAAGTCACCCCATATAACACCATCAAATCTATAGTACGAGAAGGTGGACCCTGGCATTGAGCCGACATAACAAGAGGCAGAAAGATATTACAAATATAATATTTGATGGTTATTTTTGTATTCAATGTACTGTTCTACTTTTTTATGTAAACACAAACTATGTGGAAAGGAGCATGATGAGTCTAAGGTTGCCATTAAATAATGAGAGCTAACTAAATTACAAATCGCACCTTTAAAGACAAACTGTTACTAAACGAAAATATTAAATTAAACAACAACTAGTATAAACACTATATTGCATTTAGCCAGCAATGTTATTTAGATTTGTAACGGTCAAAATTAGCGCCATCTACCTCTAAAAGTGGAATTTTTATAACTGTGTAAAATTCATAGTATAGTTTACATAATTTTGAAAAAATGGTATTAGTAACTCAATTCTTGAAAAATTTCGTTTAGTAACAGTTTGTCTTTAAAGGTGCGAAATGGTACCTAAGGAATAGAAAAATGTGCAGAGGAAAGCAGATCAAAAGGTGGGAGATCAGCCTACCAAAAGGTATAAGAACAGCACTTGACCAAACAAGTGAAGGGAATTAGTTACCCTCCCTCCTTCAGGGTAAATCAAATAAAAATAGCCTTTATACATACATACAAACCTTTCTATATATAAAAATCTTTAAAACCTTATGTGTATGTGTGTGTAGTACATTAGCATCATGTTTTTTTGTTTAAAAGCTAACTAGTACCCATTTAAAAGTTACAGATATGTTTCTAATTGAAGATGAGAGTTTTTTATGGTTATGTTATGGTTATTCAGTATTCTAAATTTTTTTGCATCATCTGTAGATGTTATAGGATGTTTAGGTGTACATTTACCCTAATATTTTTATCAAGGTAAATATAAGATTGGCCTGAATTAGCCGACAATAGTTCATTAGACAAATATTTCATAAGAAAAATATTTACAATTTGTTTCAATATAGTAAAAGTGTCATAAATTGGTATATACTAATTGGTTTGGCGTTTTAGGTCGTTATTTGTGTCTATTGTTATAATTAGTAATACTAGCAAGTAATTTGATTCTGACACATACCATATTAGGTCTAAATACGGCAAATAAAACATATATTTCGAGTACCCATGGTTACTATGGGGAAATCAATTATATGATGTAACAAAGGTGTTTTCAAGGCATTCAGACATCGGATTGTCCTCAACCATAAAAGAAGAAAGCATGTGAAACGTGTTCCGTACAGAAATATCATAAACAGTTGGGATTTGGGCACCGTGCCAACAAACTTTTAGGTTAACTATTTTACTTCTTTTACGCTTCACTTAAATCGTAAAAATGACTTAATATAGTTCTTAAAACCTTTCATGGCCTTTTTATAGTAAAATATCTGTTTAATTGTGTGAAAAATAGGGGTCATTTGCATGAAAATCAAACAACCATTTACCGACACCTGATAGCTTTTCTATTTATAAACTACTGATATTAACTTCATACCAAACACTTACAATACTGTTGCTATCAGGCTGGACACTCTCCATGCCATCTTTTTGAGTTTCTTCTGCGGCTGCTTCCATTTTTTGACAATTTTATCTCAGTCAAAATTTTCCAAACAATGCGAAAGACGTTTTCAATAGGGATGCGCAATCCAAGTATTCGTATTGAATGTCGTACGAATGTCAGCGCGACTCGTGACTATAGCTTGATAAATCGATTGTGAAGTTTGTAAGCTTAAAGCCTTCAGTGCTGCCATAATAAGTTAATTTAATTACCCGACCAATAACCTCAAAATACCCATTTTAGCTTGCCAACCATCAGAAAGTTACTTGATAATGGGGTATGTTTTTACCTACCATAATCAGGTTATTTATATGTGATTAAACTAAGTAAAAAGCCCTTGTAATCAGTTTTATACCGCATTGAATTTACACATTAAAAAATACAAACAAATTAACTAATTTCGACTACTGATTGGCCCAGAGTAGTTAGAAAACTATAATATTGTTCGCAAAATTTTAATACTGGACTGGTTTTTTAGGATACATAATGCAAGAATAAGATAAGATGATGAGATGAAAAGATGTACTGAATTTAAGAGTAATTTACCGAAATATACTGATTTCTCGTGAAAACCTATTGATTTTTGTATTTCTAAAATAAACTCTAATTATTTTTTTATACTGGCATCTCTTGTCAGCTCTAGTCAAATCCCATGCAATAGCAACACCAATACTAAAAACTCGAGTTTTCAAACTACGAGTTTTCAGTATCCAAATATTCTTATTTGGAAGCCTCAAAATGATAATAATACATACATGCTATTTAATATCGTTTGTACTAACAATGATATGATAACGAATAATAACGATAATCTGTAGAGCCCGTTCATAATTAATAATATTCTTTGCTTTCACGAAGTTTTATTCTATCGACTAGATATCGATTATTCATTTTTCTGTAACGTTACTACAGTAACCGTTCGGAAATATTTTCTTTATGCATATATTTATTACCAAAGATAATATTGAATGAACAATATATATCTTAATATTTTTTACTATATCTATATTAAAATCAAGAAATTTCGAAAATAAGTTCGATCGACATGGTCTCGAACTATGAACTCTCATTTATGAACGGTAAAACCAGTAAAAACCAGATGTTTTCAGTTATTTGTTTAATGTTACCATGAAACTTAAATTTAATCTTAATAGTATATTTTAAAAACTTACTTCATATTTGGTTTTTATTATATAGATCACTACGTACGATGAAATTAAAGAACAATATAAAAACAAAATTGTATAGGTAATTTTGCGCATTACATTTTATTTTTGTGATTTTATGAGCAAAATAATTATTAGATGTCTTCTATGGGAGTATTTTAAATATTTTTACGGTGCAACTCTGCAAACCTACCATATTCCCGTCTCTCTCGCACGTATTCCGTCAAAAAGAAGGCAAGCGTATAGAGGTGAGTAATCTTTTCTTTTCATAAAAAAAATATAAAAAGGGCTCTTTGTAACCGTTATACTTCTTTATAAGTTTCGATACAGCTTGTTTTATCGGCTACTCGTGTTTTAAATTCGGTGAGTTCCATAAAACTTGTTAATATATATTTATTTCGCCGGCTGCGGATTAATCAGTTGCGGGCCGTTATTTTTCAAGATTTTTATAAAGGTCATTGAGCCTAGGCCCTAGATGGCATAGGCCGAGATGGTTGTTTCGCCGGTTACAAGCATGTAGATTATATTTGCTTATGGGTCAAATAGGCGTTAAGATTACCGTATAATGTTCGTCATAGTTTAACGTCTAATGAACAAAAGAATCACCGTTAATTTGCTCGCATGAATGGATCGGCCGTGTTTTACGTTACAGTTACGTGTATAGATTAATACGGAATGTGCATTTTTCTCCCGTTTCCGGCTCCATTTTTTTCTTTTGCAAAGTTATCCGTCGGTTCCATAAATAAGTATATAGTTAACATTCATATCGCGTTGCTAACGAGTTTTATTGTTTCGGGCCCACCTCATGTTAATAAATATTGTTCACGGTGTGTGCACGAGGCCGCATTTACAAACAGACTGACATTGCATTAATAACGTGATAAAATGTGTGCGATCTATATTTAGACTTGTTTTACTTGGTTCATAGAAGTTTTCCATAAATAGATGAACTTGATGCTTCCATCGACGGTCCCTACGTATAGTCCTAAGTGGTACCTACTTGACTTAACTTGAGTGGTTGGCATTTTTAACTAACTTGAAAAAGGAGTTTTTGTATTCAACCCATATGTAACTTATACAAAAAAATATATATAACAATAACTTGCATTTTGACATCGAACCTTATAACTAGAAAAATCATAGAATTATAAACTTACCTTTTATACATTTGGTATTATTTGTAGGGACGGTCAATATGCAACCAATTTGAATTGCATGGGTTTCTTTATGACATTTGACTAGATCTCACACTTTTTAAAAGCATGTTTGTATAAATATGAGAGAAAGGTATATTGCCATTGTGAAATACATTTAACAGTATAATAATGCAAAATATTAAAAAAGAAACTAAAGAAAAATAAAAAGTTGAATGCTTTCACCATGACAATAGGCCTAGCTCAGCATAATGTTTTGTTACGGCACCAAACAGTGCTGTTTTTCATCAAAATCCATTCACCTAGGTATTTCATCATTTAGTTTATAGTCATACAAAATCAGCCTATATCGGTCTTTCAGATTCTGGTTTTTCTTACATTCTGGGTATGGGTCTGGTCTTTTGCCATGAATAACTAAATTCAAGGCACTACACAAAATATGGTAGTCTTAAATAGTATCTTTAGCATGACTTCATCCTTGTAAACTTCTATACATACTTTTATCACTCTCACTTCATTGTTTCTTTGTGTTACCAACATAAAATTACAATATAAATAACTCATGTCATAAAAGTTTCACATTTCTTTTTATTTGTGTTATAATATGACAAATAAGCATAATTCTGGGATCCTAACCACTGGTGGCTTGGATCCTGGGCCTCGTCATCAGAGGGTGTAATTTTTATTAAAATTTAAATTTATTATGTATTTTTTGTA
Organism: Mimas tiliae; assembly: GCA_905332985.1. Classification (NCBI taxonomy): domain Eukaryota; kingdom Metazoa; phylum Arthropoda; class Insecta; order Lepidoptera; family Sphingidae; genus Mimas; species Mimas tiliae. The sequence continues at coordinate 786,540 of HG995260.1, read as the reverse complement.
AATATTTTATATTTAAAACTGTAAAAAGATTTTTCTGTACAGCATAGTGCAGTGTTACTAAGTTTGGGTTGCACTATCTATCAGTTAAAAGTTGAAATTGTAACAATGATTCATGTTTTTTAAAGGTGGTATTTGGTTTCATGTCAACCATTACTTGTTACAATAATGTTAAGCTACATTTAGTGCAAGCCATGCTGAGACTAAACAATTAGTTGTTAATAATATATATATTTTTTTAAATTTATGTGAGGTGGTATGCTGATATATTTATCCAATTTCTTTGATCTACTTTTCTTTTTGGTGTTATCAGGCTTATTGCCAAGTTCTGCCTTCTTTTACCATAGATTTGACTGTATGGTATTATATGGGGTGACCTGCTGTCTGACCTCCCACAATCCGCAACAGGAACCACAATTCACCATTGCCTCGTCTGTTTTATCAGCAGGATATACCGCGTGCAGGTTGCCTTCAACTGCGCATGGTACAGTGTTTGATATTTGATAAAATTTATTAAAAGTGTGCTTAGTTTGTCACAATACTCAAATATGAAGAGTTTATTCGACGTTTTTGATTAATTGTGTTAATTCAGTCATCACAAACTTAAAGCTAAACTAATTAATTTGTAATTTAGTCCAGATTTAGTTCATCTAGAATGTCCAGCTATTTGTGTCAAGCTACAGTGTATGTTAGTCCTATCAAAGTTAGATTAGTACATTTTCCTTACCCATTAATAACTTTTAAGGAAAAAAGCATGAGAATAATGGGAATAGAAACTGTACATAATGTTAATTTACCTACTTATTAATAACCCACAGTACCGTGAATGTATTAAAAATAAACGTAACACTTTAAACTATACATACATACGCACTCACGCCTGCTATCCCCGAAGGGGTAGGCAGAGGTGTAACCAGTACACCCACATTACGCCGAGCGTATCTCTGTCCCACGATGTGATAGGGGGCGAGTCTATCGCCATACCGGGCACAAATTCCAGACTCCGGGCTGATACTGAGCATTTCGTAATAGAAAAACCCAATACCACTTTACCCGACCCGGGGATCAAACCCGAGACCTCAGCGTTGGACTCGATCGTAACGCGTACGCATTACAACTGCGCCACCGAGACAGTCAGTTTAAACAATAATATCAATATAACAACATATTAAAAGAGCTGATTAATAAATACCTACATTATACTGTAAATCAAAGTTGCAATTTATCATTATCAGCTGAATTAGTACTTTACTTATGGTTCTTATCTTAGTTCTAAATAAATAGACATAACCAAGTATGTATTATTAGCTAATATTTAACTCCTACACTTAAAGCCCATTATTCAAATGGTTATTTTGATGCCCCACATTTAATTTCTTATTATTGATTGCACATTCAAATGATAAAAATTGATTTATTGTGTAGTTAAGATAAAAAATGATAGTATATTGCTTTTGATAATATTTAAAAAAGGGGTAATTAGATTGAGTATAGCAAGCCACTTATGCCATTAACCATAGACTTATTTTGGCATTACATTAGAGCTTTGACAAAATAATAGTGTAAGGAAACACTATTCAAACATATTGTAAATTTTATCGATTTTATTATATTTTTTAAATAATGCAACTCTGCCTACTCCTTCGCGATACAGGTGTGAGTTTATGAGTGGGTCATTGCCATTTTATATTCGGCAATGTGTATGTTACTGAATCAAGTTTTATCTTGCGTTGAATGGATCTCCCATGGCCAATATCAAGTCATTTGTCAATGTCTTCACTTTATCCTTTACATGTCGCTAGTTCATTGGTCTGAGAGCACTCACCTTCCCCTATATATGAGCGAATAACCATATTTTTCCATGAGGATAATAAATGGTAACTTGCCGCCAAGTAAGGCCGAAATTGCTTCTCGGCTACCGGTTTTTGTAATCACAAAAGCCAAGCCTTATTTCACTCTTCCAATTATCCATATAATACGATCATTTCAAAATGCCACACCCATATTATGTAGAAACAAATTTTGGATTGGGAACTTCCATTTTTTCATGGGAAAATCTCGGTTAACGATTTTTCACCGATCCGGAAGTCGAGGCGGCTATGACGAAACTTCCGACCGACTTCTTGCTTCAACTAAACACAGTGGTGGATCTCTTCGATGAGGGACGGCTTCGGGTGTCATGAAGTAGTACGCACCACTTCCTCTACGTCATACCGAGTATACTGTCCGTCGCACCTTATCCCAGTTCCCACTATTGTTCTATTCGCGTTAGAAACCCCAAGGTCTCCTTCAGCGCAAGTGGGATAGCTTCGGGAGAACATTGTATATCTGGATTGCTGCCGATACCGCTCCTGCGTTCTGCCTTTGCAGCCCGTTTCCTTTGGGGCTTGAAACCTCCCTCACAATCAGGGCTCCCTCGGCGTCTACGGTAACTCAAGGTTTTCGAGTTGCTATCGTGTCTCACTTTAACCCTAAGTCTAGTCGCAGTTCGCAACCTTGTATTATGAATATGGCATGTCTGTGATTTCAAGTAATTCGCATACAATAAAGACTATTTACAAACATATTACAATATGACATCATAACTTTCATATCGCGCATCCGCTAGATAACCATGATGTCGTTAATTTTTATCAATAAATATAACGTGTCATGAACTCGCTTTATCATTCCTTGCTTCCTTATTTTATTGATAAGAGAAATTCAATCGGAAAGAAAAGAAGTTAAATTCGATACGGTTAATTAATTGATCATGGTCATTAGGCAAGTCAATGGGCTTATGACAAGGAAGTAACTACAACAAAATAGTAAAAAGGTAAATTAACATATACATTAAAGTACATTATAGGTAATTATTCCTATATTTCGATTACTCTACGAAGCCCATTTAAATAATTTTAAGAGGGGTCGAAACATCGCCTGTTTTAAAACTACTACCGATTCCAAATGCGTACCTATCTGGGAAGAAACACATTTAAAAGAAGATATTTGACCTTAACTAATACAGCTGATTATCCAATTACGAGTGATCATTTTTTATTGAACGTAGTTAAGCAAAAGGGATCCAACCAATATCTCGTTCAAATGGAAATAATAATAATAATAATAATACACCCAACAGTCACACACATAGCTCTGACCCCACACTAGGTAAACCTGTGTCGTGGGTATCAGGAACTACGAGGGACTTGCGGTCCCACAACACCCAGACCCGAGACCAATATTTGTGGTTAACACAAACATTTGTCTCGGTGTGGGAATCGAACCCACGGCCTCTCGCTTCGCAGCCGACTACTCGCCCGCTGCGCCACGGAGCTGTCGCTGATTATGTTTCGCTAAATTAATTAAATTAAATTGATTTTATTGTAACTTTTTGAAAAGTCGTACATGGAAAATGTGTCATGTACGATTATTCATGAACTACGAATCAAAATTGCTTTTGAGTTAATGAATATGAAAATGTATAGAAAAACAAAAAATCTGTATCTCGATTTTAAGCAGATGTTGGTTGGATTGCTTATCTACGTCCAATTATTTCTGTGTTCTTTGTTTTTCTTTTTGGATTGAATTCTTGCTGCACACCTTCCTGTTACCATCGCTTTCATTATCAATAATTCCTGGACTTTGTCCATTTGAATCCCCAACAAAAAAGAGGGGATAAAAGGGGTATTTTTCGTTTATCTTTTTCTTTCTGCCTGGCGTTATCCCGGTCTAGTATCAGGGTCCGCCTTCCTATTTAGACTCTTTAACTTTGCATGTCTTGAGCATCCTCTTTAGTGAGACCATGGGCTCTGATATCCTCTAAAATCAAACACCGCTTCTTGGGCTGTCTTTCCTCGATACGATTTGCCACTGGCATTTGGGACCCACGTACTCCTGCGATTTGCTTTGCCACGTCGCATACATATAGAATCTAATAATATTTTACTACTTCTTTTGTCAGCGAATTCTATTTATTTGACCCTGATCTTTATTTCTTTATAGGTTATAATAAAAAAATGTATCTTTAAAATTATATAACATTTCAATAGTTATTCTATCTTGTATACATACCGTTCACTTTATTTTATAATACCGCTCGGCTTAAGTGACGATAACCTGTGATCTTAGCTAAATTGATCATTTTGAACTTCTGTTATAAAGAGGATAGGATTATGTAATAAGTTTGTCCGCTGTATGTCCAATCAATGGACCAATTTGAATTTGGTTTTTTAAGCTTAATTCCAGTGTTTTGCTTGACCTAACGCTGCAACCAAGCTGTCTTCAGCTTTCAACTCTTCGATAATTAATAGTAAAATAAATTTATCGTGGTGGGCTCACCAAATAGGTTTCGATGAGAAGGTAGCTTACAGATTGTCATTTGGGTCTGAAGGTGGTGTAGTAAGGTGACCACAGGAATTGGGCTTGATTCTAATGGCAGATAACTTTGGCAGGTTTTAACGGCTGAGTTATTTCAGCTGTTTTTATAAATACGACACATAATATTCAACGTCTTCTAAAGTAATCGACAGCCTCCGTAGCGCAGTGGGCAAGTAGCCGACTGTGAAATGTGGGGCCGTAGGTTCGATTTCCGCACCGAGACAATATTTTGTCTGATTTATTTCGGTACTGGGTGTTGTGAGACCGAAAGTTTCTTGTAGTTCCTGATACCCACGACATAAGACTCGTGTCTTACTGTGGACTCAGGGCTATGTGTGTGACTGTTGGGTGTTTATTTATTTAATCCATGAATCATATCTGTCAATAACTAGTTAATAAACCATTGATTGTTCTCCTAACGACAATCGTCTACGTCATAATCATATTTGCATGCATTGAAGTCCTTACAGACGGACGCCACAGGATCGCTATATAAACACTATCCATGTATGGACCCGAGAATGCCATTAGTCATTCTTTATTTTTAATAAATTCTTTAGTTTCCTGTACATTATTCAGACATTTATTTTATCGGTCAGCCTTGCTCCTTTACGGCCTATGTCATTAAACGATTTTTTTTACATGTGTCAGAGGCCGGAAGACGAGCAAGTGGGTCACCTCCACCTGATAGTAAGTAATCTCCACCATCCATGAACGCCCAAAATACCAAAAGAATCATGCGAAAAGTTTCCGACCTTAAAGTAATATTAAGTGAAGGGGAACCCTCCTCTCTCTTCGAGGGGAGGGAGGCTTCCGGATATCTCGCTCACCGTAGGAAACGCAATAGCAAGCTGTTACGTTACGTCGGTTTGGTTTAGTCCTCCCAAAAATGAGCCAGACACAATGCAGTTTAAAAGTCACGCCTATAAACGCCGATTGGTTGATTTCTAAGATCTATCCAGATAATTTAAACTAAGTACTACTAGTAGAGGGGGGGGGCGGCACCCTCAAAATGTGTCACAATTTATAAAGTCCTTCTTTTTTGTCAGGGGTGAAACTGAGTCTTGGATTTATTTCGTTAAGTTTTAGAGAACAAAAACAATTTGAATATTAATGATTCGATGACCCATTATTTTGCAGACAATCGCAATATCGTACAAAAAACTAAACTGAACTTTCTCTATGAAATAGCGTGTAAAAAAACCGATTTGTTATAATGAACAAAAAGTGGATTACGTTTGTTAATTTACTAAAGTATCAAGATTCGAGACAATAGTCTTACTTGCGTGCTTATCATAAGCGACTCGAGATAATTTTATCAACCAGATTTATCTGGTTATCTCTATGTATATCAAAGCTACCATTATTACAACACAATAGCCAAAATATTGTCTGATTTATTCATGCTATTTTTAAATCTTATCATTC